>OZ025298.1:100129530-101622045 GCA_964019185.1 Maratus speculifer
GTGACGGAGGGCAGATTTAGCACGCCAAACCGGTTTTTCTCCCGCCGAAACTCATATTGCTATGTTTGCCTTGAATTGGACCACACTTCTTTTCTCTTTGTGAAATCTGAAAGTTGCCAATAAAGCGATCACCGCCAAAAAACAGCATCTTTTCGCCAAAGATGTTGGAATCGAAACCATGCCGAGATAACAATGGGATTTGTCGTCTACGTATATGAGAAAGTCAATGCTTCCAAAAAAGACGGACTCCTCTGAATCGTTCCGAAAAGAACGAATCCTCGGACTCGTTCCGAAATGAAATAACTCAGAAAAGGAACGATCCTTCAGATTCGTTCCAAAATGTGTCATCCGAAAAATTATGCTTAATGTCATAAATCGGAATCGGGGAATGATGAAGAAAAATCGGATTCATTCCGTTTTTTCTTGGACTCGTTCCTTTTTTCGTTCCATTTTTCTCGGATTCGTTCCTTTTTTCAGAACAACTTCGGATGACTCATTCCTTTTGGTGAACGATTTTGACTGGAACGATTCCTTATATTGGGCGATTTTGCCCATCTCCCTTTTTTTAGGTGCTAGCAAACTATTTTCCGACATTTTTTTAGATCTCGCGTATAAGTCGACCCCCCCACTTTGAAGTTCTTTTTTTGTCTAAAATTTCTCGACTTATACGCGAGTATATACGGTAGTTCTATTGAAACAGAGAAAACCGGCTGAATCCCACTATTGTATAAGCTCTCAGGATAGCCAGCAAGCTAAAAAAGGCGAAAAAAAAGAAAATATATACATAATACATTTTGAATAAGTAAATTTATAAAACTTATAATATTGGAACACATGTGTAAAGTTCCACCAAAAGATATGTACCTAATTTTAAAAAGTCTGACAAACTTATTGACAAAATATTTAAATAATTTAAAATAATTTAAGACCCTTGTTGGGAAATTTCTGTATCCATAACTTTATTAATGAAACAAGCCATTTTCTTTCAACAAATGAAAATTTGAAAATTGTCTGAATTGCCATAGAAAAGCATTATGGCACAAAATAAAATTTTCTTGTACTTAAATAAATTTTATTTTCTGAATGAAAGAACCAAATGCATCCAAAAACTACACAGCTAAATTTGGGTACTTCACAAATATATCTACTTAATCTTAAACTAATTGAATGCTTTTGTGACAGTTATTATCACAGAATGGACAGGAAGACGAACTGATGGGAACCAAAAACCTTACATGTCTCCACAGTAAGCTTCACTGACATTTCAGCAAAAAAGTATACTGGATTTGTGTATGGTTAAACCAGATTGTTCTTCAGAAAAATAACTATTATGCTTAGTTATATTGAATTAAATATAGAATTCATTAAAATCATATCATTTATCAGTAAGATTGTTATTTAAGCTTGAGTAACAAACCCGGGTTGGTAAAAAAAAAAAGTTTTTTTTTTAAACCCCCCAAAACCAGGTTTTTTCTGGTTTAAACTGGGTTCCCCCCCCCCCCCTAATATTATCTATTGCAAGAAAATAAATTAATATTTGCATAGTTTTAGAAACTTATGATGATTTTTAGTATTTAATTTTTGATAATTAAATAATTAAAGCATAAAAATTTATAAATTAAATTATCTTATAAGTTTAGCTTCCTATAAAGAAATGTATTTATTCAAAATGGATTAAGAAAAAAAAAAAACAAAGTTTTTTTATCTATAAACTTTCTTTAATACCTGTATTAACAACTTTATATCCACATATTTACCAATCATATCAGGTATTATCGTAAGTTCAAAATGGGGGAGTTTTCTACGTCCAACTACTAAAAAATTCAAAATTCTTTGTCAAAAAGTAATATATAAACATATAATACTCTATGTATATTTCAACATGTTTATTTATATTATATCAGTTATTAATATAGTATTCTGTACACTTTATTATATACAATAAATCCAATTCACAATTCCTTTTTAAAAAAGTAAGTATATTGCATCGAGTCTTTTAAAATGTTAAAAAAATGATAACGATAATTCGAAGTTCAAGTTAAAAACATAAATTTGTCCACAATAATTGGTCCAGAGAGTCCCAGTATTTAAATACAGTAGACTCTCTCAAATCCGCACAGCTTGGGACCAGAGGTTGTGCGGATATTAGAATTTTGCGGATTTCTGGTCATTGCTTTGTTTACATTTTTTAAACAGTGATATCAGTGCAATTAATAGTGCATTCGGGACTATAATGAATACTTATAATATAATAAAATATTAAAATAAGTAATAAACTAAAATAATAAAAATTTAGATAATTTTTAAAATGATTAAAGTACTAATAGCAAAGGTCAAGTTAATAATCAATAGTGTATGATTAAAAACTCATTATAAAGATTAAATGTATTTTTCCAAAATTATTCAATAAAAGTACATTACTAATTCACATCAAAATCATAAAATAAGGGATTTTTTTTTTTTTTTAAAGTTTACCCAGGATTAATAACCAAAAAATCTTGATTAATGCATAGATATATTTGGTAAAAAGATTGTGATTACCAGTGATATCAGCAATATCTTGAATTTTTTCCCAAAAAAAATTATTCTTCCTTCATGAAAAAAACATGAATAGAGTATTATTGAGAAAATTACAAATTAAAAAATATATGGAATTGATACAAAACTAAAAAAATCAAATTTTGTCCCAATATCCGATCTGAAAATTTCATTGTTTACATCCATAATATATGTGCGGATTTTAGAGAGTTGCGGATTTCTGGTTTGCGGATTTGAGGGAGTCTACTGTACATAAATTCATATAAGATTCATTACCTTTTTTATTTTCATTCATAGTTCAACGTAATTCACTTCCTCCATTTTTTTCACTTGAAAGTGAAAAAAATGAAGGAAGTGAATCATAGAAATCTTAGATTTAAACTTAAATTTTGAACTCAAATTCTGAATTGTTGGGAGCAGTTAAGAAGTGCAAACTGAAGTGTGTTCAGGAGTTGAAATTTACCCCCCCCCCCCCCAAACATAGTTCACTTTTGCGCTACTTAAACACTCACAACGATTCAGAATTTGATCTCAAAATTTAAATCTAAGCAATTGAAAGCCTTTAATGAGATTTTAAAAAATAACGGTTAAAAATAGTTGTACGCTACTTCAATGTTTAAGGTGCCCTCTATCAGCATTTTGTGAAATTTATCTTAAAAATTTATTTTTAAGAAAAATCTGATTTAAAGAGCAGTTTTAGCAAAAATCGCAAACGAATCGACTAATTTTTCCGTATTTTATAATCGTTTGAAATTTAAACCCTCTGAACACAATTCAGTTTGTGCTACTTAACCACTCTCAACTATTCTGATTTTGAACTCAAAATTTAAGTCTAAGTTTACGAAAACATTTAATCAGATGCAAAAAATAACATAAAAAATAGTTGTTTGTTACTCCAAAGTCTAAAGCGCCCTCTATCGGCATTTCTTGAAATTTATCTTTATAATTCATTTTCAATAAAATACCAACATAAAGAATAGTTTTAGTGAAAACCGCAAATCAATCGACCAATTTTTCTGTTTTTTATGATCATTTGAAATTTAAACTCTCTGAACAGAGTTAAGTTTGTGCTACTTAACCACTCCCAACTATTCAGATTTTGAGCTCAAAATTTATGTTTAAACTTACAAAAAAAAAAAAAAAAAAAAAAAAAAAAATCACGACAAAAAATGTTTTTTAATTACTTCAAAGTCTAAAGTGCCTTCTATCGGCATTTTTCGAAATTTATCTTTATAGTTTATTTTCAAAAAAATACCAACATAAAGAATAGTTTTAGTGAAAACCGCAAATTAATCGATCAATTTTTCCGTTTTTTATGTGTATTTGAAATTTTGGACCCCAAACTTTAATGGCGGCTATCTCCTTTAGAAAATGTTTGGGACCCTTGGTTTCCTATTTACTATTACTCGTCTTGATGTGTTCTATCACCCCCTTGCATATATATCATGAGCTTAGGGACAGCCTGTATATGTTGAAAAATACATGAGGAATTATCCTGAAACTCTAAGTGTGTAAACATAATAGCACAGGTCATGCATTTCCGTGAAGATTTTTTCTCAAAACTTCATAGGAGACCGTCAACAAATTAAAAAAGAACAAATATCTTTTGGATAACCCTGTCTAAACAAATGCAGCAAAAGCGTTCAAAACTGTAGATATTATGATTAAGTGGCTTTTTGTAATAAACTGTGTTCACTTTTATGTGGATAACATGTATACTCATAGAGAAATTATGGGTTTTATAAAAACAGTCCCAAATTTTTCCTAGTTTTTTTGCTTATAATTTATAGAATTCTTAATATAAAATATTCTTTTCCAAAAATATGACAAACAACATTGTACACAATACCCTGTAATCAAAATTAAAAAATAATAAAAATTGTATGAAAAGTAAGCAGGTTTACTAAATAATTTTTCATTGTGCATGTGTGAATACTATCAAAATTTAATTTGCATATTGTGTTAGCTAAACGTATAGAGTAACTTTCCTGAAAGTCCCAAAAACATAGCTTGGCAATTCTGAAAGTAATTGTTGATAGAATAAGCTTAAAATCCATTGTTCCTAAAATGAAGCACAAAATTGTGGGGTTGTATTCAAATATAGTAGGACGTGCCATATTGTGTATTCTATATTGACACTAATCAATGGATAAATGATTACAAACCCTCATCTTTTAGCTTCATTTTGGAAATAATGGATTTTGAGCTTATTCTATCAATAATTACTTTCAGAATTTTCAAGCTTTGTTTTTGAGATTATCACAAAATTTGCTCTCACATTTAGCTAATACAATATGTAAATGAAATTTTGATAGCGTTCACACATGCACAATGAACAATTTAGTAAACCTGTTCATTTTTCATACAATTTTTATTATTTTTAAATTCTGATTACATGGTATTGTGTACAATGTTGTTTGTCATGCTTTCAGAAAAGAACATTATTTTATAATAAGAACTCTGCAAATTACAAGCAAAAAACTTGGAAAAATTTGCAACTGTTTTTATAAAAACATTTTTTTTATGAGTAATACATGCTATCCTCATAAAAATGAACACAGTTTAGTACAATGAGCCACTTAATCATAATCTACAGTTTAAACCCTTTTGCAACATTAGTTTTGACAGGGTTATCTAAAGATATTCATTTTTTTCAATTCAATTATTGATGGTTCCCTACAGAATTTCGGAAAAAAATCTTCATGGAAATGTATGACCTGTACTATTATATTTACACATTTAGAGTTTCAGGATAATTCCTCATGTGTTTTAATAGATATTTAACAAAATGTCAAGCAGAAGGTCTCTTACTATATAATGTATGTGAATACATATATGAAGAAAATACGTCGAAGATGTATTTTCTTTTAGGTTTTAGATATTATTTAAATGTAACAATTTGTGACATTCAGGGATTATGAGAAAGATTGATACTATAAGTCTCGTCACAGCTTTTGCTGGCAATGGGATTTTTAAAAAATAACTACAGAAAGACAATAAATTGTATTTTCTTAATCATTAATCAATGTTCATGTTTTATTATCATTTTTTGAGTTAATTCAAATTTTTTTCAAGATTGTTAGACTATACTCATCAACACAAATTTCCTTCAAAACACCTAGTTATGTAGAATAAATTATCCTCCAAGCAAAAAATTTCTAAATTCCAGTCCATGGATCTAGCTAAAATGATAGATATCCTTGCAGCTCGATTCTGGATAGGTACAAAACAATATACCAACAAATTATGACATCAATAAAACTATCAATTCGTATCGCATCCTATTTTCACAAATAACTAAAAATGATGGGATCAGATGGCATCTGAGCTTCACACAGCATGTTCATGGCAGCTTACTATAGAGTGCTTTGACATGGAAGTTGCAACACATGGGATGTAAAATTTGATTCTGAGATGATTCTGGATAAAAGTGAATCATCAAAGATCGGCAAAGGCAAGCCTACCACATGCTTTTTATCAGCAAGCTAATTCTTGTATTACTTATGGAACTGAGTATCTATTTGGTAATTCTATGGAGTCGCTTGTATAATAAAGGTTGTTCAGGTGATTATCGCTAAGTTCTGGAATGGAAGTTTGTCACATTTTAGAGGATTTTTTTTTTTTTTTTTTTAAGCACAGTCTGAGCATTATAAGTCGAGGCAATCTAATTCACTAGAGCTACCAATCTCATCAATTACTTGACATGACCATCTAATCGATCAACAGATCCACAGTATCATATTTACCGGTATGTGATGCCGCACTGTTTCTATCAGCATCGTCGTAGTAATATTATTGTTTTGTTACTGTGAAGTTCATCACATGATGAAGTAACCAATTTCAAGAAATACTTTCGGTGAGTTTAATAGCTTATTAGTGACTTTGGTCACTTACATTGCACACGTTGATAACTGACTAACTTGCCAGTTTCTGTGATAAAATTGGCATGTGTCTAAAGGATCTAGTCAAAATATCCAATCTCACCGATTACTTGCTGAAGTAATCAATGAAACTAATCACTCTGGTAAGCTGCATTGAATGCATTTAATGGTCAAATTTCTAAAAAACAACCATTTTTAATTGATTTCAGCGTGAAAATGAAAAACCTTTTTTTGTAAGAATTAATTAAAAGGGATATTATATTTATGACATCATATCGGAAATTAAACGGAGATTTTCAAATATTTAGTACCAAGATAAGAAGCATGTACAGCCCTGTGGCAGAATGTGCGCGACACTGCGACGGACGTCGCAGACTTTTAAGGACCTCTGCAGACTCAGCGATGGCACGGACGCTCTAATATAGTGTTTAAATTACGCAAAAAAGAGCTCTTATGTGTCCTGCGGACAGCGTAATTTCGGCAAAATAACGCTAAAATAAGGCCAAATTTAGTTCAAAGATCGCGAGAAGAAACGCAATCGTCAAAGCATCGCGAAAAAAACGAAAAAATTCTTTTATAAAACACGAAAAAACGACTAATTTCTTCAAAAAGCGTGAAAAAACGACAAATTTTGTCCAAAAATCCCGAAAAAAGTCCGAATTTCTTCAAAGGGTCGCGGGAAGAAACGACAATTTCATCATAACATCGCTAAAAACGGCAAATTTCGTTAAAAAACCACTTAAAAACGACAAATTTCGTCAAAAAATCCTGAAACAAAAAGTGAAAAAATGAAAACATTCTGAAAAAATGGCAAATTTCGTCAAAAAATGACGCAAAAAACAGCAGATTTCGTCAAAAGATTGTGAAGAAAATGGCAAATTTTGTGAGAAGATAGCGAAGAAATGACAGATTTCGTGAGAAAATCGCGAAAAAACGGCTGATTTCTTCAAAAGATTGCGAAAAAACGACAGATTTCATCAAAATATCCCGAAAAAACGACAGTTATCGTCAGAAAATCGCGAAATAATGACAGATTTCGTCAAAAGACCGCCAAAGAACGGCAAATTTCGTCAAAAGATCGCGAAAATGGCAAATTTCGTCAAAACATCGCCAGAAAACGGCCAATTTCGTCAAAACATCGCGGGCACGGCCAATTTCGTCAAAAGATCGTGAAAATGACAAATTTCGTCAAATCATCGCCAGAAAACGGCCAATTTTGTCAAAACATCACGAGAAAACTGCGAATTTCGTCAAAAGATCTCGAGAAAGCGGCAATTTCGTCAAAAGATCGCGAAAAAACCGCAAATTTCGTCAAAGACACCAAAAAATAAATATATATATATATTGGCAAAAGTGGATTTGTCTGTTTTTTTTTTTTTTTTTTTTTTTTAAATAAATGATCGAAATAGTTTACACATATACACACACATATGTTGCCATAATTAATTTAATTAGTACTACAATAGCACAATGAATATATTTATATAACACATTGCGTCTTGCAGACTATTTTTGAAAATATTGTAAGCGTTGCAGACAGTTGAAGATAGTTCTGCCACTGGGATGTACAGAAAGCAAGTGAATATGACATTATTTTTGTATTTAAAAGTTATTTTTAAGCATTTATTAATGAATCAAGAATCTTCTAAATGAAGAAATGCAGGAAGTTAGTACATATACAGTGGCGGTCAAAAGTTTCCGGCCAGTTAGTTTCTTCGATTTATTTACCAAAACGTTTCAGCAAAGAAAAAGCACAATTGCTTTAAAAGTGAATTTTAAAAGGAATATGTGAATGACCTCTGACCACGTGATCATTTTGATTGGATACTGAAGATGCTTCATGCAAAGGGATAAAATTCGAAGTTCGCATGTGCAAAAGATTCCGGCCACTTATCATTCTTTTGTTTTGTTTTTTATCAGTAAACTGTTTTTTGGTTGTGTTTATAAATGAATCAACATGTATAGCATAGTCTGAATTCAGAATTGAAAAGTTCAACAATTATTGTTCATAAATGAGCGATTAGTTTTTCGCTAAAAGGCCAATCTTCTCAAGATATTGCGGCAAAGTTATCGATTGGTAAAATCGACCATAAACGATATTTAAAAATTATATAAAGATGGCCATGGCCTTAAGGACTTTCAAAGGTCCGGGAGATCCCAGAAAATTACTATTCCGTTGGACAGAATTATTAGGAGAAAAACAATTGATAATCCGCATAAAAATTCCGCTGCAATATACTGCGATTTATGGAATGAAAATATTGCTGAAATAAGTCCGTATACCGTATCAACATGCTGACATAATGCATAACTTTATGGAAGAGTCTGTGTTAAAATTTTTTCAGAGTTAAAAAAAACAAACGTACCCGACTGGCATTTTCCAAAAAACACGAAGTCTAGTCAAGTGCAAACTGGAAAAAAGTTCTATTTTTCCATCAATTGAATTCGAAACAGTTTTGGAGTGATGGCAGACACAACGTCCGATGACCTAACAACAAAAGATATGATTTGACCTATGTTATTCCTACAATGAGAAGCATGGCGGAGGACACATTATGACGTGAGGAGTATTTTTTTAAAAAAGTGTTGGTCCGTTATTTGAAATCCACAGCCAGGTGAATGATACAATGTAAAAGGATATCTTGCAAGACTACTTTCTGACTTATTAGAGAAAAAAATTTGGTCGCAACTATTTTTCTTAACATGATAACGACATAATGTTTGCAAACCTCGATAAGCAATGGTTTTCGCACAAAAAATTTCCTTTTTGAAATGATCAGCCCAAGCGCCCAACATGAATCCAACAGAAAATCTTTGAAAAGAAGTTGACAAAAGTCTGCAAAACTATAAATATTCCAACTCAGCCGAAATTTCGCCAAAATTGCAAGAAATGTTGGAAAAACGTACCATAGACGATCTTTAACTGTTGATTGTATGAATGTCACGTTGCTGCTCCACAATACTTATTACTAAAGCTAATAAAATAGTAATACAATAGAATGTTATTTGTAAATGTTGTTGATCACTGTAATTTTCTATTACAATACCACTTTTTTACAAACTTGTGAAGGTGGCCGGACACTTTTGAGAACATGCATTTTCCTTTATACTTAATTTTGTCAGTTAAATTTATTGATATTTACATGTTCTTCTATAAGTAAGTTCCTAACTATTATGTCAATAAAATGTATACATATCACTTTGAGATTCCTCTTCATATGGGTGTATTTGCAAATTAACTGAAAATTTTTTGCTGGCTGGAAACTTTTGACCGCCACTGTACATTAAAAAATCTAATTACATTTTACAGATACTATAGTGCCTGGAAGTGAATGTTTTAAAACTATACTTCTAGGCACTGTACCAGTTATTAAACATGAATATTGGTTACATACAGAAAAGATTTTGCTGTCAAATATAACATAATGATTCACATAAACATATTAAGAGAATTCCTTGAGCAGAAAAGGAATGTCTGATAATATTAATAGCTTATTTCTTATGAAATAGGTATCAATAATACATTGCTATTACGATTTATATTTCTGTTTATAGAGATCACTAGGAGGAAATAAAAAAACCTATGCTAAAGTGAAAAGTTATTGACACAGATTCAATGCAATTTTATTCTGTGGTTATAACCTACACTAGACAGGAAATTGGGTAACTTGTTTTATGCTTTTAAATAATCTATGTCTTAATTTAATATTTTATGTTTATAGATACAGTGGAACCCAGTAAAGACACTCATAGTTAATATGTGATCCCGCTTAAAATGCATTTTACCTGATCCCTTGAAAACTGTGCATAAGGCAAATGCAAAATATGTTTAATACACAAAGGGTTATTGTGATGAATTTTAGCAATATTAATTGAACCATATATTTTATTATAAGTGTTTAATTTTATAAAGCCTTATATACCGACTTAAATATATTACAAAGTTTTATGTAAATTTAATAAGTATTTAAATAGTTATGAGATCACATCACTTTTGCATTGCCAATGAACATTTTAACTTAACCCTCTAAGCATTTTGAGAGCATTCCTGCATTTTCAAAAAAAATGCTTAACCTCTTCAGTCCACAGCAAAAAATTACGAGGGACAACAAAAACTAGTTTAAAATTATTATAAAACATTTTCAAAGATTTAAAAGTCTATACATTGATGCTTATGATATTCACACATTTATTAAAAAGACTGAGAAGTAATTTCAACAATTCTGAAGCTATTTAATTTAAAGGATGTTCTTTAGTGTTGTCTACGGACAACATCAGGACTGAGGAGGTTGTAAAACTAATGTTAATTTAAATTTTCTTTCACTGTTTGTTTCTAATGTACACTTCATTTTGTCCTCAACTGATTTAAGTTGTTTTAGAGAAATTAAAAAATATGGGTAAATCACTTAAAGGGTTAAAAGATATTGAGACTTAGACCCCTAAAGTTCCTACTATATTATATTCCATTCACACCTCATGCATTCTTTTTGCTATGTTTGAATTGAATAGTATCAACAGAAAAAATATTTATACACAGGATTATCAATTTAAAAAGAGAACCCATTCGTTTTTTTATCACATTCATCTATAATTATACATTGACAGATCAAAAACTATTTACATCAGCAGTGTAAAAACGGTAAAATGTGCAAACAACATTTTTTTTTTATGTTTATGTTTCATTTTATAGATGATGTTTTTACATAAAAATAAACTTATATTAATAATTTGCTATAAAATATGGTATTTTTAGATTAACCGGGTGTCAGTGTTTACATGTATAGATATACACACAGGGTGCAATATGTTATCTATCCCCCAACCTTTAATTTTTCAACCATTGGTCATAGACACATAGTTCCAGTTACAAAAACATTTCATATGAGGTAAATATTTATGTTGTGGCATTGTTTGAAATAAAAAATCAATTTTATAAAAATTATGAAATCTAACTTTTCATACACTACCCCAGTCCCTATAGTTATATTTAGTAAAAGTTTAAACGTATAATAACAGATTTATCACAAAAAGTTTGACTTCTGTACAACAAAATTTGATGCAGTTATTAAATTTCAAACTTTGAAATTTTTACACATTATTTTGTTTTTCAGTGAGGGATCAGTTATAAGATGAATTAAAATAAATGGAGATAGAAATCAGGGTGGAATGTTCATAAGGCAAAACCACCTTTATCCAGTATCGCCAAATCAGTGTTTCACCAAAGGAGGTTATTTCATCTAATAATTGGGTCATTCCATGCCAAATGAACCAGCGACTCAACCTGACCCTTTCAGATTTCGATGAAATTCTCAGGAATCGTTTTGCCTGATTATGTTCATAATATTTTTTTCGCATTAAAATTTCATATAGTTAATTATTTAAATTTTGAAAAATCATCATTTTTTGGCTTGCTTACATGTTTTAAAAATTTTAAATTTCTCAAGTTCTATCAAACATGGAAAATTTTATGACCACTCATTTCAAAAAGGAGTTCATAAGGTTTAATTTGATATGCAAGTTGACTATGTGTAGTTAAAATAAATAAAAATTAAATTTTTATTAAATTTTAAAAATTTTTAGATAATTATTTTTAAAAATTTTGAAAAAAATGTATGTTTGTTGTAATGTTATAAGCTTAAAATTCTGAAATTTTTAGAGTGGGATCTCAATGGGATCAGGAGATATTAAATAAAAGCAAAAATTACCATTAAAATAACAATTTAATTCTATCTGTTTTGTTATTTATTTATGATTTGTATGGTAATTTTCAGCTTTTATTTTATAACTCCTGATCCCATTGAGATCCCACTCTAAAAATTTTCAGAATTTTAAGCTTATAATATTACAACAAACATACAATTTTTTCAAAAAAAATTTTAATGACTATCTAAAAACTTTTTTAATTTAAAATTAAAAAAAAAATAAATTTTATTTATTTTAACTATACATAGTCAACTTGCATATCAAATTAAACCTTATAAACTCCTCTTTGAAATGAGTGGTCATAAAATTTTCCATGTTTGATAGAACTTGAGAAATTCAAAATTGAAAATATTTATGCAAGTCAAAAACTGATGATTTTTCAAAATTTAAATAATTAATTGTATGAAAATTTAAAGCGATAAACAAAAAATAAAAATATGCTCTAATTTACATCATCATAGAGAATGATCCCTGGCAGTTTCATTGAAATCAGAAATGGTCAGGGTGAATATTGAATTTTTTTGGTTGATTTGATATGGAATGACCCAATTTTAGCTGACTTTTAGGGATCATGTACAAAACTAAGAATGAAATATTGAAATTAAACAGAAAAGTAAATAATATAAATTTTTTTTTATCATATCAGAAAACTGTTTACTTTAAAAAAATCAGACATGCTACAGGCTCAGCAAGAAAAAAGCTGAACTTTCACGGCCTCACAGACTTTTGGCGAAATCAGCGTTTTTCTGCAATTTTTTTTTAACGAAATTAGCGTTTTTCCGCGACCAATTGACGAAAATCGCACTTTTCTCCCACAGCCTTTTTAATGAAATTTGCATTTCTCCAAAATCCTTTAGCGAAATTCGCGCTTTTTCGTCAAAATTTGCGTATTTTCCGCGATCTTACGTCAAAACTTGCGCATTTTCCGCGATTTTTCGTCAAAATTTGCACATTTTTCGTGATTTTTCGTCATAATTTGTGTTTTCCACGATCTTTTGTCGACTTATGTGTATTTTCTGCGATCTTTCGTTAAAATTTCTGTATTTTTCGCGATCTTTCGTCAAAATTTGGGTATTTTCTGCGATCTTTCTACAAAATTGGAGCATTTTCCGTGATCTTTCGATAAAATACGATTATTTATCACGATTATTTGACAAAATTAGAGTATTTTTCCGCAACCTGTTCACAAAAGTCGTGTTTTCCCAGCAATTTTTTGACGATAAGTGCGTCTTGTTCGTGATCATTTAACAAAAATCGTGTTTTTTCTCGCGATCCTCTGAAGAAAATAGTATTTTTTCCGCGATTGTTTGAAGATTTTATACTTTTTTTTTTTCGATCCTTTGGAGAAATTTGCGTTTTTTCTGCAATCCTTTGAAGAAATTTTCTTAATTTAGCGCCGTTTGACTCGCGTTTTTGTTGTATTTCATCGTTACACCCCCCTCCCCCCTACATATAAATGTCATCAAATTTTAATGCATATTTACATTGATCTCAGGGATAATAAAATTCGTCGCCGAAAAAGCGGAATTCCGCGTTTCCGCGGAAAAGTAGCATGTCTGAAAAATGAATGTCCATTTCTATCTAACCACTGAATCGCTCAACAGATCATTGGATACGATTGCCTGGTAGAGTAGCCACATGTTTGCTGGACTTGACACACATGAACTTTTATCTCTAAGTTTTATAAATAGGATGTTTTCAGGTTAGCCGGGCACCAGTCTTTCAATGTATAGAAATACATACAAGGTGCAATGTGTTATATAACGCCAACCTTTAATTTCTTAATCATTGGTTGTAGACACATAGTTCCAGTACATTTCACATGAGGTAAATATTCATGTTGTGGCATTGTTTAAAGTAAAAAATCAATTTAATAAAAATTATGAAATCTAACTTTTCATACGGTACCCAAGTCTCTATGGTTATATTTAGTAAAAATTTAAACATAACAGATATACCACTAAAAGTTTTACTTCTGTACAACAAAATTTGACATAGTCATTAAATTTCAAAGTTTGAGATTCTTACACATGATTTCGTCTTTCATTTAAGGATCAGGTAAAAGATGAATTAAAGTAAATGAAGATTGAAATAAGGGTACAATATCATTTTTACAGGGAAACCATTTTTATCTGGTGTTGCCAAATTGGTATTTCACCAAAGGGAGTTATTTCATCTAAAAATTTTAGCTGACTTTTAGGGATCATATACAAAGCAAAAAATGAAATATTGAAATTAAACAGAAAAGTAAATATAATTTTTTTTTATCATATCAGAAAATGGTTTACTTTAAAAAATGAATGCCTTTCTATCTAACCATCGAATTGGCAACAGATCATTGGATATGATTGTCCGGTAGAATAGCCACATGTTTGTGGACTTGAAACCAACAGACTTCTATCTCAGGGGTTACATCAAGGCACAGGTTTACATGACTGAGCCTATTTCTCTGGCTCATCTAAAGCAGCACATCATACATGCTTGTCACACAGTTACACCTACTATGCTGCAAACTATCCAGGACTCAGTATTGTTACACACTCAATAATGCATTGCGACCAATTGAGAAAAAATTGAGCAGTATCTCTAGTAGATTAAGGCATTTGATGTATATATATTTTAAAATAAACCATTTTTTGTTAAGATAAAAAATTGATTTTTTTTTTGTTTGTTTGTTTAATTTCATTATTTCATTCCTCACTTTGTATACGGTCCCTAAAAGTCAGCTAAAATTTTTAGATTAAATAACCTTCTTTGGTGATACCGGGTAAAGGTTTCGTCGTAAAAAGGATATTGCACCCTGATTTCGATATCCAATTACTGTATTTTCAGGTGTATAGCCCGCGGCTTATACAAGAAAAAAAACCTTGGAAAAAGCCGGTGCGGGTTATAGAAAGATTTTTGTTTTAAATTGGAAATTGTGATATTTTTTCTACAATTTTTAAATTTCAAAAAATTTGAAAAATATCGAAATTTGTAAATTTTTTTGCTATGCCGCGAAATATAGAATGTTCTCATGTTTGTAAAGGCTTTTTTTTTTTTTTTTTTTTTTACTGCTTAAATACAGTTATTTCTGTGTTTGGAAGAACTGTTACAACTATCGCCAAGTATTGTACTAATCGGCAGCGAGAAATAATGACGCTCGAATGCAGTTTGCTCTTGATTTGAGAGGGTAAAAACAACAGTAGAATATGTTGTTTATTTTAAACTTACTTTTTGCTGAATAAGTCATTTTAACGTAAACTGTAATCAGTTTTTTAGTAGAGATGTGTCACTTGCTGAGAAACGATTCAAAAGGAGCGATTCCGGCAGTTGAACTAAAGGAACGATTCCAGTCTGCAAAAAAGAATTCGTCCTTTTCGGAACGATTCCGAATCGACAAAATCCTCGGACTCGTTCCAAAATGAAATAACTCCAAAAAGGTCTGATTCCTCAGACTCATTCAGAAAAGGAGCAGTTCCTATGACTCGTTCCATTATGAAACGACTCTGAAAAGGAAGGATTTATCGGAATCATTCTGAAAAAGACCGACTCCTCTGAATCGTTCCAAAATGACATAAATCACACTTTTTTTTTTTTTTTGTTCTTTGCAACAGAGCAGGGTAGATTTTTTTTTTTTTTTTTTTTTTTTTTTTGAGAAATAAACTAAAAATGATCTTAAACTCAGAATTGTCAAGGTAGGAAAGGTGCCAAATTTTGGATTTTGTACTCTACAAACACAAAGGGGTGCTGCCGCACCGATTTGCTAGCAAACTATTTTTCGATATTTTATTCATAATTTTTTTTTTAAGGTCTCGCGTATAAGTCGACTCTCCCCACTTTGAAATTCTTTTTTTGTCTAAAATTTCTCTACTTATATGCGCGTATATACATTAATGGCTTCTAACTTCGAACCTTGATCGAAATATACGTTCATAAATGGTGTATAGCCCGCAGATTATACACCGATGCATCTCCATGGCTTATACACAAACTTTTTTTACTGCACTGCTCAATTTAGGAGTGCAGGCTATACACCTGAAAATACAGTACTTTAAATGATGAAAGACAAAATCATGTATAAAAATATCAAACTTTGAAATTTAATAACTGCGTCAAATTTTGTTGTACAGAAGTTTAACTTTTAGGTAGCTTTCATTACAAAAAAGTAGAAAGCTACCTATTGCAGCCATCCGGAGGAAAGCACTACTGGAAAATTTTGGTATATTTTCACAGATCATGATCCCCATATATATATATATTATATATATGTGTGTGTGTGTGTGTGTGACATTTTGAGATAGGGAGCCAGTAATATTATTTGCAGGTTTCCCCAATTTATATCACAGGAGTTGTGGTGAGATAAAAATTGAGTAAAATAATAATAATAAACGTAGAAGCTTCATATAACTACACATCAGCTGCTACAAAATAGTTTAATAAAAAGTAATATTGAGTGGGAAAAAGATGTGATGGAAAGTCGCTCTTCTCGGAGCGACATTCCATCATAAAAAAATAGCTTCCGTCGTCTAAACCCGATCACCGAAAGAAGAAAAAAATCTCTGAGCCTCCTCACTTAAGTCAATAATAAAAAGCTTCTAGAATTTTTGATAATCTTTAACCATGATTCTTTTATGTAAACATAATTTAATATCAAGCGTTGAGAGTAACAATGACAGATTCAATCTTTTGCAAATGATAAATTTATTTTAAAAGATTATTATTTAACTAAATTTATAAATCGAAAATAATCAAATTTTGAATATATTCTACAGGCGATAATTTAACACAAAAAAAGAAAAGAAATTTATTGATAAGAAATAAATATCAAACGCAAAGGGAAAAAAATAAAATTAAAATAATGATATTTTTTAAAACGTATGGTTTTGGAATAAATTTAATAAGACTTTCTTTAAAAAAGGTCGATAAAAACAGGGAGAAAAATGAATTTTATTAGGAATTTTAAAGAATAAAGTTTAATTAAGAATATTATTATTAATATATATTATTATTTAAGAATTATATTATTTAAGAATTAGAGCCATTTTTTAAAATTACGCATATTGGAATAAATGTTTTTTACGGCCAATTAAAAATTTATATCATTTCTATAAAGATTAATAGATTAGATCTAATAACAAGATTTTAATTTAATAAGTTGCAATAAATACGGAATATTGTTAAAAGGAAATTAATATAGTATAAGGTTAATTTTGGCAAAAAAATTTAAATTTGTAATATATATATCCTGTCAAAAACATGAATGTGAAAAAATGCCAAGTTCGTTAAAGGTTTCACAAATAAAAGAAGTGAGATCTAACTGCAAACAGAGTTCTTTCGAAGCTGCTTAAATCATAACTCCTGTCATGCATATTATTATTCAATTGCTTAAAATGATTTGTTATGTTACTTGTTATTCAATAGAGCGACTTAGCAAGTTTTCTCTTATTAAATTTTTTCTATTTAGTTGATCAAAAATTAAAGTTGATCCCTTCCATAACTTATCAGTACCTTAACTTCAATATACCTATTCGAGCACACGATTGACTAGATCTTTGCCAATCAGATTCTAGATTAAATTGTACTCCGACTCAAAGATTAAAGTTGGTAGCTGAAAACTTGCCAAGTCGCTCTATTGAATAACAAGTAACATAACAAATCATTTTAAGCAATTTAATAATAATATGCATGACAGGAGTTATGATTTAAGCAGCTTCGAAAGAACTTGGTTTGCAGTTAGATCTCACTTCTTTTATTTGCGAAACCTTTAACGAACTTGGCATTTTTTCACATTCATGTTTTTGACAGGATATCATTATTTTTTGTCAAATCACTTCTTTTATGAGCGAAACCTTTAACGAACTTGGCATTTTTTCACATTCATGTTTTTGATAGGATATCATTAATTTTTGTCAAATAAGTAGGTATTTGTTTCTTTTTTGAAATAAATAGGTTAAATTAGTTAAATTAGTTTTATTTAATATTAATTAAACTTTCAGCTTTTTCCCCGCATTTATTCACTGTTTTTTTTCAGTCAAATTAAAAAATTTAACATTAGGACTGCTTATGTTCCTATAAATTCCACTAATAAGGATGTTTCTTTTACGTGATTGGGTACTACTTGATTATTTCGTCAACCAAATATGTTTGTAGCCAACTTGGCGAAATATCGCTATATTGACAACAAAAATTACGCACCAAAATCATGCTAACATGCGCTTTTTCTGGTATTTTGCCAAATTCCCATATATTCTCATTGTAATCTGATAATTTATCCAATAATTTTGTTAGAGCAAGGACTGTCACCATCATTTTTGCATCTTTTTTTTTTCTTTAAATCGGTTCGCTAACTACCCAAGATTGCTTAAATATTGCTATTTAGAAAGTTTTTAGAACGCTTTTCGTGCATTTTTAACCCTTTTAAATTTTGTATTTGTTAACAAATGTTCTTAGTGATCATTTATATCTTATAATTAATGAACAGCCAAATTTTATGTTTTTAGGCCCTTAACATACAGACATTGCATTTTTAGAATGCTTTTTGCTCTTTTACCCCCTTTGGATTAGTGGAATCGACGTAAGATATAGCTTATATTGGAGATAGGACTATCACTATCATTTTGATAACGTTACTTTTAAGATCGGTTTGTTGTGTGCTGCAATTGCTTAAAAATTCCAATTTAGAACATTTTTAGAACGCTTTTCGCACATTTTCACCCCTTTTGAATTCTGTATTTTTCATCAAATGCCCTTAGAGATCATTTATATCTTATAAATAATTAACATGCCAAATCTTATAGCTCTAGGTCCTTCAGTAACGCAAAAGTTACATTTTAGAATGTTTTCTGCTTCTTCACCCTCTTTTGGTTAATGGTATGCGCATAAAATATAGCCTATGTTTGAACCGGGGTGAATACCATCATTTTGATATGATTAATTTTTAAATCAGTTCGGTGGTTTCAGAGATTAACCCCGATACTCGCCAAAAGTGTCGCCAACTTGGCACTATTTCTGATATTTCGTGAAATTCCCATAAACTCTAAAATGCCAAATTTTATGTTTCCAGTCCAGTCCCTTAATATACAGACATCGCACTTTTAGAATGTTTTTTGCGCTTTTACCTCCTTTGGGTTAGTGTAATCGACATAAGATATATCCTATGTTGGAGCAAAGATTGTCATCATCATTTTGGTATCATTACTTTTAACATCGGTTTGTTGTTTGCTGAGATTTTTTTAAAATGGGTATTTCGAACTTTTTTAGAACGCTCTTCGCGGATTTTCACCCATTTAAATTTGACATTTTTTAGCAAATGTCATTAGTGACCATTTATATCTTATAAATAATTAATATGCCAAATTTTGTGCTTCTAGGCCCTTCAGTAAAACAAAAATCACATTTTTAGAATGTTTTTCGCTTCTGAACCCTCTTTTGGTTAGTGGCACAGACATAAGATATAGTCTATGTTTGAATCGGGGCACCATCATTTTGGTACCATTACTTTTGAAATCGGTTCGGTAGCTTCAGAGATTAGCCCTGATACTCGCCAAAAGTGTCGCCAACTTGGCACTATTTCTAGTATTTTGTGAAACTCTCATAAACTTCCATTGTAACCCAATAATTTATCCTCTAACCAACCATTAATGTTTAATTAATGGTGATTTCTGATTTTTTCCTATTTATATATCCAATAACCTACCTCCACACCAAATTTCAACTTCCTAAGTCACCTGGAAGTAGTCAAACATTTCTATGAGTGAGTGAGTGAATCAGTGAGTCAGTGGTAAAAACAGTGGTTTTCAGACGTCAATTTCTCGTGAACGGTAAAAGATTTAAAAAAAAAAATTTAGGATTCGGAAATTAGAAGATGGTCTTACACGACACAAAAAATTGCAAGTGTGTAGGTCAAATAGAATTTAAGTTATTGAGGGGTCAAAAGTGGCTCGAAATGGTTCGGGAAATATAACCCACGGCCGGTGTGTCGCCTTTTATTTTGTGAACTTGGCTGACACACTGCCGTGTGTCTAGATATATGTAATTTTTGTCTTACTGTAACTGTCGTATTCATGAACTGATTTGAATGAAACTTGGTCTGTACATAATAATGTCTCAACCAAGTTTGTTGGCCAGCATCATCTGCCATCTTGTTTAAAAATGGCAGCCATTAAAATTTTTAAAAAATTTAATTGAAAATTAAGTGCCAAAAAATAAAAAGTTTCAAAATATTTTTCTTTTATGTGTTAGATCTTGATAGAAAGATTCGATAAAGTTGCAACAATCCAATGTTAGAAATTATCTCCCATAATTAAACAAAATTCAAACAATTGTACTTCAGTGTTAGAATAGAAGTTACATCTGTCAGATCTAAGTGTAATAAGTAAAACCAACGAGTACTCATTTAAATTGATCATTCTGTATTTTAGATTTTCAAAGTTATCTTAAAATGGAATGGACATTAATTTGAAAATTTAGATTCAAGTATACATTTTAAGTAACATGTTGAAGAAATAATTTTTTTTCCAAGATCTATCAATCAAATGAGTTTTAAAACAGGTGAATGTATAAGTACATTTCAGTTAGATTAGCATAGGCAATAAAATGTTATATATTCACATTGCAACCATTCCTGTCATTTTCTGCATTGAATTCTAACAATTAAACACAATTTCAGAGAGATTTCAATAATATACTTAACTATGTTGAAAATTCGAGACTTTAATTTTTTTATATGGATAAATATGTGTGAAAAAAAGAAAGATATGATTTATTAAAAAAAAATCTAAGTGATATTTAAAGAAATTTAACTCCTTAATAAAAATGGAAAGAAAAAGAAATAAGCTTTATTGCTTTAATATTGGTGTAAAAATCTGTTTAGAATGTTATTTCTTAAAACTTAATTTCTTTCTTTTTCAATACTGATGTAACAATTTTAATTCTCTCACCAATGATGGTACATGCCTCTTCCAAGACTAATAAAATCTGCTATTGGTGAGAATTGCTGAAAATGTGGAAGAAAAACACCAATAAATATTACTTACCCATATCACCTCCACTTTTATCATAATCATCATCTGGTTCATCTCCATTCTGAAATGAAGATGACATCACAGTCCCATTGGATGCATAAAAAGTTCGTGAGCTATCGGTATTTTCATTTACAGTTTCTAAATTTTCCATTTCTACATCTGCATCAGGATGAATTAAGTTCGTAGGTCCAGATACATCAGAGCTTCCATTTAGCATATCACCATTCATCACGCGATTAGCAGCATTCATTTCTTCTACAGAGTTTATTGATGCAGTCACATTATTATTTAAATTATTATTATCAACAGTCACTGGCATATTTGAAGGTTTTGAAGTGATGAATTGAGAACCAGCATGCGGACTATGACTCCTGCTAGGGGAAGTGCTAGATAGGACAGGAGAATTGGAGCTGGAAATATTTGAAGCAGGTCTATGGATAAAAGCACTATAATTAGGACTCATGTTAGGTGAATTACTCCGAGAATTTGAAATCTTTGCAGGACGGACTTCACTGTCAGTTCCATTCACCATTTCAACAAATTGACGACACTTCAGCATGAACAATAGATTTGGGTTTTGTTCTAATAATCCAGGATATAAACTTTGAGTAGTCTCTATTGCTTCACCCATACGACCACTTAATACAAGTTTTTGAATACCTGATAAAAGTAGAAAAAAAAAATTACAATTTTGAAATATGTATGCTGTTAGAAGACAGTTAATATACTTTAATTGTCCCATGCACCAATTACTTTTAAATGGATTAAAAACATTTTACACTAAATATAGTTTTAAAATTAATAATATTACCTTTTTTTTAATTTAACATTTATTGCAAAACAATCCTAATATAATATTTATAAACATTCAAAAATTACTAGCAAAAGCCACGCTTTATTTGGATTCACAAAGCATTATTTCATAAGAAAAACATTTGAAAGTAACAATTTTTTTTTCTTTGTATTTTTATTAAGCAAAAATATTATTTTCATAATGTCATCATTTTTTACGCTAATATTTAGTCTCTTGCTTTAAAACTAAATCATGTTCGAGTTATTTTTGTCCAGCAAGAGTATGTTTTTTCGCATTTTTATAATAGAACTAATACATTCCCATGGCTGCCAACTACTACGCCTATTTACAGTCAAATAAACATATTAGAAACAGAAATTTTATTAAATAATTAAGAATATGTACTGTAATGCATAACACTGCATATATTTGGTATACATATTACTAAAACATTTTTGTGGTTCGAAACATGTTTATAAGATTTAAATAGGCATAGAAGTTGGCAGCTCTGCATTCCATAAATTGTTTTTAAACAGCAAACATATTAAAACTAATACTAATAGTAATTACTTTTTTAATTGCAAATATGTTTCATTAGGTTCAATTTTCAATCTTTGAATTCAAATAACACTTTATACAATGAATTTAACAATTAATTGCATTTGTTTACAGTTTTTTCCCCCACTTTACAAAAAAAAAATATAATTCTTTTAAAATGCAAAAATATCATCTGCATAAATGATTCCACATAATAATATTAGGTAGATTTCGTATGAAATACTAACTATTGCGATCGCTCCCATGTTGGAATTTCTGAAGATCGATCATGACCCCTAGACCCCAAAACTACCATTAGTAAAAAAGTTTATATATCTATTTATCTATCAAAGTATATCACTTTCTTCTGGACACAATAACTTCCATAATTATGCTCAGATCTTCTTCAAACTTTTACATAAAATCAAGGGGCATAAAATCTCGGTTAAGTTCATTACTGGGCAAAATCGGACCAAGGGGGTGGAAGTTAGGAGGGTTTTTGTGAAAACAGAAAAAACGCGATAACTTCTAAATCAAAATAGATATCGAATCAGTTTAAAGTTTATATTACTTCTAAAAAATGGGCCAAAAGTTTATGCATGACAGATTTTTGATAAAGTTAAAAATGGGCTCAAGGGGCGAAAAAAAAATCATAACTTTGTCAATTCTCAAGATATCAAATCCAACTAAATTTTTTATAAATGTTCTCAAAATTATCTAAAACTTTTGTATTTACAAGTTTTTGATAAAAACAACTTTTACCGATGAAAAAAATTAAAAACGAAAAGAAAAAGGGGAGTGGAAAAAGAAAAAAATCCATAACTTAGTCAATCCTTAAGCAATCAAATCTAATTAAATTTATTTTACATCTTCTCAATAATATCTACGACTTTTATATTAACAAATTTTTCATAGGACCAATTCTTATAGCAAAAATAAATTAAACAAAAATAGGAAATGGAGAAAAAAACTCAAATCCAAACTGCTTATATTTTGAATCATTTTTAAATTCACTTTTGATTTTAAACGCATCCAAATGGCAGATCCTCTTATTTAGGAACTGTATAATATGATGTACTAGGACTTCCCTCAGGGGGATTAGTCTGAGCGATGTTGCTGAGAATACACATTTAATAACTTGCGACAAGTAAAGAAAATGAGATGTTACCTTTAATTGGCCATTCATTGTGATAAAATATGATGAAAATAAGCATATTGAATCATAGAATTACAAAATCTTATATATAAAGTTGCATATACTATTTTTATAAAAGGGAAAGCAAACCATACATGAATATAAAATTGGAAATATGCAAAATGTTAAAAGTAATACAGAAAATAAAACACCAAATTTTCCTACATTGGAAATATAACTTTTTGAAATGATGTCATGAGCATAAACAGAAGCTCCGCACAGATTTGAGAAACTATAAATAACAAACTATTATGTTTGAAGAGAATTGAGTGTATTTTATATGGTGTGAGATCCGTCTGAATAGTTTATATTGTTGAACATCTGTTTTCCATGGATGCCATGAGGTTGTCGATAAGAATTAAGGAATCCTTTTTTAAGAATTTGTCCTAAACGAGCATTTACATCTTATAAGTAACTGTGATGCCAAAGTTCTAGTTTCTAACCCCAACAGTATCCTAGAAATTGCAATATTCTCAATAAATTGGGTTTAAAACTTTTTCTAGAAAAAAAAAAAAAAATGTTTAATTTGTGAATTTAAATTGTCGAATGTTTTAGAAATCGTTCATAACGAGAATATTATATCTTAAAAGTTGCCACAAGAAAAAAAAAAAAATTAAATTTTTAGTCATATCAACATTAAAGAATTCTCAACTTTAGAACTTTTTTTGCTCGTGCATTGATGGTGATTATTGTTCCTATGCAAAATATAGTATATTTTGCAGCAAAGATTGTTACCAACATTTTTTGCCCACATTATTTTTTAAATCAGCTAGGTACTCCCAATGATAACGAAAAACACACAAACGTTATTGCTTTATAGCATAGAAATATAGAATCAAAAGCTATTTATCTTCTATTATATGCATAAATTATCTAATTAGTGCTAGCAGATGCATTTTTAAATATACATAGATCAATATAATGCTTCATTTTTCTTTTCTTAGTATTTCTTAATATTCATTTTTCACTTATTTGTATTATTCAGTAAAAAACTCACTTTCTTAAGCCCGAATTACATCAAACTTTTTATAAAAGTGCCAAAGTCCATATAACAACGAAGTATTGTGAAGAGTATTAAATACAAGGTGGTAAGACACTTAGCCAAGTGCAGATAATAAATCGCGAAATATTGTTCTTTTCGCCCTCTCTCGAAATTGATTTTTTCCGTACATTTAAAAAACACAATTTTGAGTCATCTTATTTAAAATTCAAATAAATAAATAAGAGGAAGCAATAATAGCATAAGTCAAAACATTTTATTTCAGCATCAAGGAATTGTAGTTACACATGTGGAAAAAAGCTGCTTTTGGCCAAAAAACGTAGTCTCCCCTAAATTTGAATCCGATTAAAAAAAGTACCGTGATTAATTAAAATGTTATAGGCAGAGCTGCCAAGTCTCCGGTATTTTGGATACCGGTATTTTAATACAGAAAATGTTTTATTAAATTGGAACATTCTGCAGATTTAAAAAATAACTTTTCCTATAAGAAAATTCTGCTATGCAATTAGCGGGGGCTTGGCATCTCTGTATAGGAATATTTCGTAATCCACTTTTTAACCTTAAAAAAAGCAACAACCATTTTTCGGGTACAAAAAGTATTGCTAATTGTTCCATTTTGCATACAAGGTACCGATTGTAATATTAATACATCTATGGTGAAAAATTTCCAATAATTTTTCAAATCCCATTTATTTCATTAAAAATATAAATCTTTTATTCATTTAGTTTAAAGTAAATGGTTTTTAACTAATTTCATAATACTTTTGAAATATCACTTTTCATTGGCCATTTTTTAAAGCATTTAGAAAATGGTTGTTGTTTTCAGTCAAATACAGACTTTGGTCTGTCCGCATTTTATTTTTTTATTATTATTTATAAATGGTGGAGAAATATTAATACTTAATCCATAACGTACTTAATATATGACTGTTATTACATAAGTCACCTTTTTATCATCATAAAAATTATGTTTTTACTGATTTTTATTAACTCAATAGGAAAAATTGAGCAATAGATGTCCGCATTTCATTCATTTATTTATTTTAACAAAATTCTTTGCATTTAGAAGAATTTTTATTTAAATAGGAAATCCAAATGTCGCTGTTAATAAAGAAGAAAGTTACAAAAAAAAAAAAGTTACAAAACGAGTAGACGCATACTATCAAATATGGAAAAACGACGAATCCAAAAAAGACATCGTATGAAATATCATCTTTTAAAGCAAAAAAACGAGGTCTGACTATCGAACCTACTGATTACAAAATGTGCATTACATTAAAAAAAATTTTAATTAAATAAAAATACTGCAAATATTGATTTTTTTCTTTTGTGCAGTTTTGGCTTCGAAAGGTGCGCTATGTTGCAAAAAGATATAAGTGGCTATGAAAACACACTTGGTAAATGTTCATGCTCTGTTTTACAAATAAATATGGCACATATATGCCCTATACACACCAAGATACCTAATTGGTGCCAAAATGGCGTTCAGTTGCCTAACATGCTGGTTATCATATAAATGTTATAATAAATTGTTTGTTCTAAAAATATTATCATTTATTGGTTGTTATTTCTTTTTTTTTTATAACAGAAAATTTTTCATTTATTCCTTTTTTTTATTTTGAAATAAATAAATAACGTGTTATTATAGCATGTTATATGTATCTGGTTATCAGAACGATGTTTTCGCCTAATTGGCATAAAAAATCTCGCCAAACCCGGTGCTTATATCTCTAGTATATTATCTCAAGAATTTTATTTATGTATACTATAACTGTTTTTACATGCCACTTACTTCTTGTATATAAAAATAGGTAAGTGGCTCCTTTATGCAGTATAAATTGTATAAATCTTTAAAAAATAACCCCCGTTGCCCCTTTTTGGATCGAATTAAAAAAAAATCAATGTCTAATTCCAGTATTGCTCCCAGGTATGCATATACATATTCCAAATTTCAAAATTGTATGCCAACAGGAAATGGATGAAAAATGGGAAAAGATGTCACATACGCACCAGGATACATAATTGGCGTCAAAATGGCATTATTTTACCTGAGATGGTAACCCGGCTTTATTTATTTATTATTTGTTTATTTACTCATAAAATGTTTATTTACTTTCATTTCCTTTTTTTTATTATATAAAATATTTGTTTTTATAGTTATTAATTATTATTATTATTTTATTTACTGTAAGTTCTTTTTGATAATAGAAAATAATTAAAAAATGTGTATGTAAGCATTATTTGAAAACGCAGTTTTCGCCAAATGGGCTTTGAAAAAAAAATGCGCCAAGTCTGATGCACATGTGGCATCCGTGCCGAAAAATTAGTGACCAGAATTGACTTCTACACACAAACAAAATATAAGTTAAAAGAAAACATCATGCAATAAAAATAAATATAAAGGGAAAATGATGTCATAAAGAAACTTTTTATTTAAAAACGTAATTGTTTCTAATTTTCACACGCGAAATATATAAAATATTCTTTTAGCTATCAAAAAATGCTATTAAGTTTTTATGACATTTTTTTAATATAAAAAAGTAACAGGCGTAAATGATTACTATTTACTCCATGTATTGATTCGGTTATCTACGAAAATATCCAGCTTTTGAAAATCACGCACACAAAATTTCTGTGATGTATGCAAATAAATTGTGCTTTTTTATAAGTTTTTTTAATATAACTTTTAAACTATTTGGAATTAATTTTTTAAAGTAGGTGCATTCACCAGACTACCTTCATAGGTACCTTCTGGTACAAACAGAATCGAAATCCGACAAGTACTTTTTGAGATTTGCTTGACGAAAGATTTTTTTTTACTTTTAATATCGCTACGTACTTTGAGTATAAGATTTCGCTACGCTCAGACAATTAGTCAGTTTTTGATAAAGGCAGAATATCTTTCGAAAAAGACTGCCGAAAATGGTATTTTGAACAGAATTTCCCAAAGTGATGTGATTGAAAAATTGAGGAAGTATAACAAATAGCATTTTTTCTGACTCATTTTTAAATCCATTTTTGTTCTCAAACGCATCCAATTTACAGGTCCTCTTATATAGGAACTATATAATGTGATGGATTAGCCAGTTTTTTGATAAAGGCAGAATATATTTCAAAAAAGGCTGCCAAAATGGGCACTTTGCACAAAATTTCACAAAGCCATCATGATTAAAGAATTGAGGATGTATTCAAATAACAAATTGTTTATTTTTTAACTCATTTTTAAATTCAATTTTAATCTCAAACACATTCAATTGACAGTTTTTTATTATTTAGGAACTATGTAATGTGAGAATTCGTCGATTTTTTGATAAAGGCTAAATATATTTTTTTAAAAAGCTGTCAAAGTAGGCATTTCGCACAAAATTTCCCAATGCGATCATGATTTAAGAATTGAGGATGTACAACCGAGTCTCTATATAAAGAAATCCATCGTTCCAGTAAAAAAATTCGTTATATAGAGAAATTCGATGTATAGAGAATGATGTTAAAAATCGTATTTAATGTGTAAATTTTGAACAAATATTATTTTTTATCTTTTTAATTAAGAATTTGAAATGTTTAAAAGTATACTAGCTGCAACCGTCGAAACTCGACGGAAAAGAATATATATTAGGTATGATATATATCAATCTTATATAGACAGTAAAATACTGAGCGAAATAAACAATTGCTACCTCTTAAAATAGGGATAAAATAGCTTTTCATGATGAAGATGTACAAACTTCAGAAAATAACAAAAAATAAGGAAAACAACTCATAAATTACTATGTTGGACTTAACTTCAGCTACAATTCTTTTTTTAATGCGGTTTCTAAACCTTAAATATTATTTAAATGCCAAATTATTTAGGAAGTTGATATTATACCCCAGAAGATGAATTCAAAAGTATCTGCTTATTTTTTTTTCTACATTTAAATATCGCTTGGTAGCTGTGCAATAATTCTAATATCAATAACACATTTTAATTATAATAGAAACAGGGACTTACTAAACTGCTTAACCAACCCACTACACATTTACAGCACTTGCAATAAATTTAATTTATTTATTGGTTTGTATCTTCCATGAACTTGTAAAAATTAATTTTATTGTTATGGCAACAACAAAAAGAAAAAAAAACGATATCTCTGTTATTAAAAAGAATAAAATTTTTGTATTTGTTGCTGAAATGCAGAATTTTTTTTATTTTAAACAATAACTTAATACAATGAAATGATTTTAATTATTTTTTGATATTATGTAAGATAGAAATATAGTAATACCGGCATATCACAGGTTTTATTCTTTTTTTTCTAATATGACATCATTTACACCTTCAGAAATACTCATCTTTTCTTAAATAAAAGCGTGATTTATGCAGTTATTTAAGAATTCTTTAGTTTTTCATAAAATATTCACTATAATTAAATAGAAATGGCACAGTTTATAGAAATATTTTCATTTGAGCACACCATGGACATTCAGATTAATAGAAGTTCACTTTATTTAGATACAGGAATTAAAATCAGTGAATATGACATCATCACTGACACAACTATAACAATGTATATTGTATTCATGGAAGAAATTTATCTGATTTCTGTATGACGACATTTTCTCCATCGACAAAATTTCGCTTTAGATAGTATATTTTATTAAAGTTTATCTTCAGTTATTTTACTTACATAATACTTAATAATATTACTCAGTAAATAATCTGTGCATTGCAGGGAATAACTATGAGCAATCATTTTATTATGATTAAATTTAACAAAAACCTTTATTTATTTATTTTTTTAATGCGATTATAAATTCACCGATGAGATCAATCTCCTGATTGGTGGAAAATAATGAAACAAAATAAATTTTGAGAAAAGCTTAATCTGTTGCCACTGTTTTGAAGAAATGTCATGAAAAAGTTTTTAAAATTAAAAATAAAATAAAAATTGAAACAAATTAAAAATTAGCCAGAATGGGCACATCTACACATAAACAGCTTTCATTTAAAAAAATAATTATCAAAATCGGGACAGTAGAAAGCTCAGGGCTGATGTCCAAAAAAACAGCCAGGTGTTTTAAATATATAGATATTAACCTAATATTTTATTTCTTATTTATTTAAGCAGTTTCAAAAAAGAGAACAGACATTTATTTGAAAGCTTAATGAAAATCAAATAAGGAAGACTTGCATTAATTTCAGAGGAAGAAATATGCAATGTTTTGTTGTTTTGATTTTCAAATTGTTACGCTCTCAAAAAAATGCTCAAATTTTAGCAAGGAATGAAAAATTGTAGTTTACATTTTCCTCCATTTGAAGGCCTCTCTTATGTGCTTCTCATTGATTCCTCACTTATATGTGTAACAATCTAATCGACTCTGTTTTGAGAAGGATGTTGAAAGGTGTATGGGAGGTGGGATGAACTCGTTGGATTTAAAGAACAAGGAGAGAAGTAATATTTATTAAAAAAAACTCAGCACTGAACAATAAATCAAAAATAAGTGATGGAAAATTGATTCCATATGATTTCGAAGCTTTTTTAAAACTGAATAGATTAAGACCAATTTATGACAAAATTCGTTATATGGAGATAGATATTTCGCTATATAGAGACTGTTTTTAATGTAATTATGCGAAGAGGGGACAGTTCCTACTAAAAATTCGTTATATAGAGTTTTGTTATAGAGAAACTTGACTGTATTAAAATAACAAATTGGTTATTTTATGACTGATTTTTAAATTCACTTTTGCTTTCAAACGCATTCCATTGACAGTTATTTGTTATTTAGGAACTGTGTAATATGCCAAATTGGTCAGTTTTTTGATAAAGGTTAAATATATATATTTTTAAAGCTGTCAAAGTGAGCACTTCGCACAAAATTTCCCAAAGCGATCACGATTTAAGAATTTAGGATGTATTCAAATAACAAATTGGTTATTTTATGACTCATTTTTAAATTCGATTTTGCTTTCAAAAGCATTCAATTGACAGTTTTGTGTTATTTAGGAACTATATAATTTGCATATTGGTCGATTTTTTAATAATGTCAGAATATATTTCAAAATATGTTGTCAAAATGGGCATTTGAGCCGAATTTCCTTAAGATGATTTTGATAAAAACCACTTCTTAGTTAAAAATTAATTAAAATTTTTTCAAAAGCGGCCAAAGAAAATTGTTAAACTGGATTTAGCTCTAATCATATTTTATTTTTTGTTGTTGAAATGAGTACTCTTCGAAATCTACCTCCGCCTATAGGCCAAGCCGACAGGGATTTTATGTATTTGAATTATCAACACAGAAAAATCTTTTTATAATTGAATTAAAAAACTAAATTTTCACAAATTTTAATTCATAAAAAATATGCTATAATTTTCATAAAATTGGGTATTTTAAAAATTTCATAAAAGAGATTGTGAAACTATTATATGATCAAAAAGAATGAGCACCAAAATATGTGACATTCCAACCAATCTTAATAAAGTATTCTATTAAAATGTATATTTTCCTTTCAAATAACATACATTTTTAATATAAGAAAGTTTAATGTCTTTTTTACAGTTTGAAGTATAAATTCTGCAGTTATTTTCAATATTTAAAATATTTAATCTTTGCAAAATGTAGATATATATAGGTTCCTTTCTTTATTTAAATAATTTAAAAATGAAGAGAAATTTTGACGCAATGGTAATATTTCAAGTACTTAATCATTCATAACACTATTCATTTTTACTGACTCAATGATTTTTATTTACTGTACGAAATATGCAGATTTTGTTTACAAAAATGAATCCACATAATTGAAAAATATTTTCAACAAAATAATAAAAGGTTTTTTTTTTTAATTATTCAATAAAAAAATAATATTGTCAGAATCTGCAGATCATATTTGATTTCTATCAAACCTAAAAATATTTCTTTGCATAATTAAATTTAAAAAACAGTTTGAGATATTTTGGTGAAATAATGAAAATATATTTTTTTATTTAGTTAATCATGATTCTACCTATAATTACTAACGTCATGATTTATTTTTTTCTTCTGAAAATATAAACATTTCATTTTTTATTTGCAAAAAAGGATCCATAATGGAAAAACAAGTAAAATAAATTAAAATAATAAATTTTTTAAGGTTATTCTGTAAAAACATATATATATATATATACATATATTATGCAAATCTACAGATAATTTATTTTTATGTTTAGTTTCAAGTCAAAATACTGATTAGTCTTCTTTGTAAAGTGTAATACAAAATGTAATTTGGATAGCCTAATAGAATATTTATTCGCTTTGCTCATCCTAATTATCAAGAGTTATGAAATAATTTTTTACAATAATTTAAAGTTTAATACAATGTCCTTATCTACACCTAGGTGTTCAAGCTTTGTTCGAAGAGCATGATGATGCAGTTGAACATCTTTCCTGGCCCCCTCAGTCTCTGGATTTGAATATTATTGTACATTTATGGGAATATTTGCAGTCTAAACTTTGTTCCCGATTTCCTCCTCCATCCAGCCTTTCAGAATTAGAGATTGTTCTGCAAGAAGAATGGCTTAATATACCTTTAAAAATTGTTATGACCTTTATGCATCTATCCCATATCACATTAAATATGTATTTCAGTAAAAGAGTGGTTCTACCCCCTATTAATAAAGATTTCCCATTATTTCACAGGTGTTCATGTTATTTTGTTCTCCATCTATAGATTGATATCAGTTCTGCTTTTGAACGTATTGTTGTACTTGGAATAAATATTTATATTTGATATTCCATCTTGAAAATTAATATTAGCTAATGCTCCTAGTGAATGAATTTTTACATTTATAACTTTACAGAAAATAGAAAGTTATCATGAATTTCATAAAGGCTTTTTTATATGTGCATCAAATTTGCAGACATTAATAAGTATTCAAGGTTTTAGAATGAAACATTGTTTTTCTTTTTTCCTATAAAAGAAGGGTGTTTTTACATCTTAACACTTTATCACAAAATAAAAAAAAAAAAAATTTGGTCTTGTTTTTGTTTAATTCCAGCTATGGATAAAAAATGAATATTCAAACGAGTAACTGTGTAAAGCAAGAACACTGAGCACACATCAGCGAAATTAAGAGTAACATGCCTGAGCACATGTGAGTATAAACAAACATCTTTCATATGATCATACCTTTTAAAATTAACTTCATTGTTTTTTTAAATTAACTATCATAAAATTCAGAAAATAAGCCTTTTTTTTTTTTGACAATATTAAATACTGATAAAAGTTGGGAGGGCTACTTATAAACAGAATTTCCTTTAAAATTCCCTCAATACTAATTCTTAATATCTAATAAAAAATTAATTACAGAATAAATTGTATTCTAAAAATATTTAAAATAAAATGTTCTAAGAAAGTTTTAAATAAACAAAAAATTTAATAATCCTCTCAGAGAAGGAGAAACTATTCAAATCTTATTTTTCTATACATAAGGACTCTGTACATATGTCAGCAAGTTCAATGTTTGAAATAGAAAAAAAGAAATTGAGCTGCAAACAAACAAAAATAATTTAAAAAAAAACTTCTGTTATTAAATGACCAAATTTTTTAAAAATTGTTAATTTTCTATCCAGCAAGTTGCAACAATAGTTAATCAGGTTGTATAAGAAATTTTTATTAAAATATAAAATTACTGGGAAATCTGGACATCCTCTAAAAAGAAAAAAAAAAAAAACAAAGCAATGGAAAAAACAGGAGAAGAATATCAGTGGTTTGTCTTGTTTATTTAACTCAAGAAGCTGGAAGTAGGGCCGTACTAAATACATGATATTTACTCTGTACTTTCCATACTAGACCAATTTGCAGAGTACTCAGTACTCGGCTAAAATTTGGGCTGGGTACTGAATACAATGCCGAGTGGTTGTAAGAATTTCTACAAATTTATATTCAAATAATTTTTACAGATAAGTTATAAATTTCTTTATCTTCAATAAATGATAATCATGCTTAACCCTGCTGTTTTGTTCACATTTACTGTGAAACTGTAAAGTACTATTTTTAAAAATACAAAGATAAGTGTTAAAAAAGAAGTATATTTCTATCGGGATAATTACATTCATTAAACAATGACATGACATAAAATGCTTAGAAAATATTTTTCACCATCATTTTTTTAAGTAGTTTTAATAATTGAAAAGTATTTAGATGAAATAAACTCAAACAAAAGAGCTGGGTTAAAAAAAAAAAAAAAAAAATCTTACTACTCTGTATTGTATTCAGCTGTATAATGTATGTAATTATTCATAAAAAAAAGTTTATATGGTATATAAAAATATGTCTACAATATATGGCAGGGGTGTGTCCAGACTTCTCTCACAGGGTTCTGTTTTTGTGAAATTGTGAATTTTTTTTCTTTTATTTGTAAAAATTTTACTCAGAATTTTGGGAATTTTAAATTATCGATGTCTTCAGGTTCTATTTTTCATATATAAAAAGCTAAGTTGGTTGGTTTGGTGTAGGCCAATTATCTACACTAGCGATATAGGCCCTGGGGAGGGGGGGGGGGGGGGAAGGGGTGCCCTTCGTGGTGGTCTTTCTAAGGGAGCCTAACCCACATTTACGCAAGGTTTGAAGAAAACCATGAAAACTCTGAACGGTTAGGCAGATGGCCGTGATTGGGTTCGAAAAAATGCAAATATTTTTGCATACAAATTTCCTTAATTTTAAAGAATTTTTACAAAATTTCCTCATTTTTCCAGATTGATAATCTCCTTGATTCTTTTCCCCAGATTTATAAAATCTGAAGCTATCTTGTCATGAATCAGTTCTACAGCTTCATTTATAGAAACCTTTTTTAAATTACACATTTATATTTTTCAGTGAAACTAATTTAAATTAAGGATCAATAGCAGTTGCAATAATGAAAATGTTCTTGGATTTCAATTTCAATAATATAATGCTGCTTCTAATTTGCCTTGTTTTCATTTTACACAAATATGAATCCTTTTTCAAATTTACTTTTTAATGCCCCTTTCATTATATCGCAACAAAATTTATCTAAATTTTCTTTATCTAAAAAAATATAACAACATTTTAATTGATGTTTAACTTCTAATATGATCTATTCACATGAGCACAGCAATGTTATGATTGCTTTTCAAAGCAATCACAATAATAACAATTTCACAACACTTGCTAGTAATTGAACTGTGGTTATTTTTTTTTTCTTTTTTTACTTTAAGCACATAAAGGAAAAGGGGCCACTTTAATTCATGCAATCTTTTTAACTTATTAGAATTCCATCTTATGGTTAGTCATAATTACTCTAATGATTAATTTTTGGGGGATGCAACTAAACCATTTCAAAATTTTAGAATGCAGCTATGGGGTGGTTAAAATGTTCCATAATGTTTTTAGCTGTGGTATAATATTCTATTCATTCGACAAGCATTAAAAGCCTAAATAAAATCTGAGAAGAACCTGAATGAAGGAAAATGTTGATTGAAAAATATACACAAATATATAACGTTAAAACTAATACTTTCAAGCAACACCAATGGTGCAGAGATCACAAAGGATGGTCCCCACCCCAGCATTGGCAACAGGTAATATAGTCAGATGAATTGTCATGCACCCTACTTCAGATGACCGGATACGTTTATGTCTGGAGAACATCCAGAGAAGCGTTTAATCCTGAATGGCTCATGCCGACTTTGAAGCATGGGGGTGGCTCCATTATGGTATGGTGTTAGAGATTTTGGCATGGTCTTGGACCACTTATTCTGCATGGGAGAATCAAATCCAGTGAAGCATTCTAGGAGATCATGTCCACCCTTTTGTCCAAACTGTATTCCCCGGAGAGCGACTGCTTTTACAAGATGACAATGTCCCTATCTACACCTAGGTGTTCAAGCTTTGTTCGAAGAGCATGATGATGCAGTTGAACATCTTTCCTGGCCCCCTCAGTCTCTGGATTTGAATATTATTGAACATTTATGGGAATATTTGCAGTCTAAACTTTGTTCCCGATTTCCTCCTCCATCCAGCCTTTCAGAATTAGAGATTGTTCTGCAAGAAGAATGGCTTAATATACCTTTAAAAATTGTTATGACCTTTATGCATCTATCCCATATCACATTAAATATGTATTTCAGTAAAAGAGTGGTTCTACCCCCTATTAATAAAGATTTCCCATTATTTCACAGGTGTTCATGTTATTTTGTTCTCCATCTATAGATTGATATCAGTTCTGCTTTTGAACGTATTGTTGTACTTGGAATAAATATTTATATTTGATATTCCATCTTGAAAATTAATATTAGCTAATGCTCCTAGTGAATGAATTTTTACATTTATAACTTTACAGAAAATAGAAAGTTATCATGAATTTCATAAGGGCTTTTTTATATGTGCATCAAATTTGCAGACATTAATAAGTATTCAAGGTTTTAGAATGAAACATTGTTTTTCTTTTTTCCTATAAAAGAAGGGTGTTTTTACATCTTAAGTTTTAACCAATCATTCTCTAAAGAAAACATTTCCCTGACAATTGAATCTCCAATATGACTCCATTTTTTAAAACATTCTTAACTTTTATAAGAAATACAGAAAGGCTGCATATTTTTTAGTATCTGAATAATTGTACATTTTGTGCAAAGTAAGAATGAAAATTACTTCATGAATGTGCCAAAAACTAGCCCCCCCTCCCAAAAAAAAATGAAAAATATGAAAAAATTTATCTTGAATTTAGATATTTTTCAATATTTGGTAAGATTTTAGCAATATCCAGAAAGATATATCAAGAAATTCAAGAGTTAATCAAGCAAACTTAATATCTAATGAACTTTAAATTGTTAAATTTAACTCAATATCAGATTCATCAAAATTCAAAGTAAGGCTATTCTTTTTTTGTGCATGTGAGTGTGCTTTAGAAACTTTTCAATACATGTTTGTTAATATTTTTAAAATTAATGAAATGGAACCCATTGAAATTAAAGATTAAAAAAGAAGTTTTAAAATGCCCTCGTCAATCACTCTTCGTTTTAGTTTCATTTCTTATAAAAAGGCATCCAATCTTTTAAGCTAATTAATTTTTATGTAAAAATGGAGAAAATATTATTCAATAATATTAGGATAATTGGCAGATGAAACAGAATTTTAATGCTTTTGGCTGATAATTTCTTTGCATGGTTTACTTATACCATTTCCATAATCGGGGCTGTCCCATTTCCAGAAACAGAGATACTTTCCTTGTAATAAAGTAACACATACAATAGATCCTTGAAAAATAATGAAATATAATTGCTATCATAACCTGATTCAAAACACATTTCAAGCAATTTGACAATTTATGTTCTACATAAACTGAATAGCTATCTTTTTGGTTAGCAGATTTCAGTTTAGCAACAAAATGCTGCATTTTATGGATAATCTAATCTTATAATTTATCAGGGTTTTTTCCCCTCTACTCTTTAAGTTGGTTCAAATACATTTGAAAAATAATTCATGCTTAAAAACAATTTAAAATTTCGCTAAATTGAGAGTCATTTTTCAAATAAATTTCATCCTAAAGTTAATTCTATTCTTGTTTTATCAAGTAACAATTGAAATTTTAGAATATTTAGATTTAGAAGTAATGTAAATATGATAAAAGTGAAAGTAGCAGCACTGTTCATTATCACCACTGTTATACATTTCTAAAAATTGTAACTGGATTTTGGTTGCTGCTCAAAAGTAGACACTTTTTTTTGACAACAGAGAATTCCACAATGAAAGAAACAGGATTTAGTCAATAATAAGGAACTGTTAAATGAATGTACAATAAATCTACAAAAATACTCCTATACAATATAAGCCTTACACGGTCTTAACTGTGAAACCACTTTTTGTTCATTTTAATTTTCCTGGAATTCTTTACTTTTCTGAATTTATTAAAAAATTAATATCTTACCTAAAATTATTTTTTAAAGTAAGAGAGAACATGTAATCAAGATGAAATAACCAATAAAGTTTCTAATTATAATCATTACAATCAAGAAATGAAAAATCAGTATAATTTATGTCATTTTGACACCATCAGATCAATTTAGGGGCCATCCATAAATGATGTAATGCATTTTTTCTATATTTTTGACTCCCCTCCCCCTTTTTGTCAAAAAGTGTCACACATCACTTTATCCCCCCCTCCCCTCTTGTCACATGTAATGCTGTATTACGTAAACATATGCTTGCAGCTCAGAAACAAAGCTCTACATTTTAAATCACATTTCAAATTTTAATTTTAAACTTTAACTAGTGGTGCACTGAGTACTACTTTGCCCGAGTACCGAGTACTCGGCCACTGACTACTCGGCCGAGTACCGAATGCCAAGTAGTTGCGTAATAAGAAAAAAAAAAAATGATGTGAGCTTAGGTGTACATAAATATACCTGTGCTAATGTATCTATACCTGTGTGTACATATATATATAATTACATATATAATATATATAAATCAACTCATTAAATTTGAAATTTATTTGTGCATCTTTTAAAGACAATTTTTGACAGTTCAAAACTAATAAAAAAGGATAATTGATACATAACAAGTACAATTATTAATCAATATAAAATTAAAATTTTCTTTAACCCTCATTTATTCTGACCATTGAAATCTGTCTATCAAAAATAAAAATGTTTATTGGTTACTGTAACAATTTATTGAATAATGCGAATGAGGAAATTGTGAAGAATTACTTGAGCAAAAGGAATGTGGCACTAGTACTAGTTTAAAATTTCTGCATGAAGAATTGGTACAAAAAGAGATACAGGCTTTCTTAACAGAAGACTGATACTTCATTTGCATGGTGGAGGGGGGAGGGGGAACTTTTCCGATTATGTGCAATTCTGCAAAAAAATTCTTATGTGCACCTTCAATAACTGTTTATTCTGAATGTATATTTTCAGAAACAGGCCAAATTTATATTATTAAAAAAATGCCCTGTTTACTGATAAGTTAGAGACCGTTTAGTGTTTTTACACCATGATTTGAAATATAACAAATTATTAATTTTTTATTGAATTTATTGTATTTTCAGTTTCTTTATCCAAAATAATAGTCTTCTGTTTTTCCTGTATATTTATGTGAAACTAAATTTTAATCTGGAGATATTTTATGAGGATTTTTGTTCTTAATTTTTTCTATATTTTGCACACATATTGTTAAATACCGAATAAATAGTTTTATGAATTACTGCATATATTATACATTGATGTTCGAATAACTTTTTACAGATCAGTTATAAATTCATATGCTTAAAAAATGAAATTCTTACAACTACTCGGTACTGGCCGAGTACTCGTCCAAAATTTGGCCAAGTACAGAGTATTTACCGAGTACTCGGTACGGCTCTAACTTTAACTATGTGTTTTTAATGACATTTGTGAGCTGAACAATAAAAATGATTCATATTTTGTATAAAATAAGGTTTACAAAAAATAATAATAATATAGAATAGTAATAAATTATTAATATGTAAGAGCAATTGAAAATAGTATTTTGGAATTTGAAATAGAATTTAGCCTATTTGACTTTAATTTTAAATAACTTCAAACTTCATAATTTAATCTGTTGAATTTTAATGCTTTTATTTGAACAGAAAAAGTACCAGATGTCAGAAAACAGATGTGTAATGTCATATTTCTTCTTACGCCCTCCCACCCCCTTGTCTTGAACTGTCACAATTTCATGAACCCCCCCTCCCCCCTTCAAGCGTGACAGTATTTATAGATGGCCCCCTTACATGTATCAAATATACATTTTAAACTAAGCATGTAGTCACTTTAACTGGAACAAACCTTTCACATGTACTTTATATACACATTTTTATTCTTACCCAACATGTAATAAAATAAAAACATATTTTCTATTTGATTAAAATGAAAAAGGCATTAATAAAATTAAAATGCATAAAGATAAAAAAATCCCAATAAGAAATATTCTTATGATGTCAGAATATATATAAATTTTTATTTGCTTATCAAAATAAAGTACACGTGTATAAATATTTTTTATTGAAATTTAACTCGCAAATTAAAAAATATGTTAAAAAAGCCACATGTCTGAATATTTTTCATTATTTCTCTTTACTCCACAACAATGGAAGTAATCTGATTACAACTGTTTTGAAGAAATTTTATAGAAAAGCTAAAAATGAAAAATCTATATATTTAAAAGACCAAGCTGCTTTTTTTTTTTTTTTCTTTTTCAGTCATCAGCACTAAGCTTCCTACTGGACCATTTTTTTTTTTTTTTTTTTTTTTTTTTTTTAAATGAAAGATGTTTATATGTAGATGGGCTCATTCTAGCTATTTTTTTTATTTATTTCCATTTTTATATTTTATTTTTCATTATTTTTCTTTTCTCTACAACAATGGGAGTAATCTTATTGCCACTGTTTTGAAGAAATTTCATAAAGAACTTTCAAAATTAAAAATAAAATTTAAAAATAGTTAGAATGGGTACATCTGCATATGTAGTGTTCACTCTAGAAAAAAAAAAAAGGGCAGGGTGCTAGTAAGAAAAAGGGCACAGTTGAAGCTGAAAAGGGGCACTTTTCTCAGCGAAAAAGGGCATCGTTTCTTTAGAAAATGTACAGCTTCGTAACTGATATAAAAATGTTATATTACATACTCATCATTATTTATAATCACATTTAATAACAAATTACAGATATTTTTTTCTTAATTGAATATTTCAAAGATCTTGTAAATAATTTTGGTTCACATACCTATACTGTAAAACTATTAGTCACATAAAATTATCAGTTTTATGAATAACTATTAGTTTTATGGATACGACAGAAGTTTTAGAGGTAATAGAATTTAGATGTTAATTAGTATTAATGTAAATCACCAAATACAGATTATAAGCTTTGTGAGCTGTGGAGGGAAGGGGAGCAAAGAGATAAAAGCAATTTATTTTATTTGGGGGGAGGGGGCAAGGAGGGAGGATACTGATTATTTATCATTAGTAAAAGTTTTAACATTAAGACAGAAGAAATATTAAAAAATAAAATACTTTAAATTTGGTGTGCTTGATAAGACGGAGAAGTGGAATTTAGCTGGTTATTTGCTGTCACAATGAATAAACAAACAGTTGCAAGAAAAAGAAGTTTTTTTTTGGGGGGGGGGGGAAATTGGAGAAGAGGTTCATTAGATTAGATGATTGATTATTGACATTGTAGTGTATATTTATTTAAATACTTTATACAGATTTATATATACATTAAAATTTACAGTTAGAATCGAAAAAATTGTAATCCCAGTGGCAGAACTATCTTCAAATGTCTGCAACACTAGTCATTTCCAAAATAGTCTGCAAGATGCTATAATAGGGTTCATACTCATTTTCCAAGAAAAAATCCTCTGATGTATTTTCGGGGATGTACAATTTTCCCATATCAACAATTAATGACATTTTATCATTACATATAATAATAAAGCACATGAACCAGCAATAATTGCCCCCAATTTCCCAGCATAGACTCTTTTGGCAGTTTTCCCAGGTTTGGGAATTTTTTTTCATTGTCCCCTGAGATTCTCCTGACTTTTACATGAACCCTGTATAATTATACATAAACGTATTACATAAATAGAATATAAATATATTCTTTGTGCTTTTGTAATGCTAATTATGGCAATATATGTGTGTATGTAAACTTTCTGTCATTTATTTAAAAAAAAATTATTACCGGTTTTTTTTTTTTTTTTTTTTTGGCGTTTTTTGACGAAATCTGCCGTTTTTTTGCGATCTTTTGACGAAATTTGCCGTTTTATCGGGATCTTTTAACGAAATTTGTCGTTTTTCCGCGATCTTTTAATGAAATCTGACTTTTTTGGGATAATTTTGACAAAATCCCCCCTTTTTTTGCAATTTTTTAACAAAATTTGACCTTTTTTTTCAATTTTGATGAAATTTATCGTTTTTTGCGGGATTTTTCTGATGAAATTTGCGTTTTTTTTAAATAATTTTCTGACAAAATTTATCATTTTTAAGAGTTTTTTTTTTTTTTTTTTTTTTTTTTTTTAAATGAAATTTGCCGTTTTAGCGAAATTATGATGAAATTGTCTTTCTTCCCGTGATTCTTTGAAAAAACCGACTTTTTTCGCGATTTTTTAAGAAATTAGTCGTTTTTTCACGTTTTTTAAAAGAAATTTGCCATTTTTTCGCAATGCTTTGATAATATTTGCGTTTTTTTCTCGCGATCTTTGGACGAAATTCAGACTTACTCCATGATATTTTGACGAAATTACGCGTCGCACGGGTCGCATAGAGCTGTTTTTATGCCCCATGACCGACTTTTTGCGTAATTTATGCGTTATATCGCGTCCGTGGCATCGTTGAGTCTGCAGGTGTACTTAATAAAAGCCTGCGACGCCTGTCGCAGGGTCGCGCACATTCTGCCACGGGGATTGTAACATTTTAAGAATTCAAATTTAACGTAAATAATTTTAAACATTTAACTAAATTGTAGAGCTGATTAAAACGAAGAAAAGAAATTTCAGAAAGGGGGTGGGGGTGGGGAGATACATACATTTGAAGAATCAGAAATCTGTTAAAATATAAAAGGTTGTATATCCCAGATTAAGAAATAATAGAAATGTAAAAGCGAGAATTTTTTGCAGATTTCTCATAAATTATGGACTAAAAATTACCACTTTCTCTGGGGAGGGGAGAAGGGGGAGGGGCATACAGCTTGACAAAAATGTGAATGCAAACTATATTTTAGTTTATTAAACTGGCTGACTAACCCAACGTTGCCGAACCGATTACAAAAACGCGAAAGGTTTCAAAATCTCTGCACTAATTCCGAATAAATTTTATTGAAAAGAGACCTAAATTTACTATAATGGGCAAATCGCTGTAAAACTTTAAAAAAAAAATCGATAAAAAAAATCACAGATAACAAAATTTTGTACAGTGAGCTGAAACATCGTAACAGAAATTGTTTCACACATTAAAAAAAAAAAAAAAAAAAATGTCGGCATGAAACATGAAAAATTGTTTAGAATTAAGACATCACAGAAGATATTAAATACTATATTACGCTAAATGTTAAACCGAATTCCTTTTACAACAAAATTACATTGCAGTGAAAATAGCAATCAAGAAAAAACTTTGAAAATCGCAGAGGACAAAAGTTTGTATATTAGGTTAAAAGACTGAAACCCAATTCTTTTCATGAATGTCAAAAAATCGCAGTTGAACGTGAGGAAACAGTAAAATCCCATTTAAAATTACTAAAAAAGTTAAAAAAAAAAAAAACTTTTTAAAATCGTTTAAAATTTAGAAGGCAAAATTTATCATATTTGGTAAGAATTTGAAATTGAATTCCTTTTATAAACGTTCCAAAAGTAATAATGATAATAAAAAGGCTGAAAATCTCAATTGATCTTAATAGAAAAAAAATATATATTTATTATAGTGTGCTTAAAAGTTTGAAATCATAATAAATCTTAATAAAGATAAAAGCTATAGAATGCGAAAAAACGCCAAAAATTGCGTTAAAAATCAAATTTCAAAAATTGTTATGAAATAAAAAATGATGGAAGACAAAATTTAATATTAGGTTAAAAGTTTAAAATTGAATTTCTTTTAACAATATTTTAAAAACGACGCTGGGCGCGAAAAATTATTAATAATCGCTTTCAAAAATTCACAAAAAAAAAAAAATCAAAAATTGCTGTAGAAATTTTAAATAAACTTTATTGAAGAGAGCGCAAAATTAACTGTATTGCACTAGAAGATACGATTCATTTTAATAATTTTAAAAAGTCGGTGCAAAACGTGAATAAAATGTTAAAAATTAAAAATAAAATAAATCAAATCTAAAGTCGAGTTTCGATGGGCATAACTACATTTATAGGGATTTATCTTCCAACCAGGAAAAAAAAGAAAAAAAAATCTTCAGAATGGATAACATACTAAGCAGATTCGACATTCTAAAAAGAAGAAAAACCTTATAAAAACTAAGTTGTCAATATTTCTCCAGCATTATTACCCTACAATTGAAATATTTCAAGAAGCATTCTTATTTATAGAGATTTTAATCACAAAATAATGTGCATAATTCATGGAATACGAAAAATTAATAATGATGACCTCGTACTCGTATGCACCGATGGCAGGCTTCAGAACTTTCATTAAATTTTAACATTGTCAAGGTTTTAAACTACCTTTACCATTAAATCAAAATATAACAAGAAAAATATTGGTTACTATTTAGTAAAAGAAAAAATAACTTATTTTTGTTTAAATCATTTTTTTGCTGACAGCTTTCTTTCTTCTTTATCACGAAGCATTTAAGCTTTTTACCATCGGAAAAAACAAGCAGGGAATTTACCAGATGTACCGACGTTTAGCAGCTTCAGAGCAGCACTTCTGACTGAGGAAACTGACCTCAGTCACCGAAATTTTCTTCCTTTAAAAGCATCTATTGTACATATAAGAAGATGCAATGTACTATATTGAGGAGAGAAAACAGACTTTGAGACGACTATCCACCCCCCTCCGTCCCTACTTCCACCAACATACTGCCCCGTCTCAATAGATTTTAATTAATTCGGGACTTTTCCGGGGGCATTCTCTATTCAAGAATGCGGGAAGGCGTTTTTTTTTCCCCACTGGATCGGAACCAACTGATGAGGTAAAGTTTGCATTGTATAGCTGCGGTCAAACGCTACAAAGGCAGTTTCTATATTTTTTCGGGTTTTTTTTTTTTTTTTTTTTTTTTTGGGGGGGGGGGGGGGGGGGCTGATTTATGAAAATATGTTTTTATTTCCAAAATCGGTTCCGAAACTGAAAGTGTCCTATTTAAAAATACTTGAAAATAAAATAGAAAAAGTAAAAAACGGCCTTTATGGAGATAGATCTGCTTTACACTTCTTAAGTACCCGGCCCAGCTCGACTATGTAGAAAAACAATGCAAACCTGATATCGGCCAGGTATGAGTCTGCTAAAAAATATATTGTCCGGGTCAGACCTATTGTAACTGTCCGGTGCCGATCTCTACATTGGATAAGTTACATTTCTGTATTGATATTGTCAAAGTAGCATCAGCTCGTGACTCCCATTTATACTTATTCTCGTTAAAGTCATATTCATTGGAAATAGTTCATATTTTATCGTCTTTGCTTAAATCTTTATATCAGGCCGGTTGGCCAGCTAATTTTTTTTTTTTTTATCGACCCGGCAATTATGCCCGATTATTATTATTATTATTATTTGACGGCTTGGCCTTTTTGAAAATGCGCATACGTTCCGCCGGACCGAGTACGGGCCAGGTACGTGCAGACCTCTAAATTTCGTGCCAAACTTTTAGCTTTAATACCGTAAATGCCCAATAATTATTTTTTGTATGGACATAACCGAACTTTTAACTTTTATATCGGTCATTATTATTATTATTATTTTTATTATTTATTTTCACCGGATCCGAGCTGCACTTTTTCGATGGGTCGGGCCCCGAGGGCCGGATCTTGGAAATTTCGGGTCATGTAGGCATCTAATCTGGCGTCATTAAGTGTATGTAAATAAATGCATAAATAAAGAACATAAGTTGCTAATTATGACAAAACTGCTAGCATATCGACAAACTGCAAAGTTGAATATGTTAGTTGTGCCACTTTGGCTTCTACGTTGTTTATCAAAATAAGGCATGTCTTATTCCTTCTATAAACAATCTAACAGCTGTGCTTTCTTCGCATATGTCAAATTTCGATTGCGTTCAAAAGTAAGGCAACATACATAATTCACTAATGTAGTTTCATGTTTGTATAATATGTGCATCTGTAAATTAAAAAAGCTAGAATGAAGATTTATTTATTTATTTTCTCAAACTTGAGCGATTGTGATGGAAGCAGGTTTTCTTTTCCATTGATACATATATATATTGATACCACACGCAGTTTTATTAGTTAAAATTAAAAGAAAGATATAGCTTTTCTGAAATACTAAAGCATGACATGGCTATCGGAGTTAAGGCGAGGGAAGGATGCCCTTGTTCATATTTCTCCTTTTAGACTTTTTTTTTTTTTTTTTTTTTTTTTTTTTCCAGCAAAAGATCGCGAGGCTGGGGAAGAATCCACTTTTTGGTTTAATTTTCAGAGATGAGGAGGGAGGGGGGATATTTTTTGAGTTTAGTTGAAACAGTAAAAATATAACGAGTTGGAGGTTGAAAAAAAAATATTTTTGAGTGTTCATGTCAATTACTGCATAGCCTTTTTTTTTTTTTTTTTTTTTTTTTTTTTTTAGTGTATGCATCTTTTTAGTATTATTATTATTAAATAGTGTATACATCAAATTTTTTATTCAATGGTTAAAAGGTTAAAACTTCACTTGTAGTTGTATATTAAAGAGAGTTAAAAAATTATAGTTTGTTTGGCATGTTTGCATAATTCTTCGAAATTACTTGTAGGCTAATCAAACAAAGGGTGCGATAAGTGCAAAGTACGCAATACTCGCGTTTATAAGGATCCCCAAAAAGACTAAAATACCTTTAAATAGAAAAGGACTTCTGAAGAATAGAATGGTAGTATCTGGGCTAGGCTTTTTTTCATATACTAAAAATTCGTGTTTACTTCAAATATAATTCAAGGTTTTTTTTTTTTTTTATGTATAGTTTTATTTATCTCTCACTATTTTTTTCCGGGTAAAGGTTCAATTTAGATGACATTCACATGGTATTCATTAATTTTGCTGAATAAAAGAACACAGAAAGAAGCAGAGCCGCATGGTCAGCGCCGTGCGAAAGGGGGGGGGGGGAAAGCGAAGGGAGCTGTTGCCTGGACGCGGAAGTTTAGGGGCGGGGCGCCAAATTTATACTACCAGCATCATTTTGGGGCTGTTAAACGAAAAAGAAGAGGTAGGGGGCGCCAAATTGAAACTTTGCCCCGGGCGCAGTTTTTTATTCGCCACGCTCCTGCGTATGGTGGGAGTTTAACTACTCTAGACGGAAATTAAAATGCCGTCACCTACTATGATTTTTTTCGTTGTTGTTTGTGTTTGTTTGTTTTTGTTGGTTTATGCTTGTACAATAGCAGAATCGATTCATAATCTTGCTCCCTGAAATAGCAGTGGAAAGAAAAGAACGGACATAAAAAAGAAAAGTTGTAAGATAAGGATACAGAATTGGATTTCAAAAGATAGCATCACAGTGCAAGGAACAGGGGGCATAGCTCAAACAATGCTATTGTCCAGTTCTAATTTTCCCTGACCACCCAGGATTTCCACCCACCAGAGAAAAAGGGGATTCGTAAAATAGAAAGTATACGTAATTTAGCTGGAAGCTAAGACAAGTTGATGGGGAAAAAACAGGATGTTTTTGAAGTGGAGTTTCTCTAATTCATGGATTGAGGAAAATCTTGAACAATCGCAGCGATTCCTGGGAAGGGTTCAGGGCACATTTGATTATATTTTAATATCAGAAGGGCGCATTTTGCCGATGTTTGAAAGGGCGGGGCGGGATTTGCCGATTTTAAAAGGGGCGTGGCGCTGCGCCCTCCAAAAATGGCCTAGCGGGAACACTATGCATATGAACAGCTTTCATTAAAAAATATTTATCAAAATTGCTCCATTAGTAAGCTCAGGGCTTATGACTAAAAAAACAGCTTGCTCTTTTAAATATATAGATTACACTTCTATAAATTTGTACACTCATCATTTGCTTATAATTTTTTTGCACATTAAGGGCAGAAACTTTTTAGTGCTGTAAAGCTCCAAAATTTCTTAAAGTATCATAAATATAAATTTTAGAGACATTGAAGAATGGAATTTTTACTCAATACAAAAATTAGAAAATGAACTTTTTGAAAATTAATTGTAGGAATATTTCATCCACATAACATTAGAAAATATATTTTCAGGTAAGAAAACTCTTAAAAACAGATTTATCAAATGTAATAAAGTTAAATCTATACTTACGCTGCCTATTTTTTATAGATATTCTATCTTCTGTAAAAGCCTGCCCCGTGCTCAGAGCAAAAGCTTCAGCAGCTGAGCAGTAACCATGATGAACAAGATAGGTCTGAACAATTCTTTTAAATAAGAAAGAGAAACAATATTGAGTAAACAATAAATTTTGAATTTGTGTAAACAAATAAAAACATACTCTAATTTATTTAAATAAAGACAAAAAAAGGAAAAAAAATGAAATGGAAAAAAATGAAAAGAATACCAAATTATTAGTTAAAGCAACAGACAATTAAAAGAAAAGGGAATTTTCTCTTCCAATGTACGTCAGATAAGTACACTTAAAATATGCTTCACAATTCTTACATTGATTATTCACTTTTTATTGACTGATCTATAGAATCTCTACTATGCTAAATGAAATTTAGACTGCTTAGTAGTTATAGTAACAAACTAATTTGTTAAAGCAAATTTTAGATCTCATTTTCTCCTGCTGGCTAGATGACAATATACCAGCCCATCCCCCTTCCCATGCATTTCACAGACATCAAAAGTTGCTTACATACAAATTTTATTTTAATTTCAATTACATGAAAAATGTCTTACCTGTGATTTTTGGCTTCATACATTAACACTTTATCAAATGAGCATGGATATACAAAAATATACGATGACATAAACCTTTAAGGCAAGCTTCAGATACTCTTTTTTTTCAAGAAAAGCAATAGAGAATACTCTATTACCTATGTTTTTTTTTTTAAAGATTACAGCATTGTAATTGATTTATTCTGAACAACTCCACCAACACAATTCACTCAAATCCATACTTACCACAGACTCTATTCATATTTTTCACTCAGAAAAATTAAAATGCAATTTTTTTGCAAGATATTCCCAATTTATAATTTATGCTACATTAATTTCAGAATAAGTTGCTGTCAGGATTAACATGCAAGCTAATAATAGCATATATATAAACTGCATTTTAAACTTTTCTAGTATATGAGTATTCACAATATTATCACTAGACAAAAATACATATATACAGCAACTATTCAACAGCATAGCAACTATTCACAATATTATCACTAGACAAATATATATATATATATAAACCATTTTTTAGCACATTTTGAAATTGAAATTATGAAATAAGAACATGAGATAACAAATCTAATTAGACAAATTCTTAACACCTGTTTTTAAAAAGCAATGTCAGTAAGAACTTATTTGAAGAGTACAAGATTTTATAAACACAGAGAAGTTTTAAGTAACATTCACAAAATGCACTATAACATAAAATTAAATAAATATATCAAACTTAAGCATTTCATCAAAATACTAAATAACATTGTTTTATGTATTAATAATTCTATATAAAAATATTTAGAAAGAGAGAAAGGCAACTAATTACCTATGCAAAGTAGTTTGCCATTCTCCTTGTTTATCAATAACAGGAAACCTTTCAATTGTGAGTCTTGTGCGTCGTCTTAGTTCCTTATATGAAAAAATCAATAAAAGAGTGGAACTTTAAGAATTTCATGAAAAAAAAAAAAAGCTCACTCAGAAAAACACATAAAATACTAGTAGTTTCTTGCAAAAACTTTTATATTTACAGTTTTTTAAAAATATGTTTTTACAGCTACTGATCAAATGAAGTACTTAATTGTGTTGATTTAGAAATTTACAGTAGACTAAATAAAATATGCAATATTTATAATAACAAAATTATTTCAATACGATTTATATAAAACTACTACAAAGATTTCAGCTTTTTGCAAATGAATGGGGAAAAAATTAGTGTCTTGAACTTCATATTATATATGGCATCCCTTCTTATTGTGTAATCTTATAACTTATTTCTAAATTCAACATTAGAGATCTAGTTTAAAATCATTAAAATGTTGCTCTTCACCATATTAAGCCTTGCATGTTAAATAGTTTTTTTTTAAGTTATGATAAACAAATTATAGGGTTCCAGGTTCCTTAGGAATATTTTATATTTGTTTTAACATATATAAAGTAAAAATGCTCCGGGTCATAGAATGATATTCTTATTATTTTATGTGTTAGAAAATGGAAAAAGTTTTTTAAACATAACTTACATGACATGGGAGTTGTTTAAAAATTTAAATTTCTTAATTTGTGATTTTTGATATGAAAAACAGTATTTGAATAATTGGTAAAAGCTTTTGCAATTGGTAAAAGTTTAAGTATAGTGATAAACAATAGTGGTCTCTTACAGTCAAGCGTGTCAACACAGAAAACTACTAATTATCTAAATTTTTACTCATCTTTTAAATAAATATAACAATTCTAACAAAAATTCTCAAACAATTCAACTAAAATTAAACAGAAGATATCCTCACTAAGTAAAAACTAAAGAAACACAAGATGCACACACCACATAATAACTGCTACACATGCAAAGTGGCAATAATAAGTGTAAGTAAATAGTAAGTGGTATAAGTGGCAATATTTTCACATATAAAATGTCAATAAGTAATACTCAATCTCTACTCTTCTAAAAAATGTAAATATCAACTGCTATAATGAAACACACACTTTAATCCTTCTGTAAAATCTTCATAGATTTTAATTTCCTTCCAAATCAAATGGGAGATCTAAATGTCAATACAAACACAATGATACAAATGATGGTCAGAAAACTACATTCCCATGAAATTAATATGCACACAAATTCTAAAACTACTTTCTAAAACCAAATAATTCAAACTTTGTTAAATAAAAAAAAGTTACATTTCAATTAGCATTATTTAACTTATACTTTAAAATTAACATGTTGAAAAACATAAATTTTCTGGGCATTTTTAAAAATTTATTTCATAAAAGAAAAAATATATCAGTTAAATAACTCTTGAAAGAATGTACATCAATGAATAAACTAATTATCTCATTTATAGCAAAGCTTCTATAGCAACTTTAAAGTTTAGGAAAAATTTGATGAAAACTTTATCAGCACAGGTTAAGAAAAAAAAAATTAAAATTATTAGTATGTGATGCTCTTTTTAAAAGAAAATAAAATCATGCTTTAAGCATAGATTATAAAACTATGAAACATTTTCCAGCATTTCCAGAATACTTTGGTAGAACTTATTTAGGTAAATAAAGTAAATGTGAACATTTTAGAAAAAACAAAGCATTTGAAAACCGGATTTCAACAAATATCATCCATAGCCAAATAAGTATTCAAGTTCTATTATTGTACAGCCCTATATTTGATATATTGGATGGTATATATTTTATGTAATATGAGAAATTTTTGCAAGAAAACATATTAGGTTGGAATTTCTTTATCAGCAATTTATCAGAATAAGATAATCAGGATACAGTGATTTAAATCAGCTTAATTAAAATCCTGATTATAATCATTTTGCATTTTTTAAATAGTTTCATTAATAAATTAAACAAAAGATAAAAGGTGTACAAAGGCGGATCTGGAGAGTCCTCAAAATGGGGGGGGGGGGGGGGGGCAATTTTAGAAATTTGGAAAGTCCAGTCTGATGTACGGGTCGGAGGTCATTTTTTTTAATGTGGGTCGTGTTTTGTCTACTTTTTTGCTGTGGGTCAAGTTAGCTTCCATTTTTTTCTCCTGGTCGGGTTAATTTCTACTTGGGTCATAATTGGTATAACGATTATTTCGTTACATATTGGTTATTTTCTTAAATTATTCCTTTGCACCCCCCTTCCCTTTTCAATTCAAAATTAGTTTTAAATTTCCTTCATTTCTTTTCCATTTTCCTCGCTTATTATTTCTCTAACCGAAAATCTGCAGCTGCCCAAGATTATCTGTGAGAAATACACCCACATTTTTAATCAACCGTTCAAAACAATTTCCAGATGTCGGCTAATTCTGATCGAATCAATTCTTCATTACCTTATAAGGAGATCCTCTCTGTATCGCAGTTAAAATTTATGCTTACGCTTCTTTTTCCTTTCCTGACATAATCCTAAAAAGAATTTAACATCTGCGCATTAAGATCTGGTGCCCCTTCTGTGTGCTTCTTTGTTTAGACATAACAACACGTGTAACATTTATCTATTGGCAACCATATCCTTTCCCCATCCCAGCCAGGCAGCCAAATTGAATTCTGATCATGCCGGCTGCATTTTAACTGTAATTTGGCGTATACTATCCATTGTACATGGGTGAACTTGTGTATGTTGGCGATTTTCTTGCACGCCAAAAGTGGCGATTTGTTTCTATGTACGACTTCACTTGACTCGCTGCTCTTGACTGAATAAGTTGTAAATCTCTGTTCGAAGATTTTCTCTGATTACTATAAGTGTACCCCCCTATTACACCATGTTTAAATAAAAAGTGACTTAACAATCATTGTGGGGTTTTTTCGCTATCTTCACATCTGGACCGGGACTACTACACTTTATTTCGTTTCTTCTAAGTGTTCTAACAAAATATCTGCTACTACAAAACGTCCCTACAATTGGGTCCAGTTGACTTCTGCTCTTTGATGCAGTTCGAGTTAATTTCTGATTTTTAGCTTTTGGGTCTGGTCAACTACAACATTTTGTTATTGATCTGGTTGACTTTTACTTTTTAGCTGTGCTTAGCGCATTTGGGACATTTTGACATACAATTCTGACTTGCGGCATTTTAGGATTTGGTTTTTACTTTTGCGAGAAGGGTTCTGATTGACCCGAATCGATTGGGGTGAGTCCTTTGATAAAATTTTCGTTCTTTTTCGCATTTTTTGGACGAAATGGACGTCTGTTTCGGGATCCTTTGAAGAAAATCGTGTTTTCTCTGCGATCATTTCACAAAATTTTATGTCTGGTTCGCTTCTATTTTTTGCTGCTGGTCGGGTTAATTTTTACTTTTTGTTGTGGGTCGCGTTTGGATCCGGTTAACTTCTACTGTTTACTGCGGGTTAAGTTAATTTCTGATTTTTTGCTTTGGGTCGGGTCTAGGTAGGGTTAACAACTATATTTTGCTATTGGTCGGGTTGATTTTTACTTTTTAGCTGCGCTTAGGGCATCGGGGTAGATAGTCATACATTTCAGATTTGAATCATTTACAGATTCAGTTTTTATTCTTGCGAGAATGTTTGACCCTGTTTTGATCGCGATCTTTTAACAAAATTTGCTTTTATCTGTGAACGTGATCCTTTGAAGAAATTCAGATAGGAGACGTACCAAAGGTTTCGCTGCACAGGCTGCGGTTGGGCCAATAATGTTTATCATACTATCTAGATCAGAGACGGACCAAATATTTACCTTATATTCTTGGAAAAGCCACGAACTGAAAATTTTCTCCAATGCAAACTTCTAGGAAAAATGAAATTGAGACCAGGCTTGGTCTGGAAGGAACAGAAGCCTGCCCCACCCAAATCTCAAAAAACAAGATCAGGACACGACCCGAATTAAAATGAGAGAAAACCTTACCCAGTCTAAGTCTCGTTACCTTCACTGCCGCAACGGACTCGAGCTTCGCCCCAAGTTATTTCCTGTGAGGATGCATAATGTCAATTTGTAAACCTTTTATTAGCCCAAGGGGGAGGATTTCGTCCCTTCCCCGTCCCTTAGGACTGCCACAGCATATGGGCTGTGTCAATCACAAGATCAAGTGTTTAGCCTTTATAACGGACGAAGCCTGGGTTTGAAAATTTTGGCCCCTGTATACCTCTAGTTGGAAGGAAGTCTATGCCAGACCCAACCTGAAAAAAAACAGTGTGGTTCGGCCCAGCTCTGCAGAAAAAAAAGACCTGGCCCAACCCGTTTCTGAAAGTGTGAAAACCTGAACCAGTCCCAGTATAATAAATTAAAGTTGGCATGACCCGACCCGGGTTGCGCCGGTCTCGAGTTTAGGACAACAACTTTTCCGTGTGGGCATCTAATGTTGTTCTGCAGATCCTTTATTGGGCTCAAGAGGGGGGCGATGGGGCAATCACCCCCCCCTCCCCAGTGCAATTCCTTAGATCTGCCATTGAAGGTGTATGTTCTCAATAAACTAAGGATGTTCTATTTTCAAAAGCAATTCTCAGCTTGCTTTTCCTTGTAAACACTCACTTTATATGTAACAAAAAACAGTTGTTACCAAAAATACTTTCTTTCCTTACTCTTGAAGCAAAGAATTTAAATCAATTACTGTAAAGTGCCAAAAGTAACGCCCCTCCCCTTTCTTTAGCACACAGAAAATTTTAATGATTTTAAAAGAAGCTTATATTTGAGACTCCCCCCGCCCCCCAAGGATAGGCAAATTGGGAGGGTATTTTGAAGAGAAAAACTTATAAATAGCACTTTTTCAAAAAGGAAAACTGCACATATATTAGTAGGAAAGATAATATTTGTGACTTACTTTTTATCCTCTATGATACTAAAAATTCTTTGCTTAAAGTTACTTTTGCACACTGACCTGAAGACAGCAATACTTGGTACAATACAGAAAAATTGAAAAATTCAACATTATAAGAAAAAAGATCTTATATGTCTCCATTTACAGCAATTGCAACAAGTTCAGATAAAGTAAGAAAATTACTTATTCCCTATAAAGTATTACATTTGCCTTAGCTACAAGTTTCATAATTACATTACCCGGTTTAAAGTAAATAATTAGTCAACTTGATAACTTGTCCATTTTTTTTTTTTTCCTTTGAAAATTTCAGTATAAAAAATTGAATTTCTATTATAAAAGAGTTTATTTACAGTATGGCTGGTGATAAAATTAGTACTTTTATAGTTATTTTTTATCCTGATGTGTGAACTGAACAAAGAATTCATTAGTAACCTTCCTGGATGCTCATTCTGGGTTTAGTCTTGCATATATATATATATTACTGATGAATTAAAATAGTTTTATATATTGTACTAATATAACGTGTATTTAAAATAATATATTATACAGGGAGTTGTTTTGATTAGTTGTGCAGTAAGGCACTGCAGTAATGGATGTTTTCTTTAGTGGTGTTAACACATCTTATTGAGAGCTTTTAAGGAGGTGATAAAAACATTACACAGAAATTATACACATAAAAATTAAATACTATTTTCAAACCTTTATCTTAATCACATTCATAAACTATTGAAAAGGATATGCTATAGCCTTCACAGTTTAAAATGCCATGAATTTAAATTAATTTTTTTATTATTTAAATCAAAATATTTTTTTTAATTAAGATTTTTTTAATACTCTAATAATTGCTGTAGAATGTGCAAATTGGGAGGGGAGAATAACTGGAAATTTGGCAGAGTAAACAATGAATAAATATAAGCAATAAACAACATACTTTCATCATGTCTTCAATGTCGAACACAAAAGGTAACTGCCCAAAATTTGCATCAACTACTTCACCAGGAGTTTGTAGACCAACAGTAGGATATAAATTAGGCTAGAATAAAAACAAGTAGTCTTAATCTATATGAACTCAATTAAATCAAAAATATGAAAGACCAAAATATGGAATGAAAGTTTTTATAAATATAGCTTTTAAGTATTTTAAGACTTCAGATGTAGTCACACATGGGATTGCAAAAAAGATAAACAGGAAAAACCTGTGAAATGAGAAATTATTTGAAACAATGCACACGTAAGACAATTAAGATTATTTTATTCGCATTAAAATTAATAATACTTTTGCTTAAATACTGTTTTATTTAGGGGGAAAGGAGAAGAGGGAATCACATTAGTAATTTATGCAAATAGTGTAAGGAGTTCTGAAATGAAAAAGTTTATATCTTAACCTCCTAATTCCTGATGTCGCTTGGAGGTGACACTAAAAAATACCCTTTAATTTAAATGTTTCTAAAATTGATAGAATTACATCTAGACTTTAAACATGTGCATATTAGAAGCATCAACATATAAATTGATGCTTTTTTGGAGATGTTTTATAAAAATTTTAAACCGGTTTTTGTAGTGCCATGTAAAATTTGTCTCAGGACTGAGGAGGTTAAGTTCATGATTGTGACATAGTGTTTTATACAGCAATCTTAGCTAGTTGTACAATTCAAATTTTAACATGCTTTCATTCTAAACATCAATTAATAAACATGACTTGAACAAAATGAGTAACTAGATTTCAACTTTCATCATAAAATGTTATTTTTCACAAATATATAAAATTAACAAAAATAGCTTTTACTTTTCACAAAATGGGTCCTAAAGTAAAAACTAATATGTACTTAAATTTTCACAATATTTCAAAATTAAAATTACTTAGTCAATTTCATGAATATATCATTTTACATGTACATATAGATTCCTTTCCCCTTCAATATGCATATATAGAAAATTAAAAGTTTAATTTATATACAGTAAAACCTCTAAATAGCGGATACGTGCGGAATCGTGCACCCACAACTGAGTGCACGATAAAGTGGCCGTACTTCGGAGATTATTCAGAGGTTCCACATTTTAAAAGCTTAAAATTACATTATATTAAAATCAAAATAACTGACCAAAATTATTTTTTTACAGTTAAAAAATACATACTATTATTTTACACTACAGAAATTGTTAATTCGCAGTTATTTATTTATTTATAAGCATATACTCTTTCTCTAAATGAATAATCATTTCCATAGATTTGTTGTAGAATTCGTTGTCATTTTAGAGTGAGTGAAAATGTTTTAACTTCACAATTCTGTTCAATTTCTGAGGCACTTTCCGGCAACATAGGTCCAGTAAATTGATAGATTTTTCTCATGACAGTTCGAAAGTCATTCCAAAAGCAGCTTATAAGTCTCATCATATTGTGCTCACTGACGCTTAATTTTAAATTCCAAATTTACACATTGAAACTTCTTTTCTAAAAAAAATATCAACTTTTTTTTTAGAATATTATCTGTTTAGGTCTTTCTGCCTTCGTATATCTAAGCTAATTTTCATACACTTACTTTTTTGTTGTCCAGGATAACTTTCAACTTATCACTTAAAGTTAAAATTTTTGCTTTGAATCCATTCTTTTGATGAAAAACACATACAAAAGACCACTGATTACTTACACTTAAATTTTGTCACCTCCCATCCTCTCGCCACACCTACATATGAGTGGGGTTTTACTGAGCAACCTCTAGAAATTAGTAGAGAAATTTAAAGTAGTCAAATAACAAAATCCACCTTTACATTCTTCGCAATCACAGATATAGTTAAAGTAAAGGAAAAAAAGAAAGGAAAAATTCTGTGGGGTGGTGTTTGGAATTCATGATTCGGAGGTTTAGTGTAATGTTATTTCTATGGAAAAGATTCGGTAACACTAAAACATGATTGATATTCAAAGGTTACTGTTATTCGGAGCGACCATTGTAGGAGGTTTCACTGTATCATCAAAAGTAAAATGCAGAAATGGCCAAGGTTGCTAAAAGAAAAATTTTAATGATGCAAGAAGTTGCTTATAATCCCTGTGGCAGAATGTGCATGATACTGCAAAGGGCATCACAGACTTTTAAAGACCTTACAGACTCAGCGATACCATGGATGCGCTATAGCACGCAAAAAGTACACAAAAATACCTCTTATGCGTCCCATGGGACGCATAATTTCATCAAAATATCACAGAATAAGCCCAAATTTCATCCAAAAATTGCTTAAAGAAGCGCAAATATCATTAAAGCATCGTGAAAAAACAGCAAATTTCTTTTTAAAATTGCAAAAAGGGGGGGAGGGGGCAAAAATTGCCAAAAATGTCAAATTTTCGTCAAAAAAAAAAAAAAAAAAAAAAATTCCGAACTTCTTTAAAGGTTTGCGAAAAGAAACGATAACTTCATCATAACATCGCTAAACACAACAAATTTCTTTTACAAACCACTTAAAATGGTAAATTTCGCCAAAAAATCCTGCACAAAACGAGAGATTTTGTAAAAAGATTGCGAAAAACGGAAATTTTTGTCAAAAAAATGACAGATTTTGACAAAAAATTTCGAAAAACGGCAAATTTTGTTGAAAAAGGCCGCAAAACACAACAGATTCCATCATAAAAGTGGAAAAAAAAAAAAAGACTGTTTTCATCAGAAAATCAGGAAAAAACAGCAGATTTTGTCAAAAGATAGTGAAAAACGGCAAACTTCAAGAAAAGAATGCAAAAAAGTGGCCAATATTGTCAAGAGATCGCGAGAAAACGGCCAATTTCATGAAAAGATCACGAAAAAAACCTCAAATTTCTCCAGAAGTACAAAAGAAAAAAAAAAGATTGCCAAAAGTGAAATGTTTTTTTATAATCTTTTTCTTTCTTTTTTTGCAAATAATGCAAATAATTTACACACACACACATATGTTGCCATAATTAATTAGCACTACAATAGCACAAAGAATGTATTTATATAATGTGTTGCATTGCATCTTGCAGACTATTTTTGAAAATATTATAAGCGTTGCAGACATTTGAAGACAGTTCTGCCACTGGGCTTATATTGAAACTTCATTCAACAACAGTAAAAATCTCAGTGCAATTACTCTCTCTAAACTATTTACTGGAACAATTACTAGAACAATGAATGGAACAATAATAATAATAATGTGTGTTCATAAGTAATTTGTCGAAAATCTATGAAATGTAATTAAAATTTCAAGAAAATACAACTGCCTTTGCAATCTAGGCACCTGTATGTGCTGCACACATGGCATACTGGGTTGGCACACTCCTGTTTGTCAAAATGCATTACGTAATAGGTGCAAATTTCAGCAAATTAAACAACTGAATTTTTAAAAACTGTTTGCTACATTTCATTTACATTTTATTTATTTTTTTAAATACTTCTTAAAAGAAAAAAAATAAAGTAAATGAAAACTAAATAAGTATAAAAGTAAAAATAGTTTCTTAGAATGAACTCTTTTGTAAACATTCAATGCTTGTATTGAAAATTATGACTAATTTCATGATTTTTCTAAAAAATTCTGTTATAAAGTGGCATGGCAAATTTTGATTATGGAAGTTTCACCACTTATTTTTACGCTTTGTAAAAAATGCAAGCTAGTGAATTTATTTAAAAGAATTATTGCTCTTTTTTTTCAAAATGTAACAGCAGGAAAGAACAAATCAGAAATTGCACATCAAGCTTAGCAAATGAGATGCGTTCGTACAATAACTAATTAAAAAAAGACATTCAAATGTTGATGTAATCATATACAGTACTTCAGATTACAGTATAGTACACAAAATCTTTTGTGCGTCCTTGTAAATACTTTCTACTTTCTATTACACAGAAAGTAACTTGTAGTAAACCTGAGCAACATATATCAATTTCCTAAAATGTGAAATCCTTACTAATATTATAAATCGGAAAGTGAGTTTGTTTGTTTGTTTGTTTGTTTGTTTGTTCCGCTTTCACGCCGTAACTACTGAACCGAATGCTTTGAAATTTTGCAGACGTAAAGTTAGAAGTCCGGATTAAATAATAGGGTAATTTTTATTTATTTTATTCAAATATTTTCCTTAATAATTCAAAATTTAATTATTTTTCATACAAAATCAATAGGCATTTTTCAGATAAAATTTAACCATTTTCCTTTCCTATTGCCAAGAAAATAAATTGGAATAATAAGTTTTCAGCGGCAATGAATTTTTAATAGAAAACTTCCACGCGAAAAACTATCTATATTAATAAAATAACAAATCGCTCTGTCTGTGTGTGTGTGTGTGTGTGTGTGTCTGCGATAGTTAGCGAAAACTACGGTACATACGAAGCCCAAAATTTTTCTGAGAGTAGCCCAATATCTTTCCTGATGCACCTGACTCTCAGAATTTCAAAATTTTATTTATTAACTGAGTAATTAATTAAATTCCAAACCTCACTCTCATAAAAAATCGCTTTTTTTTAGCTTTTTTACCTTTTATTCTCTTATGGTTGGTTGGTTGCATAAAATTTTCGCAGAAATAATTTTAAAAACTGGGACTGACCTTTAAAATTCATTGACTGGCAAACTGTCAGTTTAAATGAGGAATTTTTTTTTTATCACAGCTGCTGTACACCATGGAGGAAAAAAGATAGGTGGTGGCGAAGTAAACCGAAAAAAAAAAAGGTTTGCAATATGAAACCATTTATCGCTGAAATTTTAATGTCTCAAAATAAAGCACGAGGAAGGAATTTTGTATTAATAAGACGGATTGGAAGAAATGAATTACAGCTGAAGCATGTTTTACGAAGAAATAGTAATTTTTTTAACTGGTTTTTTCTATTATATTATTTATTAAAATAAATGTTTGCTTTTAAAATAATTGAAATTGGAAAATTAAAAATAATTAAATGTCAAAACAAAATTAAATAAAATATTGAAAACATATGATTTGAACTAAAAATTTTTTTACTAAAAGTTTTCTTTTTTTTAAGAACTTTTTAATATTTCATAACTTAGATGAAAAATGTTTATGATTTAACAACATATTAATAATTCCATGTCAATATATAAAATATGTTGATGAAAACATTCTTTTAAAAATGCATGAAAACTTAAATAACAAATATTAATCTAAAATCTAGATTTCAGAGTGCAGACGATTTTAAGACATTAACGAAAGAATGTTGATTTTTCAAGCAAAGTCTTAAATGATGCTTCTATATTGACATTTCAAAGTCATATGATAAAAATAATCAAATAATTCTTGCCTATGATTGATCTAATTGTATCTTTCATGCATTCTGATCGTGTATTACAGGCAATAATGGCACAAAACGTTATTATTTAAACGAAATTTTAGTCATCTATTCAATAACAGTTTAAAAGGTAAAAACAAAAACAAAGAAATACTGGTTTAAACCAGTTTGAATTGATCGGAGTTTCAAAGCACATGGTTTTATTGGTGCATATTTGGACTTAATGTAGCGGATTTTAGAGTTACATTTTTTGCGTTACCCCAAGACATTATACTGCCACTCTATTAATTTCTTTTTACTATATGGTTGTACGCATATTTTTGGCATTTCGAACATTAGAATATAATGAGTTATTAGCTGTGTTGCAGTAAAAAACATTACACAACACTTTTCTAAGAGTTTATTTTTTTAATTATTGATTAAATTTAAATGTGTTCTATTCAATTTAAAATTGTAATATGGCTTTAATTTGTTTTTAAACCAAAAATAAAATAGCTGTTTGGCATACAATTGTTTGTATCCGCAAATGATTCATTCACCATAATAAATTATCAAATAGCAAAGTAAATTATCTATCAGAAATAGCCATAAAAAGAATAGTAGCAAAACTGATTATAACCTTAATGTTTAGACTAATTTAAACATAACCCGATCCCAACCAGAAAAAAAAAACAGACAACACTCTGATCCGTGATACACAAAATTTCCATGCATATAAATCCGACCCTGACCTAAAAATTCTGTTTGGAAAAAACTATGGATTTGATAACTGACCCGAACCAATCTGAATCCCGCAAAAATGTTCAAGTGAAGAATAACCCGATTCAAACAAGGAAAAATAATTTTTGTGGGCATAAATATTTTCTTTAAAAAAACCCGAAATATGACTTGAACGAAATCTGAAACCGATAAAAATATTCCAGAGAACTATAACCCGATCCCAGCACGACAAAATACTTTCCATGGTCATAAGCCCGACTCAAACCTAAAAAACTCCGTTTGAAAAATCCTGAACTTTGACCCAAACCACATCTAAATCTGACCAAAGTTTTCGAAAGAACCATAACCGGATTCGAGTAAGACAAAATAATTTCCGTGGACATGAACCCGATACGAACCTGAAACTCCCATTCAAAAAAATACCTGAAATTTGAATCGAACCAAATCTGAATCTGACAAAACTATTTCAAAGAAACGCAACCGGATCCAAACAAGACAAAATATTTTCATGGACATGAACACAATCCGAACCCCAAAAATTTCTTTGAAAAAATCGCGAACTGAACGAAATCTGAACTTGGCAAAAATATTCCAGTGAAGCATGTCCTTATTCGAACAAGACAGAATTATTTCCGTGAACATGCAAGAAGACCCGAACTCAACAGTTGTATTTCAAGAAAAAACCCGAAATCTGAATTGAACCAAATCTGGACCTGACAAAATTATTCGAAAGAACTATAACCCAATCCAAGCAAGACAAAATAATTTCTATGGACATAAACCCAACTCGAACCTAAAAAATTCGATTTGAAAAAAACTGAAATTTGACCCAAACCACATCTAAATTTGACCAAAATATTCGAAAGAATCATAACTGGATTCGAGTATGACAAAATAATTCCCGTGGGCATGAACGAGATCCGAACCTGAAAGTACTATTTGAAAAAATACCTGAAATTTGAATCGAACCAAATCGGAACCTGATAAAATATATTCCAAAGAAACGTAACCGGATATGAATAAGACAAACAATTTCCATTCACATGAACCAAATCTGAACCTAAAAAATTTCTTTGAAAAAATCACAAAATCTGAACTGAACCAAATCTGAACTTGAAAAAAAATATTCCAGTGAAGCATGTTCTTATTCGAACAAGGCAGCATAATTTCCGTGAACACACAAGAAAATCCGAACCCAAAAATTCCATTTGAAGAAAAAGCCGAAATCTGAATTGAAACAAATCTGCTCCCGACAAAAATATTCCAAAGAACCATAACTGAATCCGAGCAAGGCAAAATTATTTCCATGGACATGAATACGACCCGAACATAACTCAATATCAAAAAATACCTAAAATCTGAACCAAGCGAAATCTGAACCCGACAAAAATGTTCTAATGAATCATAACCAGATCCGAACAAGACAAAATAATTTCCATGGACATGAAACCAATATATGGTTTGGTAACATTTAGGTTGCAATTACATTACGGTAAGTCTTTGATTATATTTAATTTCCCGTTAGGTTACAGTTAGGTCACGGTTAAGTTAAAGTTAGGTTAAAGTTAAATTGTATTTATGTTATGGTTAGAATAAGGATATGTTACAATAAAGTGAAGGCTAGGTTAGATTTATGTTATATTTAATTTACGGTAAGGTACTGTTAAGTCAAAATTAGGTTACAGGCAGGTTATGGTTACGGTACAAAAGTTTACGGTTAGGAATTTATCCATAGAGTGAACATTACTCATGATTTGATTAAAAATAACACTTACTTTTGTTAAATGGCTCTGAAATTATAAATACTACTTACCATCATTTTAGCTACTAGTGAGTATCGATTTCATTCATGGTATAGTCGGATTTAAGAGTGATATAATTAGTTTGAAATTAAAAATATTTCACTTGGGATTTCTATGTGAAAAAAAAATAATTAGTTACGGGACTTAACAGTGATTTTTGATAAATATCAACACTTTAACACGAAAATCACACAGTCGTTGGATACATATTCCCTCCCGCGTTTCTCATCGCTCATTTTGAGTATTTTTAAAGCTTAACATTAGCTGTTTTTTAAACCGATTTTTCACACAATCAGTGGCCACGTATTTCAGACAATGCATTTCTGCATGTTTCGAGTTAAGGATAGAAAATCATACAGATTTTAAGTTCGTTTAATATTGTTAATACGGAACCGGGCATCGCCGGGCGGGTCAGCTAGTAATAAAATAATTTAAAAGAAAATAAATATGACGTCATGTTTGAAATAAAAATAAAAGGTGTATTTTTTATAATACATTTAACAAGGATATTTGTTTAGTTAATGGGAATTTTTGTGTAAAATATGGTGACATAAATTAAAAGTAAAAAGAATGAAAAAGAATTATATTTTTAATAAAATGGTTCACTCATGAAAATGTGACGTCATAGTTGAAATAAAACAGGTACTTTATAGCAGTCGTTAAAAATATAAGGGGTATGAATATCAGTAGCTAATGGAGCAAGATAAATAATGACATCATATTTAAAATGAATCAGAAATATTTTTTACTTATACTAATTAATAAGTTATAAGTTACATACAAATGAATATTTTTATTCAAAACTCATAATTATCAATGGAAGAAATTTTTTGTGGGGAAAAGGTGGAAAATAAAATCACTGATTAATATATTTTTGGCTCGATTTTTTAACACTTTCGAACAAAGTTGAAAAGTTATTATGCTTTCGGTTTGTCTGTCTGTCTGGTCGCTTTCCAACTTTCGCAAATATACTCCGATTTCCATGAAATTTTTGGACATTATTAACATTTACCTAGCACGAATACCTATTGAAAATGAAGTTTCTACCATGATTAGTTTATTTACAGGGATAGTCAAAAAATTTCCTTATATCACGGCATTATGGGGAAAAATTGTTTTAATTAAATTTAACGATGTTACAGCCTGTAGAACATATTCAAATTTATATGCATTTGCAAAGTGCACTAAAATATACACTTTGTAAAGTATGTAGTGAAAAGGACACTTACTATTCATTTACAGGGTCAGACAGAAGGATTCCATTGCATAGGAATAAAGGGAGGAACAGTTTCCGACATATTTTAATTATGGTAAACGATTTCATGTATAATCAAATTGATATATGTTGCTGAGGCCTAATGTAAGTTATTTCATGCATAATACGAAGTGCATAGCATTTACAGGGACACACAAAAGATTTCAAATATTATATATTCTATCCGAAGTACTGTATATCATGGATGATGACTGTTGCATGGATGAAATGCATTTTGAATTATGATATGTGCTTTTAAGTTTCGCTAAATGCATGCATATTAAATGGAGAGTATAAATGGTAATAGTATAAATAGTTAAATTTAGATATACAGGGTTACACAAAAGATCTCGGAAAGGTTACTGAATATGAGCGTAATTTACTTAAAGGTGGTTTTTAAATAAACTATGCATTTTTATTTTGAACTGCATTTAGTAAACTAAGAAATGTTTGTAGTATATATATAAAATGATAAACTGGGTCCTGCAAAGAACTGGATACAAGGTTGTCTTCGGATGATAATTTCTGAAAATATAATTTAGGTAGTAATAAGAAATATTTTTGTTTGAAATAAATTTTAGAAAGATACTTTCGTGCATTAAAGACACTTGGAAAACTACAGGGCTGAACTAAAGAATTCAAGAATGGTTCTATCTATTAGTATTAATCGCTGAAAGGAAAATTTAGACCAGCAAACAAATTAGCAACTAGGAATTATCAGAAGTTTTTTTACCATAAATTTGCGATAAAAAGTTAATAACACATGCTTTTCATCATCGAAATTTTTTGCTTGATTGATCAGTTATTTTTTCTTTAAATGTTATGTGAACGAAGTCACGGGTAACTGCTAGTAATTTAATACAATTAAAACACCCCCCAAACAATGTTTCCCTCTATATCTTTATGTATTGTGCGACCTTGTAAATTTATAACAAATATTCTTTGCACACACTTATTGTACAGTGTATAATTAAGCATATATTTCAAAGACGCATATCAATTTTATTATGTTCAAAAGAATGTAACAATATTAAAATGCACTTAAAACTAATTTTTTTTTCATGGCTGTAATGTAATGGAATTCTTTTGATTGTCTCTGTAATTAAACTATCCATCCAATTTTCATAAAATTTGAAATGACGACTTGACAAAATTATGCAACAATTATATATTTTTAATTTCAAACAATTTGGTTGGGTAGTTTTTGCTGTTATATGCCATGTCTGTTATATGCGAATGGACAGACAGAAGGACTGAAAGGTGACTAAAGGTGCTACATATTTACATAATTAAGAAACACCAAAAACACATTTTTTAAACAATGTTTTTAGGATTTTTAAATCAATTTCTCAATGTGTAATCATAATTAAAATGAAACTGATTAAAAACTATTTTTTTTATAATTACAGTAGAACCCCGGTTATCTGAATCCTGATTAACCGAAAATCGGCTTAACTGAAAGACCATAAATTTCCTTAAAGTTCTTTTTAAATGTGAAAAATCTTACTGTCAACACTATTTTTACCAATGTCAAATGATACTTTTCAACATGGTTTCTTTTATAATTATTATTTTATTTGTAAGATTTAAATTAAAACAATTCCGAATATTTTTTAATACATTGAAGAGTTGTTTTAACACTTATTAACTTAAAAAATTAGAAGTGAAATAAGTAAAAATCAAAACATTAAAATGTGTTATTGGATACGGTAGAAAAAGTGTTAAAAAAGCATGTCTTTATGAAATAAATAAACAGAGTCAACACTCTTATTTGAACTATTGTGTAATTCCAGGCTCTTTATCAGATAGACACGCGCGACACTTTTTTTTTTTTTTTTACAAAATATGTTGTGATTTACTTTTGTTTTTCAGCTTTGCATTGTTTAAATGCTGCTTTATCATGCCATTTTTAAATAACAACACATCTTATGTTGTTGAATCTTTTTGTTCTTCAATATATCGAAGCACCACATGTAAGATCTTAGTAGTTTTGATTTTAATGATTAAATTAGCTCTTTGCTGTTGGAATGACTTGTAATTTTGGTTTGTCATTCAATTTGCTTTGAATACGATACAACAACATTTTTATTACAATGATGTTCTAAATTACAGACACAGCTTTTCATCAAACAAGTTTGTACCATAAGCCTCCCGCTTATTCCAAAATTCCTATGGAACCCCAGTTATCCGAAAATGCTTCAGTCCCATGCTTTTTGGATAATTGGGGTTTTACTGTATATTACACTCACCATTTATATTTTCTGCTTTTTAGTGTTCAAGAAATTTTGTTGCAGTTTAACAGACAGTTGGTCTTTTTTGTAGAGAATGATTAGGCACATAATGAAACTCCTTGTTGTTAAACTTGTATACTATTATAACTATAGAGAAATTTTGATGTTTTATTTTCTGTGGTAGTTAAAGGAAAATTGTCTTAAAATTAAGTTATTAATTTATAATTAAATTTTAAAAGTATTAAAATATTGCTTTGTCATTTGAAGTCCATCTGCAGGGGTGATTGTGACTCAAAGTGAAACACCCTGAAAGTTATCCATGATACAAATATCAATTTACATAACTGGTACTGCAACAGCCAGACAATCAAATGACATATTTTTGCTATTGTTTAAAATATACAATTGCAGAAAAACAATTTGAAAAACTTACATTTCATTTCACTGAAAGCTAAATGGCTTCATCAAATTACGAGTGCAATCTATCTTGCTAAATTATGCAAAGTTTGAATTCTTAAATAAATTTATTCCAAATTACTCATGAAACAAGTACAAATTTTGTGTTAAGAGTGGGATCTCTCAGTAGATTTAATTCAAGTCATATATACAGGGTGTCCCAGAAGTAATGAGACAAACTAAAAGGGGAGGTATGGGACATTACAAGGATTCAGACTTGCATAGCAACCTTTGGTCGGAAACACTTTCCGGATGCTGTAGTGACGACACAAAACACATGAAAGAAAGGACACAAAAAGGGAAAGAAAACAGGTTTCATATTCTTAGTGCTGCAAAAATACCGGAATATAATGCTGGAAAGTTCTGAGGAACTTGTACCATGCATTGTTGCAGCTGTTAGGGAAGTTTGTGACATTCCAGGTGTTTTCTAGAGAACAGATCTTCCACGCACCGGAGATGCGCATCTATGCATCAAGGCCTGGGGTCATAATTTCGAACACCTACTTAGATGACTATCATTGTTTCTTTAATGTTCTATTTTCTTAGTTTTCTGCTGTATTTTTTGGAAAATGTGCAGGGGTTTTTTTTTTTTGTTGTTGTTGTTGTTGATGGAAACCCCGGAAATCCAGGATACCCCCAGAACACAATCACCCCTGCACTAAGTACATAATTTTTATATTTCTAGCTTATCAGTAAAAGAGTTGAAAAAATTAATACAAAATTTTATTTTTACATACAAAAATTAAGATGAGTAAAGAGAGTAACAAGAAATAAAATTTTACATACTGGGAGATCTGTAAATGCAATTCCAAGATGGTGACCATTTTTTGTATAAAAGCATGTATTATCTATGAGATTCACACCACATCCAATAACATCACCTGTTGTAAAAGTTGGGCCATATGGTTGACCAGTGCCACTTGAACAAAAGCTATGCCCATCATCACCATGATAACCATATGAATGTTTATCCCATCCTACAAGAACAGAAAAAAGAAAGTTTACTCTTTGAGATTTATAAATCCTAATCTAATAAAGTTGAATAAAAATGCTGTTTTAAAGTATATAAATTAAATAACGCTGAAAAGCGTTCAATAAAAAATTAGCAAAATAGTGTATACACTCAAAAAGTGACAAGCATAAACTCTTTAATGCTACTTTTACAAAAGAAAAAAAAAAAAAAAAAAAAAAAAAACCAGGGCTTGAAATTCGATTTTTCCGAGGAGGGGAGTCTCCCTCCCAACATTTATAAATGGAGGGGAGTTTAGCTGTTTGGGAGGGAGAAAAAAATCCTTAAAATGTAGAATTATTTTATGTGTCATTTAAAGACTTATAAGAATACAGACATAACAAAATACTACTGAAGCAATTTTTAACAACTGAGAATATAATTATGTAAAATGTGTTTTTTAAAAAAAGAGATCAACATTTTATATAGCCTATTCTTTACAGGGGGGGGGGGGGAGGTTATCCGCGATCTTCAGACGAAATCAGCGATTTCTCTGCGATATTTTAGTAAAATCGGCGATTTATTGCGATCTTTTGCCGAAATCGGAGTTTTCCCGTGCTTTTTTCCCCATGAAATCGACATTTTTTGACGATTTTTAGAGAAAATTTGCTTTTTTATGCGATTTTTTCTCGTAAATGGCGTTTTATCCCCGCGATATTTTGACGAAATCGTCATTTTTTCCGTGATCTTTTGATGAAATCTGTGTTTTTTTTTCAATGATCTTTTGACAAAATATTTTTAAGCAATCTTTTATCGAAAACGGCGTTTTTTTCCCCGCGATCTTTTAACAAAATAGGCGTTATATCCGCAATCTTTAGACGAAATCGACGTTTTTCCCGTGGTCTTCAGACGAAATCAGCGTTTTATCTGCGATATTTGGTGAAATTGCCGTTTTTTCCGCGATCCGCACAGGAAATTCGCATTTTCTAGCGATCTTTTGATAAAGTTCGTTGCCAAAAATATTGACGAAATCGTCGTTTTTTCACGAAATATTGACGAAATGTGCGCTTTTTCGGCGATCCTTTCACGAAATTTGCATTTCTCTGCAATTTTTTTTCCATGCGCAAAACCGTATAAGTTGGCAACTATGCGGAACTGATAACTGAATTTCAAATTATCGGAAATCTCGGACGAGAATCACCCCTGAATTCGAAATAGAATCACTTCTTTTTTGCTGCAGAAAATAGTATGAAACGTGTCAATCGATCGCACGGAAAAATTTGGGAAATTTGTCGATCGATCGCGGAAAAAATCGTGCATTTTAATGATCTTTCGCGGTAAAAAACTCGCCAAAATATGTTAATTAATCGCACAAAAATATCATAAAATTCGCAAAAGGGTCATGGGAGTTGATCGTAGTTTCAAAATGCAAAATTTTTTGGGCGGGAGCCTCCTGCCCACTTTATTTTTTTGGGCGGGGTTTCAAAATGTAGGGCGCGAATCCCGCCATCCCGCCCTGAAATTCAAGCCCTGAAAACATAATACATGGAATCACAAATTTTAGTTTTAACATTCAAGTAAAAAAATACTTCTGTTAATTCTCAGTTCTAACAACCAATGTAGCGATGATCACTATTTTATCAGTTTTGTTTGGACTGCTTCAATATTCAACAAGATGATGGTACTTTCTTGCTTTCTAGTTTAAAATTTTGCTACCGTGTACTATTTTTATGCATTCATACATTTTGAATGCATTTATTTGTTTGGTTTCATATTTATTAATCAAAAAGTTAAGTCACAAAGGATTTACAAATTTTGTAACAGAGCTAATATATAATCCATTTTTATATTAATAGAAAAATCAAAGATCAATTTAATAATGCAATATTTTTATCAAATTAAACGGGTACAAACATGTTCTCCCAGTAGCAGAATTTTGGTGTCATTCTGCAGCAAAAAAGACAAGTATGACAATTTGTACAAAATGTCGGCACAAAACACTTTGCCTATTTCAAAGATAGCTTCCTTCCTCAGTACAATAACTCACCTAGAACTATTACTGACATGTATCCTGAAAAACTGGAATTAAAACTGTGTTTTTGCAAAGTACCATTCCGGGAGCAGAATCAGCGCAACACTGCGACGACTATTTTTCAACTTAAAAATTTAGCAAAAATGAAAAAATTTAGGCCCTAAATCCAAAAATTCGCACATAAAATGTATGGCAAATTTCGACAAATAGTCTTCGAAAAGAAATCAATTTCATCATAGATCACAGAAAATAAGTGAATTTCATACAAAATCGCGAAAAAAACGACAAATTTCGTCAAAAAAATGAAAAATTTCTTCAAAATTTCACACACAAAAAAAAACAGCAGTTTGTCAAAAAATCATGAAAAAATGGCAAATTTCTTCTAAAGATCGCAAAAAACTGCAATTTTCGTGAAAAGATCATGAGAAAATGATAGTTTTTGTAAAAAGATCCCAAATCAATGTAGATTTTGTTCAAAAATCACAAAAAAGCAGTAAATTTCATCAAAAAAAAAAAGAAAGACAAATTTCTTAAAAAAAATCTAAAAAAAAAAACCGGCAAATTACTTCTAAAGATCACAAAAAAAAGGTAAATTTCTTCAAAAGATCCCGAAAATGCGGCAAATTTCTTCAAAAAATCACGAAAAAGCAGCAAATTTCTTCAAGAGATAGCGAAAAAAACAGTAAATTACTTCAAAAGATCATGAAAAAATGGCAAATTTCTTCTAAAGATCGCAAAAAACTGCAATTTTCGTGAAAAGATCATGAGAAAATGATAGTTTTTGTAAAAAGATCCCAAATCAATGTAGATTTTGTTCAAAAATCACAAAAAAGCAGTAAATTTCATCAAAAAAAAAAAAGGCAAATTTCTTAAAAAAATCTTTAAAAAAAACCCGGCAAATTTCTTCTAAAGATCACAAAAAAAAAACGGTAAATTTCTTCAAAAGATCACGAAAATGCGGCAAATTTCTTCAAAAAATCATGAAAAAGCAGCAAATTTCTTCAAGAGATTGCGAAAAAAAAACAGTAAATTACTTCAAAAGATCGCGAAAAACAGCAAATTTCTTCAAGAAATTGCAAAAAACGGCAAATTCCTTCAAGAGGTTGCGACAATACGGCAGTTTTCGTCAAAAGATCGTGAAAAATGACATTGCGTCATAAGATTGTAAAAAATCTGCAATTTTTGTCAAAGGGGAGACCCCCCCCCCCCCTTTCAGACTATGTATGAGTTGTTTAAAATTCTGAGAACAATGACAACTTCTTTTTAAAAGTATACTTTTCTTTTATGTCTATCATAAATACTTGGGAGGTTTAAGTACATATAATGTACTGCGAGGGATTGGTCTGCAGACTGTTTTTAAGTTTTTACTTGCGTTGCAGACTGCAGAAAAAAATTCTGCTGCTGAGAGTACCATTAAAATATTAGTAATACAGTCAGACCTTGCTATCTTGATACCCGGTTTCAACGTCACTATGTTTATCATGTCAATTTTTCTAGTCAGAAAATAAAATTATTAAAAAATAATTAAACATGTGTTTCAGCGATTTTTAAATTTTGATCCACGGTGGGGTTAAAGTGGGGATGGAAAAATTGCAAACTTTTTTGGACTCAAAATGCGACATATCCTAGGAAAGCCCTCAGATCACTCTTTTATATTATAAACCTTTCTCTCCTCTCCTTCTCCTAATATTTCAAAATGAATCAACATCAATGCTTTAAAAATTATTTGACTTATCTCGATACCTTAAGTCGCAATTATCTTGATAATTATTATATATATTTATATCCTTCTATAGTAAAAAAAAACTAGCCTTAAAAGGAATGACTCCTGGAATGATGCTGATGTGGAAGATTTCCGGAACTAACGAATCCGGGTTGTCCACTCCTTCCATGAGTCGAATAGACCAATCAGGAAAGGGCTCAGTCTATGCGTCGCCGTATGGGTTACCATAAAGAGAGGAAAGGTTACCATCGCCAACAATCGCCAAGTTTGTCGCCAACTTGGCGATATATCGCCAAATTTGGCGACCAAAATTAGTTGTCAAAAGTGACGCCAACTTGGCGATAACTGTAATATTTCGCCAAATTTTTAATTTCTTTACAACACCAGTCGTTTGATGCATCATTTGAGAGGTTTGCAACTGCTTATTCATATAATGGATGTCTTGTGTGTTATCCCTCATTCTGCTCCCCAGGGGGGACATATTTTTAATTTCTTGACAACACCAGCAGGGCTCCCAACACATTTTAGTTCTCAAAAAGGGGGAAAGGGGAGCATTTTTATTTTAAAGGGGGACTTTGGGGGACCATTTTTGTTTAAAAAGGGAACTTTGGGGGACCATTTTTGTTTAAAAAGGGAACTTTGGGGGACCTTTTTTATTTAAAAAGGGGACTTTGGGGGACCGTTTTTGCTTAAAAAGGGGACTTTGGGGAACCAATTTTATTAAAAACGGAAACCAAAAAAAGGATCATATGTGTGTAAAAATATAGCTCAAATTTTTGTAAATAAGAAAGTAAATTTTTAAAATTACCCCAGAAAATATGTTAGATGGTTATCTTTATAAGATTTCATTAAACAATGTTCACAATTTTATTTAAGCACATTTAAATATCGTACTGAAAAAGTATATAAAGCATTCAATATTTCAGCATTCACATTTATTGAAAAAAATTCTCGTTACAGGTAAAAAATAGTGATCAATTAATAAAAACAAGTAAGTGGGTAAGTATGATCACAGATCATTCAGAGGCTTTTATTTAATATTCCTTTCAAAACATTCTAACCTTTAATTAATAAACCAAAATTGTTAATAATTAAATTTGTTAAAAATTAATAACTGCTTATAATAATTAAATCCTTACATATAGATGGGGATGATATAAGGTAATGAGAATGGAAGTAGAGAGAGAGAATAAAGAATAACATTATTCATAACCTGGCCTTTCATTTAAGATATTACATGACATATTGACATGACATATTAAGATATTACATGACATGATTAAATTTTTTGAGAATTTTTTTCAATAACGTCCCCTGGCGACAGAAAAGGATGAAAAGATGCTAATTATTGAGATATGTTGAGATTTTTTTTCCTTAATTTTTTAGAAAATTTGTGAAGTGGTAATGAACGCAATTAAACATTAAAACATCTGCTAGTGGTGAAAAAATGAGTTAAGACGGTGGGAAATGGGTGCTTAGGCCAAGAGTTTTAAAAGGATGTGCGAAAAAAATCAATTTTCCGATTTCCCACCCCACAGACACATATGAAGAAATACCCCTAATTGTCTGGAGTTAAAATAGACCCTAGCAAGATGTTGGACTCGATGAGCTACCTCCTTCGGTTAACCCTTCAAATGAGATTGAATCTTGCTGTAGTTTAATTAGGGGTTGAGTTAGAAAATTGCTTAAAATACTTAAGTTAGAGCCTGGAGAAGTAAAAAAGAAACTTAGAAATTTCATCCCACTGCTCCCCCACACACTTCTTAAAATTTTTTGTGTGTTATAAAAAATATCTAAGATTTTAAAATCGATAATTTGATTACTTTTCTTAATTTCTTTTATTTTTCTAAAATTAATATATGGATTAGTGCTGACTACTACCACTCAGAAATAAAAGGGGTCAATAAGTTCTTCTATATAGCCTATAATAAAAAATCAGACATAAAATAATGATAATTAGAGGAGAAATGCTCAGATTTAAATAACATGTTATACAAAAGCGCTTCTTTTTCTTTCTAAAAAGCAACATTTGAATAAAATAAAATCTTACTTTTTATGAAAATTACACATTCAGAATTAGTGTAAAAAATTAGGCATATATGCATAAGTTTAAAATCTATAAATGCAGTATATGTAAATATTCCATACCCCCAAGAACAATCCTTGTCAAACTAATTGGATGTGGCAATCCCAAAACTTTCTTCTACCTCATACATGTTAATACTTCAAAATTCGCTATCACAGTCCCAAAATTAAATTGCAATCTATGCCCATCATGAGAATTCTAAATTCTAAAGATATGAAATTTTGTGCATTAGTTCTTCAAATATGACTATCGCTAAACTTGTGCAAATCCCACAAAATGCAGCTCAGGAGCACCATCTATTGAAAGATTAACATCAAAACCTAATCAGTAACAATTTGTGTCAACGTCATACTGAATCCTAAATTAGACAAAAATTTATGCATTAAATCAGATACATCTACAGCAAAAATCCTTAAAAAAAAAAAAAAAAAAAAAAAAAAAAAAAAAAAAAAAAAAAAAAAATTGCATTATAGCAGCGCTACTTGTTAATGAATTTACATCAAAATGTAAAAAACATCAATTCATCTTAAGGACTAACTGAATCTAAAGTTTGATGGAATCCCGTGCAATAATTCTGGATATAGAACTATTGCAGATATTGCAACAAATGCAGATTAACAGTGCCACTTGTTGAGATATGATACCAAAACATAAAAAATGTAAATTCATGTCAAGAACTAACCGAATCTGAAGTTTGATAAAAATCTGTGCATTGATTCTGAAAATTGAGCGATTTCAGAAATCGTGAAAAATGCTGCATAGAAGCACCACATGTCGAGCGATTTACACCAAAAACTAATCAACACCAATTTATAGCAGAGGTCAAAAGTTTCCTTCCAGCATAAAATTTTTTGTTGTTTTGAAAGTACAGTAGACTCCCTTAAATCCACAGAGCTTGGGACCAGAGGTTTTGCGGATTTCCGGTCATTGCTTTGTTTACATTAAAAAAAAATAATTTGAATGTAATTAATAATGAAATCAAAAGTATAATGAATGCATACAATATACTAAAATATTAAAATAAGTAATAAACTAAAATAATAAAAATTTAGATATTTTTAAAAATGATTAAAATACTAAAAGGAAAGATCAAGTTATAATCAATCATGTACAATTAAATATTCATTATAAAAGAGGAAATGTGTTTTTTCTAAATTATTCAATGAAACTTGCCTCATAAAGGTACGTATCAAATTCACATCAGGATCATAAAATAATGAAACTTTATTTCAAGTTTAGCCAGACTTAATAATTAAAAAAGCTTGATTAATACATAAATATATTTGGTAAGATTGTAATTACCAATGATATTAGCAATATCTTTATTTTTTCAGAAATAAATTATTCTTTCTTCATGAAAAAACATGAATTCAATAACCTTAACAAAAATTATAAATTAAAAAATGTATGGAATCGATATAAAACTGAAAAAATCAATTTTTGCACCTACATGTGAATTGAATGTTTCATTGTTTACATCCGTAAAATATATGCGGATTTTAGAGAGTTGCAGATTTTAGGAGTGCGGATTTGAGGGAGTCTACTGTATATCCATATAAAAAGGAATCTGAAAGTGATACTCATACACTTTATTGACATAATAGTTAGGAATTTATTTATGGAATAACAAATGAATATCAATAAATACAACTGATAAAATTAATTTCAAAAGAAAAATGCATGCTTTCAAAAGTTATCGTCCAACTTGGAAAGTTTAAAAAAAAATTGTGTTATAATAGAAAATCACTGTGATCAACTAGATTCACAATTAGTATGTTGCTGTCACACCTTTAGCAAAATGTATAGAGGCACAGCGACTTGGCATCGGTTCAATAAACAGTTGAAAATCGGCTGTGGCACGTTTTTCCGCTCAGCTTGAAATTTTTGTGAAAATTCCGGCCATGCTGAATTGGTGTTTTAATAATTTCAAACATGTTTCTAAAGTTCATTCCAAAGATTTTCTATAGTATTCAGATTGGGTGCTTGGGCTGGACATTTCAAAAGCTAAATATTTTTGTGCGAAAGCCACTGCTTGACAAGCTTTCATGTATGCTTTGGTTTCTTATCATACTGAAACTAATAGTTGAGACCAAAATTTTGCTTCCAATAAGGCAGCAAATTATGTTGCAAAAATCTTTATACATTGCATCATTCATCTTTCCGTGGATTTTAACAGACTGACTTGCACCTTTTCTATAAAATGTCCCCATAATGTAACGTATCTCCCACCATGCTTAGTTGTAAGAATAACACATCTGGAATCATGTCTTTTGTTGTTATGTTAAGTCATCGAGCATACTGCCTGCCATCACTCTTAAAAAGATTAAACTTCAATTCATCAGAAAATTCTACTTTATTCTTACTGATTATGTTGGGTGATTTACACGAAAAAAAAAACTAAGCAACACTAATCTATCTCAGGGAGTAACAAAATCGGAAATTTCATGTATTAGTTTTTGAGATAAACCTATTGCGATACTCATAGATAATGCAGCATGGCAGTGCCACCTGTTAAGCCATTTACATCAAAGGATAATCAACATCAAATTATATTAAGGACTAACAGAATCTGAAGTTTTATAAAAATTCGTGCATTAATTCTTGAGATAGAGCTATTAATGAAATTGTGAATAAATGCAGCATAACAGTGTCACTTGTTGAGCGATATGCACAAAAAACTAATCAGCTTTAGTTTATATGAAGGTCTAAGTGAGTCTAAAGTTTTGTGCATTATTTCTTGAGATACAGTGCCCTCAAAATTTTTGCTTCATACACCCATTTTCTGAAAACCATCAAATTGTGTTCAGGACCTTCTAAAACGTATAAATCCATTGAAAACTGGAAGTCAAAATTATTTCATGAATTCAATATTTTTCAATATTTCAATTTTTGTTAGTTTTAATCGTCTGTTTCCCCATAATTCAATGATTCTTTCCATTAAAAAAAAAAGCTTCATTTTTTTGAGGGGGGGGGGTTGAAGCATGTCAAGGTCCGTTATTGAAGGCTGGCCAAACAGTAGCTTAATATAGTAACTTTCCTGTTCTACAATTTTTTAATTTTTAAGAATTTTAATGAGATTCTTAAAATTTGCCTGATTCTGGGGTGATTTTTTAATATTTAGATTCAGGAAAGAATTTTAGTTACGCTTTTTTATACCCATTATAATGCTTTTTTTATGCCCACTTTAATAAATTTTGTCTTTTTGGATTTTTAAACTTATAGTGAATTTCAGAGCTTTTTATTATTTTGCGGCAATTTTTTTCAGACACAGAAAAGGGGACTTGGGGGACCAAAATACAAAAAAGGGGACTAAAGGGGACCTTTTTCCAAAAAGGGGACTTTTGTGGGAAAAAGGGGACCATTTGGGAGCCCTGCACCAGTCGTGTTACACAAGATTTGAAGGATCTGCAACTGCTTATTCATATTATGGATGTCTTGTGTGTCACCCCCACACTCTGCTCTCCCCAGGGGGGGGTCACATTTTTAATTTCTTTACACCACCAGTTGTGTGACACATCATTTGAAAGGTCTGCAACTGCTTATTCATATTATGGATGTGTTGTGTGTCATCCCCTACTCTACCCCCCAGGTGGGCACATTTTTAATTTCTTTACAACACAAATTGTGTGACACATCATCTGAGAGGTCTGCAACTGCTTATTCATATTATGGATATCTTGTGTGTAACCCCCCCCCCTCTGCCCTCAGAGGGGGCGCATTTTGTAATTTCTTTACAACACCAATTGTGTGACACATCATTTGAAAGGTCTGCAACTGTTCATTCATTTTATGGGTGTCTTGTGTGTCACCCCCACTCTGCACCCCTGGGGGGCACATTTTTAATTTCTTTACAACACCAGTCGTGTGACATATCATTTGAGAGGTCTGCAGCTGCTTATTCATATTATGGATGTCTTTTGTGTTGCCTCCCACTCTGCCCCCCAGGGGGGCACATTTTTAATTTCTTTACAACACCAGTCGTGTGACACATCATTTGGAAGGTCTGCAACTGCTTATTCATACCATGGGGTATTGGCGAGCGCAGCAATCAGGGGTACCCAATAATTTGGAATCGCGAAGCGATTACGCGGGGGGTTGGCGAGCATAGCGAGCAGGGGGGCGAAGCCCCCCTAGTATATATATATATATATACATACAGGGCAGGATATAGCCTTTAAACCACTCCGTTCAAAAGTTAAAAAAATGCACCCTACATAATAAACATCTATAATAAGCATACATAAAAGGTTATGGTCTTTTTTAGATTTTTTAGTGCACCCCTCTCTTTTTCTTCTCCAAAAGAAAGAAAAAACAATGTAACTTCCACTCAGTAATTGATACAAACATTTATAACAACATTTTACTTACAATAATTACAAAAAAAAAAAAAAAAAAAAAAAAAAAAAACAGGAGTAAAATTTAGACAACCATTGCAATACTTTACAGTAAAAGCAAAGAAACAAATCTTCAACTGCAAAATATAAAAATCAAATTTCTGTTCATTTTTTTCTCCATTGCTGATCTCTTGCATAGTTGTTTGAGATGGATCTGCATCAGCTGATAGTATTGAAGTTAAAGCTGTACAATGGGAATAATGGACCTGCTTTCAAAAGACAAATTCTTTCTGAATCATTAATGTATTCTGGCAATTGTTTTGGATTATTTTCTATTTGTTTTGCTTCATCAACTTCATCTATTTGCTGCTCAACATGATCAGACATTGCATCTAAAAAAAGTCTCATAAAGACTTTTTTTTTTTTTTTTTTTTTTTTTTTGTCAATTTTGCGCCTCTCGATTTTATTTACTCTGTGCCAGGGCACAGACTGATGGAGTGTTCATCCAGCCCTGTATATATATATTAGTCCTCATGTTGGAAATTGTACTCAGAAATTTTCCTTCTTGGAGTCAAAAATTTATGATCCCCCCCCCCCCCTCTCCCCTATGCGACTAGGGTGGTTTATGCCTCTGAGATCTAGAGATAACAAACCTTAATAATCAATATTTCATGTAACAATAAAAAAGGAATTCATCAGAAATTTGATTTTTATTCTTTTCAATTCTGTTTTTGGGCTTATTTTGTTTATTAATAATGTTTTATTGGTTAAAAATACAACAACAGTTGTGAATTTAAAATGGTATTAAATTAATTCAAAATATAGCTTTTTACAAACAGACTTTTCTCCAATTCCATTTACTGTAACTCTTTTTTCTAGTCCTGAGAGTGTTGAGATGATGAAGTTTGATAGTATAAAACCATACATATGATATCGCTCATCATATAAACACTGAAACAATTATACTTTCTCCTTTTCAAAAACCACTTAAGCTAAGCAAAACCATACTATTAACATCATGATAATCAAAACCAAGGAGCCTGTATTTAACCATATAAAAAACTGGTGGAACCAGAGAGTAAAGTAGAGCTCTATCTAAAAAAAAAAAAAATGTCACAGTAAAAATTGGGAAATATTTTCAATCTAAAAATATGTGTAGAAAAGAAATTGAATTAGATGATCTGTAAAGCTCATGAAATAGCCCAAATTTTTGTTTGCTGAAAATGAGGACTGAGCTTCACTGGTGCCTTAAAATCAAACAGGGAAAAAGAGGCGTTTTTAACTCACTTCATATTCCAATCAAGCATAACCAGTTTAAAAATTTGGGTTCATAACTATAGGTTACAGACTGATGTAATGAAGTATGAGAAAAGTCTGTTCAGTATACGAAGTGTGGACACAATTCAATTCCAGCAGTTTTGATAAATGGAAAATTAAAAGTCCAAATAAACACAAAATATTGAACAGATACGATTCAACCATATACTAAATATTTGTGTTCAGACATATTTATTTACATAAATTCCTCAACAACCTGATTATATTAATGTTATACTTTAATTATTATTTCATGGTTTATATTCGTTTAGCGTTGTGGAGCCTAACCGATTTAAGACAACATAACAATATATTCTATTGTCTACTTTGCTCAGTAATTATTTTGAATGGATAATAGTATAAATCTGAATATGAGGCACCAGTAAAACTCAGTCCACATTTTCAGGTAACAAAAATTTGGGTTATTTCATGAGCTTTACAGATCATCTGATTCCATTTCTTTTCTACGCATATTTTTAGACTGAAAATATTTTCCAATTTTTACTGTAACATTTTTTTAGATCGAGCTCTACTTTTCTTTCTGGTCCCACCAGTTTTTTATATGATTTCATAGCTTTTTCAGATCCTTTCAGGAACTTTATCAATCACTTTCACATAGCTGCCAACTTACTGAGTAACTAATCTTCCGTAATACCTGGATTAGTTTGATCCAGGTTAACATCATTTCATATCAGAAAATATATTTCATGAATCTTTATTTAATTTCAGGATTGTTATTGGAACATACTCAATTTCATTTCTTTAAAAAAAATTCGGGTTAGAAACTCATTAAACCAGGGTCAAATTAATGCATCTATTACAGATAATCGATGTCAGGTTGGCACCTATGCTTTCAATTAACAAACCTAAACTATTATTATTATTAGTTTAAAGTTATTAGACATATTAGTTTGGCAAGATACTGAAAATAATGCTATGCTGGCTTCAATTTTGTTGAGTAATTTTGGGGGCCAGATTTGGCGATATATCAGCAAGTTGGCAAAAAACTTGGAGACATTTGTTGACACAACTGCTCCCTCCCCGATGGTAGCCCCACTGCAGTTTCACGGTATCTACACAGATTTTCATTGCTCCACTTTCAAATCGTTATTTTTATATGTATAGCAATTTTTTTTTCTAAATTATCCATTTTTAATTCATATATCTGTAGGTTTCTCACTGTCGCTCGTCAATGCTCCAAATCATGACAAAATGCTTCATTTGACAAGTAAAGTAAAAATCAGATTTGCCAAAATAGCAAGTGCTTAATTTCTGTTCTTTTATATGTGTGCCAGTGCAGTCCAGATTCTTATCCGCGTTACGGAATGATCGCACCATGCTAATTACACTACTCTGTTTATAGAGATACTGAGTCAACACTATTTTAAGTTTAGTAACAGCCAAAGACTCAGAAAGATTGTGGGATAGATATTTTTCTATTGTTCTAACTGATAAGCAGAGAGGCTGCTACTGCTTTCCCTATTAACTGTTTCATTGGCTGATGAGGATTTAAACTGTGTCTAACGAAGCTTTCGCTTCTTTACATTAGAAGTTTTTGCCTTGACCACATAATCATAACATAGATGGAAAATCCTCCATCGATCACTATCTATGTGCCAGCTTAGCACCGGTAAAATGCGAACAAATTTACGCACATCAGGCGCCAAACAGAAAAAAATTTTGTTAGAAAGTGATATTTAGTCATTTACTATATTATTTATTAATTGTATGCAAAGTATCGGCTGGTCAATCTTTTTTATCAGCGTTGGAATCTCAGCAATTTTTAGTGTATATTTTGACAACGATAAATCAAGAATCGCTATTTTGAATTTTTATTTAGACTACTAAAAGAATTACACAAACAATTACACATTCAGGAGACATTTAGAATGAACTTATTTTTAATGCTTTCTGCAGCGAATTTTTATTTTACAGACAATTACAAAATTTAGGTTATTTTAGAACATAATGGTGAAAAAAAAAAAAAAAAAGATACAATAAGGAGATTTTTCAGTGTTTCACGACTAATCTATTTTGCTAACATTTTTCTCCATTTGGCTACTGTTTTGTATTTCTTATTCACCAAATCGTTAATGTTGATCAAAAGTCAGCGAGAACATTGCATATTTGTATTGTAGTAATTGTTTTGACTCAAAAACACTCAAATAAAAGTGTGATGGGTTTTTAACGCATATTTAGTTATAGATTATATATATGTTTATGAAAAATAAGTATTTTCTGTTTTGAATGACGTGAATTTTAAAAATGCAAAATTCTATCAGGAGAATCAGGATTTTTATTGATCTATAAGGAAAAAGAACACATGTTATCATTTCTTTTTTAAATTATTGAACTATTTTTAGTTGGTGGCAACAAGAAAGAAATAATTGAATTAGCAATTAAAAAGGAGAGATGCCTATTATGTTAAATTATGGAAATTATAGCATTATATAAATTTTAAATGGGTGCCATTTCCTTAATATTGGATATTTTTTGACAGGACTTTAAAAAGGCACATACCTGAATTAAAAGCTTTCAAACAAGCTATTACACATCGCTGAATGTTTCTTGGTTTGGGTAATAATTGAGTTGTGTGTCCTTTTTTATTGTTTCACGAGAAAAAAGTGACAAAATAGGGGTTCTGGATCTCCATACCTAATTGGTGGATCTGGAAGAATTTTTTTTAACTTTGAGGCCTAGAGTAGGACACTTTGCCTTTTCAATTTCGTTGCGATCCGATGGTTAGGTCCAAAGTTATTAAGAGGTAAAGTTTGGACTTTAACATTAGAGATGCATCTGAGCTCTACTATACAGCACTATCGTGCTGTATGATATCCTAGTTTAGTCTGGAAGAAATCACTCCATTAATATCGTAAGGCAAAATGAACAGTATTTATATCACAGTTAAGCTGGGAGAATCTTGATTACTCAAAGTCAAAAAACCGCTGTTTAATATTGCGGTTTAATGAAGGAATATGATAATCGCAGTTTACATCAGAATTATAACAATTGCAATTTACATCAGAATTATAACAATTGCAATTTACATCAGAATTATGATATTCAGGATATACCATTGTATAGAGCTATTTGATAATGTTATAACAATTTTTTTTTATGTTGATTTTATCGATTTTATTGATATATACACAGCCCTAACCAATACTGTTAAAAAAAAAAAAAAAAAAAAAAAAAAAAAAAATTGCAGTGTTTTATTTTTTATTCAATTTCTCTATTTTTAACATCTGAATAAAAAACCAAGCATCTATAAGAAAATAACTTTGCCAAAATTTAAATGCATTCAAGGACTTATTGATATCCTAATAATCAAGAAATGTCAAAAACTTTCAGTAACTGCATAAACCCTGTGCCGCAATCATATACAGTAGACTCCCTCAAATCCTAAAATCTGCAACTCTCTAAAATCCACACATAATTTTTAGATGTAAACAATGAAACATTCAATTCAAATATAGGAACAAGTTTTAGTTTTATATCGATTCTATATGTATTTTAATTTGTAATTTTTGTTAATACAGTGAAACCTACGAATAAGGGACACTCCGAATAAGGGACACCTCTATTTAAGGGACAAAACTTCTGGTCCCAGTCCCTTTGTATAGGACGTGTAATGTATTTACCTCTGAATAAGGGACACTCTATTTAAGGGACACTTGAAAAGGAGATTAAAAGGACTGGCTTTTGAATTTCAGATAATGAAGTAGTCTGAGATAAAAATGAAAATACAGATTTTTGTGAACTTATTAAACTGACAGACAGTCATGTTGATACAGAGGCATACGACACAATTGACAAGCATTTATTAACCCACAATTTTGATTTGACTTCAGTGCGCTTATCCCCATTGAAAGTAATGCTGAAAATTAAAAGGATGATTCTGAAAGTGGAGAAAAAAAGAAAATTGTGAAATAAAGAACTTTAACGATGTTTTAAGACTATTCTCAAATCCAAAAGGGCAAATTTTATGACAAAAGTTTTAATTTATTTTTATTCAGAAATGCCTGAAACTAGCAGGCGCTGTTGTTCAGTGTCAACTATGTAATCGAACTCTTTTTACTGTTTTTTCTGGTTCAAAAAAACAAACTCAACAGATCTTTTTCAAACGCAATAGATCTTTTAGATAATAATGTCAACCTAAGTGTTTTGAACAGAGTTTATATGCGAAAGAAGAATAAGTACTCAAGAAGGGGTGAAAAATGTCTGTCACGGGATCAAAATCGCTTAACTCAATAGGTAATTTATTCAAAACTTGAAAATACAGTTCGATTCCAAATCGCTTCCATAGTCAGAAGTTCCAATTTTATACCTTTCCGTTAAAAAAAGAATTTGCAAATGTGTCAAAACGTTTTCTGCTTACTGAGCTGAGTAGTTGAGGGATTTGTTGCCTTAAAATATGCAAAGTAATTAAATAGTTTTTTTTTTTTTTTTTTTTTTTTTTTTTATAAATTTCTGCTGATAATGAAGAACTAAAATCTTTAAGTATGGTAAATGAACACTTGAAAAATTTATTGTGAAAAATTGAAATTTGCAAAACAATAATTTTTGATTGATTACTTCAAGTATGATTCTTTTAAATGTTTTTATACTTTTTGCATGTATACAGTTTGCATAAAAAATACAAATCAATAATTCTACAAATAATTTAATGATTTAGTAATCCATTAAAAGTTTTAATTAATTCTCTATACCTTTTGTGTCTGATTAATGTAATTTATACGCTTTGAATACATTTAAACTTCACCTTTAATGTATTGTTATTTTCATATCTTTCAGGACGATTAATTAAAAAAAAAAAAAAAAAACTCCGAATAAGGGACACCTCTATTTAAGGGACAACAGTTCCGGTCCCAAAGGTGTCCCTTATTTGGAGGTTTCATTGTATTACTGAATTCATTTTTTTTCCATGAGGGAAGAATAAATTTATTTCTGAAAAAATTCAAGATATTGCTGATATCATTGGTAGTCACAATCTTTTTACCAAATATATTTATGTATTAATTAAGCTTTTTTTTTTTTTTTTTTTTTGTTATTAAGTCTGGCTAAACTTAAAATACAGCTTCCTTATTTTGTGATTTTGATGTGAATTATTAATGTACTTTTATGAGGCAAGTTTGAATAATTTAGGAAAAATACACTTCACCTTTATATTGAACTAGGTAGAACCCATCGAATTTCGACGAAAGAAAGTGTTTAAAAGGGAACTGTGTCATTGATTTATAATAAACCCACAAAATTAGTTATAGTAAAAAATGCATTTTATATTGGTAAGTCTAACTGTTAAACAAACGATATTTAGCGTCAAATTAACAAAATATTATTTCTATAAAACTCAGTTGTAGAAGTTGTTAAAATTAAACTTTAATCGTACATGTAAGCAGTAAAAAAATAATAAAGATATGCTTTTATGATAAAGTTATCAATTTAGGTTCTTATGATAGTATTCCAAAATGAAAAAAAGCAAAATTTATTCAACTTTGACTCAATCATAGAATTTTTTTTCCCGTGAAATGTAAATCCGGCATCATTTTCATCTTATCAAAATTTACAAATGCACATTTCGTATCTGTATTCACTTTTTCAGAAAAAAAATGGCATTTTAATTTAATCATTTTGATTAAAAACTTGAAGTCTGAAAGCTATTAGCTTAAACAGATATTAAACTGTTGACATTCTTTTACGGGTAAATCAAATTTTGTAAATGAAATCAAAATTCACTGGGTTTTAGAGCCGAAGATATTTAAATTTTTAAATTTGTCCCTTTTAATGAGATAATGGCAACATAAAGATACAGTAATCAATTTCTCAATTTCTTCCCTTTTTTCCTTTGCTTTTAATAAAAATGGAGTACTCCTGTTGCCATGATTACAAAAGCGATAATAAAAACTGCAAAAAAAATTAATATTTCAAAAACAAATTAAGAGACAGCTTTCAAACAAATTTCATTTAAAATTAATTTTTTTTCTTTATACGATGGTGTAAGAATTGAAAATGTGCAACATTTAGAAGTTTATAAAATTGTTGTAGCGAAAATTGCAATACAGAAATTTATTTGAAAGTGTTGCCATCCGCAAAATGACGTATGCGTTACGCACAGATACGTTTGGCCTTTATAATATAGATATTTAATCATGCATTATTGATTATTAACTAGACCTTTCCCTTTAATATTTTAATCAATTTTTGTTATTTTAGTTTATTACTTATTTTATTTCAATTTATTTTAGTTATATTAGTTTATTTTAGTTTAAATATTTTATTATATTGTAAGCATTTATTATAGTTTTGATTGCATTATTAATTACATTTAAATTACTGTTTAAAAAATGTAAAAAAAAGCAATGATCAGAAATCTGCAAAATTCTAAAATCTACAAAACCGCTTGTCCCAAGCTGTGCGGATTTGGGGAAGTTTACTGTATATATTTTTATCAAAATTTAGAACATACATTATAGATTATAGAATAATTCATATAACATTTTGGTACAAAATCATAAATTCAACTTTACAATATAAATAAATAATTTTACCAGGCAATCTATTCATATTTACTCCTTGAGCTGAAAGACCAACACCCATATACCTGCAATAATAATGATAATAATAAAAGCAACTGAAATCAGAATAAAATTGAAACTTAAAAGAAAAATTCAGAATCAAATTTAATCAACATTTTCAACTACATCTGAGCATGATGGTTCCAGGTAATGGTGGCATATTAATGTCTAAAACAATAATAATAATCAGTAAAATTTGAACGTAATTTATTTTTTCTTTAAATCAACTTGGTTGTTAAATATATTCAATCAATTTTTCATTACATTTTTCTTTCCCATTCTAATTTTTTGTGCAGTTGTTTCTAATTTATAGCAGAGTTTGTTGATTTAAATCAATTGATTTTTTTAAAAATCATTGATTTAAGTCAATTTTTCTTTTAAGTTATTTTTTAATAAATTAAAAATGTAAGCAAACATAATAAAGTGCTTTAATATTTAGTTTAATATAATACATATATAATCAGATAACTTTCAGAAAGATAAAGTTTACATTTATTTTACCTTTAGACAAAGCTTAAAATTTAGAAAAAAAATTCTTTCAAATTTCATTTGAATCAAATTATAAAATAATCTTGCAACAGTGAAGAAATCTAAGCAGAACAATGATAGAAATTAGGAGATAAAAGACAGGCGTCAAATGATGACTACTGTAAAAATCTTAGGCGTCAAATTAATAGAGCAAGATCCCAGAGCACCCAGACATTATTTATTTTCTCACAAGTAAAATGTATTGGATAAAATAGTGTTAGAACGTGCTATGAGCGTATGGATACTTGCTAGCTTGGACCGATGGCCAATTTACGGGTACCAGGTACCAAAGGTAGGTAAAACACTACGAACTTTTCTTATTTTCTCAGTCTTTATTTTTATATATATGATGCTCAGGGAATTATTTCAATACTTTATGTAAGCTCCCAGACCAATTGCATGGGCCAAACATCTTCCCAGACATACAAAAGAAGCGCGTTCAGTTCAACTTACCGAAGTAATCCATTTTAAGATGATAAAGCAAATAAACTGAAAAAAAGAATACTGATTTTAAACAAAATCGTTTGAATTTAATGTTTTTTATTGAATGTCAGTTATGAATTGGTAATACTTAAAGGGAAATTAATTTGAAATATTCCAATATTTTGAATTACTTGAATAAATATTCTAATATTTTCACTTTTCAAAATATATATATTTTAATTAATCTTTTAAAAATAATATTAATATTAAAATATTGCTCAATTATTACTAAAGACTTTCATTAGAACATTAATAACATAAGTTTTATGAAGCTATGTTATAAAACTATCTAATTATCACGCTCGCGCTCATACTCTTAGCGACACTTTATGTATGTCTGGGAGGATGTTTGGCCCATGCAATTGGTCTGGAAGCTTACATAAAGTATTGAAATAGCTCCCTGAGCATCATATATAAAAATCAAGACTGAGAAAATAAGAAAAGTTTGTAGTGTTTTTACCTACCTTTGGTACCTGGTACCCATAAATTGGCCGTCTGTCCAAGCTAGCAGGTATCACTATGCTCATAGCACCTACTAGCACTACTTTATCCAATACATTTTACTTGTGAGAAAATAAGTAACGTCTGGGGGCTCTGGGATCTTGGACTATAAGATTTTTAGTTGCAGTTTCTAAAATTCATATTAAAATTAGTGTATATAATTTGAGGGTGATTCAGAGTAAAAAAAAAATGAAATTTAGATCAAATTTTCTGAAAGGTTATAACAGAGACGGGAAAGAAATCCACTCTCAGTACTTTTTTTTTGGGGGGGGGGGGGGGTGCGCTCTTTTTACGAAATGTATTTTTTTCTGCTATCTGTTGACAAAATTTGCTGATTTTTTAACGAAACTTGCCATTTTTTGCGATCTTTTGATGAAACTTGTCATTTTTTTAGATTTTTTGACAAACTTTGCCATGTTTTTTCACTATTTGTTGATGAAATTTGTCGTTTATTCGCTACAGCTTTTTATTACAGCTTTTTTCATGGATATATGCATCTACTTTGTTAACATCTAATTCGTAAATTGGTTACTTCTTTCTTTCTTTCGGTTGCAAGAAGATTTAGCAACTTTTCTGTATTTTCTACATTTTGGCTTTTTACCATGAACTCTTTATTTGGATTACGTTTTTAAGAAATATTTTTTCCTACAAAATGTAGTCATCAATTTTAAATCCACATGCATTTCAAATAAATTATACATTTTTTCCTCTGTATGTGAGGAGATTTTAAGGACATTGCTGTATTTTATATCTTTCACTCTTGCCATATGCTCACTAATTGTAACACTAATAGTTGGCTGGTACAATTTTTTTTAATATTTATGATTAGAGTTTTTGTAGGTGTCAAGAAAGATTGAAACATTATAGCCAATTACTTTAAAAATATAGGACAAAGTTAGCGCTCGCCACTAGGCAAGTAATACTGCAAATTTAGCATATGACTTTACTGGCACCAAGCAGACTTTCTCCACCTCACCAACACATTGGCACTCTCTGATTGCCTTAATAAGACATCCTGAGTTTTAAAATCTCAGCCAAAGCAAAGAATATTAATATTTATCTGCACACTTGCCAAACTTAATAATTACCACTTGCCAATCTTGATATTAGATTCTACTAAGTTTCAAGTAAAAATAAAATATCCAAGAAAGATGTGAAATTATGTATGTTTAAATATACCGGGTGTCCTGAAAAGGACTGAACGATTTTAAAAATCAATAACTTGCAAACTTTTACAGATATTTAAAAAATTCTTGCACTAGAGTCATCTAAAAGGTCAAAAGTTTTTTTCCTGCGATTCTGGATTTTAGTTCGAATTACAAACAACAGATGGCGCTGAGAGCGCTAGGTGCTGTATTGAGACGGATATTGACGTCACTTGGCACTGAAGCAAAATAAGGAGGTTAAAGCTATGGAGTGGATCTTATTCAAAAATGAACTTTTGCTTTTACCGTCCGATTTTGAATGCAATCCATATAATTTTGATTTTGCTGGCGTCAGCGCAATAATAGAGAAAAATATTATTTTCATGAGTACGACTCCTATGAAATCGAAATGCGTGAAACAACAACGTTCGAATTACCGACTTATTTATTTATTTATTTTTACATTCCAAGAATGTAAGTATTTTGAGAACAGGATATCTTATTTATCTATTTATTTATCTGGGTATCTTTTAAACCTTTTTTATGTCACCTAGTCATGTCCTGTATTGTATTTTAAATATGTGGGATTAACAGTTAATTTACAGGTACACCCAAAAGATCGCATCACATCATAGCCTATGGGGGAAAATCACTTGCAGTGTATATTAATGAAATACACTATTTCAAATGTATTGAAACTGATATAAATCACTGAATTTCAGTATAAGATGATTATGATAGAATAGAGTATTTGGTATTTATAGCATTTAACGTTCATTTACAAGGGCACACAAAAAGAAACCGGTTATTGTACTGTCTTTAAGTAATAACTGCTGGAAATGCGTTTTCAATTTCGGCATGCGCTTTTAAATTTAGCTGTTTTTGAGATACATTAGTAATTATATAAATGCATATCACCTATACTCGTCTCTGGTGCGTCCGTCCATCTGTCTGTCCGCATATAACAGTGCAAAAATTACTCTGTCGAATCGTTTGAAATTTTAAATACATATTTATTGAAGAATTTTATCCAGTTATTTCAAATTTTATGAATATTGGATGTGTATTTCCAATACAGGGACAGTCAAAAGTATTCCATTACATTATGGCCGACGGGGAAAAAGTTTCAACTGCTTTTTGATATTACACCCGTCTGAACATAATGAAATTAACATATGCATTTATGAATTAAATTGAAATACAAATGATGTAAAATATGCTGCACAAAGAATAGTTATTATTCATTTACAGGGCCAGACAAAATAATTATGTAACATAACGGTGTAGAAGGAAACATACGTTGTGGCATATTTTAATTTTGTTACACATATAATAAAATTGTTATAAGTTACTTAGGTTTACTACGAATTTCTTACTATTTAATAGAAAATATGAAATATTTACAGGGACACACAAAAGATTTCGGAAACTATGCTGCATCAAAAATGCTGTACGCTAACGATAATTGTTTGAAGTTTTAAGTTTTGATATGATTTTTTTTTAAGTTTCAGTACATTTTTGCATGTTACGCTGTGTATATAATTGGTACAAATCATATACAGGGCTACACAAAAGAATTCGCACTGCTTACTAAGTGTGTAAGTAAATATATTAGGTGGTTTGTAAATGAGTTATGCATTTTTTTACGTTGAACAGCTTTAAGTATATTATGATATGTTTAAAGAATAGAAATGAAATGATATACAGAGGCACTCAAAAATTGGATTAATAGCCGGCTCTGGATGGTAATTTCTGGAAGTGTGATTTCATTAGTTTAAAGCATGTTTCGGTTTTAAATAGATTTTAGCTAGATAAATGGAGTGTATTTAATGATAGTAGGAAAAGTACAGGGCTATACAAAAGAGTTCAAATATGCTTCCGTCTATTTAAATAAATTGATAAATGTCAAGTTTCAACTTAACATGTGTTTTTAACGCTTTCCAACATAGTTAAAAAATTTTATGATTTCTTTTTAGTTAGCTGTCTGCCTGTCTGTCTTTCCAAACTCTAACTTGCGTTGAAATAATTGAATTGGTCTGTAAGTGATATATGTTAATAAGATTTAATATGCCGCATTGGGTATTGTAAACAAACTATGCATGATTCATGATTCATTTACACAGACACTCAGAACTATGCCTTTACATTATGTTCTGTGAGGATAATTTTATATGTAGCTCCTATATTCGTCATCTGGAATGTTCTTTTATCCGTCCGCACATAATAGCGCAGAAACTACCCAACAAAATGCTTTGAATTATAATATATATACTCGTTGCAGAATTTTCGTTACTCATTTAAAATTTTATGAAAAGCGAATCAAAGCTTAAAAGGACATTAATAAATGTTTTCTTCATTCTATTAAAACCTATTCTGCATGACTAATTCAATGATATCCAGTGATAGGTGATGATTCTAGGTTGGCATTATGATTATAGCTCATTTAAGGTGGAGGTAGTATTATTTCCCTATTACCATGAATATAATATACATAATCTTAATAAATTTTGTAATTGGGTATTTTTACAAAAGAGTGCAACAGCTATTGCACCAAATTTTCAATGTTTATACTATGAATATTCTTTGTTCTAAAGAATAAACCATTTCCGTAATTTTTTTACAAGATACATAAAACTCTACTAAAGAACTTCTTTAAAACAAACTAGCATTTCTTAGAATATAACAATTTTTTTAAAATAGCAAAATTGATTAATTTTTAGCAACAAAAAAAAAACTACTAAATCGTTTCGCTTTATTTTAAAATATAATGCACAAAGTATTCTTTAAATTAGATGATAAAAAGTAATTTAATCCGAGAAAATACGGCTTTTTTAAATGTAAAATCATCTGCAAAACCCATATGCTGCTCGTTAAATTCATTTCCAGTTTCCAATCGCTGCTATTATATAAAAGGATTTATTATTTCCATGACAACAACACATTTCATTGAAATTATACGGACTGAGTGCAAAATCGGGCTTTATGTCGAGTGCACAGGTCAAATGTATGTTGTTCAATAAACACAAACAAAAGTTCAAAATCGGGCCCTAAGAGCAAGATTGCATTGTCAAACGAGACCCACTCCACAGCCTTAAACTCCTTATTTTGCTTCAGTACCAAGTGACGTCAATATCCATCTCAACACCGCACCTAGTGCTCTCAGCGCCATCTATTGTTTGTAATTCAAACTAAAATCCAGAATCGCAGGAAAAAAAACTTTTGACCTTTGAGATGATTCTCGTGCAAAAAATTTTTAAATATCTGTAAAAGTTTGCAAGTTATTGATTTTTAAAATCGCTCAGTTCTTTTCAGGGCACCCGGTAGTTTATCACTTATAATTTTATCTGCAGTATTAATTACTAATTCATATTTTTCCATTCAGTGGAATGCCAGTTTTATTTTTACCAAATGTTTGTAACTTTGTTACTCATTAGCTGCTAAATAAAGAAAAAAAAATAATTTTGACCTATATTTAAAAAGTGGCCACTAATGAAACTGGGTCTACAGGCCACTGGCTACTAATCTAATTTCCCAGCTTTCAACTATACCAGAGAACACAAATTGTGAAATAGTCACTAATTGACTGACTTCTCACTAGTGTTGGAATTCATACCAGAAAATTTTGAATAATTATTTTATTTGTGGAATATCTATCATCTTATAAACCAATGAACTTACTGGCTAACTTATGATTAATTACTTCTTCAACTTACTGATGAAAATTTGGAATCCCCCAATAAAAAAATCAGTCAGATTTGGCAACATTGTAGCATTCCTTCTCTGGCTGAATTTTTTCTTCTTTTTTTAGGAATTCCAAGTTCTCATTAGTAAGTTTAAATAGTTATTGTTTTATAAGATGATAGGTATTCCACAAATAAAATAAAATTGCTATTCAAAATTTTCCTGCGCAAATGCCAACACTACTGAAAAGCAGGGCCGTAGCTAGAAGTGATCTATAGGGGGGGGGGGGGGGGCTCACATTTTTTTTCTTTTTTCTGACACAGAAAGATAATTTAGTGCATATTTACACTGTAGGTATTATGTTTCTTATTAAACTGTTGTAATAACTTTATTTTATGCTAAGAAAAGTACATGATGATGAAAATTTTGAGTGCATAACTGGTGCAAAATTAAGCATCATGCTAGCTTCATATGTACAAATAAGATGAGAGAATGTTGAATTACTTATTTTAGATACAATTTAGTAATTATGCAAAACTGTAAAACATAGGTTCCCAATCTTTTCTGGTCCACCGCCCCCTTTACAAGAGAAAAAAATTCCAACGCCCCCTCTTCCATAATAGTTAATTATACAAAATGTTAAAATATTATTGCATATTATCTATATTTTATCTTTCTATCACTCTATTAATCAAAATAGAAGTTAATTAAAATGATCATCAAATGTGCCGTAATTTCCGGCGTATAATCCGCAGATCAAATAATCATTTTTCGTCCCAGAAAATTTTTGAAATAATATGTAACTTTTTAGATCCCAGTAAATATTTAGCGTCAATTACTAAATAAAACTTCTGGCTCGAAAAAGAATTGATTGATCCGCGAATTGTACACCGGAAATTATGATAATAAAAAAATGTTTTATAAAAATTGAAAAATAGAGTTCTAATAATTTCTTCATGTCAGATTTCATTTTCTCCAACATGAGTCACAAATTGTCATGCTCTAAGATGTATGTTTCTTTTCTTAGACAGAAAATTTGCTACTGCACGGAACCCACTTTCAGCCAAATCTGATGAAAGGAAAGCAATTAAAATTTTATGTACTCTCCCTGACAATCCAGATTAGAGAGCTGTAGGTTTTTGAAGTTTTGAACTCTTGGTATCCATTTCTGAATTTTACTTATAGTTCTCGTTTACTGCGAGTTAAACGATTTCTTTCTCCAAATATGATGATACTGCTGTAGCTGCATTTGCGAAAGGATCTAAAAAGCAACTCTGTAAAATCATGTATAATTATCTTGGAATCGCTCTGAGAAAACTTCATGAAGAGCATCCAAGTGTTGACAGTAAGTAAGTAAATATTCTTGTTTTCACAAACTGCGAATAATGTGCAATTTGGCTGCATTCTCTTCTCCTTAGATTTCTTTTGAGCAAAAGAAGTTTACCCACAGAAGCAGCTATGAGGTTTTTTGTTTTAATTAAATTCAACTCACCATCTTGCAGTTATCGTATGCCTTATTATAAATATTTAGAAAATTTAAATTTAATTAAAGATTCTAAAGAGGTCTGTCACATAATCAATGTTTTTTTAGGTAGATTTCATAAGAAATACTACCTATTGCAATCGCACCAGTTTATATATCTGTCTATCTATCTATCTATCTATATATATATCTCACTTTTTTATGGACACGATAACTTCTATAATTCTTCACCAACCTCCACCAAACTGGTACATAAAATCAAAGGGAATAAAATCTTGGCTAAGTTCGTTAATGGGCAAAATCGGACCAAGGGGGTCGAAATAGGGGGCGTTTTTGTGAAAACAGAAAAAACGCTATTACTTCTTAATTAAAGTAGATATTGAATCGGTTTAAAGTTTATATTACTTCTTAAAAATGGGCCAAAAGTATATGTATGGCAGATGTTTGATAAATTTAGAAATGGGCTCAAGGGGCGAAAAAAAACAGGGATTTTGAGAGAAAAAAATTCATAACTTCGTCAATTTTCAAGATATCAAGTCCAACTAAATTTTTTGTAAGTGTTCTTAAAATTATCTAAAACTTTTGTATTTACAAGTTTTTGATAGGACCAACTTTTACCGATGAAAAAAATTAAAAACGAAAAGAAAAAGGGCGCTGAAAAAAGAGAAAAATCCATAACTCCGTCAATTATTAAGATATCAATTCTGATTAAATTTATTTTACATCTTCTGAAAAATATCTACAACTTTTATATTGACGAGTTTTTCATAGCACCAATTCGTATAGCAAAAAGAAATTAAAAAAAAATAGGAGTTAGAGAAAAAACCTCAAATCCAAACTGCTTATATTCTGACTCATTTTTAAATTCATTTTTGATTTTAAACGTATCCAAATAATAGATCCACTTATTTAGAAACTGTATAAAGTGACGCATTGATCAATTTTCTGATAAAGACAGAATATATTTCAAAAAAGGCTAACAAAAAGGGTATTTTGAACAGAATTTCCCGAAGTCTTCGCGATTTGAAAATTTAAGGAAGTTTTCACATAGCAAATCGCGTTTTTTATGACTCGTTTTAAAATCCATTTTCGCTCTCAAACGCATCCAATTTACAGATCCTCTTATTTAGGAACTATATACTGTGACGCATTGGCCAGTTTTTTGATAAAGATAGAATATATTTTTAAAAATGCTGTCAAAGTGAGTATTTCGAACAAAATTTTCCAAAGCAATCATAATTAAAGAATTAAGGATGTATTGAAACAACAAATCGGTTATTTTATGACTCATTTTTAAATTCAATTTTTTTCTCAAATGCATTCAACTGACAGTTTTTTGTTATTTAGAAACTGTATAATGTACTGTTTTGATCGATTTTTTAATAAATTCAGAATCTATTTCAAAACATGCTGTCAAAATGGCCATTTGAGCTGAAATTTTCTTAAGATGATTCTGATAAAACCAGTTTTTGCAGAAAAATGAAATTAAAAATTTTTCATAAACGGCTAAATGAAGTTATTAAACTGGGTTTATCTCTAATCATATATATATATATATATATATATTAATAATAGGTTTTTGCCTGGTGCAATATGATAAAGTTAAAATTATTTTCAACGTTAGAACACCAGAATATTCGAATTCCAAGCATACCGGTTTCGGTAGCATATAGCATACCTTCCTCAGTGCTAAAGATAGTGGAGATTTGCTCATATATATATAGGGAGGATGGGGATTCAAGTGATAAGTTTCTTGACCAATAGGAAAACAGAGGATCCTAGACAACAGCCAATAGGAAAACAGAGGATCCTAGGCAATAGCCAATAGGAAAACAGGGAACAGGAAATAGGAAAAATGGGTGGAAAATGGAAAGATATTGCGAGAATTGCATTAAAAGATTAAGAAAAATTAGTTTTAATGTAATATTTCCAACAGTCTGATAATGGTGGAATAGCAAAATCACAATTAACAAGATTAGCAAGATTTTTATGGATATGGAAAGCTTCAAGGAAGTTAAGTTCTTGTATAGAAGTAGGTTTAGTTAGTATCTTAACCGAATTGAAGTCAAAAGCATGACTCGTCTCCCAGCAATGTTTTGCGATTGAGGATTTCTTGATTCCTTGTTTTTCAATATATTGATTATGTTCTTTAATACGAAATTTTAGACTGCGTTTGGTTTGACCAATGTAAGACCACACTGACAATTAATATTGCAAATGCCCCATGAATTTGATAATTCAACAGGATCTTTAAGGTTGGAAAGGGTGAGTTTATTAGTAGGAGTAAAAATTATTTTGAAGTCGAACCGACTAAGAATTTTAGCAATGGAGAAACTTGATTTTGGAAAGAAAGGTAAGACAATGCTAATATTGGAACGAGTAGAAGACTGAGATGAGTTTGAGGAGTGAGAGTTTTGCAATTTAGAAAGGGCAGTATCTTTAGCACTATCTTTAGCACTGAGGAAGGTATGCTATATGCTACCGAAACCGGTATGCTTGGAATTCGAATATTCTGGTGTTCTAACGTTGAAAATAATTTTAACTTTATACATATATATTGTTGAAATGAGCACTCTTCGAAATCTACCTCCGCCTATAGGCCCAGCCGACAGGGATTTTTTTCAATTCAATCATGTTTTAGCGTATTTTTACACCTCTGTTTTTAGTTAAGTGTAATATTAAATCAAATATATCGAAAAACGATTCAGACAAATACCTTTTCAGAGACAAAGAAGTTCTGTGTGCAGCAGCAACCAACTGAATTTAATTGCAAGTCTGATGCAAAATGATAGTGACAACTGCACTACAAAGTAAAAAAACAATTGTTTCATTTTGTTATGAAATGATTTTCACTATAAAGTTGGCAAAATACCCTGTCATTCAATGAATTGCTTCTATTCCTTTTGACTGCTCTAATAATGTAATGAACCGACATATACAGGTGTTCATTCAAAAATTTTTAAACCCACACAGATTTAAACAAGCAGTACATTTAAATGCTTGTTTAAAATGTGTTAATGAAACCCTCCTGCTGTCCCGTCGTTGGTCGAGCAACATCTGTAGCAAATGACAAACTATTATTATAAAGAATTTATTTCTCTTGGACTAACTTCGTGATATTAAATATCGATTCTCTCTTTTTATTCTTCTCTGTTTCCAAATTTTTAAGCAAATAAAAACCCTTGATTTTTATTTTCTTTTATGAGTTTTTGTTATTTGGTAAAACTAATCCATGGAGTTGAATGGAAAATTTACTGGTCTTTAAGTAACAGCATAATGATGTTTCAATGCTTTTAGCCATCTATTCCTCTTTGAACCGAATTATTATTCAAGATTTTTTTTTTTTTTTTTTTTTTTTTTTTTTTGATATCAGATGGTTTCTTATGATGAAGAACAGTTTTTATTATCTCTCTGACTGCAACAAGATTAATTTCTCGCCGACTGTGTGCAATTTTAATACTTTTGTTACTAAAATTATACTGATATATGAGGCTCGTAGTCCGTCATCTTCTTGTTTAGAAGATAACTCAAAAAGGTTTGATATAGTTGACTATTTTAAATTTTTTATTTCCAGTTTTTGAACTGGTCAGATGTGGCAGTCCCAAAACTTTCTTCTATCTCATACGTGTTAATACTTCAAAATTCGCTATCACAGCTTCAAAATTAAATGGCAGTCTATGTCCATCGTAAGGATTCTAATGGTATGAAAATCCGTACATTAGTTTTTGAAACAGGACTACAGTGACTATCGAGAAAAATGTAAAATAAAAGCATCATGCGATTTGCACCAAAACATAATCAGCAATAATATTTATCAAGGTAAAAATGAATACGAAGTTTGATGAAAATTCGTGCATTAATTCTTGAGATATAGCTGTTGCAGAACAGCTGTTGTGAAAAAGTAAAGGGCAAAATTAGCACTAGCCGCCGGTAAATGAGAAAAGGTGGCCAGAAAAAAACTGTCTATCAGCGGCCACCTTATGGCCACTATTTTACAAGCATAGAATACAATTTATTTACATTTCATCACAGATTCTACTTTTCTTTAGGTTTCAATATATTTAGATTAACATATTTATTTGGGCTATTAAGTTTTAGATTAATACTTAGACATTTTACTGCTTATATTTTTAAATAAAAAAGTGGCCACTAGTCTAAACAAAGTGACCACTTGAAAAACTAGTCTTACTAGCCAATGACCGCTAATGAAATTTCTCAATTTTGCCCTAAGTGAAAAAGACAGCATATCAGCACAACCTGTAGAGAGATTTTCAATAAAATGCAAACAACATTTATTCATGCTAAGGATTAATTAAATCAGAAGTTTGGTGAAAATCTGTGCAGTTGTTCTTGAGATAAAGCCGTTACGAAATTTGTGAAAAAAAAAGCAGAATAGCAGTGCCACCTGTTGAGTGATTTACACCAAAAACTAATCAGCATCAATTTATAACAGAAGATACCTGAATATAATGTTTTTTTTTTTTTTTTTTTTTTTTGTACATTTTCTGTGCATTGGTTGTTGAGATAGAGTGCCTATAAAATTTATGTCACATACAAATAAATAAGCTAACAGACAGACTCACAGACAGACATTTTGTAAAAACATGTTTTTAGAATCTCTGACCTCTAAAGCGTGTAAACCCGTCAAAATCTGGAACTCGAAAATTTTCACGAATCTAATACTTTCTTCTTGTAAAGAGATAAGAAAGTAAAAATAGGATACATTTTTGTCTTTTCTATCAGCACGCATTTATTCAAATGCTCTGCAAATGTAGTCCAGATGGCTTCATCGCTTCATTTGAAAAAAAAAAAAAACTTTTTGGCAAATTAAACACATAGGTAACGAATGGTTTGTAGGAGAGTACCTAGATCCATATTTGAAATACTGCATACTGTACTGCTGGCATTTCTTCTTTAAGATATTTTGAATTACCGTAATTTCCGGCGTATAATCCGCGGATCAAACAATTCCTTTTCAACCCAGAAATTTTATTTAGTAATTTATGCCAAATGTTTACCGCGATCTATGAAGTTACATTTTATTTTTAAATTTTTCTAGGTAGAAAAATAATTAGTTGATCCGCGGATCACACACCGGAAATTACGGTATAAACATTTTGCCTGTACAAGTTTAAATAAATTTACTTTTGAACAAATTTATTGATATAACGATTTTTATCAGTTTGGCTAAGACTATACATAACTATATATAACTATATACAAATTTCTTGAACTGATTCAAATCGCAGGTTTGTTTAAAAATCTTCGTCCAGACACATGTCGCCATACTTCAGAATTTTTAGAGATACAGGTTAATGAAAAAATTACGGTAATTTCCGGCGTATAATCCGCGGATCAAACAATTCCTTTTCAACCCAGAAATTTTATTTAGTAATTTATGCCAAATGTTTACCGCGATCTATGAAGTTACATTTTATTTTTAAATTTTTCTAGGTAGAAAAATAATTAGTTGATCCGCGGATCACACACCGGAAATTACGGTATAAACATTTTGCCTGTACAAGTTTAAATAAATTTACTTTTGAACAAATTTATTGATATAACAATTTTTATCAGTTTGGCTAAGACTATACATAACTATATATAACTATATACAAATTTCTTGAACTGATTCAAATCGCGGGTTTGTTTAAAAATCTTCGTCCAGACACATGTCGCCATACTTCAGAATTTTTAGAGATACAGGTTAATGAAAAAATAATAATGTTAAAAATCTATAGCCAGCACCCCCCCCCCCCCCCAAGATTTAGGTTCGCCTGTATAGATTTCCATTCAAAGGTACAGTTAAGGTTTTTGTCTCGGACTGGGCAATGTAGAGGAGATCAACTATTTTCCTTATATTAGTTCCTATAAATAAGTAGTTATGCACGACCGCCCCCCTCGACTGCCCTAACGCCTCCCATTTTTCTCTAGATCCGCTACCGCCCCCCTGGAAGGCTCCAGTGCCCACTGGGGGGCGGTACCGCCCCCGTTGGGAACCTATGCTGTAAAAGGATCTCAAAACTAAATTAGATTTTTGAACAGAATTTTATTTGAATTTTCGGAACAGAAATTCCTTTAGTGACCTTGGAATCTGTTCCAGGAAGGACTCAAAATATTTTAGGGAGGCTGAGCCGCCCATAGTGCCACCTAGCTATGGCCCTTCTGAGAAGTCAGACGATCAGTGATGACACCTCAATTTGTATCCTCTAGCCTTACGTATTTTGATGGCAGCAGCTAAACTCATTTTTCTCAGCCAATACCAGGGTTGGAAAAAAACCAGGTTTTTTTCGAAAAAAACCAAATAAACCGGTTTTTTTGGTTTAAACCAGGTTTTTTTGGTTTAAACCAAGTTTTTTGGTTTAAACCGGGTTTTTTTAGAACATACATTTTTATTAGAAATACATGCATATTTATTGATAAAAATAGACATTGTTGGATTATAAGTAGTATAACTTCATTTGAAATTAATTTAAATTAAATAATTATAGTGAATTATGTAAAAAATTGAAAAAAAAATCATATTTTAAACAGTTATGGTAAACAGTCTTGTGTTCAAAGAATAAATTAATCTACACAGTCAAACATTGATACTTTGAAAAAATTTATAAACAATCTTTTGATAACTAAGAATAAACATTTGATGCAGTTTGATGACTATACTATTCTTTTCTACAATTTTTCAAAAAATAAATTTGAAATATTTCTTGGGGTTTTTTTTTTTTTTTTTTTTTTTTGAGTAGCAATTTGAAATCAACATTTTTGGTCATTAGATTCAGCAGATAACAGAAGAAAAAATTAGATTGGTAATTTTAAAATGCTTTAACTAACACCAGATTTTTTAATACTCTCTTATTCAACTTTATATTTTAATTCTTAAAGATAATTTCCCCAATAAAAAAAAATCTGTTACAGTTTGAACAAAATCTTAAAGATCACAGAGTTATGTAGCTCCATATTCAAAATCATTGTGCATGTTATGATAGATTGCTTTAAATAATCTGCTTTTTTTTATGAAAATATTTTATACTAAATATTGCATGTTTTTAATCTATTTTATCTTTGATCAATTCAATTTTCTTTAGAGCAATAGAGTATGATCACCAGTGCATACTGATTTTTATTCTATATATAAAAAAATGACCTAGACCCACTATATCTAATACTTATTGCTGAAATAAAATGTTAAATGTAGAAAATATTTATATCCAATAATTTGTAGGCCTTAAATTATAAAGAAAAATGAAAAAATGTCACTCGATTTTTTTGAAAAAAAACCAATTGGTTTTTTTGAGAAAAAAACCAGTTGGTTTAAACCGTGATTTAAACCATGGTTAAAGCCAATTGGTTTAAACCGTGCCAACCCTGGCCAATACTTAAAAAAAAGTGTTTAAAATTTAGTTTTTTTCTAATTTTGTTTAAAATTTTTATGTGCTGCATATGTTTTTATTTTACTTAAAATACTGAAGGTTGAATTAATTTTTGGTATCCGATTTGTACTTTTTTATGCATTTTGTGTAGGGATGGGATGAATATTCAGCCACTATTCGGTATTCAGCCTTTTTTTTAAATATTCGGTTGGCCAAATATTGAAGGCTTATTGACCGAATACCTGTAGCCGAATATTTAGAGATATCTCGCCGAATATTGTTAAAATCTTGCTGAATAGTGAAAGATATCTTGCCAAATAAATTTACGATTTAAAGACTCATTTCTTGCATTTTTTTTTTTCCTCTAATCCAAATTGGCTATTTTGTTCATGAAGTCATTCTCATTCTTACATACAAAATATACACTTATTCAGATACTAAAAAATATACAGCCTTTCTGCATTTCCTATAAAAGTTGATAAAGTTGTTCCTATAAAAGTTTTTTAAACTGCTGCCCAAGTTGAGATTTAATTGTACGGGAAATGTCTTCATTAGAGAATGATGTATTACAATTCAAGACATAAAAACACTTATAGAAGAAGAAAAAAAAAAAAACACTGCCTTATTATAAAACGTTTGAATATTTTAGTCTGCAAATTCCATGCACATATAAAAAAGTCTCTTATGAAATTCATAACTTATTTTCTATAAAGTAAGAAATGAAAAAATTCATTCACTAGGTGTATTAACGAAGATTCATTTTCAAAATTAAATATCAAATATGACTATTCCAAATACAACGATACATCTGAAATGAGAACTAGTGTCAAACTAGATACATATTAGATGGCACAACTTGCTTTATGAAAGTGTTTTATAAATATTTAAGCAAATTTTAAATACTGAACAAAATATTTTTTTTATTCTACAGTTTCCACTTTTAAATAATTATTTGCATAATTACAGACTTAAATATGTACATTATTATGTCATCATCATCATCATCAACCGTTTTCGATCCACTGCTGGATGTAGGTCTCCCCCAGATTTTTCCAATGTTTTCTGTCTAGTGCTTTTGTCATCCAATTTACACCAGCCACTTTTCTAATTTCGTCACTCCATCTTACTTGTGGTCGTCTTCTTGGTCGTTTTACATCTCTGGAATACCACTGTAGTAAATTTGTGCTCCATCTATTGTCTTGTCTTCTTGCAATGTGCCCAGCCCATTTCCATTTTAGCTGTTTGATTCTTTCAAGGATGTCAAAAACTTTTGTCTGATTTCTTATCCAGGTTATCTTCTTTCTGTCTTTTCTAGTTATGCCTAGCATACATCTTTCCATACTTCTCTGTGTTGTTTGTAGTCTTTGTATCATCCGTTTTGTTAGTGTCCATGTTTCTGCTCCATAAGTTAATGCAGGTAAAATACACTGATTAAACACTTTTCTTTTCAAACAAAGAGGCATATTACTCTTCAGAATAATACTGTTCTTCCCAAAAGCACTCCACCCATTTCTTATTCTTCTATTGATTTCATTCATGATACTATTATCCGATGATATTTCCTGTCCTAGGTACACATAACTTTGCACTTCTTTAATCTCAGTGTTCTTGTAGACAATTTTCTTTTTTGATGTAAATGAATTAAACATCACCTTAGTCTTTTCTAAATTTATTTTTAATCCCACATTGATGCTAGCTTCTGCAAGATCTTTTAGCATAATTTCCAATTCTTCAGGACTGTTACTGAAAATTACAATGTCGTCAGCGAACCGGAGATGACTTAAATATTCCCCATTTATTCTGATTCCTTTGTTTTCCCAATCCAGCTTCTTGAAGATATTTTCTAAGACAGCATTAAAAAGCTTAGGTGAAATGGTGTCTCCTTGTCTTACTCCTCTTCCGAGCTTGATCTTCGCTTTTCCTTTATTTAAACGGATGGTTGCTGTTGCTTTCTTGTAAATCTTCTTTATGATATTGATGTAAGGTTTGTCTATACCAATGTCCTCTAGAGATTCTACTACAGCTGATGTGTAGACAGAATCAAATGCTTTTTCATAATCAATAAAGGCAAGGCAGAGAGGTAAATTATATTCTTTATGTTTTTCTATGAGTTCCCTTACTGTTTGGATATGATCCATTGTGCTGAATCCACTTCGGAATCCTGTTTGTTCTCTAGGTTGAGCTGAGTCCAGAGCTGATTCAAGTCTTGACGTTAAAACTTTGGTGAAAATTTTATAAATCACTGACAGTAAGCTGATCGGACGGTAATTTTTAATGTTTTCCTTCTCTCCTTTCTTGTAAAGTAGCACCATCACAGCATTATTCCAATCTTCTGGTACATCTGACTTCTTGAGACATTTGGAAAACAGTAAGGATAGCCTTTTTGCAAATTCTTCTCCTGCTTCTTTGATAAGGTCAATTGTAATTCCATCTTCTCCAGGGCATTTACCTTTTTTCATAAATCTAATAGCTTGTAAAACTTCATCTGTCATCACTGGGATTATCTCTTCAGTTTTTGTTAAGATTTCTCGTTGATCGTGTATGTTAATTTCCCTCTGATCTTCACATTTATATAGATCATTATAGAATTTTTCAACAATGTGTACTATTTCGTTGCTGATTTTGGTGATTGTTCCATCTGCTCTCTTCAGTGCAAAAATACCTTTTCTTCCAACACATAACTTGCGCTTAGCTGATTTTAAACTTTTGTTATCTTCCAGAACTTTTTTAACAAGATCACAGTTAAATTTTCTGATATCTTCTGTAACGCATTTTCTTACTGCTTTACACAATTCAGCATATTCAACTCTTGATTTAGGATCATTTTTCTTCATTTTAAATTCTCTGCGTTTTTTCATCAATCTTCTTGTTTCTTCTGTTATTTTCTTTGTCTGTTTTATTTGTGCATCACCGGCTATCTTCTTAGCAATTTCTTGTAGAGTATTGGTTAGCTTCTTGTTCACTATTGTAACATCTTGCTCTTCTTCTAAAGTTGATTGAAGTACTTGAAAACGGTTTTGAAGTTCCAAATGAAATTCTTTATGTTTCTGGAGGTTTATAATATCGATTGATTTCTTTGAGTGTAGCAAAAGCTTCATTCTTTCTACTTTAGTATTTAACAGCAGTTTGCATCTAACCAATCTGTGATCACTTCCTGTATTGAAGTTATTGAGAACGCTGCAGTCCTGAATAAGATACTTTTTGTTGGTCAAGATGTAGTCAATTTCACTTGTTGAGCCATTTGCAGAACGCCATGTCCATTTTCTTTGTGGCTTTTTCTTGAAAAATGAATTCATGATATACATCTGTTCACATTCTGCAAACTCAATCAATCTGTTTCCTCTTTCATCTCGCATACCATATCCATGATTACCTACAGATAATTCACCTTTCTTTTTCTCTCCAATTCTAGCATTCCAGTCTCCCATTATTAATTTTATGTAGCAATTTCCCTTTTGATGCATTGAAGCTACTTCTTCATAGAAATCTTCAATTTCTTCATCAGAATAACTTATTGTTGGTGCATAAACTTGGGTAAATTGCAGCTTGTATCTTATATATTTTTAAATCTTCCTTCATTCAAGTTGTTATCAATTTCTGTTTATCCTTTTAATGTTTGTTGAATGAGTGGAATATTGAAGTTAAATATTATATGCGCCGATTCAAATGTCAAAGATTTTGTTAACATATGCATTCTACTTTAAGCATAACCTTTTGCTTTAACGTAATTTGTAATTTAAAGCTTGGCAACTGATTTCAGAACAGTCTCATTCTTACGAATTTGCTTATCATTAGGGACACAAACTAAATGATCAAATTTACTTCATTAAAGGTTATTTCAGAAAATATCTCCTCATGAGTTCTGAGAGAGAGAGAGATTAAGAATATTATTAATTTTAGATGGAAGAAAGAGTAAAAGTATCATTTGATAGTAAAAGTGAAGTACATTCTTCATATTTTAATGGAAATATCTTACCATCCTGACTTACTGAAAATCAATTTGATGTATATTAGGATAAAAGAATATAATGCAATTTCATAATTTTTTTTGTATTAAAATAAGTTTTTCAAATTAAAAAAAATACATTTAAAAGCACAATTAAGAGTTATAATTTTTAATGAGCTCCTTTTTTTAAAAAATTACATATAATCAAAATTTATTTTCTTTATTGGAAAAAAAGTTTGTATTTGGCCCAGGGTTGGCACGGTTTAAACCAATTGGTTTTAACCATGGTTTAAACCAACAGGTTTTTTTCTCAAAAAAAACCAATTGGTTTTTTTCAAAAGAATCTAATGATATTTTCTCATTTTTATTTACAATTTAAGACTTACAAATTATTGGATATAAATATTTTCTAGGTTTAACACTTTATTTCAGCAAAATGTATTAAATATAGTGATTCTAGGGGTTTTTTATGTATAGGGTGAAATTGAGTATGCATTGATGATCATATTCCATTACTCTAAAGAAAAATCTTAGAATATGTGAATTGATCAAAGATAAAATGGATTAAAAATAGGTATCCTGTATTTAGTATAAAATATTTTCATTTAAAAAATGCAGATTATTTAAAGCAATCTATCATAACATTCACAATGCTTTTGAATATGGAGCTATAACTGGATTATGTTTAAAATTTTAGTGAAACTATAAAAGAATTTTTTTTCTATTGGGGAGATTATCTTTAAGAATTAAAATCAAAATATGAAGTTAAATGAGTATTCAAAAATTGGGTGCTAGTTATAGTATTTTAATAATAACAAATTATTACCCCCCCCCCCTCAGTTATCTGCTAAATCTAATGACCATAAATGTTGATTTCAAATTGTCTCTCAAAACACAAAACCCCCCAAGATCAATCTCAAATTTATTATTTTTTTAATTGTAGAAAAGAATATTATGTTCACAAACTACATCAAATGTTTCTTATAAGTAATAAAAAGATTATTTATAAAGATTTTCAAAGCATCAATGTTTTACTGTGTAGAGTAGCTTATTGTTTGAACATAAGACTTTACTAATAACTATTTAAATTAAAATATGTTTTTTATTCAATTTTCTACATAATTAATTATAATTATTTAATTTAAATTATTTTCAAATGCATTTATACTACTTATAATTCAACAATGTCTATTTTTATCAATAAATATGCATGTATATGTAATAGAAAAGGATGTTTTAAAAAAACCCGGTTTAAACCAAAAAAACCTGGTTTAAACCAAAAAAACCGGTTTTTTTTGGGTTTTTTCAAAAAAACCTGGTTTTTTTCCAACCCTGATTTGGCCTAATATTTGGTCGAATATTCGGTATTCGGCCAAATCACTATTCGTCCCATCCCTAAATTTGTGTAATCAAGATTTTTTCATAGCCTAAAATTTTACCTTGAAATAATATGAATCATTTATGTAAATTATTAATAGGTATCATTGTGTAATATTATTAATAGGTAATACTAATAACATGCATGTCTATGTATGCAAAATTTATATTTTTAAAATTAAACAAAAAGTCATAAAATAATAAGAGATATTTTCTAAGAAATAAAAAAAAACTGATTTAAATAAATGTAAAAAAATAAATTTTTTTAATTAAAAAAAAAAAAAAAAAAAAAAAAAATCACGAACTCTGATTTAAGTTAGACTTAAAATAAAATGTAAACAAAGAGATGAGCAATAAATAATTTGTAAAACACCTGGTCCATAACTCTACAGATTTCACAAAATTGTTTGTATTCCATTTCATAACATTTTTTCACATGATAAAATTTAACCCACTACGTTAGACTGGTATTCATTCTAGGCCATTTTTGAAGGGTGCAGCACCCTGCCCTTTTTCAAATTTGCAAATTGCACCCTGCCTTTTTTAAAGTAGTAAGATGCACGATTGGTTTAACCCAGAGATTTTTAATAAATATTTATTTTATTCCATAGTAGTTCTAAATTTGTGTGCCCAAAAAAGATAGAATTTTTTCATTTCTTTAAGAAAAAGAACACCAAACTATTATTTTAATTGTATTTTTAATTTTCATTTCATAAATTCATTCGAAATTAATATTACTTGATTTATCTTACTTAAAATGAATGTATTTTTCTGCTTTTTTACCCCTTCTAAAGGCAATAAGAATTTTTTTCTTTCAAAACTGCCCTTTTCTGCTGCAGTAGTGCCCTTTTTAGTGAATAGTACCATGTCCTTTTTATTTCTAGAGTGAACACTACATTAGACATAATGGATGCCAGTGTTATGCATGGTTGAATACTAATGTCTTAAAATACAATTTTAATTGATTCTTCTAAAAATAAAACTGACTTAACTACTACAGAAAAGAAAGCATACATAGAAAAACTATTGTTTTAAACTTATAGTCTAAGAGCTAGCAATGTCAAAAGACACGTCATTTTATCACGGCTCATTTTTTTTATAGGCCGAATCCATGTCGATTCAGGCAGGGGGGTTACCTTCATAGTCTCAGAAGTTCTTTGATTGAACATATGTTAAAATTCAGGAAAAAATAAAATTCCCGTAACTTTTGGTTTTCCCCAAAAAAATTTCTGGACCGAGATACAGGGTGCCAAAGATGGCATCTCCAGCACCTTTTCCCGTTTGCGATTTTCGAAAAAAAGTTTAAAGTGCTCTATCTCTGAAACGATGCAAGATATTTCGTTGCAGTTTATTTTATTTTAAAAATAATTTTTCTGCTTAAAAAGATGTACTCCATTTTGAAATATGTATTTAATTATTTTTACAGCAGCCTTCTAAAAAAAATTTTTTTAAATCAAAAATAATTTTTTTCTCAAAAATGCCAATCTTAAAAATTTTGATTTTTTTACTGTTAGTCAATACCATTGAGACTGTTCACTGTAAAGGAGACCTTCACTGTAAAGGAGAACTTCCACTTTTGAGTTTAACAAGTTTTAGAATCATTTCAAGAATTAAGAGAATTTTACAGGAACTGCATGTCAAAAGTTCCAGTAAAAGTCTCTCAATTTTTGTTTTTTTGTATCATATGTAGCCTATTACATATCCTAAACAAGTTAGAAATCACATGTCAAACATGGTAAATGAGGTGCATTCAAACTATGACTAATTTTATAGATATTTTGATCTCTGTGCAATAAGTATTACACTCTTGTGAAAACTGGCATGAATACAAAATTTATTATGTTTCTATATATTAAATTCAGTAATACGGAAGTAATATGAATCCATCTTAAAAAGAACATAATCACCAGGGCAACCTAGAATCATTACCTATCATGGGATATGTTTGAGTTAATTATGTGTGATAGGATTTAATAGGATGAATAAAATATTTATGATCTTTATTTCAAAGTTTTAATTTGACTTTCATAACATTTGACAACCTTTTTCACAACATGTTGCTTTTTTTTTTTTTTTTTTTTTTTTTTTTGAAGGTAACATTTTTCTGTTCGAAATGATATATTCAATTTTGAAAAATGTATTCATATTTTCTGATGCAGCCTTTTGATTTTTTTTTTATTTAAAGAAATCAAAAATGCTAATCCTAAATTTACTTATTTATTTTATTTATTTATTTTATTTGACAAGTTATTGAAACACATGTAAAATTTTGCCATATATTTTACCAGTTCCTGTATGACAATCACATACTGGTCTCAGGAAATCAAAATCTTAGTCTTGTTTGGCATAGAATTTTATTTCTTAATAAGTATAAGAAACTGACAGCTTTAAAAATAGCTTACAAAAGAAAAAAAACATACACTAAAGTTTACAAAATATATGTATAAGTTTCACAACATATTACTTTCAGTGTACTCTGCTTAGAACTGAAATTAGAAATTCATACACTTTATAATTTGTTGAACAGTATCTGTATCTTCCTTTGATATTTAGAGATGCCTTCCTGTTTAACTAATAGCGTCTGGGGCTTCCATAATTCTTAAAACATTGTGAATAGGAAGTGAACACTGGTGGTGGTGTTACTGTCTAGCAGGTGGAAATCTATATCCAACAGCTGATCCATGTGGGAGCATAAAGTTAACGACAATTTCATAAACAACTGATTTCATTTACCTGTGCAATCCACCACTCACAGTAATATACACAGGCAACAAAAATTTCTTTTTATAAATTGTGAATCTGAATATTTTGCAATTGTTTCAGAGATTTTGGTTGGACAAATGAAATTTCTTCTTGCTTGCTGTTCAAAGTTTGTGCAATTTAGATACTATGATATTAATAGATGAATATACCCATCACTATGATATTAATAGATGATTGTTCATTCTATTAAATTCTATCATACATAATTAAATATCACATGATAGGTAATGATTCTAGGTTGCCCTAGTGATTACGTTCTTTTTAAGATGGATTCATATTACTTCCTTATTACTGAATTTAATATATAGAAACATAATAAATTTTGTATTCATGTTACTTTTCACAAGAGTGTAATACTTATTGCACCATGATCTAAATATTTATAAAACTAGTCATAGTATAAATGCACCTCATTTACCATGTTCGACGTGTGATTTCTAATTTGTTTAAGATATGTAATAGGCTACATATGATACAAATAAACAAAAATTGAGAGACTTTTGTTGGAACTTTTGACGTGCAGTTCCTGTAAAATTCTCTAAATTCTTAAAATGATTCTAAAATTTGTTAAACTCAAAAGTGGAAGTTCTCCTTTACAGTGAAGGTAGTACTCAATGATATTGACTAACAGTGAAAAAAAATCAAAATTTTTGAGATTGGCATTTTTGAGAAAAAAATTATTTTTGATTAAAAAAATTTTTTTTTTTAGAAGGCTGCTGTAAAAATAATTAAATACATATTTCAAAATAGAATGTATCTTTTTAAGCAGAAAAATATTATCTTTAAAATAAAATAAACTGCAACGAGATATCTTGCATCGTTTTAGAGATAGAGCACTTTAAACTTTTTTCCGAAAATCGCAAATGGCAAAAGGTGCTCGGGATGCCATCTTTGGCACCCTGTATCTCGGTCTAGAAATTTTTTTGGGGAAAACCAAAAATTACGGGAATTTTATTTTTTCCTGAATTTTAACATATGTTAAATCAAAGAACTTCTGAGACTATGAAGGTAAGATTTTTACTTTGGCTGCCTGAATTGACATGGACTATGCCTGATATGTTCTACCCTTTTATGGTAGAATACGTTTGCAAGCAGTCTGGCAGTCGGGAGACATTGAGTTTACCTGTGGCAAAAGGGGTTATGTAGGTCAAAAAACTTCAAAATCATGTCATTTTATCAGCGCTCATTTTTTATATGTTTTTCCCTTTTATGGTAGAATACATTTGCAAGCGGTCTGGCAGTCGGGAGATGTTTCGTTTACCTGTGACAGAAGGGGTTATGCAGGTCAAAAAACTTCAAAATTACGTCATTTTATCAAATATCATTTTTTTATATATTCTTCTCTTTTATGGTGTAGTACGTTTGTGGTCGGTCTGGCAGTCGGGAGACGTTGTGTTTACCTGTGGGAAAGGGCGTTATGCAGGGACAAAAACTTTAATTACGGCATTTTAGCAGATTTTTTTTTTTTAAACTTGTTTTTACTAATTATTTGTGATATTTTTCCATTATTGCTAGACGGTACCAATGTCACTAAGATTCTGGCAAATGAATATTTATAGATAACATATTATTCTTTGGATAGCAGAAAACCTATAAATAATTTGCCAGACACAAATTCAGTTGCAAAGTTATTGCCAGTTTATTTGCCAGTGCTTTAAATATGGCAACGAAAGTGCCTGTTCCAAGAGTAGTTTATAATTTAAAAATTATAAAACTTCTTTACGTCATTTTACCAAGCTTAAAAATTACAAGATATTACTCTATGGATAGCAGATAACCTATAATTAATTTGCAAGATACAAATTCGGTTGCAAAATTATTGCCAGACAGCTTTAAATGTGGCAACGAAAGTGCCGGTTTCAAGAGTGGTTTATAATTTTAAAATTATAAGGCCTCTTTACGTCATTTTATGAAGTTTATAAATTACAAAATATTACTCTTTCAGTGATGCCGCTGGACTTGAAAAGTCCTGGGTCCCGGGGACCCACGACTTCTAAAATTCTGGGTCCTTTTTTCAAAAAAGCGTGTCCCCACTAATAAGTCATATTTTTAGACGCAAAAATTGAATTTGTTCATTTGCAAAAGAAAAGTTAAATGCAATAATTATTGTTTTAATAAATGTATAAATAATTAAAGCCAATATTATTTTTTAAAACTATTAAGAGATATTTACTTTACTTTTTAAAAAAATAAATGCGCAAGATACAAATTATAAAATGATGCTTATTTGAGTTTAGAAGATAACAAGTATTACTATTGTTCACATTTCTTTTAAAAAGGGGTAAAACTGATTTATTAAAAAAGACATTTTTTCTAAAAAAAGAATACTTTTCAAAATAATCAGAACAATCAAAAACAGATTGTGAAGCAGGAAAGTCTGTTTTTGGAGCAGCAAAAAAAAACTTTGGAAGCAGGGAAGTTAGTTTTTGGAAAAGAAAAATTCTATTCTGTCATTAACTTTTTTTCGTACCCCTTTGACGAAAATTGCATTTTAAAGCTATTTTTTTCATGAAAATTGCATTTTAAAGCTATTTTTTTCAAGAAATTTGCCGTTTTTTTCACGATCTTTTGACGAAAATTGCCTTTTTTTCCGCAATATTTTGATGAAATTTGCCGTTTTTTCGTGATCTTTTAACGAAATGAGCCGGTTTTTCACGATCTTTTGATGAAATGTGCTATTTTATCACGATTTTCTTTATGTAAATTGCTGTTTTCGCGAATTTTGAAAAAATTTGTAGTTTTATCACGATTTTTCGATGAAATTTGTCTTTTTTTCGCGATTTTTTTTTTTTTTTTTTTTTTTGAGGAAATCTGCTTTTTGTTTGAGATTTTGTAATAAAATTAGTCATTTTTTGCGAATCTTTTGACGAAATTCGCCGAAAATTATTCGTTATTTCGCGATTTTTTTTAATGAAATTTGTCTTTTTTGCGATTTTTTGATGAAATGTTCCATTTTTTCGCGATCTTTAGACAAAATGTGCCATTTTATCACGATTTTTTCATGAAAATTGCCGTTTTTCGCGAATCTTTAGACAAAATTTGCCGTTTTATCCCGATTTTTGGACGAAATATGTCTTTTTCACGATTTTTTTTAGAAAATCTGCCTTTTTTCGGGATTTTGTAACAAAATTAGTCATTTTTTTTTTTTGCAAAATTTTTAACGAAATTTGCCGGAAATTATTCATTTTTTCATGATCTTTTAGTGAAATTTGCCTTTTTTGCGAATTTTTGACGAAAATTATGAGCCCCCGGGACGCGTAAGCTCAATTTTTTTTGCGTCCTGTCGCCGATTTTTTGTGTATTTTACGCGCGTCCGCGGCATCCCTGCTCTTTGGATATCAGATAACATATAATTAATTCTCCAGACACAAATTTGGTTGCAAAGTTCATGCCAGATGGCTTTAAACATGGCAAAGAAAGTGCCATTTCCAAGAGTGATTTATAATTGAAAAATTATAAGACGTTTTTACGTCATTTTATCAAGCTTAAAAATTACAAGATATAACTCTATGGATAGCAGATAACCTATAATTAATTTGCCAGACACAAATTCGGTTGCAAAGTTAATGCCAGATGGCTTTAAACATGGCAAAGAAAGTGCCATTTCCAAGAGTGATTTATAATTTAAAAATTATATGACCTCTTTATGTCATTTTATCAAGCTTAAAAACTACAAGATATTACTCTTTGGATAGCAGACAACCTATAACTAATTTGCCAGATACAGGGATGCCGCGGACGCGCTATAGCGCGTAAAATACGCAAAAAATCGGCGACGGGATGCAAAAAAATGAAGCTTACGCGTCCCGCAGGACGCAAAATTTTTGTCAAAAATTCGCAAAAAAGGCAAATTTTATTAAAAAATCGCAATAAAACGAATAATTTCTGGCAAATTTCGTCAAAAATTTTGCAAAAAAAATGACTTATTTTGTTACAAAATCCCGAAAAAAGGCAGATTTTCTCAAAAAAGCGCGAAAAAACGACATATTTCGTCCAAAAATCGGGATAAAACGGCAAATTTTGTCTAAAAATTCGCGAAAAACGGCAATTTTCATGAAAAAATCGTGATAAAATGGCACATTTCGTCTAAAGATCGCAAAAAATCAGCACATTTCGTCAAAAGATCGCGAAAAAACGGCACATTTCATCAAAAAATCGCAAAAAAAAAAAAACAAATTTCGTTAAAAAATCGCGAAATAACGAATAATTTTCGGTGAATTTCGTCAAAAGATTCGCAAAAAATGACTAATTTTATTACAAAATCTCGAACAAAAAGCAGATTTCCTCAAAAAAAATCACGAAAAAACGACAAATTTCATCCAAAAATCGTGATAAAAGGGCAAATTTTGTCAAAAAATTTGCGAAAACAGCAATTTAGATCAAAAAATCATGATAAAATAGCACATTTCGTCAAAAGAGCGTGAAAAACCGGCTCATTTCGTTAAAAGATCGTAAAAAAACAGCAAATTTCGTCAAAATATCGCGGAAAAAAACGGCAATTTTCGTCAAAAGATCGCAAAAAAACGGCAAATTTCGTGAAAAAAAATAGCTTTAAAATGAAATTTTCGTGAAAAAAAAATAGCTTTAAAATGCAATATACGTCAAAGGGGTACGAAAAAAAAGTTAATGATATGATAGAATTTTTCTTTTCCAAAAACTAACTTCCCTGCTTCCAAAGTTTTTTTTTGCTGCTCCAAAAACAGACTTTCCTGCTTCACAATCTGTTTTTGATTGTTCTGATTATTTTGAAAAGTATCCTTTTTTTTAGAAAAAATGTCTTTTTCAATAAATCAGTTTTACCCCTTTTTAAAAGAAATGTGAACAATACTGATACTTGTTATCTTCTAAACTCAAATAAGTATTGTTTTATAATTTGTATCTTGCGCATTTATTTTTAAAAAAAGTAAATTATATATAAAAATCTCTTAATAGTTTAAAAAATAAAATATTGGCTTTAATTATTTATACATCAATTAAAACATTAATTATTGCATTTAACTTTTCTTTTGCAAATGAACAAGTTCAATTTTTGCATCTGAAAATGACTTATTAGTGGGGACCCGCTTTTTTGAAAAAGGGACCCAGAATTTTAAAAGTCCTGGGTCCCCGGGACCCAGGATTTTTCTAGTCCAGCGGCATCACTGCAGATACAAATCCTGTTGCAAAGTTAATGCCAGACAGCTTTAAATATGGCAACGGAAGCGCCATATTTAAATTGATCTGCTATCCAAAGACTAATACAGTCCACCCGTAACGAGAAAGACCGTGAAAAATATTTTTCTCCCCGTGGTCACTATAGAAACGGATTCGTCCACTTTATGTTAGGGTGACCGCAGTATTGTTGGCTTCTTTTGTATGTACTAGGAACGAAAAAAAAGGGGGAGATTATCGCAGTCTTCCGATTTTAAACCACCTCTGTCAGTTGGTTTCTTCCGAAGAAGCCACCCCTCTCTGAGTTTTTCTCCTGACGGTAGGTCTGTATCTTGTAATGTTTAAGCTTGATAAAATGATGTAAACAGGTCTTATAATTTTTAAATTACAAACCACTCTTGGGACAGACCATTTCATTGCCATATTTAAAGCCGTCTGGCAATAACTTTGCAACTGAATTTGTGTCTGGCAAATTAATTATAGGTTGTATGCTATCCAAAGAGTAATATTGTGTAATTTTTAAGCTTGATAAAATGAAGTAAAGATGACTTAAAATCTTTAAACTATAAACCACTCTTGGAACAGACACTTTCGTTGCCATATTTAAAGCCATCTGGCAATAACTTTGCAACCGAATTTGTGTCTGGTAAATTAATTATAGATTGTCTGCTATCCAAAGATTAATATGTTATGTTTAAGTATTCATTTGCCAGAGTCTTAGTGACATTGATACTGTCTAGCAATAATTGAAAAATATCACAAATAATTAGTAAAAAGAAATTTTACAAACAAAAATCTGCTAAAATAGCATAATTAAAGTTTTTGGGCCTGCATAATCCCCTTTCTCACAGGTAAACGCACATCTCCCGACTGCCAGACGCCCGTAAACGTACTATACCATAAAAGGGAAGAATATATAAAAAAAACGACCTTTGATAAAATGACGTAATTTTGAAGTTTTTGAACTGCATAACCCCTTTTGCCACAGGTAAATGCAACATCTCCCGACTACCAGACCGCTTCCAAACGTATTCTACCATAAAAGGGAAAAACATAAAAAAATGAGCCTTGATAAAATGACGTGATTTTGAAGTTTTTTGACTTGCATAACCCCTCCTGCCACAGGTAAACGCAACGTCTCCTGACTACCAGACTACTTGCAAACGTATTCTACCATAAAAGGGAAAAACATGAAAAAATGAGCCTTGATAAACTGGCATGATTTTGAAGTTTTTTTATCTGCATAACCCCTTCTGCCACATGTAAACAAAACGTCTCTTGACTGCCAGACCGCTAGCAAACGTATTCTACCATAAAAAGGAAAATCATATAAAAAAATGAGCCTTGATAAAATCAGGTGACGAAAACGTTGCTAGCTCTTAGACTATTAGACATGAAATTTTAATGAAAGTAGTAGCTGAAAACATACATACCCATCACGACCTTTGCTTACAATCTTTACTTCAAAATAATATAATCCACAAGCTGCTGGTATGTGATGGGTTGCACGAACACTTGCAGCATCTTTATGATTTTTTCCAGATCCTACAACAAATTTAAGTTTTGTTATAGCATAAATTACATTTGCTTATTACTGGGTGTTCTCAAGTATTATAAGAATTTTTCACTATTAAATACACAAAAGCTATTTTGTTTTAATCAATTTCAAAACCAAATAGCAGTATGTAAGAAAATTTCTATTTTTATGTGTGATATTTTCTTGTTTCATATAATTTTTAAAATGTGTTGTATATGTAGAGCAATATAACAAAGAATTCCAACACATCACTTTACAGTCTAACTTAATGTATTCTTCTGAATATTTATAAATTCTTTTCAGACATAATGCCTTCACAGATGCATTCTAACAATTATAAAGACTTATTTATTTGATAAAATTTAGTAGAAGTTTATATTTTTTTAGTAGAAAATATCTGTAAACTATCTTTTAAAAAAATAAAAGCTGACTTTTTTCAATTAAAGCCGGTTTTCTTTAAATGGCTAAAACCAAAAAAAAAAAAGCCAGCCGGCTTTTTTTGGCCAGGCTAAACCGGCACCGCTGTGTGTACATATTATAATGTAATTTTTTTTATAAAGCCACTTTAAATATTAAAAATTCAGGGGTCTCTTTAAAACAATAGGTAATGAGGAAGCTTTTATTATTCTAAGATTTTTTTAGACAAAAGAGTGTAAAGTTCTAATTTTCTGGATAAGGGGAAAGAAGGGTGTTCTTTTTTGCAAATCAAAGGTCAAGAAAACAGCACTCCCTGAAACTGTCTAAAGAAAACTCTGTTCTATTACCAATATTTTAAAGTATTTATTTCTTGTGACCCCCCCCCCTTCCCCTCTTTCTGTTTCTACAGACCACAGATACATTTATATTAAAAACTTCAACAAAAATTCAAAACAATTTTTTTAACCTCAGAATTTAGTTGTTTGAATTAACCAGTTTTAAATTCAGCTACACTGAAAGGAAGGCATTTCTGACAATGAATACAACTAATTACATTACTAGTTATATACCTACTTGTGATAATAAAACAATGATAATAAAAACCAAATGCATGAAAATTTTCTTCTCAGTGATTTTGAGACTAATATTGCCATTAGGCCAATTTTTAAGGGTGCAGCATCTTGCCCTTTTTAAAATTATTTCTAAATCTGTGTGCATATGAAAGTTTGCAAAATATTATGAACTACCTCATTTCTTTAGGAAAAACACAGGCTATCAAATCTTATTGTAATTTTTTATAATTATTAAAATAATTCAAAATTAATATTCTTTACTTATCAACTTAAATATATTTCTAAAATAATAAATTTTCTCTTGCCTTTTTCTACACAACTACTTCATTTCTTTAGGAAAAACACAGGCTATCAAATCTTATTGTAATTTTTTATAATTACTAAAATCATTCAAAATTAATGCTCTTTATTTATCAACTTAAATATATTTCTAAAATAATAAATTTTCTCTGGTCTTTTTCTATACAACTATTGCCCTTCCTCTTCTTCGGTAATGTTTTTCCAGTAACTATAACCCTACCCTTTAATTTCTAGATATGAATACTATTGTGATGATCAATTTTATTTATTATTTCCCCCAGTGTTTTGATCACTCATTACTAATTTCTTTAATCTGAGATTGAAGTTAATTATGTTCCAACGATTCGATGCATAACAGTAATCTTTATTGTAATCAAGGTTACATTAAAATATCATCGATTTAAAATACATATAAGTTTTCATTTCAATAAATAAATGCATTAAATTCCTTGTAAAACAAATAACAAGATTACATTTTTTCATTCGAAAAATAAAATAACACATCAATCACAAAACTGAGCATCTTCTGAATATTAAATAACCTTCCCTAATTGTTTATGCAAAATACTTAGCCAAACAATGACGAAATGCTGTTTGTGTGAATTTATAATGATCACTGATCATTTCAATACTTTTTAAAACTACTAGCAAAAAGTAAGTAACTCACAAAAACAAAAAAAAAATGTTTATTATTGGTAGCTACACAAATAAATCACTATTTAAAAGGATCACTATTTTTTTACCATAAATAAACCTCTAAACACAGTCTTTAAAAAAATCAAAGAGATTTAATGAAAAGATACTCAAAACTCTTTAATCCCTAGATCGAAAAGTAAAATGTTTTTAACAGCGTTGAAACAAAAGGATTAATTTAGTACGTATTACAAGATCACACAGAGAGAAGTTGAATAAACTTTCATACCTTTGTAATGAACTCGCAAATTATTTTGAGAAAGCCCAATATAAGTAAATTTATCTTTGGGACTCCAAGATCGGGGAAGAGGGGTTTCGTTTTCATTAACCATTGGATATAACAATTTCAAACGATCTTCTTGTTGATTATTTGCAGGAACTTGAGACTCATTCCATCCTAAGTGCTCACTCATAGTCGCCATTTGCCCTCAGATTCCCGTATGATCAGAAAGAAACATTAGTTGCGTTGAGCGAGCAGCTTTTAAGAAAATTTCTTTATCAGTTTCCAGATGATGAGCGATCAATGCGCCACGACATTTTTTTCCCACTAAATTCCTTGAATCGTTAATTGAATAAAACATTTAATGTAGTATGGAACATAAATAAATGGAAAAAAATCTGTTCTTTTAAAGAATACATTTTATTATTTTAACATTTCATTTTAAAGTTTCCTTCCACCTAAATAGAAAACATTGTCTGTGTCGGAAAACTGCAAAGTAATTGCAAATTACAAGGGCTCAGCTAAAACCCACAGCGCCCTACCCAAGCTTAATTTTTACAACGTATATTTGCATTTTTTTGTCCGGCGTTGACGGCGACGATCTGTTGATATGGCGCCAATCGGAATATAGCAAATATGTCACATTTAAAAAATACTTAAAAGAATAATAGTGATTGATTTATAATAAAAATGAATTGATTTTACTCTTCTTTTTATAATTTTCTAGATCTATTCCTCTTTAAATAGCCAGCAAAAACCTTTTGTGGCCTTAGTGTTTGTTTTCAAAAAGTTTAAGGTCTTGGTGAAAATTCTCGCCCTGCTCGTCATTCACTCACGGTGCCCAAGAGCCCAAGTTTTCAGGAAATAATCCAGGTGTGAGTGGAGAAAAGACTTCAGAGACATATTTACACCCATTGCAAGATAGCTTTTTAATAAAACAGCAACAATAATTTTCATCTTTTTCTTTATGATTTCCTAAGAATCCATTCTTTATTCGCCCATGTATATTGTGGGACAAAGACTTTGTCCCAATCTGTCCCGTTCTCCCCTATCAAATTTTGGCAGTTTTTCTTTTTTTAATTTTAAAATTCACGATTTGCAAAAAATCTTTACGTGTTGGTAAAAAATGAAAATCAATTTCAGATTCAGTGTTATAGAATACAAGAGAATCAATTATCAAAAATTAAACAAGTTGGAAATTGCACGTGAAGCATAGCAAATGATGTGCGTTCGTACGATAACGAAGTTTTAAAAATATTCATAACTTGATGTTATAGTAGACAGTACTTCAGATATAGCATAGTGGTCGAAATCTTATTTGTGTTCCTGTAAATATACAGGAAGAAACTTTTATTACATCTCAGCAACGTATATATACGTTGCTTTATATCATATTCATAAAATGTGAAATAGTTTAACCCCTTAACGCGCAGTGTTGGCGGGTCGGCAACACCTAAAGTTCCCCTTGTTTAGTGACACAAGAACTCCGTGAATATTTCAAAAACTACTTTAATGGCCAATTTAAATCCTTCTTATGAGTTCTAGATGGCAGCAGTACAGAGATCAAACTCTACTGTTTTTAAATAATAGGTAAAATGTTTTACTGTAATACGCGCTTCACAGCAATGCTCTTCTCACTGCACTTGTCAATTCTTTACATATGGGAAGTTGTATCTTTACATATGGGAAGTATTCGGCAACAGCTGTATAATTAAAATGGTTAGTGCAATCTTTACAAAACAATACCTGTGTACTCCTCTATGCCTAAATATATCGCCTAATTTTTGTTTTCTTTAAATTCCAACTTTAAAGAGTAGTGCGCCGGAAAGGGTTAATATAATTAACACACGCCCAAAACAATGTTTTCCCGTGTAGCATTATGTAGTGGAATACTTTTGTGTGGCCGTGTAATTTAATAATAAATATTCTTTGCATCACAGCTTGTACAGAAGGTATATTTTAATATATATATACTTCATAGGTTCATGTATTCTGTTATATTCGAATGAGTATAACACCATTAAAATGCATTTGAAACATTTTCCCCAATTGACCGTAATGTAATGGCATACTTTTTATTGTCCCTGTAATTGATCTATGCATCCAATTTTCATAAAATTTGAAATGACACAACAAAATTATGTAATAATTAGTGGCTCCAACTTTTGAAAAATATTAGGTGGGCTCAAAAAATTTTGACCAAATACAAAAAATATTGAGTGGGCTCAATTAATAATGGGTGGATGGAGATATCAAATTATTGGGTGGGCTCGCGCCCCATGGGCCCATAAAAGTTGGTGCCACTGGTAATAATTATATATTTTAAATTTCACACGATTAAAATGCATTTGAAACTTTTTTACCCATTGACCGTAATGCAACGGAATACTTTTGATTGTTCCTGTAATTGATCTATGTATCCGATTTTCATAAAATTTTAAATGACTCGACAAAATTATGTAATAATTATATATTTTAAATTTCAAACGATTCAGTTGTGTAGTTTTTGCTTTGTTATATCGGACGGACGGACAGACGGACGAAGTGAACGACAACTATAGATGCTACGTACTTACATAATTACGAACGCACCTAAAAACATAACATAAACCAAATTTTGTAAGCTAGTTAGAGGTCTGCACGGGCTGGAATTTTTAAGCCCAGGCCCAGTGTAGAACCCAAAAGTTCGACCCCAGCCCGACCCGCAGGCCCGTAGCTAAGGGGGCGCTATGGGCGGTTCAGCCCCCCCCCCCCCTAAAATATTTTGAGACTCCTGGAAAAGATTTCAAGGTCACTCAATGAATTAATGTTCTGGAAATCCAAATGAAATTCTGTTCAAAAATCTAATTTAGTTTTGAGACCCTTTCCTAGTTTTGCAGAATTAGTAAATTGTATCTAAAATAAGTGTTAAAACACTCACTCATCCTATTTGTACATATGAGGCTAACATGATGTTTAATTTTGTACCAATTATACACTCAAAATTTTCATCATCCTATACTTTTCTTAGGATAAAATGAAGTTATTGCAACAGTTTAAGAAGAAACACAATACCTACAATGTGAATAGGCACTAATTAATCTTTCTGCGTCATAGAGAGGAAGAAAAAAACTTCTGAGGTCCCCCTACCTTCTCTTGAGCCCCCCCCCCTATCGTTCATTTCTGGCTACGGCCCTGCCGGCCCGGTCCGTACAGAAATCAGTGAAAACAGACCCGGCCCGATGTGGCCCGACACAAGTTCTACTATTTTGAAAAAAATCAGAATTTTATCATATAACTAAGATCTCTTTAAAGAATACTGCATATATATTTATGGGATGATTTTACAATATATTTTAAGGAAAATACAGATAGCAACATGATGATTAATTAGTTTCTTATAGACTTTCAATATTCAAATAAAGATTCATTAAAAAGTTAATATGGTTTAGAAAAAATAAAAAGTTTAAGACATCATAATTCTTAAAGCTATATAATAAAAAAGTAGATTTAAGAAAATGTTTCCATATCTTTTTATTAAACATTGTCCCCAATCCAAAGGAGTTACTTTCTGATACATTCCTGAATTTATTTCTTTTCAGAAACGCATAACATCAGCAGGTGCTTTTATTCAGAAACTAAGAAATCGAAAGACATTACCCTTTTTTTGATACAAGCAATTTAAGAAAATACTGTCAAAGTTAGCGTTTTGACTCGAATTTCCGGAAGCGACAGCATGAGAAGGACGTAAAATCTGCAATCACATGATAGAGGTCTGCACGGCACCGGGCCTGGAATGGTTCCGATTTTTCTAACGGACCAGGCTGGCAGAATTAGAATATTTTTTCAACAGGCCGGGTCGAGTCGTGGGAAAAAAAAAAAAAAATAATAAAAATAAAAATTGAACGGGCCATACAAGCCGGGCGATAAAAAAATTTTGCGGGTTTATCAGCCCGTTATAAAGATTTCAGCAGAAACGATAAAATACGAGCTATTTTTAATGAATATGGCTTTAACAAGAATAAGTATAAATGTGCGTCACGAATTGATATTAGTTTGACAACACCAATACAGAAATGTAACCAGGGCCGTAAATCCCGGGGGGGTTTGGGGGGTGCAACACCCCCCCCCCCCCCCAGGAGAAATCAGTTGGAAAATTCCCAGATCTATCGGAAAAAGTATGTTTAGTCGGAAAAAATGGTATTAACCAATAAAGTCTTATAAACTGGAAAATCATTCGGAAAATTTCCCGTTCCATCGGAAAAGGCGTATTTAGTTGGAAAAAATAGCATTACGTATTATCCTATAAAAACTTATAAATTGGAAAAACAGAAAAATCAGTCGGAAAAATTCTTGTTTGATCGGAAAAAATGTTCTTAACCTATAAAAACTTATATCTGGAAAAACATTCGGAAATTTTCCTGTTCCATCCGAAAAAGCGTGTTTAGTCGGAAAAAATAGTATTACGTATTATCCTATAAAAACTTACAAATTGGAAAAAGGAAAAATCAGTCGGAATTCTTGTTTAATCGGAAAAAATGGTATTAACCTATAAAAACTTATAAATTGGAAAAATGAAAGTATCATTCGGAAAATTTCCCGTTCCATCGGAAAAGGCATGTTTAGTCGGAAAAAATAGTATTATCCTATAAAAATTTATAAATTGGAAAAACGAATAAGTCAATCGGAAAAATTCTTGTTCGATCGGAAAAAATGGTATTAGCCTATAAAAACTTATAAATTAGAAAAACGAAAATATCATTCGGAAAATTTTCAGTTTCAATCCGGAAAGGCATGTTTAGTCGGAAAAAATAGTATTACGTATTAACCTATTAATACTTGTAAATTTTTAAATCGGAAAAATTTTTATTCCATCGGGAAAAAATGGCATTTACCAATAAAAAAATTTATAAATTAGAAAAACGAAAATATCAATCGGAAGTTTTCTGTTCCACCGGTAAAGGCATCTTTAGTCGGAAAAAATAGTATTACGTATTAATCTATAAAGATTTATAAATTGGAAAAACGGAAAAGTCAGTCTGAAAAATTCTTGTTCGATCGGAAAAAAGTAAATTTAGCCGAAAAAAAGGGTATTAATCTATAAATATTTATGAATTGGAGAAATATTTTTGTAGTTTTTAATTAAATAAGAAAAACAAGTTAGATCGAAGAAAACCTACAAAATTTTATTCTCAGTCGGATTTATTTCCGCTTGCAGTTTCTGATAAGAAAAAAAACCAATTTAGGATGAAGAAAACAAATTTATTCTTAACCGGAACATTATTAATTAATTTAAATAATTGCTAATTTACTACAGTGAAACTCGTTTAAGATACGAATCATGGGACCGAGAGCATTTCGTATCTTAAGCGGGATCGTATCTTATCTGGATTTCATAATTCTCAAATAATAATGCATATAAAAACAGTGTACATTGTTATTAACGTATTTTAGCCATTAATAACTCCTATTTTACCCATTTCAAACAATTTTTAGATATTCTAGAGAATTTGAGTTTAAAATAATGAAATAAAGAATAATTTTATTTTTTTCAAAAATTTTATTAAATATCTGTTTATACAGTAAAAAATATTACAATGCCTTTATATAGTACTCTCTGCCAAAAAAAAAAAAAAAAAAAAAAAAAAAAAAAAAAAAGACGATAAAACGAAAATTTTGTTAATTTTTAGAAAACAGCAACTAAATTACATTACATACTTAAAGGGGAAGAGTAATAAATTTTCATAATAATTTTTTGAAAGACAAACTAAATGTATGCAATGTGAACAATAATTATTCGATACATTATAAAAATCGTGATGCAGTTTTAGTTTCTTAAGAAAAAGTCGTTTACTGTGATTTGGTGCATCTGAGGGCGAGATTTTATTAGAAAGTTTTCTGCCTTGTTGATATGGTAGAAAAAATCTTCAACTGAAGGACCAGCATCCATCGAAGAGGCATACAGTCAAAGCAATCTGAACGAGCTCATTACAGATGATATGTTTAGTACATCTGTTTCTTCATCAGCATCGTCTTCAACTTCTTCTGAAGATCTATTTTCATCGGAACTTTTGACGTCCGCGATTATATCCGCGATACAACGAACTTTACTTATCACAACTTGATCATTAATTTTGACAAATAAGTCCCAATTTTTGCATTCGTTTTGATACTACTCTTCTTCTGTGGTGTTAAAACTTTGTAAAGTGCCGCGAAAAAGCAACTGACAAAAAGGAATTCATGAAAAAGGCACTACAGAGGGCGATTTATAGTAATAAAAATAATATAATAAAAAAAAAAAATTGTAATTTAAGAAATTACACCAACCATTTGAAAAATGTTTCACTCGAAACATTCATCTATCATTTTAAGCTAAATACCAGTTGTTTTATTGTGTATTATCCGTGCCACTGCTATAAATGACTTTATACATGCTGCAATTTGAAGGTACGGTTCGTTTAAGTTATATCACTCTATTGTCGCCAAGCATAAAAGTTGGCGACGAAAGAAACATTTCAAACTATTTAACATTGTTGGTGCAAAAGTAATCATTATCAAAATACAGCTTTGGCATATACTGTTATACTTGTAAGACTTTGGCATGTATTGTTTGATTTTACAGAGCAGAATTTTGGTGATGGAGGTTTTAAACCAAAATCGATCGCAGCACATGCATCTGTGAATGGGTCCATCAGACATCGAATCAAAAAAGTTTTTTCCCAGTTTTTCCCAAGCCGATTGCTTTTTAGTTTTCTTTTTAGGTGGTGGAAAATCAAGAGTAATAGCTATAACATTTTCCGGCTTGTTAGAATCACTATTGGCACTCAAATTTTCCTGGTTAGAACCGACCGATAGTAAAACGCCATGGCTAGTGGATTGGTCGCCCTGGCGACATGATGTTTTACAATTAATCGGTTCGGCATTAAATTGCTTCCTTTTTCGTGATCGCCTTTCAACACGTAATTGGTTTTCAGCGGCTCAATAATCTTTTGATTTTATCATTTTCTGCATTGAAAGACGTTTTTGCGCCAAACCAAATACAGTATTACTCAGTTATCCCGTCGACCAATTTCGCCAAATGATACGAATCGCCAAACTAATAAGCAACTTATACATGTTGACTAAATTTTTATTTTAAATAGCAAAAGAAGAAATAAAAATCACTTTATGATTGTTTAAGTACGCGTATTGTGTTTAATATCATTGAATGCGATATTCACGTTCATTCATTTCTTTGGCTTCGGCTTTTTCCGTATCTGTTAATTTCCGTCTACCCATTTTTAAATTTGTTAGTTTTCTCCTTTATTACAATGATTTTAACCATTTTAATTTACTATTCAAATAAAAATTCTTCTAAAAGTAAAGAATTTAATTTAAATTCAAATAAAAACTCTTCTAAAAGTAAAGAAATTAATTTAAATTCAAAAGTGACCACATCATTCAAAAGTGGTAACATCATTCAAAAGTGGTAACATCATCGGGTCCATTCTCCCGAAAACAACAACCATTTTTCAAATGGTTAATAAAAAGCAGCTAGATAAACGGTACAATAAATTAAAAGCATAAAAATATAGACTGGTTTCACCAACAACTTTCTCATCCAATCAGGAGAGAGAGCAACCAATGAAATTTCAAATTTATCCACTGATCTGTAAGGAGGAATGTGATGGTAAAAGAAATATAAGCGGTAGTTGTTTTTGTATTTTGTTGAAAAAGAGGGAGCCTCAGAATTCAGCGTGCAAAAGTAGCGGAAAAAACATATTTTAGAGAGAAAAAAGGTATAAAAATAGCATCTTATGAAAAATAAATACGATTTTACATAGTCTGTCCTAAAGACACGTGATAAATGGCTTACATAAGCACCATTTCGTATATTAAGCGGGATTTTTGGCATCAAGGGACCACATTTCTTCGTATATTATGCGGGATCGTATCTTATGCGTACGTCTATTAAGCGGGTAATTTTACACATGTTTATGTTTAATAGGCAATTTTCAAGGGACCGAAGATAATTCGTATATTAAGCGGGATCGTATCTTAAGCGGGCGTATCTTAAACGAGTTTCACTGTATTTACTTTAATTTAGTAATTAATTAATATAACTTATTAATATATAGGATTTTATTTTTCTGATAAAATTATTCAGAAAAATGTTGATTTGTCAAATATTGTGTTCTCGGAAACTTCGATATGACAAAAAAAAAAAAAAAAAAAAAAAAAAAAATCTTGTACATTTTCAAGTAATGTTAAAGTTATACCGTTAATTATAACAGTGATATTTGAGTAAAACCTTGATATTCCGATTTTTTTTTTTTTTTTTTTTTTTTTCTGTGTCTTTTGACTTGGTTATGGATATATCGAAATCTATTTGTATTTTTTTTACTGTTGGAAAGTTTTTAGTTTAATCTCGAAATTTTAAGATATACTGATCGAAGTGAAGAAACATCTATATATTTTTTTTTTATCTAAACTTTACATTTAATTAGAAATATGTATCACGGAATTTAGGTGGTATACGATGAAAATTCATTTATAGAAATACAAATATTTGGTATTTTTTCATATCAAAATCTGGATATTTTCCATTCTATTCAAATTTTACCTTTAATTGAAAATAATTATAGTCTCATTTTTTCCTACTATCTAAATTTGTGTTTTCTTTTTATTTTATTAAAAAAAAATAATAATAAAGGCGACATTGTTTATACTTACTTTTTTACGTAATTTTTGATTGATTTAAAAGATTTTTTAAGAAATTTATATGATACAGAATGAAAATTGAAAATACCCAAATACTTTGAATTTTCATCTCGAAATAATCTGGATATTTTACAGCCTATACGAGTTTACTTCTCTCAGAAGTAATACTTTCGTTAGCTTTTTCCTCAGTCAATTGTATTAAATTTTTTTAATATTTTTATTATTACTATCACATTTTGTTTAGTCAGAAAAATGAGTTGTAACACCAAATTGTTACGCTGCTTTTAAGTTTGTCGTTAGAAAGAATTAAAACTTATATTAAGAAATCCCGTATTTTTGACATTTTTTTGTCTCTGAAATATTCCCCAAGCAAACAAATTTCAATTTTACTTAAAAAAAAAAAAAAAAAAAAAAAAAAAAAACGCTAAAGAGATTTTAACTGAATACTAAAATATAGAAAGATAAAACATTGTTTTCTCTTCAACGTAAAGCTTGGGCACCTAAATGACTGGACGTTGCACCTCCCGGCCTATGTGTCAGTTACAAAACAAACTGCGCCTGCATTAACTCTTTGTTTAAACCGTTAGTATTCTGGCTCATAGTATGAAATCATTCAATTAAAAAGTGTTGATGGGAGAATATTTTGGTATATAGTTACTAGTTCAATATTTTTTTTTATCAGTTATTCCCCCAGTTATGCCTAATGTAAGAGACAAAAAGTGCAATGTCTGTTATGTAATTATATTTTCGATAGTGATTACAGGAACACACTTAATAAACAAAAGCATGCTGATAAAATTTCAGCCGATATACATATACCGTTTTGCATTGTTGGAGCTCTAAAAAATCCTTTTGAAGTAAGTGTTATGTTTATTTGAAAGTGGAGAAAGCACTTTTTATTTGCCTCTACCCACAATTAGGCCAAAGTGATCGTGATAATGACAGCACATCGCGGAGGATGGAGGCCTGCAAACGACCCACGTGACCATCCTTACTTCACTTAAAAAACAATAAAAATATCTTTATCCATGATGACATAAAATGTCAAACATAAAGTTAAAAAAAAATATAAAATTGAAAAAGGTAAAAAAGTTACCTGTCAAGTCCTTGGATGTTGATGACAAATAAATCCAGACAATAGGCACAATAAATTATTATGCACACAAAATTTGAAGAAAAACTATTTTTATTTCATGAAGAACCTGTTTTTACTTTTTTTTATGAAATAATATTTCTTCACATATTTATATTATTTTGACTCGTACATATTAATCTCTCTCTTCATAAGAAAAACCATATCATAATATATGCTAATCACAACAATTGCTATCTCTAAGCAATAAAAATTCTTTGTCAATAATATAATTTAGATATCTCAACAGGATGTAAATTATAAATTTTCTCATGACATAAAAGGAGAATATAATATTATTTCTTCTTGAAAAAGAGCAACTTTCATAATATGAACTTTCAAAAAAACAAAATATATTATATTTCGTATTGCATAGATACAAACCAATATTTTCTTCATAACGCCCCGTGAGTAATCAAAAAATTATATATATAAAATGGGCCAGATAACGACATGAAGGAACTTTATGTAAATAAATATTTGCATCTCACGAAAAGAAAAGATTTTCACCTCTGCTTGTTTGTCAGAGGACTGGCATCACATAAAACAATTATTGAAGAAAATTCGAGCACCAATAATAGCTGCAGAAAAATTATTTTTTAACGATGAGGTGATGAAAGATGAAATAGGTATTAAGTGGACTCATGATGACATACTACATCACTTATGAAGCTTCCACAAGAACACCAACCAGAAGATCTATGGAGTGCGCTTATTTACGTTGAATGAACCAAAAGAGAAGGCACATAAAACGAATACATTCAGGAATGCATTAAACCACTTCATTGCTCCTCGCAGCCTTAAAAAATCAGCCTATTCTAAAACCATGCGGGGATCACAGCAGCATAGAACGGAGCCCGTATAAAACGGCTTCAAAGGGGAGCGCACATGGCCCGAACTTCCACCCAAAACCTGCAGTCATCGGACCGCAACCATCACAGCTGGTGTTTCGTAGCGCAACTGACGCAGGTGGCCGCGAGCCCAGGGGAAAAAGAGAAAGGGTTATTGTAAATGCAAAATACGCCAATTTGGCAGTTAGCAACAGAGGGGGTGAGGAAAAACTAAGCCAAATTACAATATACAGTATGAAAAGATATGTAACTAATAAGAATAAAATTGATAACCATCTTAAGAGGGGAGGCCAAAGCCGGTGGCCATGTACTTAACGGCTTGAAATACGTCACCTGTGAAATTTAATTTGATAGGTTAGGGGTGTGTCCGAATAAACGGAAGTTCCACCCAAAAGAACTAGCGAGAATGTTCTCGAACAAATTTAAAACCGGAAGGAATGATTTCAAACAGAATTTTACCGGCTTGGAACATTCGAAAGCTAAGTAAGAAAGAAAACATTACAGGCGACGAAATGAAAATAAACGAAACCGAAATTAAATTTAAATTGAGAACATTAATAAAAAGGAAGGTGATATGAAATAAAATGGCTAATAAAATTGAATTAAACTAAACATATGGGGGGGTTATGGAGTAACCACCACATATTACCCAGGGTCCCCCAAAAGAAAATATTGGTGAGATGACAAAATGAACAATTTTTCATCGATACAATATTTTCTAACACATGTACAAATATACTAAATAATTACACAAAATAAATGTATCAGAAATAGTTATAAAAATATACATAATTGTTGTACATGATATTTAAATAATAAAAAAAATAATTACTGTTATGATAGTAATCCTTATGAAAATATACCAACTGTAGTAAATGTTAACATGAAAGGTATATAAAGTTTCTTTCAGAGGTATCTATCATATATCAAAAAAATTAAAGTCTATGTGCAGAACAACAGTCCATAACTTTGTAGAGTCTCTTGTTAGGCTGTGCACAATGCACTTATAATAGTAGGATGCTTTAGCAATGTCAAAATATTTGATTACACAATAATATGTATATTTATATTCTCAGTTGTGAACAAAAATGAAATATACTATAATTGTATATGAATCATGTTATAACTATATATAACATATATGGTTTCAAATAACACATAATAAATTAAATGAATTTGTAAGTTGAAAATTGAACAACCATAAAAATATATATATAAATAGTGCAGAGAGATTAGTTATGCTCTCATAAAAAAAAATTACTTATATCACCACATAGCCTTTTAAGCTTTCAATAAATCTTAAATGAATAAACTTTAGTATTATTCAATAACACACTTTCGCAGAGAATAAAATAATAAGTTGCAAAAAGAATGGTAATAAAAGCATGATATTATTTTCCAATAAAAATATCTTCAAAGTGAATATAATAATTTTCAAAGAGAGAATTTTTACACTCTCATAAAGGAATATTCTTAAACATTTTCAATATAAATTGACAATAATTGCATAAATACCTTTAATACCATACTTCATTCAAAATAAACATAAAACATAAGATGTTTAATATTTTGAAAGAGGAAGAAACTTATATGAATATGTCAATCTTATATATGACTTGATAATGTCAACTTACAAAGAAAAATCAATTGTGTCAAAATTTCTATATAGAAGATATCTAGAACATATTTACTTGTAATTTTCAAACATTTTTTTAAAAAAAATTAAGTAAGTGATCACTTTTGCATTTGTCATAAATCAAGAATTTGCTTTATATAAATATATATAATGACTCATTAAACATCTTTGGATCCAAAGTATAAATACCCAAAAGTATACAAAAATATTACTTATTGTGAGTCATTCACTTTCTATATTTCAACAAGAGAAGAAAACATTAGTATGAATAAGTTTATCATGCATTTTCTTTTTTTTTTTTTTTTTTTTTTTTTTTATCAAAAGAGGTTAAATGTTAAAGCATGCATGCATTGTAAAGAGCAGACACAATAGAGAAAATAATTTGATGAGTACTCATCTTTATGTTTACCTTATATCAATTACAATTTCACTTTTCTTATTATAATGCACATTTGTCAACAATAACTTTAAATAATGATATAGTATTATAACAAGAATATAAAAAGACAAATTCTTTCTCAATTTTTTGCATCAACTATTGTAATAAAGACTTTATAAAATTTAAAAGTATGGCATACATGAGATTATGTGTATATATTGTAAGAATTATGACTTATAGTTAAATGCAGTAACTAATAAAACTATTAAAATTCATACATACATCCTGAGGATGACCGTTGAGTTGTACCAGGGAGAAGAAGACTTAAATAAAATGAAAAAAAAATAATAACAGCTGCCTGCAGCTTGGAGAAAAGAAAAAAAAATATTACATAGTAGTTCTTCTTACTGGAAAAATCAGTGCGGCTAGCTTCGACTGACTATACTACAAAGCGATGGTCATCCTGTAAAAGGAAAAAGAGAGTTAGTCTATTTTTTATGTAGTTTATGATTGCGAGGACGAAGATCATAACTTCTATATTGAGTGGATTTGTTTTTAGCACCAGTATGAGTGCTATCAGGAGGAGCTTGTGACAGTACCGATTTACTGGAACATGAAGATGTTTGCTGGCATTTAGAAGAAGAAAGAATTTGAGGAGAAGTATTACAAGCTGCATCATGATTTGAAACTTGAATAGAAGAGTGTTGTCTCAGAGGAGTGGAGGATGCATTATCAACAGCTGGTTGATCATGTGATGCACCTTTTGAAGAGACTGAAGGATGTTGCAGTGCTTCATTTCTCTTTTGAAGCTTCAAGATTCGATTAGTGTGAATCAACATTGGTGAAGCATGACTATTATTGGGATCCTGAATTTGAATGAGCACAGGAGAAATTATTTTCTTGACCACGTATGGGCCTTGTATCTTTTTGTTAAACACAGTAGGAAATTTTGCATAAACAATGTCATTAACATTGATGTTGGAAAACTTTAATTTTTCTCTGGATTTTTGGTACACCTTTTGTCTGGATGATTCGTTATTCTTGTAAGCTTGATAGTATATTTTTTCAATAACATCCATCAATTTATGAATTTCATATGCAGTGTTGAGAATTTTCCATGAAACTTGAGATTTATAATTGGAATAAATATCATTTATTTCTCTGCCAAAATGAAGAAGATTTGGGGAGAACTTTGTAGCTGGATGAGGTGTAGCATTATATATGGATTGATGAATTTTTAGAGCAGTGGGTACATCACATCCTTGTGAAGCCATTGTGTTCATAGACGATTTTATTTGAGAATTGACACGTTCACTTAAACCGTTAGCTTGGGGATGGGCTACAGAACTATGCTCCAACTTAATGCCAAGCTTTTTGTTAAAATATGCAAACATATCACTGGTAAATTGAGAACCATGATCAGTAAGAGTTAATTCAGGTTTTCCATGAGTGGAAATATAATGCAATAAAGCTTTTGTAACTGACTCAGCACTGATATTAGTCAAGGCATATAATTCTAAATGACGAGAGAAATGGTCTATCATGGTCAACACATATTGACGATTTCTCAATGGGCCGAGTAAATCCATAGAGACCTTTTGATTGGGAGCAGTTGGGAGTGGTGCAGGTAGGTATGGAGCAGTGTTTTTTTTATGATTCTTATTTACTAAACAAATTTCACAAGAGTTGACATAATTAATGGTATCAGAAACAAGGGTTTTCCAGGTAAATCTTTTCTTTAAATTAACAATGGTTTTATGAATTCCAGTATGAGTAATATGAGCAATTCTTAAGGCCTTTGCTCTAAGTGACACAGGTAAAACAGCTTTGTGTAGCTCGATATCTTCTGAAGAGAAATGACCATTATAACAAAGTAACTCGTTACTTGGATTAATATAGTAGCCATTTAAACTTTTAGATTTTTTGTTATTTTTAAGATCTTCATAAATTTGTTTGATTTTTGGGTCCTTCTGTTGTTCAGAGAAGATGGTGTGATCAAGAATTTCTAATAAAGGATCTTGGTTATTATCATTATTAGAAGGTGAAGAATCACTCTGAAGATGACATGTATGGTGGATTTTGTCGACTAAACCACATGGAAAGTGAGGAATGTCATTATGTAAATCGTTTTGATTATCAACAACAGGTAGAGGTTCTTGTGAAGAAATAAGATCTGGATTATTATTGAGATCTTCAGTAGGAATGTGAGGAGTTCTACTCAGAAAATCTGCCAAGACATTTTCTTTGCCTGGAACATGTTGGAATGTGTACGAGTATTCAGACAGTTCTAACATCCAACGAGTAGTAATATCAGCAGGTGATGTAGCTGTCTTATAATTATTAAGTGGTTTGGCATCAGATAGTAGAATAAAGGGTCGACCAAAAATATAGTATTTAAAAGCAGTTATGCCTTTGTAAATGGCATAAAGTTCCAATTTGATGGCAGGGTAGTGTCTTTCTGATTGAGATAGAGTTTTAGAATAATAGGAGATAGGTTTTAGTTCACCATCAAATTTCTGCATAAGAACAGCTGATATTGCTGTTTTTGAGGCATCTGTATTAACATAAAATGTTTCATTCCAGATAGGAAGATTGAGCATAGGTTTATGAAAGAAAATGTCCTGTAATTCTTTAAATGCATTTTCTTGTTCAGATTTCCAAGAAAACTTATTTTTAGGCTTGGTGACTTCAATGAGAGGAGTAATCAAATTAGAAAAATTAGGTATAATTGATCTATAAAATGAACACAAGCCGATAAAACTCTTTGTTTGCCTCTTGGTTTTAGGCGTTGGAAAGGAGGTAATTTTTAAAATATTACTTGTAATAGGAAGGATTTTATGATCTGTAAGTTGGAAACCCAAAAAGTTAATACTAGTTTGCATAAAGGTACACTTTTCAGGAGACAAAGTAATGTTATTAGCAATAAGGGTGTCTAATAACTTTGTGAGTTTCATGGACATTTCTTCAAATGAATTAGCACCCACTACAATATCGTCTTGATATGCATAACAGGAATCAATTTGAGATAATTGAATAACAGAGTCGATTAATTGTTGGAAAGTGCTGGCGGCCGTCTTCAAGCCAAATACTAGACGTAAATAGGTAAAAATTCCCCATGGAGTAGTAAAACTAAGTTTATCTTGCATATCTTTAGGTACAGCAATCTGCCAATATGCAGAGGGTAAGTCAAGAGTGGTATAATATTTAAATTTTGACAACTGCACCAATAGATTTTGAATTCTAGGAAGAGGATATGAAGATGGAATTATTATGGAATTTAACAATCTTAAATCAAGAGCCAAACGGTACTTTTGAGGCTTAGACATATCAGTTCTCTTCTTTTTAACAAGAAGCATGGGACACGCCCAAGATGAATTTGACCTCTCAATAATACCAGCGTTCAACATTTGATTAATTTGGTCAAGAGCTTCTTGCTCGAGTGCTTGAGGTACAGGAAAAGGTAATGTTTTTACTGGATGAGAATTTAACATGGTAAACTGAGGATTGACCAGGTCAGTATGACCTAAAGTGTCAAGAGATTTCGAAAAGGCAAGCGCTTTACTACATAATAATTTTGTTAAAGCTTCCCTTTCATGAGGAGGTAAATGTTTAAGATCAAAGTCATTTGGAGATAATTCTTGAATACGTTTTCTCTTAATCTCTTCAGATGGCAAAATTAAAGTACAATATTCGTTTTCAAATTCTAAATCAAAGGAGTATTCTTCAATATCTTTTTCATCTACATTGATACATTCACCAATAATTGAATTTTTATTTAAATGAATATCGAGCTTTGAAATATTCTGACATACAACCAAAAATAAATCATTTTGAATGGAAGATTTTGAGTGTAATGATTCATGTAATACCAGACCCTTGTTTTTTAAATTGGGTTTAAAAAGAAAATATTCAGATGGAGGATTCAGATACTTCACATGTAAATAAACAAACGAATTAGGAGGTATTAATTCTCTATTGAGTAATTGTACCATATTGGAACTCACCAAAATTTTATTACCCATACTTAAATGAGGTTGCTTTTCACCAATATAACTACTATCACTAGTATTTTTAGATGAGGAATTCTTGTTAAGTATATTATTATCATTAGTAGACACATAATTCACCACATTAGCATAATCAGTTGGAAAATAATTAGAAAAATAAGTAAAATGACCATCAATATAAGGATTATGAAAATTCATAGCAGAATGAGCCATACTATTTGTAAACAAACCATTATTTTGAACATTATAACAATAAGGATAGGTTGTATAATTGTTGGACAACTGCAAACTTGAATTATCACAATTTGCACAAGTATTATCAATGTAAGTATCACTCGTTAGATTATTTGATATAGGCCTTTCATAAGAAGGCATTCTGTGTGCATCAAGAGAATATGGTACATTTGAATTCACATAATTATATTCAGAATTCATAAAATAGCAAGTAGGAGATTCATTATAACTTTGAAAAGGAATGTGTTTGTCCTTAATTAGGATAGACTTAAAACTTGGAGAAATAGTAATAGAATGCTTGTTAATAAACTCAAAGCCAAGTATGGCTTGAAAGTGAACATTTTGAATTTTTGTAAGGTAAAATACATGATGAAAAAAATATTTATCAATTTTAAATGCTATCTCTATGCATCCTTTGAAGAAGACCTTAGAATTTATGGTCGATACAGATACATTTCTGGATAAAAATTTGTAATGAAGCCTGGATTTAATGCTATTAAAGCATTCTTCATCCAAGAGAGATAAACTTGATCCAGTATCTATTAATGTGGCGATTTCATTATGTTGAACATTTATTAGGATGCATGGAAGAACATAAGAGTTGTTAAAAGAACTGCATATGACATGATTTTCTTGTATGTCATCGTTGATTTGAAAATTTTGTTTGGAAGGCAAAGAATTATATGAACAAGAAGATTTGTTAAATTTAGATGTCATAGGAGAAGTTTGGACAGCTGTGGATGACACTAAAGTGACTGACGAGCGTTTGTCTAATTGTTGATGTTTGTTGTTGTTGTCAAAGTGTACTGACCCTGAATGAGAATTACGGGAGAGAAGGCGGTCAGTAGAACCAGTCTCCCTTATTTGTTTAAATGATAAACATTGTTATTTTCAGAAGAAGAAGAGGTGTGGCTTTTCTTTCTGTAAGGGTGAGACGAAACCTGAGTTGAAGAGTTTTGATTAGAATTACCAATAATGTTTTTGAATTTGTAGCATGAGTCCATACGATGATTAAATTTCCCACAGAACGCACACTGCACAACATCTCGTCTGTGATAAAAGGATGTAGAATTTTTTTTGTGAGAATATTTGTCAAAGGTTGGTTGATAAGGACGTTTCCGGTGAAAGTTTTGATGACGAAAATTATTGTTACGTTTATTTGTAGCCTCTTGTCTCGGTGGAGAAGGCGAAAATGTCCTAGGTCTTCTTTGAAAATTACGAGAAGTATGAGAACTGTCCTTTTGAGTTTGTAAAGGAGAGTAGTTGGTTTGAGAATTGTGATAAATTTTATCCTTCGTATGCTTTATAGGAGTTTTATGAAGAGTATTACTAGAATTATCGTGGACATTTTCAGAATCGATACAATAGGCTTGATTAAAATTTTCATAAGATTTTTTAGGGGGAGAGTCATAAATATTTTGAAGAAAAGTTGCTCGTTCAAGAGCTAATTCGAAGGACGTAATATTTTCTTCTAAGAGTTTACGTTTGATTTGCTTAGGTAAAGCCTCAAGAAAATGAGTAAACTTTAATGAATTAAGAGCAGAAAGATCCAATTTTGGGTAAGCAAGTCGAAGTTGTTTATCCAACCGAAAAGCAAAATTTTTAACTGATTCATTTGAATCTAAGGTCAAGTTCTGTAAAGATTTTAGAGAAACAGACTTTTTTGTGGGTAAGAAATAGTCTATAAATGCCTTTCGAATTTCACTAAAATTAGAGTTCTTGAGCTGTGACTGAGTTTCCAGAAAGAAGAGTAAGGCGGTGCCCTCAAGTTTTGATTTAAAGAGAACAAAAAGTTCCTTGTCTGTAAAGTTATTTAGTTCCTGTAAGTCAGATAATTGATCGAAGAAAAATTCTACAGTCTGAGGGTTACCGTCGAAAGGTTGGATTGCAATATTTAGTTTGGCTTTTGGAGGCATGATGAAAAATTTAATCTAAGAGCTCAATATATGACATGATAAATTTGGTTATTGACTGGTCTTGTGATGAATAATATATATATAAATTGACCCGTTACCTAAAATATTGATGACTTTCATTTACTTCATACATCATTTTTATATGTATAAAAAAAGAAGAAAACGTATACTAACATATTAGTATCATATGAAGAATATAAGACCCAAATATTTTATGTAAATATTTATATATAATATGGCTCAAAACATAAATTATTATATGTATGACAAGAAGAATAATTTATCTTAGCATGAACAATAATTTTTACCAGTACCTCCGTTAAATAATGCATATATATATTAGTTGCAAAATATAGCAAGACAAGAAAAAATATATATGGAAAAATTATGTTATATATATATCATGCACTGCTCCAGAAAAATATTATTTCAGTATAGAATCAATATGTTGCAATTAATTACTGCACCACTCTCAATAATAATATAATTAATAATATTAATGTATGAAGAAAATAATTTGAAAAATAATGAAGAATTAACTGAAGATAATGACGACAATATGTATAAATATAACAAAAATATGATGGTGGCAAAGGAAAAATGGATGGTCATGGAATGTTGGATACGCTTTGGTGACGGCACCACAGGAAATTAAGATGCCGTGTACAAAAAAATAATTGTAATTGTTCAAGCGTTGGTCACTGCACCAAAGGAAATAAAGTGTTATGTTTAAGCTGACGCTTTGGTCAGGGCATCAAAGGAAATATAATGTTATGTTTATTTGAAAGTGGAGAAAGCACTTTTTATTTGCCTCTACCCACAATTAGGCCAAAGTGATCGTGATAATGACAGCACATCGCGGAGGATGGAGGCCTGCAAACGACCCACGTGACCATCCTTACTTCACTTAAAAAACAATAAAAATATCTTTATCCATGATGACATAAAATGTCAAACATAAAGTTAAAAAAAAATATAAAATTGAAAAAGGTAAAAAAGTTACCTGTCAAGTCCTTGGATGTTGATGACAAATAAATCCAGACAATAGGCACAATAAATTATTATGCACACAAAATTTGAAGAAAAACTATTTTTATTTCATGAAGAACCTGTTTTTACTTTTTTTTATGAAATAATATTTCTTCACATATTTATATTATTTTGACTCGTACATATTAATCTCTCTCTTCATAAGAAAAACCATATCATAATATATGCTAATCACAACAATTGCTATCTCTAAGCAATAAAAATTCTTTGTCAATAATATAATTTAGATATCTCAACAGGATGTAAATTATAAATTTTCTCATGACATAAAAGGAGAATATAATATTATTTCTTCTTGAAAAAGAGCAACTTTCATAATATGAACTTTCAAAAAAACAAAATATATTATATTTCGTATTGCATAGATACAAACCAATATTTTCTTCATAACGCCCCGTGAGTAATCAAAAAATTATATATATAAAATGGGCCAGATAACGACATGAAGGAACTTTATGTAAATAAATATTTGCATCTCACGAAAAGAAAAGATTTTCACCTCTGCTTGTTTGTCAGAGGACTGGCATCACATAAAACAATTATTGAAGAAAATTCGAGCACCAATAATAGCTGCAGAAAAATTATTTTTTAACGATGAGGTGATGAAAGATGAAATAGGTATTAAGTGGACTCATGATGACATACTACATCACTTATGAAGCTTCCACAAGAACACCAACCAGAAGATCTATGGAGTGCGCTTATTTACGTTGAATGAACCAAAAGAGAAGGCACATAAAACGAATACATTCAGGAATGCATTAAACCACTTCATTGCTCCTCGCAGCCTTAAAAAATCAGCCTATTCTAAAACCATGCGGGGATCACAGCAGCATAGAACGGAGCCCGTATAAAACGGCTTCAAAGGGGAGCGCACATGGCCCGAACTTCCACCCAAAACCTGCAGTCATCGGACCGCAACCATCACAGCTGGTGTTTCGTAGCGCAACTGACGCAGGTGGCCGCGAGCCCAGGGGAAAAAGAGAAAGGGTTATTGTAAATGCAAAATACGCCAATTTGGCAGTTAGCAACAGAGGGGGTGAGGAAAAACTAAGCCAAATTACAATATACAGTATGAAAAGATATGTAACTAATAAGAATAAAATTGATAACCATCTTAAGAGGGGAGGCCAAAGCCGGTGGCCATGTACTTAACGGCTTGAAATACGTCACCTGTGAAATTTAATTTGATAGGTTAGGGGTGTGTCCGAATAAACGGAAGTTCCACCCAAAAGAACTAGCGAGAATGTTCTCGAACAAATTTAAAACCGGAAGGAATGATTTCAAACAGAATTTTACCGGCTTGGAACATTCGAAAGCTAAGTAAGAAAGAAAACATTACAGGCGACGAAATGAAAATAAACGAAACCGAAATTAAATTTAAATTGAGAACATTAATAAAAAGGAAGGTGATATGAAATAAAATGGCTAATAAAATTGAATTAAACTAAACATATGGGGGGGTTATGGAGTAACCACCACAGTAAGCTAGCTATTTTATTACAGAAAATTTTAGATATGTAAAATGTGTAAATAACTGAATTGTTTTCATATTTAAAAATGAATTGTTTTATTTTATTTATTTATTATTTTTTTTATTATTTATTATTATTATTATTATTATTATTTTTTTTTTTTTTTTGAGGGGCAGATAAATTATTTAATAACTTGTAAAAATGTACTGTTATTCGATATATATAAATATTTTTAACATAGTTAGTATCGCAATTCCCTAACTATTTGCTAGTTTTGTTACAAACTGGAGATGACAACCTAGTTGTTATTTAAATTTCATGAAATTATTATCATTTTTAACTACATTTTTTTTCTTTCAATATATTTGCCTTCTTTTTTGCCAACCATTTTACAATTTGCAATTGCAAGTCAATGTATTTAGTATTATACACGAAGTTAAAATTGTATTATAGATCTTTTTTATATTTTATCAATTTTATTTCATCATTATTTAAGAGTAATGTAGTATTTTAATAAATTTTTGCCTACATGGCTTTTCATTTTTATTATCTCAAGGTTCAACAACTAAGAAAGTTCATTTATTTTTTGAGGTTCAAATGTCAATGTATGTAAAATATTCTATATTTTTAAAACTTTGTTATAGTACAAGTAAAAATAATTTTGTCTCCCTGCATAACAATATTTTGATTATTATTTTATGGATAGATGTTTTTGTGTGTGTGTGTGTGTATAGATAAGAATCAAAATTTAATCATTTGAAACTTGAAAATAATTTTAGCCTTGGGGGAGGATGAAACAGCGCAACTTTTGACTGTTTAAAGCTAATTGATGATTAAATGGATCTTTAAACCTCTTTTGCAATTTGAAATTTTAAAAAGGTATTTCAACTTTACTGGTACATTTTTTGTGCCTGATGTGCCTGTGTGTGTGTGTGTGTGGGGGGGGGGGGGTAGATGAAAAAGGAACCAGAATTTTACTTTTGGCTTATGCATTTCGTTTATTTGTTAGGTATTTTGCGCATGTTTTCTCAAGGAGTCAGAAAAACTATGGACAATTGCCTTATTTATTAAAAAATTTGAGTATAATTTGAAAACCCTTTGAATTCGCTCCTAAAAATTTACATACTCTGCTTTAATAATTTATTTGTTATTTATCTATATATTGCATCTAATATATTTATATGATGTATCTAATTATATATTTTATCTAATGCTAGTAGCGATAGCTATAAATATATAAAATAGTTTGTCCTGACAGAGTGATAATCAACGCACACCCCAAACTACTGAATCTAGAACCATGAAAATTGGAGAGAAAGTACTTCTTATGATGTAAGCAAGGGCTGGGCGATATCAGAATTTTAATATCGTGATATATCACTGACCAAATATCGATATTTTCGATATATCGATATATTTCAATTCATATGTCACTCCATTATAGGGTCATAAATGTAACTGTCCTCTGTATAAAATACTACAAACACACAATAGTATATATATATATTCTTAACATATTCCAAGGAACATAAATTTTAATTTTTATGTATTGATTCAAAATATGCAAACCTTTTACCTGCAAATCTGATCTAAAATATGTGTTATTGAAAACTTTTGGAAAGTTAAACATTATAAATCATTAAAATGAAACAAGAAAATGTATATAAGACAACAAATAGACATTAGATATATTAAAAAAAAATACTTTAATTACCTATAAACTTAGAATTTTTTTATTACAATACAAAAAAAATTTTTGCATTTCTGCAATTTTGGGCAGTAAGGAACACATTCTTTTCGTTGTTATAATAAATAATTCTATTATTAGTCAGAATACAAATGAAAGCATTAGAACAATCAAATAATTTTAAGAAAACACGGAATTTCTTTAATAGAGTACAAAGTCCCAAATCAGGACATTTTGCTAACTACCTTTTTTTTCTTTTTTTTTTTAAATAATGCTGAATTAATCTCTATAATGATCTTTTACTTTTTCGATTTTGTTTACACATTTTTTTCTAGGATGCTTTTACTTTCGAAACCAGTTTCAAAAATGAAAGTATTCCAGTAAAGAAAAAAAAACTTGAAAACAAATCTTAAAAAACGGCTTTTGTTGAAAGAGATCAACCTCAGATGTGCAATGCAAAAACAAAAAAATAAATAAATAAAAATAAATAAATAAAAAACAAAAATATGGAAATGCAAACGAGGTATAAAAAAAATAAGATTAACATTGAGCGGATGTTTTTGCATTAGTGAACACTTGAAATAAAAAGGAGCCATGATATTCAAAATCAAAACTATCCTCATTCTTTTATGAGAGATAAACTGTTCAATTTTTTTTTTCTTAAACTTATAAAAAGGGTTTTATGAAAGTATCAACTAGTTTCAGTTGTTTAAGTGCGCGAAAAACACATTCAACGGCGCATACAAACGAAAAGGGGGGGGGGAAGAAAAACAAAACCTTTTATTCTTTACCATTAAAAGGAGAAAAAATTCATAACTCCTAAGTTAATTTGCCGATTTTTTTCAAATTTTCAGCAATTTGCAATAATAGTAAATTAGGCTGTGTGACAAATTTTTATTAAAATATAATAAGTTATTACAAAATTTGAGCGTCTTTTACAAGTGTCCAGTACAGAAGAACCTCAAAGAAAACGTAGGAAACTATCCATCGTTTGTTTTTGTTTATCGAACTCAGCGAAATCGAAACTTGAATGTTTATACAATCATATTGTCATCTGCTGTGGATGGGTAATATTAGTCCGTTTTCTAATTACATCCCGTGTGCAATTTTATGATTAAGTATCGTGAGTGGTCTCATTTTGTTCCTTATGTCTTGTAGACTAAAAAAAGAGATGGTGGACATCCGAGACCCGCGACTGGGGAGGGGGAGGGGGAGGGGAAGGGTTGAAAAGTGCAAGGGAAAAAATTTCCATTTTATAAAAAATAAAGAAAATTATGTATAAATATTAATGTTTTAGACATTTATAGATTAGGAAAAGCATTTGTGGACATCCGGGACCCGCGACTGGGGAAGGGGAGGGGGAGGAGAAGGGTTGAATTGTGCAAAGGAGAAAAATTCCATTTCATAAAAAATAAAGAAAATTATGTATAAATATTAATATTTAAAAATTTATAGATTAGGAAAAACATTTGTGGACATCCAGGACCTGCGACTGAGGAGGGGGAGGGAAGGGGGAGGGGGAGGGTTGAAAAGCGACAGGGTTAAAAATTCCATTTTATAAAAAGTAACGAAAATTATGTATAAATTTTAATATTTAAAACATTTATAGATTAGGGAAAACATTTGTGGACATCCAGGACCCGCGACTGGGGAGGGGGAGGGGGAGGAGTAGGGTTGAAACGTGCAAGGGAAAAAATTCCATTTCATAAAAAATAAAGAAAATTATGTATAAATATTAATGTTTAAAACATTTATAGATTAGGATAAACATTTGTGGACATCTGGGACCCGCGACTTGGGAGGGGGAGGGTTGAAATGTGTAAGGGAAAAATATGTAATAAGGGTAATTTAAAAGGAATTGAGTGATGCTAAATACTAAATGATACAAATTTTTTAAAGCTGAATATTATTTATTATCTTTGTATTGTTATTCTATATTATACATCATATACTTAAATGGTAAAAACTTTCAAATTTTAAACTGCAAGTAAAAGTTTAACTTCAAAACAAAGTAGGATCATTAGTATCACTGTCATCGTAATTTACATCATCAAGTCCTCCAACATTATCACATTTATCAGTCTCACCCGAGCATGAACACATTTCAGTACAAGGTACTCCATTTTGTGAACATTTACAGGATGTTACACATCTTGACTTGACACTCGAACAACGCACCGATGAAACCAGTTCTTGAGGTGCACATGGCATGTCACACCTGAGAGGTAGGTATTCTTTTTCTTTTATCATCCAACCAAAATCAGTTGGGGGTTTTAAAATGTGTGCTTTTTGCCATATTATTGCATGGTAATGAGCTCTTCTTATAGCTGGGTAAAGGGCGGCTTGAGTATGTGGCATATTTGCTCCCCCAGCTCGCTTTTTAGGTGCGTTCGTAATTATATAATACGTAGCACCTATAGTGGTCGTTCAGTCCGTCCGTCTGTCCGTCCGTCTGTCCGTCCATCCGTCTGTCCGTCCGTCTGTCTGTCCGCATATAACAACGCAAAAACTACCCAACCGAATCATTTGAAATTTAAAATACATAATTATTACATAATTTTGTCGAGATATTTCAATTTTTATGAAAATCGGATGCATAGATCAATTACAGGGGCAATCAAAAGTATTCCATTACATTACGGTCAATGGGGGAAAAAGTTTCAAATGCATTTTAATCGTTTGAAATTTATAATACGCAATTATTACATAATTCTGTCGAGTTCTTTCAAATATTTTGATAATCGTGTGCATAGATCAATTACAGGGACAATCAAAAGTATTCAATACATTATGGTCAATTAGGAAAAAGTTTCAAATATATTCTATACGTTTGAAATTTAAAATACATAATTATTACATAATTTTGTCGAGTCATTTCAAATTTTATGAAAATCGGATGCATAGATCAATTACAGGGGCAATCAAAAGTATTCCATTACATTACGGTCATTGGGGAAAAAAGTTTCAAATGCATTTTAATCGTTTGAAATTTATAATACGCAATTATTACATAATTCTGTCGAGTTATTTCAAATATTTTGATAATCGTGTGCATAGATCAATTACAGGGACAATCAAAAGTATTCAATACATTATGGTCAATTAGGAAAAAGTTTCAAATATATTCTATACGTTTGAAATTTAAAATACATAATTATTACATAATTTTGTCGAGATATTTCAATTTTTATGAAAATCGGATGCATAGATCAATTACAGGGGCAATCAAAAGTATTCCATTACATTACGGTCAATGGGGAAAAAAGTTTCAAATGCATTTTAATCGTTTGAAATTTATAATACGCAATTATTACATAATTCTGTCGAGTTATTTCAAGTATTTTGATAATCGTGTGCATAGATCAATTACAGGGGCAATCAAAAGTATTCAATTACATTATGGTCAATGGGGAAAAAGTTTGAAATATATTCTATACGTTTGAAATTTAAAATACATAATTATTACATAATTTTGTCGAGTTATTTCAAATTTTATGAAAATCGGATGCATAGATCAATTACAGGGACAATCAAAATTATTCCGTTACATTACGGTCAATGGGAAAAATGTTTCAAATGCATTTTAATCGTGTTACACTCATACGAACTTAATAAAATTTATATGCAACTATAAAGTACATATTATGATATACATCATACATAATTTGTGGTGCAAAGAACATTTGTTATTGATTTACAAGGCCACACAAAAGTATTCCACTATATAACGGTATAGGGAGAACATTGTTTGACGAGCGTTTTAATTGTAATTCACTATTAACAATTTTATGAGATTGACATATGAAAGTAATATTTTTAAAACTCCGTTACCGTACGAACGCACCTAATTTGCTACGCTTCACGTGCAATTTCCAACTTGTTTGTAAATAACCACCATCTTAGCTCACTCAATGTTTTAATGTTTAACTTTGGCATGTACACTGAACATATGTATTCTTCAAGTTCAATATATGTTTCATTCTCAAGGATATCTGTTTGACTTAATGCGGCAAGTGCTTTCAGAATTCTGTCGTTAGCATTTATGAAGCTCTTCCGGAAATTGGTTTTTGATTTACCACTAAATGAAACAGTGGTGTCAGATCCAGAAAGAGAATGCAATCCCAATAAAGCCCAACAGATCTTTTCTGACCTAAAGATTTATATATTAAGCCAACAGAAATGTTGCGTTTCTGAGGACCAGTTACAACTAATGCTGTATCACTTGGTAACTCTGGATATTTATTGATCGCCAGTATAAGAACGCCAGTATCTGGTGAAAAAATTGTTAATTTTTGAGCTCCTCTTTGAGTTGCAAGTACTGCGTGTAGAATTAACTTTGTATCAGCTTTTTCTTGTGAAATTCTGATATCTTCTACCATTGTTTTATTTAAATTGACTTCGCCACGATATGAAACAATAAGTTTTTTTCTAAATTAGTAGATTTTTTGAGCAAATTTTGACATAATATTACATTAAGCAAATCTTTATCCGTATAATGGGACAAAAGTTTTTTCATGGTGACAGTTTTCATACTCATCTTTTCTTCTACTTTGTATATAATAGGGGTTACCATGCTGCCGTCTTTCTCTGGAGGTATTTTTTAGAGAATTCTCAAAATAAGTATCGAATATGATATGTATTTCTGAATATTCAATGTACTTGATTAAAATTTTTCGCTGAACTGATCTGTCAGATCAGCAACAGTTTTAGTGCCTTTTGAAGGTATCAATACATGTAATTCTGGCATACCATCTATGATTGCAACATCAGAGTCAAAGGATTTTAGTTGGACTGCACCTCTGCTAGCCACTAAAGAAGTATTGAGAATGTCCGTTGTTTGTTCTTTTGTGCAAAGTTTTTCTAAATGATGGATTAGCTTACTTTTAACTTGAGTTTTATGCATTGTTCCATAGTTTGCGAATAAGGATCGTGGAACTGAAGATAACTCGTATTTCCCGATACATTCTTTCAAATTTTTATCATGACGCGAGCGGCATGGAATGACAAGACGGTCAAACAACTTTTCGTCATCCTTTATTTCTATAATGCTTTCTGTAGTTGATACTTTCAATTTTTTATCATTGTTTTACACAATTTAAATTTTTTTTTGTGAAAAATGGTCCCAGAAATTTTTTGTTCCATTGATAATGCACTCCTGAACAAACTTTTGGTATTCTTCTTAACCAATGTCTGGCATTCTAGTTACATCATGTTTCACATCAGGTGGTAACGATATTGAGGAGTTCGTCCCCATCGTAGGCAAAAGGATTAACATGGTTTTAGAGACATTCCACCAAATTACTAAAATAAATTTTATAGCGAACTGAAGCAGCACAGTTTGCTTCGTAGTGGTCTTCAGCTTTTCTCAATTCTTTTGCCTCGACTCCTAGTGAACATAATTTTCTCATTCTGTAAAATTTTTGAACATTAATATATATATATATATGAAACGGAATTTTTTTCTTGCACTTTTTAACCATTTCCCCTCTCCTCCCCCTCTCCCTACCTAGCTGCTGGTCCCGGATGCCCACTATTGCTTTTCTTATTCTATAAAAGCTTTAAAGACTAATATGTATATATATATATATGTAATAAAAAAAAAAAAAAATTGCGCCATTTTTTTTTATTCTCTCTTAGCTTCAATTCTAAATTTGTGGAACATATTTCAATCTTAGTTTCGTAACTTGTAACAGCTAAAATTCTTTTTCTTACTTTAGTTATTAATAAATTATTTCTTGCTTCTCAAAAAGGCGGGAAGTATTTCGTAAGCTTTTTACTTTCTGGCATATTCCTGCGATTTTAATTTTATTTTTTATTTTTTAACATCGCGTGACAAGTGTTACTACGCGTTGCTAAAGGGCTTAGTGTTCCGAGGAAAAAATATAGTTCTTGCCAATAGACCGCCTATTACGGCCAATTAGAATTGATCATTTTGTCCGTTAGAGGCTCGAGTCCATCCTGATTGGATTTTTAAAATGATTGACGCGGAGTAGGAGGGCGCTAGTTTTGTCGTGAAAATGATTTTTTCATTTGGCTTTTCAGGAGAGTAGAATGCACCTTTTCTTTAAACTATCAAGACGCGCGTTTTATTGCTCCGCTGAATTAGAATGCATTTTTTCTTAAAAAACTACTCGGAAGCCATGTCATGTTTCCCGAGAATGCGATTGACTTTCAAAAATTATTAGGATGCTGTTTCTTCTTTCTCCCCAAAATTCTAATATTGTGGAATGTAGCTTAATCACGGAGTTGGTGAAGTGGAAGTTATTCGATGAGAGTGCCAAGGTGATTGCGTGAAAGAACTTAACTTATTTATGAGTTCTAATAAAATTAATTTAAAGACTGCTTGATTGAACTTTCTTATGGGGAAATAGCCCAATAAACTCATCCACTGCTGGTCAAATTGCCGGAGCGACTGCTCAGCTCGTCCCACTGTTGATTCTTGGTAGTAGTAATCTGTTCTGCCTCATAGATGGTGTGCCACTGGAACTTGTACATTGTTATGGAACATCGATCTCGTCGAATCATTACATATTAGCCGGCAGGATTTCTTAAATGAACCTGCATACGTCTCTAGAGAATTCTTCGCAACGCTGTGTGTGCACGTGCCATTTTCGCCGAGCTTGAAACTAATTGCTGGAACTTCGGCCTTTGTTTATTACTCATCTTGAACCGACATGAATCAATCTGTGAAAAAAGATCGTCTTATAAAGTTTTGTTTGTAATTATGTGTGGTATCTACATCTACAAATATTTTAATTGTGAAATATACCTCGCATTCTAGTGAGAAACTTTTCAACTGTGAGATATGCAACCAAACTGTGAGATATGCAAAATAAAAATTACAAAAGATCACCTGCATGAAATCAATTCAACATCATTTTCTTTTATTTATTTATTTACTGTATTTTCTAGGTAAAAGTGCATAAATATTTTGATAAATTTTCATTTCATAATAAATGAACACCTGCTGTATGGTTGCGAAACTACGGTAGATTCCATCAGTAATACAAGATAATTGAAATTTACACCTGTGAGTCGTATCTACGAAGTTCTTTATTTTTGTTTAGTTTAATAAAAAATTAGGTATTTGAACAAGGCCACATCGAACATGTCTGTAAGTTATTATTTATTATTTTATTGTTTTATTGATTAAGAAATTTAATGATAATTTCTTTGTTAGTAGTAGGAAAACAACAGTTTAAGCTCAGGAGCAGGGACCAGGGACCGTCCCTGCTCCCGTCCCTGCTCAGTCGCTGGGATGAAGGGACCGTCCCTGCTCCCACCGTGCCACCGCCGCCCTCCTGGTCCCTCCTGCGGTACCCCTGCGCCCACCGTGACACCGCCACTCTCCCTGAATAAAAACAATACAGTCAATTTTTTAAATTTTATATTTATTTCATTATTAAAGTATTTTTTAATTATCTTTTTATATTGAATCTAGAATTACTCTTTTTCTTAATTAATTATGCTCATCAAAGATTAGTCGAAAAACCAACATATAAATTTAATTATTATATTATATATGTGATAATCTGCTCTACTGAAAAATTCTTATCAAATCAACTTTTAACCTCGTAAAAATAATATTTTAATTAATAATAATTATCAATCAAAAGTTAAATATCAACCTCTATTTAAAAAAAATAAGATAAATATAATCTGCTATATTAAAAAAAATTCTTATAAAAAAATGTGTTTAAAGAACTTTCAATTCACGAATACCACACCTTCACAAAAAGAAAAAAAAAATCTCCCCACTGTCTTAAAAAGAAGTAAGAGATGTTCTTTTCCCCCACGCAAACATCTGCTTCAAAATCAGCTGTCCCGTGGGGTGATGAAAAAGAGGTCATTCACTTATTACGTCACTCCAGTTCATATATCCGGGTATGTGGTGAATTTCGGTTTGTGTTAGGGAAAGAAAACATATCTGGAGTTTATTCTGCTTTCGTCTCGGTAGCATAAAGACCTGCTTCTTTTTTCTGTTGAGTGAAGAGCTTATATTACGCAAAATGTCATCTCAATTGCACACCCAATCAGAGGTAAACTTTATTTTATATTTTTTCTACGTTTTCTTAAAAAGCTCTGTAACCATTTTTTAAAATGAAATTGAAAATAATTAGATATCTTAATTTATTTTTATTTATTTATAGGATGATATATTTTTTGATTTCGGCATTTCTTCTGAGGAATTAAAGAAAATTTGTTCTCAGATGGAAGAAGAGATTTCTTCAACGTCTACGCCATCTAAAAGAGTGAATGTAGAGGACTCTTCGGTAAGAGTTTTTCTTTAATATCTATATAGAAAACTAATTTGAAATTTTCTTTTAGTTACAATTTGTTGAAATAATTTTTTTTGTTCTTTTTTTATCTCTTTTCAGGATTCTACCACCCCACTTTCTAAGAAGAGGAAATTAGGAGATTCGGAAGGTGTTGCAGGACCCAGTGGATTAAATCTCATCAAAAATGATAATAAATATTTAGTAAGTTTTTTTTAAATAGAAAAAGGAGTTTGAAAAAATTTCTTTTTAATTTGTAAAAATAGTGTTTTTTATGTGTTTTTTTCTTTTATCTATTTTTAGAGTTGCCCACTTTGTGTATGTCGTTTCACACATAAACGTCATCTTTTAAGACACATCAGGTGGCATGACAACGAGACATCTGATGAGGAACACCCTGAAGTTAGTAAAGAAGATGGAACTATCCAGAGTCGCAGTGAAGTGGTGCAAGCTTCATCTCATGTAAGTATTTTTTCAAAACCTATCTCTCTTTGGTGAGATTAGCTGGGGATAGTATTAGGAGAAGTTTATTCTGCTAGTACTGTTTTCTATTTCGAAGTTTGCACTTCAGCGCGTTAAGCCTAACTCACCTGAATTTCTCTCTGTTAAGTAGGAAAATTTTAGAGCTTCTCAAATTAGATTTTAAGTATTAGGAACAGGTACAAAAATTCTAAATTCATAGTTAAAAATTACAAAAAAAAAAAAAAATCTAAAAATCAATTTAAAAATATATTAACTATTTAAATATTCAAAAATACTTTTATTCCTTCCAGAAATGTTTGAATGAATCACCTGATGAGGAACATCCTGATGAACTAGAAGGTAGTGGAGACCATGGAAATATCCAAAGATGCAGTGAAGTGGTGCAAGCTTCATCTCATGTAAGTATTTTTTTTTTTTTTCAAAACCTATCTCTCTGTTAAGTAGGAAATTTTTAGGGACACTCAAATTAGATTTTAAGTATTAGGAACAAGTACAAAAATTCTAAATTGTTAATTAAAAATTACACTAAAAATGACTTTAAAAACAATCACATTAAAAAAATCAATATTCAAAAACACTTTTAATTCTAAATTAAAGACAAAAATCTAAAAATTAATTTAAAAAATATATTAACTATTTAAATATCCAAAAAACACTTTTATTTCTTGCAGAAATATTCCATCTGCAATCAATTTTAAAAAATAATAATGTTCTCAATACTCAAAAACACTTTATTCCTTCCAGGAATGTTCCATTTGCAAAAAAATCTTTAACCATCGAGGTCATTTAAACCGTCACATGAAGACTCACAAAAGTGAAAAACAGTTCAAGTGTAAAGTCTGCAACAACTCCTTTAGCAGAAAAGATAACTTAAATCAGCACCAGAAGATTCACACCAATGAAAAATCGTTTTCTTGCGAAGACTGTCAAATTACATTTACGCGTAATGCCAATCTTAGAAGACATCAAGAACAACACACAAATTCATCTGCTTCTCATGAATGTGAAACATGTTCTAAATCATTTAGGCAGAAAAGTAATCTCCTTCAACATAAACGTACACACCACACAACGAAAAAAACAGTCCCCCCACAGAAAGCAAAACCTGTTAACACAAAAAAAAGATCCACTGAAAAAGCGTTAAATACATTTGAAAAAATTACGATTCCAGCTACAGAAGAAAACGCTTATGACATTGACATTTTTAATTGCCAAATTATAGAAGAAATCCAAAATCACATATTGAATTCTCTCATTACTTTGAAATCTCTTAAATGGTATCTTATCCACACCATCAAGTTTACTCGATTTAATGAAGATGACGAAGTTGAATCAATGTTAGGGTATTTTAGGTCTGATCCCTGTCCAGAACATATTGAAGAAACAGTCAGAAACCACATCATCGAGAATTTAGAAAAAATTAAGACCCATTTTGAAGAATTTGTTCAACTCGGGTCGGGCTGGGTGCTAGAAAAAATAATGCATACAGACCTATACATAGCTCATTACAAGCCACTAACTGGAAGCAGTTATATTGAAACCCCTCAAAAACTTGTTCCAAAACATGCTCTTATTAATATTCAAAACTTTACCGATAATAAATGTCTTATTTGGTGCCTACTAGCTCACAAACAGAAAATAGACAAAAATGCAGAACGTGTTTCCAACTACACACCTTTCGAACATGAAATAATCATTGATGATATTCCTTGCCCTGTCCCTTACCATAAAATTAAAGATGTTGAAGAAAAAAACAATTTAAGAATTAATGTATATTCATATGACGAGGAAGAAGATGAATTCGGAATGCTTCACATCTCAAATCGAACCCATCAAGAAGCGATTAATTTATTATTAATTGGGGATGAAGATAAGAACACCCACTATATATACATAAAAAATATGTCAAGACTCTTTTCCCATCTCACTAAATATGATGGCCAAGTCTATTTTTGTTATCGATGTCTCCATCGCTTTATGACTCAGACACTTCTAGACAATCACCTTCCATATTGCTCAGAACACGCTCCTCAACACATCAAAATGCCTGATCCAGAGAAAAATATTTTAAAATTTAACGGATATCATTTCCAACACTTAACACCTTACATTATCATAGCCGATTTTGAAAGTCTTGTCGTCCCAATTCACACTACAGAACCTAATCCTAGCACTTCTTACACTATCCCCACACAAAAACATATCCCTTGCGGCTATGCCTACATAATAATTGATCAAGATGGGAAAACACATAAGAAGATGAAAACGTATCGAGGAGAAGATGCCGTATCAGATTTTTTGAAGAATATTTTTCAAGAAAGAGATGAGTTAGCCGAAATATTAATCACCATCAAACCTCTGAAACCATCCAAAGAACAAGAAAAAGCCTTTAGAGAAGCGACTGTGTGTTGCATCTGCGATCAGCCCTTAGGCAACAAGCGATGCCGAGAACATGATCATATAACAGGTGCATACCGTGGTGCTGCCCATATGAACTGCAATCTACAATATAAACAACCTAAAGTCATCCCAGTTATTTTTCACAATCTAAAACATTACGACGGTCACCATCTGATGACGGAATTATGAAAATTTAAAAGTTACGGTATAGATGTCATCGCAAATACAATGGAAAAATACATATCATTTACTATCAAAAAACAAGACTGTCCCATAAAACTTAGATTTCTCGACTCATTCCAATTTTTACCTACATCTCTTGAAAAATTAACAGCTAATCTGCAACCAACAGACTTTCACCTCCTTAAAGCTAATTTCCCTAAAGATACAGACCTCTCACTCCTTACTCGAAAAGGGATATACCCATATAGCTATTTTACAGACTTCCAAAAATTTGATGAAACACAACTCCCACCACCTTCATCATTCCATAACGATTTAACAGATGAACCCATTTCCATAGAAGATTATGAACATGCTCAAAATGTTTGGGAAACTTTTAATATTCAAAATCTCGGTGAATATCACGATTTATATGTTAAATGTGACGTCCTTCTTCTAGCTGACATCTTCCAAAACTTCAGAAAACTTTGCCTACAATATTACAAAATTGATCCTACACACATGTTCACATCTCCAGGACTCGCATGGCAAGCTTGTCTTAGAATGACTCAGATACAATTGGAACTTCTCACAGACATTGACATGCTCTTGTTTTTTGAGAAGGGTGTAAGAGGTGGGGTGAGTGCTATCACCAAACGATATGCAAAAGCGAACAATCCCAATGTCCCTAATTATAACAAAAATAATAAAACAAGCCATATCATGTACTGGGACGCTAACAACTTATATGGCTGGGCTATGTCCGAATACTTACCTGTTGGGGAGTTTCAATGGATTCAACCATCTGAAACAGATATAAACAGCATCCTTTCCCATCCAGATAATGCAGATTACGGCTATGTCCTGGAGGTGGACTTGCGTTACCCCCCTGAACTTCATCTACTCCACAACGAATACCCACTTGCTCCGGAAAACATTCACATCACTGAAGACATGTTATCTCCTTACACAAAATCTTTATTAAACAACAGACCCTACAAAGGAAGTTCGAAGCTCTCACCGAATTTAAAAGACAAAGAACACTACATCGTCCACTACAGAAACTTGAAACTCTATCTCCAACTTGGTCTCGAACTCATTAACATTCACAGAATAATTAAATTTAGGCAAGCACCTTGGCTAAAGCCCTACATAGAATTCAACACTGATAAGAGGAAACAAGCTACCAGTTCTTTCGAGAAAGACTTCTTCAAATTGTTGAACAATTCAGTTTTCGGTAAAACAATGGAGAATCTCCGCTTGAGACGGAATATTGAGTTGTGTAACAACGAGAAGAGGTCAAAAAAACTTGTCGCATCTCCAGCATTTAACAACTTCAAGATTTTCAATGAGGGACTGGTAGCCGTGGAACGAGTCAAAACCACTCTGACTATGAATCGTCCAATCTATGTAGGGTTCGCTATTCTAGATCTCGCTAAATTACATATGTACAAATTCCATTACAACATAATTAAGAAACACTATCAAGATCGTGCTCAACTGCTTTTCACTGACACTGACTCACTCACCTACCACATTCAAACAGATAATATACTACAAGATATGCAAGAACATCAAGACGAATTCGACTTCTCCGATTATCCTAAGAACCACCCCCTCTACTCTGTAAAAAATAAGAAAACAATAGGTAAATTTAAGGATGAGATGAATGGAAAAACTATTTTTGAATTTGTTGGCCTTAAAGCGAAAATGTACAGCATCCTATCAGAAGATGGAGAGAAAAAAAGAGCCAAAGGAGGACCTACATCTATCGTTCGAAAGAAAATAAAACACTCACAATATTCCGAATGCATACATCATCTGAAAACACTCTGTACAATAAACAAAAGAATCCAGCAAGATCACCATCAATTGTACACTATACAGCAACAGAAGCTAGCACTCAGCCCGTTTGACGACAAACGATTTATTCTAGATGATGGTATAACAAGTCTCGCTTATGGTCATCATCAAATTTAAAACAGGAAAATTAAATTAAAAAAAAAAAAACAGAAAAAGAAAAAAAAATGAAGAAAAGAAAATGAAGATCTGGATAAAAAAAGTGGGGCGCCACATAAGGAGATGTGGCGGGAGGCGGAGGGACCCCATAAAAAAAAAATATTTTTTCTTTTTAAACATACATTTCATTTTTAAATTCAGGGTTGAAAAGAAGACTATTTCTAAATAAAAATCTAGTTTTAATAATTTAATTAAGAGTTTTTGTATTCGCATTCAGAAAATTATTTTTTCTGTCATGAAATTTTCTAGTTTGTTTACAATTTTAAAGATTAAAATTTCGGTTACAGAACATGTTTTCAAGGTTGGCTCATAAAACTGCAAGAAGCAGATGTTGTTTTTAAATAGAAAGTATTTTACGATTCATGTCAACACCAGGTGTAGAAACTTAAAGTAAAAAAAAAAAAAAAAAAAAAATTAGTTCGAATATGACGTCACAAGAAGCAGGTGTTTTCAAAAACCGTGAGAAAGAATTTTTCGGTTTGTGTCAACACCAGGTGCATAAAATGTGAACTAAAATATTGGTTTCAATATGACGTCACAGAAGTTATGCGTGAGTTCGAATTTGTGCGTGGCAACATAACTCTGTTATATTTTGTTGTGGAAAGTCGCATCAATTTTTCTCTTGGAAAAAATGAAACGATCTAATAATTCTTCTCAGAATGGTTGCGAGAAAAAATCGAAAAATGAATGTGAATTAGAAGATGTTTTTGATAATTTGGATGATGTGTTTCAAAGCATCGATTTTAATAAACTAATTATGAATTTATCTGATGAACCCTCCTCTCCAGCTGTAGCTGAGTCTTCATCTGATAAACCCACTTCTTCAACTGCATTCCAGACTTCATCTGCGCCAATCGCCGATGCAATTCCTACATTATCTAGTGGAAATGAGAAAAGCTCTCAATCTATGGATATGAACGATGGCTATTCCAATCAACGGATCTGTTTAAAAGAACTTGGAAATAGTATCTATTTAACCTGTGAACTGTTCAAAGGTTCTGTCATTATCCACATTCGAAAATTTCTTCGATCTTCTGAAACTCAACCACTAACTCCTACCAAAATTGGTGTTTCCATGAATTTAAAATCATGGTATCGTTTCGTTCAGAAAATATTTGACTTTAATTTAATTTATACAACATCATCTTTCATTGCAAATAACTCCATCCTCATATTATCTAACGATGGTATCGCTGAAATCAGCAACATTCAGAAAGGTTGTTGCATCAGGTTAGATGAATACCAACTTGAGAACTTAAAACACCATCTAAACTCCTTCAATGAAACAGTGCTCACATATCTGTATGAAAATTACTTACCAACTCTAATTGCTCATAAACTCTTACCTTCGGAAACATGCGCTGTAGAATTTACAACATTAGAACTACGCTTAGTAGCATTGATAGAAGTAGAACTGCAAAAAGTTTTTAAATCAGAGTATGAATGTCTTGGATGTGTCTACAATTCACCCGCACAACTTCGCCATGCTTGTATGACTTCCAGTGACTTAGAAAAATTTTTAAGCTTAGGTGAATTATCTCTCTGTACAATCGACTTTAAAGCATTATCAGAACTTTTTGTCAAGGAAACACAGATTGTTTCACATTATTTCCTTCAAAATGTAAATTACAAAGTGTTAGCTGGTGTTCTGTTTAAAACACTTGATGATTTGTAAATTTTGGAAAAAATAAACTGGTGTGTCTCAAAATGGTGTAATTAATGTGTTAAAATAATTTATACTTTTTCTTTCAGAAAAAAAGAAGTTTCTTTTTCAGAAAAATCAACTCTACATTAAAATCTTTGAACAGATTTTGAATGAAAAATTTTTTCAAAGATTAACTTTCACTTTCCAAACAAACAAAAAAAAAAAAAAATGTAAAGTGAAAAAAAAAAAATTTCAAAGTGAAAAAAAAAAAAAATCAAAATGAAAAAAAAATTTTCGAAATGAAAAAAAATTTTTCAAAGTGAAAAAAAAAAAAAATTTCGAAATGAAAAAAAAAAATCAAAGTGAAAAAAAAAAAAAATTTCAAAGTGAAAAAAAAAAAAAAATCAAAATGAAAAAAAAAATTTCGAAATGAAAAAAAATTTTTCAAAGTGAAAAAAAAAAAATTTCGAAATGAAAAAAAAAAAAATCGAAGTGAAAAAAAAAAAAAAAAGTTTTGTTTAAAAATATTAGATGAGGAAAAAATGTTTGTTTACGTATAAGAAAGTGGGTGTTTAAGAAAGAAAGATGACACATGATAAATTTAGTGAAAAAATATATTTATTTATATAATTTCTGCCAACGTATTACAGGGGACTTAAGAGTCTTTTTAGCTTTAACAATCGATTTAACATTTTTTAAAGGTGAATACACATTATCATCTATAGTTAAATATTTGTTCTTGAAGAAAAGCTTGGGAGTATTTATAGAACTCAACGCTTTTAAAAATTCTTCTCTCCCAGATAAATGTTTATAAGATTTTCTCTGAGTGAGTATTAAACCAATCAAATCAGTTAGATTAGACTTAGGGATTAATTGGTTTTTATAAATAATCTCTCCTCGTTCATTCCAACGTAAAATATTTGGATACGTTTTCAAGTATTGCAAGAGTTGTTCACCTTGTTTTTGAACACCTGTTGGAATCATTTTTAAAATGTGCGGAATTTGCAGGATTTTGCATAGTTTCATCTTCAGCCGGTTTTGGAGGTTCATCCTTTTCTGTAACATCCATTTTGAATGGTGGGTTAAAATCTTCTAAATTCATTTTTCTTTTTAACAAGTCGTAGTATAATTGCAGTTTTTCAAAATCTTGTAATTTACTATTCAAAATTTTCTGCATTTCTTTATCAAACTCACTTAGTTGCTTTTGAGAAGGTGTATGTTTAGAAAAATCACTCTCAGGAACTAAAACAAACTTTTTGCTAAACTCCATTTATAAGCGCTGACAAAGCTGTAACAGCAGCTGGTATCAAAATATTTAAAAAACCTCCTTTTTGAATAATTAAACGTTTTTTCTGGTAAAGACTACCTTTTTTAGAGGCTAATTTTCTTAGAAGATATTTGTGTTTTCCAAGCTGCTTCTTCTGATAATGTGAAATTGGTATATTTCCTTTTAACACGTTTAAAGAACATTCACAGATGGTTTTAACCACTTTTGAAGGTAGCTTTTTCAGTAACTGCTTGCGCAATGCTTTTGGGCATGAGTGAATTAGCTGTAAATCCTTGACCTGTTTACGGGTCGGTGACATTTTATGGAATGATGAGTCTGTCGTTTTTCGCAATTATTTATATTTCAGAGTGTAATAATACTGATTTTGATTCGGTAAGATTTGTGTTCTTAACCGATGTTCTTCATCTGTTTCATTTTTCAAATCAATTAATAAGTAGGTCAAAGGTTTTCGGGTAGCATCTGCGTAAACTTCTTGGAAAAATTTATGATTTCGTGGGTATAATTGTCTTCCTAAACATGTGATTTGATTTAAATCACGTCTGTTTTTAAATAGGAAAAGATAGTCAGCATTCAATCGAAGATCTTTCGTTCCTTTATGAAAAAAATTTTGTGTGATAAAAAAAATACTTAAATTGTGGTGATGACTCCCCTTGGTAAATAAATTTGTAAGTCGACGATCACCGCCAACTTCACACATAAGATCATCTATAATGAACAGTGTATTGGTTCCTAAATATTCTTCATAATTAGTTGGGAAACCTTCAATGAACGTAACGTCAGATATTTCATCATATAAATTTTGATAGATGCCGTAAAACCAAACAATTTTATCAGGTGTAGGTTTTATCATATATGTTTTAAAGTAGATGAAATCTTTTATAAAAAAAGATTTCCCACTTTTCGAAGGTCCTGCTAAAACAGCTGTGAAGGGGTGTTGAAGGCTTGGGAAATCCATAACAAATAAAAACAGACACAAAAGATATGGTATTTTATAAGACTTTTTATTGATAAAAATTCACATACACATGAAATCGTTTGGCAACAAAATTATACACTCTTTGGTCGTTACATAAGTTTTCAGATACAAACTGTGACAAAAACTTTTTCAGAGATTCACCTCTACATCTACAGAAGAGGAAAAAAATTGTATATTGACCACAAACAGCTGTAACATTTGTTTGTAATGTTAAAGGGTTAAAAATCACTTGAGAGAATTTTAAAGTAAAGTCTAAAATAGGTCCTTGATAAAAGTCTGGAGTATTTCCGTAAGAATCAAAGAATTCTACTCTTCTAGGTGAAGTTATGTAGAAAGCAAGCCAATGACTACCGGGTTGATCAGAAGAATCGACGTTGCATACGAAACAGCAGGGGTATTGCTTAATTGTGTTAGGGAGCATATCTCTGGGAAACACATCTAAAAAATATTTCTTAGTGTATTTGTTATGAGATAAAATGTCTTTAATCTGTTGAGAGTTCATCTTTGTCTAGTTTGGAAAGTCACACAACACATGCCTTGATTTAGAAATTTCGATAATGTTTTCAAATTCTGCATAGATCAGAACGGAAATAGTTGATGAAAGTGCTGAAGAAAACTTAATTTCAACTCTTAAATTTCCTTGATGTTGTAAATTCAAGTGTGGACCATCACATAAATCCGGACTTAAATCGAATGCATATAGAGTGTGTCCTTTAGCATAATCTTCTCGAGATAGATAATTCCCATTATCTTGGTTAAAGCCGGGAAACAATCGATGGTAGGCTGCAATATAATTTCCTTCGTTAAAATTTAATTCTAATGGTTTAGATGGTATTGGTTGTCCGTCAATGTAAATACTTAAAAAGTTGACGTTGTAGTGGTTAAAGAAAAACGGATTAAGGTCATACTGTCCGTTAATGGCTGAATTTTCTAATAATCCTATAATTACACGTTTAGGCATAGATCCTAAGAATACGTTATCTTGCATAAAAGACCAGCTTCCACTCGATATTGAGTATGTTTTACACAAAACTCTATCGATAGGATATTTAGCATTACTTTTCTCTAACGCTTTAGCGTGTCCGATAGAAACACCTGGACTAACTTTCACCTTTCGAATAAACAAAGAGGCGTGTTGTAACACCACTTTATAATCAGGTGTTTTATCTCCGACTTTATCAGCCATCAAACAAAAATTGGGTTTGCTACGTGTCATTTTAATTTTCAAATCTACCATATTCAATAAAAGTCTATTTTGTTGAAAAATATCACAATGTAGTGGGCCTATCATATCCAAAACTTTACTTTTTGAAGTTAATTCATATCTTTTATGAAGTCCTGGGTTATCGGTAAGTGTAGGATTGACTGTATCCAAACATTCATCTTTGAAAAAACATTCACAAGAAAGTAAACTTTTCTTAGCATCTTCTCCATAATTCAGTAAAGTCTCGATGTAAGCACGATACGGATAAGTATTACTAGAAGAGGAAATCACTCTTTCGTTCAAACTCACATCTACTTGAGAAAACAATGCTTGTAAAAATAAATTAACAGGTGCTACAGGTGTCTTGTCGGGTAAGGGGGTTCCATCAGCGTTAGTTAGTTTTACTTTCACGTAAAGGTAAGATGCTGATAAATCAATATAATCTTCAATATTGCCTGTAATGTTAAACTCAACTGGTCCGCTCTCAGATATAGTAGCCAGTGGATGATATTCTACGAAGTGACCTTTTTCTATAGCTGTTTGCGTAGGTGGAATCATAAACAAGTCTAGTTCAGATTTGACGCAAACGGGGGAATCTTTATGAATAAGACCAGACATCTTTAAGCAAAAATATCGCGTGCTTTCACTTTCTTGGCTTTAGGGCGACTGAGAGAACTTTGAGGTCTCTTTCGTTTTTTATTCCTTTGACCTGATCCAATCATAGATTTCACTTTAACTGCTGCTTTGTCTGTCAGATTTTTCCCAGCTTCCTTAAATCGCCGTTTAGCCGCTGTTTTAATATTATCACCTTGAGAAATATCATTTAGCACATCTACACCGGTATGAAATAACTGCTTTCCAACTGCTTTAGCACCCGATTTAAATAAAGGTACAGCTGCACGGAAAAGTGAACGGAAAAGTCCTCCGAAACCATAACCTTTCTGGAAAGAATTTCCTTGATAATAGTTCAATCCGCTACCTGTTTGATGTGTATAATAATCTTCAAAAGATTGATTACAGCATTGGTAAGGAACAAGCATTATGAAAGATATTTCTGACGGAAATGTAGTTTCACAATCAACTTCCCGCGATCAAATGACACTAAACGTCCTGTGTGTGTTCTTATAACAGTTTCAATCGTTTGAAAATTTTTTCGAGTCACTGGAATGTAATGAGGTCTGTCAAACACTTCATGAATCATATCTCCGTCTTCCCCTTTAACAGGAATCACTCGCAATAAGGGTGCCACTGTATCTCCAACAATCTGAGGTTCTACAATATCACTATACAAGTAGAGCAATTTAAAATCTGCGTGTGGGTCAGCTATAAAGGGACTTTCAAAAGATAATGAGGGAGTCGAAACATTTGAGATTACTTCACCTGGTAAGAATCCTAAACATTCGGCTAAACCGGATAAAAATTTCAATTGTGCATATTTCTTCAAAGAAACTTTCACTTTTTTAGTGTGTTTATTGTAGCTAACTGAAATTCTATCACCAAATTTTTGATAATTTATCACTTTAATGATGTCGTTAGGAGATTCATAATATCCTGATGGGATTCGAATTTTTTTCGTGTCACTGTCATCTTGTTCATATTCATTACCGTTTCTAGGTTTTCCATCTGGTAATTCTAAACTGTTACCTAACACATATTCATACTCGTTACCATATTCAGTAATATTACGCCATGTATGAGGATAAATCAATTCAGTTAAACCGACTTCCCATTCACCTTTTAAATCTAAAGGCATAGGTAATCTTGTAAAATAATGTGAAATTTTGTTTTCTGGAAAATAGTTCATTGAACTGTCAGAAGGTAGCGTCACGTAGAATGACATGATTGTGAATGATCATTCGTTGTAAAAAATGGGTGTTTTATAGAGAAAATAAATCTGAAGAAGGTATCCACTGATTAAATTTAGAAGGGTAACCTTTAAACTTAACTTGATACTCAAGTTGCCCTTTTCTTTTACGTTTTTTCAGAATCTTTTCAACGTCAAAGTGGTTTTTTGGTTGTACTTTTTGTAATTCTTCTGCATAAAAAGTTCCTTCAATAGGTTCGTCTAATAAATCTTTGATTTTGTAAACTGGAGGAATTCTCGTGACACATTCTGTTACTAAAAACAGTTCTTCTGTCCAATTTGTTTCATATCCTTTTTCGAAAGTCATTTTATGTTTAGAAACACGTACTAAGTCCCCTGAATTAAAAACACAAGGTTTCCTTTTCAGTTTTGACATATTACCGTAAATAGAAAACCACACTTCACTTTCATTATCCTTATTCACTTCACTTGGGGGTCTCTTAATGGTGGTATGGTAGGTGTGATTATAACTATCTAAAAATTGATCCAATACATCAATATATCGATAAGTGTGATGCGTTGTAAAATATTTCCACATTTTAGTTTTCAGAGTGCGGTTAAATCTTTCCACTACACAAGCTTTCGTATTGTTAAAAGTCCTAAAAAATCGAACACCTTGTTGCTTCAGAAACTTCTGTAAACGAGAATTTAAAAATTCTTTACCGGCGTCAGTATTCAAGTACTTTGGTTTCCTTGTTCGAAAAATGGATTCAAACACCGCTACTATATCTTCAGCACGTTTCGATTTCAAAGGGTAGGCCCATGCGTACTTAGATAAAATATCAATGCATGTTAAAATGTAACGAAATCCGTCATTAAATTTCTGTAAAGAAGTTAAATCTACCAAATCCGCTTGCCACTGCTGATCTATAGAATACACAATCACTCGATTTGTTTGAAATTTTCTGCGTACAGGTTTATGAAGAGTGTAAGCATCAACCCCTTCTAACCAAGATTTAATTTTTTTCTTAGATACCTTACCGTGAACTGCTCGATGAAGAGCGTCCACTCCTCCAAAACTAGCAATTTGACTTGGATCCTGATAACTTTTCTCCATAATATGATATTAATGGGAAAAATTCTCTGTATCGTTAAAATTTAATATAAAATCTACTGCTAGTCTATCAACTTTAGTAAAAATATAAACAAGTGAAAAACCGGCACACATCAATATGTAAACACATAAAGCACTAATCACTTCGATGTTTAACATCCTTTTAAAAATAATATCGAAAAACATAGATTTATATAGCTTTAGAAATGATTGTTTACAAGGTAATGACCGTTTCAGGGAGGGAATGGTCGTTTAGGAGAGGAAATGTCAGTTAAAGAGAGGTATTGTCCGAGTTGAGATGTGATTGATAATATTTTTGAATAGGGAAGGTTGATGACCTCTCCTGTTAGAATAGAATGTTCCTTTTTTCCACTAGGGGGCGTTTGTGGAGGGGGACCAGGAGGAACGGCGGTGGCACGGTGGGAGCAGGGACGGTCCCTTCATCCCAGCGACTGAGCAGGGACGGGAGCAGGGACGGTCCCTGGTCCCTGCTCCTGAGCTTAAACTGTTGTTTTCCTACTACTTTTGTTTAAATTCTTGATTTTTTTTTCTCTCTTTTATTACAGATATTAAAAAATAAATTTGTTCTTAATTTATAATTAATTAAAATTTTCTGCTCATAGAAATTTTATTTAGTTTTAAAGGTGTTATTTTTTTTTTAAATCGAAAGATGGATTAATTTGTTGTTAAAAAAAATACTCTGTTGCAAAATTTATTTTCCATACGTAAAGAAAAGTATTTTTGTTTTTAAAATTATTTGTTATTTCCCATGTATGGAAACCCGATATTTATTATTTTATTACTTATTTATTTATTATTTATTTATTTTTATTATTATTTATTGAGGTATTTGAAGTATAGTAATTGAATTTTAATAATTGAAGTATAGCATTTAAATATTTTCCATATGAATTATCCTTCTTTCATGTTACTAAGGTCAGGATTAGTAAAAGAAGAAAAAATGTCAGAAAATAAACTTGATATTGTCCCTTTTGAATTTGGGTCGGACATGGATATATTTAAATGGTTTAAACATTTTTAACCGACTTCAAAGAGGAGGTTATGATTTCGACCTGTATGTATTTGTTGTTCACCCATAACTTTTGCAAATATGAACCGATTTTGATAATTCTTTTTTTGTTTGAAAGCGTATGAGGCCCATGTGGTCCCATTCGAATTTCATAAAAATCCGATAATTAGAACTTTTTTAAAAATAAAAACTTTAAATTTCAAACTCATTTTGAAGCAATCGACCAATTAGAAGTGTTCCTTTTGCATGCTTTCATATTACACTTACATAGACACACAATATTTTCACTGTTAAAAGTTTGAAGTTTTTGCTGCATCATCACTCCACCGCTTTTATGGAATATCTCCATTTTGACCAATGAGAATTCACCATAATACAATGAAGTAATCATTTTCTATAAAAGCGATGGATAGACGATAAAGTAAAAGTTTCAAATTTTTAACAGTGTTCAAAGTGCAAAATCCTAACTGGACGAGGGCCAGGATTCACATAAATTTTGCGCTGTTTGCGAAACGAGATTTATTAACAAGAAAATTTATTTAAAACATTGAAAAATTTGCTAAAATTCAGGCTTCTGATTCGTTAATCTGGTTTCGCTAACAGCGCGAATTCTACCTGGATTCCGGACAAGTTCTCTTATGCAAGAAACCGGAAATATAGCATCTAGGGGATATAGTGTGGAAATCGGCTATCTCAGGGCGTGTTCAGAGCAACTTACAAAAGTAACCAATGTTACCGATCGATTGTAGGGCAGTACAAAAGCAAACTGTGGCAGCAATGAAAACTATTCTGTTGAATTGTAGCTGACGTCACACTTTGCTTTGATTTTCATTTCGTATTTGTCTACAATCGGTAAGTGATCGGTAAGTAACCGGTAAGTTGTGGTGAACACGCCCTCTTTAATACTTAAAATAAGCGCTAAAATGTTCTGTTCGTTAAATGTGCAACAATGCTAATGAAATTTAAAGATAGAAACGACATCTGCAGGACATTTTCTAAAAATGCAAGAATTATTGCGAGTCTAGATAATGTATCACGAAAATGCCGCAGATGTCGCTGTGATCGACACTTTGGAATTCAGTAGTATCGTTGCACATTTAAAGGATACAAATTTTTAGCACTGCTTGCATTGTAAAAAATTGAACCCTTTTGCTGCATCGTCACTCCATCGCTTTTATAGGAAACGATTACTTCGCTCTATTATGGAGCATTCTCATTGGTCAAAACAAAGAAATTCTATAAAAGAGATGGAGTAACTATGCAGCAAAAGGGTCAAATTTTTTACAGTGTCGATAGCAAATTTTCACTCCATGTAATCCAGACTCTCTCCTTCGAACAATGAAAAGTTCTTAAAAATAAAGGTTTATGATTGGTCAATCTTGTTTTGCTTAACAGCGAACAATCATTCTCGATCCTAACCACTGTTGCAGAGATGCTAGTTTTTTCTTCAAAGTACGAAATCTTAGCTGGAACAATTCTCGTATCCACCAAAGTGAAAGATCCACATCGATCCAGACATGAGAATTCGATATCGAAAAGCTGAAAATTCATCTCTAAAGAGCCTTACACGCTAAAGCAAGAGTGTCTGTAAATCAGGGTGCTTGTTATGCCGGATTCACAAAGTGATTAAAGTACATTGCTATGTGCTAGATTTACATTTGGACAAATATAAATGACGAAAAATTTTGATAAGCTTACCATTAAAGTTAAGCGAGTTAACTTCTTTCACCCATAAAACAAATTCGTTCAGGCGACTACCGCCAAGTTCTGGAATAAAAATTCTTAAATTTTCTGTACTTTGGAAAACCGCGTTTATCAAAGAACATTCTTAACTTCAAATATTACTACTTTCATATAGACGCATGTTGAATCATGGTGTGATTTTGATAATATCTTCCTTTTTATTTTTTAACCGACTTCAAGGAGGAGGTTATGATTTCGACCTGTATGTATTTGTTGTTCACGCATAACTTTCGTAAATATAAACCGATTTTGATAATTCTTTTTTTGTTTGAAAGCGTATGGGACTCATGTGGTCCCATTCAAATTTCATAAAAATCTGTTGATTAAAACTTTTTAAAAAATTAAAACATTAAAATTCAATATCTTTTAGAAGCAATCGACCAATTAGAAACGTTCATATTTCATGTTTTTAAGTTACACTTACATAGACACACGATCTTTTCAAAATGTGAAATCCTAACTGAACAAGGTTCACATTTATTAACAGTGTACACTGTAAAAAAATTGACCCTTTTGCTGCATAATCACTCCCCCGTTTTTAAAGAATATCTCTCTCTTGACCCATGAATATTCTGCACGATAGGCCGAAGTAATCGTTTTCTATAAAGGCGGTGGATTGACGATGCAGCAAAAGGGCCAAATTTTTTACAGTGTACACTGTAAAAATTTTGATCCTTTTGTTGTATCGTCACTCCCCCGCTTTTATAGAATATCTCTTCTTTGACGCATGAGAATGCTCCATGATACATTGTTAAAAATTTGACCCATTTGCTGCAGCGTCACACAACAACTTTTATTGAATATGTCTTTATGACCAATAAGAATGCTCCGTAACACAGTGAAGTAATCGTTTTCTATAAAAGCGGTGGACTGATGATGCAGCAAAAGGCTCAAAGTTTTTATAGTGTAATTGGGACCAAAGCGTTTGTAAAAAGAAATATTTCCGAATCAAATGCTGTCACTCTCTTATAGAGGCAGCCAGATGTAGGTAATGAGTTTCAGATTACTCATCGAATACGCCACCGCTCATTTCCGATTACAGTGTCACTGTAAAAAATGTGACCCTTTTGCTGCATCGTCACTGCCCTGCTTTTGTAGAATATCTCTCTTTTGACCCATGAGAATACTTCGTAATTGGGTGAAGTAATCGTTTTCTATAAAAGCAATAGAGTGATGATATAGCAAAAGTATCAAATTTTTTACAGTGTAGGTTCCCTCGATATGAATATGACACATGTAGCACAGTATATAATTGGTTGAAACGATTCTGGACAAAAACGAGTCACCAAGCATCTTGTTGAGCGGGCAATTTTCGTCAACCTTGTTAACTTCTCATACGAGTACAATCTAATTCTTCCAGGAAATCATCATCATCAAATTCCATAATGAAAAAATGTCTGGCAATGCAATGCACTGTTAAAAATTTGCAACTTTTGCTGCATCATCACTCCATCGCTTATATAGAATATCTTTACTTTTATCAATGAGAATCCTTCATAATGCATTTAACTAATCTTTTTCTATATAAGTGGTGAAGTGATGATACACTGTTAAAAATCTGCTGCATTTTGTTGCAACGCACTCCGCCGCTTGTATATAATGTCTCTACTGCGACCTTTGAGAATGCTCCTTAATACAGTCAAGTAACCGTTTTCTATACAAGCGCTGGAGTGCGTAGCAAAAAAATGCAGCAGATTTTTAACAGTGTACACTGTTAAAAATCTGCTGCATTTTGCTGCAACGCCCTCAACCACTTGTATATAATATCTCTATTCCAACCAATGAGAAAGCGCCATTTCACGGCCAAGTAACCGTTTTCTATACAAGCAGGGGAGTGCGTTGCAGCAAAATGCAGCAGATTTTTAACAGTGTACAGCAAAAGTTTCAAATTTTTAACAGTGTAGTTGGGACAAAAGCGTCTGTAAAAGAAATATTTGGGAATGAAATGCTGTCACTCTCTTATAGAGGCAGCCAGGTATCGGTTATGAGTTTCAGATTCCTCGTCGAATTGCCACTGCTCATTTCTGATGCCATTACTACCTGTATAGGTATTAGAGTGTTGCTCTTTATCGATTGAAGCATAGTGCGATTTTTGCTAAAATCTTTCTTTTTCCTTTTTCTGAGTGAAGGGGGAGTACTTTTGACTGACTACACTAGAAAAGCATTTTACTATACATTAATATATGAAGTCATTTTGCTCATATATGGAAGCACTATGTCGCGCTCTTATGTATAAGGACACTTTACTTGATGGATTGTCACCTTTTGAAAGCCACTTTCGATGACCGTAGGATTCGATGCAGACTAAGATTTCATAAATGCGGTAGCTTTTCGAAGTGGCAGATCTTGTCTGAAGAAGTTACCATACAAAAAAAATCTTAAGATTCACAACGATACTAACCGATATTGTAAGTGGTTTCAGAAAAGTTGACAATCAAACAGTGACAAGTAAACTGAATACATCAGAACTTAGCAAAGTGCGTACATTAATATTGCATTGCAAAGAGCTATCGTGTGCCAGTACACATAATTATGTATTACGGTATGCATAACTAAAAAGTAGGAAATAAAATAAGCTTTTTAAGAAAAAAATATCAACCGACTTCAAAAAAGCGCTAAAAAGAATTAAATAATTCTTTAAATTTCTCTAAGGCCAAAACGTTATCCAATAAGCACACATCGGATATTAGATACCGGCATAAAAAACGGTTAAATTTAATATGTATAATTTAATGTCCACCAAACATAGATTTTAGAGATAATATTATTTTACAAGAGATGAATTGACATATTTATGATTTATTTTATGAATATATACATATAAAAAGTAATGAATTACTTTTTGAAGTTGGTGCCAAACTCTATTTGATGTATATTAAGAATTGTAGCTAAATTATACCTAGTGCCATAATTAAAATGGGGATAATCATTATCGATTGTGATTGTTTGGCACCAACTTAAAAATGTAATTCATTACTTTTTATATGTATATATTCATAAAATAAATCATAAATATGTCAATTCATCTCTTGTAAAATAATATTATCTCTAAAATCTATGTTTGGTGGACATTAAATTATACATATTAAATTTAACCGTTTTTTATGCCGGTATCTAATATCCGATGTGTGCTTATTGGATAACGTTTTGGCCTTAGAGAAATTTAAAGAATTATTTAATTCTTTTTAGCGCTTTTTTGAAGTCGGTTGATATTTTTTTCTTAAAAAGCTTATTTTATGATCGAGAATGTTCGGTAGAAAAGAAAGATAATGAGTGGAAACACCAAAATATTTCAAAATATTTAAAGGGGGAAGCGCTAAAAACTTATATAAATGATTGTTTGGATTGTGCTACTTATGAAGAAATTGTCGAGATTTTAAGTGAAAAATTCATTCAAGTTAGAGTTCCAAAATTTTCTGAATTTACTTCCTTAAAGTTAAATGATCTAAGTGATTTGGATTCTTATTTTAGAAAGAAAGTTGAGATTGGAAGGCAACTTCAGCTTGAGGAAAATTTAATTATACAGGGATTAATTGATGGCCTTCAGCCGGAGTATCAAAATTGTTTGATGGTTAACCCTCCTTCCAATACTCGTGAATGGTTTCGCATTGCTAAACAATTAGCAGCGATTCCAAATCATACCTCTAATAACGGCAATAGAAATTTTCAACAAACTAGACCAATGCACAATCCCAATCCTCAGCCCAGACATTGGACTCGACCTACTCCAAACAATCCATCCCAAAATTTTAATCCTAGGTTTTTCACTCCTAGAATGCCTGCAACTCATTATCAAAACAATTACCCTAGTCGTCCGTGCAGAGTATGTTTAAACAGAGGCATAGAAAATGCATATCATTGGGAGAGGAGTTGTATATTTAACACAAATTCCTGTCAAGCTCAAACTCCTGCTCGTATTCAACCACCCCCTACTAATAATGTCTGACAATTATTTATCCCTGGATATGTGGGCAATAACAAAGTGTATTGTGTGGTGGATAGTGGATCAACTGTCTCAATTTTACCCCTCAAATTTGTTCGATATTTAAATGGTAATTTACATAATGTTACCCCTATTACTATCAGACAGGCACAAGGAACTCTTACAATTAATAAATCTTGTCGATTATGTATTAAATTTGGTAATATAAAGAGATATGTTAATTTTTTAGTAAGTCAACTTGATTTGGACTATGCTATTTTAGGTTTACCTGATTGTGCCAAATTTAAATTGAAAATTGATTGTGCAAAAAGCCAGGTGTTACAAGACAATATTTCGTTAAACCCATATGTCAACATATCCAGTGATAACTTAGAATTGCTTCATTTTGATATTATAAAAAATGATACTACTGTGCAACCCGATTATGGAAATACCATAACTCCTCAATCCTTGTCGCGAACTAATAATGATGATTATAATCTATTGGGGGATCTGAATGCTATTCAAAATAAAAATGTAAGGGAACTTTTAAGGGATTATTTAGATATTTTTGCAAAAAATAAATATGATGTAGGGAGAATTAATATTGAACCTCAGCGTATTTATCTTAAATCTGACCTACCAATATCTTTGAGGCCTTATCGTACATCCACTGCTGATGAAAAAGAAATATCTCAGCAAATCCAATCATTATTAGCTGCTGGGTTAATTAAAGAAAGTTATAGCCCCTACTCTTCTCCAATTACGTTAGTAAATAAACGAGATGAAGGTAAAAAAACCCGAATGTGTGTTGACTACCGAAAATTAAATTCTATCATGAAAAATGACGCTGAACCTTTACCCCGAATAGATGAAATTTTAGACAAATTAAGTGGTGCCCAATATTTCTCTACACTAGATTTAGCCTCAGGCTATTGGCACATACCTATTCACCCAGCCGATTCCGAAAAGTTAGCCTTTACTACTAATTGTGGGCTCTGGGAATGGAATGTTCTCCCCTTTGGTGTAAAGGTAGGCCCCCCAATTTTCAACAGGACAATTAGAAGAATTCTTACAAAATATAAAATAGACTTTGCTTGTTATTATTTTGATGATATAATTATTTTTTCTAAATCAATAGATGAACATATACAGCATCTCATCCAAATTTTTGATTTATGCCGAATAGAAAATATTAAATTAAAATTATCTAAATGTACTTTTGCTCAAAAACAAATCAATTTTCTAGGGTATGAAATCCAAAATGGAACTTTAACTCCAGCTAATACTAATATAGAAACGATTAAAAAATTAAAACCTCCTACTAACACTAAAGAATTACAAAGATTTCTTGGTTCTATAAATGTGTATCATAAATTTATTGACAAATATGCTGAAATTAGACACCCCCTAAATAAATTACTTAAGAAAGATACTATTTGGGAATGGAATACTGAATGTCAAAACTCTTTTCAAAAATTAAAAGATGCCCTCATTGCTAAACCAATTTTAAAGATTTATGACCCAAAATTACCCCTACACATGTTTGTTGACGCTTCTCAGGTAGCGGTAGGTGCAGTTCTTAAACAACCCGACCATAATAACTTTTTACATCCAATTGCTTATTTTTCTAGAGGATTGAGAAGTTATGAGAAAAATTATTTCATTACCGAACTAGAGTGTCTTGCTATCATTGATACTTTAGATAAATTTTATCATTACTTTCACGGTGTACAATTTACCATCCATACTGATCATGCATCTCTTGTTTGGTTAAAAAATGTCAAACATTTAAGAGGTCGATTATTTAGGTGGTCATTGAAGTTAAGTATGTTCGATTACAAAATAGAGTACTTAAAGGGATCTACAAATGTCGAAGCCGACATGTTGTCCCGAAACCCTATTTCTCATTTTTGTAAGCCCCTTACTTTTCTTCTTGACGTTAAAGAGATTATTGAGATGCAAGAAAAAGAAAATGTGTGTGGATCAAATTATATTAATGACAATGGACTGATTATAGTTAAAAGAAAAGGTTTTCGTAAAGTGGTAGTTCCCATGTCCCTAAGAAAAAAATTGCTTAATGTTGCTCATGAACAGTTTGGTCACCCTGGTGTTCAAAAAATGCAAAATTTAATTTCTCCTAACTATTATTGGCCAGATATGACCCAAGACATTACTAACTTTGTTAAATACTGTGATATTTGCCAGAAAAATAAAAAACCTAGACAGAAAAAATTTGGCTTATTACAAGCTATGCCCACTACAGATCAACCTTTTGACTGTCTGTCTGTTGATACTGTAGGAGGGTTCAATTATTATAATTCTACAAAAAAATATCTCCATATTATAATAGACCATGCCACAAGATATGTTTGGGCATTTCCTTCCAAAAGTGTCACTACAGAAACTTATACAAATTGTCTGAAACAAATTTTCAATATCAAAATCCCTCAACAATTATTCTGTTTTAGTAAGATTTCAAGTGTACAGTCCCCTCAAAAAATACTTAGTGACAGGAATGCTGCTTTTACTTCTTCAAGATTCAAAAATTTCCTGCGAAATCATAATATTAAACAACGTTTGACCACTGCCCATCATCCACAAACGAATGGGAAATGTGAAAGAGTAAATCAGACAATAGTAACTAGATTAAAATGTAAAGTAAACTCCACTACCTCTAAAATTCCCTGGACTAAGCTTTTAACTGAGGTAATTAATGAATATAATAATACACCCCATTCTATTACCAAATTTCCACCTGCGTACTTGCTTTTTGGCCAATTACCCTATGACTCCCCCTTACAACAAAATTATTATCCCCCTGTTCATGAAGCACTTAAAATTGCTAAAACAAGAACTGATGAATTTCATTTAAAAAAATAAAAGATATTATGATAAAGATTATATCGAACCAAAATTTAAAATAGGAGATTTAGTTATCTATGAAGAATTTCAATACCCTAATACTAGAAAGTTGTCACAAGTATTTAGTGGCCCTTATAAAATTCTTAACAAATTATCCGAAGTAAATTTTGAAATTGATAGGCAAAACCAGTTCAAAAGTTCAGAAATAGTACATGTATCTAAATTAAGGCCTTATTATTCCCCTGATAAATTTAAATTAAGTCATGAGCAACAACCCCCTAATCAACAACAACAAACTCAGGTAAAAACTGTAGCTTAAACTATATCTCTAGTTTATCATTTTATAATTTTTTCTCTTAAACAGTAAATTTCTTTTCATATTTTAATTCAGATAATATCCTGTAATTCTCACAGAATGGCAATGATATCTCTTGACTGCAGCGAGAGTGTCACTTGTCTGGAAATTTTTATATTTGTTTATTTATGCCGGCGTAGACGAACAAAGTGGAAATTTCTTATTCTGTACTGAATTACTCTACTTAGAATATTTTTTTTTTCTTTCAACTGAACCTATTTGTAATATTAAATTTAATCTATCAATTATTAAATTAATTATTTGCCAAGTAACAAAATTTTTATCACTTTATTTTAATATATTTTTTTTTTCTTTCTCTCTTTCTTTGCTTCTGCATTCCAGTCCAAGTACATGTCAATTATAATATAATTTTGTTTCTTTTTCTCTTTCCTACTTGCATCTTGCAATGTTTTATCACACCGAGAGAATATTTATTGCGTAATTATTTGACATGAATAGATCTTGTTTTTTATTTTTATCATTTATTAATATTTCTTTTTAAGAATCTTAGTAGTTTAAAGGTCACGTGCATTCTCAAACATGAACAAAATTTTTATTTATCTTTATTTTATTTTAATTTATCATATTATATTTTAATTTTTTTTTGTACATATTCCTACTTAATCCTGTACTCGGATTACCAGATTAAGTAAATGATTTCATAGTTGATTGCATTTTTTATTTTATTCCACTTCTCTCTATATTTCATCCCAAAAATATGAGATGAGATAAACGAGATTAAGTATTTAAAGAATGTCTTTTGTGATATTTATTATTACTTATTAAGAGATTTACTTATACCCATTATGAGATTTACTTACACTTATGATATTTATTATTATTGATATTTTTCCTTATTATGTTTCTTAATTATATTGTTTATTATTTACATTGTTAAATTTTATTATTACTATATTATAAAATGTGTTATTAATTAAAAATACAATTATAAAAGTATTTTCACAAAGATTCCAAAATGGAACTGTTATGAATGTTCAAGGACTTACTCACACAAAAACTGAACTAATATTATAATGTTAGCTGATGAATTTGGACAGTTAAATGAATTAGACATCCTTGAAATGAGGTAATGAACTATGCCATTCCAAATATGACTTTAAGAGGATTTTTGAAACAAACTTTTAAAAATTGATTTCTAGATTTGACATTGTTAAAAAAGAATTTAACGTTATTGTTTTTCATTTTTATGTTTCATTTTTATGTTATTACTATGGGTAATTGCTTATATTTTCAAATTACTTTTTGATGTGTACTTTAAACAAGATTATATCTTGTATTTGTATTGAAGCCTATTTTATTGTATTTAAATTTGAAGTTATTCCACGCATCACCTTGGTGTTTTTAAATTTGAATTCTATATTTATATAAAAAAAAGAGAAATTAATTTAATTTTTTTTTAATTCAGTATCTAATTATTATTACTTATATCAACAACTTCGTGAGCTAAGTCTGCATCATCTCCCTTTCTGTGAAATTGCAGGTCTCAGACCTACTTTTTCACCCGTCTTTCTGGGAGGGGGATTTGTAATAAAAAAAAAAAAAAATTTTCGCCATTTTTTTTTTATTCTCTCTTAGCTTCAATTCTAAATTTGTGGAACATATTTCAATCTTAGTTTCGTAACTTGTAACAGCTAAAATTCTTTTTCTTACTTTAGTTATTAATAAATTATTTCTTGCTTCTCAAAAAGGCGGGAAGTATTTCGTAAGCTTTTTACTTTCTGGCATATTCCTGCGATTTTAATTTTATTTTTTATTTTTTAACATCGCGTGACAAGTGTTACTACGCGTTGCTAAAGGGCTTAGTGTTCCGAGGAAAAAATATAGTTCTTGCCAATAGACCGCCTATTACGGCCAATTAGAATTGATCATTTTGTCCGTTAGAGGCTCGAGTCCATCCTGATTGGATTTTTAAAATGATTGACGCGGAGTAGGAGGGCGCTAGTTTTGTCGTGAAAATGATTTTTTCATTTGGCTTTTCAGGAGAGTAGAATGCACCTTTTCTTTAAACTATCAAGACGCGCGTTTTATTGCTCCGCTGAATTAGAATGCATTTTTTCTTAAAAAACTACTCGGAAGCCATGTCATGTTTCCCGAGAATGCGATTGACTTTCAAAAATTATTAGGATGCTGTTTCTTCTTTCTCCCCAAAATTCTAATATTGTGGAATGTAGCTTAATCACGGAGTTGGTGAAGTGGAAGTTATTCGATGAGAGTGCCAAGGTGATTGCGTGAAAGAACTTAACTTATTTATGAGTTCTAATAAAATTAATTTAAAGACTGCTTGATTGAACTTTCTTATGGGGAAATAGCCCAATAAACTCATCCACTGCTGGTCAAATTGCCGGAGCGACTGCTCAGCTCGTCCCACTGTTGATTCTTGGTAGTAGTAATCTGTTCTGCCTCATAGATGGTGTGCCACTGGAACTTGTACATTGTTATGGAACATCGATCTCGTCGAATCATTACATATATATATATATATATTAAATGGAATTTTTTTTTTGCCTCTTCCAACACTTTCCGCTACCCTCCCCTCCCCTCCTCTTCCCTTACCCCCGTTTCCCTAATCACAAATCCCGAATATCCACCAAAGCCATTCTCATTCTATAAACGTTTTAAACTTTGATATTTATGCATAATTTTTTCGAAACAGAATTTTTTTATTGCCCCTTTCGAATTCCCCCCCCTCCCTACCCCTCCCCAGTCACGAGTCCCGGATATCACACATTTTTTTCCTAATTTATAAATGTTTTAAACATTAATATTTATACATAATTTTCTTTATTTTTTATGAAATGGAATTTTTTCCCGAGCACTTTTCAACCCTTCCCCTCCCCATCCCCCTCCCTATTCGCGGATCCCTGATGTCCACAAATGTTTTTCGCAGTCTATAAATGTTTTAAACATTAATATTTATACATAATGTTCTTTATTTTTAATGAAATGGAATTTTTTCCCTAGCAATTTTCAGCCCTTCCCCTTCCCCTTCCCCTCCCCTCCCCCCAGTCGCGGGTCCTGGATGTCCACAAATGTTTTTCCTATTCTATAAATGTTTTAAACATTAATATTTATACATAATTTTCTTTATTTTTTATGAAATGAATTTTTTTTACTTTTGCACAATGCAACCCCTCCCCTCCCTCTCCCCCTCTCTAGTCGCGGTTCCCGGATGTCCACGAATGTTTTTCCTAATCTATAAATGTTTAAAACATACATATTTATACATAATTTTCTTTATTTTTTATGAAATGGAATTTTTCTCCCTTGCATTTTTCAACCCTTCCCCTCCCCCCCATCCTCCCCAGTCGCGGATCCCGGATGTCCACCATCGCTTTTCTTAGTCTAAAATACATAAAGAACAAAATGAGACCACTCACGATACTTAATCATAAAATTGCACACGGACCTATGGAAAGCTGTAATTAGAAAACGGACTATATGTTTTGCCAAGCAGAAAGACACCATCCATAGAGTTTTAGCGGTCTTTCGAAATGAAAAGTATTTTCCTTCCTAATTTGAAAAAGATTTTCAATTTTTCTTTTTTCGTGATTTTTTTTAAAAACCCGTACGCAAAACGGGTAAAAATACTAGTATCCAATAAACTCTAAAACTAAGGTGAATCACAACGAAAAAAGAAAAAACTTCTGCTTTAAGTAAAAATTCTGCTTAAAATAAATGACATAATAGAATTATCATACATGTAAATTATTAATGTTATTAATAAAAAATGTAAAATAATATGTGATTTAATATAATTATTTATTAATGCTATTAATAAATGAAAAACAAACATACAAGAAATATCGATTAATTGTGCTCATATTCTTGAAAATATGTCAATCTATTCTGTATTCTATCAGCAATAACTGTACCCAAGCTCACAAGAAAACAATAGTCAGCCACCGATATGAAGTCAACAAGTGATTGTATCGGAAATGCCCGATCCTCGAACGAGTGTTTCAACTTCGATTCTCGAACGAACTCCGATAAATAAAGCGGTACATCAGAATGGTAGACTGTTCGCCCATATTCCGGTATGTGCGCGACACCAGCGCAAAAAGTAGACGGTTCGCCCATATTCCGGTATGTGCGCGACACCAGCGCAAAAAGTAGACTGTTCGCCCATATTCCGGTGTGTGCGCAACACCGGCTCAAAACCGGAAGTATCACGCAAGTGCCGATTATGGCGCGAACATTTGCAAAAGTAAGCAACTTTTGCGCCGATAGAGGTAGATTCGAAATTCCACAACTCCGTAATTAATTCCGAAAGTAGGATGAAATACCGTTTGAAACGATATATCGGAAGGATTGAAATCTCAATATCGTTACCGCGGTCTTAAAGAAATATCGATATATAACGATATTACGGTATATCGCCCAGCCCTAATATATATATATATATATATATATATATATATATATCAAACGGAATTTTTTTCTTGCACTTTTTAACCATTTCCCCTCTCCTCCCCCTCTCCCTACCTAGCTGCTGGTCCCGGATGCCCACTATTGCTTTTCTTATTCTATAAAAGCTTTAAAGACTAATATGTATATATATATATATATATATATATATATATATATATATATATTAAATGGAATTTTTTTTTGCCTCTTCCAACACTTTCCGCTACCCTCTCCTCCCCTCCTCTTCCCTTACCCCCGTTTCCCTAATCACAAATCCCGAAAATCCACCACAGCCATTCTCATTCTATAAACGTTTTAAACTTTGATATTTATGCATAATTTTTTCGAAACAGAATTTTTTTATTGCCCCTTTCGAATTCCCCCCCCCCTCCCTACCCCTCCCCAGTCACGAGTCCCGGATATCCACACATTTTTTTCCTAATTTATAAATGTTTTAAACATTAATATTTATACATAATTTTCTTTATTTTTTATGAAATGGAATTTTTTCCCGAGCACTTTTCAACCCTTCCCCTCCCCATCCCCCTCCCTATTCGCGGATCCCTGATGTCCACAAATGTTTTTCGCAGTCTATAAATGTTTTAAACATTAATATTTATACATAATGTTCTTTATTTTTAATGAAATGGAATTTTTTCCCTAGCAATTTTCAGCCCTTCCCCTTCCCCTTCCCCTCCCCTCCCCCCAGTCGCGGGTCCTGGATGTCCACAAATGTTTTTCCTATTCTATAAATGTTTTAAACATTAATATTTATACATAATTTTCTTTATTTTTTATGAAATGAATTTTTTTTACTTTTGCACAATGCAACCCCTCCCCTCCCACTCCCCCTCTCTAGTCGCGGTTCCCGGATGTCCACAAATGTTTTTCCTAATCTATAAATGTTTAAAACATACATATTTATACATAATTTTCTTTATTTTTTATGAAATGGAATTTTTCTCCCTTGCATTTTTCAACCCTTCCCCTCCCCCCCATCCTCCCCAGTCGCGGATCCCGGATGTCCACCATCGCTTTTCTTAGTCTAAAATACATAAAGAACAAAATGAGACCACTCACGATACTTAATCATAAAATTGCACACGGACCTATGGAAAGCTGTAATTAGAAAACGGACTATATGTTTTGCCAAGCAGAAAGACACCATCCATAGAGTTTTAGCGGTCTTTCGAAATGAAACGTATTTTCCTTCCTAATTTGAAAAAAATTTTCAATTTTTCTTTTTTCGTGATTTTTTTTAAAAACCCGTACGCAAAACGGGTAAAAATACTAGTATCCAATAAACTCTAAAACTAAGGTTAATCACAACGAAAAAAGAAAAAACTTCTGCTTTAAGTAAAAATTCTGCTTAAAATAAATGACATAATAGAATTATCATACATGTAAATTATTAATGTTATTAATAAAAAATGTAAAATAATATGTGATTTAATATAATTATTTATTAATGCTATTAATAAATGAAAAACAAACATACAAGAAATATCGATTAATTGTGCTCATATTCTTGAAAATATGTCAATCTATTCTGTATTCTATCAGCAATAACTGTACCCAAGCTCACAAGACAACAATAGTCAGCCACCGATATAAAGTCAACAAGTGATTGTATCGGAAATGCCCGATCCTCGAACGAGTGTTTCAACTTCGATTCTCGAACGAACTCCGATAAATAAAGCGGTACATCAGAATGGTAGACTGTTCGCCCATATTCCGGTATGTGCGCGACACCAGCGCAAAAAGTAGACGGTTCGCCCATATTCCGGTATGTGCGCGACACCAGCGCATAAAGTAGACTGTTCGCCCATATTCCGGTGTATGCGCAACACCGGCTCAAAACCGGAAGTATCACGCAAGTGCCGATTATGGCGCGAACATTTGCAAAAGTAAGCAACTTTTGCGCCGATAGAGGTAGATTCGAAATTCCACAACTCCGTAATTAATTCCGAAAGTAGGATGAAATACCGTTTGAAACGATATATCGGAAGGATTGAAATCTCAATATCGTTACCGCGGTCTTAAAGAAATATCGATATATAACGATATTACGGTATATCGCCCAGCCCTAATATATATATATATATATATATATATATATGAAACGGAATTTTTTTCTTGCACTTTTTAACCATTTCCCCTCTCCTCCCCCTCTCCCTACCTAGCTGCTGGTCCCGGATGCCCACTATTGCTTTTCTTATTCTATAAAAGCTTTAAAGACTAATATGTATATATATATATATATATATACATATATATATATATATATATATATATATATATATATATATATATATATATTAAATGGAATTTTTTTTTTGCCTCTTCCAACACTTTCCGCTACCCTCCCCTCCCCTCCTCTTCCCTTACCCCCGTTTCCCTAATCACAAATCCCGAATATCCACCAAAGCCATTCTCATTCTATAAACGTTTTAAACTTTGATATTTATGCATAATTTTTTCGAAACAGAATTTTTTTATTGCCCCTTTCGAATTCCCCCCCCCCTCCCTACCCCTCCCCAGTCACGAGTCCCGGATATCCACACATTTTTTTCCTAATTTATAAATGTTTTAAACATTAATATTTATACATAATTTTCTTTATTTTTTATGAAATGGAATTTTTTCCCGAGCACTTTTCAACCCTTCCCCTCCCCATCCCCCTCCCTATTCGCGGATCCCTGATGTCCACAAATGTTTTTCGCAGTCTATAAATGTTTTAAACATTAATATTTATACATAATGTTCTTTATTTTTAATGAAATGGAATTTTTTCCCTAGCAATTTTCAGCCCTTCCCCTCCCCTCCCCCCAGTCGCGGGTCCTGGATGTCCACAAATGTTTTTCCTATTCTATAAATGTTTTAAACATTAATATTTATACATAATTTTCTTTATTTTTTATGAAATGAATTTTTTTTACTTTTGCACAATGCACCCCTTCCCCTCCCTCTCCCCCTCTCTAGTCGCGGTTCCCGGATGTCCACAAATGTTTTTCCTAATCTATAAATGTTTAAAACATACATATTTATACATAATTTTCTTTATTTTTTATGAAATGGAATTTTTCTCCCTTGCATTTTTCAACCCTTCCCCTCCCCCCCATCCTCCCCAGTCGCGGATCCCGGATGTCCACCATCGCTTTTCTTAGTCTAAAATACATAAAGAACAAAATGAGACCACTCACGATACTTAATCATAAAATTGCACACGGACCTATGGAAAGCTGTAATTAGAAAACGGACTATATGTTTTGCCAAGCAGAAAGACACCATCCATAGAGTTTTAGCGGTCTTTCGAAATGAAAAGTATTTTCCTTCCTAATTTGAAAAAGATTTTCAATTTTTCTTTTTTCGTGATTTTTTTTAAAAACCCGTACGCAAAACGGGTAAAAATACTAGTATCCAATAAACTCTAAAACTAAGGTGAATCACAACGAAAAAAGAAAAAACTTCTGCTTTAAGTAAAAATTCTGCTTAAAATAAATGACATAATAGAATTATCATACATGTAAATTATTAATGTTATTAATAAAAAATGTAAAATAATATGTGATTTAATATAATTATTTATTAATGCTATTAATAAATGAAAAACAAACATACAAGAAATATCGATTAATTGTGCTCATATTCTTGAAAATATGTCAATCTATTCTGTATTCTATCAGCAATAACTGTACCCAAGCTCACAAGAAAACAATAGTCAGCCACCGATATGAAGTCAACAAGTGATTGTATCGGAAATGCCCGATCCTCGAACGAGTGTTTCAACTTCGATTCTCGAACGAACTCCGATAAATAAAGCGGTACATCAGAATGGTAGACTGTTCGCCCATATTCCGGTATGTGCGCGACACCAGCGCAAAAAGTAGACGGTTCGCCCATATTCCGGTATGTGCGCGACACCAGCGCAAAAAGTAGACTGTTCGCCCATATTCCGGTGTGTGCGCAACACCGGCTCAAAACCGGAAGTATCACGCAAGTGCCGATTATTGCGCGAACATTTGCAAAAGTAAGCAACTTTTGCGCCGATAGAGGTAGATTCGAAATTCCACAACTCCGTAATTAATTCCGAAAGTAGGATGAAATACCGTTTGAAACGATATATCGGAAGGATTGAAATCTCAATATCGTTACCGCGGTCTTAAAGAAATATCGATATATAACGATATTACGGTATATCGCCCAGCCCTAGAAGCATGCACTAACAAGGAAGGTCTCCATTGGGGGCATACTCAGAATTTTTTGAAAAAAATACGAATTAAACTACTCATGTAGGTAATAAAGGATCAGTGAAAATTAGCGGCGGAATTACATTATTAGATATGTAAAAAAATAAAATAGTTTGGAATAATTGGCGTGAAAAGCTGAAAGCGACGCAGGATTTGGCGAGCAGTGCATTTTCTCGCCAAAAGCAGACGATTTTAACGAATCTGAAAATTGATTTTAATTGACTTCACTGTTAAAAATCTACAGCATTTACTTCAACGTCACTCCACTACTTTTATAGAATATCTCTCTTCTGACCAATGAGAATGCTCCATAGCACGGCGAATTGACCGTGTCATACACTGCTAAAAATCTGCTGCATTTTGTTGCAACGCACTCCGTTTGTATATAATATCTCTATTCCAACCAATGAGAAAGCTCCATTTCACGGCCAAGTAACCGTTTTCTATACCAGCAAGAGAGTGCGTTGCAACAAAATGCAGATTTTTAACAGTGTATTTTTCAATTTGGAACAATTTTAATCAATTTAAATTGTGTTTAAAATGATAAAATATATTAATTTCATTTTGTTATAAGTACATATAAACGTATATGACAAAATTGCACTTAAAGTAAAGTAAAAATGCAAAACTAAAATTACTTAAACTAAAGTTATTTAAATAAATTGAACATAGAAAGTTTTTTAAAAAAAAAGTATTCGAAGCGTAAAAGCGTATTTTTCAAAATTTCGTTTTTTCGCCAACCGGAGATAAATCGCCAAATAAACGAAATTTTAATGATTTTTTTACGGACGTTATAAGGAGGTTCCGCCGAAATTTTTTTTATAAACATATATAACTATATGAGAAGAACATTCTGTAATTTTTTCAGATTTTTCTGAGTATGCCCGTATGGAGACCTTCCTTGTAAGATGGAAATTTTGAAATTACCCCCCTTAAGAGGGACAAGCGGGGGTAGGTAAAAAATTCTGGAACAAATTGCCATATCTCAGCAAACATTTAAGGTAGGAGCGTAAAATTCCAGAATATAAATCTACTAAAAAAATTATTAAACACATAATCCAGTGATTTTAGAAATCTCAACATAAGGGGTTAAAAGGGGGGAGTCGAAAAATTTAGAACATTTGGCACATCTCATCAGTCTTTTCAAATAAGAACGTGAAACAGCAGAAAATAAAAATTTTAAAAACTAATTAAATACTTGTTTCAGCGATATTTTAAAATTTCCACCCCCGAGGAGTTTAAATGGGGGTGGAAAAATTCCATACTTTTTTGGCCATATCATAGGAAAGCCCTCAAATCACTCTTTCATATAATAAATCTTTCTCCCTCTCCCCCCGCCCCCTCTTATCCTCTGTTGGGAACAATTTTCGATCTTTTTTGAAATTGTAACGTTTTATCATTTTAGACCGGATTTTTTTTTTTTTTTGGGGGGGGGGGGGGCTCCGATAAATATTACTTATAATATATGAAAATTTTATAGTTAGGGGAAGGGTCTATTCTGGGAGGGAAGACAATTTCCTAAATTTGGAATACATCTCTCTTGTGATATATAGTTGGATTCCTATTTTGCCCTCACGGGCAACCACTTTTCTAATTTTAGCCGATACCTTTCATGTGATATATTGCTGGAAAGCCCTTTGACTGCTTATTCGTATTATGCACGACTCGTGTCCCTCTCGGGTGGAACGGTTATTGTATTCCATCAGGAGATCGCCTAATAATGGGGAAAATATATTATATAAGACTAATAATAACATAATATAAGATTATTTGACTATCTCGATACACTAAGTCATAATTATCTTGCGAATTATGATATATATATATATATATATATATATATATATATATATATATATATGTATATTAGTCTTCATGTTGGCCATAGTACTCGGAAATTTTCCTTCTTGGAGTCGGAAATTTTTGAGCCGACACCCCCCTACGGGATTAGGGTGGTTTACGCCCCTGAATGTAACTTGTAAAGTGTAGAGGACAGTTCGGACAGGCATCGGACAGTTACATTGTGTGTGACCCAGGCTTAATATTTTCTCACCAGCAGACTCGTGCCGGGCCGAGATCAGGGTTGATTTGTTTTTCTGCAGATAAACGAGTCGGGCCGGCACTAGACTTAATTGTTCTGAAGATGTGTAGGGCAGACAACATAATTTGTAAAATTATTAATAGCGATAAAGAACTCATGTTAACATAATCTTTGGATGTATACTCCTTGGTGATTCTTAAATTCACTTCTGAACAACGCAAAAGTTCGACACATTTTCTGGCTATTTTTTAACTGTAAAAATATAAAATTGACAAGCCAGACTATTGAAAGGATTTAGAATCGAATGGCATTTTTCATTTTTGGTAAATATGATGCTTGTATAATCTTGTTGAGATATAAGAGATTCTTGTAAAATGGTTGTAGATTTTTCTCCCTTCCCATGCTGTCGTTTCCAGAAATTCTATTCAAAACGTTAATTTTGACAGTATTTTCTTAAATTGCTTGTATCAAAAAATGAATAACAGCATTCGATTACAAAGTTTCTGAATAAAAACACCTGCTAATCTTATACGTTTCCGAAAAAAAAAAAAAAAAAAAAAAAATGAATTTAGAAATTGTCAGAAAGTAGCTCCTTTGGATTTGAGAAAGAATTTGGATTTGGAATCTTTAATAAAATGATACAGAAATATTTTCATAAATATATTTTTATTACACGGCTTCAAAAGTTATAATGTTTTCAACTTTCTTTTTCTTTTTCATCTTTTATTCTAAACCACATTAATTTTTTAATGAATCTTTATTTGAATGTTATGAGTCTAAGCAATCACTAATGTTTCTAATGTGTATTTCCTGTAAATTATACTGTAAAATCATTCCATAGATATGTATGCAATATTCTTTAAAGCAGGGGTTCCCAAACTTTTGGGCCCTTTTTGGGAAGAGTTTCTAAGGCGGAGCCCCTAAACCAAACAATACCCTGTGGTTTACAAATTAAGGTTTTTTATGTATATGGAATAGATAAAAATTGGTTGGATAAAAATCCGAACCAGTAATTTCCAACATTGGACCAAGGTTCTCAGTTTGACCCTTTCGTAATACAAAAATTCTTAATTCATACTAGAATTTTTTAAAAAAAAATTCTAGTATACAACCTTTTAATAATTTTATATTATATTACTGTTATCGGATACAATAAAATAAAAATAAGTATTAAAATCCTCTTTTTTGTATTAAAATATCTACCTTGTATAATCGAGACATTACCTTCAAATACAGCAAAAATTATAGTTAAAAATTTATAATATCTGAAAGCTTTTAGTAACAAGGAAAACAAACTCTTTTTTATCTGAGCGATGTTCAAGCAGTATTATTAAGGATTAATGACATCCATTTTTTTGGAGGGGGGGGGATTTTTAGTATGAACTTGGAATAAAATATCATAATGGAACCAAGTTTGTATTATGCTTGGGTAAAGTTATTATTTATGGCGGAAATCACACACATAGTAAAAAAAGTAAGTTGTACACTTTTCGTTTGCAGAGATATTCTTCTGTTGTATTCCAATAGGCTGCTTGAAAAAAAAAAGAAAATGTGTAGTTTCAATCTCCCATGAGTAATTATGTAATACATTTTCGCTAGTTCCGCCTACCCATAATAGAATGATGCTATTATTGATATTTTTTTCGTTCTTCTTTAAGTTTCTAGTTCTTCTAAGTATGCAACGAAAATAATTCGCCTTTTAGCTTCTGTTTTTGAACAAATTTAAAAAATACATTTAGAAGCAGGTCATCGTTTTAGTGTTTAAGTGAGGGTAAAGTCTATAAGTTGTATTGTTTGGTGCAACATTGTTAGCTTTTTTGGATATTTTATTTCAAGTGTTTGGCTATTAATATAGTTTTGAAAGAAACATTCTTTCGTCATTGTTTTTGCCTCAAAACAGATAAGCAGTTAAATTCTACACATGTTAAATGAACTGCAACTAGTAGAAATACTTTACTAACAAAATACAATACATGGATGGGCTTAAATTTATATCAGGGTTATACTCTTTGACAAACAATCTCAGCAAGAGCTTGAACTGAGCAATTTTTTAAATTCTTAGTACGATGGCAAAAGTAAAGAACCAATATGTGTTTTTGAAATTGCTACAGACTTATTTCTGGTTGGAAAATGTGGCAGAGACCAAGTAAATGAATATTTTAACCCTTTAACGGACAAAGCATTTTCATTGCTAAGAGGTTGAAATAAATGGGAGACATCGGTAATTGCGAACAAATATATTTATAAATAAGAAACAAACACATTTTTCACATACATAATAAAATGGATTTTTTAAAATTAAAATTCTAGTGTCGATGTTGCATATCGGAACTAAAATTTTGTGATTTTGTAGAGAAACCATAGAACGTATTAGGACGCTTGAACCTCCTTACTAAGCAAAAAGAGACTTAAGTATAAACATATGAATAGGCGAATCTCCAAAGAACAAAACTGTTCTCCCTTTTGTTTGGCAAGAACTGGTGGGCCTTTTCTGTTTCGATGAACTTTTTGCATTCGATTCAGAATGCTATTTCTTGTAGCTTATTTTACATCGAATTTTTAAAGTACATTAAATGCAGAAACATAAAATAAAGTAATTCTAACCAAAAATATTATTCAGAAAATAAATAAATATGTAATGCAAATGCTTAAATGATTTTGAAGTGTATTGTATTTTTCAACTCAGTTAGACACATACACAGAGATAAAAATTCGCACATACTTTTGAAAACATTTCACTTGCATTATGCTAATTTATTTCACGTTTTGTTTATTTTCCTGGGACGCCGCGGAGCCCCAAGGGCTCCGCTGAGCACACTTTGGGAACCTCTGCTTTAAAGGAATCTTAATTATTTGATAAAAATCTGAATTTTTTAGAAATAGTAGAAATTGTGCCGGGTCAGAACGGACCGGACCTAGAAATGTAAAAATATAAATGTGCCGAACTGTTGAGTTTTACAACGGGCCGGGCCGAACACGGGTTTTAAACTTCCGGCCCTTGCAGATCTCCAAGACTGGGACGATAAAAAAATTTAGCGGAACATCTAAACGGGCCTACCGACCCGTTATAACAATTTAGATGAAGAAGATAAAATATGAGCTATCTTAAAATGGGGGGTGAATCGGAACGCTTTTCAACTTTAACGTTAAAAAAAGCAATAACTAATTTTTTTATTTTTTTATTTTTCTACGAGAAACTTCGGTCTTGTTTTGTTCTTTACTTTTTCAGCAAAAACGAAACATTTTTACTGTTTATATATTTATTATTATTTTTTTTATGGGGTTCCGATTCACCCCGCAGATAGGGGTGAAGTGGAACAAATACTATAATCTGTCTTTATTCCGATTCAAACTTTAATAGGGTTAATAAAAACAGGTAATAATGATAAGGGAGAAATAGGAACACGTAGTTACTGTGAAATTAAGCCTTTATTTTATATACAAGTAAAGATATGCCTTTTTAAAAATTGGAAAACGATTTTTAAATCAAGAAAAATTAAAATTTATTTTAAGAAATTATATTCGAATTGCAGAAGTAGAATTTAATACAAATTCAACCCTGTTCTGTGTTATCATTTACTTGTAGTCATTGGGTAAGTGAATCTATTGAGTAGCCCCAATCGCTGCATGTATTAATACCCCCTCATCCCCAGCCCTTAACATTGTTTGCACCCCTCTCTTTTTTAATTGGTTTTTCATTTTGAGATGTTTGTGTAATGTTGTGGATATCAGAGAACAATTCTGTGCAGTTTTTCTAACTAATTTTCTATTTTAAAATTTTTTTTGTGTGTGTTCCATGTGTGTTGGATTAGGCGTTGACTTTTTTGTTTAACCAAGTAATTTCTTGGCACCTTTAAAAGCTTCAAGTAATTATAACAAACAAAATATTGTTACAATACATATTCATACATATCTTTTCATATATTACATGTATTACATTACAACTATTACTGTATAGAAAAATAAACCATGAGAGAAAACGTGTTCCGATTCACCCCGTAATCTTAAATCTCTGATGTTACAAGCCATTTTTCATTTTTTCATTATGTAGCTTAGAAATAAGTAGAATTTAATACAGAATATCGTTTACAGGTCTATCATTAAGTAAAAATCCCCTCTCTTAGGTTTAGAATACGAAAAATACTGTAGTTACATTGTTACATACAAAGTTTTGAAGGCGTTGAAAAAATGAGGTTTTTGAGGATCCTCTTGAAGTTTTTTTTATATACCGCAATAGTTGTGCAAACATGTTGAAACGAAATTTCCCAACTCTTAATGTTATTACCTTCTACTATATTATTAATTAAAAATATTGGCAATTAAAAATATCCCGACATATATTTATAATGAATTTATTTGTATGACTGGGAAGTTCTCTTCACCCCGCTGTTCCTATTCACCCCATTTTACGGTATTTTCAATGAATATGGCTTTAACGAGAATAAGTATAAATGTGCGTTACTAGTTTGGCAACATCAATATAGAAATGCAACTTATACAATGTACAGATCGGCATCGGACAGTTACATTATATCTAACCCGGGCTTCATATTTTTTTTTGACTCCGCCCGGCACGAGTCTAATTTTTTTTTTTTTTTTTTTTTTTTTTTTTTTTTTTTTTTTTTTTAGTGTAACAGGAAAACTTTGACTAAATACAGCCTATACGACTGGGAAACAGTATGAAAATTTAAATTTCGCATTTTTTTAAGCTATGGTTTTATTGACCCAAATCGTTTGTAAAATATTTCTGTATCTCATTTAAGGGGTTAGGTGGGTTTCAGAGGTATAAAAAAAGGTATTTTTACGATTTTTTATTTTATATAAACAATCATACATTTAAAAATTATAATATGGCATATCAAAGGTACATATTTCAACAATGTCTCCTGAAATTTTTATATAAAAATGTTGAAAATTCAGCCATTGAGACCTCATCTCCCTGGGTGTCTCACAAAAAAGTGCTCTCGCCGTGGACAGCATAACTTATTATTGGTTCATCTAAAATTAAAAAACCAAAATTATTTCGTTAGTACATATATAAATCTCGTATTTGAACGAAGGGGAAAAAAATATATATATAATTTTCATTTTTTCTCAAACTTTGAAAAAAAAAAATCTCATTTTTTGGTCAAAATTTCGCCATTTATTGGCTTAAAAAAATAAGTTATAATGAAAAAAAAAAATTCCTTCGTTCAATAACTAGATAATGTTATTTTAAAGATATCTACACAATTTGAACTAAATCGGTCCATAACTTTTCGAGAAATCGTGTCCACCGACTTCAAAAATGAAGTTTTGAGAAAAACACGTTTAAAGTTTTAAGTTGAACTTACATGCAAGAAAAAAACTTTTTTTTCAACTTACATAGAATCATCGATTCCAGCACCATAAAGCAGAGTACCCGCTGCTGCGGCAATGTCTAGGGCATCCTTTTGCTCTTGCCTGTGACGAATTCTTGCTTCACGAGTCTCAATGTCAGCTTTCCTGTCGGCAATGAGTATGCGTTTTTCATCTTCTTTTCGGGCATACTCATGGCTGTTTCGGCCAAGTTTCAAGTCCATGCCATGCATAAAAAGCAACAAAGCTGAAATCCCTTCGTTGAATGTGCCAGCAGCGACATATGCAGCGATCCCAACTATTTTTGAACCAGCAGGGAGTATTTTAGGAGTAATTTTCCAAACTAACTGGTTTAAACTTTCATTATTATTTTGAGTGAATCCACCAACACACCTCTCTAAGAGCTCCTCTTTGCTGAGGTCTTCATAAATGGGTCTGATAGCTGATGAAACTTCACTTGTTAATGAATCATAATCATGTTTGTATGATGACAGAGTGTTCATTGATGAAGCGCGCTGCCAAGTGCACCATGAGTCAGGGCCCTCTGGACATTTATCGTGCTGTGGATTTTTGTCTGTGGAGGTATAATGGAAAAAAGTTGCCCAAATAGCGTCTCTCATATTTTGTACAGAATTGCAGTTTCTTCTTATAGCTAGTCCATAATAAATTGTTAATTTATCAATTAACTTGCCAGTAAGTTTTCCTTTGCCAGATAGAGTTTTTTTTCTAATAGATTTACCGGCCTTTGTTTTTGTTTCTTCGACAGTTTTATTGACTAAATCACGTAAGCGCTTGCCCATCCTTTTTTGCACATGTCCTACGCATTCTTTTTTATTAACAATAAAATCATCACCATAAGGTTTGGCATTGACAACTCCAGAGTATGTTTTAGAGTCCCCGTCACCAATATAATTTGAGTACCTTAGGCCATATTTTTCAAAAGAGCGTTGAAACATTGCAACGATTGATGAAACTTCCATATTACCAGCTGGTCCTTGGTGATTGGCACTACATTCGTTTTTTTGGAGATGATCTGCCTGCCACTCTTCAAATTCTATTGTGCTTAGTTTTTTTTTCCAGGCTTCACATAATTTACAATATGAGGATTTTACAAAAATATCTAAAACTTTTCCGCTACAATATCCAATTATCGAAGACACACCGTACAATGATGAAAAACCGCGCTTTTTCCAAGTGCCATCACCTGATACAGTTACATCTGTCGTATCATCAATATTATTTTCATCACACGTTAATTTTTTCTCTTGTTTTGCAGCCAATGAAAAAAGTGCTTGAGCAACTGTCTCAACACATCCGTAAATTTTATCAACATAAAAATCGTATGTTGACTTATTCAAGAAAGAAGCACTCATTTCCATCAAGCCACAGAATTTTTTACATCCGGCTAGTCCTAAGCCTAATATTCGCATCACAAAAATAAACCTACGATTTATTTCGTAAGCGTTTCCAATTTTGTGACACGATAAAATGTATCGAGGCTGACATTTTTCACATTCCACGAAAATTTTGAAACCAAGGCCGTATTTCATACACTGTTTAAAATCTACTTTCCCATTGCATATTTTGTCCTGTCCATTTTCGTTTATAATATTAGAGCATTTCACAAATGAAGATAGCGTTGAAAAAACTAAAAAAAAGTCGATGATTGCATACTGCAAAGTACCGTCTTCTGGCACATGATTTTCATCTTGGCTTCTAAGTTTTTTCGCAGACGTGCTAGTGAAAGATTCATTATGTTCCTCAGGATTTTTAGGATTGAATAATTGTTTTCTCTTTCTTGGTCTATCTTTTCTTTGACCACTAGTTATTCGATCAGATCTCGTCACTTTACTCATGATGAATAAAAATTTGTAACACTTTTAATTTCACAGAAGCAAAAATTCACAAACATTTATAACCTTAAAGAAACCTCGTGGATCAGGAGGCAACCAAGAAATGAAATATTTGAGCAGTTTAAGTTACGTTTGAATGATATACAATAAGCAAACGAGAAGAACAATCAATAGACAGCTGCTTCCGTACACCTACCGACGTGGCCCAATGGGCGGGACTTCCGAAGGGTCTAGTTCTTGGAATTTTACTCGGATCGATTTAAAATTTTTGGAGAATATTTTAAACATATTGTACTATTTAATAAGACAATAAAAAAGAAAACGATTTTTTGAAATTTTAAAACCCACCTAACCCCTTAAAACTTTTTTTAATTGGATCTATATATTTATGACTAATGGTTTAGGAATTTGCAATTGAACACCGTTGAGAATGGACACTTTGTATACAAGAAAAGTAAAAAATGTGACGTGATAGATTTTTTCAAATGCTGCCTTTTTCATTAGTATGATAGGTATGATGTATGATATGTATGATAGTATAAGAGATAGTATGATAAGAAAATAGCTGTTTCATCAAAATAATATGAAAAGTGTTTAAATTTGTAAACCAGTCTTATTTATTACATTTTCTTTTGCTTTAAGTGTACCAGCATTAATCTTAAGGTATGCAAATTTTTTGTCTTCTATTATGTTCAAGTAATAATCGCTCTTTATTTGAAAATAATGTTAGAAGTTCTAACCGTTTCCTCATCGTGAACTCTGCTTATGCAGTTGTCCTGCTCTTCACTTTTATACATAGAGAAGTTCGCGTGACTTTTACTGTAAAACAAGGGCAAAATCGGTTTTTTTTCTTTGGGGAGGGGGGGGGGATGATACAAAATGATATGTAATCAAGACAGTCATAGTTTCTGATTTCTGCTGGTTTTGTCATTCCCTGCAGTCAATTATTAAATGCATATGGAATAATTAATGCGAAAAAAACTATTATAGACTCTCGATTATCCGACTTCCGACAAACCGACAAACTCGATTAACCGAACCTCTTACTGTATAATCCCTCTTTTCATGGCATTGTTTCGTATTTCATTAATTTTATTTAAACTATAATATTTTCACTCATTTTATTTAAAATACTTTAATTTAAAACTGAAAATTTTAAAATTCATGACTTTCACTTCTTTTTTCTTTGTTTTTCATTTGTTTAAGAAAAGTGAAGAAAATAATAAATAATAAATTACGAGCGCACCAAAAAATATTCAGATCTTGATGTAATATTATACAGTATTTCGCATACAGTATATCAGACAAAATTTTTTGTGTGTTCCTGTAAATACAATCTGCTTTCTATTATATAGGAAATAACTTGTAGTATACCTCAGCAACGTATATTAATTTCATAAAATGTTTAATAGTTTAATACAATTAAAACGCGCACCAACAAATGCTCTGCCTATTACATTTATGTAATGGAATACTTTTGTGTGACACGGTAATTCAATAACAAGTGTTCTTTGCATCACAGGTTGTACAGAATGTATATATTACAGTACATACATCATAGATGCATATCAATCCTTACTAATATTATAAATCGGAAAGTGAGTTTGTTTGTTTGTTTGTTTGTTTGTTCCGCTTTCACGCCGTAACTACTGAACCGATTGCTTTGAAATTTTGCAGACGTAAAGTTAGAAGTCCGGATTAAATAATAGGGTACTTTTTATCCCGGAAAAAATTGATATTCCCGAGGGAAAATAAGAATATAGTTTGCCTGATGAATGGATTGGAGATGGCGCTGTGTGTCGTTTAAAACAAGATAAAATATTGCAAACGAATATAAACATGTAAATTTAGAAGCTAAATGATACGATAATGAATCCCCGAAAATGAGGAATTCCAGAGGGATGACGTACAATTTGTTTTATCGTCTAAACTATTTTTTTACATCTACTTATATATTGCAAACGAATATGAACATGTAAATTCAGAAGCTAAATGATACGATAATCCTTACTAATATTATAAATCGGAAAGTGAGTTTGTTTGTTTGTTTGTTCCGCTTTCACGCCGTAACTACTGAACCGATTGCTTTGAAATTTTGCAGACGTAAAGTTAGAAATCCGGATTAAATAATAGGGTACTTTTTATCCCGGAAAAAATTGATATTCCCGAGGGAAAACAAAAATATAGTTTTCTTGATGGATGGATCGGAGATAGCGCTGTGTGTCGTTTAAAACAAGATATAATATTGCAAACGAATATAAACATGTAAATTTAGAAGCTAAATGATACGATAATGAATCCCCGAAAATGAGGAATTCCCGAGGGATGACGTACAATTTTTTTTTATCGTCTAAACTGTTTTTTTACATCTACTTATATATTGCAAACGAATATGAACATGTAAATTTAGAAGCTAAATGATACGATAATGAATCCTCGAAAATGAGGAATTCCCGAGGGATGACGTACTATTTGTTTTATCGTCTAAAATGTTTTTTTTACATCTACTTATCCTGAAATAACTATAAGTCAACGAATTACTAATTGGTATAAGTATTAGTTACGTTATTTAGTTCTTGAGGTATGCGATAGATGGAGCTGGGTGTTTTTAAAACGTGATAACGATGTGCAGTAGCTGTATAATAGTTAGGTTAGGTTAGTTTAGTGCTTTTTTTTTTCTAGGTAGATACCTAAAGTAGTTATTGTTTTTTCGATAGGTAATTATGTCGCTTTGTTCGTCATTTAGATTGTTATAGTTTAGTTTGGGATTTTAGTTTGGTTTAGGTTTATAGTTTACTCATATTTTCACAATGCCTCGCAAACGTAAAACTAATTTGTCGAGCACCTCATCAAAAGCTCGGACAATGAAAATTTTTGCCCGATCTCAAGAATCGTCTCTCCATGCTGAATTAAGAAGGCGCGAACAAGCAGAGCGTCAGGCTGCTTCGAGAGCTGCTGAGCTACCATCTCAGCGCCAGCAAAGACTTGAGGAGCAAGCCGCTCGCCAAGCTTCTTTGAGGGCTTCTGAGAATGATATTCGTACTCAAGTCCGTTTATCGCAACAGGCTCAACGTCAGCATGGTCAGCTCTATGTAGCGTGTTCCCGGGTTTCCAGTGCCCAAAGTCTGCATGTTTTTGCTCCACAAGGGAAAACATATAATATAGTGTACCATTCAGTTTTGGTTTAACAATTAATCGTATCCAGCGTTACATCGCGCTTCTTACATTTTTCCGTGGAAATGAGAAGTTTTCTTATAGTTGTGCTTTATACCACAATATAACCGAATTCCACGCGGGCGAAGCCGCGGGCGGAAAGCTAGTTTTATTATATTCGAAAGAGTGTAACACCATTAAAATGCACTTGAAACTTTTTCCCATTTACCGTAATGTAATGGAATACTTTTGACTGTCCCTGAAATTGAACTATGTGTCCGATTTTCTTAAAAACTGAAATTACTCGACAGAATTATGTAATAATTATATATTTTAAATTTCAAACGATTCGGTTAAGCAGTTTTTGCGTTGTTATATGCGGACAGACAGTCAGACAGTATTACGTGTTTACATAACATACGTATTCACCTAAATGACTATACGTATTTACATAATTACGAACGCACCTAAAAACCCTTTAAAAACTTTCTAATTTAACGTTTTTATGGAATATTCGCGTTTGAAATGAAATAGACGCCCTCTCGCGGACAAAGTCTGAAACGAAATAGAACTGATACCGTGAGCTAGAGGTCTGCACGGGCCGGGCCTCGGCCCGAGCCCGGCCCGGGTCGATTTCCAATAATGGCATTCGGGCCGGGCCGGGCTCGGGCCTTACTTCTGAAGACTCGGGCCGGGCCGGGCCTAGTCACTAATCTTTTCGGGCCGGGCCGGGCTGGGCTCGGGCCTTAATTTTTTTGCTGGAGTATCGGGCCGGGCCTAACTTTTTTTTCCGTACGAAGCCGAGACTGATTCCATTCTTCCTAGTTTTCATGGACAAAAATAATCAGTTCCTATTGAATCTTCCTATATGAAAATCCTTTTCTCGACTTTTTATAAATCAGTAATATTTGGCTTTGTCCAAAAATTTCTGCAAAAAAAGCATATACTTTTAAGCCGTCATTATTCTACAATTAAACATTAGAATTTATTCCTTTTAAAGAATCGTAGATTACTAGGCGTTTTAAAATAGAATTAAACACACACACATACACACACACACACACACACACACACACACACACACAAAAAAAAAAAAAAAAAAAAAAAACATGATTATGACGGATTTTTTTTTAAACTGAATACTGAAAGTTTCTTTTAAAATGTTCATCCATGCAAAATGAATACAACAATACGGGAGAAAAAAAATATATTAAACATTTACGTCTGTTAAGAAGGGAATGCATTTTTTTTTCGTTCCAAAGCGATTTCGTCTTTGGAAATTTTACCATACAACGCTTTTTCGATTTTTTGTCTCCATTACAGAGAATATGGATTAATAATACTAGTGATAACAGAAACATTTACATACAACAAACAAAGATCCATTTAAAAGCATAAATATCGCAGCCTACGGCACTTCTGCATAAATGGAAACTATAAACATGGAAAAAAAAAGACTAATATAATTTTTTTTGGTCAGAACTCTTCCATAAGTTTAAAGATCAATGTTCTGTAGAAATTCACTCGAGCCGGGCCGGAATTTTAAACTTTTTTCCGGACCGGGCCGAGCTCGGGCCGAAATTTTAACTTTCGGGCCGGGCCGGGCCAAAATTTTGACTTTCGGGCCGGGGCCGGGCCTGGAAATTTCGGCCCGTGCAGACCTCTACCGTGAGCATCTTCCGCTGAAATCAGTGTTTAAAAGGCCGATAAATAAAAAAAAAAGTTCTATAATAAATAAATAAATAAACAGTTCTATAACGCATGCAACATTGGGTTCTTTGTATTAAAATTAAAAATCAAAATTTTATACACAAAGTTTAGATCTATAATATAAAAAAGTACATTTGACTTACTCATGGCAAAATAACATGACAGCAACAGAATGCTTGCATGATTCGCTGCTTCAGCTTTGCAAGAGCAAGAAAATTTTTTATTTTCAAGTAACAATATTAGGCCTCACTGCCTCTGTTCCCCTGGTATAGTGGTTATGTCGCTGACGTACAAGAGGAGAATACCCTGGTTCGATTCCATCCAAAGGTAAATGTTGTTTCATTACTGTTGTTTGAAATTAATCGATGTATTGAAATTCCTTAAGGTGTGTTTCTCGTTGCGACGTATTGTGAATTTATTTTTTCCTCCGTCTTTGAAACAAAAATTTTAAATATAAAAATAAGAAAAAAATACGGAATATTTCTTGGAAATTACGAAAAAAAAAAAAAAAATCCGTTAAGAAATGGAAATAATTCTGGCGTCTAGATTACCAGTACTATTTCCGTTTTTTAACGGAATTACTTTTTACAGTGTTTAGTTCTTATTATTTTAAGTCGCATTTCGGAATAATGCATGTAATAATGAAATTTAGTCAAATTGTGATTGTCGGAGGTTCCTCTCAGCCCGCACAACTTTGAAGAAAATCCGTGGCAGTTATAGCTGCCACCACCGATATTATTAGGTGATATCGGTCACCTACTGTGAGGATTGTGTAAATGAACACTGACGCTATCAATTAACTGAACTAATAGTTTTTTTTATATTATATGTACACAAGAAATACACTATTTACAATTATATACAATTACAACTCGGGTATAGATGATCTGGTTCAACATTAAATTAAATACCGTAAAAGTTGGCTGTGTACTGTTCAGATTACACCTTCTCCCTCACACTCAATGCACGTTAGATTCACTTTACTGGAGATCAATTTCGAATCTCACAACATATGGATACTCGGCCTATGCTATCCGGCCCAGAGCACAACACCAGGATGTCTGTGTCCCTTGCTTTCCAGATACGAACTGCCTACGCTCTACAACACAGAGCACTCTCTACGAGGACCTCTGTCCCACACACTCTCTAGGTACGAGCCCAGATGCCAACTACACACTAGGACCTCTGTCCTGCACTCCTCTAGGTACGAACCCCAGATACGAACTGCTCAAATCTCAGACAAGACTTGCTCTTCTCTAATCACTGCTTTCCCTAATATAAACCCCCCTTTGGAGCTTATCGATTGGACACATTCCACATTGCTTTCTTGATCCGTGACATGTTCCTTGTTTGCCCATCATTCTCATACATCGCTGATGGATGAATACGCCTCTCAGCAATCTTCTCTTTCTCTCATTCACCACCTGTACATGATACCTGTCAATTCTCACTTTAACAAAGAAAGAATGTCACCTTGAAAATTCCAGTACACAGCCGGTACAATGCAGAGAATCTTAAGACAGAGAAATAACGGAAATTCCAATCTGTAACAGATGTTGTCTTAGAACCTGACACCCCCCACCTTAGCGGAAAATATGCCTTTTAAGGGCTAATTTTCCCCCAAACACATAGTAATATCACAGAAGATTTCAACAGCCTCTTTGCAGATTTCTTCATTATGCTTATTTCATAGGTATTTCCAGGTGTCTCAACATTATCTACCGACATCTCTACCGAACCTTGTACTAATATCATTATTACATAAACAATACACATGCTAATACACTATTATAAACACAAAATTCAAAAATATTTACACATACACAGAAAAAAATTGATGAAACACGTGATGACATCCCTTTAAGGTTGTCCACTACTTGGTCGTTGATGCTGATGGGCTAACAACTGGTTGTTCTTCCCAGCTTTTTCTATGTAGCCTGGAAATTGCATCAGCATTCAAATGTTGGGCTCCTGGACGATGAGAAATACTCAGGTTCCAGCGTTGCAAGGCAAGAGCCCATCTAGTGAGTTTGAGTGATCTTGGGGTTGTTTGAGTGAGAAATTTTAATGGATTATGATCCGTAATGATCTCAATTTGAGATCCATAGGTCCACTTTTCAAACTTTCACAACTCAAAGAGAACACTCTGATATTCCCGGCCTACGATAGGTGTAGCCAAACTCGTCACTTTACACAACTCATCTTTAAGAGTATTAAATGCTTTTTCTGCTCTTTCATCCCATGGTATAGTGTTTTTAACCTTCCTCTTAGTTAATTTGGTTAAGGGAATAGCTATTTCGGCATAATTTGGAATATAGGATCGGTAAAATCCCATTAATCCCAAAACAGATCTAACTTCCTTTTTAGTTTTTGGTCTCTTTCGATCCCTTATTGCACCTATTTTTTCCTCATCAGGTGCATGCGTTCCACCTCTAATTACATGACCTAAAAACTTAGTCAATTTCTCTCCAAATTTACATTTATCCAGCCTAATCGTAAAATTTCTGTTTTTAAGTTCTTCAATGACGGCCCTAACATGCTCACAATGCTCTTCCCAGGTGTCGGAGAAAATGATGACATCATCAATATATGCTTCCGCATACCTCCGATGACCTTGAAGAACCTCATTCATATCTTTCTGGAACGTAGCAGCCGCCCCTGATAATCCAAAAGGCATAGTACGCCACTGATAAGTTCCGTTATGCGTTGTAAAAGCTGTCAAATGTTTACACTCCTCAGCCATTTTAATCTACCAATAACCCCTCAATAAATCAATAGAAGATAAATATTTAGCCGCCCCTGCGGTATACATGATTTCTTGTGACTCTTTCATCGGAAAGGTTGGAACTTGAGTTTCTGAATTTAAAGCTCTATAATCTATACAAAGTCTAACAGTTGCGTCTTTTTTCGCCACGCAAACCATTGGATGACTGATTTCAGCATTTGATACTTCGATTAAATTTAATTCTAATAACTCCTGAATCTGCTTATCTACTTCCTCTTTGTAAGCTACCAGTACGCTATATAACTTTGGCTTTTTCCTGGCCACCCCCGGTTTAAGATCAATACGATGTTCCCCTACATCTGCTGGTCGTACAGGACCCATAAACACCTCTTTATTCTCCCACAAAATGTATTTTATATCTTTCACTTGACTATTAGATAACCCTTTTATTTCGAACTTCTCTATATCTCGTTCTATTTCTTGATCCCGGTTCAAAATAGGAATTTCCCCAACTTCTCCAAATTCCTCGTCACCTTCGAAAACAATATTAACTATATTACATTTAGCAATAAATTCTCGTATTTTATTTTGGTGTACATGCTTCCTACTCCAACTATAACCGAATGCTGGTTTCGTTTTTCGACGATAGTTGCCGGCCCTTGCCACCTAGAATATAACTTATTAGTTAAATCGGGGATTAACAGTATTACTTTATCGCCTATTTCAAACGTTTTTTCTTTTGACATTAAGTTATAATGATACGCCATTCTATTTTGTTGCATCTCGGACGATAATTTTGCCTCATTTGCGGCTCTTTCTAAGCGTCCCCTAAGTTTATTCAAATACTCATGAATCGGCATAGTATCTAACTGCGCCCCCCTCATTTTCACCTGCCCAGGATGACTTGAGAATCGATAAAGGACCCTCCGGCGCTCTACCATATAATAACTGGAAAGGTGCGATTCCCGTCGTAGAATTTGGGACTACCCTATATGCCCATAATATAAATGGTATTTGTTCATGCCACTTTTTTCCTTCTTCTCTAATAGTGTGATGTAACATACGTTTAAGAGTCTGATTAAAATGTTCCACAAGATCGTTAGACTGTGGATACTGTGGGATCGAAAATCTTGGAGTAGTGCCTAACCTTTTCTCAAATTCTTTCGTTAAGTCGGCAGTGAAATTGGTTCCATTATCACAGACAATTATATTTGGAATTCCTGTCCTCATAAATATTTGAAGTAACGCATCACACGCGGTTTTAGCCGTTAAATTTTTTAGAGGGATCGCATCCGCCCACCTGGTATGTTTATCAATTAAAGTTAGTATATACTGATGCCCTTGTGAACTTTTAGGATCAATAGGCCCAATTAAATCAACATTAACTACCTGAAATTCTAGTTCTGGCCGCGATACTGGAGAAATAGGAGCTCTATCATTCACTTTAACCTCTCTAGACAATTGGCACTCTAAACATGACTCACAAAATTGTTTAGTCTCTTTCGCCATCCTCTCCCAATAAAACGAATACCTGATTCTCTGTAAAGTTTTCTTGGCTGCATGATACCCTCCAAATAGGGGTGTAGGTACTGGGGAGGCGTCTCGCTCCCCCAATGTCGGCAACTTCGATGGCAGTCGGCAAATTCTAGGTAGTCAATATCAGTCGATACAACTACAAAACACACGACTTTTTTTCAATTTTACATGTTTTTACTTAAAGCAAAAACTAAAAAACACCAATCCTTTGTTTAAAGATAAAAAACCAACGATTATAAATGCACAAATAAAGTATGAAAAGGTAGCAAACAGCCGTTTCGAATCTACTATGGAGATTCTTCATCAGTGCAAAACTCAGCGAGCTAGAAAAAGCAAAACTGAGCTAAGAGACAGAGAGACGAAGGCTTAAATACCCGCTACGGAAACGATCCCGCCTAAAGGAAAGCAGCCAATGAGAAGAGAGCAGCCTAACAACTGGCTGGACAAGTAGCGACATCTACCGGAGAATAAACAAAACAAAAACTAAAAAGCGAAGGGGGAAAAAAGTTTAAATTAAATTAAAGATTTCCAAATGCTAGGAAAATAAGGCGTACTTGATAAGTCATTGACCAAGGAGTGAGAATTTTTAATGATGTGGTAAGCTTCCCAAAAATTAAGATCAAGAATGGAAAGACACTTTTGGATGATGGTAGCTGAAGAAAAGTTAAACTTATGTTGTAAAGACCAACAATGTTGAGCAATGGAAGAACGTTTAAGCTCTTGATTTTTGACATATCTTTTATGTTCCATTAAACGAAATCTGAGAGCACGTTTAGTCTGACCAATATAAGAAAGGCCACATTGGCAAGAAATTTGGTAAATACCCCAGTTATCTAAACGATCAATGGGATGCTTAAGGTTTGAAAAGGCAATTTTATTAACAGGAGAAAAAATAACATTGAAATCGAACCTTTTTAAAATTTTAGCAACTTGCTGACTGATTTTGGGGAAAAAAGGCAAAACAACCAAAGTATTGGAATTTGAATTAAAGTTTTTACTTTCAGATTGGGTGGATTTTGTTAATTTTCTATGAATTGAATCTATAATATTAGGGGAATAACCACGATCAAGAGCAATAGCTTTAAGATAATTAAGTTCATCCATAAGTCCAATACTTTGGTTGTTTTGCCTTTTTTCCCCAAAATCAGTCAGCAAGTTGCTAAAATTTTAAAAAGGTTCGATTTCAATGTTATTTTTTCTCCTGTTAATAAAATTGCCTTTTCAAACCTTAAGCATCCCATTGATCGTTTAGATAACTGGGGTATTTACCAAATTTCTTGCCAATGTGGCCTTTCTTATATTGGTCAGACTAAACGTGCTCTCAGATTTCGTTTAATGGAACATAAAAGATATGTCAAAAATCAAGAGCTTAAACGTTCTTCCATTGCTCAACATTGTTGGTCTTTACAACATAAGTTTAACTTTTCTTCAGCTACCATCATCCAAAAGTGTCTTTCCATTCTTGATCTTAATTTTTGGGAAGCTTACCACATCATTAAAAATTCTCACTCCTTGGTCAATGACTTATCAAGTACGCCTTATTTTCCTAGCATTTGGAAATCTTTAATTTAATTTAAACTTTTTTTTTCCTTCGCTTTTTAGTTTTTGTTTTGTTTATTCTCCGGTAGATGTCGCTACTTGTCCAGCCAGTTGTTAGGCTGCTCTCTTCTCATTGGCTGCTTTCCTTTAGGCGGGATCGTTTCCGTAGCGGGTATTTAAGCCTGTGTCTCTCTGTCTCTTAGCCAGAGTTGGGCAGCATCGAAAATACATGTATTTGAAATACATTTTCAAAATACATTTGTATTTTGTATTTTAATCAGACTAAACTAAAGTATTTTGGCAATGTATTTTGAAATGATTTTTTCAAGTATTTTGTATTTTGAAAATACATTTCATACTCAAAATACATTTCTGTAGATTTTAAACTTTGCGGTATTGTAAACCGCAAATCAGAGAGTCACAACAAGGAAATGTCGTCTGTTTTGCTAAGTCTTCGAATTCGTTTCTGGATGTTAATATAAACACACTTTTTCAAGTAGTGATATGATAAAGATTGTTAATGAACAGGATGTATAGCTTCTTCAGAAGCATTTATGCTGAATGGTTACAAAAATAGTGTTATAAGTCTTGATGCTTCTGTGAGAACTATATAAAAAAAGGTTCAATGATAGACAGGAAGTATATTTTTGAGTTTTACTTCTTATTGCTTTCCCTTCCCCCCATGTACGTTAGAAATGTATTGGTATTATTTATTATAAAGGCTCGGGTAAATTAAATAAGACTTTTGACTCTCCCAATGAAAATATAGGATAATTTAATTGTGATAATACATGGCTTTCAGAATTAAACAAGAAATATTTCAAAATGTCTGCTGATGATAATGGAAAAATTAAGAGAAAATTCTATTGTATAAAATAAGAACTTCAGTTAAATTTGGAACTTTTCAAGTTGGAATAAACTTTAAACTTTTTAAAGTTAAGATATTAGTTTTGAACTGTGAAATATTGATTTTAGCAATTTTTTTTTTAGTCTCTGGATATATATTGAATCGAGTTTTTTGTTTGTTTTTCCATACATTTGACATTAGTTTACTACAGGTGAAATACATCATAATATTAGATCTATTTATTGATACAAAATTCAAATATTCATTTTTGAATACATTAAATATAGGGATTTTAGTTAAGGATTCGTCCTTACTAGAATTATGCATTTATGCCGCTATAAAGAAAAAAAAAATAAATTAAATAAAATTTTTTTGTTGTTGTTGCTATTTTATTTTATTTTATTTTAGTAAATAATTAACACGGGGTAGATTTAAACTAGTGCCTGACCAAAATAGGATTTTCAAGTGTAAAGCTAAATTTGATTCTTTTCCAAGCTCGTGCAGAAAAAAAAAAAAAACAAGTCGGAAATTGCACGTTAAGCGTAGCAAATGTGTTGCGTTTGTATAATAACGAAGTTTAAAAAATATTCAGATCTTGGTATAATAGTATACAGTATTTCGGGCACAATATAGTAGACGAAATATTTTGTGCGTCCCTGTAAATACCATATGTTTTCTACTATAAAGGAAGTAACTTGTAATAATCCTCAGTAATATATATAAATTTCATAAAATGTTAAATAGTTTAATACAACTAAAACGCGCCCCAAGCAATGCATATACCATTATGTAGTGGAATACTTTTGTGCAGGGGCGTGCGAAGAGAAAGTTGCACCCGGGGCAAAGTTACATTTAGTGCTCCCTCCCCCCCATCTTTCTTTCTTTCTTTCTTTTCTTTTTTTTTGTGACAGGACATAAATGACATTGGTAGTATAAATTTCGCACCCCCTATATTTCTGCGCTCAGGAAGACCGCCCCCTTTTGCACGGCGCTATTTTTGTGTAGCCCTGTAAATGAATAACAAATATTCATTGCACGATATATTGTACAGAAAGTATATTATAGTAAATACTTCATAGATACAAATAAATTTTATTGTGTTCGATTGAGCGTAGCGCCATTAGAATACACTTGAAACTTTTTTCTCCTTTGACCGTAATGTAACGAAATACTTTTGACTGTCCCTGTAATCAGGGCCGTAATTAGAAATGAGTAATAGGTAAGACTCAAGAAAATGTAGGGGGGAGGGTCATATTTTCTCTGTCTCTGTGCGATGCAAAAAGATAAATTAGTGCCTATTCACACTGTAGTTGTTATATTTCTCATTAAACTGTTGTAATAACTTCATTTTGTGCTAAGAAAAGAATATGATGATGAAAAATTCGAGTGTATAACGAGGACAAAATTAAGCATAATTTTAGCTTCATATGTGCAAATAGGATGAGTAAGTATTGAAACATTTATTTTAGTTACAATCAGGGCTGGGGTTTTTGCCGGCAGAAAATAGTTTTTGCTGTGCAAGTGGCAGAAAGTGGTTATAACTGGTTTTAACCGGCAGAAACTGGTAACAACCGGCATAAATTAATTTTGATATAATGTGAGACGTTTTTATTAGTATTAAATTGCTTATGTACAACATATTATTTAGGATAAATAACAAATAAAATATTGTGAATAGTTTTAATTAAAAAATTAATTTGTTCTAGAATGTGATAATTTTTAATCTTTTATGAAGAATCAGCCATATTATTTGCAGACAATTGAAAATGATATTAAAGACATAGCAGTTGTTACAAATTCAAATAAATACCACGAGTATATATACCTATACCATGGAATGTTCTTAGTATATTATCACATTTTCACAAAAAAAAAATTTGTTGTTTTAATATTGTACAAAATGTCTCATTATTATTTTTTTGTGCTACAATTATTATTATTATTATTATTTGTATATTTTCACAAGAACCATTTCTCTTTACATGTAGTAGTAGATATTTTTTAAGCTATTGCAGTGTATTATTTATTTTAAAATATTCTGAAAAGTGATGTTAAAACATCATAGAATTTTTTTGTAAATCTTTTTCTTAAATTTTTAAATAGAAATTCAATAGTAAACAATAATATCACCGATAGTTAAATTTGTACAGCATCAGAATACCGTTATGAAAATTTCTGTTTTTCAAGCGGCAGAAAATTATTATATAATGAAAGTATATTTATGTGATCCTTTTGAAACTTTTTGCTACTTTGAATAGCATTCATTATCTTTATTTTAATTTTTTAACTAAATTCTTTTTATTTAAAATACATCTGTGAAATATGAATCATTGCAGGTTAAAGTTCTTATTAGTATTATTTCTTAGTTTCTGGCAATTTTTGCCACTTACTGGCAGAAACTAGTTTCTGCCATGCTGGTTTTAACCGGCTATAACCGCTAGTAACCATCTTGACAAAAAACTTGCCAGCCCTGGTTACAATTTAGTATTTTTTGCAAAATTGCGAAAGGACCTCGAAAATAAATTAGATTTTTGAACAGAATTTCATTTGTATTTTTGGAATATAAATTTATTTAGTGACCTTGAAGTCTTTTCCAGGGGAGGCTCAAAATGTTTTATTGGTGTAGGGAAGGGGGGGTGAGTCGCCCGTAGCACCCCTTAGCTACGGCCCTGCCTGTAATTGAACTATACATCCGATGGTCATAAAATTTGAAATGACTCGACAAAATGTGTAATAATTATATATTTTAAATTTCAAACGGCTCGGTTGGTTAGTTTTTGCGTTGTTATATGTGGACAGATGGACGGACTGAACGACAGCTACAGGTGCTACGTATTTACATAATTACAAACGCACCTAAAAAATTTTCAGATAGAAATTATAAGCGGAATCTATGCGTGGTATATAAACATATTATTAATTTAGTTTTACTTGTTTAATAAATCCATTCTCCTTATAAAGATACTTATGCTTATGTTAATGTGAGTATTTGCATGAGTTTGTGTAAAACTAAAAAATAAAAATTAATTTAAAAAAATGTGTTTTTTATTGTTTTATGACTAATTATCAAATGCATTTATTCCTTATTGATTGATGTAGTTATTTACACGATTGAAAGTTCAAAAATCGATATCGTTTTTCATTGTACACAGAGAAAGAGGTATGTTTATTATTTGACTTTTAAATTAATCGAAAAAAAATAATATCAAGAAAATTAATTATCTAAGAAAATAGTGTAAATAGTATAATAGTAAAAAAATCGTCTCCGGAAGGCGCAAATTTTTTGAAAGTGTTAAAATTCGTAATTTTAGAAAAACGATTGCGCCGTCGAAAAAGGAAAGAAACTTTTAACTGTAAGTATACTTTTTTGTTAACACGTTCGCTGCCGCTCACTCAAAAGCGCGTGATGTGGCGCCAATGTTAAGGGGCCACTCACGCGCCAACACGTGATGTGGGGTGATGTCCAATAGCCAGTCACGCCGGAAAATCTTTCACTGATTCTTTGTTATAAAAGTAAATCGACTTCTGGGAAAAACCCACTTCTACAATTCGGCATTAACTATCATCACCTCTTCATGTAAGCGGCAGCGAACGTGTTAATCAATACACCCACCCCTCCCTCCGAAATCAAATCGAAAGTGTGCGTTGCCGAAATTGAGTAAATGTCAAAAGTGAAAACTACCCTCTTTGAAAATGTCTTTGTTTACTATATGAAATGAATTCTCATATAGAATTATTTATTTCTTTTTTAATCATTTATGTACACTTATTACTTTCATTTTTTAACATTCTCCTACAAAGTTTAAAATTGTTTATGAATCCGGTTTGTTTGTCTGTCCGTTCTCTATCTCGCGTAAGTATAGTCCGATTTTCATGAAATTCGTAAATGTTACTGGGCGTCACTAAACGGCATTTTCAGTATTGGAAATGAAGTTTATAGCATTAATAGTTTATTTACAGGGACACACAAAAGTAAGGTTACATCATGGCCTATGGGAAAAATCATTTGCGGTGTATTTTAGTGATATACTATTTGAAATATATAAAAATATAAATGTATGTGTATAAATTTATATATATCACTTACACAGAGATAACTGTTGAATGTGATGTCCATAGAATTTAGCATTCATTTACAGGGGCGCATAAAAGAATTTGACTACAGAAGAAATTGAACAATAATTATACTTTTGAAGACTATGAATTACTGGAACTGAATTTTTAGTTATGACATGCGTTTTTAAATTGAACTATTTTTTTAATACGACTCGGGGTCTCTGAATTCTAAAAATTCCATACAGGGCTGTACAGAAATTCTCTTTTACAGTTCGTTTATTCACGTAAATTGCTTAATAGAAAATTTGAACAATGCTATTTGAACAACGCAATGCTACTAGTTTGTATTGGCTTAACTGAAATAACTTTTAGCGTAAAGTCTATAGATCACATACAAGATTGCTCAAAAAAAAAAAAAAAAAAAAACTGATATTTTTTCGATTATTGATATTAATGGCAGAAATTGGCTTTTCAAATACTTTATTTTAGCATCATTGTTCTCTTTAATAAGCTGTAAAGTTTTGTTACATTATGCTGAATGCGTTGGAAAGTATTTCATAATCTATGCCTGACGCATGATTTTTTTTTTCTTGTTTTCCTTATTTTTAAAATTTGTAATTTCAAATGCTTAATCAGTTTTGAAAAAGCACTTTGCATTCATATAGTGCAACACTCAGCAAATTTTAAAATTTGAAAATGTATTTTGTATTTTGAATGTATTTTGAAAATACATGTATTTTGTATTTTGAACTTTTCTCTTTTGAAAAGTATTTTGTATTTTGTATTTTAAGATCTAAAACCAATGTATTTTGTATTTTGTATCGAAAATGATTTTTCGATGTATTTTGCCCAACTCTGCTCTTAGCTCAGTTTTGCTTTTTCTAGCTCGCTGAGTTTTGCACTGATGAAGAATCTCCATAGTAGATTCGAAACGGCTGTTTGCTACCTTTTCTTACTTTATTTGTGCATTTATAACCGTTGGTTTTTTATCTTTAAACATTTTTGCACAAAGGCTTTATTTGCTATTTTAATACCAATCCTTTGCATTTTTCTAAAGAATTTCTTCCAAAAATCCGAATTTTGCCTTATTATTTTTCGAATTTACGTGACAGCTGAAAATAAATTGAGAAAAAATTCGGGTAAGACTATTCTTTCTGAGAATCCGCAATAGATTAGTAGAGTTCTAGCAGATCAACTAGTATTAAAGATGTTGACGACTTCGGTGAAGATATTCATATTACTTGTGTGCATGGACTTAACCCACGAGTAGCAACAATCACACCTCGGCGAATATGTAACCGTCTGAAAAAGACTGTTTATTGGATGAATGGAAAGTTGAGTAAAAATGTTCTTCATTCTTATTGGACAGGAAAGTTATTACATAGACAATCATTTCATTGAGTTTGTAGCTAAAATTCTAGGATTGGACAGAAATCGATTATCTTATTAAAATGCAACTGATCTGCCAAATTCATAACTTTGTGGAAACTACTTGCAAAAACTTTATTTTAGTATTTAATTGGTAGGTTTATCACTGCGTTTTCCTGCTCCCAGTCATCCATTTTTTCATACCTTATGGTACAAGATATACTTGCTAAGGCCCGAGCTTGATCCGAGGCCCGTACCCGGCCAGGCGAAATAAAGACTATTTTCAAACGGGCCGAGTCGGCAGAATTAAGACATTTTTATCAACGGGCTGGTAAACGAAATATACGAAATACCGTGCCAGCAAAAAAATTAAACAAACCAGCGAGGCCAGAAAGAAAAAAAAGAAAAAAAAATTGGCGGGCTTGCCGGCTTGATTTAAAAAAGTAAACAAACCTGTAAAATATTGGCTAGTTTCAATGAATATGATTTTCGTGAGAATAAGTGTAAATGTTCGTCATGAACCGATGCTAATTTGACAAATCAATACAGAAATGTAGCATGTTCACCGTAAAGGTCAGCATCAGGAAGAAAGTCTAAGCTGAGTTTTTTTTTTTTTTTTTTTCCTTCTTTAGCAGACTTTTGCAGTGCTGAAATCAGGCTTGGTTTTTTTCTCGAGACGAGATGGAACTGTACTTAATTGTTCTCAGGATGTATAGTGCAGGCAATATGTTGTGTAAAAATACTAAAAACGATAATGTTCTGTTAAAGTAATCTTTGGAAATATATCGTAAGGTAGTCAAATGTATTGCTAAACAACACATTTTTAAACTAATTTTTAACTGTAAAGGCTTAACACTGACAAGCCTGACTATTGAAGCGATTTGGAATCCAATAGCGTTTCCTTTTATTTATTTTTTTCTTATATGAACATAAATAAATTAATTGCTGACATATAAGAGATTCTTGTTATGGCTTCACGTTTTTCTCCTTTTTCATGATGTCGCAACTGGAAATTCGTTTCAAAACACTTTCTTTAACACTATTTTATCTAAGTTGCATTGTCTTTACCAAAAAATGAATAACGTCATTCGATTAAATAGTTTCTAATTGAGAAGACCTGCCAATCTTATGCATTTCCGAAAAGATATGATGATATGAATTCAGAAGTGTGTTTTTCAAAAATAGCTCTTTTGTTTTGGGAAACACCTTAATAAATGTGGAAGAAATATTTTCACAAATCTACTTTTTATTAGACAGCTTCAAAAATAGTCTAAACTACATTTTTTTTATGAATCCTTATTTGAATGTTGAAACGTCAAGGAAAAATAGTCATTAATGTTGCTTTTATGTACTTTCTGTCGTGCGAACGCATCGTAATTTTAATACTGTACATTTATTATATAAAATATGTATGCGATATTCTTAAAGGAATCTTAATTGTTGTTACGTCAAAATTTTGATTTTTTTTTTTTAAATAGAAAATGAATTGGGCCAGATCGGGAAGCGCTGTGCCATGTACTATAAATATAAACGAACCGAACTTTAAATTTTTACATCGGATAAGCTGGTCCAAGAGAACTATCGTTCGAGCCGGGCCTGGGCCTGAAAATTCCGGGCCGTAGTGAAATTCTGACTCTAATATAGGAAAATACGATGATAAACCTATCGATTATCCACAAAAATCTGGTCTGCAGGTGGCATTAAGCATGACTTTGGAGACCAGTTGCATTTTATCATGCGAATCTTGAAATTTCAGCCGTCAACTCGATAAGGTGGTGATCTATGCAGCTGATTCTCAGTTTGATGGTGTTTTCTTCTAGATATCCGCAGATGACGTGACATAGGTAAAGTTCAATGAAATGGGTTGAAAAATTGAATCATTTAAACGATTGTTTACGACTAAGGCCGATTATTGAAAAATTGACCAGTCTGATGAATAAAGTGTTTTTCTTATTCCATTTAGAAACTAGAGATCTCTGCACGGGCCAAAATTTTCAGGCTCGACCCGTTCGAAAAAAATATTGGCCCGGCCCGCTATAAAAGTTGAAATTTCGACCAAGACCGGCCCGCAAAAAAGAAAAAAATCCATCCCGGTTCGATTGAACTTCTACAAAATACTGATTTTTACTTGTACGGAGAAGTTCTGATAAAAAAAAAAAAAAAAAAAAAATACGTTAGAATTTTTATAACGTTTATAACCTTCACTTATATAGAAGTGCCGTAGTTTATGTTTTTAATAAACCTCTGTTTGTTTTAGTTATCCAATTAGTAAATGTTTTAGTTATCCAGGTATAAAATTGTATTACATTTTTTCCCTCACATATTATCGCATTCATTTTATATACAGTGTCTCACATAAGTGATGGGACACTTGTGCTTTACAAAAGGAAACTAATTAAATAAATTAAAAAAACATGTACACATTTTTTTGTGGGTGTGTTTCATACTTAAATTTAGTAAAGATTATTACATAACATACATTTTGTCAAAATATTAAAATATTAATTTAATAAAAATACAAATGTTTAGAACGGAGCAAAAAATAGCTCACATAAGTGATGGGACACCATTATATATGCAGCACAAATCGTCTGAAATAAGCAATAAAAATATTTTTTGGGGTTTTATTTTTACTTAAAAGCAATTGGCAATAATTTATAAAATCGTCTGCAGTATTTCTCTCCAGTTTGTTTTGGATTTTTTGTGTTTTTTAGCTTTGTGTAGCCATGAATGCTAAACGAAAAGAAACTTCGCCTGAAATTCGAAAATTAGTTATTAATTTGCATATTGAACGTGGAAAATCTATTAGAAAAACTGCTGAAACAGTTAACTTGAATTGTTCAACAGTTTTTAATATCATTAAACGATATAAAAAGAATCATATGATTCAGGATAAAAGAAGACCTGGCCGACCATCAAAGCTATCCAATGGAATAAAGCGAATTATCGTTCGAAATATTAAAAAACAATCCAAGAAATAGTGCTTCAAAAGTTGCTGCTGATTTACAAGCATTATATGGAATAATTTTTAATCCTGAGACTATTAGAAGGGTAATTCGATATCACGGTAGAGTAGCCAGGAAAAAATTCTTCGTAAGTGAAAAGAATAGAAAACTCAGACTAACTTTGGCAAAATCCAACATAAATAAGAAGTCTGATTACTGGAATAAAGTTATATTTGCTGATGAGAGTAAATTTAATATATTTGGTTCTGACGGTAGAATCTTGGTGTGGAGAAAACCCAGGGAAGAATTTCGCAAACAGAACTTGGTACCAGCAGTAAAACATGGTGGAGGAGGAGTTGTGGTATGGGGGTGTATGTCGTACGCTGGAGTTGGTAATCTTGTTTTTATTGAAAGTATAATGGATCAGTACAAGTATATTGATATTTTAAAGCACAATTTGAAATCTTCAGCACGAAAATTGAACCTTCATAACGATTTTAAATTCTACCAGGACAATGACCCCAAGCACACTGCTCTGAACGTTAGACTCTGGCTGATATATAACCAGTGTTCTCGCTGTCGCTCGCCATTGCGCCAAATTGCGACTAAATTCTTCATTTGGCGAGTAAACAAGCGATTAGATTCGCCAAATTGCTAGTGCTCGATTTTTGCTTTTTCTTTCCTTTCTTTTTCGTTTTTTCTTGTGTGTGTTTAATATTTTTATTTATTTTTTAATATATTAGTATAATAACATATTTTTAATATATTTGTAGCGGATAGTTGAATTAAGATTAATAACAATTGTTGTCTCAGTTATAAAAACTTAGGTTGTTTTAGAACATCCTGAGGAAAAAAAAAAAGGACGGTAGGAGTATATTAAAGGATTAAAGATATTTTTTTTTCTTTTGTGCTACACGGCGAATCTATTTTGCTAATACATTTTTCATTTGGCGAATGTTTTTTATTTTTAATTAGCCAAATTACTAACGTTGGTCAAATGTCAGCGAGAACACTGTATATAACTGTCCTGAAATAATAAAAACACCACCACAATCTCCAGACTTAAATCCCGTAGAGAATATTTGGCAAGAATTGGAATCAAGAATTCGCAAACACACCATTTCTTCAAAACAACAACTAAATTCGGTGCTTCAAGAAGAATGGGGTAAAATCACTCCAGAAATCACAAAAAAATTAGTCGAATCCATCCCAAAAAGATTATTCATGTTTTAAAAGTAAAAGGAAATCCAACAAAATATTAAAACCTTTTAAAAGTAAAATTTTTGGATAAATATTTTATGGAAAAGTAAGTGTCCCATCACTTATGTGAGTCATTTTTTGCTTCGTTCTGAACAATTGTATTTTTACTAAATTAATATTTTAATATTTTGACAAAATGTATGTTATGTAATAATTGTTACTAACTCTAAATATTAAACACACCCAAAAAATTTTTGCACATTTTTGTTTATTTATTTTATTGCAGTTTCTTTTTATAAAGCACAAGTGTCCCATCACTTTTGTGAGACACTGCAGATGAAACGCAATTTTCAATTTAAAACAATATTCTGTGTTGGGCAAGTATTTTTTTTATACATTTTACTGCATTTTAATGAGCTTGGAAATGAAATCTACGATTCTTTAAAAATAATAAATTTTTACGTTTAATCATATATATTATAAAGCAGAAGTTCTGAAACTTCCAAACGAGTGTTTTCAAAAACTACCCGATGGATCTTTTTGCAGATTATATAATTCGATAGGAAATATTTTTGCGGAGGTTTATGATACAAATATACAGGAATAACTCTGATTTTTCGTACTAAATTTTGTATTTTTCGGTTATTTTTGACGGAAGGGTTGCAACAACTAATTTTTTGGCGATAATTATATTTCAAAAAAGAAATGAAATGCTTTCTCTAATGGAAAATAATATAAACATTTCGAAAAAAAAAAAAAAAAAAAAAAAGAACTGTTAATTCATTGATTTAAAATAAATAATGATAAAAAGAAAAAAATCCGTTTAATGCAAAATCATAGCAAACGCGGTAGCGTTTGGTATAATATGTTTAAGAAATAGAAAGTGCAAACAACTTTCTAAAATTTCTGGCGAACCAGTTGAGATACGGCAGTGAAATTTTTTTTAAAAGATAGAACTCGACGAGACGAATAAAATGATAGCATTCAAAAAATTACTGCAGCTTAGAATAGTTTTTTATTTAATTTTTAATGAAAAAATGAAAGCAAAAAATTCAACAAAGTCTTGCTAACGTTTCCGTGGATGGATTAACTTCGTTTTTGGTTTATTTTAATCCTCATGGTAAAACTCAGAACAGTTTTTTTTTTCATCTTTGTATGTTTGTCGGTCGCTGAGAAAATCGAACTTTTGTCTGAAATTTCCAGCTGAACTTAGTCTTTTTTTTATATATTTCTTATATTTACTTCTTGTAATTGTTGCACGTAAGTTTAAATGAACATAAAAATAAATAAATAGATTAGATAAATCACGTGAAAAAATACTTATTTGTTGTTATTTTCATGTATCATATTCACTATCTATTTTGACGAGCGAAGTGAAATATTTTTTTTTATTTATTAATTTCTCATTTATTTAAGTTAAAAGCCGCCTCTGGCAAAAAGTTTAGTCTCTCTTAAATTTATGCTAGCCACTGTAATATGATACTTTTATTCGTAATTTTATTTACTTGCTTATCTGAAGGTCCATAAGATGAAATGAACAAATTTAGGCAATCGGGACAAAATTTTGCGGAAAAGTTCATTATTATTAAAGTTATTCTGGTGGTGTGTTTGGCGAATAAATCAAAAATGGCGCCGAAAGACCGAATAGCAAATGTTTTTAACCGCAAAAGCGACGTAACCGTGTTTTTCCATCACGTAATATTTTATTTCAAAGACTGATTTAACACAAGATTGACATTAATATTATTATTTTTTTTAATTGTACAAGACAAAAAGATATGTAAAGTTATTAAGTACAAACGTTCATACCAATACTTTTCGCAGTTATTATTTTATGAATAATTAGACATGAATGGAAAAATCTACAGGACAATTAAAAGATAAGCGTAAAAATATGGTTTTACATTTATTTGAGCCTTTGAGATGAAAGGTAAGGGCGTACCGGTAAGAAATCCGGTTTGGCGCAACACAAGAGCGGTGAGTCGGGCGCTCCATGATGATTCGGACGTGAGAATGTGCCAGCTTTTTTTTTTTGAGGGTACGTTAAATTATTCTAGGTCAATTAAATTATTACTTATTTTATGAATGTCTGATTAATATAAATATGTTTGCCAAAGCTTGGTGCTATTTTGGCTTCAAAAAGGGAGGGTATGATGCCAAAATATATAAATAGCTCTGAAAACAAACCTGATGAACTTTAATTTTTGTTTTCGCACGAATTTTTTCTGTTTCTATATTAAAATGCGGCACAAATGTCATATACGAATCACATTGGCGTTAGTTTTTTTCTAAAGCCAATTTGGCGAAAATCTCGTTTTGGGATACCAGTTACATACCCGGTGTCCCAAAAATGACTGATGGATTTTAAAATTCAATGACTTGTAAACGGTGACAGCTATTTAAAAAAATTTTGCAGGAGGGTTATGTATAATGTCAGGAGTTTTTTACCGTAACTTTTTATTTTAGTTCGAATTTCAAAAAATAGATGGCGCTGATAGCGATTGAAGGCCAGGTGATCAGTGTTGAGTGAGGTCAGTTTCGGCGTCGACCTGGGCTTCAATTGCTGTCAGCGCCATCTATTGGTTGAAATTCGAACTAAAATCAAAAGTTACGGTAAAAAATACTCCTGACATTGTACATAACCCTCCTGCAACAAATTTTTAAATAGCTGCCACCGTTTGCAAGTTATTGAATTTTAAAATCCATCAGTCATTTTTGGGACACCCGGTATATATTTTTTGAAAGGTAATAACAATAAATAAAAAAAGGTTTGTTTAATAGAACAAAACAATTTATATATTTAAAAAAAAGAAAAAATTATTTATTAAAAAGTAAATAACAACATCCGGGTTGACATATCAAGCAAAATAACGACACTCTGGATCCAAATAAATACTCCGATGCGCATATGACATTGGCGTCAGAAAAAAAAAATCGCCAACATGGTGCGTATATGACATCTGTGCCAAAAATGCATACCTATTTTATTTATATTACGTAAGGTGCTACTTGATTATCAGGTCGACCAATTTCACCCATTTATAGAAATTGCCAAACTATTCGCCAAATTACTCAAAAGGAAAAATGTTGCCATTAAAAAATTTTAAGTTCAGAAAATTAATGAATTTAGGTTAAAAAAATAAAAGTCATTAACGAAAAAGATTACTTTAATGATGACGTTTAGTTATGACGTCGAGACGTACCAAATATAAAATTTGATTTATTCAGGTGATTTCGAACAAAAAAATACTAATAAAAGTTTTCATATTTTAATGCAGAATTTATCAAATCAAACCATAAAGAGATATTTGTAAGATATCGCATATGTGAATAACATTGAAGTATTTTAAATGTAATATTAGAATTTATTAAAGAGCATAAAAATATGGTACTTGCGTATTAACGCCACCGCAGCAGAAGTTGCGCTAATGTGCCAATAAAGAGCAATCTTGTTCGCACGCGCACAAAAACAAATGGTATCAAAAATAGGCTAAAAAAGTACTAAAATACTAAAAATTACGTCAAAATGAGTACAAAAAAAAAAAAAAAAAACACTAAAAAGGCACGAACAACAAGATCACTCTTTATTGGCGCATTAGCACAACTTCTACTGCGGTGGCATTAATACGAAGGTACCAAAAATATCAATGTTAGCGGAAATTTGTAAGAAGTTAAATGCTTTTTATTTAACCAAATAATGTCGGCGGATACAACCATAAAGTAACTTTAATAAATTATATATTATATTTTTCTCAATTAATATCAAGAGCTATTCCCTTATTGGCATAAAATTTATATTAAATAACAAAAGAACAAATAAATTAGTCAAACATTAATAAAAATATAAATAAATCATCGAATTAAAATCATTTGATTACTTAACAAACAAGTGTAGCGGGTTTAATGTCAAGGAAGTGTAACATTTATGTTCATCCATTATTGGCATATAATCTTACAGTTTGTCTATCGTTCTTTGGTCGATGGGATAAATTAAGTAGTTATATATTTACTTATAGTATTTTTAATAAAATGAAAGAAAAACGTGCAAGTTAAATGTATCTGATATATGTATTTTTAATTTATGTGTTTTTTAATGAAAGTCATGTATTTTAAATAAAGCTAGTGACAGCTTTATATTTAAAATGAAATTATGGCGAAGGAAACCTATTTGGCGATTGTTTCGAGTAGCTAAAATAAAAGTAGGAAAATAGCCGTCGGGCATATAAAAAAATAAAACAATCAGATCGGAGCTGTTGATGACAGTCAGGAGACTTATGCTGGTATTTATATAGGTATTATAGCAAAATTTGCAACATCTCTGGTGTTAAACTAGGACTCTCATGGTAAGACATTTGGCTGCTCAGCAGCGGGTATAGAGTTCAAATCCCGTCGGATGTAAGTTCGTTTTATTTAGAAATGCTTTTGTGTTAAATTATTATTCCTTCGGGAATATTCTTATGTTAATTGTTATTCAATTTCTAGAATTTTTCTAGTTGTGAATGTTTTATTTGAGAAATTACCTTGAATATATTTAATTGGTATGGCTTTTAATTCTTTTAATAAAGTTCTGTACTTTTTTCGTTCAAATCCATGGTTTATTTTTCTTATCATGCATTTTATATAGCAATGCAATGCTTTTATAATTATTCTGATACATCAAAATTTTATCTGTTGTTATCATTTTATAAATTTTGACAGCAGCAGTTATTTTTCTTTTTAAGATATTAGAAAATCTTCAGTTTTTATAAAAAAATTAAATGACTAGTATTAAAAAATGCTCTGACGAGCACCAAAAAAGGTTAATATGTTTTTAAGTTGAAAAAGGGTTTGACAAGTGCTTCTGTTAATTATTGAGCATGAGGAAGGACAAGGGATCCCTTCTTGGCTACAACTCACTTCAATGCCAACTTTTAAAAAATCATATTTGCGCTTTTTCCGTGAAAACAAATCAGCCGCAGTTACTATAAAAATGTATAGTGTAAAGACATAACCAGTAAAGGTGCAGCTTAATTAGACATAAATGTAAGGGAAGACGACACAGTGCCAAAAACCTAGTTCCTGCATCACATTCATGCACTGGCACCAAGCATGCCCTAAGTGTATAATTGCACAGAAAATTTATTTGTAGTATAGTGCAGAGTGAACAGTGCAGTTAACATCAGGGATGTAAGTGCATGTTATACGCCGTATGCCTTCTGGACTTTTTAATAGAACACCATATACATTATTTCTCAAGAAAGCTTATAGTATACACATTCTAGGATATCCCTCTGCTTAGAGCATATATCCTATCTTATTTTTACGACTACACCCCTGGTTAACATCTAAAGCACGGTGGAAAGTTCTACTAAAGAACCGCAAATTTCTTTCATACGGAAAAAGCGCAAATATGATTTTTTCAAAGTTGGCATTGAAGTGAGTTGTAGCCAAGAAGGGATCCCTTGTCCTTCCTCATGCTCAATAATTAACAGAAGCACTTGTCAAACCCTTTTTCAACTTAAAAACATATTAACCTTTTTTGGTGCTCGTCAGAGCATTTTTTAATACTAGTAATATTATGAAAGGAAAATATTTATCTTTAACGAAAAAAAAAAAAGAATATTTATAATATTTAAAAAAGTAACTCAATGTGAAAGAAAGTTTTGAAGTGACACAATATTTGGCTATTTATTTCTTTCGAGCCAGATTAAAAGAAAACAACATCTCAAAAATTTCATTAGGTAAAACATAAGTATTTTTTTCTTTCTTTTTTTAAAAATATTTTTAAATTTAATTTTCCAGTTATGTGTTTTACAGAAGAAACTCACAGAATTAATTTTTTAAAAAAGGCTCTAATTGTTATTTGTATGTTGTTTGTTCAACTGGGTGTTTCAATCTAATTTTGTCGCCAATCAACGCGATTCTAAACAAAAAAAAAAAAAAAAAAAAAAAAAAAAAAAAGACGGAGTGTTGTTTGCTAGAACTATTTTCTCTCTCTCACTCTTTTAATGAGTGAGAGCATTTTTAGGGAAAAAAATTTACATTTAACTTAAATACATACATAGCAGTTAATACCACAAAAACGAATAATATTTAAATTTTAGGGTAAATGTCTTTCCACATACATAGATATTGTAAAGTAATTCAACTGCAACTTTAAAAAAAAATTTTGGCACAGATATCTCATACGCACTACATTGGCGCGATTTGTCTCTTACGCTAATACCGTATATACATTTGGGTAATTTACTGACGAAAGTGTCATTTTGCTTGATATGGCAACCCGGATGTTATTGTCTATTTATTAATAAATTGTCTATTTACATTTTTTTTCCTTTTTTTCCCAGTTATATAAACTATTTTAATCTAGGTACATTTGTCATACATGCGCCACATTTGCGCGACTGCAATAAAATGGCGATTTTATGCCTCACTTGGTAACCTGGCTGTTGTTTATTTATTAATAAATTTTTATTTTATTAACCATTTGAAAAATGGTTGTTGTTTTCGGGAGAATGGACCCGATGATGTTACCACTTTTGAATGATGTTACCACTTTTGAATGATGTGGTCACTTTTGAATTTAAATTAATTTCTTTACTTTTAGAAGAGTTTTTTTTGAATTTAAATTAAATTCTTTACTTTTAGAAGAATTTTTATTTGAATAGTAAATTAAAATGGTTAAAATCATTGTAATAAAGGAGAAAACTAACAAATTTAAAAATGGGTAGACGGAAATTAACAGATACGGAAAAAGCCGAAGCCAAAGAAATGAATGAACGTGAATATCGCATTCAATGATATTAAACACAGTCAACATGTATAAGTTGCTTATTAGTTTGGCGATTCGTATCATTTGGCGAAATTGGTCGACGGGATAACTGAGTAATACTGTATTTGGTTTGGCGCAAAAACGTCTTTCAATGCAGAAAATGATAAAATCAAAAGATTATTGAGCCGCTGAAAACCAATTACGTGTTGAAAGGCGATCACGAAAAAGGAAGCAATTTAATGCCGAACCGATTAATTGTAAAACATCATGTCGCCAGGGCGACCAATCCACTAGCCATGGCGTTTTACTATCGGTCGGTTCTAACCAGGAAAATTTGAGTGCCAATAGTGATTCTAACAAGCCGGAAAATGTTATAGCTATTACTCTTGATTTTCCACCACCTAAAAAGAAAACTAAAAAGCAATCGGCTTGGGAAAAACTGGGAAAAAACTTTTTTGATTCGATGTCTGATGGACCCATTCACAGATGCATGTGCTGCGATCGATTTTGGTTTAAAACCTCCATCACCAAAATTCTGCTCTGTAAAATCAAACAATATATGCCAAAGTCTTACAAGTATAACAGTATATGCCAAAGCTGTATTTTAATAATGATTACTTTTGCACCAACAATGTTAAATAGTTTGAAATGTTTCTTTCGTCGCCAACTTTTATGCTTGGCGACAATAGAGTGATATAACTTAAACGAACCGTACCTTCAAATTGCAGCATGTATAAAGTCATTTATAGCAGTGGCACGGATAATACACAATAAAACAACTGGTATTTAGCTTAAAATGATAGATGAATGTATCGAGTGAAACATTTTTCAAATGGTTGGGGTAATTTCTTAAATTACAATTTTTTTTTTTTTTTTTTTTTTTTTTTTTTTAAAGGATATAAATAGTTTTGTTTTATAATTATTAACTAAACTTTTTAAAATTTATTGTTATTTTCTGTTTAAAATAACAGAAAATAATTGTAAACAATATATGTAACTGGTATTTGAAAACAAAATTTTCTCCGAATCGGCATCAGAAGAAAAAAAAACGCGCCAATGTGGTGCGTATATGTCATGTATACATTTTTTTCACTATACTACTTACAGTATTTAAACATGCTGTATAAATAACGATTATTGTTTTTTCCAAACATGTTTGGCACAGATATTATATACACACTGAGGTATCTGACTATCGCCAAAACGGTGTTATTTTGCCTGATATGGTAACCCAACAATAGTTGTTTCTGTATTAATAAATTATTTATTTACGTTCAATTTCTTTTTAGAAATTCTATAAATTGTTTTGTGCTATAGTAACTTTTTTTTATTTATTAATATTTTCGTTTTAAAATAACGAAAATAATTTTTTAAAATGCACATTTCTTCGCTATTCTAAAACGAGGATTTTGCCGCATTGGTATTGGAAGGAAATCTTGCAAATCCAGGTTTGTGCCGGAGAGTTTTGTGAAATATGATATTTTCAAATGTAAATTGAGTGCTACTTGATAATCACGTCGGCCAGATTCGCCAAACTATTCAAATTTACATAAATTCATTTTAAATAACGAAAGAACAATAAACACAAATAAAAAATACAAATTAAAAGTTGAATTAAAAAGCACTTATGACGTAAAAAATACGTGTATCACGTGTAATATCAATTGCTATCATACTTACGATCATCGATTATTGACATTTATTCCTATAATCTGCTATTAATTTTTTTCTCGACAGAATAATCAAGTAGTACCGTACATTGTACAAACTCCAGTTAATATTACAAAAATAGAGCTAAATAACTAAATTTAGGTGCAAATTCACACACCCATGTTGTAAGAAAGAGGCACAAATGTCATAAATGCACCAAGTTGGGGTGATAAATTTCTGGCTCAACTTTAACGTAAACTTCGTTTTCAAATGACAGATACATTTCTATTTTCTATTTCACTTTTCTATGCATACAGCATAACATTTTGTATCATTTTAAAATGCAAATGAAAATAAATAAACAGTTCATTAATAAATTAAAAACAAAGCTGGATTACGACAAGAGGCATATAATGTTCATTTTGTTTCAATCACGCCAACGTGATGCGTATATGACATCTGTATCAAAAAACGAATTACACACATTCAAAAAACATTCACCTTATTTTTCTAAGGAAAACTTTATTTAACTTTATTTATTCTACTGCATTCCAAGAACGAAACACTGTAATAGATTTGTCAAGAGCAGATGTACGTTGCGAAATATAATATAATATTGATAGAGGATGTATTAAGGCTTCCACAGATACCCATATCCTCAAGTTGAGAGGTTTAGAGTTCAAAAACTGTCAAATGAAAATGAATCACTTGAAAATTGTTTAAATTCAATGGCCAATCTCAGCGATCATAATGCTCCCTATTTTAGAAGTATGGTGAATAGACAATATTTAATTTGCTCTTTTCATAATTGCCTCATTTATCTATCAAACTCTACAATAAATGGTCAACTGAAATATTTTTTTCTTAAAAACCCGAATTTTATCGAATGCATAAGCTGATACAACAACATAATATTTTATTATTATTTTAATATATTTTGGCGTCAACGGGCCTTAATTCCATTGTTGTTGTTTTTATTTTTGGCTCAGTTTTGTTTTTTCTAGCTCGCTGAGTTTTGCACTGATGAAGAATCTCGACAGCAGATTCGAAACAGCTGTTTGTTAACTTTTTATGCATTTTTGTGTCATTTATAATCGTTGGTTTTCTATCTTTAAATACGATACATGGCGTTTTGTATGATTTTCAGAAATGTGAAAGAGCATTCGAGGTGAAGTTGCTTTAAAAAACACAATCATATTGAATATTTTGTTTGATTCATGTTTGTTTTGAAAAATAGACCAGCGCAGCGGGCTTATCCTGCTAGTTGATGAATAAAGGCGTTCTAAAACTATGTGCTTTCTTGTTTTTTCTTTTTTTTCTTTTTTTTTTTTTTTTTTTTTTTTTCAAAAATTTTTGGGTCAGGCCAAATTTTATTGACTTTTCAAGAGACCTGTCCCCACCGAGACAATGATTATCATATAGGCTGCCTCAAAATTGGGACTAAATATTTTGGCCCTTGAAGACTTAGAAAAATGGTATCAGTTCCGGTTCGATACGGAAAAATTAAATTAGGCCCGGCCCATATCCGATACTTGGAATAATAAGTCCCTATCCAAGCCCATTCCAGGAAGAGTAATAGAATAAATTTTAATTTAATCCTTTTTATTATAAATATATACATAAGTTGAGTTCCTTGAAATTAATTCAAAGTAACATTTTACTAAAAATTTCAACTTGTTTAATTAGTCTGAATTCGAATTTCCGGCTGTGCTTTCAGCAAAAAATAAACAAATTTTCATTAATATCAAAATACTTAACTGGAATATTTATAGCAATGTAATGTAAGGGGTAGTATAGTATGGCCATCTTTAGATCTATGTTACAGTTACAGTCTCCTCAATAAGTGTAAAATATTTGATGTTCTAAAGTGAAAAATTTAATCTCGGTGGGTTAATGTTGAATTTTATATAGAACATACAGGGTGGCTTAAAATGAATTAACTGATTTAAAAATTCAATAACTTACAAATGGTCGTAGCTATTTAATAAATATTTTTAGAAAGGTTAGGTAAGATGTGAGGAGTGTCTTTTACAGCGGTTCTCGACTTTCGTTTAAAATAGAAATACATGACATTGCTAGCAATGGGTGCTAAATTGTGAACCGATATTTTGTTTCTCTTCACTCTGTCTTGTTGCGATAGGAGATTAAACATATGGATACTCTCAGTTAGCAATGTAATTTTGTTATTAGGAGTCCACTGCATATATTTAATCTCCTTCTTTCACATCAGTATTGAGAAGAGAGACCAAAAGAGTTCAGATTTAACGCCTATTGCTAACAGTACCATCTATCCCTGCTATTTAAAATTAAAATCGAGAATTGCGGTAAAAAACTTCTGCTATCTTACATTACACTTTTGTAGGAATTTAATTTTATAACTACCGCAATTTGCAAGTTACTGTGTTTTAAAATCAGTCAGTCAATTTTAGAAAATCCGGTAGATGCATGTATACAAATACCAAAACATACTTTTAAAGATATATACATATACATTTTAAGTTAGTCGGCAAAATCATCATTTACGCCCCCCCCTAATGAATTCTAGTTGAATACGCCCCTGCCTCCAAATACCGAAGTATGCGCTAATTTTAGGATTTCTTCCTTTCTTACTTTGGGTGCTACTAATTGCGCTATAGTTTCCCCTAACAATTTCTCTTTATGATATAATAAGCCATTTACAATATAATAATCCCCCTTATCCATTCTTGCTAATTCCCAAGCTCTCTCTAACTCTTTACATTCCAATTGGGATTTCTTAAACATATCTGAATTGCTAACAATATCTTTATTGTCTTTTTCCACTTCCGTTTTTTCCGTATTCTGAGTTTGTACATTTTCCAACCGCTCTTCTATTGCGTAAACATTACATTACGGGTTCGCGTATTAAGCGGGGCGCGTATTAACGGGGTTTGACTGTATGTATGTTAAGATAATTTTAGCGTAGAAAAAATATCCTCTCTGCGATTCGCAAAATGTCTTTCTTTTGCCAGTGTATTTGCAAGGGTTAAAATCCATATTTTTTTTTTTAACCGATTACACCATCGGTTAAAAACTTTAACCGATCGGTTAAAGTTTCGGTTTCAACTTTTGGAGGGGCTTTGACAAAAGGAAAAAAATAGTTTTGGAAAAAAACGATCATTTTTGAATATTTGTTTTCAAAGGGTTAACTGCAACATTTTTTCGAATTGATTATTGCATTTGAGACCTAAAAATATGATCTTTCGAAATATGTCTCTTAAGTTTAACTGCGTCGAGTAGTTTGGTTGATTTGGATTTAAACAAAATGATCCAAAAATAGAAATACACGGGGGAAAAAGTTTCTTCCTTCGTTTAGGTGTGTAATTGAGTTTGTGCGCATGTGCAAACGTTTTCTTTCCCCGAACATTAAAAAATGACTTTTTGAAGAGAGTGAATTCCTCTTCATAATTAATATCGATGAAACTAATCAAAAAATTAAAATTCTGGGCTACAGGTGCATCAGGAGAGATATTGGGCTACTCTCAAAAAAATTTTAAGCCTCGTACGTGCCGTAGATTTTGCTAGCCATCGCAGACACACACACAGACACACATACACAGAGAGGCAGAGCGTTTTGTTCTTTTATTAGTATAGATATTAATATTAAATTATAATATTAAATTTATTTAATTAGCGGTGAAATTTACATTTTTAATTTTTGTATTTTTTTCTTTTTAATGCCATACGCATCACTCTAGTTATCTATATTTCAAATTTGATATCATTTAGACCAATAGAACGCCTTCTAGATCTTTCTGAAGTGGGCAACTTATTTCTAGGGCTACTAGATTTACTAGATAATTCTAGAGGCTCTAGGCTTGACATGGGAGGAAAAGAAGTCTGACCCGACACGATTCCGCTGAAAAATGCAAGATCAGTACACTTCTTAGATCCACAATTGGGTCCGATCCAGATCAAACATTTTACTTTTAAACCGAACTGAGTCGGTACTTGGAAAGTTCGGTCCGTGCAGACCAGACAGACCTTTAGGAAAAATGAAAACTTATGTTAGCCAGGTTCGAAAAAGAAATTTGGCCTAGCCCAAATAGGCAAAAAAAAGTAAGTTCAGACACTGGCCGGCTGTGAAACAATGAAGACCTTGATCCAGCCTAACTCACGAGAAGGCGCGTCCCGGGTCGTTCCGCGCCGCATCGACGGACGGTGTGATCAGCACATCACTCCCCTTTAAGTCCGCTACAAAAAAAAAAAAAAAAAAAAGAAAAAAAACTTCCTTATGGCTCTCTTTGGTTTAGTTGGGTCTTCATATAAAAATAAACATATTTTTGTATACATGAGTCTCTCTCTATTGGAACTCATAGAAAAAAGAAGTAATAGAGATGAAGTATGTAACAATTAAAATCCGCTACGTTCGGACCAAACACAATTACACGCTTTCGCGGAAAAAGAGGGAAACGTTGAGTAATACATTTTTCAATTCATAATATAATAGAGCGGGCGGCAGCGACACAAATGACTACGTCATCGAGTTACGGGATGAAATCATGATGTAGGACAAGCTTATTAGGTGTAGATTAAGGAATGACTGGTCTGCCTCGTCATTTCTTGGTACGATATGAGTAACAGCGGGCGCCAACTCGCCATTTTGGCGTCACTTTCACGTCATCGAGTTACGGGATGAAATTGGTGCCAAATTAAAGCTAAAATAAAGTATTTTAAGAATATTTCGGTCTGCCTGCGCATATCCTGGTACAAACCCTCGGCAGACTGAAATTTATAACAAAAAATGACGTTATAATGTAAAATTCAAGATGACTACGTCATCGAGTTACAGGATGAAATCATGATGTAGGACAAGATTATTAGGTGTAGATTAAGGAATGACTGGTCTGCCTCGTCATTTCTTGGTACGATATGAGTAACAGCGGGCGCGTTGACGTAGATGACGTAGATGACGTAGTCATCTTGAATTTTACATTATAACGTCATTTTTTGTTATAAATTTCAGTCTGCCGAGGGTCTGTACCAGGATATGCGCAGGCAGACCGAAATATTCTTAAAATACTTTATTTTAGCTTTAATTTGGCACCAATTTCATCCCGTAACTCTATGACGTGAAAGTGACGCCAAAATGGCGAGTTGGCGCCCGCTGTTACTCATATCGTACCAAGAAATGACGAGGCAGACCAGTCATTCCTTAATCTACACCTAATAATCTTGTCCTACATCATGATTTCATCCCGTAACTCGATGACGTATTCATCTTGAATTTTACATTATAACGTCATTTTTTGTTATAAATTTCAGTCTGCCGAGGGTCTGTACCAGGATATGCGCAGGCAGACCGAAATATTCTTAAAATACTTTATTTTAGCTTTAGTTTGGCACCAATTTCTCTTCCGTAACTCGATGACGTGAAAGTGACGCCAAAATGGCGAGTTGGCGCCCGCTGTTACTCATATCGTACCAAGAAATGACGAGGCAGACCAGTCATTCCTTAATCTACACCTAATAATCTTGTCCTACATCATGATTTCATCCCGTAACTCGATGACATAGTCATCTTGAATTTTACATTATAACGTCATTTTTTGTTATAAATTTCAGTCTGCCGAGGGTTTGTACCAGGATATGCGCACGCAGACCGAAATATTCTTAAAATACTTTATTTTAGCTTTAATTTGGCAACAATTTCATCCCGTAACTCGATGACGTGAAAGCGACGCCAAAATGGCGAGTTGGCGCCCACTGTTACTCATATCGTACCAAGAAATGACGAGGCAGACCAGTCATTCCTTATTCTACACCTAATAAGCTTGTCCTACATCATGATTTCATCCCGTAACTCGATAACGTAGTCATTCGTGTCGCCGCCGCCCGGTCTATAATGAAACGCTAATTTGAAATGCTTAACACTTACAGATTATTTTCCTTTAGAGAAAAAATGCACGGATGATGTCATAGGCGTAGGAACCAGGGGAGCTGGGGGAGCTGAGGCTCCCCCCTGGCATATTTCAGACGGGCTCAGCTTTCTCGGGAGGAATAAAAAAAATAAAGTTTACATTTCTAGAAAATTCACTAGGAAAGGACGAGCGTCTCCAAATAAAAAAATAGTTTTAATAAGATAGCAGCAGACAAGCGATCCTTCCGCTTCAGCACAACTCGAACAATACGAAAAAATGTGAGTTTTTAGCAAAGCACTGGACTTTAATACCAATGATTCATGAAAAAGATTCAATAAAAAAGCTTTTGATTCTCTCATGCAGATCAGATCCATATTTACGGATACAGCTTCAACCACGTCAGAAGATTTCAAACAAAAGCTTAGAATGCATGCTGATGATTTTGATTTGACAAATCTTTTTGCAAAGTTAACACTTCTACCAACATTAGTCCCGAACGGAACCGACAAAAATATGTTGTCGATCACAATTAAAATGATGTCATGTCATCACAGGAATTAGTAAACAAACTATTTTCTAAAGTTTATCTTTTGGAAGAATTTATTTTGGTTATTCCTTTATCATTAGTGACAGCTGGGAGCTTTCAATGCTCTTGTTCAAACAGATACACCACCGAACAACAATGGATCCAGAGCCGGATTAAGCACTTCTGGGGCCCGGGGCTACTGGGAATTTTGCCCCCCCCCCTTACGCTATTGGAAATCTTGAGCCTCCTAGGGACCGTTCAAGTATTACGTAAGCATATTTTTAGTCATTTTGTACCCCCCCCCCCCATTGTAAGAAAATATAAGCAAATGCTAGACTCCCCCCCTTTGCTTACGTAAGATTTTATGACAGTTTATACATCAATACTTCTTGACTTATAAAAAGTTACCAATCAATTACATTATTAATCCTACAAATTTATATAGGCAAATAGGGATTGTGATATCAAAATATATAAAATGGTTTTAATATAGTTGATTTCTTTTTGGTTGCAATCTATAGTTCTTCCTCAATTCTCTTTAAAAAAAGTGACTATCAAGATCTTTGTCGCACTCTGCTTCATTTTTGTACCGTCGCCAAACATCATTCGTCATTTTTTGCACGACTTGGACAGGAGTATCATTTCGAGATTTTTTCAAAGCTCTGATAAAGTTTCTGATATAATAAGGATTTGTCAATGTTAGTATCCATAATTAAATCCGACTAAATTCACTATGCAACTAAAAGCAATACTCTTTCACTAAAAATTCCCTATGCAACTGAACTAAAGCAATAAATATCTGTGCTGTGTATCCGAGACAAGAAAAACCCCAAGTAGGTTTTCTGCTTTCTAAAGTTCCAAAACCTGTAAAAAAGGAAGTTCGACAATAGGAGCGGAAAGACAAACATTTCCTGAAATTCTGCAAAAATTCCCGGAATTCCATGACCGATTGAACGGGAGAAAAGAAAATATTGGACTTACATAAAATAAAGTCAACTGACCAATTACACTGGCAACAGAACCCAGCCACACCGGTTCCTGTGTTTTTCTAGTCTTACAATGTAATTGACTTGGCACACAACTTAACAGACAGCAATGAAGACAAAGTGCAAGTGGGTGATACGGGTCACGCGACTGCCGAGGAATAAGCAAAGGATAAAATAGAAAAAAAACGGCGAATTTCGAACGGACTGTAGAACGCTCTTTCCCCATCATACTTTGTTTGCTTGTTGAATTTGAACTGCAGTTGCTTCGTTGTTTAATGCTTACGTAAGAATTGTCGTGACTCCCCCTCCCCCTTGTCAGAAAAAATAAGCAGACTCTGGATCCCCCCTCCCCCTTTAGTGCTTACGTAATACTTGAACGGTCCCCTACCACGATACTGAATAACACCCTTGTGGTGTTTTCTAAAGGAGATTGAAGCTGTTATGTTTGGGGAGGAGAGAGATGAGAACACTTATTTTTTGTTTCATCTAAAATATAGGCTATGTGATCGTAATAATGGGTAAAGGACATTGCATTGGATGAATGCCAGCAAAAGACCCAAAAGGCAACCATTATAGTTCTTAATAGTGAATCCTTAACTATGATAATGATAACTCAAAGTGAAATTATAAAAATATAAAAATAATAAGAAGAAAGTTACCTGGAATTCTTGGCTTATGACGATATATTCCAGACGATGAATAAATTGACTTTTGACACATTAAAAATGAAGAGAAAATTTGAAGAAAAGAACATTTTTATTTATTCATTACTTGTGCAATATGTCGTGACTTTTATATTTCAATATATATATATATTTCTTTCATGCACCTTTATATAAGTATATTATTACTAGTATTAAAAAATGCTCTGACGAGCACCAAAAAAGGTTAATATGTTTTAAAGTATGAAAAAGTGTTTGACAAGAGCTTCTAATTGAGAAAGAGAAAGGACAAGGGGTCCCTTCTTGGCTGCAATTCACTGTCAATGCCAAATTTGAAAAAATCTTATTTGCGCTTTTTCCATATAAAAGAAATTTGCGTAAAACTTTCTATCTTTACTTTTTAGTAAAACTTTCAATCGTGCTTTACATGTTAACTGCATTGTTGACTCTGCACTGCAACTGCACTACAAATCAGATTTCTGTGCTGTTTTAAACTGCGACAGTTTGTGGTGGGACTGCGTGAATGTGATACGCTGCAGGCAGTGTTGAATGCAGGAGGTGGGCCGGGGGGGGGGGGGCATTCCCTCCCGAAGGAATCAAATGCTCACCCCCCCAATAAAATTTAGATTTTGTGTTTTTAATGGTAAAAAAGTATAATTTCCTTAGAACTCTATTGTGTCTCCTCCCCCGAAACCACAGAAGACCCTCCCGGAGAAAAGTGTCTGAATTCAACACTGGCTGCGGGAACTATGGTTTTTGGCCCTATTTTGCCTTACATTCATGTTTAATCACGTGGTGTCTTTTCTAATTATGCCTTTACACTACACAATTTTATCGTAACAGTGACTGATTTCTTTTATATGGAAAAAGCGCAAATATGATTTTTTCAAATTTGGCATTGACAGTGAATTGCAGCCAAGAAGGGACCCCTTGTCCTTTCTCATTCTCAATTAGAAGCTCTTGTCAAACACTTTTTCATACTTTAAAACATATTAACCTTTTTTGGTGCTCGTCAGAGCATTTTTTAATACTAGTCATTTAAATTTTTTGATAAATATATATTGAATATAAGAAAACCTCAGTTGCTTTTAAATATTCCCAGTACTTTTTCTTATTTCGCTCAATATTGAACTATTTAATCAATGGACAAAAAAGGTGAAAAAACGAAATTAATTTTAATTTGTTCGTACAGAAATTGACAGATTCAATTAATTTTAGATAATACATATTTTGTATAGAAAAACATTTTCAAAACATTATTCAGGACATTATTTGGACATTTTCAGAAAAATTATTTTTTAAATTATCTTCTTTGGAGAAAGTCGCTCGAAATACAGACTTAATAGATTTGCGCCAAACCAAGGATGAAAATATACTGAAAATTCATTTTTAGTATTATTTGTAAAATTGACGTTGAAATCACCAGCTGTAATTAAATTTTTATATAATATACAGTGGAACCTCAGTTCACGATCATAATCCATTCTTGTACCTGACTTTCTGTATGTGATATAAATTTTTTGGGCGCTCTATCCAGGAACTAATGCATGGGATTAAAAAAATTATATTCAGATAATCTCTGATATAAATTGATGCTGCTGTTTGCTGTTTACATTTTGATTCAAATCGTTCAACAGATGGCTTAACCGTGTTGCATTTTTCATTATTTTCGCAATAGTTTTATCTCGAGAATTAACGCAAGGATTTTCATCAAACTTCAAAACAGTTAATCTTTATATGAATTGGCTTTGTTTACGTTTTGGTTTCAATAACCAAACACGGCGCTACTATGCTGAATTGTTCCGATTACCACAATATCTCTATCGCAGGAATAAATGCACAAATTTTCATCAAACTTGAGATTTAGGCACACTTTGATTTATATTATTGCTGATTGCGTGTTTTGGATAAATCTTCCAACAAGTGTCGCATATATGCTGTATTTTTCCCGATATCCGCAACAGTCCTATTCCAAATTTCAAAAACTAATGTTTGGAATTTCATGCCTTTAGAATCCTCACGGTGAGCATATGATTGTCATTTGATTTTGGCTCTGTAATAATGAATTTTGATTCATTTAATGCATGAGATAGAGAATAGTTTTGGAGTTGCCACATCCGACTAGTTCTTTATGATCGGAGTAATCGTTGGTTCATCTACACCGTATTCTTTAGCTATTTTGATTACACTATAATCGTTCTTAAGTTTTGTCACTATTTCTTTTCATAATTGATCAGTAATTCGCTTAAGCTTCTTACTACTGCTATCACTAAACGCTTTTTCCTTCTTAGAAGTCATAATAAAGGCTAAAAATTTCGCAAAACTGATTAAAATTAAAACAATAAGTTAAATTTTTTTCTGTACTGAAGGTCACAAAGCACTCTAATACGCGCACTTTACTCCAAACTTGACTTATAACAAGAGTTATGTGAGGGTTGCCAACTAAACTATTCGACAGCTTTGATCACGAATCGAGTTATCCTACCCCGAAAGAGTAAAATTTTGAACACTGAAGTTGGTCATAAACCGAACTTGTCATTAACAGAGGCGGCCGTAAACCAAGGTTCCACTGTTTTTTGACCGATAAATTTGCAAATATAGCATTATTTATATATTCAGTGGCGATGATCATTATGCAACTTGGCGATTTAGCCGATTAAATTTTAATTTTAAAATCGCGTTTGTTAAAATCGGAAAATTGAGAATTTCTATTAGAAAAATTTGGATAAGTACTATAATTTGTATGCACAGTTTTAAGTAAACTCTGATTTTTTTTCCATAATTTTTAATTTAGTACATTTGGAAATGGAAGGGAGGGGGAAAGTATATCTTTTCAATCCTTTTTCGACAATATCTCAAGCAAAATACTTTTAAATGCCAATAATTGCTGATCGTAAATGTTACATTCACTTCACACCATCACAAAAGTTTTTTGCATCACCATGTGTTTTTTCATTTGATGCTTTCTTGGCACAGATGCCATACATGCACGACATTGTGCGATATTCTTCTGACGCCAATTTCGCAAAAGCTTAGTTTTCAAACTTCAATTGCATGCATATATATTAAGGTACTACTTAGTTAGCCCGTCGACCAATTTCGCCAAACTATACAAATTGTCAAACTAATAGCGAAATTATACATATAGATATAATTTTCATTTTAAATAACACAAAAAATAATTTGTAGAATCTTAATAAAAAATACAAATAAAAAGTCGAAATAAAAATCTCTTAATGGCGTTTTAAACACGTGCGTCGTATTTAATGTCATTGGATGCGACATTCACGATCATCCATTATTGGCATATAATAATATAGTTTGGCGATGGTTTTTTGGTCCACGGGATAACCAAGTAGTACCTCTATTAACTATTTTCTATTATTATTAAAAGAAAATAATAATGACTAAAAACTGGTGATAATTGTTTACCCTTCGACCACAAAACTTTCGACAAATTATAAAATTAAATGCCAATAACGGATTATCATAAATGTTACATTCAGTTTACATTAAATAGGTTACCCATGTTTGTTATGCCATAATGTGATTTTGAATTCGACTTTTTATTTGTACTTTTATTGATGTTTTACTAATTTATTTCTTCTTTCGTTAATTAAAATAAAAATTATGCCAATATACATAACTTGGTGATTAAATGGATGATTTGTACAATTTGGTGAAATTGGTCTACGGGATAATCAAGTGGTACTGAAAAGTTTAAGTAATAACTATAGAATGAAATAATTTATAAAATTTAACACTATTAAATAAAGGTAAATAAAAGTTATTTTTTAATAAACAACAATAGCCCGGCTATCATATCAGTTAGGTACCCTGATGCGTATTTGACATCACATCGTTATTTAAAATCAATTGAATGGTATTTAAGATATGGACAGAATGTGAAGTTTTTGATTTACTAATTCAAAAAGCTTACATTTAGTTCCTGAATAGAAATTTTGGTTCTCCTAGGTAGTTTTTTCCGATGTGTTTGTGTTTTTCCCATTTTTTTTCCTGCTAATAAAATTCAAAATGTTAGGGTACTCGAGAAAATCATTCCATTGTCATGTAAAATGTATGCTATTTGAAAAATAATCATAGAGTCGAACAAAAAAAAAAAAAAAAAAAAAAAAAAAAAAAAAATGACAGTGCGTTTACAACTTTATTATTTAAAGAACTGAAATTGAAGGCTTCGCAATACAAACAAATAACCATGTTTTTCACGTGATTTGTTTAATCTCAATGAATTATGATACATACATTACAATTTTTATGTTAAATTTAGTGGCAATGAATAAAAAAAACTACAATCGCAACAGCAAAAAGTAATATTCAACTGGAGGTTTAAGACAAAAATTCGATTTTCTCAGGTACCGTCAAAAATACAAAGATGAAAAAAAAAAACTGTTCTAAATTTTATCAAGACGATAAAAATAAGCCAAAAACGAAGTTAATCCATCCATAAGATCGCTAGCTATCGCTTGTTGAACTTTTCGTCTTAATTTTTTCGTTAAAAGTTAAATAAAAAACTACAGTAAACTGCAATAATTTTTTGAATGCTATCATTTTCTTCGTCTCGTCGAGTTCTATTGTTTAAAAAAAAATCACTGTCGTACGTCAACTGGTTCGCGAGAAATTTCAAAAAGACGTTCGCACTTTCTATTTCTTAAACATATTATACCAAACGCTACCGCGTTTGCTATGATTCACTTCATAAAGAAAATACTTCACATGGATGACACACAGGAATAAACATATTCATTTCACATAATTTATCTTTATACGTACATATTCTCTTTGACAACTATTCTTGATCAATCATTTTTTTTTAAAGATGCGAAGAACAAATATTTTTAAGCAATATGAAACTATATCAACTCAATAGAGAATACTTTTGAAATCACAAAGAGAATTTTAATACTTTCCTGTGGGATCCCGTTTTATGCAATAAATAATCATTTTACACGTATGAGCGATTTTATGAAATTGAGAAAGAAGAGGCTGTGATGTTTTACTCACGAAGAATACTTTGCACATAATCTTCGGAGGAAAAATGATTCAATTGATAAAGATGATATGGAACAAACTTGGTGAACTTGATAATGAATTTGACGAGAGCCTTATGAAGATATATTTAACTGATTCTCAAAAACAATCCGTGAGAACATATTGAGTGGCCGGCATAGAACAACGGCCAAAGAAAAACAGACTCTGTTGCGGGGGAAGAGAAGCCTTGCTCCTCGCAGCATTCCGACAATTCGGCGGTTTTCGTTCCATCTTACGGTGGATCATCCGCTCAACCTCCCCGGCACCTGCTCAACTCAATCGGTTCCGCTCCACTGAACTGGCGACGCAGAGAGAGAGAAGAGGAGCGAACAAGGGTTACTGTAAACCCGGAATACGTCAAGTTGGCAACGTTCGAATGGGGAAAGCGAGGAAACAGAGGCCAAGCTACGTTTCAAAGTATGGTGAAATATGAATTTAATAAGGAAAACATGATAAACTCTTAAAGAAGGAAAGCCAAAGCAGGTGGCCAGGCACTTAACTGCCTAAACCACGTCACTTGCGGAATTTAATTTGATAGGCCAAGGGGAGGGCCAGATTAACCGGAAATACCACCCATAGAACGATCGAGATAATTCTAGAAGCTTTCTAAACCGGAAGGAATGAATTCAAACAAGATTTTACCGGATTAGAACATTCGATAAGCTACGTAAGGAAGAAAAATTTACAGGCGACGATATCAAAAGAAACGAAATCGAAATAATATTTAAATTGAGAACATTAATAAAAAGGAGATGATAGGAAATAAAATAGTTAATAAAATTGAATTAAAACAAAAAATATGGGGGGTTATCGAGTAACCACCACATATCTACCCGGGCCTCCCCAAAAGAAAATATTGGAGAGATGACAAAATTCAATAATTTTTTCATCGAAACAATATTTTCTAAAACATATACAAAAATATAAAATAATTACACAAAATAAATGCACCAGAAATAGTTATATGAATACAAATAATTGTTTTACATGATATTAAATAATAAAAATAATTACTATTATGGTAGTAGTCCTTATGTTAATACACCAAAGATAGCAAATATTATAATGGAAGGTATACAAAAGGTAAGTTTCTTCCAGAAGTATCTTATCATGTATCAAAAATTATTAGAGTCTATATATATTTGCAGAAACAACAGTCTTTAACTATCAACAGTCTCTTGTTAAGCTGTGCAAAATGCAATATGATAATTAAATGCTTTAGCATATGTAAAAATATTTGAGTATACAACAAGAACATGTAGATGTATATTTTCCAGTTGACAATAAAATGAATCATACAATAACTGCATATGAAAATGGATGGTTTCAACTGACACATGATAAATTGAATGAATTTGTAAGTTGAAAATTTGAAAAAGAAAAATACAAATGGTGCAGAGAGAGAATTTAGGCTCTCATAAAAAAATGTACATATATCAATATATAACAGCTTTTTAAGCTTTTAACTAATCTTAACTGATTAATCTTAGCATCATTCAATAACAACATTTTCAAAGAAAAATATAAGAAATTCCAAAGGCCTATGTAAATTGGTAGAAAAATACAATGTTATTTTCCAACAAAAACATTTTTAAAATGAATATAATAATTTTCAAAGAGAGAATGTTTACACTCTCATAAAAGAATATTCTTGAAGAATTTCAACATACATTCAAAATAATTTCATAAATACTTTTTAATACTATATTCAAAACAAAAATAAAACAGATGATATTTATATTCTGATAAAAGGAACTTATATAAATATATCAATCTTGTATATGACTTTGATAATGTCATCTTGCAAACAAAAAATCAATTATGTCAAAAATTTATATAAGATATTTTGAATGTTTAATTGCAATTTTTCAAACATTTTTAAATAACAAGTGATCATTTTTGTATTTGTCATGTATCAAGTATTTGCTTTATATAAATATATAATGACTCAAGCAACATCTTTGGATCCAAAGTATAATTATAGTATAACAAAAAAAATCCTGTTTTTTTTTTTTTTTTTTTTTTTACTTTCAAATACTCAGAAGCATACAAAAAAAATAACACTTATTGTGAGTCATTAATTTTTTTTTTAGGTCAACAATAAAAGTAGAAATATTAGTATGCATAAGTTTATCATGCATTTTCATTTTTTTTTTAACCGACTTCAAAGAGGAGGTTATGATTTCGACCTGTATGTATTTGTTGTTCACTCATAACTTCTTTCAATATGAACCGATTTTGATAATTCTTTTTTTGATTGAAAGCATAGGATGCCCATGTGGTCCCATTTTAATTTCATTAAATTCGGATGATTAGAACTTTTTTAAAAACAAAAACTTTAAAATTCAAATTCTTTTTGAAGCAATCATCCAATTAAAAGCGTTCATTTTTCAGGTAGATTTTAAATAGAGTACCTACTTAAAATAGCAAAATTTAGCAAAAATGCTGGATTTTGATTGGGCGATAACTGAAATGATGAGAAATTTCTGATTTCGATAACAGTGGGAAATCTATTTGGATTCCGGTCAAGTTCTGTTATTAACAAAACCAGAAGGCACATACCGATACCAAAGGAAGTAGGTATGGAAAAGCCACCAAAATGACCAATATTACCAACCGATTGTAGAGCAGTACGAAATGACAATCAGGACGAATTGTGACGTCAGCTACAATTCAGCAGGATAGTTTTCATTGGTGCCACAATTCGCTTTCGTGCTGCCCTACAATCGGTCGGTAACATTGGTCATTTCGTTAAGTTGCGCTGAACATGCCCTGTGTTACTCTTACAGAGATTCGAGGTCTTTCCAAAATAAGAAAATTTGACTCCACATGTGCTCACATCCACCAAACTGAAAAGACCATGTCGATCATAACCGACACCAAAAGTAGATATCGAATACCTGAAAATCGACCGTTAAAGTACACTCATATAGAAAGACAGAATGGCGGCATACGAGGTATAATAATTGATTGTTGATATGATTTTGAACAAATGGCAATCGCCAGTTATCTTCACGAGCCAATTATTATAGCCAAGCTAATGACTACACTGTTAAAAGTTTGAAAATTTTGTTGCATCGTCACTCCCCGCTTATATAGAAAACGATTACTTAAATGTATTATGGAGGATTATCATTGGTCAAAATAGAGATATTCTATCAAAGCGATGGAATGACGATGCAGCAAAAGTTTCAAATTTTCAACAACACTGTAAAAAATGTTATCCTTTTGCTGCATCGTCACTCCCCCGCTTTTATAGAATATCTCTCTTTTGACCCATGAGAATGCTCGATAATAGGCTGAAGTAATTCTTTTATATAAAAGCGGTGGAGTGATGATGCAGCTAAAGAATCAAATTTTAAAGAGTGAATGTACCACTCGTGTAAACTGTAGCATCAAAAATATATAGTGTTGAAATCGGCTACCTCGGTAGTACTTAAAAAGGCGCTAAAGTATTGTATCCCTTAAATATACAACGATGCTGATGGAATCTAAAGATAACAGTGACATCTGTTGTTTTTTCTAAAACTGCAAAACTTTTGCTAATCTAGACAATCACTGTTAAAAATTTGACCCATTTACCGCAGCATCACTCCACTGCTTTTATAGAAAACGGTTAGTTTACTGTGTTATGGAACATTCTTATTGGTCATAAAGGAGATATTCTATAAAAGCTGTGGAGTGATGCTGTAGCAAATGGGTAAAATTTTTAACAGTGATGCATTAGAAAATCCAGCAGGTGTTGCTGCGATCGATATTTTAGATTTCAGTACCATCGTTGCACATTTAAAGGATACAATTTTTTATCACTGTCTGGATAGCAGATTTTTACACGATATATTCTAGACGTTGTAGTGTAAACGAATTTGTTCAAGCGAGTAACGCCACATTCTGGAATAGAAAAAGCTTAGGCTTGCCTTACAGGTTACACTGTAAAAAACGGAGGATATTGCAAATCTGTGTTCGAGGCTGTAAAAAATCACGTGGTACTGGTAGTTTACCCAAAGAACTTCTAACTGATAAAAAAGGAGGCTGCTACTGCTGTCCCCATGAGCTGTGCCATTGACTGGTTGGATTGCGTCTGGTTGGAGATTTACATTGCGTCTAACAAAACTTTCTCATCTTTACGCTAGAAGTTTTTGCCTTGACCATGTGATCATGACGTAGTGGAATATCCTCCATTTGAACCTGTGCTGCATCGTCACTCCCCCACTTTTATAGAATATCTCTCTTTTAACCCATGAGAATGCTCCATAATCGGGTGAAATAATCGTTTTCTATAAAAGCGGTGGTGTGATGATGCAGCAAACGAGTAAAATGGAAGATATTCTATCTATGTCATGATCACATGGTCAAGGCAAAAACTTCTAGCCTAAAGATGAGAAAGCTCCGTTAGACGCAATATAAATCACCAACCAGTCAATGGCACAGCTCATGGGGACAGCAGTAGCAGCCTCCTTTTTTATCAGTCAGATGTTCTTTGGGTAAATTACCGGTACTACGTGATTTTTTACAGCCTCGAACTCAGATTTGGAATATCCTCCATTTTTAATAGTGTAGTTTACACATTTAAAAATTTGATCAATATGCTGCAGCGTCCCTCTACAGCTTTTCTATAATATCTCTTTTATGACCAATAAGAATGCTCCATAACACAGTAAAGTAACCGTTTTCTATAAAAGCCGTGGAGTGATGCTGCAGTAAATGGGTCAGATTTTTAACAGTGTAGGCAAACACGTTATCTAAACATAGTGTGAGTATCGTATGTCACAGCATTCATATAGAGGCACTGTACTTATAGACTCTAGCGAGAGTCCTAACTATCGTGCAAGGCACTCTCGTTACCAGGGTTTGTACACATCAGCGATATTTTATTTTCCCAGTGTGCCTTGCGCTAGTCAGCTGTTGTTGTGATAGTAAACAGAAGTGTAGGTTGTTTATTTCGGTATTGTTTTATTTCGGTAAAATTTCTCAAAGGATGTTAAAAAATAATAAACTATCAAAATTACATGTTAAAAAAAATGTTTAACACAATGAACAAATAAATAAACAAACGAAAAATAAAAAAAAATAAAAAAAAAATATTTCTCGCATGTGACATTCCTGTTACGTCATTTCTCATATGGTTTTATTTTTCTTAACCGGAGCTGTTTAATCTCTGGTTACGAGAATAGCCTGCACGGACTCCCGCTAGAGTCTTGTCACTGTACTTGAGGAAACATGTGATAGTCTATTGGAAAAAATACTGTAGAATTCTGAATCAATTTTTAAAATCCGTTATGATTCAATTCAAAGATTACTTTGTATTCTGCGTTTCTTTTTTTCTCAAGATAAATCTACTAAAATATATTCTTGAATGTAGACTGTTATAAATGCAATTTATGTTTTTAATCTACTACTATATTACAAATATTACATCCTAAAAACCATATTTCTAATTTATTAAAAACTATTTATTTTTAGTAAATAATTTTGGTGAACAATAATTTGTATAAGAAATTATTTATTTCACACATATATTGAATTCATATATTCATTCAACATAGATTGAAATTAGTTATGTATTACTGTATTAACAACTAAAAAGAAAGAAATAAAATATGCTTTTTAAAAAAAATACTAACCGACTTCAAAAAAAGCGCTAAAAAGAATTAAATAATTATTTAAAATTCTCTAATGACAAAATGTTACCGAATAGCTAAAAATCTGAAATCATGAGTCGGCATAAAAATGATAAATTTAATTAGTACAATCTAATATCCACCAAACATGGATTTTCGAGAGAATATTTTTTACAAGAGATGAATTTTCAGATTTATCATTTAATATACGGATATATACATTTAAAAAGTAATCAATTACTTTTTGAAGTTCGGTGCAAAACTACTTTAAAAATAGTAAGAACTGTGAATATATTTTTCCTTGTGGTATGAATAAAGTGATGATGGGAAAGATGATACAAAATCTAAAAAAATAACATATTTCTTCAGGAAATTCGTTGCTTAATCGTTATCAATGGAAGTAGTTTTGCACCGAACTTCAAAAAGTAATTGATTACTTTTTAAATGTGTATATCCGTATATTAAATGATAAATCGGAAAATTCATCTCTTGTAAAAAATATTCTCTCGAAAATCCATGTTTGGTGGATATTAGATTGTACTAATTAAATTTATCATTTTTATGCCGACACATGATTTCAGATTTTTAGCTATTCGGTAACATTTTGTCATTAGAGAATTTTAAATAATTATTTAATTCTTTTTAGCGCTTTTTTTGAAGTCGGTTAGTATTTTTTTTAAAAAGCATATTTTATTAATGTTAAAAGAGGTTAAATGTTAGAGCATGCATGCATTGTAAAGAGAAATTATTATATAAGTCACAATAGGGAAAATGATTTCATGAGTACTCATATTTACGTTTACCTTACATCAATTACAATCCACTTTTCTTAGTAGAATAAACATTTGTCAAGAATAACTTTAAATAATGACACAATATTTCAACAACTATATAAAAAGACAAATTCTTTCTCAACTTTAGCACCAACTATTACAATTAAAGACTTTGTAAGTTTAGAAGTAGTAGTACATGGTATATTAGAGAGTATTTATACTAATCACAATAATTATGTTTAAGAAATGAATACAGTGAATAGTAAAAATATTAAAACCATACATACATTTGGAGGATGACCATTGTATTGCTTCAAGGAGAAGAAGACTAAAATAAAGAAGAGAAAAAAAAATAACAGCTGCCTGCAGCTTGGAGGAAGAAAACAAAAATTATACAGTCATTCTTCATACTCGAATATCAGTCGAACTAGTATTGACTGAATATGTTACAAATCAAGAGTCATCCTGAAAAAAAGAAAAGAAGATTAGTTCATTTTTTATACATTTTATGAGTGCGAGGGCGAAGATCATAATTTTTATATTGAGTAGACTTGTTTCTAACATCAGTGTGAGTGCCATCAAGAGGAACTTGTGACTGTACCGATTTACTTGAATATGAAGATGTTTGTTGGCACTTAGAAGAAGAAAGAATTTGAGGAGATGTGTTACAAGCAGCATCATGATTAGACACTTGAGTAGGAGAGTGTTGTCTCACAGGAGTAGAAGATGCATTATCAACAGATGTTTGATCATGTGATGCATTTCTAGAAGAAACTGAAGGATATTGTAATGCTTCATTTCTCTTTTGAAGCTTCAAGATTCTGTTAGTGTGAATCAACATGGGTGAAGCGTGACTATTATTGGAATCTTGAATTTGAATAAGCACAGGAGAAATTATTTTCTTCACCACGTATGGGCCTTGTACTTTTTTGTTAAACACAGTGGGAAATTTTACATAAACAATGTCATTAACATTGATGTTGGCAAATTTTAATTTTTCCCTCGATTTTTGGTACACTTTTTGTCTAGAAGATTCGTTATTCTTGTAAGCTTGATAATATATTTTCTCAATAACATCCATTAATTTATGAATTTCATAGGCAGTATTGAGAATTTTCCAGGAAGCTTGAGATTTGTAATTAGCATAAATGTCATTTATCTCTCTTCCAAAATGAAGAAGATTTGGAGTGAATTTTGTGGCTGGATGAGGTGTAGCATTATATATGGACTGGTGAATTTTTAGAGCAGTTGGTACATCACATCCTTGGGAAGCCATTGTATTCACAGACGATTTTGTTTGAGAATTACATCGTTCACTTAATCCGTTAGCCTGGGGATGGGCTACAGAACTGTGTTCCAATTTAATGCCAAGCTTTTTATTAAAATAAGAAAACATATCACTAGTGAACTGAGAGCCATGATCAGTGAGAGTTAATTCGGGTTTTCCATGAGTGGAAATGTAATGTAATAAAGCTTTTGTAACAGACTCAGCGCTGATATTATTCAAGGCATATAACTCTAAATGACGAGAAAAGTGATCAATAACGGTCATGACATATTGGCGATTTCTCAATGGGCCGAGTAAATCCATAGAAACTTTTTGATTGGGAGCTGTTGGAAGTGGTGCTGGTAAGTATGGAGCAGTATTTTTTTTATGATTTTTGTTTACTAAACAAATTTCACAAGAGTTGACATAATTAATGGTATCAGAAACGAGGGTTTTCCAGGTAAATCTTTTCTTTAAATTAACAATAGTTTTATGAATTCCAGTGTGAGTAACATGAGCAATTCTTAAGGCTTTTGCTCTAAGTGACAAAGGTAAAACAGCTTTATGTAGCTCAATATCTTCTGAAGAAAAATGTCCATTGTAGCAAAGTAAATCATTATTTGGGTTAATATAGTAACCATTTAAACTTATAGATTTTTTGTTATTTTTAAGATCTTCATAAATTTTTTTGATTTTTGGGTCTTTTTGTTGTTCAGAGAAGATGGTGTGATCAAGAATTTCTAATAATGGATCTTGATTATTATCATTATTTGGAGGTGAAGAGTCACTTTGAAGATGACATGTGTGGTGCATTTTGTCAACTAAACCACATGGAAAGTGAGGAATTTCATTACGTAAATCTTTCTGATTATCAACAATCGGTAGTGGTTCTTGTGTAGAAATAAGATCTGGATTATTATGGAGATCTTCAGTAGGAATGTGAGGTGTTCTACTTAGAAAATCTGCTAACACATTTTCTTTGCCTGGTACATGTTGGAATGTGTACGAGTATTCTGACAGTTCTAACATCCATCGAGTAGTAATATCGGCTGGTGATGTAGCTTTTTTATAATTATTAAGAGGTTTGGCGTCGGATAATAGAATAAAGTGTCGACCAAAAATATAGTATTTAAAAGCCGTTATGCCTTTGTAAATGGCATAAAGTTCCAATTTGATGGCAGGGTACTGTCTTTCCGACTGAGATAGAGTTTTGGAATAATAGGAGATTGGTCTAAGTTCACCATCAAATTTCTGCATAAGAACAGCTGATATTGCTGTCTTTGATGCATCTGTATTAACATAGAAGGTTTCATTCCACTTAGGAAGATTGAGCATAGGTTTCTGAAAGAATATGTCTTGTAATTTTTTGAATGCATTTTCTTGTTCAGATTTCCAAGAAAATTTATTTTTAGGTTTGGTGACTTCAATGAGAGGAGTAATCAATTTAGCAAAATTTGGAATAATTGACCTATAAAATGAACATACACTTATAAAACTTTTCGTTTGCCTCTTGGTTTTAGGGGTTGGAAATGAAGTAATTTTTAAAATGTTACTTGTAATAGGAAGAATTTTATGATCTGTGAGTTGGAATCCTAAAAAGTTAATACTAGTTTGCATAAAGGAGCATTTTTCAGGAGACAGAGTAATGTTGTTAGCAATAAGAGTGTCTAAGAGCTTTGTGAGTTTCATGGTCATTTCTTCAAATGAATTAGCGCCAACTACAATATCGTCTTGGTATGCATAACACGAATCAATTTGAGATAATTGAATAACTGAATCAATTAATTGTTGGAAAGTGCTTGCAGCTGTCTTCAAGCCAAATACGAGACGTAGGTAGGTAAAAATTCCCCATGGAGTAGTAAAACTGAGCTTATCTTGCATATCTTTAGGTACAGCGATCTGCCAGTATGCAGAGGGCAAGTCAAGAGTAGTATAATACTTAAATTTTGATAATTGCACCAATAGATTTTGAATTCTAGGAAGAGGATATGAAGATGGTATTATGATAGAATTTAGCAATCTTAAATCTAGAGCCAAACGATACTTTTGAGGCTTGGACATATCAGTTCTCTTTTTTTTTACAAGAAGCATGGGACACGCCCAAGATGAATTTGATCTCTCAATAATGCCAGCATTTAACATTTGATTAATTTGGTCAAGAGCTTCTTGCTCGAGTGCCTGTGGCACAGGAAAAGGTAGGGTTTTGACTGGATGAGAATTTAGCATAGTAAATTGAGGATTAACCAGGTCGGTATGACCTAAAGTGTCAAGAGATTTGGAAAAAGCTAAAGCTTTACTGCACAATAATTTTGTTAAAGATTCTTTTTCATGAGGAGGTAAGTGTTTTAAATCAAAGTCATTTGGAGACAGTTCTTGAATACGTTTTCTCTTAACCTCTTCAGATGGTAAAATTAAATTGCAATATTCGTTTTCAAAATCTAAATCAAAAGAATATTCCTCAATATCTTTCTCATCTACATTGATACATTCACCAATAATTGAATTTTTATTTAAATGAATGTCCAGCTTTGATATATTCTGACATACAACCAAAGATAAATTATTTTGAATTGAAGATTTGGAATGCAGTGATTCATGAAAAACAAGACCTTTATTTCTTAAAGAAGGTTTGAAAATAAAATATTCAGATGGAGGATTCAAGTACTTAACGTGTAAATACACAAAGGAATTAGGAGGGATTAATTCTCTATTGAGTAATTGCACCATATTGGAATTCACCAAAATTTTATTACCAATATTTAAATGAGTTTGCATTTCACCAACATAACTAAGATCATTAGTATTTTCAGATGTAAGATTTTTGTCAGGCATATTATTATTAGTAGATAAATAGTTCACAACATTACCATAATCAGTTGGAAAATAGTTAGACAAATAAGTAAAATTACCATCAATATAAGGATTATGAAAATTCATAGCAGTGTTAGCAACATTATTTGTAAATAAACCACTATTTTGAAAATTATAATTATGAGGATGGGTTGTAAAATTGTTGACTAATTGTAAATTTGTGTCACCATAATTTGCATATAAATCATCAGTATAAGTACCATTACTTAGATTATTTGATATAGAATCTTCATAACAAGGCATTTTGTGTACATCTAAAGAATATGGCACATTTGAATTATCATAAGTATATTCAGAATTCATGAAATAGCAAGTAGGAGATTCGTTATAACTGTGAAAAGGAATATGTTTATCCTTAATCAAGAAAGATTTAAACGTTGGTGATATGGTTACAGAATGTTTATTAATGAACTCAAATCCAAGTATGGCTTGAAAATGGACATTTTCTATCTTTGTAAGATAAAAGACATGATGAAAAAAGAATTTGTCGATTTTAAATGCTATTTCGATGCATCCTTTGAAAAAAACTTTAGAATTTATAGTAGACACAGACACATTTCTGGATAAGAATTTGTAGTGAAGCCTGGATTTAATGCTATTAAAGCATTCTTGATCCAAAAGGGACAAACTTGATCCAGTATCAATTAACGTTGAGATTTCATTATGTTGTATGTTTATCAGTATACATGGAAGAACATACGAGTTATTAAAGGAACTGCATATGACATGTCTTTCTTGTACATCATCATCAATTTCTAAAGTTTGTTTGGATGTCAACGAATTATAAGAACATGAAGATTTGTTAAATTTAGGTGTTACAGGGGAAGTTTGGACAGCTGTGGATGATACTAAAGTAATTGAAGAGCTTTTGTCAAATTGATGTTTGTTTTTGTCATTAAAGTGTACTGACCCTGAATGAAAATTATGGGAGAGTAGGCGGTCAGTAGAACCAGTCTCCCCTATTTGTTTAAATGATAGACATTGTTTTTATTTTCAGAAGAAGAGGTGTAGTTTTTCCTTCTGTGAGGATTAGACGAAAATTGAGATGAAGAGTTTTGATTAGAAGCCCTGATAATATTCTTAAATTTGTAGCATGTGTCCATACGATGATTGAATTTTCCACAAAACGTACATTGCACAACATCTCGTTTATGATAAAAGGATGCAGAATTTTTTTTGTGAGAAAATTTGTCGAAGGTGGGTTGATGATAAGGACGTTTCCAATAAAATGTATGTTGACGAAAATTATTTTTATGTTTATCTGTAGCCTCCTGTCTATTTGGAGAAGGAGAATATGTTCTAGGTTTTCTTTTAAAGTTACGAGAAGCATGAGAATTGTCTTTTTGAGTTTGCGAAGGTGAGAAGGTAGTTTGAGAATTGACATAAATTTTATCCTTCGTATGTTTTATAGGAGTCTTATGGAGCACATTATTAGAACCACTAGAATTATCATGGACTTTTTCAGTATCCAAACAATAGGCTTGATTATAATTCTCGTAAGATTTTTTAGGGGGAGAGTCGTATATATCTTGAAGAAAATTTGCTCGTTCAAGAGCTAAATCAAAAGATGAAATATTTTCTTCTAAAATCTTTTGCTTAATTTGTTTAGGCAAAGCCTCAAGAAAATGAGTGAATTTTAATGAATTGAGAGCAGGAGGATCCAATTTAGGGTATGCAAGTCGAAGTTGTTTATCCAAACGAAATGCAAAATTTTTGACTGATTCGTTTGAATCTAACTTTAAATTTTGCAAGGATTTGAGAGAAACAGCCTTTTTTGAGGGTAAGAAATAGTCTATAAAAGCTTTCCGAATGTCATGGAAATTATAGTTCTTGAACTGAGACTGTGTTTCAAGAAAGAAGAGTAAGGCGCTACCCTCAAGTTTCGATTTGAAGAGAACAAAAAGTTCCTTATCAGAAAAATTATTTAACTCTTGTATATCAGATAATTGATCAAAGAAGAATTCCACAGTCTGTGGGTTGCCGTCGAACGGCTGTATTGCAATATTTAATTTTGATTTGGGAGGCATGATGAGATAATTAAAATAAGAGCTCACTAAATGACCTGTTAAATTTTCTTATAGACTGGTCACATACAAAATAATATACAAATTGACCCATTATTTAAAATATTGACGAATTTCATTTACGTTATACATCATTTTTATACGTTAAGAAGAAGAATAAATATATGACGAAGAGAAGAAAAATACCAACATATCTTTCTTAGCATCAGATCAAAAGAACATGGCCCAAAAATTTTTATGTATAATATATATCATATCGCTCAAAACATATGTTCTTATATTTATGACAAGAGAATAATTTATATTAAAATAATCAATTATATTTACCAGCACCCTCGTTAAATAATATATGATATTAGTTATAAACTATATCATGGCAAGAAAAATATATGAATAGATTATGTTATATATAATCTACTGCTCCAAAAAAAATATTATTTCAGCATAAAATTAAAATATATTATGCATTCATTTATTACACCACACTCAATAAAATATAAATATAAAATATTGATCACTGCATAAAGACCCGATAATGAAGATATAATTTATTTTTTTTTGTTGAATATATATATATATAAATAAAGAAAACACAATATCATCTAATAATTGTCATGTCTTGAAGAATATTAATGGATTCAAAGAGGTACATGGTGCCAGAAGAAAAATATTGGTTCAGAAGGAAACACGGCACCAAAGAAGATTGAATCTATTGGTGTTTTCTAAAGGAGATTGAAGCTGTTATGTTTGGGGAGGAGAGAGATGAGAACACTTATTTTTTGTTTCATCTAAAATATAGGCTATGTGATCGTAATAATGGGTAAAGGACATTGCATTGGATGAATGCCAGCAAAAGACCCAAAAGGCAACCATTATAGTTCTTAATAGTGAATCCTTAACTATGATAATGATAACTCAAAGTGAAATTATATAAATATAAAAATAATAAGAAGAAAGTTACCTGGAATTCTTGGCTTATGACGATATATTCCAGACGATGAATAAATTGACTTTTGACACATTAAAAATGAAGAGAAAATTTGAAGAAAAGAACATTTTTATTTATTAATTACTTGTGCAATATGTCGTGACTTTTATATTTCAATATATATATATATTTCTTTCATGCACCTTTATATAAGTATATTATTATTCACTTCATAAAGAAAATACTTCACATGGATGACACACAGGAATAAACATATTCATTTCACATAATTTATCTTTATACGTACATATTCTCTTTGACAACTATTCTTGATCATTTTTTTTTTAAAGATGCGAAGAACAAATATTTTTAAGCAATATGAAACTATATCAACTCAATAGAGAATACTTTTGAAATCACAAAGAGAATTTTAATACTTTCCTGTGGGATCCCGTTTTATGCAATAAATAATCATTTTACACGTATGAGCGATTTTATGAAATTGAGAAAGAAGAGGCTGTGATGTTTTACTCACGAAGAATACTTTGCACATAATCTTCGGAGGAAAAATGATTCAATTGATAAAGATGATATGGAACAAACTTGGTGAACTTGATAATGAATTTGACGAGAGCCCTATGAAGATATATTTAACTGATTCTCAAAAACAATCCGTGAGAACATATTGAGTGGCCGGCATAGAACAACGGCCAAAGAAAAACAGACTCTGTTGCGGAGGAAGAGAAGCCTTGCTCCTCGCAGCATTACGACAATTCGGCGGTTTTCGTTCCATCTTACGGTGGATCATCCGCTCAACCTCCCCGGCACCTGCTCAACTCAATCGGTTCCGCTCCACTGAACTGGCGACGCAGAGAGAGAGGAGAGGAGCGAACAAGGGTTACTGTAAACCCGGAATACGCCAAGTTGGCAACGTTCGAATGGGGAAAGCGAGGAAACAGAGGCCAAGCTACGTTTCAAAGTATGGTGAAATATGAATTTAATAAGGAAAACATGATAAACTCTTAAAGAAGGAAAGCCAAAGCAGGTGGCCAGGCACTTAACTGCCTAAACCACGTCACTTGCGGAATTTAATTTGATAGGCCAAGGGGAGGGCCAGATTAACCGGAAATACCACCCATAGAACGATCGAGATAATTCTAGAAGCTTTCTAAACCGGAAGGAATGAATTCAAACAAGATTTTACCGGATTAGAACATTCGATAAGCTACGTAAGGAAGAAAAATTTACAGGCGACGATATCAAAAGAAACGAAATCGAAATAATATTTAAATTGAGAACATTAATAAAAAGGAGATGATAGGAAATAAAATAGTTAATAAAATTGAATTAAAACAAAAAATATGGGGGGGTTATCGAGTAACCACCACAACCCTCTCCTCAAATACACACACACACACGTTTGTTTTGTTTTTTTAATCCTATAATACAAATCTTATATTGAATATGTATAATGTTAATCAATTTTTTTCTTTAATCTTTAATGGTGTTCTTAATTTGCCTTTTTCCGCGATCTTTTGACAAAATTTACGGTTTTCCTATGATCTTTTTCTGAAATTCATGTTTTTTCTGCGATTCTGTCAAAATTCGTGTTTTTTCAGCGATCCTTTGACGAAATTCACGTTTTTTCAAGCGATCCTCCGTAGAAATTTACCCTTTTTCCGCGTCTCTTTGGCAAAATTCGCTCTTTTCCGCGATCTCTTCAAGAAATTCGCGCTTTTTCTGCCATCCTTTGATGAAAGCGTATTTTTTGCGGATTTCTGTCAAAATTCGAGTTTTATCGACAATTTTTTGACGAAATTCGCGCTTTTTTGCGGTTTTTTGTCAAAATTTGCGCTTCTTCGTCGGCACCATTTTAACAAAATTGGCTCTTTTGACTAAATTTGCGCTTTTTTCGCAAACTTTTAATGAAATTCGTGCTTTGTCTGCCACCTTTTGACAAAATTCGCGCTTTCTTTTCGCGGTTCTTTCTCAAAATTCGCGCTTCTTTGGCGATCCTTTGACGAAATTCGCGTTTTTTAGAGGTTCTTTGTCAAAATTCGCTCTTTTTTTCACGATCTTTTGACTAAATTTGCGTTTTTTCCCGCGAACTTTTCTAGAAATTCTCTTTTTCTGCCACACTTTGACAAAATTCACGGTTTTTTCGCGATTCTTTCTCAATATTTGCGTTTTTTGGCGAACCTTTGAGGAAATTCGCTATTTTCCGAGGTTCTTTGTCAAAATGCAAGATTTTTCACCATCCTTTGAGAAAGTTCGCTTTTTTCCGTGATATTTTGACTAAATTTTCGCTTTTCCCCGATGCTTTGACGAATTTCGCTTTTTTCCCGCAAACTCTAGACTAAATTTACGCTTTTTCTGCGATCCTTTAAAGTAAATCACGTTTCTCCTTATTGATGAAATTCGCGTTTTTTTTTAACGATTCTTTGTTAAAATCGCGATTTTTTGGTCATCCTTTGACGAAATTCGTATTTTTTCCGTGACCTTTTGAAGAAATTAATGCTTTTTCCACGGCCTTTTGTAGAAAATTGCGGTTTTCCGCGATCTTGATTAAATTTGTTCTTTTTGGTCGAAATTCGCACTTTTTTACGCGACCCTTTTCGTTTTGTTTTCATCGCCACTTTTGTTAAACCTGGAAATTTTTGGAGATACAGACAACAATGACGTCAAATGGCAATTCAAGTTAAGTTGAAAAAAAAACGGCAATTTTGCGCAGCTCTTACACCCCTGTAATTGTTTTAAACGAAACTTTGGTACAATTTAAGCCTCTGCCGAGGGGCCCTGACTGGTTGGGACCCGGGGCTGCAGCCCCCTTAGCCCCCCCCCCCCTTAATCCGGCTATGAATGGATCAATAGAGACTCAATCACTCAATTACATATTCATAAAGAGGAAGCCTTTAAAATTAATTTGGAAGAGATTGTAAAGAATTTGTAAGAATAACAACAGAAAAAAACTTTAACTTTTGGTAAATGGGAGTGGGAGAAGCCTGAAATTTGAATATTATATTCGGGATCGTCCATAAATTAAGAGCCATCAAGTACATTAAATAAAAATTACTTAAACAGAATTAAAAAATCGGTGATCTTTTGATATGCTTCTATTTTATACTTTTGTTTGTGAAAAGTGCAACTCAAGAAGCCCTCCGAAATGAATGAAATTATGAATGAAATGATCCTGGCCACTAGCTTTTAACAATATGCTCCGCAGGGGCGTGCGAAGAGAAAACTGCGATGGGGCAAAATTTGGATTTGGCGCTCCTTTCCCCCAACTTTTTCTTCTGACAGGCCAAAAAAATTGCGTTGGTAGTATAAATTTGGCGCCCTTTAAAAATTCACACCCGGGGCGACCCCCCCATTCGCCCCCCCCCCCTTACTTTCGCACGACACTGATGGTCCGGCTTCCCCTGTTTTTTCAAAGTTCCTTCGCCACTGGATGATGTCAAAGAATTCGGTTCCTGTCGGCTAACCGCAGTTGCCTTTGGAGGAAAATCGTCCCTTTAACTGATGCGAAGTTGGAAGTTTTAGATATTCTTATTTGGATAATTTTTACCTTATATAACGTAGAACACTAATGTCACATGAAATATCAAAGTGTGCGACAAAGTAACCATTAGTCTGAACAAATTAAAAATACATGTAACCAAAGTCTGCATATAACTTGCTCGGGATTTTTTATGAAAGTAGATTCCCTTTTCTGAAATATGTCATCTTGTTTTTCGTGTGGGATCCAAGCAAATAGTTAAAATAAAAATGAAACTTTGGCAGGAAAAAAGAAAAAAAATCCCACCTAATGGAGAAAAGATGTATGAAGAAAAGTCACATATGATGGAGAAAATATGTGATTTTTTAGGGTTTCATTCATCTGACGAAACCCTATTCGTCTCTGTCCCCTGTCTGTCACAGAGTCCGTACACAAAAACTATAGAAGCCAGAGAGTTCAATTTTTTTTCTTCCTAATAGTCTAAGAGCCCGTGACTGGCAGACCTTCGTTATTTTATAAAAGCTGAAACTTTCTCAGCGCAGTCTCCCAACAAAGATAGGAACGATGGCTAATTATGAAAATTGGATCATGGTGGCTTTGGCAGTGACCAGGGAGCAAAGGTGTAAAAAATACCAACTTACTTTCGTCATTTTATAAAGCGTGATTTTTTTATATTTCCTTTGGAATGATGTTAGAAATCACGTCCTCCATTGGCAGACACTTCCTGTGGTTCCACCGGCTGACAACCACTAAACTTCAATAACAGGAAATTCTACTTTCGTCATTTTATAAAAGCTGAATTTTATATATGTTACTTGGGTAACTACTAGAAAATATTTCCTCAGTTGGCAGACAGTTTTGGTGGTTCCAACCCCCGGCCGACAGACATATACGGCGGCTTCTCAATACACTAGAGCAGGCATGTCAAACTCATCTACCACCGCGGGCCAGATTTAGTATTGTACATAAAGCCGCGGGCCACATTATCGAAAATAAAGAAGTGTATTAATTTGATAACTATCGTACAAAATGAAAACTGTATATTAAAAATAAAACATTATTTTTAAAAACAAATAAGCAAACAAAAATACATACAAAAATTTTAAAACTATTTATTGGAAAAATTAAAAACACGCACCAGAAAATGTTTAAAAATATTTATTAAGTAAAAAAAAAAAATCTGTAGCAAAATAATGTTAAATGTAAATGAAAATACAAACATGTTCAAACGCATTTTGAATATTTTAAAATTTAAATCGCAATCAAAATTATACACTAATGTGTTATTAATTCTGTAATCCTATTATTTTTTTATGTTATAATTGCTACTTTTTATAAAATCAATCATTGATAGAACACAATTATTTACAATGTAATATTATGAAATTAAAAAAAATTCATAATTGATTAAAATATATTAGCTACACTGTAAAAAAAAATTCAAGAGGTTACTAAAAATTTCTTAGTAAATTTGTATTCCACAGAATTTTTTAGTAACCATTACAAAGTTTTTTTTTTTTTTGCAATTGAAACAAGCATTTCTTTTGTAAACTCAACAAAAGAATTTTTTGTATAACTAACTTAAAAATTTTTAGTATGAGCCACCAAGCAAATTTTAGTAATAGCTCTAAAATTATTTTTAATAACCATTACGTGCGCCCGAAGGGCTGGAGCTTTCTTCGAGCTGCAACCAGACTTCTGAAGCGGAAGATTTTCGGCAAAACTGCAATAGATGGCAGCACCAAACATTCCTACCCGCTCCGACAGGATTTTCATAATCCCTTTATTAACGAGACACTACATACATTCGGGGCGTATTTGGCGGTGGCAAGTTTCGAACCCGGGACCTTTTAGCCTGGAGTCCGTTACTATAACCACTATGCTATCAAGGCCACACCAACTGCGATTTAGTAAGAGCTATTAAAAATATAAAACTATTAACTCTATTCGTTGCTAACTTTTCTCTAGTAATTGTTACAGATTTTCTAGTAACCGACTAAGATTACTAAAATTTTTTTAGTAATTACAAGGATCACTAAAGTTTTTTTAGTAGATCGACCCTTTTTTTTTTACAGTGTATGGTTATTGATCTGGCATAGGAGTAATTTCCTGTTTCTCTTCACTTACTTTTAAATACATATCGTGTCTGCGATAAAAAAAAAAAAAAAAAAAATAAAGAATACTGCCCAGTTAAACTGATGGCATTGAGCTCACAGGCTACAAATACTAATTGTACATTAAAGCCTTATATTTTCAAGGGTTAATTCCGTTCGAAAAAAAATTAAGAAGGGGAAACAGCTCTCCCCTTTCCTCTTTTTTTTATACTTAATCATTGAATCTCCTATACTATCAAAGACATGCTTTATCATATAAAAAATCTATATCCAAAATTCAGAGCAAATTAGATAATTCTTAATAAAAACCCATTTAGCATTTATATAATTTAAAAGGAGTTATCCCCTTCTTTTATACTTAACCATTAAACTTCCAAAACTATTCAGAGATTTGAACGAAATCTGAAAATTCTGCTTGAAAAACCTATTTATATAAATTAAGAGGGCATTAAGAGGGGGGGGGGCATTAGAACCCCTGTTGCCCCTATTTATACTTATTCAATGAACACTTAATAGCAGTCACGGAATCGCCTCATCAGAATGATCCTAATCTAAATTTTGAACGAAAACTTAATTCTGCATGAAAATCCCATTTATATCAACTAACGGGGGGGGGGCATTAGAACCCCTGTTCCCCCTATTTATACTTATTCAATGAACACCTAATAACAGTCACGGAATCGCCTCATCAGAATGATCCTAATCTAAATTTTGAACGAAAACTTAATTCTGCATGAAAATCCCATTTATATCAACTAACGGGGGGGGGGCATTAGAACCCCTGTTCCCCCTATTTATACTTATTTAATGAACACCTAATAACAGTCACGGAATCGCCTCATCAGAATGATCCTAATCTAAATTTTGAACCAAAACTTAATTCTGCATGAAAATCCCATTTATATCAACTAACGGGGGGGGGGATTAGAACCCCTGTTCCCCCTATTTATACTTATTCAATGAACACCTAATAACAGTCACGAATCGCCTCATCAGAATGATCCTAATCTAAATTTTGAACGAAAACTTAATTCTGCATGAAAATCCCATTTATATCAACTAACGGGGGGGGGATTAGAACCCCTGTTCCCCCTATTTATACTTATTCAATGAACACCTAATAACAGTCACGGAATCGCCTCATCAGAATGATCCTAATCTAAATTTTGAAAACTTAATTCTGCATGAAAATCCCATTTATATCAACTAACGGGGGGCATGAGCCCCCCGTTCCCCCTCTTATACATATCGAATGAACTCCAAAAACTAATCAGGGAAGCGCCTTGTCAGGATATACCTATATACAAAATTTCAAGTGGATCCGATATTTTTATCATGAGTTATCGCGTTACGCACATACATACAGAACGGGCGGGCACATAAGCTCTCAGGCTATGATAGCCTGTGAGCTAAAAACTGCCCACAAAGTAAAATTTTTTGCACCTATATTTTCAAGAATTATAAAGTGAAAGCGCAAAATTAACGCTAGCCACCGGCCACGGGGCCACTAAATGAAACTAGTTGTTGGGGGCCACCGTAATACTTACCCATCATGGATATGTATATGAAAATAAAACATGTGAAAACTATTTATACAATGCATTGCAATTCATAAACAAAATTTAAATATTGTTAATATACATAGTAATGCTATATTAAAAAACTGCTGATGTACCAATTTCGACAAATTATATAAAACGCCAAACTACTCAAGTAGTACCGAACTGTGTAAAAGAAACATCCTTATAACTCCAAAAATATTAATTCTATTAACTAACAATTAACTGCGTCGGATTAAGCGTCTCATTTCCAATTAAAATATACTTCTGAATTGAAATTTGAATGAAATACAGGGTCATGAAAAATCGAAGAATGTGGAAAACAAGAATACAAATATCTCAGCAACTAATAATCCGATCGACTTCGTTCCATATGCAAAATGTGTGTTATTTTATTGCCATTTACGTCCATTCCTTAGAACAAAAAAATTCGAAAATTTTTATATACCTTTCATCAGAACGAATTTTTCGAGAGTCCGAAAAAAATAGTTCCGGATAATTGAGGTTGCTGATATTAAATAGGGTTCGTCCCATTCTTACATACTAACTACATACAAAATTTCAAGTCTCTATCTCAATTTGTTCGGTAGATAGAGCGTTTATAGACAGACAGACGGACGGCAAAATTTTTTTTCTAAAAATATGTTTTTCGGAATCTCCACTATCAAAAACGTGTAAATCCGTCAAAAAAAATTTTCGATTTTCAAAACGATTGCAAGACTTACCCTATACTACGTATGATGGGTAAGTAAAAAGTGGCTATTAAAAAAATATTTGTCGGTGACTACGAATGAAAATGTGTTCATGCAATGAAAATTTTTAGTTATAGCAACGCATATTGTAATTGTCGAATAGAATGGACTGTAGTCTTGATAGTCTTTTAAAAGTTTTTTAATTTTACTTGCACAAATACACACACACATAAACACAAAACCACAAATGGTAAATTAATATGCAATTACAAAATTTAAATTGATTTCCATAGCTTAAGGGATGTATGGATGATTAGCACTTCGAGTCCGTGCTGATGCTTTGATGATCAACAGCTAAAACTGTCCATTTTTTACAAGCGCTCGCCAGGTGGAGCCAAAAAACACTTCCGGAACGGAACATGCCGCCCGGGGATGAAATATGCAATATTTCATCAATCAATAAACATAATACAACAATTAATTAACAATAAAAATGACATTAACTACAAACACTTAATACATAAACAATGAGTATAATTGCTTTAAAATAATATAATAATACAAAGATACATCAATCGGTCGCTAGTGGGCAATAGGCATATTTTAGAAATACCTCATGAAAAAATACCAGTAGCAGTTTTTACCTTCACTGCTCGAACCTTGTGGTCCTTGCCTGGAATTATTTCAATAATCCGGGCAAGAGCCCATTTACATGGTGGTAGATTTTCCTCCTTTAGTAACACTAGGGAGCCTATCTTAATGTTTTCCTTTTTAAATTGCCATTTACCTCGCTGCTGCAAGTGATTTAGGTAGTCAACAGACCAACGTTTTCAAATGCATTGAACATATTTGGAAATTAACTGCCAATGGGTTAATCTATTATCAGAAATATTCATAACATTAGGCTCTGGAATACTGCTGATAGGCCTGCCAATTAAAAAATGGCCTGGTGTAAGTACCTCAAACTCATTTATGTCATCAGAAAGAGGAAATAAAGGCCGGGAGTTTAAGATCCCTTCGATTTGGACTACTAGAGTTTCAAAGTCCTCTAATGTGATTTTATTATTACCTACTGCTCTGAGCAAATGATGTTTGAAGGACTTAACACCAGCTTCCCAAAGACCACCAAAATTAGGGGATCGAGGAGGGATAAATTTCCAGGTTATGAATTCTTCAGCAAAGAAATTTGATAATTCCTCGTTAGGTTTTTCCAATAATTTTTTAAAATTATTTAATTCAGTTGACGCACCTTTAAAATTAGTGGCATTATCCGAAGTTAGTGTGTTTACTTTGCCTCGCCTGGCACAAAATCTTTTAAGCGCAGCAATGAATGCAGCAGCGGACAAATCGCTTACTATTTCTAAATGAACGGCTTTGGTAGCCATACATATAAATATAGCCACATAACTTTTGAAATAATTACCTTTCCTCTGATTTTTGTATTTGATTTGAAAGGGACCGCAAAAATCTACGCCTGAATTGAAAAATGTGCAATTAGGTGTTACGCGTTGCGAAGGGAGGTCTCCCATCAATTGATCTAACGTCTTGGGATTGTGCCTGAAACATGTGACACAATTGTGTACTGTTTTCCGGGCAATGCTTTTAGCCTTTATGGGCCAATATCTCATGCGTACTTGATGAACTAGTCCCTGAGCACCTATATGGAAGTACTTTTTATGAAAGTACTCAAAAATTAATTTAGTGATCTTGTGATCACTGGGTAAAATTACTTGGTGCTTTGCATCAAAGGGCAAGTGAGAATTGATTAATCTACCACCAACGCGAAGGACTCCACTTTCATCAATAAATGGGTCCAAACTTTTTAACTTACTGCAGGAAGGAACAGGTTGCCCCTTTCTTAATGCTGACAATTCAGGAGAGAACTTACTTTCCTGGGCTTTCCTTATTAAAAAAAAAGTACTGCACTTCAGTTCTTCCGATGTTAGGAAGCCTTTGGTTTTCTCCTTTCTCTTACAATTGTTGATGAACCTGAAAATAAAACTACATATTTTAATTAGTTTTAAAAAATTGTTCAATTTGAATAAATCATTTAAAATGTTCGGATCTTTTTCCACAGTTGGTAAGGATAGGGAAAAGTCTGCTTTCATTTCTTGTTCACATTCAAAGGCAGTGGGGGTGGGAAGTTGGCTGGGAACTGTAATTTCTCTTTGAAGAAATGTTGGTCCGAACCACCACAAATCATTGTCAATGAGATCCTTTGCTGTTGCACCTCTGGAGATGATGTCTGCCGGATTAGATTTTGAGGCAACATGGTTCCACTGATGAGTTTCGGAAAGAGATTGGATCGCGGAAACCCTGTTTGCAACGAAGGTTTTCAGTTTTTGGGCTGATGTATTAATCCAGAATAGGACAATTGTAGAATCTGTCCAGAACCATACTCTTTCAAGATTTAATTTTAGAGTGGCAATCACTTTCTGAACTAGCCTTGTCAAAAGTAGAGCTGCAGACAGTTCAAGTCTTGGGATTGTCATTGTCTTTAGTGGGGCTACCCGGGACTTGCTGCATAGAAGATTAGATCTGAATTGCCCACTTGAGGAGAAAGATCTCAAGTAGATAGCTGCTCCATAGGCCTTTCCAGAGGCGTCTGAGAATGCATGTAAATCTAGACTTGCAATGTTGTCTGACAAAACATACCGTGGAATTGTAAGATTATTTATTTCACATAGCTTGTTAAGAAAATTCTTCCATTCTCGAAGTGAACTAGAAGGCAATTGTTCATGCCAATTAATTTTTAATTCCCATAAATGTTGCATAAATATCTTAGCTTTGGTTATAATTGGGCCAATTAGGCCAAGGGGATCATATATTTTAGCTATTTGAGCCAAAACATCTCTCTTGGTATAAACATTTTTAGGCTCTATATTAATCTCAAAAATGAAATGGTCCATCTGAGGTTTCCAAAGCATTCCCAAAGTTTTTACCGAAATCTGCTGAGAGTGTTCATCAAATGCGTATTCTGATATGGCGGCATCTTGTAGTAATTCAGGATGGTTAGCGACCCATTTGTGAAGGTCCATCCCTCCCCTTTTCAAGATCTGAATTAACTCTGATTGTAGTTCCTTTGCAGCTTGTAAGGAACTGGCACCAGATAAACAATCATCGACATACATGTCGTTAAGTATGACTTCTGAGGCTTTAGGAAAATCTGTCTTTTCCTCATCAGCAAGAGCCTTTAACGTTCGCGTGGCTAAAAAAGGGGCTGAAACTGTCCCATAGGTAATCGTGTTTAGCTCAAAGACTTTTATCGGAACGTCCTTACTAGCCTTCCAAAGAATTCTTTGTAAATTTCTCTGCAACGGTTCTATCATTATCTGTCTGTACATTTTCTTAATGTCTGCGCAGAATGCATACTTGTGCGTACGAAATCTAGTTATAATAGAAAATAAATCTTGCTGAACCGTTCCCCTATTTAACAATATTGAATTAAGTGAATAACCGCTAGATGTATTTGAACTAGCGTTGAATACCACTCTCAGGGGAGTGGATAATTTTTCTGGTTGTAAGACACCCCTTTTTCGCTTTCAGATTCAATTTGAGTCATATGACCCAAAGCTTCATACTCGTTCATAAATTCTATGTATAGATCAGACATCATTTTATTTCTATCTAATTTATTGCATAAATTAGTTAATCTTTTCGCTGCAATTTCTTTAGAAAATCCCAACAATGTTTCAGCATTTTCCTTTAAGGGTAATTGTACGGTGAATCTACCCGTTTGATCTCGTTTATAAGTGTTTTTAAAATGTTCCTCACAAAACATTTCTTCATCGTTTCTAATGGAATTACTGTCATCACCCGGTAAGGATTCTATTTCAAAAAATCTTTGTAAAGTGTTGTCTAGACTATTTTCAGTTAAAAGATAACAATGTGAATGAATTTTACTTTGTGGGAGCGACCCTGTCACTAAATATCCAAATTCAGTGTTTTGTAAAATACAGTTAGCATCTGCTAAACGAATTTGTTCACTCTTTAAAATTGAAAAAAACAATTGACTACCGATCAGTGCGTCGATTGGTCCAGGTGTATAAAAATTGTCATCTGCTAGATTAATTTGTTGTGGAATACATAAATTAGAAATATCTAATTTTGAAACTGGAATGTTGTTTGTAATTTTTGGCAAAACAGCGAATTCTATTTCTTTGGAAAATGTTCCTTGTTCATTTGATATTTCTGCATTGACTATTTTCTTTATTTCTTGCTGTGTTTCATTAATACCCGAAATCATTCCCTTGAATGGTTTTGGTCGTAAATTTAATCTCTTGCATGCACTATTACTTAAAATGTTAATCGACGATCCGCTGTCAATCACCGCACGCAATCTAACTTTATTTCCAAACACATCACTTACTAAAATTATAGCCGTATTTAATAATGCACAATTTTTTCTGTTATCTGTAAACAAATTTGTACCGATTATTGCTGCTTCCCTTTTTTCGGAATCGAAATCACTTATTTGTTTATCTCTCAACATGTCATTATTTTTGTTTTTATTTATTTCCACCCCCTTTAACATCTCATGTTCTTCACATAATAAGCTATTATGTAATTGCGAGCAGAATTTGCAAGCGAATTTAGAATTACATTTTCCTTGGTGTAATCTTAAGAAATTCAAACATAATTTGTTCTTATTTACAATACTTTTTCTTTCTTGAACATTTTTGTTTAAAAAAAATTGCATTTATAAAGCGGGTGAAACGCAAATTTGCAACAAAAGCAGGTCTTTAAATTATTTCTATTTTTATTGTCATTGATGAGAAATGATTTTGATTTATTTATTGCGTTATTCGCCTTGGAGAATTTGGATTTCGAAGTCTGGTTGGCGCCAGATGCATTCGTTATGGCTTCTAAAGTAACACAACGTTTTTCCAAAAAAGAAATTAAATAATCAAAACTTGGAACATTTGTTGTTTCCAATGACAATTCGAATTATTTTTGAGATTCGGTGTCTAATTTCTTCAAAATGATATTTATAAATACACTTTCTGACAATTTATTTTGTGTATATTCCAAGACCTTTAGAGCTCTGATGTTTTTATTAATAATATCAATAAAATTACGCAACTCTTTCGGAGATTCATTTTGCATTTTTTCATAATTTAAAATTGCAGAAATATGCGAATCGATTAATAATCTCTTGTTTTCGTATCTATGTATTAAAGCTTGAAACAATGAATTAAAATCGTCATCAGGGGACTCTAATTGCTTAGCTTCGTTTTTTAAAGAAGCCTTTAAATAAAATAATTTCTGATTGTCATCAAGTTGTTCATTATTAACAATTAAGTTAGTGAATTGCGTTTTAAAATTAGCAAAATCACAATAAGCACCTCCGAAAGAAGGTAAAGGTATTTCTGGGAGGCGAACTTTTGTTTTGGTTTCACATACATAATCATTGACAGTATGAGATTTATTTTCGAATGAGGCTGATAAAAGTTTTAAGCTTACCTCCACTTGTTCTAATCTCTCGAGAGCACTATCAATTTCTTGATCAATTTCTTGCAGTGGCGTAGCTAAGGGGGGGCAAGGGGGGCGTCCGCCCCGGGCGCCGAGGCCTAGGGGCGCCAAATTGAGAGAAACTGTTATATATCTATATTGTGGTGGGGGCGCAAAATTTCTTGCTGGCCCCGGGCGCCAAAAAACATAGCTACGCCACTGATTTCTTGGACTTGTTGCGATGTGATATCCTGAATTTCAAAGTATTGTTCTCGAAGCTCTTCGAGCTTATTTTGTAGACATTCCGTCTTTTTTAACTTCACTTCTAAAATACTTATATTAGTCGTTTTAATATCAGTAGTATCCGATATAAACTGCTCTAGTCTTGTTATGGCAGCCTTTGACGTGCCTTTTAATCTATTTAATTTTTCCATGGTTCACTCCGGCCGAGAGGGCCACAATGTCGAATAGAATGGACTGTAGTCTTGATAGTCTTTTAAAAGTTTTTTAATTTTACTTGCACAAATACACACACACATAAACACAAAAGGTAAATTAATATGCAATTATAAAATTTAAATTGATTTCCATAGCTTAAGGGATGTATGGATGATTAGCACTTCGAGTCCGTGCTGATGCTTTGATGATCAACAGCTAAAACTGTCCATTTTTTACAAGCGCTCGTCAGGTGGAGCCAAAAAACATTTCCGGAACGGAACAGTAATTATGGATATCATGCGATTACTGAAATTTCTGGTTACATCATTAATATTTATAGAAGTGCCCAGCATATTTTTAAATTTATTTAGTTATACTGGACATCCTTTATTCTACCTTGAACGATTTCGAGCTGTGTGCAATTGCATCCAATCATTGTTTTTAAAAGCAGATGGATTACTTTTAATGCGTTTCATAAACACACTTTTTTCAACAAAGTTTCAGTTTAAAATCTTTTTATTTTTTGAAATTATTTCTAGATATTTGTGGGTTTTTCGAAATATTTGTGAGTAAATTCTTATCAAACTTCAACGAAGTTTCTACATATTAAACACAATTTTTTAGTCTTTGTTTGAGTATATTATTATTTTACAAGTTTTGTCACTTTCCCTTTCAAAGCTATTTATTTCTCTTGATTTTTTAAAAACTTTTAATTAGAAATTAGCTTCGTATTTTAATTGATTTTCGATACATTTTAAATACCTAACAAATACCACGCGTTATTTTGTAATGTCATAGTGAATCAAAGAGAACAGTAAAATAATGTATTCGTTTCAACATAAAACACATAATAAACTATTAGAAAAAAAAACATAAAACTTTTTTAAATTTTTAGATTAAGATATGCTCTTCTTAACTTTTTTCATGATAACTTTTTCATACCATATCTCCTAGAAACGAAATTTTAAAATAATTTAGATTTGATCATATTTAAGACAGTATGTTTGCATCGTTTATGACAGAGTGTTGTTGAATTAGTGTTGTTTGCATATCCTATGCCAAACTGTAAAAAATTTTCATTCAAAATAACAACCATTAATTTTAAAATTTAAACTTTTCTTTATTTAATTGCGGATCATTAATTTTAATATATGTCAATATCTGTTATTAAATGTAATGAAGATTAATATTCTGAAATAATGGTAAATATTTTGAATAAAATCATTCTCCAATTTTGCAAAGCTGCAATATTTGCAATGGAAAGTGTATTTTCTGCATCAACTAAGAACTGAATCAAACACGCGAAAATATCAAAGGCTTGGCGGGCCACAGAGAAATTCCTGGCGGGCCAATTGTGGCCCGCGGGCCACGTGTTTGACATGCCTGCACTAGAGTCTCTGTATAGCCCGGCTTGAAACGTACATTTCCCCCCTTTAAACATATGTGCAGATATTTTTAGTTAAAACAATGTACATCTGCATTTTGCTTTTTATAGTATTTCCTATGTTAATTTTGGCACTGTAAAACATGATTTGCATCCTAGTCTGAATAAAAACTGACTTTTAAAATTCTCAAAAAAAAAAAAAAAAAAAAAAAAAAAAAAGAAAAAAAAAAAAAGTTGTTTACACGCAAACGGATATTTATCACAGTACTTATTTTTTCGTTTGCTTAGCATATAAAGGGGGAAGAAGTAGCTTTCATATTCGTTGTTTTTGTTAAATATAGCTTCTTTTACGACTCGATTAGACGAGTTCATAAAAATTCTTTAATGCTTGATTTTTATCTTATTAATATTTTACTGAAATTTTAAGATAAAAAGCTACGAACCCTATAAAAAGAAATTTTGCAAATGCTGAATTTGAACGAGAATTGCGCCAAATTAGTAAACTATAGCCAAATCGGCAATACTTATGATTTCTTAATTTTTGTCATCAAATTTGGCGATATTTTTCCATATTTTGGCGATAAGTGTGGAGAGCAGGAAAGTGTGGAAGCTTGGAGAGAATTCGAAGCTAACGTTCATTAATACTCGTAGAGTCGTAGATAAATAACTGAATTTTAGTTATTTGGAAAATAGTTGTTATCCTCGGTAGAGAATTGGGAAAATCGAAGTATATCTGAATGTTTTTATTGGTTGAATTCCGCTTTTATTCGGTTTCTGGTTGGTCCATGTTTAATGTCCAAAAATAGAAAACAGTAGAACTCCGCTAATTCGGACCCCGATAATTCGGATCGGTTTGGTCATTTTTTTTTCAAGTTTGAGAAGCGATTGGCTAATTTCCATAACATTAACTTGTTTCATCGTCGTATTCTAAATAAAAAAAAACTTCTGACATGTTTTCGGAATAATTAAGCAAAGTAAACATTATTACTGTCTGCAAATATTCAATAAGTTTAACATAAAGGTGATTTTCTGTTAGTATGTTATATTTTATTTCATTTTTTTTCTAATTCTCCGGATAATCCAGATTTTCGATAACCCGGATTGGGTCCGGTCCCAATTAATCCGAATTATCGGGGTTTTACTGTACTTCTGTTGCCACAATGACAAAAAAGTAATAAAAACTCTAAATTATAATAATAATTTGAAAACAAGTTGTCATAAAAATTTCAAACGAATTTCATTTAAAAGTGCATTTTTTTCTTTATGCAACGGTGTAAAAATTTGAAATGTGTAATATTTAGAAGTTTAAAAAGTTGCAGTTAAAAAAATTGTAAAACTGAAATTTCATTTAAAATTTTTTTATGATGGGTCCAGGAATATTAATGTTTAATCCATATCGTATGTAATAGGAGACAGTCAGCCTGATTAATTCCATAAACTACTGTTTTTTTAATCATGGCGTACGTAATATATGACTCGTTATTGATCATCCTAAAAATGATGCTTATTATTAATATTAGTTTATATATAGAATTTCTTTTTAAGTCTTTCAAATTTTAGTCTTTGAAAATATCATTTTCCAAATAGTCGTTCAATTTGTTAAATTACATTTTTTTTCTTTCATTGTGGTCTTTTTTTCAAAATGTCAACAAGCGTAGAATTACATGCAACAACCTCAAATAACTGTCGCAATTTTCGACCCAAGGGAAAACGGGAAAAATGTCTGCTTCGCGCCGGGGGTTGGAACCACCAAAACTGTCTGCCAACTGAGGAAATATTTTCTGGTAGTTACCCAAGTAACATATATAAAATTCAGCTTTTATAAAATGACGAAAGTAGAATTTCCTATTATTGAAGTTTAGTGGTTGTCGGCCGGGGGTTGGAACCACAGGAAGTGTCTGCCAATGGAGCACGTGATTTCTAACATCATTCCAAAGGAAATATAAAAAAATTACGCTTTATAAAATGACCCATCGTTCCTATCTGTGTTGGAAGACTGCGCTGAGAAAGTTTCAGCTTTTATAAAATAACGAAGGTCGGCCAGTCACGGGCTCTTGCTCTATAAGTTTTGTTTTAATTTATCCATTTGTTTGGATTCGACAGGGAAAGAAAAAAGACTATTTTAGAAAGGGGATTTATATCACTTTTTCAAAAAACGGGAATTTTTCATTTACAAAATGATTACTTTTATTACAATTACAAAATATTCCAAATAAAATAGCAATTATAATATTTTTATGAACTTTCGTCCGTTCTTCTCCACCGCCTGTTGTTTCCTTTCACTTACTGTGGACAGGAATGCAAGAATCAAAATATAATAAAATAATTGTAATTAACTGGTTCATTAGATAAATCTCACGCGTGGAATTTAAGAAAACAACCAACCGCGCTTGCGCACAGTCCTGCGTGTCAAAGGACGAGCTTTTGAACTGTCACTTTAAAGACGGAAAAACGTAAATAGTTATGTAAAGTATGTGCGTTATTAGGGTTCATTTTGATGTTGGATGACGATGGCTAGGAATTGCCTTTATTATATTCCTTATGTAATATCAACCCACCTTTTTAAAACAATATTTTTTGAAATTTTTAGAGCTTATTATTTCTGTCCGCGTTAATTCAAATTTCTTAAGCCTAGTTACATGATAATCAGAATGTTTTTCTGTTTGTTTACGTTCACTCATGCTGCACACTGTGAATGTTCTATTTCATTAAAATGGAATGATCATGTTTAGGTCTTCTGTAACTCCTAACAAAATAGAAGCAGAAAGTGATCTGCTGGGCCACTGGAGTAATGCTATTTACGACACTTTTTTGACCGCTAATTCTGATGGAACTTTGGATTTAATTATTGAAGGAGGCTCCGACAATGGAGAATTCCCGTATTTTGGATATGCACCGCCAATAAATTACAATATATCGAAAGGCGATGTCATTCTTGAAATTCAAGGACAAAAAACTGCGGGATTTACAAATCGTGATGTTTTGAGTTTGTTAAAACAGTGTTTGAAAAATGATGGTTCTGTTGAAATCAAAGCAGTTAAATCAGGTATGTTTTTCAAGTTATACTTTAATATACGTTGAAATTTCGGTAATTCCAATTACAGGAACCTTGCTGCAATAGTGAAGATAGCATTATTGAATTTGAGGAGAAAAGAGGAAATTTTTAAAAGCATTTTCTCTAGCAATGGTTATCCTTACATTTTAAAAACCTCAACCAATTTTTATATCTTATGAAGCAACAATTAATGCTGGCGAAATTTTTTAAATAGCTACCTTATTTAATGTTACATTGTAAAGCATTTTATTTATATAGGGTAGATGTGCCAGTAATGCTGCCCCCCCCCCCCCTTAAGGAATTTCTTTAAAAAAATTTTTTTATTAATACAGTAAAACCTCCATAACGGACACTCCCGAATAGCGGACACCTCTATTTAACGGACAGTTTTCAAATCCCCACTCCCAAAACTTTAATTTTTGTATGTTTAACCTCTGAATAACGGACATTCCGAATAGCGGACAGTAATTTTGGCAAAAAAGAATCAAAAAATATTTTTTAACGAGGAAAAAAATAAAAATCCTCTAAATGTATCAGGGGAATGTATCACAAATTTTGTGACCACACATAAATGTGGGGATGAGCTGGAGAAAATCCCCTCTCCCCCCTACATTTATCCCCTACATACACACCCCCCACACCCTCTGATGATTGGAGATTGTATGCTAAGAAGCAGAAAAATACAATAAACAATTATACATTTTTTTTTCTTAAAGAAAAAGATGATTTAAAAGGATTAAAACTTCACATTGTAAAACAAATTACATGTAATCGCAAGTAAAAGCATACTTTTGTAACTTTTTTTTTTTTTTTTTTTTTTTTGTAAGAATGTCATAAGCAAAGGATAAATGTATGCACAATTTTATTTCAGTTTTATTGCTTTACAAATTATTTTAATTTCTGGTTTAAACATATAATAGAGGTTTCAGGACATTTTTAAATCGACTAATGAAACATTAAGCATTCATTAGCAATTTTTCTATCGCTGAGGTTTTCCCAATAGTGGACACCTCCGAATAGCGGACAATTTCTGCGCTCCCAAGGTGTCCGTTATTTAGAGGTTTTACTGTAGTTGTAATTATTATATTCCAATTTTTTTCTTATTATATTAATCTTTCAACAATATTTAATAGGGACGGGACGAATAGTGATTTGGCCAAATATTAGGCCGAATACCAACATTTTTCCAATAAAGAAAATAAATTTTGATTATATATAATTTTAAATAGAAGCTCATTAATAATTTTTCCTCTGAAATGTGCTTTTAAATGTATTTTTAAATTTGAAACACTTATTTTAACACAAAAAAATTGTGAAAGTTGTGCATTATATTCTTTTTTCTTAGTGTACATCAAGTTTATGTTCAGTAAATCAGAGTGGTAAGATATTTCCATTAAAATGTGAAGAATGTACTTGACTTTTACTATCAAGCCCTTCTCTTGAAAAGGTTGTGCACCCCTATCTTAACTAATACATGGATTTCCACTAAATTTCAGATTCAGTTAATCCTTGACATGAATTGATGCTGTTTACATTTTGGTATTAATCACTAAACAGGTGGCGCTACCATGCTACATTTTTCACAATTTTTCAATTCTTCTATCTTTAGAACTAATGCATGGAATTTAATAAAATTTTATATTCAGGTAGTCCCTAATATAGATTGATGCTGATTAGTTTTTAGTGTAAATTGCTCAACAGCTGTAAATTGCTTTGCTGCATTTTTTGCAATTTACGTAACAGTTATATCTCAATAACTAATTTACGGATTTTCATAAGCGTATCATTTGTTTTGGACTCATTTTTGCATTCTTTCTTCAAACTGATGATCATATTTATTTTCACATAAAGTGTAACAAAAAACAAGCTCCAGTTTTAATTTTTTTTAAACAATGAACCCATTGTCATCCCAAATTTATATTTTGCAAAATGATTTACAAGAATACAAAGACAAACTATTCGGGAAATTAATTTGAAAATTTTAAAATATGTACTTTTTGAAATTTGAATTTTTAATTTTGGCAAAAGAAAATTTTGTATTAAACTATAGCATGTTGAATATTACAGGAAAGAGCATAAAAAATGCTGCAAAATGGCATCTCTTATAGCTCTCTAGCTCAATTAGGAGAGCTCCTAGAGTCATTAAAAAAAATTCCTGTTTCCGGTTTTTAGACAAAAATGTTCAAATGTTATGTGCTATAACTCAAAAACTAGTGGACATATCTCAAAGAAATTTGGTATTTTTTCAAGTCTATATGATTAGTATACTTACGCTAAATTTCATAAAAATCTGAGATGGTCAGGTAAATTTTGTTTTAAAATTGTGTTGATTTGACCGGGAATGACCCGTATTGCATATAAAGTATGTACGATTAATGGTTCATTTACTGGGACATTCAAAAGTATTCAATTATATTACATTTCTGGCAAACATTAAATGTTATTTATATCAGTTTAATTTTTTGGATAGCAGCAGCAGATAATAGGTCAGATACAGTAGACTCCCTCAAATCCACACTCCTAAAATCCACAACTCTCTAAAATCTGCACATATTTTATGGATGTATACAATGAAACATTCAGTTCAGATGTAGGTGCAAAAATTGATTTTTTCAGTTTTATATCAATTCCATACATTTTTTAATTTATAATTTTTGTTAAGGTTATTGAATTCATGTTTTTTCATGAAGAAAGAATAATTTATTTCTGAAAAAATAAAGATATTGCTAATATCATTGAAAATCACAATCTTACCAAATATACAGTAGACTCCCTCAAACCCGCACTCCTAAAATCCACAACTCTCTAAAATCTGCACATATTTTACAGATGTAAACAATGAAGCATTCAGTTCAGATGTAGGTGCAAAATTTGATTTTTTTTAGTTTTATATCAATTCCATATGTTTTTTAATTTGCAATTTTTTTAAAGGTTATTGAATTCATGTTTTTTCATGAAGAAAAAATAATTTATTTCTGAAAAAATCAAGATATTGCTGATATTACTGGTAATCAGAATCTTATCAAACATATTTATATGTATTAAGCTTTTTTAGTTATTAAGTCTGGTTAAACCTGAAATAAAGCTTCTTTATTTTATGATCTTGATGTAAATTAGAAATGTACCTTTATGAGGCAAGTTTCTTTGGATAATTTAGGAAAAACACATTTATAATGAATATTTAATTGTACATTATTCATTATTGATTTGACCTTTGCTTTTAGTATTTTTATCATTTTAAAAACTATCTAAATTTTTATTATATTACTTTATTCCTTATTTTAATATTTTAGCATATTGTAAGCATTCATTATACTTTTGATTTCATTATTAATTACATTCAAATTACTTTAAAAAAAATGTAAACAAAGCAATGACCAGAAATCCACAAAATTCTAAAATCCACAAAACCTCTGGTCCCAAGCTGTGCAGATTTGAGGGAGTCTACTGTATTTATGTATTAATCAAGCTTTTTTTAGTTAAGTCTGGCTAAACCTGAAATAAAGTTTCATTATTTTATGATCCAGATGTGAATTAGTAGTGTACCTTCATGAGGCAGGTTTCATTGAATAACTTAGGAAAAACACATTTCCTCTTTGATAATGAATATTTAATTGTACATTATTGATTATTAACTTGACCTTTCCTTTTAGTATTTTAATCATTTAAAAAAATATCTAAATTTTTATTATTTTAGTTTATTACTTATTTTAATACAGTAGACTCCCTCAAATCCGCAAACCTAAAATCCACAACTCTCTAAAATCCGCACATAATTTATGGATGTAAAGAATGAAGCATTCAGTTCAGATATAAAGACAAAATTTTACTTCTTTTGTTTTATATCAATTCCAAATATATTTTAATTTGTAATTTTTGTTACTATTACTGTCTTAATGTTTTCTCTTGAAGGAAAAATAAATTTATTTCTGAAAAAATTCAAGATATTCCTGTTATCAATGATAATCATAATCTTACCAAATAATATATGTCTTAATCAAGCTTTTTTTTTTTTTTTTGTCACTAAGTGTGGCTAAACCTGGAATAAAACCTCCTTACTTTATTATTTTGATCTGAATTAGTATTGTACATTATTTATGAGGCAAGTTTCATTGAATAATTTATTCAAAATACATTTCATCTTTATAATGAACACTTAATCATACATTACAGCGTTAGAATTCCTAAAAAAAAGTCACTGGTCCCAAGGACCAGTAAGCATGAGAATTTACTGGTCCGCAGACATCATCACTGGTCCGCTACATAAAATTTGATTAAATAATTTTAGACTTAGAGTGGCCTCTCCTCCCCCCCCCCCTCCCTTCAATATAAACCAATCTTACTTTGCATTTATCCAAAATTTTCAGCATAATAAAATGTAAAATTATAATTTGCTAAAAATTAAATAAACAGTACATAAAGAAAAACGATCAAATTATTAATTAGATATTTTATTTGCCATTATTTATTTCAACTGACTGTAAGGTTTAATGCAAATTTTTTTCGATTTTTCTCCAGATTGTAGCCAGAGGGGTGGAATTGTAGCTAGTGTCAGTGATGCAGCTGGACTTGAAAAATTCTGGGTCCCTTTTCTACAGAAGCGGGTCCCCACTAATAATAAGTCATATTTTTCGACGCAAAAATTGAACTTGTTCATTTCCACAAGAAAAATAAAATGCAATAATTGTTTTAATAATAATAAATAATTAAAACCAATATTAATTTAAGAGAAATTTTCGGTACTTTTTAAAGAATAAATGTGCAATATACAAATGTAATTATAAAATAATGCTTATTTAAGTGTAGATAGCAAGATAACAAGTATCACTATTGTTTGCATTTCTTTTAAAATGGGGCAAGACAGGTTTATTGAAAAGGACATTTTTGCTAAAAGGGATATTTTTGTTGATAAATGGGTACTTTGCTTAATTGTTTGTTTATTGAATAACATACATCTGACTTGTGTGCTCGACATGAAGCCTGCTTATAAGCTATCGTCAATATACAGGGACGAGATAGCACACAAGGAAATATTACAACACAAGAGAAGTACAACCAGGAGCTCCGCACAAAGAGTGTGTGCAATGGAGCCAGTGGGATTCGAACTCACAACCTCACGATTAGCGGCGTGGTGTCTTAACCACTCAGCCACGGAGGCCCACTTTGCTTAATGAAATGATGCTTTCAGGAGTCACATTCACTCAGAAAAATTTGGAACAATAAAAAACTGATTGGGAGCAGGAAAATCAAATTTTGGAGTAGAACAATTTTGAAGTTGGTTTTTAAAACAAAAAAATTCTCTCCCAGAATTCACTTTTTTTTTTTTTTTTTTTTTTTTGTGCTTTTTTTGTCGAAATTACCGTTTTTTGTGTTATTTTGACGAAATCTTGTTTTTTCGGGATTTATTTACGAAGTATACCGTTTTTCGCGATATTTTTTGACAAAATTTATCGTTTTATCGCGATTTTGGAAGAAATTTGCCGTTTTTAGCGATCTTTTGAAGAAATCTGCCTTTTTTTCGTGTTTCAGGATGAAATTAGCCATTTTTCGCGAATTTTTTGACGATATTTGCCGGAAATTAGTCGTTATTTAGTGATTTTTTGACAAAATTTGTCGTTTTTTCGCGATTTTTTGAAGAAATCTGCCGTTTTTTTTGCATTTTTTTAAAGAAATCTTCCTTTTTTCGCAATTTTATGAGGAAAACTGCCATTTTCCCACAATTTTCACGTTTTTTTTTTTTTTTACCAATTTGCTGTTTTATCGCTATTTTGGGCGAAATTTGTCGTTTTTTCGCGATTTTTTGAAGAAATCTGCCTTTTTTTCGGGTTTCGGAATGAAATTAGCCATTTTTTCGAGAATTGTTTGACAAAATTTGCCGGAAATTAGTCGTTATTTCGCGATTTTTTAATTTGCCTTTTTTTCGTGATTTTTTTAACGAAATTACGCGTCCCGTGGGGCGCGTAAGAGCTATTTTTTTGCGTCCCATCGCGCTATAGCGCGTCCGCGGCATCGCTGTAATAAAAAAAAAAATCTTATGTGCGATCGGTTGCGGTTTTCTCAGGGCCTGAAAAAAGGCACTGGTCCTGTGGACCACTAAATTTTTCAAATTAGTGGTCCGATTGAATTATCGGTGGTCTCGGACCAGCGGACCACCAAGGAATTCGAACGCTGCATTATTAATTAGACCTTTGTTTTTAATATTTTAATCATTTTAAAAATGATCTAATTTTTTATTATTTTAGTTTATTATTTTAGTTTATTACTTACTTTAATATTTTATTATATTGTAAGCATACATTATATTTCAATTGGATTATTAATTGCATTCAAATTACTGTTTAAAAAATGTAAACAAAGCAATGACCAGAAATCAGCAAAATTCTAAAATCCGCAAAATCTCTGGTCCCAAGCTGTGCGGATTTGAGGGAGTCTACTGTATTTTGGTATATTGCATGCATTCATTATACTTTTGATTTCATGATTAATTGCATTCAAATTATTTTTTTTAAAATGTAAACAAAACAATGACCAGAAATTCGCAAAATTCTAAAATCCGCAAAACCTCTGGTCCCAAGCTATGCAGATTTGAGGGAGTCTACTGTATCATAACAGTAACTTTGGGAGAATGTTATGTAATACACAAGGCACCATTAGACATTAAGAGGCTACTTCAATCTTGATTGAAGTAGCCTCTTAATGTCTAATGGTCTAATGTCTTAATGTCTAATGTCTTAGCGCTTGAAAGCGCAAAGACCTGTTTGCTAAAACTAATCCTATAGAAGAAATGTATACAGATATCTTGGTTGCATTTCATTATTTTAAAATGATTTTTTTTCTTTTGCATAAGATAGCTGAAATCAATCTGTATGATGGCCATTTTTTTTTTTCCTGGTTTTGTTTACAAATATTTTTAATACAGACACTTTTGTTTTCAGAGCTGCTTTCGATCCCCATAAAAAACTGCTATCAAAATCGAAAAAGTAAAAAACAATCTTGCACCAATCGATTTCAACTATCCAATGCAAAAAAAAGTCATTTAAAAATATGGAAATGCAAATGAGATATCTTTATAAATTTCTTCTATAGGAGTAGCATTAATTATTGCATACCTCTTTGAATGACTGAAGTAGCTTCTTACCGGCAATTTACCACCTAAAAAATATATTATTATTACTTTGTTATTTTAAATAATAATCCGTAATAGCATTTAAACAGTAAAAGGAAATATTACAAATATGGGAAAATTCTTTAAATTTCGCAGCAAAGCAGGGAAAAAAAAAAAAAAATCGCTAATTTCAATGATTTTTGAGATTTTTTGAAGTTTAAAAATTGTATAAAAATCACAAGATTTCTTTTCTTAAAAAAAAAAAAAAAAAAATTGTATTAGCCGCTGCGGATATTCCTATTTTTTCTTGTTTAACCTAAGGACTATACACCCAAAAATGTGGTAGTATTATTTGGGCACTCATTTACCTATATGCATGTATTTATTTATTTTTTCTGTATAAATTTCTATTAATTTCATTACATTTCCTGCCTAAAAATTCAAGATACAGTAGATTCCTTTAAATCTGCGTCCCTAAAATCCGCGAACGCCAGAAATCTGCACATTTTTTCAGATGTAAACAATGAAATTAAAGATTGCACTGAAGTCAGCGGCTAACACAATACAAATAATTCTTTAAATATATATATATTTAAATTTTTAAAAAAGTATTTACATATATTTAAATCCTTCTCAACTTCTTCCTTTTTTTTTAATGTCTTTCAATTTAAATTCTTCAATGGTAAATACGTTTCTTAGACTTACGATGATCGATATTTAATCAAATTAATCATTATGGTATCGTAATTGCAGCATAATATATCTTTCAATGGTCGTTTGGTAGTGTTTGCAATTTGTGTGGCAGGATAATTTTTGCTATATAAAATTATTATTTTAATAGCTTGTTTTTCATATCCCTGCTAGTTACGAAATGAATTTTGGATCTACATCCGGTTTACTAGTTACAATGATCGGTTTTCAATCAAAATAATCATTATCGTATCGTAATTGCAGCGTAATATAACTTTCAGTGACCATTTGCTAGAGTTTATAATTTGAAGGGCAGGATAATTTTTGCTCTTCAAAATGAATATTTTTTAATTAATCAAGCGTTTTTTTTTGTTTATTAACAGAGGCAAATATTTTTCTTTATAAAAAAGATTTATTTTTTTTCATCATTATTTATATTTAGTACTGCATCTTAATTATTTACTTTAATATTTTTCTGAAATTTTATTTTACTTAATTTTTTTGTAATAACTTGCTTTTTTTAAACTCTTTATTTAAATATTTTACTTAATTATTTTAATGTTTCAATTTATTATATGCATTGATTGCAATGCTTAACTACCAGTCAAATTAATGTTTTAAAGATGTAAACAAATCAATGACCAGAAATCCACAAAATTCTAAAATCCGCACAACCCCTGGTCCCAAGCTTTGCGAATTTGAGGGAATCTACTGTATTTTACTTAAAAATTAAAAAAAAATTTCAAAGAAATTTAAAAGATGCATTTTAAACTTATTATTTTATTGTTCTATTATTAAATTTTAATTGTTATATATATATATTGTTAATTTAAAGTCATTAATTTTTCATTAACCCATTTTAGGCCAAGCACAGAAATTTTAGAAAATGTAGCATTATTTTTATTGAAATATGCTTAAATTACATACATTAAGACACAAAAAAAGATTCGTGCATGAAAAATAATATTTTATATAAGAAATAATATTTTATATAATAATATAAAATATTATTTCTTATAATGAATAATATGAATATGAATAATATTTTTATGACTTTTGTTTTATTCTTATTTCATTTACAGAATTTGCAACTTTAATCTATTTTAAAAACATATAATTCATTTCAATTGGAATAATAATATATTTTTAAAAAGTCGAATTTGTCAAAGGCGTTTCAAATTAAAACTCTAGCGTATTTTGAAAATTTTTTAAGAGAAAGTGTTTACTCCAATTGAATTACTAATATTTTATGGATGTCTTCAAAAGCCTTAAAAAATAGAAGAAAAATAAAATTCTTGAAAAAAATGTGTCAGAGTGTTAAAAAAAAATATTTATCGAAATGTTTCGTATACGAACCTTTGGCCGAAAATGGGTTAATGTATTACTCCAATAATAAACATGCAATAAATGGAGCAAAGAATGCTAAATTTATGTTTGCATTCTAACTGTTTGATTCACTGTCATCTTTATGACACAGACTAAAAGTTTCTTTGTAGATTTATGTTATTCTTTTATATTTACTTTTTCCCCCAATCTGCATCTCATTTCTGCTCTATATTATAAACAGTGGCGCAGCCAGGGGCGTGGTTTTGGGGTTAAAACCCCTCCCAGAGCTAAGAAAGATCGCTATAATTTCTGCTTATATGAATCAAAACTAAACTTAATATTTAAATTTTTTGGTGCTTTTCGGAATCTGCCACTTTATTGAATCAGATGTCATTTAAAGTTATTCAATAAATGGCGAAAATTCTACTTAAAACTGTGAAAATGCATATTACATGGATTAGTTAAGTAAAAATTGGTTATTTGAACTAAATCACTATTCTGAGACGTATTATGCTAAAAGATGGATTTCCTGTCACACAGATTTTCTTTGATTCTAATCAGTACCGATTCTATTAACCGGCAATCATCTTTATCAGAAACTCAAACCCCCCTTAGAACCGAATCCTGGCTGCGCCACTGATTATAAATAAGTCTTTTTATTTCATCTATTTTTGAAAATCATTTTGCAGGTTTTCTAACGAAAGATCTTCGTAGCTTTTTAAATACACGCTTCCAAAAGGGATCTTTGGACCATGATCTTCAAAACACTATCAGGGATAACCTATACCAACGAACTGTTCCATGTAAGTAAAATTTTTTATTAGATTATGAATAGGGTGTCAATGCTTTAATTAGTTGATTTAAATCAGTAATTAAATTGTGATTTAAATCAACTGATTTTCTTTTTTAAAATCATTGACAAGGATGCCGCTGTACTTAAAAAATCCTGGCTCCCCGGCACCCAGGACTTCTAAAATTCTGGGATTCTTTTTAAAAAAAGCAGGTCCTCACTAATGACATATTTTTAGATGCAAAAATTGAACTTGTTGATTTGCAAAAGAAAAATGAAATACAATAATTATTGTTTTAATAATAAATAATTAAATCCAATATATATATTTTTTTATTTAACTATTAAGGGAAATTTTCTTTGTTTAAAAAATAAATGTGCAAGATACAAATTTAACTATAAAATATAAAATATTGAACATTTGAATGTAGAAGATAACAAGTATCATTATTGCTCAGATTTCTTTAAAAAAAGGGAACAAGACTGATTTATTGAAAAAGACATTTTTGCTGAAAATAAGAATTCTTTTGTTGAGTAAAGTGATGAGACTTTTTAGCTCACAGGCTATCATAGCCTGAGAGCTTATGTGCCCGTCCGTTCTGTATGTATGTACGTAACGCGATAACTCATGATAAAAATATCCGATCCACTTGAAATTTTGTATGTAGGTATATCCTGACAAGGCGCTTCCCTGATTAGTTTTTGGAGTTCATTCGATATGTATAAGAGGGGGAACGGGGGGCTCATGCCCCCCGTTAGTTGGTATAGATGGGATTTTCATGCAGAATTAAGTTTTCAAAATTTAGATTAGGATCATTCTGATGAGGCGATTCCGTGACTGTTATTAGGTGTTCATTGATTAAGTATAAATAGGGGGAACAGGGGTTCTAATGCCCCCCCCCCCGTTAGTTGATATAAATGGGATTTTCATGCAGAATTAAGTTTTCAAAATTTAGATTAGGTCATTCTGATGAGGCGATTCCGTGACTGTTATTAGGTGTTCATTGAATAAGTATAAATAGGGGGAACAGGGGTTCTAATGCCCCCCCCCCCCCCCCCCCCCCCCGTTAGTTGATATAAATGGGATTTTCATGCAGAATTAAGTTTTCGTTCAAAATTTAGATTAGGATCATTCTGATGAGGCGATTCAGTGATTGTTATTAGTTGTTCATTGAATAAGTATAAATAGGGGGAACAGGGGTTCTAATGCCCCCCCCCCCCGTTAGTTGATATAAATGGGATTTTAATGCAGAATTAAGTTTTCGTTCAAAATTTAGATTAGGATCATTCTGATGAGGCGATTCCGTGACTGTTATTAGGTGTTCATTGAATAAGTATAAATAGGGGGAACAGGGGTTCTAATGCCCCCCCCGTTAGTTGATATAAATGGGATTTTCATGCAGAATTAAGTTTTCGTTCAAAATTTAGATTAGGATCATTCTGATGAGGCGATTCCGTGACTGTTATTAGGTGTTCATTGAATAAGTATAAATAGGGGGAACAGGGGCTCTAATGCCCCCCCCCCCCCCGTTAGTTGATATAAATGGGATTTTCATGCAGAATTAATTTTCGTTCAAAATTTAGATTAGGATCATTCTGATGAGGCGATTCCGTGACTGTTATTAGGTGTTCATTGAATAAGTATAAATAAGGGGAACAGGGGTTCTAATGTCCCCCCCCCCTTAATTTATATAAATGGGTTTTTCAAGCAGAATTTTCAGACTTCGTTCAAATCTCTGAATAGTTTTGGAAGTTTAATGGTTAAGTATAAAAGAGGGGGATAACTCTTTTTAAATTATATAAATGCTAAATGGTTTTTTATTAAGAATTATCTAATTTGCTCTGAATTTTGGATATAGATTTTTTATATGATAAAGCATGTCTTTGATAGTATAGGAGGTTCAATGATTAAGTATAAAAAAAAGAGAAAAGGGGAAAGCTGTTTCCCCTCCTTAATTTTTTTTTCGAACGGAATTAACCCTTGAAAATATAAAGCTTTAATGTGCAATTAATATTTGTAGCCTGTGAGCTCAATGCCTTCAGTTTAACTGGGCAGTATTCTTTATTATTTAATGAATGGGTGGTTTCCTGAGTCATATTTACTCAGAAAGACTTGGAGCAGTCAAAAACTGATTGTAAAGAAGGAAAATCCATTTTTGGAGCAGCAAAAAAAAAAAAAATTGAAGCAAGAAAAATAGTTTTTAGAACAGGAAAATACGCTCCCGGCATTGTTTTTTTTTTTTCATGCCCCTTTGACAAAATTTGAGTTTTTTCATGATCTTTTGACAAATTCTACCATTTATGCCTGATTTTTTGACGAAATTTGTCGTATTTTTCACAAATCTTTTCACGAAATTTGTCGTTTTTGCGAGATTTTTAGACAAAATTTGTCGTTTATTCACGATTTTTCGATGAAATCTGCCATTTTATCGTGATTTTTTGACAAAATGATGTTTTTTCGCAATCTTTTGAGGAAATTTACCTTTTTTTCAAGATTTGTATTAAAAATAGCCATTTTTTCGCGAATTGTTTGAAGAAATAAGCCGTTTTTTCATGATTTTCGATGAAATCTGTCATTTTATCAAATATTTTGAGAAAAATTACCATTTTTTCGGATTTTTTTTGGACAAAATTTGCAGTTTTATTGCGTTTTTGACGAAATTTGTCATTTTTCACAAATTTTTTGACAAAATTTGCTGTTTTATCACGATTTTTAGATGAAATTAGTTGTGTTTTCGTGATCTTTTGGGGAAATCTGTTGTTTTTTTGAAATTTTTTGAGGAAATTACCCATTTTTTAGTGAATCCTTTGACGAAATTTGCTGAAAAATAGTCGTTATTTCGCAATTTTTTAACAAAAGTCGCCATTTTTTGCATTTTTTTTTAAAATGAAATTTCGTAACCCGTTGCCGATTTTTTGCATATTTTACATGCTATAGCTCGTCTGCGGCATCCCTGCATTGATTAACGACAAAAAATTTTATAGATGGTTTAAAATGGTATAAAAGTATTAAAATCAAAGATCAATGTGCAATTTTTCTACAGGTATTTTGCCTCATGAATAAGTAAAAAAAAAAAAAAAAAAAGGCTTTAAAAAATTGTTTCTAAATTTAATTCCTGAGAATGGTAAACCATTAAGTACAGTAAGTTTCTAAAAGCAAACAAAGCATTTTATTTAAATTTAATATAATTTGTGATGTCATAATTTCCTTTAAGTAATCAAATTATTCTTTCTTTTACATAAAATAGGCATGGCAATAATAATAAACTTCTGCAAAGTAAGAAAGTAAATAATCAGAATTTTATTTTGTCATTCCACTCTTGCGATCATAAATTTATACTAAATATTAGAGCTAATGAAAAATGTAAGAATAACATCTACTTAACAGCTGTTGCAAAAGAATAATGTAAAGAGAAAAACTAATTCTTAAAAAATGTTACACACAGCAAGAGATCTAGGTTAGTATATAGGGCTGTGCAAATATAACGTTATTAACTTTTTGGTAATTTTGGATTCCCCCTTTTTATATCATGCGTTATCATTCCTCGAATCCTTCCCCCCCCCCCATTATTTTCTTAGTAAAAATGCAAAACGAGCTGTCAATAATATTTTTTAATTTTGTTATTTGTGCTAATAACTAATGAAATTACTTACTTGCAATTTTTATTAATTCTGTAATTAATTGCTTCTTTTTGGCTATTATTAAGAACCCTTTTAAAGCTGACAAAATGCACCCTGCCTTTTTTAAAAAAATAGTGAAACTTTTCTTATCACAGTTTTTTTAAATACATGTGTCCAAGTTCTTACAAAAATGTTAGAATTTTATTTCTTGAGAAAAACGGGATGTTACTAAACCAACCATGTTATTGAACGTTATTTTTCAATTTGTAATTTATAAAATTTTTATAAAATAAATGATTTTTTATTTATTATAATAAAAAAATATACGTACTTTTCCCCCTTATTGTTACTAAATCATTATCAATAAACTTTCTTAAGAAATAGTGTCTTTTTTTGGAGCTAACATTCTGCTTTTTTCCCTTCTAAAATGAATACTAAATTAAATACTTAAGTAATTAAAGCATAAATGTATCTTATATACCCAATTAAAGATTATTTGTTTAATAATTATTAATTTTAAGTAGTGTTTGTTAACAATTTAATATTAAATAGAATTTTTGATCATTTTGATAAATGTAAATATCAATAGTATTTTTTATTGTCTTACATAATTATTACAAAATATTAATGTGTAGAGGAGAGTGGGGTAGTAAGGCACAATGAGAAGAATGCACAATGGGAAGTAGGTTTTTCTCTTTATGTAGTATTCTAAACATTTCGTCAATCACACATTAGATGAAATGATGGTAGGGTCACCCGGGGTAAAATGGGTAGCCGGGGTAAAATGGGTATATTTTATTTATTTATTTTATTCTTTTACCAGACAAATTTTTAAAATAAATTAAAATTATGAACAAAGTGCTTACATATCTGGCAATACTTAAACCTTATAAAAACAAACTGGCGACACATATAATGGGCTTAGCAACCATTTTGTTTTTCAGAAGATAGAACAAAGTGTTTTTAGTGGTTGAAAAACTTCTTTCCAGAAAAATATACAGGAAGAATTTTAGGAATAAACTGTTTGATATTTACAGAAGAAGGATTCTTCTAACTGAAAACTGTTAAATTAAGTAAATTTACTTACTCACAAAAATTTTATAGCGTTTTTTGTCATATGGGGTAAAATGGGTATAGGTCAAGATATGAATGTATGAAGATTGATCAAAGTTGAAAGAAACTTTTGAGGGCAAATTGTTATTGATCCTGTGTTTTAAACTGAAATTATGCTTTGTTATATGAAATTAGGCTATTACTTATATCACCAATTTATCATTTATGTTATAAATTAGGCTATTTCGGGTGACATTATAATACATGCAAATTGACTAAATGTACAGGAACACAAGGTAAGAAAAATATCGCAAAATTAAATTAAAACACATTTTCTAGTACTGGCGAGGCTATAAAAAAACTCTGAGAAAATGCAAGAGAGTACAAGCAAAGGTAGGAGAAGTTTTAACTACAGAGCAGGTAGCTGCAAGTGTAAAAAAGTACAAACAGTTAAAAGAATCGAAGCAACCCATAAAATAGAAGTTAAACCAAAGGTTTTCACTGCAATGAATCCAGTGATTGGCAATTGAGTCCCTGTAAAAGTTAATGTATAGAAGTCTGTTCAAGAATTCACAGGTCTTATTGATATCCCTGATGAAGGTGAAAATACTGTGAAGTTTGCAACAAAGTCATCTGCTGGATTATTTTTATATTTTTCCTGAGAAAGACTATGTTGCTGATGTGAACACATCCTAATTGCCAGAGAGCTATCTCAACAGAGCTGCAATAGTCCTTGCCAATATACACTTTGCATGTAAATTTTTATTATGTTATACCTATCTGCATAAATTGCTTTTGATTAAACATTGATTGTCCAGTGTAATTTAATTTCTCATTTTTTCCCTACAGATATTCATGCTGATATCTATCTGCTTTTGAATTTCATTAAATAAAAAAAATATTTTTAAAGAGAAACACGATTCACAGCATGTGCGTAAACTGATGTGGTGAAGGATAGGATTTGTCAGTACTCTCATCTTATTTACATTAGTTTCATAACAGTGTTTTTATATGTCAAGAAAAAAATGTAAGCAAATTGAAGTGGGGAGTTTTTGAAGCCCCTTCCCCTCACCTTCCAAGTTTATACATGATTCAGAGGATGAAAGTACAAAACTTTTAAATGGTTTACACATTAATTATAGTGTATTTAAGTATATTTAATTTATTATTCAACTTTAACCAGCATATACCCATTTTACCTCGGTGCATACCCATTTTACCCCGAACCACGAGGTAAAATGGGTATACACCGGGGTAAAATAGGTATAGTGTTTTACACAAAAATTTAAAAAAAAAGTAAACACAAATTATGTTTAATTTAGACCTAAGATACACAATGTCAAAAATATTGAACAAAAACATGAATTTATTTCATAATATTTCTGCTATGAAACATTAAAATTAAAAAAGCTGATTTTTATACCCATTTTACCCCGGGTGACCCTACTCCAATCTTCAGTTGAAAAAGGTAGCTGATCTGCAGAAGCTTGCAACTGTATTAAAGAAAAATATTTCATGAATCAAGAGTAAATTTGCTTCCTATAATTTGTATGCTTTTTTGTATGTTAATGACTTGTTATGCGTAGATGTCATAGTTTCCCTATTTATGTAACGTTATACTGTATATTATCCTGCTGTTTATAGGTATATTAAGGTATGCCTATAAACAGTATTTTTGTTTGTACAAGAAGTTTAACATAAAAGAAAGTAGAGGGAGGAATTGGACAAGTCTAATGCCTTCTTTTTGATAAGATGAGTACAAATTGCTGATATGCAAATATTTTAGAGGCTAGTATTTTAATTATAACATGGAAAATATATTCATTTACTTCAAAATATAAATTTAACTGAGGTTTTCATAATGTCACACCTGACAATCCTGATTTTTTTTTCTTCTTCTTTTCTAATGATGAAGATATTGGAATTTGATATTCTAGTACAGACATTATCAAGCTAGAATCTTTGTTAGATTGTATATATGGTCGTCACTAGACTATTTGTCTTATCATACATTATTTTATAGCTGTCCCATACCTCCTTGTTTGTGGGATGGTTTGGAACACATTTTGAAATTTCAAATTTCTTCAATTATAAAATTGTTTCTGACATTAAGTTTTTATATTGTTCAAGGATATTAAAAAGTGTTTCATTTTGTATTCTTTAAATCAGAATTTTTGTTTTCATGTCAAAATAGAGTCGATTTTCTTATTTTTGTAAAAAGTGTCGTATTTCTGCCTACTCTTAGCTATAACTTTAATGTTTTCTACTAACTAATAAAACTACTAATTTGCAATTTTTATAATTTTTCTAGTTACTATCTAATAGTTCAATTATATATATTAAAGTGTAAAAACATAAATTGTTTGTAATTAGAGGTTTAATTGTTTTGGAAACATAAAATTCTTGGTATTTATTCAATACTTTAATGCTGGGAAGAAAAAAAAAACAGATTTAAATAAAAAAATATTAATTTAAATAAATAAAAATTTTGATTAAAAAATTTTTTATTAAAATTTTATTTATTTATTTTTTGTACCCTAATTATTAACATGTTGAACAATTTTTAATTAACAGCATTGGTGTTGACACTAAGCTATTTTAGCTGGGTGCTATGCCCAACAGCCCTTTTTAAACCATCTTTTTTTAATGCTTTGTGTATGTTTCTTGACACCTTTCTTTATTGTAATCAAAATCTGCCATTTTCTTTTTCTCTATGAAAATTTGCACAAAAGTAAGTGCAATATTTCTTCCAATCCTATTTTTATCGACATAATAACGAGAACTTCAGGGATCTAATCAGAAATTGGATTGGATGTGGATTTTTATCCTACATAATTTTCCTTAAATTTTTCAGGCTGTGCATATGAACATTCTAGTGAGCGGACTCACTCTAGGAAAAGAAATTTTTCAAATCTACAATTACTTTATTTTCATAATAAAATACTCATGATCGAATTTGATTGATGTTTTTATTAGTTTTTCCGCTTGATGAAATATATTACAAGGAAAAAAGTTTCATTTGTTTTGAAATTGATAAAAAAAATAATATTTTTTACTCTCTTTAAAGTTTTTACATGTGCTGTATGTATATTGGTCTCAGTTTGAAAATTTGGACATGAAAAAATACTGTTGTTGAAAATATTTCACTAAAAATGCTTGAGATTTTTTGTAATTTTTTTTTATTTTTTCCCTAGCACAGCACACATCACAATACTTCACAAACACAGATCTTTACATAAATTTTGCAGAACAATAAATTATAGTAGTTCTGGTTTCATAATTAAACCAATTATAAAAAAATCTTCTAATTCTTTCATCTGATATGAAAGGAGGAATTTAAATAATAATTAATAACCCCAGCCAACTTTAGGGCGAAGTTAATTAAAAATATATTAAAAATAATAATAGGTGAATCAAGAGCACCTCTTGACACCTCTAAATCTCAATTTCAACTAAACTATGACATCATAATTCTGACTTTAAAACATAGCACAGAATTCATGGTGCTGCCATCTGTTATCAAACAGATTAACTAACACTTAAATTATTCTAATTAAATTGGGTTCACTGAACACACTCCCACCCATCAAGAAGTTATTCTTGATGCAAAGGAAGTAAACAAAGTTTTACAATAGGTCTTTTAAAGATACCTCTGGCGGTTTTAACAGTCACTACTCTGACTATACCATCCTTATCTGGATGAATCTCAATAATTTTGCCTAATGGCCAGACAGAGGGAGGAACATTATCCTCTTTTAAAATTACTATATCATTTACTTTAAAATTTTCAGTTTGTACTCTCCATTTTTTTCTATTCTGCAAAGAACTCAAATAATCAATACTCCACCTTTTCCAAAAACATAATTTCATTTTTTGTACAATATGCCGTGACCGTAAGGACAAATTTTCTTCATATACCGGTTCAGCTGGCGAAGTAATAACATCTCCAATTAAAAAATGAGATGGAGTCAATATATTTATACTGTCTATGTTATCATTATCAATTGCTACTAATGGTCTAGAGTTTAGAATAGCTTCAATTTGAGTCAAATATGTATAAAATTCTTCAAAAGTTAAATTAGTATTACCAATAACACGTTTAATATGAAATTTTACAGAATGGACCGCAGCTTCCCATAGTCCACCAAAATATGGACTTACTGGAGGAATCATATGCCACTCAATATTTCTTTGTGACAAAAAATAACAAATTTCTTCATTACTTTCAATATGACAAATAAATTTATATAAATCGGAGAGTTGTCCCTTAGCACCTACAAATGTTGTAGCATTATCACTATATATATGCTGAGGAGCTCCTCTTCGAGAGCAAAATCTGTTTAATGCAGCAATAAATGCCTCGGAGGTCAAATCACTCACTAACTCTAAATGTAGAGCTTTAGTGGTGAAACAAATGAATAAAGCAATGTAACATTTGGTAGTTTTAGCCCCTCTACCTCGATATTTCAAAATATTAATAGGCCCCGCATAATCGATTCCACATGCAGAAAATGGCCTGTTAGGAGTAACTCTGTTAAGAGGAAGATCTCCCATTAATTGTTTGGAAGAAGATGTTCTATATCTACAGCAGGTAACACATTTATAAATACAATTTTTAATTATATTCCTGGCACATACTATCCAATAACTCTGTCTTATGATGCCCATTAATAAATTTAACGCAGCATGAAAATGCATGACATGAAAATATTTAACAGTTAACACACTTAATTTATGCTGAGTTGGCAAAATGACAGGATGTTTTGCATTATATTGGAGGGGTGAATTTCTCAGCATACCTCCCACCCTAAGCAAACCATCACTATCAATAAAAGGGCTAAGTGAAAAAAGAGAACTTTTTTTAGAAACAGGTCTATTTGATCTAATACAACTAATTTCATCTCCGAAATATAGCTGCTGAATATAAGAAATAATCAAATTACCTGAATGTCTTCTTTCGGTTATTGATAAAGAAGAAATTTACCTTTATTCAAAGGACTGGTGTTCATTTTGCCAACTTTCTGCTTACAATTTTTCACAAACCTAATACAAAAAGCTAAAACATCAACAATTTTAGTAAAAGAAGAATATTTTTCAAAAAGCATATCAATCACAGAATTATTTACAGTTACAGGAAAACAAAATTTAGATTTTTTCTTCTCTTTATTTACAGTATCTAAATTAGTCTTGATTTGGGGTTGTTCAGGCCAATGTTCTTCACTTAAAGAAAGCCATTTTGGGCCCTCCCACCAAAGGGAACAATCAGGAAGATCCTTGAGAGGTAACCCTTTGGAAGCAATGTCAGCTGGATTTTCCTTGCCTGGAACATACCTCCAACAGTCAGATGGAACAGAATCCAAAATTTCGGAAGTTCTATTAGCCACGTAAGGTTTCCAATATCTAGGATGAGATCACAGCCAAGATAGAACTACTTGCGAGTCTGTCCATGCATAAAACTTAATAACGAAGGTATTCAAAATAGTCACTAGTGTCGAATTTAACCTAGAAAGTAATAAAGCACCATTTAGTTCAAGTTGTGGTATGGAAACAGATTTAAGTGGTGCTACCTTGCTTTTAGCAACCAATATGGTCACCTTTGACTTTATTTCACCAGGTTGTACCACATAGATGACTGCAGCATATGCTGATTCTGAAGAGTCGCAAAATCCATGCAATATGATTTCTTTACTGGAACATTGGATCCATCGGGGAATTTGAATGGAACAAACTTGTTCATATTCTTGTTGGAATTTTTTCCAATTTTCTGGAAATTTTCTGAATAGACAAATTTTAAGGATATGTTTGTTTCCACTGTTCATTCACAAGCAGGTTTAAGTAATATTCAGAAATTTCAATATCTTAAAGGATTACTTTCTGAAGAACCAGCTACATTGATTAAGCATATTCCTCTTTCTAATGATTCTTATCAAGAAGCATGGGATAAGTTGTTAAACCGATATGATAAAAAGAAACAAATTGTAAATTCTTTGATTAAATTATTTTTAGAACAAAAATCAGTTCTGCATCCAAATAGTATAAACATCAGGAATTTGTTGAACATAAGTGATGAAGTTATTAGGGGTTTAAAAGCTGTCGGGGATGAGGCTACAAGTAGAGACCCATGGCTAATATATTTATTATTCCAAAAACTAGATCCTGAAAGTAGAAGACTGTGGTTTATTGAAAGTGCAGAAAATGAATTTCCCTCTTTGCAAGAATTTTTTGATTTCTTAAGTGTAAGATGTTCTTCTTTAGAACTCATCTCTAACAATGGAAATGATATTAAACATTCCAAAAGCTCAAATTTTGTAGGTTCCAAACATAATTCAAATGATAAATCAAAAGTATGTTTAAAGTGTCAAGGAATACACCCATTGTATAAGTGTATCAAATTTAAATCAATGGATATTGCTGCTCGAAAAAACTTTATTAAGCGTAATAACTGTTGTTTTTTGTGTTTAAATTTGCATAAAATTAAGGAATGTCCAAATTCTCATTTAAAATGTTTTAAGTGTGAAAGTAAGCACAATACACTCTTACACGAAGAAAATAAAAGTAATAATGCTTGCTCTGTTAAATTTGAAAATAAAGCAGTTCCCGTTTCATCTGATAATAAGGATCATCAGTTAAATGAAAATTATCTACATGAGTCAACATCTCATGAATAACAAATTAATTCTAGTGCTTCTTTTAATGATTCTAAATGTGTTTCTTTTCTACCTACTGCTAAAGTTTTACTATATGATAATGAAAACAAAGCTTACTCTTTTAGAGCTTTACTGGATTCTGGATCAGAATGTTCGTTTGTCAGTGAGAATGTTATAAGAATTTTAGGATTAAAAAGGAAGAACGACAGAATATTTTTAAATGGAATTACTGGAGTATCAGCTGGACAAACTCGAGGTTCAGTAACTCTCAAAGTTGGATCAAAGCTTTCAAATGAATCATTAAAGGTGCAGGCATACATTCTACCTAAAGTGACATCTCAATTACCTGCAGAATTACTTGATACAAAAAATATAGATTATCTTAAGAATATTACCTTAGCAGATGAAGATTTTATGAAACCACAAGAATGTGATATTATTCTAGGATCTGACTGTTTCTTTACTATTTTAAGATATGGTAGAATTGTTAGTAATGAGAATGAGCCGATTGCCCAAAATACTATGTTTGGTTGGGTGATAGCTGGAAAATTGCAATCTAATTGTAAATATTCTTCTAGTATCAATTCACATTTTCTTAGTGTGAAAAATGAACTTAAATTATTCTAATTAAATTGGGTTCACTGAACAACTGTGGAAAATATCACAAAATTCAACAAGTAGTAGCTGAAAAAAAAATTTATTAATTCTTCGCAGGAAAAATTGCAAATTTCATGGAAGAAGAGCGAATTTGATTAAAGAATTGTGGAAGAAACGGGACTTTCGTCAAAGCATTGTGAAAGAAATGATGTTTTCCTCAAAGGATAGCAAAATAATGGAAATTTTGTCAACAGAATATGAAAAAGTGGAAGTTTTTGTCAAGGGATTGCAAAAAAACTCCATATTTTTTCAAAGGATTGGAGGGGAGGGGGGGGGGGGGAAAGCAAACATAATAAACAAAATTGCAAATATATATATATTGCTTTTTTTTTTTTTTTTTTTTTCCACAGAGTGAATACAGTGCTTGAAATTCAGTTTTTCAAAAGAGGGAAGTCTCCCTTCCCTACATTTATAAATGGAGGGGAGTTTAACTGTTTGGGAGGGAGAAAAAAAAATCTTTAAAACCTTCTATTATTTTATGTGCTACTTAGAAAATTACAATAATATATACATAAAAAAATACCACTGAATAAAATTACCAACAACTCAAAATACTTATGCAAAATGTGTTTTTTTAATTCTTATGCTGTATAGTCCTTACAGATGGTAAATTCCCTCCCGGTGCGAACTATTTTTGTTACAGATCTAATAAACCCTGATTTTGGTTGGGCTTGATTTTATATTGAGTGTAGATTCCTGCAAGTTGTGTTTGGATTAAATTCAGTTTTACAAAAAATTAGTTTAATATTATTTTTGATTAAAAACTATGCATATAATAATCTATACTAATATTATAAAGAGGAAAGATTTGATTGTTTGTTTGTTTGTTTGTTTGTTTGAATTGAATAGGCTCCGAAACTACTTGACGGATTTGAAAAATTCTTTCACCGTTGGAAAGCTACACTATTTCCGATGAACATAGGCTAATTTTTAATTGATTTAGTAAAATATTTTTCTTAATAATTCAAAATTTCATTATTTTCATACAGAATCAATTAAAATTTTTCCGATAAAAAATAACCATTTTTCTTTCCCGTTGCCAAGAAAATGTAATCTGGTATAATATTAATAATAAATTAATTAATTCAATTAGTAATTATGGAACAAAACAATTTGTATGATTTTAAAATAGAAAAGAAAAATAATGAAATAGTTTACTGATAAATAAACGACTATTACTGGATTACCACGTGAGGCATAAAATCGCAATTTTGTTGTAATCGTGCCAACGTGATACGTAGATGATATCTGCATCTAAATATTATTGGCAATATTATTGTTTATATAATTTGTTTACATTTTTTGGCAATATTACATTATTTGGCAATACTTGATCTCCCATCGACCAAAAAACTGTGGCCAAAGTATCAGGTTAAATATCAATAATGGATGATCGTAAATGTCACATTCTTTTGACATTAAATATGTTTTGCAAATTGTTACGTCGTCAACTAATTTTAATTCGATATTTTATCTCTTTTCCTATTAATATTTTAGCAATTTATTAATTCTTTGGTTATTTAAAATAAAAATTATATCCATTTGTATAATTTGGAGAAATTGATCGACGGAATAATCAAATGGCACCAATTGTTTGTTTACACTCTATATGGATATTTAGGTTGATAGAATTAGCGTACTTATCGAGTCTCCGCCAAGTCATATGCCAAGCAGTCATTAAATAGTGTTTTAGCCTTACTATTATATCTTTTTCATCTGCAATTATTTTACCATCACTAAAAAGGGGTACTTCTAGGTTATCCCGTCGACCAATTTCGCCAAATTATACAAATCGCCAAACTAATAGCCAAATTATACATGATGACATAATTTTTATTTTAAATAACGAAAAAACAAATAATTAGTAGAATATTAATAAAAAGTCGAAATAAAAATCCCTTGATGATATTTTAAACACGTGAATCGCATTTAATGTCATTGAATGTGACATTCACGATCATCCATTATTGGCATTTAATCTTATAGTTTGGCGATAATTTCTGGTCGACGGGATAACCTAGAAGTACCTAAAAAAAATATTTTGAATGTGAAAGAAAAATCATTACCATGAAGAAATATTTGCAATTAATTTATCATTCATTCTAATAAAAAAACGGTACTACTAGGTTATCCCGTCGACCAAAAAATTATCGCCAAACTATCAGATTAGATGCCAATAATGGATGATCGTGAATGTCGCATTCAATGACATTAAATAGAATCACGTGTTTAAAATGTCATTAAACGATTTTTATTTCGACTTTTTATTAATATTTTACTAATTATTATTATTATTTTTTTGTGTGTGTGTGCATATTTTAGTGCATTTTTTCATGCTTAATTGAATGGTACTAAGCAAATTCTTTTAAATCCAGTACTTGGTGAGATACTTCACATTTTCCTAATTTGGCGATGTCTTCGGCGCAAAAACCTGAAATTTTGAATCCTTATCTATCTATCTATCTATATATATATAAATCTTTCCTTTAGGAAGTTCATCGGATGGTCTAAAATAATAACATGTTTCACCGTACCTCAGAAGCAAATTCAGGTAGAAGCAATTCAAATGGAATTCACCTACTAAAAAAAATCTTAATTACTTTAGTACTTTTGTAATTTGTCAGTTATTTAGTCATTTTAGAGGTATTTTGTCGTCAAAATGAACTTTGAACGGACCAATGTAAGATTACATAAATCAGACAAAAATTGTGGGTATTTGATTCGATATTAAGATTGTTTATTTAAATATATTTCGTTTGATTCAAGATTATTTTAAAGATACTGATCAGCGTAGCGGGCGGAGGCTGCTAGTAAATACATATATTTGTGTATGTGCTGTTTTCTAAGGGGATAGCTCCATTTTCCGTGACCCTCTGACAAAATTCACGTTTTTTGAGATTTTTTGATGAAATTTGTGTTTTTTAGTGGCCTTTTGACTAAATTCGCATTTCCCTGTGGCCCTTTAACGACATTCACATTTTTTCGCAATTGTTTGATAGGGATACACCGGATATCCGGCTCCTGCCGGATATCCTGCTTATTTGGCACTCGAACCGGATATTCGTTCTGGCCGAATATTTTAATATCCGGTTGCCGGATACTAAAACTTTTTTTTAATTCTGTTTTTTACATTAAAAAAAAAAAAAATTTGCTTTTTGCCAACCTTATCTTATTAAAAAGCAATGTTAACAAAAATAAATACTTGTATATTTTCACAATTATGAAATTATAATGCTTATATGTAAATGAAGATATATTTAAAGTTTTGACAATATTTTGTCATAACCTATAACAGCAATTGTGAAACAAAACTAGAATATCTACTTCAACTTCAAATTTTTTATTTCCCTTAAAAATTGTTCTTAAATTTCAGTAATGAAGTAATTTTACTCCTCTCAAAAATTTTATTGTAATTTTCACCAGTCAAAATTTAACTGCAGTGTTCAATTATTCTGTCATAACTGTAATTGTAAAATCAAAACTAGAATATCAACTACAATTTCAACTTTGTTTTGCTTTCATTTTATTTTATTTTATTTATTTATTTATTTTTTAATTGCTGTAATGAAGTAGTTGACTTTTATAGTTCTTCTCAAGTGTTTTGTTAATAACTTTATTATTAATTTGAATTATTAATATCAACAAAAGAGGAAGGTATAAATATCTAATCTAAAAGTTTTATGAAGTTGCTGTTAATACATCAAAAATCTGAGTCAGAAATGTGTACAATGGGGCCATCTTATAAGTGCTAAAGTATTAAAGATTAAAAACTATGTAGAAAAATAGTTTTCCAGCAAACTAAAGAGTTTATTTATGAATATTCATACTCCAGATTCAAAAAATGTTTCTTTAGAAAATCAAGAACAAAATGGTGCTGATATTAACCTCTTCAGTCCTGGAGTACCCATTTGGGTACATTAAAACAAAACCCAAAATTACACCCAAAATTTTTTTATAAATGCATGGATTTCGGCTAACACTATTCAGATACATCACAGTGTCCTATATTACCAATAAATGTGCTATATGTTTAAAGATGGAGGAACCATGTGACTTTGAAAATGGAACATTACCAAGATGGATGGCATAAACAATTTTCCAACGACTTCACGTCAAAGTATGTGAATAATATAAATTTTTGAGTGAATTAAAAACAATATATTGCATTTTTTATAAACTATAATGTTTCAAGATTGATTTGGAGTTCTTTATAAATGTTGTTCCTATGTTCATGGATGTGAAAAACATCTGTAAATATGTTGTACCCATTTGGGTACAATGGGTCTTAACTATACATTTCCAGCTAAAGAAACTAATTTTCTGCATAACTGTTGTGTACAATTAGTTATTAAAAAAAAAATTTTAGGAACGAATAAATTATTTAATTTAGTCTTACAAAACAATTTAAAAGGACTTTTTTCATTTTTTAAAATAATATGAAGTAATATACTGAATTTACAATGGGTCTTAACTATACATTTCCAGCTAAAGAAACTAATTTTCTGCATAACTGTTGTGTACACTTAGTTATAAAAAAAAATTTAGGAACGAATAAATTATTTAATTTAGTCTTACAAAACAATTTAAAAGGACTTTTTTCATTTTTTAAAATAATATGAAGTAATATACTGAATTTACAATGGGTCTTAACTATACATTTCCAGCTAAAGAAACTAATTTTCTGCATAACTGTTGTGTACACTTAGTTATTAAAAAAAATTTAGGAACGAATAAATTATTTAATTTAATCTTACAAAACAATTTAAAAGGACTTTTTTCATTTTTTAAAATAATATGAAGTAATATACTGAATTTACTGCTAAAATATATCATAATTTTTAATAACTTTAAAAATTTTAACACGTTTTAAAGGTTGTATAGTTGTACAAGGCCGCATGTATTAGTCAAAAAAAGTCTATAATGAATGATACTTTATTACAAGATTATTATTAAAAGGTATGTAGTATATTTATAGTGGTACGTGTAGTAATATGTGTATATTATCTGTGGTTTCCAGTAATAATCAGGTAAGGCACATTTTTAATATTTTGAGTAATTAACGTTTAAAGTTTTTAAATGTCTTTTTATCATTACTTTTATAAAATAGATTAGAACTTAATAATTTTCATTACATTTAATTAGGATATAAGAGCTTCTCTTTTTTGCCAAAATAGTTATAGAAAAATATTTTTTATTAATTGAGAACCAATTAAAAAAAATTTCAATTTTAAATGAAAATTTATAGTCGCCCTATGACGGGAAGTATTCAATTTTTTTCTGTAATATGGCAGATTAAAGCACTCTTTTAAAGCTACATTTTCCCAAATTATCTCATTTTTTTTTCAAAAATGTGCCATACCTGGTTATTACTGGAAACCACAGATACATCAGATACATAGATAGATGTATAGTAGCAAGATATGCATTACAATTATTACAAGATGTGTATAATATTTTTGCGCAATACATAGATTTAGGTAAAAAAATCATTTAAGTTGTTTAAATTGATGTAACTTTTAAACAATAAATAGTTTTATTTTTGTAAAACAAAATTGGTTTTATTTGTTTAAAAAATGACATTTTTACTCAATTGCGACCTGATGTACCCATATGGGTACATAAATTTTAACTATTTAAAAATTTAAAAAATAAAAAACTAATTTTATTTTATTTTTTCTAAGCCTAAAAGCACCATAATTTGCTAATAAAATAATTTTTCTATGCAGCAGATTTTTCTCGGGACTGAAGAGGTTAAAGAAACCATTCAAATTTTGCTGGAATATCAATTGCACAAGTTAAGCAGTCAACAATAGAAAAAAATGTGGTAAAAACAAAAGAAAAAAACATTAAATATACAAATTGCATTTAAAAAAAACATTTTAGTAAAAATTTCCAAAGCAATTTAATTACGCCTTGTTATGTAAGTCATCCGCTCATGTTAAAATTGCAAGTGATATTTTAAATAAAGTTCATTCTGAAACTTGCTCAACAATGCAAAAAGAGCTTAATAGGAAAACTGTAATGCTCACTCAGAGTCAAGAGGAGTAACATAACTAATCCCATTTTTGTTAATTATGTGTCAACAGGGTAAAAATATTTTTTTCTGTTAGTTAATTGATACAATGCATCTATAAAAACATCAAGACACTACCTAAATCTGGTGATAGAGACTAAAGAAAAGGTAGAAAAAAATATGCATGTAAAGTTAGAAGTTTTATAAGTAATATTGAAAAGGCAAAATAATATTACATTTCAATATTATTACTATGTTTTTAAGTAACTTTGACTTAATAAGTGAATTGAAATCTATTAATACTTGCATAATATAAAATTACAATAATTATTTTTTCTTTAAACAAGCATAAAATTGAAATATTATTAAAATTAAAAATGAGAAATTATTCGTCCGGATACCGGATATTCGGTAAAATTTTGTATCGGATATCTGTTATTTGGTATCCAGCAAAAATCCACATCCGGTGCATCTCTATTGTTTGATTAAATTTGCATTTATTCTATGATCCTTTGACGAATTTTATGTTTTTGCAACTTTTCATGAAATTCAGATACTTATTTCGCGATACTCTGTCGAAATTTGTTTTTTTCCATGATTTGGATACAAAATTCATGTGCGTCAAGTGACCCATGGTGATTCTGTTCTAAACTTTCCAAAAATTTAAGGTACTCGGTTGCAAAAAATTTTTTAAAAAAGCCATTAAACTGAAATTTCGGACTCCCCCACCACCACCACCACCACCACCACCACCCAAAAACAAAAAAAACGAATTTTACACAAATGGTTGCTGAAAAAAAAAAAATCAATTTTGTAAATTGCTCGCAGAAAAATGGCGAAGTTCATCAGAGGATCACTGAAAAAATGCAAATTTCGTTGCACAATCGAGGGGGGAAAAAGTGATAATTTTGTCTGAAGAGCATGGAAAAAACTTTAATTTCGTCAAAGAATAGTGGGGGGGGGGGGGGAAAGGGAATTTTATTTAGGAATCGCTGAAAAAACTCAAAAAACAAAAAAAAGTCATGGAAAACCGCAAAAAATCCACTAATTTCACAAAAGATCGTGAAAAACTGCAAATTTCATCAAAAAATCGTCACAAAATTACGAATTTCGTTAAATGATCGCGAAAAATCAGCAAATTTCTTCAATAAATTATTAAAAATCTGCAAGTTTTCTCAAAAGATCAGAAAAAATCAACAAATTTCGTCAGAGGGACACGGAAAAAACACAGTGTCTAAACAAGATTTCCCAACCATACAAACCTTTCAGAAAACTGCTGTGAATTTTAGATTTTTTTTTTTGTTTGCTCAGAATTATTTGTGAAGCGATACTTTGGCGAATTTGGCAGGTTTTCCCTCGATCCTTTCAGAGAAAGTTGTAAAGTCCATCATCTATAAATGGCAGCTGAACCTGAATTTTATTACTAAAAAAAAAAACTTATTTTTCTTAAAATAATTATTTTAATTAATAATTTAATTTTCCAATTTCTTTTTCAAATAATTATATTTTGAATTTAATTTCTTTACATAGTTAATATACTTTAATTTTGAGCATCTGTTTTGTTTTTGTCGATTTCTTCCACTTTTCTCCAGTTTCTTCTACTGTTCTGGGAGAAACTGAACCCTGTGGAAAACATTGTGAATTTTTTTACTTTGATGCAAGAAGAAAACCCCTTAATTTCAGCCATCCATCACAAGTAGAAGCTGATTAATTTGCCAGTTGGTTTCAAAAAATAATGCAAAATTTGTCAATTGGACATGGTAAAAAATTGTTTATTTCTGAGGTCTTTTGCATTAAAAAAAAATCTGCAAAACTTATTAATTGGTCATGAGAACAAAATTCTTTGGAAAATTGGGAATTTTTTTTGGATGGGAGTCTCCCACCCATCATTTTCTTTTGGACAGGATTTCAAAAATTTGAGTGTGAATCTTGTGATCTTGGCCTGAAATTCAAATCCTGATACATATATATACATATATAATATATGATATAATATATACATATAATATATACATATAATAATATATACATATATATACAGAGTTTCCCCCAGAGGGTTTCAGGGGGGCGCTCTGCCCCTCCTGCCCTTTATTTTAAGAAATAGCGCCCCTCTTGCCCCTCATCCAAAAACTAGCGCCCCTCTTGTCGCTCATTCAAAAAAATAGCGCCCTTCTTGCCTCACATGCACCTCACTTGCCTCACATTTGAAAAAAAAACACAGCCCTTCAGTGGTGATGCGGACGCGCTATAGCGCGTAAACTACGCGAAAAATTGGCGATGAAACGCAAAAAATAGCTGCGTAATTTTGTCAAAGAATCGCGGAAAAAAAAAAGGCAAATTTCTATAAAAAATCTCTAAATAACGGCTAATTTCCAGCAAGTTTCGCGAAAAAATGGCTAATTTCATCACAAAATTCAAAAAAAAAAAAAAAAAAACAAAAAAAACCAGCAAGATTTCCTCAAAAGATCGAGGAAAAACGACAAATTTCATCCAAAAATTGCAATAAAATAGAAAATTTTATCACACGATTTGCCAAAAAAAAAAAAATTGCCAAAAGATCACGAAGAACAGCAACTTTCGTCAACAAACCGCGATAAAACGGCAGATTTCGTTCAAAAATTCACGAAAAAAACGCAAAATATCTCGAAAAAGGTGATATTTTTCGTCAAAAGATCGCAAAAAATGCAAATTTTAAACGGTCTACGTAATATGTGACTCGTTATAATTATCCTAAAAATGATATTTATTGTTATTATTAATTTAATAGAATTTATTTATTAAGTCTGGGAGAAAAGAGAGGGCCATTCCACTCATGTTACAAACTATGTGCTTTTTTTTTTCTGTGCCCCTTTTTTAAAATTTGTGTTTATGTTTAAACGTCACAAAATTGGCAGTTTTTCGAGCTCTTTTGAAGAAATTGGCAACTTTTTAACAAAATTTGCCGTTTTTCCGCGATTTTTTCACGAAATTTATCACTTTTTCGCGATTTTTTTTTAAAAAGCAAAATCTAACTTTTTTCGAGATCTTTTAACTAAACCTGCTGTTTTTTGCGATCTTGTAACAAAATCAGCCGTCTTTTCACGATCTTGTAACAATATTTTCCTTTTTTTTTCGCGATCTTTTAACAAAATTTACTTTTTTTTTCAATTTTTTGACAAAAATTCTGAATTTTTTTCTGGATTCTTTGACGAAATTTCTGTATTTTTACGATTTTTTGAACTGCTAGATTCTAGATTCAGCTCTATAAAAGTGCCCTTAAAAATCAAAAAAGTGCCCTGAAGAATGTAAAAAGTGCCCTTTTCAGAACAGTTGCGCCCTGCCCCTTTTAAAACCTGGGGGAAACTCTGTTTATACATGATATAATATATATACATATATATAGAACCATTAGATAATACTACAAATCAATATCAATTTCTGTAAAAACTTGTTAATGCCAAATTATATCATACAGAGGAGTTGTCAGAATTAGGAATAAAATTGGAAATATGGTATTTAGATCGTTATCAAGGGCAATGCTAAATAGCCACATTAATTGCGATTAATTTCTGAATGGAAATCAGGATAGACCTAAAAATAATTTCCATATTGCCTGATTAATCGCAAATGAGAACTCATTTCAAAGAAAAATATTAGAAAAATAAGACCATAATAGAATTATCAATATATTAATTGCAATAAAAAAACTATTTCAAAGAAAAAATATTAGAAAAATAATTAAACTGTAATTGAATATTGATAAAGATAAACTTATAATTATCAATCGCAACCATAATTGCCATTGAGAACAGGAAAAAGAAAATAATAATATAATTGAATTATCATTGATTAAATTAAATTGAAAAATCATGTCAAATGGAAATAATTAGACTAATTAAATTATATAATAGGTTAACTTACAAATATCAATTTTGACCATGTGATAGCAATATAATTTTGCATTCAGTCACATTAGACAGTTAATATCCAAGTTAAAGTAGTAAAAGTAGAAAACAAATAGTTTTTATTAATAATAGGTATTTAAATAACTATTATCAAAAATAATTACAAAGCATAAGTAGACAAAAATTTTTTTTTAACATAATAAAAATAGTTAAACTATTTAATACTAATTACAAGTTTTAAATGCATATATTGTAATTAAAAGAAATTAAGAAGTTCCTGAAATGAACTAAAGATTAACGTAAGATAAATTTAACTTTATAGTTGAGACAGCGCTGAATTACTGGCAATAAATCCCAATTAAAATAATAAAACTTTTTTTAAATTGCCACAAACTCAAAACAATATGCAGGATGGATTTCGAGCTGGGTTTTTTGAAGGAAAAAAAATGCATTGGCTTCAATCTGAGCAATCTTGCAAAAAATATCCAAGTAATCTCAAATTTGGTACACCCAAAATCAAGAAGCCTTAATTATACCCTGTGTAAAGTAATATTTTAATATGATGGGACTGGAAAATCATAGATCACACAAAATTGAAAAATCTTATGCAGTGAAAGTTCAACATATTGGGTTCTCAGTTATTTAGTTACGTTGCTAATTGTTATTGCTTCAAAAGATAATAAGCCTAGAAAATTTAAAACCAAGTTGAAATTAATAACACTACATGTGATTTACTAGAAATTATATTTTACAGTAAAATATAAAATAAAAATAACAATATGCTTTGTATATTTCAGGCACTACACGATCACCTCGAATAGGAGAAATTAATGGCGTGGATTATACATTTTTAACAGTAGATGAATTTATTGCACTGGAAAGAAGTGGTAGCCTGCTGGAAAGTGGGATTTATGAAGGTAATTATTGTAAATACTATGCTGCATTATTTTATTGATGAAGTTTTGAATTATAGAAAATGAATGTGCATTAATAATTCAGTTTGATTTTTAATTATAAATCATGAACATTATTTTTTTCCTATATTAAAGTACATTGTATGGCCAAAGGTGACCGTCCACTTGCGATTTTTGACAGTTTGTATTTGTTGAATATTTAGAAAACTACATGAGGAATTGCCTTTAAACTCTAAGTGTATAAACTAGTACAGGTCACAGATTTCTGTGAAAAATTTTTTCAAACTCCATAGAGGACCGTAAAAAAATTGAAAAAGAACGAATATGTTTTGGATAACCCTGTCAAAACTAATGAAGAAAAAGCGTTCAAACTGTAGATTATGATTAAGTGGCTTATTGTAATGATCTGTGTTCATTTTTATGCAGATAGTGTTAAAAATAAATGAAAAAGCCATGATCCAGATTAAAATATTGTATTATAGAGGATAAAAAGAAAAACATACTCATTTAGCTGTCATGATACAAGCGCAAGCGAGCACGGCAGAGATCAACAACCGACAACTGATGCCAAACGGCAGAGACAAATTTCAATGAGAAGATGGTTGCCAATCTACAACCAAATAAAAATAATAATAGTGGGGATGGCATATTTTAACACGCCCCTTTGCCAGTTACACTATTACAGAACATTTAAACAAAATTTTCAAACACACCTTCGAACAAAATAACACAGAAATTATATGCATGTACACGAATAAAAATAGTATGCTTCAAAAAAAAAAAATCTAGATATACAACATTTGCAAGCATCTACATGCAGGTAAAAGTTAACTACTCGTGAATTTCAAAAATTTGAATTTAAATGGCATTAAGAAATCAAACCCTTCACACTTCTACTAAAGTCTTATGAGTCTTTATCAAAAAAAGTCAAAAATTGAGTCCTTGCAATCACAATATTAGGAAAGTTCAAATTTATATGTCCTTGCACATCACAAATAAATATCAGGTGGAGTTCAATTTTTCAAGATAAGTCCTGCCATAATTTGTACTATGTAAGGTACTCTTCGACACTTTTTTTGTTAATATGTCAGCAAGGTTTTCACTAGATGGTACATGCTCAAAAGAAATAATTTGATCCTTCACCAGATCTCTTAAAAAGAAATATTTTATATCTATGTGCTTACACCTTTCAGAGATCACATGATTTTTAGCTAAAAACACAGCTCCCTGATTGTCGACAAACACTCTCTGCGGTGAAGATGTCAATTCTACACATATTTCTTTCAGCAGGCAGTTAATCCAAAGAACTTCTTTGGCGGTATGGCACATTGCTACAAATTCGGCTTCAGTTGAGGACAAGGCTGTTGTGGTCTGTTTCTTGCTTGACCAGGAGATTGGGGCATCTGCGAGCAGCATTATGTATCCGCTATAAGATTTACGATCGGTTCTGTCACCAGCCCAATCTGCGTCAGAGTAAACTTGTAGTGGTTTACCTGTTCTTTGGAACTTCAATTTTCTGTTTCGGGTTCCCTTCAGGTATCTAAAGATGTGCTTCACACCTCGCCAGTGTTCTTCACTATGTCTTTCATTGAACTGGCTCATGTGAGTTGCAGAGTAGGCCATATCTGGACGAGTACCACAAGTCAGGTATAAGAGGCTTCCAATGGCTTGTCGATAGGGAATTTCCTTGCTTCTCTCCTTGATTTTCTGCCACTGTTCATCATCTACCTTATTGAATTTCATATTTGGATCCAATGGTGTAGCTGCACATTTTGCTTCAGTCATCTTGAAGGTTTCCAGGATTTCATTCACATAAGCAGTTTGGTCTAAAGTGTAAGATCCATCAGCTTCTTTCTGAATTTGCATTGACAAGATTTGGCTTGCTGGGCCTAAGTCTTTTGCAATGAACCTTTTCTTGATGCTTTCTTTAAATTTGTTTACTTCTTCTGTATGTCCAAGGATCAAGAGGTCATCCACATACACTCCAATTATAAGATTTCTCAGATGGCAAAAATAGATGCAAGGGTCTGCATTTGATCTTTTGAGGCCACATTCAGTCAAGAATTTATCCAAACAAGAATTCCATACTCTGCCAGATTGCTTAAGACCATATATACTTTTCTTTAAGTGACACACTAGATGTTCTTTACCTTTTTCCACACAGCCTACTGGTTGGGCCATGTAGATGTCTTCTTCTAATGTTCCGTTAAGGTATGCGGCTGTCACATCCATTTGATGGACTTCAAAATTCTTTTCTGCAGCTATAGCGAGTAACAAACGTATGGACTTGAGCTTGATGACTGGTGAAAATGTATCTTGGAAATCTATACCAGGTACTTGAAGGTAGCCCCTTGCCACTAATCTGGCCTTAAACTTCACACGTTTTCCATTCTCATCCTTCTTCTTACGAAACAGCCATCTGGAGGATATTACATTAACACCTGGTGGTCTGGTAGTAAGCTCCCATGTTTGGGCTTGCGTGAGGTTTTCTAATTCTTCATTCATGGCCTTTTGCCACATGTCTGCTTCGGGGGATTCCAGGGCCTCTTTTACTGTCATTGGGTCTTTCTCATCAGGCTGGCGTATCTCTTGAGCATTGTAGAGATAGAAATCTTCAAGGTGTTTGGGAGGTTTGACAGGCCTTGCTCCTTCACTTCTCTTGATTGTACGAGTAGGGTTATCTGTCATCCCTTCAGCTTCAATGTTGTATCCGTCAGGCACTTCTATGTCTATAGCTGATTTTGGAATGTTTTCAGGCTGTTGGTAAGAACATTTTTCAGGACATGGGTCGTCTAACTCCTGGAGTGAGTCAGGTAATTGGTTTAAATCATCGGTGTCAATATTAGATTGCTCTTGGAATGAATCTTCAACTTCTGCTTCAGATATGTACAGGTTGTCCTCTTCAAAATTTCCAATACTTAATGTGACTTCTTCTGTGGTATTATGAAAATTAACAGTCTTCAGTGGAAAAACATTTTCTTCAAAGATAACATCTCTGCTTACAAAGAACTGTTTTCTCTTCAAGTCATACAACTTGTATCCCTTGGTTCCACTAGGATAACCAACAAAAACACATTCTGTTGCCTTAGGATCAAGTTTGCTTTTTCTTGAATGTGAGCGCACATGGCTCCAGGCTCTACATCCGAATATCTTGAGATGATCTGTTTTGCTTTTGGAATTTGACCATATTTCTTCAGGGATGTTGCCATTTATTGCACAAGATGGTCTCTTATTATGTAAATATGCTGCAGTCGCTATTGCTTCGGCCCAAAATCTGTGTTCTGCTCCTGATTCAATGAGTAGGCATCTTGTTGTGTTTACCAGGGTCTGATTCAGCCTCTCTGATTTACCATTCTGCTGCGGAGTTTCAGGTACACTTAGCTGCCTTTGGATTCCATGCCAAGCGAGATACTTGTCAAAATCTTCATTCCTGAATTCTCCACCATTGTCGCTTCTCAGAAATTTTATCTTCTTGTTATGAAGAGTTTCAACCATTCTTCTGTACTCGTCAAATTTTTCCAATACTTCACTTTTGGCCTTCATAGTGTACAATGTAGTGTAGTTCGAAAAATCGTCAGTGAATGTCACAAAATATCTTGAGTCACCAAAGGACGATGGGGAAATTTTGCCAACGACATCCGAGTGTATGATTTCAAGGAGATCCTTAGCTCGAGTATTGGATGATCTTGGAAATTTCTTCCGCTTCATTTTTCCCTGAATGCAGGTAGTGCATGGTGCATTTGGTAAAACTGGTAACTCTCCGTCTTTGGTAACTGATAATTCTTCTAAATTTCTTATTGCATCATAATGCGGGTGGCCGAGCCTGCGATGCATCAGTTCAATGCTGTTGGTTTTTGTTACATTAGCCATTGATGCCTGCTCTTCAATAATGTAGAGTCTTCCTTTCTTCTTGGCTGACAGGAGTGTTTTGCCCTTGTTGTCGATCATTCTGGCCTTACCGTTTGCGAATTCAACTTTTAAGCCTTTCTCTTCAATTCTTCCAATTGACAACAGGTTTCCTCCTAGTTTTGGGACATAAAGGACATTTTGGATGGTAATATCTCTTTCCTCATTTTCTTCATATATCTTGAATGATATATCACCTATTCCATTGACATCTATTCTTTCTGAGTTTGCAACTTCAACTTCAGATGAATACGGTCTAAGACTTGAAAATTTCATTTGGTCTGAGGTCATGTGTTCAGTTGCTCCACTATCAAGGATCCAAAGGTTTTTCCTCCTTGACTCATCTTCGTCTGCTAATAGTGCAACACTGGTCTTAGGGTCAAATGCTGTTTTGGCACTGTTTTGATTTTGTTGCCTAGCTTCTTCACAATTTCTTGATATGTGTCCCCACTGGCCACAGCAAAAGCATTTCGTGTTTTTTCTTCTATTAAATTCAGCTTCTTCATTGGCTTTTCTTGGCATGAATTTCTTCGTCGGTTTTGCTGCTTGTCTTTTCTGATTTGATGTGAAATTTTTGGTGTGGAGGGCTTGTTCTTCATGGCATGCATTGGGTAGACTGTCATTTCTTGCAATCCTTTTTTCTTCAACTAGCAGTCTAGACTTAACAAATGTGGTTGTCAGACTTGCTTCATCCTTTTCAAGATTCAGGATCAGCGATTCGTAGGCCTTGGGTAATCCTAACAGCATCACTAGAGCCACTTCTCTATCTGTAAATGCATAACCTCCATTGGATAACTTTCTGTGTAAGTCCATCAGTCTTGCTAGGTATGCTTGCACAGACTCATTAGGCTTCATTACAATGTTAAAAAATTCTCTCATGAGCTGTAGCACATGTAACAGTCCAAACTTCGTATGCATTACTCTAAGAGAGTTCCAGGCGTCTCTGGCTCTAATGCAGTTTCCAATATCATCTAGAAAGCTATCTTCGACAAGAAGAAATAAGAGAGTGAGTGCTTCGTCATTTTTCTTTCTCTCGGCTTCATTCATGTCAGCTCCATATCCAGGTTCTATCGCTTCCCAACATCGCTTCTGGACTAGGATAGCTCGCGAGCGAATTTGCCAAGTATGATAGTTGTCGCCGTTTAATTTTGGCATTTTATACTCCTCAGAGGCCATATTTTCTGCCTTTAAACGTTAAAATTTGAATAAAAGTCCACCAGCTAATAATCTTCTTCAAGCGGTAGGGAAGTTTACTCACTTCGGCTTATAACGTGGTTAGGCTTAACATTGGCCTCGTGCTACAAGTTAAAACAATCTTTCATACTGGATCGTTATCGGCTTTCTAAACATAAACATCGTGCTGATAACGTGTTAAAAATAAATGAAAAAGCCATGATCCAGATTAAAATATTGTATTATAGAGGATAAAAAGAAAAACATACTCATTTAGCTGTCATGATACAAGCGCAAGCGAGCGCGGCAGAGATCAACAACCGACAACTGATGCCAAACGGCAGAGACAAATTTCAATGAGAAGATGGTTGCCAATCTACAACCAAATAAAAATAATAATAGTGGGGATGGCATATTTTAACAGATAGCATAAGTTTTTTTTATTATAATTTGTGGAGTTCTTAAAACAAAAAATTGTCTTTTCCGAAAATGTGACAAACAACATTGTACATAATACTCTGTAATCAGAATTAAAAAATAATTTAAATTGTATGAAAAATGAGCAGGTTTACTAACTAATTTTTCATTGCGCTTGTGTGAAGCCTAAAAAATTTTATTTGCATATTGTGTTAACTAAATGTATAGAGCAACTTTTGTGAAAGTCCCAAAAAAATAGCTTAAAAATTCTCAAATGATTGCCTATAGAATAAGCTTAAAATCCGTTATTCCCAAAATGTAGCAAAAAGATGAGGGGCTGTATCCATTTATCCATTGATTAGTGTCACTGTAGAATGCGCAATTTGGCACATACTACTATATTTGGATATAACTCCTCATTTTTTTTTTTTTTTCTTTTGCTTCATTTTAGGAAAAACAGATTTTAAGCTTTTTCTATTGACGATCACTTTCACAATCTTCAAGCTTTGTTTTTGAGACTTTCACAAATGTTGCTCTATACATTTAGCTAACACAATATGAAATGAAATGTTGATAGACATCACAGATGTCCAATGAAAAATTATTTAGTAAACTTGCTCATTTTTCATTCAATTTTTATTATTTTTTAATTCTGATTACAGTGTTGTGTAGAATGTTGTTTGATATATTTTCGGAAAAGAACATTATTTTATGTTAAGAACTCTGCAAATTATAAGCAAAAAACTTGGAAAGATTTGGGACTGTTATAAAGACCTTAATTTCTCTACGAGTATACATGCTATCCGCATTTAAAAAAAAAAAAAAAAAAAAAAAAAAAAAACACATTTCACTACAGTAAGCCACTTAATGATAATCTACACTTTGAACACTTTTTTATGTTAGTTTTGACAAAGTTATACAAAAGATATTAATTTTTTTTCAGTTTTTTGACGGTCCTCAAAGGGGGGGGGGGGGTAGGAAGAAATCTTCACGAAAATGTATGACCTGTCTGTACTATTATGATTGCACACTTAGAATTTCAGGATATTTTCTCATGTATTTTTCTAGATATTTAACAAAATATCTAAAATCGCAAGTGGACGGTCATCTTTGGCCATATAGTGTATATCAACTTGAAGTTGCATGTGTTACATGAGAACATGGTAAATACAAATAAATGTATATTAATTTATTTTAGAATGGGAGAAAGCAAACCTATAAATATGGACATGTATTTGAGCCAACATGGCATGCACTACAATATTGTTACAATGCAAGAAATTTAAATTTTATAATCATTATAGACATACTAAGGGGCTTTGCCCCTGTGAGCTATGCCTGCCAACCCCCATTCAGACTTTAAAAACAAGGTAATGTGTCTTTTCTTTAATAAAATTACCAAATTACACAAAACTGAATGATATTTTCATGAACGGCAATTTTCTGTAACTTTGTTGCAAGACTTTTTTTTTTGAATGGGGCATTTTTCAGTTACCATCGTTGCATCCACTGCTGTCACAACAGCTAATGGTTGGTTTTGTAATTGATAAATAAAATCAGTTGTGCATCTGAAAATCTTTAAAAGAATAGTTATGTTTAAAATGTCTCTGTCAGTTAGACTTTTATAACGATGTTGTAGACAATATTCATCTGTTAAATTCAAGGATTAAAAAACTCCATCTGTTTAGGAATAATATCTAGAACCTAGGAAATGTACTTTATATTAAATTTTTATACTTGTATAGTATGTTTTGATCGACTTTTAGATGTATTAAGTAACAATTTTTAATTATTTTCTCTATTTTAATGCACCATCAATGCTTATTTTCTCTTTATTTTTGAAATTTAAATTATTTATTAAGTTATTTAATAATTTTCTAAGAAGTATAGAATTCACACAGAATAAATCGAAAATATTTTGCTTAGGCAATCTGGATTTATGCTATAAATGCAGGCATATATTCATTTATGGTGCATATATGCTTCATTTGTTTCATGACATCACTGAAAGAAATTTGTTAGTCATGCTTCTGTTATATCATGTGATTTCCAGTGTGACGTCAAAGGAATATTGTCCATAATTAAATTGTTTTAAATGCATAGTTTTAATTTATGGCCTAATTTTTTACCTCAAATTTGATTTGAATATAATTCTTACCTAGAATAACATTAAAATAATTAAACATAGGTTGTGCCACTGGACCTATAGTATAGATGTCTGTTAAATCATATTGGATATTTATGAGGTTTTTGTGATATATTGTTAACTGGCTATAAAAGTGGACATCAGAAACATGATTTTAAATGAATTTTATAAGATTTTAGTTTTAATTTACATACAATGGCCATTAGTAAAGTAAATTAACAAAAGAAGTTGTTAAAAATAAATAGTATGATATGCACTGGGAAAAAAATCGAGCCTTGCAAGTAACAACAATGAAAAAATCCAGGAACTGTCTCAATAATGCCCAACACTTTTTAAACTTTTCTTCAGTTTAATTACCTATGACCAGCTGAAGTAAGTTTAATAATTTGGTATAGTATTCAGGTGCTGATATTTTCTTTCTTTCATTGACTATCATTCATTGCATGCAAATCAATATGATTGTCTTAAATTTATTAAGCTCTTTTTTTTTTTAATGTGCTGAAATAACTTTTATTTTTTTTATTTTAGGAAATCATTATGGTACTCCTATGCCTGGTCAAGATGCTTGTAATTCACCTATGAGAAGGAGTAATTCGATTGGTTTACCTAATAGTTTATTATTACCTGGAGCTCATGCTTCATCTGAAGGAAAAAGGCGAAGAAACCGATCAAATGTTGAAGCTATGGCATCTAAAATTGCAGAAGCATCTGAATTTCCTATTCCTGTTTCTAATACTAGGTATAACATTTCTTTTTTTTTTTTCCTATTGCAAAAATGCAATTGTTTAATTATTGTTTCAGTTTTATCATCAAAGTTCAGAAGTTTCATTTAAAGAAGTTGATTAGGAAGAAATATCTATTTTATTTATTTCTACTATATATTTGTTATATTACATTTATTAAGAGATGAGATTGTTATGACAATAGCTGTTAAAGGGAAATATAATCAATAATGGTAATAATAGAAAATATATATATTGGCAAGTAAATGTTAAATATTCATCTCCAAAATACAATACACATAAGTTTTTAAGTAAAATTAACAATGAAAAATCTCTAATATTGTAATTGTCACATACAGAGCTGCCATGAAAAATATCATAATTTTTATGATTTGGAGATAAAAACCATGCTATGATGCTTTGAAATTGGTCTAAGACTACGATTTTCTGTAAAAATCACAAGTACATGATCTTTTCCTCAGTTGTGTTTTTTCAGTCTGTGCAGCATATTTTTCAAGGGTGATTCTGTTCTGAAAACTTAAAGGACTCAATTCCAAAAGTAATTAAAAAAGAATCAATCATTAGTCTAAAAATTCAGCTGTAAACTTCTAGGGAAAAACTGTTAGGGTTAACAGGATTCGAAATGTTTAATCAGTCACCAACTAATCAACTTTAAGATTATTTTGAATTTAATGTGCTACTATTTCTTATTTTCAGAGGTTGGAGGATCTGCACTATATGAAAGTTCTTAAAAAGCATAGTTATTTTAGTTTGTTTTTTCATATGATAGAAAAAAAAAATCATTGTGCATAAGAAGGAAAAATCTAATAAAGTGGTATGTAAGGGGCATAGAGGGTTAGTGTATTTTTATTAGGGAACATTAATTTATCTTTTAAAATTAATACCAGCAACAATCTGAATAGATCTTAAAATTTTTCATGAAAAATAGTTCTTGGAATGTAAGTTGTCTTCGATATTTTGCATCCTTTTGGCAATTGAAAATTATTTTGATAGGTATAAAAGATTGGGTTTATGATTTATCTTCAAAATAAGATGAAATTTATAAGAAAAGAAAAGGTTGGATTTCCCTAAAATAAAGTCAACTGACTGGTTATTAGCAGATTGGCTAGAACTTGGACTGATTCCAGTCTATTTTTTTACTGTAGATACAAAGTATTTCTCAAAATTAATAAATTAATTCATTAACTGCAGTGTTGGTAAAAAACCGGGTTTTTTTGAAAAAAACCAAAAACCATGTTTTTTTTTGGTTTAAACCGGGTTTTTAAAAAATGTTTTCCTATTACATATACATGCATATTTATCAATAAAAATGAATGTTTTTGAATACATGAGTAATAACTTGATTTAAAAGTAATTTTAATCAATGAATTATTTAATATACAATAAATTATGTAGAAAATTGAAATCTTTTCAAATTTTAAACATTTTTAGAAAAAGCTATGTTTTATATCTCATAAATAAAATGTTCTACATACTGAAACTTTGATACCTTGAAAATCTTAATAAGCAATCTTTTGAGTATTAGCACTATAAATAATTATATGATGTTTTTCATATATAAAACTTCATATATATTATTTTCACTTGGCTGTTCAAAATAACTTCTTTGAAATACTTTTTATATGAGATGTCTGATTGTTCTGTTAGAAGACTCTAAGAATTATCTTTTATTGAAAATAAAGCTTTTTATAAAGAATTTTTGGAATGATTTGAAATTAGCAATAGAATCTTTACACACTTGAAAAAATATTGTGTATTGTTGCTGTTTGACAATTCTCCTCTAAAACTACCAGGTTTAAAAAAAAAAAAAAAAAAAAAAAAAAAAAAAAAAGTTACAGTAAAATAAACAAAAATACCTATTTAACAGCTTTTTAGACTATTGAAAACATTGATCTTAAAATACAAAGCAGTTTTATAAATACTGTCATTCATTAAAGCATTTAAACAGCCATCAGACTACACACTATAGTATAATGCTTGGTACTTTTAAATGTCTAAACTAAAAATTAAATCTTTTTAGGCATTTTATGAGACTTTTTTTCTCAAGCAAACCTTGTTTTGCCCCCCCCCTCTCCTCCCCAATTTTCTTGGCTGATTTAAGTAATGAGTTTGGTTATGCAATAGAAGATTTAAATCTATTTTATTGCTTAATTTAGTTAAATGCAAACAGGTGCTTTACTAGCACCCGATCTTTTAATGTCTTCTTATTCAACTTCATATCTGTTTCTTTTTTAATCTTAAAATATAATACACCCCCCCCCCACCCCACCCAAATCAAAAAAAATTTCTTTTAGAGCTTGACTGAAATCTTAAAGGTCATTTTATGTTATTAACTGTACATCTGTGTTTCTCAAAGGAATTTTTTTCTAAATATTGTTATTTTTAATCTATTTTATTTTTGCTAAATTTACACAATTTAAGTGTTTTCTTAGCTTCAGATATATTCATCAATGCATAAAATTTGCATTCTACATGCATATTAACATGACCTAGACTAGACTCACAATGTCTCATCGTGACTGCTGAGATAAGACTTTAAAATAGAAATTACTTACATCCAATAATTTGAAACATTAAATTAGAAAAATGAGAAAATATTATATTAGATGCGTTCTAAAAAACCAATTGGTTTAAACTGTGCCAACCTAGCTGTTAACAGAATAAAATCATAATGCAAAATTCCTAATCCCAATTTGGAAATGCAAGCAAAACAAAAGCTTATTAAATCCAATAAACACAGAGCCAAAAAAATCTCATTGCCAATTATCCATTAGCATGCATAATAAAAAGAAATCAATGGAGAAAATTACTTAAGAATATGTTATATTTGAGGAATGATGAAATCCTTAGTAAATTTTATGCAGTTTAAATAGTAAAAGTACATTTTTAGCTCAAATCTGCACTTCTGGCTGTATATCTATATAACAATGGCTTTATATAACCCTTAAAGAAAAGAGGGGGGAGGGAGAAAGAAAAACTAATAAGTTTTTTCTCTAACCAACTGATTATAGAAAAATTCGTAGTATGTAGCCATGTTGATTTATAGCTTATATAAAAAGTTGGGTTGATTAAAAAGGTTTGTTATTTTAGAAATTTATTAATTCATCATTTTTCTACAGCTTTGCTTGTCGCTTCTGCATAACTTGGATTTTGCATTTTTCAATAATGTGTGAAAGGGAATTCTCATTAGGGAAAAAGAATAAAAAAAACCAGATTGAAAAAAACCAGCATGTTTTTTTTAAAAAAAAACATTGGTTTAAACCAAACAACCCTGATTAACTGAGTTGAAGCAATTCATGATGCATCATTTACACTAGTAATTATTCTTTCTCAGTCAATTTATAAACAATTTTTTCAAGAATCAGTGATTAAAAAATGTCTGCATGTATAATAAGGATGAAGGGGCAGAGAGAGAGAGAGAGAGAGAACACAATTTTTTATTCTCCTTAATCTCACAGCTAAGATTTTTTACAGGATTTTGTAGTGACAACTACTTGTGCCACATTTGAGGGCTAAAGTTATTGAAAAGGCAAAAATGATTTAGGGATGTTACTTTTTCGCCAAATGGCAGGTATTCGCTTTTTTAAATTTTATTTTTAAGAATCTGCAACTTTTATTTAGCAATAGTGAAATAAAAAACTGATTTTCTCCAAATAATCACAAAATACAATGGTGTTTTTCATCAAAATATCACACAATACAATACAGATTTTTTGTCAAAAGATTGTGAAATACAATAGTGACTTTTGTCAAACGATCACAAAATACGATAGCAGTTTATATCAAATGATCATGAAGAAACAGCAATTTTAGTCAAATTATCATGAAATAGAGCAAAATTTTTTGTCAAAAAATCATGAAATACAACAGAGGTATTCTTCAAACAATTGCAAAATACAACAGCAGTTTTTTGTCAAACAATCATGGAATAAAATTTTATTTCACGATCATTTGACAAAAATCCTTATTTATAAGGAATTTTGACAAACTGTTGCAAAATACAATAGCAATTTTTGCCAGACAATCTCCCCCCCCCCCCCCCCTCCAAAAACAGTGATTTTTGTCAAACAATTGTAAAATGAAACAGCTATTATTTTCCAAGTTTTTGAACCAAGTTTTCTTATTCTTTCTACCAAGTTTTTTTATTCTGTCAACCAAGTTTTTTTTTTCTTTTATTCATCAGCAAAGTTTTTTTAATGTATCAACCAAATTATTTTTTAATATAGCATATTGAGTTACTGGGGCTGAGTAATGTGTAAGGAAGAACTATTGATCAATACGTAAAATGAGCTTAAGAGTAACATTTCTCTCTGTGTGTAAATATATATAAACATACTTGATCATATGATCATATTTTCTAATCTTTTAAAAAATTTTCAAATTACAGTAGACTCCCTCAAATCCGCACAGCTTCGAACCAGAGGTTTTGCGGATTTTAGAATTTTGCAGATTTCTGGTCATTGCTTTGTTTACATTTTTTTTAAGTAATTTGAATGTAATTAATAATGAAATCAAAGGTATAGTGAATGGTTACAATATGCTAAAATATTAAAATAAGTAATAAACTAAAATAATAAAAAATTAGATAGTTTTTAAAATGATAAAAATACTAAAAGCAAAAGTTAAATTAATAAATCAATAATATACAATTAAATATTCATTATAGAGATCAAATGTGTTTTTCCTAAATTATTCAATGAAACTTGCCTCATAAAGGTACATTACCAATTCACATCAAGATCATAAAATAATGAAGCTTTATTTCAGGTTTTTAGCCAGACTTGATAAATATAAGAGCTTGATTAATACATAAATATATTTGGTAAGATTGTGATTACCAATGATATCAGCAATATCTTTATTTTTTCAGAAATAAATTATTCTTTCTTCATGAAAAAACATGAATTCAATAACCTTAACAAAAATTGCAAATTAAAAAATATATGGAATTGATATAAAACTAAAAAAGTCAAAATTTGCACCTACATCTGAACTGAATGCTTCATTGTTTACATCTGTAAAATATGTGCGGATTTTAGAGAGTTGCGGATTTTAGGAGTGCAGATTTGAGGGAGTCTATTGTAACTAAAATTAATTGAACTTATGTACCTTTTAATGATAGTTCTTGAAAATTCAAAACAGTAGAATTATTTTGAAAAAAAGAAAATCTGATACATAAAAAATAAAATTAATGTGAAGTTAAAACTGGTTCTTCTATTTATCTAACTCATTTTGATGCCTGAAATTCGTCTATCAAATCATTCATCATATCAATTCGTCTATCGTTGCTGTAATTTTGAATAACACAAATTGTCCTTAAATAATGCAAAAAGCTGATGCTTTTTAGCACTATTCACAATGTACAGCATATAATGAAATCGGGTTTATTGCCCCAACAAGCTATTTCTGACATATGTACTATAGGTAAAAACATTGTGGAACATTTTAACCGCTCCAAAGCTTCATGCTCATATTTTGAAACGGTTCAGTTGCATTTGTCTGAATCCAAAAAAATTAATCACTAGAGTAATTAACCATAAGATGGGACTCAAAATATAATATGTTGAAAAAGAATGCATAAATTAAAGCGGCCTCTTTGCCTTTATGCTGAAGAAAGTGAAATTAAAAAAAAAAAAAAAAAAAAATTACACAGTTAAAGGACAGTTATTGATAAGTGTAATAAAATTGCTATTACCATTCAGAGAAATCACAACATTTATGAACTCAAATGAATAGATTATATTAGAAGCAATACCACCAGTTAAAACTTCGTTACATTTTTGGAAGAAAAAAAAGTTCCAGTCATTTTGGTTGTGATACAATGAAAGGAGCATTAACCCCTTGGGCTCAAGTAACCAAGATACATGCCACATAAGGTGCTCAGAATCCTTGATATTCTTGCCAATAATTTTTATTATAAATTTTGCATTATTTAATCTAAGCATTTTTCTGATTCAATTAGGCAAAAAATTTTATTTTGAAAAACCGGTTATGAAAGATTAAAAATTCTGTAAAAAATGCTCATTCCAATGGGGTTAAAAAGAATTGAAAAAAGGATTTACATTTGTGAAAAATGAATATAAGGCAAGGGAGAATCAGCAGGATACAATTGAAATCAAAATCCAAGAACATTTTCATTATTTTATTTCAACTACTATTGATCTTCAATTTAAAAAGTCATTTTTCATTGAAAAATAGAAATATGGAATTAAAAAAGACTTAAAAAATAAAGCTGTAGATCTAATATATGACAGAATGGCTACAGATTCTGGGAATTAGGGGGGAAAAAAAAAAAAAAGTTTATCAATCTGTAAAAATCAGCGAAATTTGTTTATATGAGTTATAAGATTGATTCACCAACAAATAAGCTTTTCATTAGCTTTTTGTAACTTTTCTATATTTTGTAGGCATATTTTATAAACTAAGTAAATAAGGTTATGAATAATTGCATATATTACACATTTATACTCAAATATTTTTACAAATGAGTTATAAATTAGCTTTGTCTTCAATAATGCTCAAAGAACTAAATCCTTATGACTACTCAATATTGTACTCTGTTTTTAATTTGGCAACAGTTTTTTTTTTTTAATCTAACAAGTGAGTTATTTAATCTATTTGGCAGGAGGGTTTTTGGCATAAAAATTTACTCAAGAAAAGAATGCAAACTACATTTCTTTATCTCCCTACTCCTTCATCTGTGATGCCTATTTATGCATAGTAAACAGTGATTACTATGCATATAATCACTAATAATACATCTTTTTTTGTATGTTTAATGAAAGAACCAGGTTAAAAAAAAATATTTTAATCTCATGCACAAACCAATTGTTTCTGCTCTAGCCAACTATCATGTCACATAACTAAAATGTGTGCTAGGGGAGAGATGGGATCAATAAAACAGTTAGAAATAATATAAATTCCATCCTTTGTCATGTCTAAAATTAGATAAAATGGTAAAAAAAATGCTCATGTTTTTTGGTAAGTTTCCAAATCTGATTTTTGTGTTAAGAATTAACTCGAAAAAACTAATTATCACATTCATTCTAAAGAATAATAATATATAAGTTATTATACGTAATTCTTAAGTAAATATCTGAAGCAAAATTTAAAATTGCTATTATAATGTAATATTAATATGGTTAAATATGTTACATTATTATAATTAATGTAATAATTTGGTAATATGTATTCTACATTTTTTTCCCTTTGCTTTTTTTCTTGCTAAGCATCTTTTCTTTTAACAAAGAAGAAGTCTCTTGAAAAATGTCAAAAGTAGATCTACCTCTTTTTTTGCAGTAAACCCTTGAAATCTCAAAAGATATATTTATTACAGAAGTTGCAAAGTTACAGAAATAGTGAGGAAGAAATTTAGAGATTATATTTAAACAAAAAAATACTTTTGACTTATTTTTAATTTCACATAAATACATTCATCAAGTGTAAATTTTTAAATAATAAAATCAGACTGACTGACAAAAGAAAATAAGCAGAATGTTTTTTTTGCTTCACTATTTCATTGATGATCCATCATCAGATATAGGTCTTTTAGCACTCAACAATATAGACATTTGAAGCATTTGCTGATGTGCATTGGAAATACTGTTAATTCAGCCTCTGCATTGGCTCTTTCTTTTTTTCTCTCTCTTTTTTAAATACACATGTATAATTTTGACATTTGTACTTTTGATTGTATATGTAGTTCATATATATATAATTTTGCTAAGTTTCATAAAAAAACTTGCTTATTATAACATATGTAAATTTTTCCATTTTTTCTAACTTGCTTATTGTTTTCTTTAAGTGTTTGCTGTTTCAAATTATGTACTAATATATTTAAAATATTTCTTTTCTCAACTAATTCATAAAAAGAGCTTTTAGGCATTTTGAAAATCCCTGATGGTGGAAGAGGAGATTATTTGTTGCTGGCAATTAGAATTTTTTGATGATAAAGCATGAATATACACCAATATACCGTATATACCATATATACCAATGAATATGTCATTCATTGGTATATATTTTTAAATTGTGGATGGAATAGTAAGAGAGCCTTATTAATCGTACCGAATTTGTAGAAAAATCAGAAAATTCCACATTTCTTTTGCATTGTAAAAACAAATAACTAGATGCAAATACGTTACATTTCTTTTGGCCAAGTTATATTATTAATATTGAAGAGAAAATATAAAAGAATATTCTAACTTAGGCTTGCATAGTGTTGAAAACAAAAAGAAGCAGCAACTTTGTAGAGAACAACAAATTCATTTTATTCAACATCATTAGTTATAAATTTATGAATTCCTTAGCTTTTGGTCATGCAAAATTATTAACTTGACTAATTCATATAAAAGTAAAAAATCTTGAAGAAATTAGTCGATCCATTAATTTAAGGAGAGGCAGCACTGATAAAATATTAAAAGCAGGGTTGGCACGGTTTAAACCAATTGGTTTTAACCATGGTTTAAACCACGGTTTAAACCAAATAATTTTTTTCTCAAAAAAAACCAATTGGTTTTTTTAGAAGAAATCTAATAACATTTTCTTTTTTTTCTTTATAATTTACGTGTTTCAGATTATTGGACATAAATAATTTCAACTTTTAACACTTTATTTCAGTAATAAGTGTTATATATAGTGGGTTTAGGTCTTTTTTTATGCATAGGATTAAACCAATTGTTTTTTTCTATAAAAAAGCAATTCATTTTTTAGAAGAAATATAATAACATTTTTCTTTTTTCTTTATAATTTTCGAGTTTTAGAATATTAGATATAAATATTTTCTATCATTTTTTAGAAGAAATCTAATGACATTTTCTTTCTTTCTTTATAATTTGCGAGTTTCAGATTATTGGATATAAATAATTTCTACTTTTATCATTTTATTTCAGCAATAAGCATTAGATACATTGGGTTTACGTCATTTTTTTATGCAAAGGATTAAAATCAGTACACATTGGTGAACATATCTATTGCTCTAAAGAAAAAACTTCAAACATGTGAATTGATCATAGATAAAATAAATTCAATATTTAGTATAAAATATTTAAATTTTTTTTAATAATGTAACACAATGATCTTTTAAGATTTTGCACAAGCTGTAAAAGAAATTTTTCTTTTGGAAGATTATCTTGAATAATTAAAAGCAAAGACTGGTTGCTGGTTATAGCTTTTTAATAATAATTTTTTTTCCTCTGCTATCTGCTGAATCTAACGACTAAAAATATTAACTTCGAATTGTCACTCAGAAAGAAAAAGTCCTAAGAAGTATTTCTAATTTATTATTTGAATAATTGTGTAAAAGAATATTTATAAACTACATCCAAATGTTTATTATTAGTAATCAAAAGATTGTTTATAAAGATTTACAGGGCATCAATGGTTCACTGCTTAGAACAGTTAAAACTTTCAACATAAGACTGTTTGCTAAAAATGTTTAAATCAAAAAATGAATTTTTTCAATTTTCAGCATAAATTCACTATGATTATTAAATTTAAATTATTTTAAATGAAGTTACACTGCTTATAAACCAATAATGTCTGTTTTTATCGGCAAATATGCATGTATATGTAATAAGAAAGGATGTTTTGGAAAAACCCGGTTTAAACCAAAAAAACCGGTTTTTTTGGTTTTTTTCGAAAAAACCTGGTTTTTTTCCAACCCTGATTAAAAGGCAAGACAATTTCTCACACATTATACATACCAGGACTAGCCAGACCTTTAGTAGTTAGACTTAAAAGCAAAAATGTGTTCTGGCTAGATCTCAGGTTAGTTTTTTGACATGATGTGTACCTCTCAAAATGTTTAAAGTCTGATAAAAAATGTCCAAAACTGTTGCAAAATGTCAAAAGCCGTATACATTTTTTTTTTTTTTTTTTTTTTTAGCAGTCATTAGTTAAGTTTCATATTGAAGCGAGCTAAAAAATGATTAAGTAATAATTTATATGTTATGAAAATAATTTTTATTTAGTTACATAATATAACTAAATTGTAAAAAAATTATAAATCATATTTCAAATTATTTTTCATTCGTCATGCTAGGAAAAAGGGTTAAATATATTGAAGTTATTAAATTCATTTTTCATAGTATTGTTTACCTATATCTTTATTACTTTTAACTTTTAAGTTTTCAGTGTATTATGAAAAATTTTAGCAATCTAATGTATGATTTTTAAAAAGAGCTTGTTAAAGCTAAAATGACCAATATTCAATCACTGATAAGTTACCTATATTTTTAATGATTCCAAATATTTGTGTTTGTACATAAACAACAGTCACAATACAAATGTTCCCTGAGTAAATGATTTATAATGTGAAATCAATATAATTAAACATTCTTTAAATCAATAATTTAAAAAATGATGATTTGTGAATTAGTAATTTAAAAGATGATTTAAACATGTGTAATATAATCTTCGTTTTATTGTCTTAGTTTCAGTTTAATTAGTAGAACTATTTGTTTATGTTAAATTTTATATTTATACATTATAAAATTAGACCTTTTTTATTTATTTTTTTAATTCGAGCATACTCAAATTTGTAAAAATGATGGATTGGAGGAAGTTGCTCGAACATGGTTGCTTGAAATAAAGCCAAATCTTCTAAGCTTTGTCATTGCTTTTTAAACTGAATCGCAACCATAAAGTAAAAGCTTCTTCTTATCTCAGTATGGTCCAGCAATGGTGTGATGGAAAGGCTTGGGGGGGGGGGGGGGGGGGAACCAAGAATTACCAAGTGAATTCATACAGCTTATGGGTGTTTGTATTCCACTTCATGCAGCTCAGCATCAATCAAGCTTATATAAACATTCATATATACGTACTTGATATTCAAATATTCAGAATATTTTAAAATTTTGAATTTATTCACTCCAAATTGCGAAACAAACTTGGAGTACAAAAGGCAACAAAAAGTAGTGTTTTGCTACTGCATGTTTCATGTTAAAAAATAGTTAGAATAAGATTAACATTAAAACAATGTATGTTTATATATACATTGTATATGTATATATACATATAAATGTGTATTATTTATGCATAATTTCATACATTAACCACTTCACCGGCAAAGGTTATGGGAAAATGGTGCTTTTACCCCTGACTTATCTCATGACAGACGGTGAAGTGGTTAAATTACAGAGACATTTTCACCATGTGCTTTCATTTTTAAAAATTAAAGTATTGAATAGTTTGATTAATTTATATTTTTAAATATTTTTATTCCATATTTATAGTCTACAATTATTTACTATTTTCTAATCATCTTGTTGAACCAGTATCATGTTTTGAGTTTTATACAGAATACATATTGTCTACTGAATCATAATTGTCTAAAACTGCCAAAAAGTTTATTCAAATGTCTAAAACTAAAAATTATATAAAACTGCTCATTTAATGTTGTAAAAATATCTTTAAACTGTTTTTGGACTTAATTTTCGGTTTTTAACAGTCGTCAAAAACTGTCAAAAAGGATTTTTTGATATGATAATTAAAACTGGATAAAATCATCACATTGTTAAAAACTTGTCAATCCTAACTGGATCATTTGGTAGCCTTTTATGCCATATTCTTCATCTGCTGCCAGGATGTCTACCTGCTTTCATCTGTGCAAGAAGAAGCCTCATCACTCTTGCTCCAGAGTGGGATATGAGGGGTGTCCACAGTTCAATGTCTCCAGTCTAGACATGAGGCTCCATTGGCAATTTTCTTTCAGGGATTTTACTTTGATCTTCTGTCTTCTACCATAAAGGAATCCACTGTTATGATGCCCTTGACCGGACTCTGAGTCATTCTTCTGTATTGATGTGAAACCATCCAAGGATGCATACATACATTATTTTGTTTTAAAAACAAACAAACATGGGACTGTTTTCACTACTACAATTGTATGTCCTGTGATACATACCTTTTTTTTTTTTTCTTTATTTGTAGAGTCTTGGAAACATCTGAAAAATATAGATATAAGATTGGCATTATAAAGATATTCTGCAAAAATAACAATTTTTTTATTTTTTGTAAAATCATATTATATTTGCATAAGTTTTGTGCTATGTATCGATTCTAATTTTTTAGCTATTAATACATATTTCTCTTTTTTTTTTAGATCTTCTACTCCTGTTTCTGGATTTTCTTATTTAGGTTATCAAAATTGTAACTCTGTTGCTACAAGTGATAGTATGCAGTGTAATGCACTTTGTGATTTAGGACCTCTTCCAGATAATTGGGAAAAAGCTTTTACAAGTAGTGGAGAACCATACTTTATCGAGTAATATTTATTATCTTGTTTCTGAATGACATAATTACTTTTGTTGTTTTAAATACATGTAACACTTGGATCGAGGAATTTCATTTTTATATTAGGACTTTACACTCTATTCAGTAATGCCTGGAAACATGATTTAAGCACTAACAGGGTTGCCACGCAACCTAAAGAACCTGGAAAACCGAGAAAACACAGGGAATTTTAAATCTCCTCCCAAAACAGGGAAATTCCAGGGAATTTAAAAAAAATCCTAAAAATTCTGGAAAACACAGGGAATTTGGTAATGGCAAATTATATCATTTCTAATTAGCCTTGATACACGCATATATTTTTTCGCACTTGACATGGAATAAACGTGTTGCAGTACAGGGAAAATACAGGGAATTTTTTTTCAAGATTAGAGTGGCAACCCTGACTAATAATGTAAAATCCAATAGCTACAAGCACTAATAATTTAAAATATTATTGCCCCCATCCTAACACTAACCCATTTTTGACATCCCCTACTTTTTAAAATCTATATTATGTGTTATAAACTATCTAAAAGTCTTATATTAAATAAGTAATATTTATCCCAGGGCTTTGTCAAAAGTCTGCATTTGAAATGGTAGAAAACATTGTTTTTAAATATTTGACTGCTCCTCCTAAAAAATACCCTTGCCCAAAATTTGATGCCTCACTACTACTCTTTGAAATACTTACTATGTGTTATAATTTATCTGAAAACTCCAAATTGATATTTTTGTTAGTTTTATTAATTTTAATTAATTCACATTTCAGCATTCTTTTTCTTTTTTAAAAATCTACTTTTTTATTTAAAAAAAAAAAAAAAAAAAACTTTTTATAAATTTAGATATTAAACAGTGTTTAAAGATGTTGCTAGATTCATAGCTTTAAAATCTCTAAATGGCATAGTTTTAAAAATTTGACAGCGTACAAAATATATCTTATTATAAAAATCACAGGTAACAGCTAGTTTAAAGCAATAGACCTAAAATCGCAAAATGGAGATATTGATTAAGGAAGATACTATTATATCATTTTGCCAAATAATATATTTTTTTATTTGATGTTTTTTTAGAGTATAATGAAACATGTTAATGCAAAAAGGCTTACAATGAAAAGATATAATGTAATTTTTTGTTTATTCTACTATAGTTTAATTTTAGATTTCTCTTTTAGTCATAGTACTGGTACTTCACAGTGGCTTGATCCTCGACTATCTCAGATTCAAGAAAAAACAGTTGAAGATTGTGGTATTGATGGTAATGCAGATATAATATACTTTTATGCAATGCTTATTAATTTAACTATAAACTCTATATTAATATTTCTTAAAAAAAAAAAAAAATCTTTTGTAGTAAAAGAAAAAAAAAAAAAAGTTGCTCATCATTTGCTTCTTTCTGTATTTTTGTTTTTAAGCATTAACGAGATGGGACTCATTGAAATTAAACATTAAGTTTTAAAATGTCCTTATCAATTTATTCTTCATTTTAATTTCATTTCTTCTGAAACACATCCACTGTTTTAAGCTAATTTATTTTCATGTAAAAATGGAGAAAATATTTTTGAATAATATTAGGGAATTTGCAGATAAAACAGAATCTTAATACTTTTGACTGATAATTTCTTTTCATGGTTTCCTTCTTCCCTTTCCATTAATGGATAGCTGAACCATTTTCACAAACAGGATACTTTTATTGTTGTAATACCCAATGGATCCTTAAAAAATAATGAAATGTAATTCCTATCATAATCTGATTCAAAAAATATTTCAAGCAGTTTGACATGATATATATACTTTCAAATTAGTAATGCATGTAATATGCCAGAGTTTGTGTTATATGCAGGGATTTACGATATAAATATAATTTCTCTCCCCCTGTCCCAGTAGAATTCTGCAAATCATTTATTTTTATTCCACAAAATCAGTACTTTGGAATTATTAGGTGCATAGAAGAGAGAAAGAAAGGAATATATATATATATATATATATATATATATATATATATATATAGATATATATATATATGAATCAGAAAGTAGTGAAACATTTTGTCATCTGATGAAGAAAGTGATCATCAAATGGTCACAGAAAAAAAAAAAAAAAAAAAAAAAAAAAAAAAAGGAATTTGCGAATCAGTTAGGAAGGGAAATTGCACATTTTGTTAATTAGTTGTTGTTAAAGGATATTCTTTAATAAATCTCTAAATAAATCAGGAATGTCACCAATTTTTTCTGAAATTCGGCGATGTCACTTTTCTGCTTTTTTAAAAAAATGAATCAATAATTTTCTGAAATCCATGTATATCACTTTTCTGCTTTTTTAAAAAAATCATTCAGCAATTTCTGCAGAAACATTAAAAAAAAAAGTCAAGAATAATATTTATTTATATTTGGCTAAAAATTTAAAACCAATAAAATTTAAATATCTTGCTCTTACTTTCTTTTGAAAAACTTTTTTGTTAACATAAATACTGATTTAATATTTTTTACCATAGTAAAAATGATTGTTACAAGACTTTTAGATTTTCAATTAAATTTATTTTATTTAAGAACTTCCATTTGGATGGGAAAGAATTGATGATCCTCATTATGGAACTTATTATATAGAGTAAGTAATTTTAAGCTTTCATTTTTATTTCATTTTGATAGTAGCATATAACTGTTTGATTTAAATATGAATTATATTGTCATTGATTTTCTAAAAGAATTATTTCTTTTACAGTCATGTGAATCGACGAACTCAATATGAAAATCCTGTAATACAAGTTAGACACATTACTAATAATAGTATGTTTTTACTTTATGAATTTGTTTGTAATTTTATATTAGTTGATACTTTTGCGTAGTACAGTGTTTGCTTTCAATGTATAAAAAAGACACTTTTTGAAAAAATGAGTAATATTCTTGATAATACAATAGAGTTCTGATTATGTGGAATATTTAAAGCTTGGAATTTTTATAATGTATTAAAATGAAATGAAAACCTTTAATGCTTAATAATTACTTTGTAATTATTTAAAATTACTTAATAATTATTGCAAATTTCAATTTAAATCCAGTCTGTAATGTAACACTAAAAAAGATCTAATTTTTAATTTGTTTGAAAAAAATTAATAATAAATACAGTAGACTCCCTCAAATCCGCAAACCAGAAATCCGCAACTCTCTAAAATCCACACATATTTTATGGATGTAAACAATGAAACTTTCAGTTCGGATATTGGGACAAAATTTGATTTTTTTAGTTTGTATCAAATCCGTATATTTTTTAATTTGTAATTTTTTAAATAATACTTTATTCATGTTTTTTTCATGAAGGAAGAATAATTTTTTTTGGAAAAAATTCAAGATATTGCTGATATTACTGGTAATCACAATCTTCTTACCAAATATATTTAATTTTATGATTTTGATGTGAATTAGTAATGTACTTTTATGAGGCAAGTTTTGTTGAATAATTTTGGAAAAATACATTTAATCTGTATGATGAATATTTAATCATAAACTATTGATTATTAACTACTGATTACTAACTATCTTTGCTATTTTTACTTTAATCATTTAAAAAATTATCTAAATTTTTATTATTTTAGTTTATTACTTATTTTAATATTTTTTTTTTTTATATTGTAAGCATTCATTATAGTCCCAATTGCACTATTAATTGCAATCAAATTACTGTTTAAAAAATGTAAACAAAGCAACGACCAGAAATCCGCAAAATTCTAAAATTCGCACAACCTCTGATACCAAGCTGTGCGGATTTGAGGGAGTCTATTGTACTGATATGTATGATATTCAGTGTATGTTTTTATATATATATATATATATATATATGATTAAACCTTTGTTTTATAATAAGTAATAAACACATTAACTTTTTTCTTGTTTCCTTAATAAATATTTTCATATGATTTAGTATTTTTTTCTAACTTAAAATCCAAAAAACAGAACTATATTGAATTTTCTTCACATTATAATTTTATCTGAAAAACAGTCATAATAAAAACATGAAAAATAGAATTGATGTCACTTATGCTCTTGGTAGCAGAAAGTTCAAGATGGAGGCAAGTGTTGCAGATTTTCTTTTCTGCAGATTCTTTTTTCATCAACCCTTTATTTCACTTTATGTTATGTTTAATTCTTTATTACATAATACAAAAACAAAACTTAAAATTGTTATTAATAAAAATGAAAAAAAAAATGCATAAAGATGTTATAGATAACTGATTGTTTAATTAATGCTTTAGTTAAAAAAAATTTTGCCTGCAGATTGTTTTCTGTTCCTCAAATATGTTGCAGGCACTCAGAAAATTTTCTGCTTCTAGGCTTATGCCAATATGACACGTAATGTAAATCCAGCGTGTGTGTTTGTGTTTTTTTGTGTGTGTGGGAGTGGGTACAGAGGATGTAGGAAAGATATATATATCTATAAACTTTTAAAAATTTTTGCTGAATCAGTTGTATTGTGGATATTTGTGTAATTTCTTAATTATATTTTATTAATAACTAAAATACTGGTGTTTAAAATTAGTATAAATGTCATTTGTTTTCAGTGATATTCTTAATACCATCGTACAATTAATCTCTCTCTCTCTCTCTCTTTTTTTTTTTTTTTAAGAAAAATTGCATTGCATAAATCATTCTATCTCTTAACTTATAAACTTTTGTAATAAACCATTGACAATCATTTATTGACATTTTTATAAACCAAGAAAAATGTGCAAATCACTCAAAGTTCTATTTGTAAGGGATGGGCTTTTCATGCTATTTGCTGAAGCAAAGAAAAAAAATCTAAGATATTAGTTATAGATATACTCTATTATAGATAGAGTATTCCTTTTGTGTAATTCAAATTCTTTTAACATATTGAATTGCAAAAAACCTATTAAAAACACATGAAATTATGTGTTTATATTTTGCAATTTTGTTTTCCTAGATAATATTAAGCTAATATTTTTATTTCAAATAAGTATTTTAGTTCTTTATCTGCTAAAGACTCCATTTGAATAAAAAATTTTTACAATTGAATTTCTCTTTGAAATTGGAAAATTCTGGCATCTGTTACACAATCTTCCATTGTAGATTTTAGATGCTTGTTCTAATTAGAAATTATTTGAAGATTACCAAACAGATTATTTGATAACTTAGAATTTTGCATTGTTTTCTTATGTGTAGAGATTGACCAAAAATTCTTTTTGTTACTGACCCAACTTCAAAGTTGTGCCCAAAATGCTACTGAAGCGAAACATTTGCATTAAAAAAATTTTGTTTCTGTCGTTTGAAAATTTGCAAAATTACCCATTGATTTTGGCTGTATCGGTTGAAATGGGACACTCTTTATCTATTGCTACGTACTTAACTATTTCTAATTATCAGTCATGACTAACACAAGATGTTATTGCAAATTATAAAACAAGTAATGCATATATGACTAAACTTGAAAGACATTTTTCATATGCTCATTAAAAATTGTAGATCTAAAAGTAGTATAAAATTTTGGTTTGAAACTGCAGAAGTGTTTCGATTACTTTTTCAGAAAGTCTATTTCTAGAGGCAATAATTTTTAAAACTTCTGTTCATACATTTTAAAAATTTCTTTAGCTAATCAGTACATTATTTCCCTTCTTCCCAGTGAATTATTTTAACTTGCATAAACAGTTGAATGCAATAGTTTTTTGTTTCTTTTTTTTTGAGCACATTATTTTTAATGCTCATCATAAATGCCTTTTTTTAAATGAAAATTTAACTATTTATGTTTCATAAGTATTTCTAGATATTCCTGAATATATTTTTTCCAAACTTCCAATATTTAAAAAGTTTATTGTAAATTAGCACAGTATTTTAATGTGTTTTCGATATACTTTTTAATATCTAACAAATACTGCATATTATATTGTACTGCATTATAAATCAAAAGGAGTATAGCAGAGTACTAATTTCAACATAAAATACATAATTTATTAAAAAAATGTTATAAATATGTTATAAATGTTTAAGTTATGTAAAAAAAAAATCTTGGTTATGATTTTTGTAATTATTTTTTTTAAATTCAAAATAGTTAATAAATTATTTTACATGTTATGTTTTCTTTATTTTACCGTGGAATGCTTTGAAATATTGGCAAATATTTTGAATGAAAAAAATTTTACAACATTGCAGTTACGGTCAGTACAAGTGCATTCATGAAATCTATATTTTTTGTATCAAGCATTAATTAAATCAAACACAGGAAAAATGGTGAATTCTTGATGGTTCACTGACTAGTTGTCGATGGGCCAAGTGTGGCTCACAGGCCACACTTGTGTTTAACATGCCTGCTTTAAACTATACAATAAAATAAAAAAAAAATGTGGAAACATTTTCATAATCTTTTATTAATTTTTTTATCAGATGTTGTTTTCTTTTAATTTGTACCAATGCTTTTCTAAAATATTTAAGTTTTTATTTTCAGCTGCTGATATTAATCATTTATCGTCATGGCCTCATCATATAGATCATTCAAACACTGGTAACCACATGTCTGGTCTTCTAACTGATTCTAGGTCAGTTCCCTGGAATTCAAGGAACAGTTCTCTCACCCATACTTCAAATTGCAGCAACTCTAACGATCAAAATGCTCTTGCTAGCACTAACAATAGTGAGTCTTTTCTAATTGCTTCTTCTTCTGATGGTAACTCCTCTTCTTCTAAACCCCCACCTCTTTCTCCCCCTAAAAATCTTTCTTCTTCTTCTCCTGCTGCAACTCACCGCTTTCCTTACTTGCACTGCATTCCTTGTCTCAATGAAAAGCCTGAATCTTCTAAACATTTGGCAGATAACAAGGTGACTGAAAACAGTGTGGTTGTTGGTAATGGTACAGTTACTACTAACGCTTCTACTAGTGATGCTGCTAGCAATAGAACATGTGAGAAAGGTCAATCTCCTACTTCTCTGGAAAGAAGTTCAGTGTCTACTGGACACCAGTGTTCCATTCAGAATTCTGATAATCATGATTTATCACCAAATAGGCAAGCTAACATATCAGGTATTTTAACCAGAGTTATCAAGTACTTTCTTTATTGTTTGCTTATAAAATTGAAAATTACATATAAAATACAAAATGGTTATGATTAATTTTAAAATGTAGAATTGTTAAATTATTTCAATATGAATAAATCATTAAAATAATTTATAAAAATACTTTTTAAAATAGTTTCCATTCTACCTTTAAAATTTAGAAGGCCAAATTAAAATGGTTATATCATTTGTATATTTTGTATTTGGCATTGTACATGGTACTTTTTTTTTTGTTTAAAAACTTGTTTTTTAAATTTGTTGCATTTTAAAAAGGTGTGATTATTTAGGTGAATTATTTTTTATTACTATGTTTTGAAAAATGTATTATATAAGTTTCTGAATAAAAAAAGTTAACCCCTCTTCATCAAATAATATTAGTTTTAAGATTTTAAGAATTGTACAAAGAAAATCTTTACATTTTAATAGTTTGTTAGAACCAATGAACCTTCAGTTTATTGCTGTGCTTTCTGAGAGAATAACAATAAGATTTCATTCTGTGCAATGAGAATTTGTATTAATACTGGACTCATTAGCATATCCGTGCCCATGGTAATAGCTTTAAATTTACCTAAAATAAGTATTTAATAATTTTATATTTTAAAACCAAAATCTAATCTTTAAAAAATGCACAATTCTTATTGTCTATATTTTTTGAAATTCTTATAAACTATACATATTTCTGAATATTATGCATAATTTTTGTGCTAATATATTAATATTTAGTGGTAAAAGGGCTAGAGATAGAGATGAAAAGCCTCTTGAAAGAAGCTTAAAAGTGTAGATGTTTGGTGTTTTTCACTTTTCCATATTTTGAATGTAGAGCTACCAACTGCTGCAAAAAAGTCATAGTTCCTATGATTTGGAGGTAAAAAGTATGAGGCTACAAAAATGAGCCTAAAACTATAATTTTCTGCAAAAAACATCTCCCCTTTCTTGCAGTTGCTGTTTATCCACACAACATAGTTAGTCCACACAACATACTTTCAAGGGTTTTCTAAAAATTAAGTTTTCAGTTCAAAAATTTTTAAAAAATCAGACATTAGTTTAAAAATTTGGATATGAGAAAAGGTGCATGGGGGGAAAAAAGAGGGGGTGAAGGGGTTGATCGCTATGTACATGCGTTCACAAATGATTAAATTTTTACTTTCTTCTATCTTTACAAGAAGAAAGTATTGGATTCATGAAAATTTTCGACTTCCGGTTTTCGACGGATTTATGTTTTAGAAGGTCCTGAACACGTTTTGACTATTTTTAGAAAATGTCTGTCTGTGAGTCTGTCCGTCTGTCTGTGAGTCTGTGAGTCTGTCTGTCTGTATGTGACAAAAAATTTGTGGGCGCTCTATCTCAAGAACTAATGCTCGAAATTTAATAAAATTTTATATTCAGTTAGACCTTGATATGAATTAGTGCCTATTGGTTTTTGGTGAAAATTGGCCTGCAGGTGGCGCTGCTATACTACGTTTTTCATGATTTTCAAGATTGCTATATCTCAAGAACTAATGAACAGAATTACACCAAACCTCAGATTCTGTTACCCCTTGATATACATAGACGCTGATTAAGTTTTGGTGTAAATTGGCCAGCAGGTGGCACTGCTATGCCACGTTTTTCATGATTTTTATGACAGCTATATCTCAAGAACTAATGCACAGAATTTCACCAAACTTCAGATTCCGCGATACCTTGAGATACATAGTTGCTGATAAGGTTTTGGTGTGAACTTCCCTATAGGTGGCGCTGCTATGCTTCATTTTGCACGATTTTTGCGATAGCTATATCTCAAGAACTAATGCAGAGAACTTCATCAAATTTTAGTTTCTTTTACACTAGAATATATAACATAATTAGACGCTGATTACATTTTGGTATTAACCTTACAACAGGTGGTACAGCTATGTTGCATTTTGCACGATTTTTCTGATAGCTATATCTTAACAACCAACGCACAGAATTTCATCAAACTTCAGATTTTGTTACAAAATGACATATAACATAATTACACGATGATTACGTTTTGTTATAAATCCTTCAACTGATGGTGCTGCTGTGCTATATTTTACACGTTTTTTTAAAACTAGATATATCTCAAGAACTAATGCACAGAATTTCATCAAACTTCAGATTCTTTTACACCATAACATAATTAGACGCTTTTTTACATTTTGGCATAAATTGTCCAAAATATGGTGTTGCTGTGCTACGTTTTGCAAATTTTTTGTTATAATTATATCTCAAGAACTAATGGACGAAATTCCATCAAATTTCAGATTCTGTTAGGTCTTGACATCAATAGATGCTTATTAGGTTTTAGTATAAATTACCCACCAAGAGGCACTACTAAGCTCATTTTCTCAGAATATTAATTACATTTTGCGTTTTAGGCTTTTCGGATACCAGAATCTCATTAGGCTAGCTCAAATGTTCGAGGAAATTCGATAATAAGTAACTTTAAAGTCACCACGTTTTATTTATTTATATATATATATATATATATATATATATATATATATATATCATGTATTTATGAGATAGAAGAAAGTTTCGGGATTGACACATCCAACTAGTTACTAGTCATATAAAAATTTGTGAAATAAATCAATTTTAAATAAAAAAATTCCAAAAATTTCAAGTTAAATTCTGTATATTAAAATAATGTTCAATCAGAGAGCATTTGAATGCATACTACTTAAATTCTAAAAAAAAAAAAAAAAAAAAAAAAAAAAACTTTATCACTTTAAAATTTTATTTATATATGGGTGATTCTCAAAATAGGGAACAATTTATGTCTTTCGGCATACAAAAAAAAAAATTAGATGTTTTCTGTCATGTTTTTATATTTAGATATGTTTGTCTTACTATCATTCATTATTTGCACTCAAGAATTACTCACTTTTTAGTTAAAAACACTTTAAAATAACAGAATAAATGTTCAAAATGTCATTAGCATGGATGTCCACAGCAGCTGTGCCTTGTATATACTAGCTTTTTCAAGAGTGAATATCATGTTTATAAAATAAAACAAATATTATTCTTTCTTTAAATTAATCAAGGCGAGGATTTATCCAATTAATTTCTTTTTAAAAATAAAATTATATAAAAAAAGAATTAAAGTTTGTCCTCCATATTCTATTTTCAAAACAAGGTCATACTATAACAGCTAGTTATTAATCAAAATTTCATTTTTCACATATGACAATAGTTTGAAAATATAGTTTCTCCATGGCAACAAGTAGCCATTTTACCCCAGCCTGAAAATAGAAGCATGTATTGCATTTTAAGAATATAAGTTGAATATTAGGGGCGTACATCAATTGTATGTCATTAGAATGGATAGTAATTTTCATGTTTATTTTATAATTAAAATTTTTATTTTACTTATTTGCATAGGACTTTTGTGCTTTAAAAAGCCCCAGAAAAGACTATTGCATTGTGATTATATTATGGCTCATAATCTTATTTAAATTAAAATTTGTCATTAGCATGGACAAATATCAGTGTCATTAGCATGGTTTTTCTGTCCATGCTAAAGACTCCTATGTGCATAAATGTAACCATTGCTTATATTGCATCTTTTATAAAGCTTAATTTTACATATAAATTTAGGTATTACATTTATTAACCCTAAAATATGCATTAAATCTGTCAGAAAATCACTAAGACAGCTTCTTACATTGTTAATGTCAGAATGTTCCTCATGTAAACAAAGTTTGCTCTTTGGTAATGTTTTTATTCTCCTTATATGTATATATGTAAAAATGGAAACCATTTGCTGAAAAGGAAGGCTAATAAATATAGAAAAAAATATTCAAACAGGAAGAAAATAAAAATTTCTTAATATATTTATTCCATGCAATTTGTTTTGTCATTAGCATGGCTCAAAAGATACTAATTATTTTTTTTAAAGTTAGTTTTTAAATATTTAGCTCTGCTGACTACATATAAAGTATACCTAATACTATATTAACAACACCTATTTTTTTTCAGAAATTTTGCTAACAGTAATTTTTTACGATTTCATTTTTGAAATTGTCCCCTATTTTGAGAATCACCCATTTATATTATTTTTGGAAGAAATATAGTCTAAAAATTAAACAAATTTTACATTGAAATTCATTTAAATCCAGTAAGATCATTCCCAGTGAATTCACTCCTAATTAGCAATAAAAAATATTAAAATCCAGTAGAATGTGCAATAATCTTAAACAAATAATCACTAAACATGAAGTATCTTTTAATCATAACATTAAAATTTTAAATATCCCCCTTTATTGCATTAAGAAAAAAAAATTCTCTTTAGATAAGGCAAGACAGCTCACTCAAAACCTCCAACTAGCTGATGTTTATTGAAAAAGTCCTTAAAGAAACACAAGAAGAAAAGCAAGTTCACATGCTGTTGAACTATCATTGAAACTCAAATATTAACACTATTGTAGATAAACTCACAGTCCAGATGCTCACAAAACTCATCAATTGAAAATCATCACACACTATCTCCACTGTCATTAAAAAAAATAAAAATAAAATAAATAAATTAAAAAAATAAATAAAACCTTGACAAAGCACAGATTCTAGATGAACGAAATCTGCTGTAAGCAGAAATAATATTTCTCCTCTCCTTCTGAAACTTGATGTTACAACTTGAATTCTGCCAAAATGCTTCTTCAATCATTCACAGCGTAACACTGTTATAGTAATCTATAGCTTGGAGCACACTTTCAAAACTTGAAAGTTAAAAAAACATTTTTTCAATTAAGAAGCAGAATAATATCAACATTTAAGCTTTGACACTAAAATCCTAGAAAACTTTTAACTGTGTTAAATAGAATTCATATGTCTTGCAAATATTGAAACATTCCATCAGCCTGCTATCGTAAAATTGGGTTATTAAACTCAGAGCTGTGTGTATGTGGGGGGGGGGGGGGGGGGAGTGTTTTATTGGGTCAATCAATCAGGTAATCTTTCATATAAAAATGTAAACTTCAACAAGAAAATCAGGTCAAATTAGATGTAGTCTCAAGGATGTATGAAATCATAGAAACATCCTAAGCCCTTAACCATGATGGGATTATGAACAATAATTCTGAATAGCAGAGTATTTTAAATGAGCCAGTGAAATTGTAAAAATGCTGAAAATTATATGATTGTTAAAATAAGTTTACTTTTAAGCTGGAACAGAAATTCCAAGATGTGTGAAGTAAAACAGATAATTAAACCAGATTAAAATAAATAATGCTTTATTGAAAATTTAAAAATATAACATAAACATAAAAAGGTGACATAAAGATAAAAAAGATGAGATCTAGGATCAGCTTAAAAAAGAAAAGGTCACCACCCTATTCTACAGCTATAAAAATGCTAAATGGTCTTTCTTTACCATACGGAAGCTTGTACTTGAGGCTTTTAACACAAGCACGGAAGATTCAGCGTTTCGTAAAAAGACTGACTAGTAGGAAATTATTTCTCCTTCAGTATGACCATCAACTTCTTTCTAAAGCTATTAAAAAAATGAAAAATACCATGTGACCAATACAAAGAAGCTGACAATTGAAGATAGTTGAATGATACGTCTAATTGGCAGTATACACTCTAAGAAAGGAAGGAAAAAACATAAAATTATAAGATAATTACCAATAAAATGGGAGATGAAAGGTAACCATATATCCGATGAAAGCCATTAGAAACTGGCCATATAGGTATTGTATACACATAATACCTATTCTGTCAGTATGGACTTACGAAAAATGGCCTTATAATAAACAGGGTGACCTTATAAGCAGGTGAGCATGCATCCAGTGCTGACTCTATACACACACACATACCATCAGTGCTTAAAATGTATTATTTTAAAACCTTCCAGCACCATAAATTTTTAGGTCCATTATCAATTAGCAGCATAATCTTTTAGCTCTATTTTTAGGCTGGTAATAATAAACTAAAAAAAATTGAACCATTTTATATTTCATGTGCTTTTAAAATCTAATTCCATTCATAATCCCCCCCCCCAAACATAATACATATACATATAACCTTATATATTATTTAATATATAATCGGTTAGCTAAATGTTTCAACTTTAGCAAATTTCTTAATTTTTATGTGCTAAGTTTATTGCTACATTGCACATTTTCATAGTATATTATATTTAGATTTCTACATTAGTTACTTGATATCTTTCTTTAAGAATTTCCATTTGATACTACAAGTTTTTCATTGCTGTCCAATTACTATTATGGTTTATTTTAATTATTTAATTGTAGATCAAACTATTCATTGTAGATGTTGAATTGTAGTATTATATAATGGTTATATATTAGCATTCAAATTACTATGATATAAAAGCTCAAGTAATTAGGAATGTATGCTTTTTTGATTTATTTTTATTTCACTTTGAATTGTTAAATTCATTCTGAAACTCCAATTCTTATTATCAGTATCTTATATACAGTAGACTCCCTCAAATCCGCACAGCTTGGGACCCGAGGTTTTGCAGATTTTAGAATTTTGCAGATTTCTGGTCATTGCTTTGTTTACATTTAAAAAAAATAATTTGAATGTAATTAATAATGAAATCAAAAGTATAATGAATGCTTACAATATACTAAAATATTAAAAAAAGTAATAAACTAAAATAATAAAAATTTAGATATTTTTTAAATGATTAAAATACTAAAAGGAAAGGTAAAGTTAATAATCAATAACATACAATTAAATATTCATTATAAAAGAAGAAATGTGTTTTTCATAAATTATTCAATGAAACTTGCCTCATAAAGGTACATTACTAATTCACATCAGGATCATAAAATAATGAAACTTTATTTCAGGTTTAGCCAGACTTAATAACTAAAAAAGCTTGATTAATACATAAATATATTTGGTAAGATTGTGATTACCAATAATATTAACAATATCTTTATTTTTTCAGAACTAAATCATTCTTTCTTCATGAAAAAACATGAATTCAATAACCTTAACAAAAAAACTTAAATAAATTAAAAAATGTATGGAATTGATATAAAACTGAAAAAATCAATTTTTGCACCTACATCTGAACTGAATGTTTCTTTGTTTACATCCGTAAAATATGTGCGGATTTTAGGAGTGCAGATTTGAGGGAGTCTTATTTAATATATAATTGTCTTATTTAATATATAATTGGTTAGCTAAATGTTCAACATTAGCAAATTTCTTAATTTTTAAGTGCTAAGTTTATTGCTCCATTCAGGGTTCATACAGACTCCTTAGAAACTACTTAGAAATGAAAATGTTTTCAAGTAGTACTTAGAAGTACTTAGATAAACAAAAAAGTTCTTAGAAACTCTTTAAATTATATTGCGGTTTTGCACGCAAACAATACTGCTAAAAAAAAAAAAAAAAAAAAAAAAAAAAAAAAAAAAAAAAAATGTAAAATGCACAGTAAACCCTATCATCCATCAGAAGCACCGCAGTGATTGGTTGGGATCATACTAATAGCCACCAAAGTGATTTTCTTTTCAAGGGCCATAAGAGGGAAAAAAGTGAAAAGAATAATCCAGACACACCTCTAAGCTTCTAATTTCAAAAAGTGATTACACTGTTTAATTCCTTCACAGCTAGATATACAACTTTGATTTTTTCTTCATAATACTATTCATCATCCTCAATTTTGCTGATAACGGTGGATTCAGCTGTGATTCTCATCCGAAAATTTAAGGCATCTTCTTCAGAGAATTTGAAATTGGGTTATCAGTTCCGCATAGTTGCCAACTTGCATGGTTTTGCGCACGGAAGAAACAATTGCAGAGAAATGCAAATTTCGTGAAAGGATCACCGGAAAAGCACACATTTCGTCAATATTTCGTAGAAAAACGATGATTTCTTCAATATTTTTGTCAACGAACTTTGTCATAAGGTCACTGAAAAATGCTAATTTCGTCTGAAGACTGTGGGAAAACATAGATTTTGTCTAAAAATTGCGGAAATAATGCCAATTTCGTTAAAAGATCGCAAGAAAAAACAATTTTGATAAAAGATCACTTACAAATATTTTGTGAAAAGATCATTGAAAAAAAAAAAAACCCCCGCTGATTTCATCAAAAGATCACAGAAAAATGCCGATTTCGTCAAAAGATCGCGGGGATAAAATGCCGTTTTCAAGAAAAGATCGTGTAAACATGCAAATTTTGTCAAAAAAAAAAGTCAGTTTCATAACAAAAAAAAAAAAAAAAAAAAAAAAAAAAAAGAAAGAAAACAGGAAAACGCCGTTTTTGTCAAAAGATCACAATAAATCACTGATTTTGCTAAAGTATCACAGATAAATCGTTGATTTTGTCTAAAGATCGCGGGAAAGCGTCGATTTCATCTGAAGATTGCTGATAACTCCCCTTCTGGCGGGAGGGGGGAGGAAGGGAGCTCGTAAAATCCCTGTGGGATTGGGGCTGTGCAAGTGCATGCCGCATAAATAACAACAAAAGTGGCAAGTCCTTAAAATTTTTTGGACTCCTTGGATTTTTTTTTTTTTTTTTATACTCATTGGATTTTTTCTTCCCAACTCTGTATGAACCCTTGCATTGTGCATTTTTATAGTGCATTATATTTAGATTTCTACATTGTAGTTATTTGATACCTTTCTTTAAGAATTTTCATTTGATATTACAAATTTTTCATTACTGTCCAATTACTATTATGGTTTATTTTAATTATTTAATTGTAGATCAAACTATTCATTGTAGATGTTGAATTGTAGTATTGATATAATGGTTATACGTAGAAGCCCAAAAATTAAACTTATCTGACATTGCAATTCATTAAAATCCATTAAAATGTGTTACATTTTTTCACAATTAACAATAAAAAATACTTAAATTCGATAGAATATGCAAAAATCTTAAAAGTCTGTAAATATTAAGTTTCTATTAATTATATCATTAAATTTTCAAATATCCTTCTTTAATGCACTTAAATGATACTTCACATTAGATAAGGCACTACAGCTAGCTCACTCAAAACCTCCAATAAGCTGATTTTTATTTTAAAAATCTTAAGAAATACAAGAAGGAAACCAAGTCCACATGCTGTTGAACAGTCATTGGAACTCGACTAATAAAGGACATATGGTAGCATTGTTTTGGGACTTCAGGCTCCATTTGGGCTTCAAATCGGCAGGAATGCCGATTAGTACTACTTCAGTGCTGATGCAAGTTTAGTATGAAAGAGGGGGGGGGGGAAGCAACTTTCACAGTTTTCATCATCTCTACTTTCATGCTTTGGAATGTAGCTCTGATATGCACCTACACAATATTTTCTTTCTGGCAAGCTCTTTTTAATTGCAGGTTATGATTAATATCTCAGTATCAAAAAATGAAAAATCTAAGCTTCAGGTATATTAGAACTTGCCTTGGACTATCCTTATTAGAATTTTCATACTTCTACATATGGTAGATTTTCTTAGCCATCTCATGATATTCACACAAACTCTTTTTTTTATTAGTATAGATAGAAAATCTTTTAGCATTACAATTAAAAGTGGGTGAATGTTGAAGATAAAAAATATGAAATTGAATGTGTGATAAATTTGTGACTTGCATTCAAGATTTATATATTCCTTGCACATTTTTAGAAGCACTTTACCTTTTTTTTTTTTTTTTTTTTTTTTTTTTTTTTTTTTTTTTTTAAACTAAAAGTTTGGACATATTTTATTGTTTAATTGCTTTAGATTTTGAGATATTAGAAGGCAAGGTTTTTTTTTCATACTTAGATTAGAGAATCATCAGCACTTATGTTGTTGTTGTTATATTGTTACTGTAAATTAAAATATAGCAATTTTTTTTGTCTTTTAGGTTGAAAACAATCAGGTGCCAAAAATTACCTTTATAATAGTACATCAACGGTGTGAAATATTAATGCTGTAAAAAATGTCTTGAGTCTACGCTTTTGGCTCAAATGTCAAAATTTTGGTAAAATTAGAAAAAAAAAAAAAAAAAAAAAAATTCGATGTAACTGGTTATGATTTAAAAGTATCATTTCAACCTTTATTTTTAAAGATTTAAAATATTGAAATGACAAATTAACGTCTTTATTCTGTATAGATGGAGTAAAATTGACAACTTTCAGTAAAAAATGGGTATTGCAACACATAATGAATTATTGCTTTGAGTGCAGCTCTTTGCTAGTTGCTTTTACAACTACCCAGGACATACCACATGGAGGTGGCTACGTATCATGTCCCACCCGAGCCCAGCCCAACCACCCTAACATCTGAGCACAATGTTCTATTTATACATTAAGTTGCGATTTTTTTAAATCAAAGACTAGCATGAGTTTTCTATGTACCAACCTATCCTTGATATATCCATCTCTTCTGTCGTACCCACAGGCTTTCAATGATGCTTCTGTGACCTCCTTTACTTATCTTTCTACTGCTTGCATATGAGAAGGCGTACAAAGCAACACAGTGGGAATGCTGTTAATCGAATCTGTGCAGCCATTCATTATCTTTATCAAAATTGCATCTGATAAATGCATAGTGATTTTGGGCTCTGTTATCGCAACAGTATTCCAATCAATTTAATTTACGTAATCATCTGCTTCACAGTTGATTGTCGGAATTTCAAATTTGCATATATCATCATTTACCGCACCTCTTGCATTTGTGATCAGCTTGTACTTTAATGTGATGCCGGTCATCGGAGAGCATTGTAATTAAAATTTGCTCTGGGTGTGCAAAGTAAGCATTGTCCTGAATAACTTTTTTCGCTATTTCTTTTATGCTTTTTTCTGTTTTGATCACTAGTCGAATTATTTCCCATAAGTTTTTTGATATGGATTTTTTAGATATGGGTTACATTTGGTAAACCATCCTGGGGCATAAATTTGAGTTATAGTTTATCAGTAAACTATGAGGTTGTGATTGGCAGTCAGTGCTTACATAAAGTTAAGAATTCTATTCGCCATTTTGAGCCATCTTGCATGGGACAATTTTCCTGGGCTCCTATTTGCTAATTCTTCTGAACAGTGTCTTCATGAAATAGCTTTGCAAATATCCAGCAGGTGTATCTGATCCGTGCTGAGTGCATTTTCCTCAATTTTAGGAAATAATTTGTCCAAATTACTCTCTATGGGTTTAAAAACTGCAATAGGTAGTGAATGGCATGTGGATAAAGATTTTCCTTTGGTGCTCCAGATTAGGAAGTTGCATGCCCCAAATATTTGGAACCATGCTCCTCTAAAATAGTAATATGTTCTTCTTTCTTAACTCTGCAATAAGCATGTTTTTTACTACTTATTTCTATATACATTGTATCATCTTTTCAGGAGTCAAAATATAAGGCTCTTACATCTTTAGTGTGCTGTTCCTTAAGTTGAGATGAACAAGCTGATTGGCCTTCATGCCTTACTTTGCTTCTATCTCTCACATGTGCAGATACATTGTTTTCCAGTGTCCTTTGATATACGTGGATATACTTTGATATACTGGAGAACTACCGAAGCAATTGCTGCAGCAGACCGATCAGAAATTCCATACTTGTCACATGTCTTAGTAGAAGTGTCAAGCTTCATTCTAGTTTGTGTATTGGAAGATGTTGATAGGAATTCAATTATATCTATCCTTGAATTACTGCATACAGATTCATTTTTTTCAATTTCACTTTCAGCCTCTTCTAATTGTGGTACTTCTTGATTTAATCTTCTTTCTACTATTTTTTTTCTTTCTACTAATTTTTTTCTTTCAGCTAATTTTTTTCTTTCTATTATTATTTTTTTCTTTCTTCTATTTATATTTTAATGTGATTTTGGTATTAACACCACTAATCATCATCACCAATAATCATGTGACGGTTTGTATGTTGGTCCACAAGAAAATCCCAATTGAGTTTCGGAGCCCTTTTTTTCTATCAAACATGAACATAGCTCAAAATCAGGGCACTTACATACTGCAACATCAAACAGTTTATTTAATTCATCTAAGTATGCTGTTTTAAGTACAACAAAATTAGCTTTAGAACGAGATTTTTTCAATTTTTGGATTGAATTCAGTTCTTTTCGTAACTTGATTACTATTGCCCTTCGAGAATTTATAGAAATGGATGCTTTTTTTCCAAATCCTTTCAACTTTTTCGAAAACAGAATTACTTAGTTTTGAAAAATGGATTTTTATCTTTCTTCTCAGTCTTTGCTTTATGCCACAAAAAGTTATAATATTTGACTACATCACGACGTGTAGGTAACACTGATTCATTCAACTCCTGATTACTTCTGACAATAGGGTCATCTTCTCGCCTTTTTTGTGACATTTTTACAACTCACTCTCTTCAAAATAACTAGAACACTAAAGCTGAAATTAAAAGTCAATAGCGAAGTGGCAGATATTTTCTGGTACGTAACAACACTGAACAGTAGAAGGTCATGGGTCAGCTGTACCCCCTTCCCTTTTTTTTTAGTTTATGGGCGAACATATTTTCTGCCCACTACCTCATTTTTCCCAAGCGGATGGATGACTGAAAAAACGATCAAACACCGATGTAAATTGATCCCAAACTCGTAAAGAATTTAGCTTTAAGTGTTGGAGTATATAGTGAAAACAGCTCTTTTTTTATTGAAAATATCCAAGTTTGCTGAAGTTATACATATTGAAGATATTATTTTGTTTCAGTATTTCACATCTTTAAAAATAAAAGTTTAAATGACACTTTTAAATCATAACTATTTCCATAGATTTTTTTTTTGTAAAATTCCTGAATTTTACATAAAATTTTGACTTTTGAGCCAAAAGTGCAGACTCAAGGCATTTTTTATCAGTATTAATATTTCACACCGTTGATGTACTATTATAAAGACAACTTTTGGCGCCTACCCGATTTTGATTTAAATAAAAAAAAATTTGTTCCACCCTACTGTAGATTCCTTCAAATTCCCCAGAGGTTTTGCAGATTTTTGATCATTGCTCTGCTTATATTTTTTTAAACAATGATTTGAATGTAATTATAATGAATTCAGAGTTCCCCCCAGAGGGTTTCAGGGGGGCGCTCCGCCCCTCCTGCCCTTTAGTTTAAAACATAGCGCCCCTCTTGCCCCTCATCCAAAAACTAGCGCCCCTCTTGTCATTCATTCAAAAAAAAATAGCGCCCTTCTTGCCCCTAATTTGAAAAAACGCAGCCCTCTAGCAATGATCCGAACCCGCTAAAGCTCGTAAATTACGCAAAAAATAGCCTCATGTGTGTGCCGTGAGACGGGTAATTTCGTCAAAAAGTCGCTAAAAAAACGGCAAGTTTCGTTAAAAATCTCGAAATAACGACTAATTTCCGGCAAGATTCACAAAAAAATGGCTAATTCCATCACAAAATTTCACAAAACGGCAGATTTCCTCAAAAGATCGTGGAAAAATGACAAATTTCTCCCAAAAACGCGATAAAACGGAAAATTTTGTCAAATGAGTCGCAATAAACGGCAACTTTCGTGAAAAAAAAAGTGATAAAACGGCAGATTTCTTCAAAAGATTTGCGAAAAAAATGGCAAATTTCGTCCAAAAATCGCAATAAAACAGAAAAATTTGTGAAAAGTTCCGTTTTTTCGCGATATTTTCACGAAATTTGTCGTTTTTTTGTGATTTTTTAAAGCAAAATATGCTGTTTTTGCGATTTTTTTCACGAAATTTGACGTTTTTTCGCAAAATATGCCGTTATTTGCGATCTTTTAACAAAATCTGCTGTTTTTTCTGATTTTTTAACAAAATTGGCCGTTTTTTTGTGATCTTTTAACAATATTTGCCGTTTTTTCGCGATCTTTTAACAAAATTTACCTTTTTTCAAATTTTTGATGAATTTTCTGTTTTTCACGACTTTTTGAACCGCTAGATAAGTGCCATGAAAAATGTAAAAAGTGCCCTTTTCAGAACAGTAGCGCCCTGCCCTTTTTTAAACCTGGGGGAAACTCTGATGAATTGAAAGTGTTTACAATAAAAGGAAATATTAAAATAATTAAATTAATTATATAGAGTGATAAAAATTAAGAAAAAATTTTCCCTTGATTTATTTAATGAAAATCGCTTCATAATGATATGCTAATAATTTACATCAAAATTGTTGAGGTCACAAAGTTTAGCCAGAATTAATACCTCTCAACTTGATCAAATCCATAAATATTTTTGGTAAAAATATGAAATTGCAACAGATATCAGCACTATTTGAATTTTTCAGAAATAAATTTATATCTCCTTTATTAAAAAGCATAAGTTAACTCATATTTACAAATGATTACAAATTACAAAATTATATATTAAAATGTTAGGCTCGAAATGAAAAAATTCACAAACCAGAACGCTATTTCAGAATTAGCGTTCAAGGTATTAAATAATTAGGAAAAAAGGTTACAGAGAGCACAGTAAGCTATATGTATGGCACTGTAATAATATTTTTTAACAATTTCACAAAACAGAGCAATATTTACAGTACTTTCATGAATCAGAGCAATATTTGTCATAATTTCATGAACTGGAACATTGTTCTGGTTCATTTCGAGCCCTGTAAAATGTATTTGGATAAAATCTTGAATTCTACTCCCCTCCCCCCTTATATCTTAATTTAGCATCCCCACCCTTAAGTTTCACTGTTTACATATGCAGTAATGTGTAGATTTTTAGGTGTTTGTTATTTTAGGGTTGCAGATTTGAGGGAATCTACTGTATTTTGTTAATGATGAAAACATTCTGTTCCTTTTTTCCTGCTTATTGTAATATTGAATGCAATATCTGATAAAAAAAATTGCACGATTTTAGATATACTTGGCACAACCATTTTTAATAAGTGCTTGTACATAATTGCTATCTCAATTTGGAAATAAGATTTGATAATTGTTTAAAATTAGACATATATGCCATGACAATGTAACTGTCATGGCGAATCCTAAAATAATCTATATATAACATCATTGCTTCTATTTTGTCTTTGTGAATAAAAATGCAAATTTTTCATGCATATATTTTTCCAATAAAATATTTTCTAGATAAAAAAAGTTAAAGCAAAATTTATTTAATTGAATGGTTTAAAACTTATATATAATCGTCGAACTTCGTTGAGTCATTTCAAATTTTATGAAAATTGTATCAAAACTTAAAAACATATTAATAAAAGATTTATTCATTCTATTAACTCCTATCATAAATAATGAATTCAGTGATATCTCATGATAGGTGATGATTGAAAGTTGCCATGGTGATTATGTCCTATTTAAGATGGAGCCGTATTGATTGGTTAACGAATTGTGTTAACGAACATTTCATGAGATATATATATTTTTTTATGTTTGGATAATGAACACCTCACAAAACAAAGTGAAGAAGAAACAATATTGTGTTTCAGATTTGCCAAACTGTATTTAATTGCATCTATTGTCGACTTATAGAACATTTTAACAGTGGTATACATATGCCTAAGTAATTCATGGGTTCGAGCCCCATATTTTAAAGCCACCAAATTAGAATGAACAGATTTGAAACTAGGGATGCACCGAATAGTGATTTTGGCCGAATACCGAATGCCGAATATTCGGCCGACAGATGAACCGAATACCGAATATTCGGCTAGCCGAATAGTAATTGCTGGGCCGAATACCGAATATTCGACCAGCCGAATAGTTAACTATTCGGCTGAATACCGAATATTCGGCTTTCCAAATACTTTTTATATTTCAAATTTTAAAGGTGTTAAAATGTTACTTTTAAAAAGAGTTTTACATAATATTTAATAAAAGAAATTTACATTTTGATAAACAAGAGATTTTTATAAGAACATTTAGTATTGAAAAAAATCTGCCTTGAGTTATTTAAGAAGTGCAATTATGAAACTTTAATTAATAAAATTTTCTAAGAATCAAAACAAACAAAATCAAATAATGAAAAAATGGCAGAAGAAAAATTTTACAATCTGATATTGTCCTTTTTAAATAACTCAAGGCAGATTTATTTCAATATAAAGTACAAATACTTTCAACTTAATTCTGAATAAAAGCATGTTTGGCTCATAGTTTTTTCCTTATGAATGGTGGTATTTTCCACCCTTCCCATCATATCATATTTTGCAGATATCAAAGCATGTGAGTTGAAATTATGTTATCTTATTCATTGTTAATGTAATAAATGAACACACAAGTTTTGACCTAGAGTGAGATGAAATACAATGTACTTATGACTCAATAAGTTGATTATGGTTTCATGAACAAAAATTGTCTGCCTTGATAGCTATTACTAATCTCAAAAGTTTTTCTTTTTTTTCTTTGAAAGGACTTTTATTTGGGGAAAAGCAAGAAACAGATTATTTACTAAACAAAATTTAGAAACTTGTATCTGCGCATAATTTATTCTTAAGGAGAATCCTAATAAATCACCATTTTAATCCTTCTCATGGTTAATTTTCTTAAGTTATACTTTACAAACAGCAAATAAATAATGTAAAAACATTCTATTTTATTTAAATATGATTTTGTTTCTAATTATTTTAAATATAATTAAAAAAATTGACAGTTAAAAGTAGAAATAATGAAAAGTTTTTAAAAGGTTTTATTAAGTATTAGATTCGGTCGAATATTTTGATATTCGGCCATACTGAATATTCGGCAGGCCGAATAGTTTCATATTCGGCCAAGCCAAATATTCGGCTCAACCGAATAGTTTAATATTCGGCCTAACCGAATATTCGGTAACATGGCCAAATAGGCCGAATACCAAATAGATACCGAATATTCGGTGCATCCCTATTTGAAACATTAATTTTTATATTTATATCCCTTTTTCAAGAAATATTTTTAATTGAAATTTAATTCTCAAATTATTGACAGGCTCAACTTGAGCTTTATTGGGGTCCTGCAGTAAACCCAATCTTTTAGAAGTACAGAATTTTTGAAAAATCAAAATGAGAAATTGATATGATTTAATGCCATAATCAATTAATGCCATAATCAAAGGACATGTCATTCATTTATTTTTTTTAATACATCATGACACTAACAAAATCATCAAAATAAAATTTGTCCATATTAACCCCTTGCTGTGCAGTGGTATATCTATGAAACCACTTAATTTTAATTCCCAAATGCTACATTGGAACCAGAATTTTTATTAAAAAATTTTCGGTTTAATGAATTCCTGCAAAATAGCTTTTTCTTAATTACAAATAAAGTTATTTTCAAATTTCGGTGTCAATCATCTATTTCAGCACTTAAGCAATGAATTTGCTCTGTGCCACAAAGGATTAAATAGGGACATGTTAACCCTGTCATAAAAGGGAGATTTACATTTTTTGTATACATTTAGCTTTTAAAAACAAATTAGTTCAATTCCCATGTAAATTAATATTAAATTCATGATTGATTAGCGAACACAGTTTTGGAACAGATTAAGTTAGTTAACTGATCACTCATTGTATTTCTATATTGCTAAATTTAATATATATATAATCATAATAAATTTTGTATTCATGCATTTTTGCATAAGAGTGCTACAATTATTACACAAAAATCTGAATATTTGTAAAAAGTAGTTAGAGTATGAATACATGTCATTTGTCATATTTGACATTCAATTTCCAATTTGATTAATTTTGTAGAGTGTTTAAACTAATTTTTATAAAATTGTATAATAGTTTTATAAAACTATATATGCTTTTTTCCGAAAATTACTAAAAATATTAAAAGAAAAAAAATATATATAAATTAGTGGTTTTTATTATGTTAGAATGTTAGGTATTTTTGAATTGCATTAAAATAAACCAATATTAGCAATTTTTGATTTAATAACCATTCGATTTAATGTCCTATTTGCAAAGATCCTGTGAAATTTGTTAAATTGTGAGTGTATTGTATATAACTGTACTTTATTTTTTATGTAGCTTTTTAAGACTTTTTTAAAATCAAAGAATGCCTTTTTTATGTATTTTGAATCATGTCATTTAATAAAGAAAAAAATATGTTTTATATAAAAATCAAATAATAGTAATAAACATACATATTTTATGAGCATATTCTATAAAAATATCTTTAAAAATTTACACAATATTTTTATTAGAATGATTAAATATTAAATGAAAGATAGTGAATAACAAATTCATTTATTATATTCTTATTTTTAGTTCTACTAAAACATAAATATATTTTTAATTGAAATGTTATGCTGCCCTTTTTTTTTTAATTCTGTAGATTATCTGTGGTGATTTGTAACGAATTTTATTTATCTTTTAATCAGCTCATAATGGAATTCCAAAAAGACAGTCTTTTTTTACTCGAAATCCTGATGAATTAAATGGAATATTTATTTGCACTTCATTAATTAAAAGCTCCAGGGGTTTAGGATTTACAATTGTTGGAGGTGGAGAGGGAGAGGAATTCCTTCAAATCAAAGATGTTGTTCCTAATGGGCCTGCATGGTGTGATGGTAAATTACAAACAGGTAAAAGACATGTTTACCTTTTTACTTATTTATTCTATTTTTAATAATGATTTTTTTTTCTTACAAGTAATCAAAAGGGATTAAAATTTCTATATATATTTGGATTTACTTATTTTTATGTTCATTTAAATTATTAATTCTCTGTGATTATTCATAAATTAATCAAAGCAGCATTTCCCAAAGTGAGAAATGCATACTTTTTAGGAAAGTACACAATTAGATTCTAAGGGATAAGTGAAGAGTGCAATATTGTCATAAACAGGTAGTATATGCTTAAAAGTATATTTTAGACCTATATTTGATAAGCAAAAGATCTATGAACAAGGTTCCTATGCAACCTGAAAACAGGGGATTATCAGGAAAAATTACAAGTTTCCAAAAAGTAAGAGAAAATTAATTTATTTTTCTAAAACCTGAAAAAAAATCAAAGATAATTGTCACTTTTTTAATGCAATATCTTGTGTGAAGATCCTCCCGAGTTTCATCTGCAAAAAAGTTCAGATTTTTCAATTACAAGTGGAATTTTTTGCTAAATTCACATTTTTAACATAAAGATGTTTTACCTGTACAAATTTGTTGTAAAATATGCAATAGCCCTCCAAAAGAAATGTTGAGCCATGCTAACTAGAATGGGGATATCATCAAATTTTAAATTAAAAAAAAAAAGTAAAAAAAAAATTATGAAACAAACAAAAAAGAAACAAAGTATAAGAGCTGTAGCTGAAATTAAAGTGTTAAAAGAAGGAAAAAAAAAATGAAACAAATTGCTTCTTAAGCAACACAAATAATTGATTATGGCAGAACTGTCTTAAAATAAGAATTGATGTACAAATTCAATTATAGAAATAAAAAGTTTTTTTGAATCAATCTGAGTTGTAAGGGGAGATGGGGTTTTTGTTTAATTATTTTTAATTTATATTTTTTTTACATTATAAATATCAAATGATATAGATTTTTAGTTTCAATTTTATAGCTTAATTTCATTTTCAGGGATAAATTTACATTTTATTTTTATTAATGTATCAATGTATTTTCTTTAGCAATATAAGATTAGATATAGAATTGTAATTAATAAAATCCTTTTGTTGTAGAAAACATAACATTTGTTCGTATTGTCTGAAAAATTGTGATTGTGAAAAACCTTCATTTATTTTTCTAAATTCTAATATCCTTTTAAAGATAAAAAGAAAAAAAAAATTCTTGAGTATATGTTATTCAGATTATGTATATATATATATATTCTTTTTCAGGAGATGTTCTTCTTCGAGTAAATAGAGAATGTGTTCTTGGATATACTCATCAAAATATCATTGCTATGTTTCAAACTATTCCAGCTGGTGAAGTTGTACAGATTGAAGTATGTCGTGGTTATCCTTTACCATTTGATCCAGCTGATCCCAACACTGAAATTGTTACTACTGTTGCTGTTTCTGTTGCTAATACAAAACCATCTAGTTGCCATAATGTTTATTCTTTTAGGAATGATAATTATATTTTGCCAAATAGAATGACTGATGGTTGTGCCAAATCTACTGATTCTATGACTCGCGCAGTAAAATCCATGCCTGATTTAAGCTTAAAACTTTCTGATAACTGTCATCCTTCTCGGCACAATAGTGCAAACCTTTTAAATCCTTTTTCTGATAATTTGCCAAGTATATCTCCTGTTAATCGAAATGCAGTAATGCCTGAATTTTTAACTGTTGAAATAGTTAAAGGAGCTGCTGGTTTTGGCTTCACTATTGCTGATAGCTCATACGGTCAAAAAGTAAGTTATATAAGTTAATGATATTTGTAACTCATTCTATATTGTAATATGATATAATAGTGATATTTGTAACTTATACTGTAATGTGCTACAATAATTTATTTCAAAATCTAATTTTATTATTGCTATCCATTTCTATTTTTTTTAATAACATAATTAAATGTATTTATTACTATCTTTTATCATTTAGTGATTTTCTCTTCCTTTTTTATTTTTATTCATTTATTTTTTAAGAATAAGTTGATGTCAGAAATTCTAAATAAAATATTTTAAGCATCTTAAAAATGCCGTGTGGTGATTGGCATTAAAGAATAATCCCAATGTAACCAGTGCATGTCATAAGATGCGACTAACAGGAGTTAAAAGGCTGATAAGCTTTCCCTTAAAAATTATGAAATTCTTAAATACAGATTTAGATTGGCTGATCTCATGGTAAAATGAACTGGTACTGGAAAACGACTCTTGAATTTTAGAATTGGATCTTGGAATGCTTAAAGTTTATACAGAACTGGTATGTGAAGCAGCTACAGAATCAGATGGATAGTTATAGATTGGATATATTGGCCTTATAGGAAATTAGATAGAAGGATACTGGGATAAGAGATATTGGTAATTATGCAACTTTTAATAGTGCAAGCACAGGGAAAAACATACGTGGTACAAATTTATGATAAGAAAATGCCTTAGAGAAAATATTATTGATTTTCACAATGTAAATTAAAGAATATGTAGCTTGAGATTGAGGGCAAAGTTTTTTAACATTTCAGTAGTATGTGTCCCTGTCCATGTACTAATGAAAGATACCGAGGATGAAAAAAAAAAAAAAAAAAAAAAAAAAAAAAACCTTTTGTAGAAAACTGCAGAATGAGTCTGATAAGATGCCAAGACATGTTTAAATTATAATAGGTGATTTTAATGCTAAAATTAGAGAAGAATATACTTTTATATCAAAAATTGGGAAATTTAGTTTACATATAGCTAAAATTATGAATGAAAACAAATTGCTTTCCCCAAGGATATTTTAATTGTAACTTAAAACAAAAGATCAAGAACCTCGTTTAAATATAATATTTCTATGCAATGCAATCACTGTTATTTTTATGGGTTTACATAATCTCTGAGTTTGTAATTGTTATATAATTACATATTTTGAGGATGCATGAATTTAATAAAAGTAAATTAAATTTGAAGATATTAAAAATTGATGGGGAAACCAAAGCTTATCAACAATCTTGATTTTTTTAGACTTTCTGCATAAAAAAGCATGAGTTCAGTCATAATAATAAGTACATTTTAAATATGAACAAAAAAGAAAAAAAAAAAAACCCTGTAAATTTGATCTTACATTTGAATTGAAAAAATCATTGTTTATGTGTTGTGATGATCTGCAGATTTTAGGTGTTTGCAGATTTGAAAGAATCTACTGTATTAAAAATACTTACAAAAATTTCTACTGAAATGTAAAAAAGTTTTAACAAAAATTTCTATGTGTAATTTTATTACAAATAAAATAGTTTTCTTCCTTCCACACAAAGCACAGTAGTGACTTGTTTCAACTTTAAGCATGAAGTCAGCTTCTGCTGGCAGTTAATTTAATTGGTTCCCAGAACAAGAACAGTGATTGTCCAGGAAAGTTAAAAATTATAATTCACTTCATCCTGTGTTTGTTTTTCCAGATTAAAAAAAATTATATATATATATATATATATATATATATATATATATATATATGTATTGCAAATATTTAATTTTTGTTTTTTGTATTAAAATCAGTATTAAATTTTCTTTAAAATGGTATACAAGACTTTGTATTTTGTAAAATATAAAATTTTCTATAAGCATACAAAATTAGAAAGCATAAAATTTTTTTAAAGTGTCCACTATTTTGGTCACCACAGTACAATAGTAATAAAATATTAATATGAAATAGCAAAGAGCAATTGAAAACAGTAGTATTTTGGAATTAATGGTATTTAGTATATTTGGCTTTAAATCTTATTTTTACTTTATGAATAACAATACTTTAAAACATATTTTATTTATAAAAGAAACCTCTGTATTAGTTTTATTTAAATGGAATTCTCATCACATTTCATTTGTCACATTAATATGAGCATTTAGAAAATTTTATACTAAATCATAAAATGGCAGTGTTGGCTTTTTGCCAGGACAGTGGGAAAAAGTGGAAAAAAAAAAAAAAAAAAAAAAAGATGTAGAGTGGGAAAATAAAGTTAGATTAGCTCTATAAGTTTAAATTTTCATCCTTTACATTTTAATCTTAATGAATTTTTTGTTCTGGAGATTTTTAGTTTAAAAAGTATTAATAATTAATTAATAATAAATGACATAACCACAAAGACAAAACTACAAATCTACATTTTTATTTTATTAAAGTGAAATATCTAAAGGAAGACATATTTTAAAGTCAAGCAGAGCACAAAATTACTGCATTAGACTTTTCTTTTTTTAACACTGAATAGCAAAATTAAAGATTTGTGGAATTTTCTAGAGAAAATTTTTTTCTGATGTCAGAATGAATGAAAAAAATCTGAAAATGTTCTTTTAACAGCACCAGTAAAAGTGGGCAACAAATGTGCAAATAACTAGTTCATAAAAATTACTTGATATGTCACAAACAGATGAAATACTTTCCTACTATTTGAAAGCTGTAAATTGATTCAACAACATTAGTAGTAAAGTATGTGCATGGAAAATGTGATTTTTTTTTAATGCCAAATTTTATAGGAAGAGGTTATCAGGATCTTTTTTTTTTTCCAACTACTTTTGATTTTTCTCTTTGTTTATAATTCCCTTTGTATTTTAGGTGTAATAAACATGCGACTAAATAATACAGTGGAATTGCTTGTTTGAAATGTGTTTCAAGTATGTAATATAACTAAGCAAAGTAGGATTCTGTATACCACAAATGACAAGCATCTGCTAACGTTGAATAATCACTCTGAATACTATTTATAGGGGTGGAATATCTTCAAAAAATCTTACCAGTCAAAGATTTTTTTTTTTTTTTTTTTTTTTTACCAGTCAGCATGGTGCAATGTGCAGCTGTGGGAAAAAAAGTAAACACCCTCTACTAACTCTGCAAAAAAATATTGTAAAAGAAAGTTACTGGTCCTAAATGATTGTAAATAAAGTCTACTTTAAAATGATGGGTATAAAATCTGATTAGAGGACCATCTAAAAATTAAATCAAATCCTAACTTTGTTTTTTTTCAATAGCAGTACTGAGTTCTGTTGACATAAATGAACTCTACAGCCTTCTATTAGCTTAAAAACAAATTTTTATGCAATAGGAAATGCAGCCCAATAAGAAATAAGCCCAAATTAAATCATACAATTAAAAAAAAAAAAAAAAAAAAAAAAAAAAAAAAAAAAAAAAAAAAAAAAAAATCCTTGATTTAAATCAGTTTTTTGAACATTGATATTTATAGGCTGAATAAGGATCAAATTAATCATTCATGTTAAAATAAAAGGTAAAATCATTCCTTTCAAATTAAAAATTACATTTTAGTAACATTAAATGAAGCTTTTATAAACTGAATATTGTAAGTAGACTCCCTCAAATCTGCAATCCTAAAATCCATACATAATTTATGGATGTAAACAATGAATCATTCAGTTCAGATATAGGGATAAAATTTGACTTTTTCAGTTTTATATCAACTCCATATATATGGGTGATTCTCAAAATAGGGGACAATTTCAAAAGTGAAATCTTAAAAAAATTACAGTTAGCAAAATTTCTGAAAAAAATAGGTGTTGTTAATAAATACATGTAGTCAGCAGAGCTAAATATTTAAAAATTAACTTAAAAAAAATAATTAGTATTTTTTGAGCCATGCTAATGACAAAACAAATTGCATGGAATAAATATATTAAGAAATTTTTATTTTCTTCTTGTTTAAATATTTTTTTCTATATTTATTAGCCTTCCTTTTCAGCAAATGGTTTCCATTTTTACATATACTAGTACACCGAACCCGGGGCTCCCGGGTCACAAAGTAAAGGTGAAAAACTTTTTTAAAATTTAAAATGGGAAAGTCTAATAAGTTTTTTCTGCGTAATAGGCTTTTTAAACTGCCAACTAATTCCAAATAGCAATTTTATATGAAACATATTATTTATGTAATCATATACAGCTTTAAAAATTATCGGTACATCCGTATTAGCGGGGCCGTAGCTAAGGGGGCGCTATGGGCGGCTCAGCCACCCCTAAAATAGTTTGAGCCCCTTTCTTTTTTGTGAAAGCACGCCGTTGTGTTTGATGCAATGCGGCGAATTTTAAGGTTTCATTTTTGGCGTCACCTCCAGCCACTAAACTGCATCTATTTTTTTTTCTTTTTTACTCTATGGCTATTTTTTCTCTTTTTTCCCACATAAATGCAATACTCAAGTTGCCACCATCAGAGAAATTGAACCAAAAACTACAAAAAAATTAATGTCTCTAAAACAAATTGAGATACAGTTTTCTAACAAACGGCATTTAAAAGTGCATTTTTTTCTCTAAATGATGGTATAAATATTGAAAACGTGCAATGTCTAGAAGTTTAAAAATTTACAATAGCGATAATTGCAAAACCGAAATTTCATTGGAAAGTTTTGCCATTCAAAACATGATGTATGCGTTACGAACAGATACGTTTGGCCTTTATTATATAGATACATATAAGGAGAATAAAAACATTAATAAAGAGCAAACTTTGTTTACATGAGCAACATTCTGACACTAACAATGTAAGAAGCTGTCTTACAAGGAAGGTCTCCATACGGGCATACTCAGAAAAATCTGAAAAAATTACAGAATGTTCTTCTCATATAGTTATATATGTTTATAACAGTGGTGTAGTCGAGGGGGGACGCTGGGGGACGGCGTCCCCCCACTTTTTTATTTTATTCCAAGCGTCCCCTTACTTTTTTTTCTCAAGGGGGACGCTAAGGACGAGATCGGACGCAGATCTTCCTGATCTATTAAATTATTAAAATAATAATAATAATAATAAAAAAACAGAGAAAAAAACAATTTTATAAAATAAAGAAGTGATATTTTAAACCATTTTAGTTTTCTTTAACAAGAGCACTCAATAAACAAACTAAAAGAAATAGGGAAGAAAGGGATGTTCACTTGCTGTTTCGTTATAATTACCACTAGTGAAATACCGCGATACGCTAACATTAGCTCTTTCAGAGGCATCCATTAGTTTTACCTGGAATTCCCTAATCGAAAACTTTTATCCGCCTCCCATTCTGACCGAAAGACTACACATGCTCACCGAAAAAGATCTTGACTTGACACACTGCAGTCTAAAAAATACGCAGGTGTTTCCATTAGGAAAGCCTGATCCTTTTTTTCTCACCCGACATTGAAAACCAACTTGTTTCCATTAGTCACTAAATATGATCTTTAAGGACATTCGGGGTAATTATCATAGCTGTCACATACCGTTAGTTAATAGGGGTCCTCAGTAATGAGCATTATCAGTAAAAGAGCATCAACGCAGATCAATAACTTCTAGTATTTTTTAGTCAAAGATTAAACCAAAATCATTATCCTCTTTTCTCCCATTCACATTGATAATTATTTCCTGATTAGTTTCAAGAAATATATTTTTTAGGCAAAAAAACTACAAATATTGGACTAGTGTAAATTCTCTTAATTTCCTTTTTTTTTTCCTTGCCATCAATATTTTGTATCATAATTTCAATTTTTGAAATAAAAATAATAATGAAAAGGTAGGCAGCCAAAACCGGAAAGTTTTACAATTTCTTCCAAGTGTTGTCGCCATAGCCTTAGCTAGAGGGCTTATAGGAGGGGGGGGGGGGGGTAGTCAGATCTCCTATAAACAGAGCCTCCCTTGGAAAAGATTACAAGATCACTAAATGAATTTCTGTTCCGAAAATCCAAATGAAACTCTGTTCAAAACTCTAATTTAGTTTTGGGGCTTTTTCACACTTTTGCAGAAATACTAAGTTACAACTAAAATAAGTGTTTCAACACTCGTTCATCCTATTTGCACATATGAAGGTAACATGTTGTTTAAAATTGAACTAGTTATACTTTATATGGCCAAAGGCGACCGGCCACTTGCGATTTTAGAAATTTTATTAAATATCTAGAAAAATATATGAGATATTATTCTGAAACTCTAAGTAAGTGCGTAAATATAATAGTATAGATCATACATTTCCGTGAAGATTTATTTCCGAAATTCTATAGGGGACAGTAAAAAAAATGAAAAAGAATTAATATATTTTGGATAATCCTTTCAAAACTAATGTAGCAAAAGCGTTCAAACTATAGAATATGATGAAGTGGCTAATTGTAATAAAGTGTGTTCGTTTGTATGCGGATAGCATAGACTCGTAGAAAAATTAAGATTTTTATAAAAAAAAAATCCCAAATTTTCCTTTTGCTTAGTTTTTTGCTTATAATTTAAAGAGGTCTTAATATAAATTAATGTTCTTTTCCAAAAACATGATAATCAACATTGTCCACAATATCCTGTAATCAGAATTAAAAAATAACAAAAATTGTATGAAAAATGAATAGGTTTACTAAATAATTCTTCATTGCGCATGCATGAACGCTATCAAAATTTCGTTTGCATATTGTGTTAGCTAAATGTATAGAGCAACTTTTATGAAAGTCTCAAGAAGAAGAAGAAGAAACACGAGGAATTATCCAAATATAGTAGTATGTGCCAAATTGTGTATATTTACAATTATCAATGGATAAATGGATACAGTCCCTCCTCTTTTTGCTTCATTTTGAGAATAACTGATTTTGCGACGAAAATAATTGACGAAATTCGCGATTTCTCTTCGAATGATCGACGAAATTTACGATTTTTCGAAGCCGACCGAGAATATTCACGATCTTTCCGCGTCTGATTAACAAAAATCGCAATCTTTACTAAGCCAATCGACAAAATTTGAGATTATTCCTCGCATGATCGATAAAATTCGCAATTCTTCCCCGCTATATTGACGAACCTTACTATCTTTCCGCGTCTGATCGACGAAATTCGCAAATTTTACTAACCTGATCGGCAAAATTCCCGATTTTTACAAATCTGATTGTTGAAATTTGCGATTTTTCTGCATCCGATAGACGAAATTTGCGGATTTATTTGAGCCTGATCAACGAAATTTGTAATTTTTCCGCCTGTCATCGACAAAATTCGCGACATTACCATGTCCGACTAACGAAATTTGCGGTTTTTTGGAACCCGATGAATAGAAATTGCGATTTTTTTTCTGGACGATGGACGAAATTTGCACTTTTTCTGCCTTTAACAGACGAAATACGCATTTTTCCGCGCTCAATCAAAGGAATTCACGTTTTTTAACTAATTTTGACAAAATCTGTTTTTTTTTTTTTTTTTTTTTTTTTTTTTTTTTTTTTTTTTTTACGAGGCAAGATGAAATTCTCAATTTTTTTTCTGTGGATAAATTGAAAAAACTTACGATTGTTTCGCGGCCGATTAAGGAAATTTTCAATTTTTTTGCGCACTATCGCAAAATTCGCAATTTTTCAGTACCTTATCCGCAAAATTTGCGTTTTTTTTTTTTTTTTTTTTTTTTTGCCTCTAATCGACAAAATTCACGATTTTTTCGCACCCGATCAATGTAATTCGCGTTTTCTACGCAATAAACCGCGAAGATATGCAATTTTTCCGCAGTCGAGGGATTTAATTTGCAATTTTTATGTGCATCATCAATGAAACTAACGGTTTTTTTGCCCGATCAACCAAATGCGTTATTTTTTGCACCAGACCAACAAAATTCGCTATTTTTCTGCACTTGATTAATTAAATTCGCGATTTTATCGTGCTCAAGCTATGAAATTTGCAATTCTTAAATGATTGATAAAATTTTATATTTTCCCAATCAACGAAATGCGCGATTTTTCGTATCCGACCAACAAAATTCTCGTTTTCTTCCGTGCCAGATCGGTAAAACTCGCAATTTTTCCGTGTTTGATTGGCGAAATTTGCTATTTTTTTCCAAGCCCCATGAAAAAAATTTGTTATTTTCCAGTACCTTATCCACGAAATTTACGATTTTTTTTTGTCTCTAATCGACAAAATTTGCGGGTTTTTTCGTACCTGATCAATGTAATTCGCGTTCTCTAGGCGATAAACCGCAAAAATATACAATTTTCCGCAACTGACGAATTTAATTTGCAATTTTTTCGTGCATCATCAATAAAACTGACGGTTTTTTAAATTTTTTTTTTTATTTATTTTTTTTTTTATTTTTTGCGCCATCAACGAAATGCGTAATTTTTCGCACCAGACCAACGAAATTTGCATTTTTTTACGTGCTTGATCGACAAAACGCACGATTTTTCTGTGCCTGATCGATAACTCGCGATTTTCCCGTGTTTGATTGGCTAAATTTGCTATTTGAAAAATTTGTGATTTTTCCATACCTGATCAACGAAATTCGCTATTTTTACAAGCCTCATTGGAAAAATTCGCTATTTTTCTGAAATTGATTAATTAAATTCGCGATTTTACCCTGCTCGATCTATGAAATTTGCATTTCTTATTCACTAAAGAAATTTTATATTTTCCCAATCAACGAAATGCGCGATTTTTCTCACACGACCAACAAAATTCGCGTTTTTTTTTTCGTGCCTGATCAAGAAATCGCGCGATTTTTCTGTACCTGATCGATAAAACTCGCGATTTTTCTGTGTATGATTGGCAAAATTTGCTATTTTTTCCTAGCCTCATGGGAAAAATTTGCGATTTTTCCACACCTGATCAACGAAACTTGCGATTTTTACAAGAAACATCGGCAAATTTCGCTATTTTTCTGCACTTGATTAGTTAAATTTGCGATCTTACCGTGCTGAATCAATGAAGTTTGCAATTCATAAGTGACTGATGAAATTCTATATTTTCCCAATCAATGAATGCGCGATTTTTCTCATTCAACCTTCAAAATTCGCGTTTTTTTTCCGTGCTTGATCAATAAAACTAGCGATTTTTCTGTGCCCGATCGATAAAACTCGCAATTTTTCCGTGTCTGATTGGCAAAATTTGCTATTTTTTCCGAGCCCCATAGGAAAAATTTGTGATTTTTCCCAGGGCTCGAAAAATCTATTGCCCGACATGCCCGGGGCATGTAAAATTATCGATCGGGCATGTATTATTTTTATCAACATGCCCGAACGGGCATGTATTTTTGAAAGTACCACATTTAAATTTAAATAGGTTGGCATAAGCTAAATCATGAAGAAGAATGATCAAACTTCGTAAATTAATGGACGCCTTACGAAAAGTAGACATTTTATTTACAATACAATCGGTCAGCGCCGGAATACGACTGAGCTTTCGTCAAAACAAGTGAAAATAGAAGAGGAGCATAGCCTTTGCTGCGCACATCCGTTGCGCGTACACACCTTTTCTCCGATGGAACGGCAGAGAAAGACTCTCCGCTAGCCGCTACCGCATTGGCTGCCAGGATAGAACGTCACTCACGTAACTAACAAGGAAGGTCTCCATACGGGCATACTCAGAAAAATCTGAAAAAATTACAGAATGTTCTTCTCATATAGTTATACATGTTTATAAAAAACATTTCGGCGGAATCTCCTTATAACGTCCGTAAAAAAATAATAAAAATTTCGTTTATTTGGCGATTTATCTCCGGTTGGCGAAAAAACGAAATTTTGAAAAATACGCTTTTACGCTTCGAATACTTTTTAAAGAAAAAACTTTCTATGTTCAATTTATTTAAATAAGTTTAGTTTAAGTAATTTTAGTTTTGCATTTTTACTTTACTTTAAGTGTAATTTTGTCACATACGTTTATACGTACTTAAACAAAATGAAATTAATATATTTTATCATCTAAAACACAATTTAAATTGATTAAAATTGTTCCAAATTGAAAAATACACTGTTAAAAATCTGCTGCATTTTGTTGCAACGCATTCCCTTGCTTGCATAGAAAACGGTTACTTGGCCGTGAAATGGAGCTTTCTCATTGGTTGGAATAGAGATATCATATACAAGCGGAGGAGTGCGTTGCAACAAAATGCAGCAGATTTTTAACAGTGTATGACACGGCCAATTCACGGTGCTATAAAGCATTCTCATTGGTCAGAAGAAAGATATTCTTTAAAAGTAGTGGAGTGACGTTGCAGTAAATGCTGCAGATTTTTAACAGTGAAGTCAATTGAAATCAATTTTCAGATTCATTAAAATCGTCTGCTTTTGGCGAGGAAATGCACTGTACGCCAAATCCCGCGTCGCTTTCAGCTTTTCACGCCAATTATTCCAAACTATTTTATTTTTTTACATATGTAATAATGTAATTCCGCCGCTAATTTTCACTGATCCTTTATTACCTACATGAGTAGTTTAATTCGTATTTTTTTCAAAAAATTCTGAGTATGCCCCCAATGGAGACCTTCCTTGTAAGTGCCGTGATCGCCGATGTACCAGTGATTCTTTAATAACGGTTTTCAAAAGTTATGGAGCAACATATTTACCCGCGCAGCAATGGCGGCTCGCATAATGTACGCTATTGACGATTTGAGAAGGTTAAAAACAAAACATAACACGTAAATAAACTTTAAGTACTTTAACTAATTATGAATTATCACAACATCGGTAACAATTATTATGAATGACATCGCAACTTTTTCTTTCACATCGAAATTCCCTCCCAAAAAAGTTGGGCATGTAAATTTTTTATTCGGGCATCTATTTTTCCCTACCACATGCCCGACTGGGCATGTAATTTTTTTCAAATTTTTCTAGCCCTGATTTTTCCATACCTAAACAAGGAAATTGGCGATTTTTACAAGCTTCATCTGCAAAATTCGCTATTTTTCTGCACTTGATTATTTGAATTATTGCAATTCTTAAGTGACTGACGAAATTTTATATTTTCCTACGGTAAATTTACAAAATTTACATTTATTTTATTTTATTTCTTTATTTATATATTTTTTCGATCGTGCTATGCCAAAAAAATTGTAATTTTTTTCAGTTGTAAATTGACGAAATTCGCGGGCCACACGTTAATCCACGGTTCATAGATTGTACATCCCTACTATAGAGATTATTTAATGAAAATTAAGTACGTAGCAATTTTTAAATGTAAAATTAATTAAATTTGAATTTTTAAATTTAATTAATTGTTAAATGTAAATTAAATTTAAATTTATTTTTTAAATTCAAAATCAATTTTTGATTCAAAGTAAGTTTGTCCTATGGGTGACAGAGAGCCTAATATTCGAGAATATGAGCGTCCCCCCACTTTTTTTTCCAGGACTACACCACTGGTTTATAAAAAAAATTTCGGCAGAGCCTCCTTATAACGTCCGTAAAAAAATAATAAAAAATTCGTTTATTTGGCGATTTATCTCCGGTTGGCAAAAAAACGAAATTTTGAAAAATACGCTTTTACGCTTCGAATACTTTTTAAAGAAAAAACTTTCTATGTTCAATTTATTTAAATAAGTTTAGTTTAAGTAATTTTAGTTTTGCATTTTTACTTTACTTTAAGTGTAATTTTGTCATATACGTTTATATGTACTTATAACAAAATCAAATTAATATATTTTATCATTTAAAACACAATTTAAATTGATTAAAATTGTTCCAAATTGAAAAATACACTGTTAAAAATCTGCTGCATTTTGTTGCAACGCACTCCCTTGCTTGTATAGAAAACGGTTACTTGGCCGTGAAATGGAGCTTTCTCATTGGTTGAAATAGAGATATTATATTCAAGCGGTGGAGTGCGTCGCAACAAAATGCAGCAGATTTTTAACAGTGTATGACACGGTCAATTCACAGTGCTATGGAGCATTCTCATTGGTCAGAAGAGCGATATTCTATAAAAGTAGTGGAGTGACGTTGCAGTAAATGCTGCAGATTTTTAACAGTGAAGTCAATTAAAATCAATTTTCAGATTCGTTAAAATCGTCTGCTTTTGGCGAGGAAATGCACTGCTCGCCAAATCCCGCGTCGCTTTCAGCTTTTCACGCCAATTATTCCAAACTATTTTATTTTTTTACATATCTAATAATGTATTTCCGCCGCTAATTTTCACTGATCCTTTATTACCTACATGAGTAGTTTAATTCGTATTTTTTTCAAAAAATTCTGAGTATGCCCCCAATGGAGACCTTCCTTGTTAGTGATTTTCTGACAGATTTAATACATATTTTAGGGATAATAAATGTAATACCTAAATTTATATGTAAAATTAAACTTTATAAAAGATACAATATAAGCAATGGTTACATTTATGCACATAAGAGTCTTTAGCATGGGCAGAAAAACCATGCTATTGACACTGATATTTGTCCATGCTAATGACAAATTTTAATTTAAATAAGATTATGAGCCATAATATAATCACAATGCAATAGTCTTTTCTGGGGCTTTTTAAAACACAAAAGTCCTATGCAAATAAAAAAAAATAAAAATTTTAATTATAAAATAAACATGAAAATTATTATCCATTCTAATGACATACAATTGATGTAGGCCCCCAATATTCAACTTCTATTCTTAAAATACAATACATGCTTCTATTTTCAGGCTGGGATAAAATGGCTACTTGTTGCCATGGAGAAACTTTATATTTTCAAACTATTGTCATATGTGAAAATGAAATTTTGATTAATAACCAGCTGTTATAGTATGACCTTGTTTTGAAAATAGAATATGGAGGACAAACTTTAATTCTTTTTTTATATACTACAATTTTATTTTTAAAAAGAAATTTATTAGATAAATCCTCTCCTTGATTAATTTAAAGAAAGAATAACATTTGTTTTATTTTATAAACATGATATTAACTCTTGAAAAAGCTAGTATATACAAGGCACAGCTGCTGTGGACATCCATGCTAAATGACATTTTGAACATTTATTCTGTTATTTTAAGGTGTTTTTAACTAAAAAGTGAGTAATTCTTGAGTGCAAATAATGAATAATATTAAGACAAACATATCTAAATATAAAAACATAACAGAAAACCTGTCAATTTTTTTTGTATGCTGAAAGACATAAATTGTCCCCTATTTTGAGAATCACCCATATATATTTTAATTTGTAATTTTCAATAATATTGCTGAATTCATGTCAGGAAGAATAAATTTATTTCTGAAAAAATTCAAGATATTTCTGATATCATTGGTAATGACAATTTTCTTACAAAAAATATATGTATTAATCAAGCTTTTTTGGTTATTAAGATTGGCTAAACCTGGAATAAAACTTCATTATTTTATGATTTTGATGTGAATTAAAACTGTACCTTTATAAGGTAAGTTTCAATTAATTAGGAAAAACACATTTCATCTTTATAATGAATATTTAATTGTACATTATTGATTATTAGCTTGACATTTGCTTTTAGTATTTTAATCATTTTAAAAATTATCTAAATTTTTATTATTTTAGTTTATTACATATTTTAATATTTTATTATTATGTAAGCATTCATTATAATTTCAATGTATTATTAATTGCATTCAAATTACTATTTAAAAAATGTAAACAAAACAATGACCAGAAATCTGCAAAATTCTAAAATCCGCACAACCTCTGGTCCCAAGCTGTGCAGATTTGAGGGAGTCTACTGTAATTTGAAAATTTTTTAAAAGATTAGAAAATATGATCATATGATCAAGTATGTTTATATATATTTACACACAGAGAGAAATGTTACTCTTAAGCTCATTTTACGTATTGATCAATAGTTCTTCCTTACACATTACTCAGCCCCAGTAACTCAATATGCTATATTAAAAAATAATTTGGTTGATACATTAATCTGCAAAATTCTAAAATCCGCACAACCTCTGGTCCCAAGCTGTGCAGATTTGAGGGAGTCTACTGTATTTTATTATGAAAGTAAATGCAACACAGCATTTAAAATATCAATTGATAGTAAACTTCCCAAAACTACTGATAAATAATCTCAATTTTTTAAAGTTTTTTCTTTCCTAGATGATTTTTCCATTTTTTGCAAATATGCTGAAGCTAAATCTATTTAATATAACAGTATTTTCAATGGAGTGTTACTTCCTCTAAAGCAAAAATTATGCAGAATTTACAATTTTAATGCTTACATGCAAATTACAATATCTCTGATGTTTATGTATTAATCATATAATGTGACAGATACATGAACTACTTATGACATAATAAATAAAGGACTGTTTGTATAAGATAGAATGAATTTGAGTTTCATGTTCCTTCTATCACTGAAAATACTTTAATTTCTGTAATCGATTCCATTAATCATTCCTTGTCAATTAAACAAGATTGTTTACTGAAATTGTAAATGGCAGGGGAGTGGGGATAACACTGACAACTAACAGCTTCACGCTTTTAATTATGGGATTACCTTGCATTTGGGGATGCTTTGTGAATCATTAAAATTTTTGGAACAAGAATACCATTTACTACCTATAAAGCATATTATACTAGATATATGCTTAAATAGAAAATAGAGAGTAAAAAATCCATATGGACAAGTTATTCTGAAACACTTTTTAAAATATTTCTTCCCATATTTCAAGGAAAGTGCAATGCTTTTTGGAATTTTTATTTAAAGAAAACATTGTAACAAAGATATCTTCATTGGAATGGTGGAAAACATTTTTACTCAGGAGTTCGAATCCAATTGGGCCCGCCAGCCTAATTGTTCGGAGTTTTCCATGGTTTTCTTCCAACCTTGGATTTCCTTGCATAAATATGGGTTAGATTCCCTTAGAAAGACCCCCCCCCCCCTTACAGAGGGCACTTCCACCTTAGGTTCTCATCCCTTGTGTTAATAATTGGCCATCATAAGCAAAACCAACAATTTTTACTCAGATATCTGTGTATCAGATGGCGAGGGAACTGTAAAGAAAGTGATAGAACTGCTTTTTGTAGCAGCAGCTACTTCTTCCTCCATGTAACGGATCTTTCAACATAAGGCTTAGCCTAATCTAAACTTAGAAATAAGTTAGGAGAGCTGCAAAATTAGTGTACCTATATAAAATCTTAAACGCATGAATAACTAAATATGCATATAAATAGTAATTACAAAATAAAAAACAAGATTTTGTAAAATATTGAATTGTTTGTAATCTAATATAAAACTATAATGTTATATTAATGGTTTATATTATCTATTTATAAATATTCACCAATGTTGAAATGTTTAAATTAAATATTTTGTCATAACTTTAAAAATGATACAATTTTTCTTGCATGATGCATATAGTACATTTAGCATTCTTTGTTGCATTCATTATGTTATTACAGTAGAGGACCTATTATTCGGAATTCCAAAATCCAAAAAGGAAAAAGATATTCAAAAATTTTGTAAATTTTAACTAAATTTTTTTTTTATTCCCCTGTTTCAATATGCAACTACTTAAATAAATTATTTTATGGAAAAGAGCGCCCCCCCCCCCCCCCACATTATTTTAAAAAAATTGTCAGATATTTTGCCCCTTCTCAAAAAAAATTATGGCTACACCATTGTGTTATTTGAATACACATATTATAGAAGTTCTGTTTATTTTGTTGTATCCTCCCTCTCTTCTCAGGCATTCAAACCGTCTATCTGCTTACAGTTTCTAGTTTTTTTTCTGATGGATTTTGGCAAAATCAGTGTTAGAAATTAGTGGTCGTTAGTCGTCAAATGCAACTAAAGAAATGAATTTGACGACAACAAAATTATTCTCGGTTGTCAAATTTGACGCCTAGCTTTAAAAAAAATATTTATTAGGTATTCGGTTCCAAAATTTAAAAAAAAGCAAAAAAACAATCTAGTCTGAAAATTCAGAACTAAAAAAATCGTGAATTTTGACAAATAGTCAAAAAAAAAAAAAAAAAAAAAAAAAAAATCTATTTCGGCATTGTTCGCATAGAAAAATCACCAGTTTTGTTAAAAAATCGTAAAAAAAAAGCGATTTTTGTTTTAAAAAAATAGCAAAATAACAATTTTTTCTGTACAGTAGAGAAAAAAAAATGCAAATTTCTACAAAGGGTTGTGAACAGAAATGCAAATTTCGCCAGAAAATCGCTGCAAAAAATTTGAATTTCGTCAAAAAATCCTGAGTAAAACGCGAACTTTGTCATACACGCGGACATAAAAACGCAAATTTCTACAAAGGATTGCGAAAACAAATTTTAATTTCATCACAGAATCTTTAGAAAAATGTGAATTTTGTCAAAGAATTACAGAAAAAATGAGAATCTAGTCCTAGGATTGCGATAAAATCTGTTAATTCCACCAAAGGTTTGTGAAAAAATGCAAATTTCTTCAAGTAATCACATAAAACCCCCCGTAATTTTTGCCAAAGGATTGAGAAAAAAAGCTGCATAATTAATGAGGTCTGGGGGGCTATTCCCAGCCCTTCTTCCTCTAAAACCCTCTACCTTTAAAAAAAAATCTGAAAATTTCAGACTTTTTTTTTTTTTTAAATTCAGAATCACAATCAGCCCTTGATTCAAATGTTTATGTTTTATGTTTTTATCAGGGTTGGCACGGTTTAAACAAATTGGTTTTAACCATGGTTTAAACCACAGTTTAAACCAACTGGTTTTTTTCTTTAAAAAAAAAAACAATTTACCGTAATTTCTGGAAGAAACGGCGCTGCGTTTACGTGTTTTAAACTGAAATTTCAAGCGATGCGGCGTTTCTACCGATGTGGTGTTTATGAGATTTTTTTTTTTTTTTCAAACAAGCATGATATTTTTCTGAATTTTTCTGAAAATTAAAAAAAAAATCGATCATAATTCCAAGATTTCGAACATAAAATGTATCGCGAATTCCGACAAATGGTTGCAAAAACAAATTAATATCGATTTCGTCAAAATATCGCGAAAAAAGGCAATTTTCATTAAAAGACCGCAAAAAGTTACGCAAATTTCGCATTAGATTACGAAAAAACAAAAATTGCATTTTCGAATGAATTTCCTGAATTTCCCCCTCCCCTTCTTTTATAACTTTCAGAAAATTTGTTCTGAATCCGATTTTTTTCCCCCGTTCCAAAAATTCAGTGATGAATCATGATGAAATAAATGAATCATTAATCTTTGATGAAATGTGCTTTTTTTTAGATTATTTTAATTGATTTCATGCTTTTTTTTTTTTTTTTACAAATTTCTCCTTTTTTCTGCGTTTTTCGACAGAATTTACGTTTTTTTTTAAACCAATTTTTTTTTTCAAGTATTGCTTCAATTATCAAAATTCATGATTCATTCAAAGATTCACGATTCATTCCTGCAAATTTTGTGAAACCATCGTGGAAAAATCCCGTGTAAGTGCCCCCCTCTAATTATTATACGTTTGGGGGGGGGGGGGTGGATTAACGGTATTTTACGGTACTGTTAGGAAAAAAAAAATCACCGTATCCGCTGCACTGCACTAAGCATATTTTTACTTTTAAACTCGTATGCGTCGCGGCGCTTATTCCCGAAAATATGGTATTTAAATATTATTATTAATTTTGTATTTATTTATTAATTTCTGATTAATAATTTCATTTTTATGATTTCTTAATACAGCTTATTAATGTGTTTCTGTTTAACACGTTAACTGCGATTACCGCGGAAATTTCACCTGCGGCATTTACGACCATTTTCTAAATTTTTTTGAGCGATTTTTCGCGATGCAGCGTTTACGCCGCTGTGGCGTTTCTTCCAGAAATTACGGTACTTTTTTAGAAGAAATTTAATGACATTCTCTTTTTTTTTCTATATAATTTGCGTATTTCAGATTATTGGTTATAAATAACTTCTACTTTTAACACTTTATTTCAGCAATAAGTATTAAAGTGGGTTTAGGTCATTTTTTTATGCATATGATTAAAATCTGTATGCATTTGATATGCAGTATGAACATATCTATTGCTCTGAAGGAAAAACTTCAAACTTCTGAATTGATCAAAGATAAAATAGATTAGTATTCAATATTTAGTATAAAATATTTTATTTAAAAAAATGCAGATTATTTAATGCAATTAATAACATAATAGGATGATCTTCAAGATTTTGCTCAAGCTGTAAATTTTTTTTTTTCTTGATTGGGGAAATTATCTTGAAGAATTAAAGTCAAAATATGAAGTCGAAAAAAATATTCAAAGATTGGGTGCCAGTTATTTCATTTTAATAATAACAATCTTATTTTTTTATCTCCCCCCCCCCCCTGTTATCTGCTGAATTTAATGGCGAAAAATATAGACTTAAAATTGTCACTCAAAAAATAAAGTCCCAAGAAGTATTTGTATAACTGTAGAAAAAGGTATTATATTTATCAATCTACATCGAAAATGTTTATTATTAGCAATCAATTGATTGTTTATAAAGATTTTCAGAGCATCAATGTTTCACTCTGTAGAGCAGTTTATTCTTTGAACATAAGCCTGTTTACTGATACTGTTTAACACTAGAACGCCTGCTACACTTTCCCCCCTAGAACGTCTGCGGGAGTCGCTTCGACTCCTGTCTGTTTTAGAAGAGATAAATATATACAAAACACATGAAAATGAGTATAAGCGCGTAATATAACACTTACATTTGTATTTGAGATTCATATATATATACATTACATATATATATATATATTACAAATGGAAGAATAATATTAATATGCACAGTTTTAAGAAATTAGTAATTTTTATCAAAACAAATATACTCACATAATCTTTTGAAATTAATTATCTGACAAGCTTGATTTACAAGTATAGTTTGTTTTAGCTAAGCATTTTCCGCAAACCATTTTCTTACATGTTATGCAATCTTTGAAAGTCATATTGCCTTTACACAGTTTTACTTCGCATTTTCTTCTCTTTGGGGATCTTGTTTCTGATGACTCATCCGTGAAACATTTTCGTGCGTTTTTATTTTTAGCAGATATATAATTTTGACGCAATTCATCTGCTAATAACTGAATAAATGCTTGTCTGCTTAGCTTTGTTTTTCCAGTAACTTCTTTGTAAATGATCCACGCATTTATTGCAGCCAAATCCAAGACGTTGTAAAAAGTATGCACAGGCCATCTTCTTGAAGGTGCCTTCACCGAATACTTCCTAGCCATTTGATCAATAATGTCAACCCCACATTTAGTTTCATTATAATATCTAACAGTTTCTGGGGTCTTCTTTTCGTTATTTTCATTATTAATGGATGGGTGCATCGTGCTGAGAATGATAACATTTTTATTTCTCTTCCCTTGATACACAGTAAGAGTAGCATCTGTTTCTTCATGTTTTAGAAATTTTGCCTTTTACAATTTATCTTTCAAAACTTTCAGTGATTTTGGAATTTCTCTCCTACTTTTTTTCACAGTACCTACCAAACTAGTTCCTTTCTTTTTCAGTTGTTCAGCCAAATGCAGTGAAGTGAAATAATTTTCCACTGTGACATTTATTCCTTTGTTTAGAAACGGTTGCATCAATCGCATCACTACATATTCCGATAAACTTTGGTCCGACGGCCGTTCTTCACCTCTGCCTAAATAAGGGAAACCATTCAACAAGTACTTCGTTCTAAGATCTACTGCAAGCCAAAACTTTTGTCCATATTTATCCGGTTTAGTAGGTATGAATTGCATAAAAGGACAGCGTGTTTTGCTTCGGAATAACTGTTCATCTATTGTTACATTTTCACCAGGCTGGAAGCAGGCAATACAGTTTTCGATGAACCTATTCCATTTATCAGATATCATTCCAAATTTATCCGATTTTAATCTCATAGATCTCGTAGATTTCAAATCAAATCTCAGAAATCATAGAATTTCACAAAATCTATTTCTTCCCATAGTTTCAATGCAAAAATTTAAACCCCATGTGTTTGACCACAACGAATGAATATCAATTCCATTTGCACCACATACACCTCGAGCATATAAAATTCCAATAAAGGCATAGAGCTCATCTAACGTAACTGTCCAATTATCGGTTTCAAGAACACGTCTTGCTTCTGCTTCTGTGCAATTTTTTTATCTGTTGTAACATTTTGTTATCTACAAATAATAACCAGGCACTCAAAACACTTTCAGATTTTATGTTTTTTTAGAATAAATAGTGAGACCAGTGGACTGACACATGACATTTTGCTTTGAATATCTTCCAGGACTTTTCTTATTTACAAACATTTTCCATTGCGTACCATCTGGAGCAAAATGAATTCCATCTTTATAAGATGCAGTGTTTTCTAGATCTTCACTTTCATCGGAATCCGATGAAGAAATATTATCAATATTAATTTTATCAACTTCTTCTTCATATTCGGATAACTCACTGCCTTCAGATTCGTTATCTGAAAGCTCTCGTAATAAAGCAGCTATTTCATCCGGTGTTAAACCTTTTTTCCGCGACATTTTGCCGTTAATTCTTCTAGAAAAGAGCTATGCAGGGTCACTCAATTATAAAACGTAAAATGATAAAACTTTACACAAAAAGACAGTCGAATAATGACACACAAAGAATTTCACAAGCAGCAGGCAATTCTTTCCGCAGGTGCACGGCACTGACCATTTTTCTAAATAAAAGGGGTGGAAAGAAGGGAGGAACAAAAACATTTACACATCTGGTAACCGAGAAAATATTATAAATCCCAAGGTCATGAGACGCGAAAATAACGAGGGAATGTTACTTATCTTACGCTGGAGTCGTTTCGACTCCGTTGGGCGTTCTAGGGGTAGTAGCCTACTAACAATTTAGAAAATGTGATTATATTTTATAATTTTGTAAATAAATAGGGATTATAAAAATAATAAAAGTCACGGAAGGAAAAAAATATGAATCAAAGTTTGTATGAGATATGTGCATTTAAGAGGCATTTGGAGTCAAAAGGACTCCATCGGGCGTTCTAGTTAAACTAAAATATCAATTTTTTCAATTTTTTACTTAATTCACTGTAATTATTTAATTTAAATTATTTGAAATGAAGTTAAACTACTTATAATCCAACAGTGTCTATTTTCATCAATAAATATGCATGCATATGTAATAAGAAATGATGTTTTGAAAAAAAAAAAAAAAAAAAAAAAATCGGTTTAAACCAAAAAAAAAAAAAAAAACCTAGTTTAAACCAAAAAGCTGTTTTTTGGGGGGTTTTCGAAAAAAACCCAGGTTTTTTGCCAACCCTAGTTATTATTATTTTTTTTTTTTTTTTTTTACTAAATTTAACTGTAATTACCAGTTCTGGATAAAATTTTGTTTTAGTATTGGAAAGAATTTGCCGAGTTTTAATTTCGTTTTACAGATTAAGTGCATTTTTCTATTAATTTCTAAATATAGCAATAATTAGAAAAGCTTTACACTAGTTTTACAGTTTCTTCAATAATTATAATCTTAGAGATTAATTTCTATATTCTTTAAATAAAAATAAGTATTTGTGCTTTTCCAAAAAGTTGTATCAAGAATGATTATGGTCCGAATTTTCTGATAAATTAAGGTAATCATTTCCGAAAATTGCAAAAAAAGGTCATAAATCTGAAAATTTGGACATAAAATATATCACATATTTCGAGAAATGGTTGCTGAAAAAAATCAATTTAATCAATTGTCCTAAGAAAAATTGCCAATTTTTTCAAGGGATCGTGGAAAAAGTCCGAATATCGACAGAGGATCGCTAAAGAAAAGAAAATCGTGGAAAAGGTAAATTTCGTCAACCAATCGTGAAAAACGACAAATTTCGTCCAAAGATTGCGGAAAAACACAGCCAATTTCGTAAACAGAAAAATAACATGGCAAAGCTTGTCAAAAGATCGAAAAAACGACAAGTTTTGTCAAAAGATCGCAAAGATAGTGGCAAGTTTCTTAAAAAAAATTGCAAAGATAACAGCAAGTTTCTTCAAAAAATCTTGAAGATAATGGTAAGTTTCTTTAAAAAATCATGAAGATAACAGCAAGTTTCATCAAAAAAGTTGTGAAAAAAGGCAAGTTTCATCAAAAAATCTCCAAAAGATCGCAAAAAAAATATGACGAAGTTTGTCAAAAGGTCCCAAAAAAATCACGAAAAAAAGTCTAAGTTTCATTAAAAAATCACAAAAAAAGTCAAGTTTCATCAAAAGGTTGCAAAAAATGGCAAGTTTCGTCGAAAGATAGCAAAAAATGCAAATTTCGTAAATGGGCCACGACCCCCCCACCCCCCCACTCTCTCAACCCCCCAAAAACAGTACTGGGAGTGGATTTTTCACCCACCTCTGTTGTAACCTTTCAGAAAATTTGACGTGAATTTTGGAATTTTTTTTTTTTTTTTAAACTTTGAATCATTTTTAAGGTGCAGTATTATTATTATAGTAATGTTAATACGGATTTTACTAAAAATCTTAATTTGACGCCTAAGATTTTTACAGTAGTCGTCATTTGATGCCTGCCTTTTATCTCCCAATTTTATATTACTGGGCAAAATGGTTAAAAATTGTCATGGAAAAAATTTACCAGCATGCTGAACAAGTGAAATTACTTATGAAATAAGATTTATTAAAAACGATATTTCATATTTTTTCCCCTATTATCACTGAATAATGCAGTCATTTTTGTTTACATAATTTAAAGATATTCAAAACATAAGTTATATTTATATTCTATATGGGATTGTTTTAATTTTGTCATTTTTATTTTTTAAATTAAATTCCAGATTTCAAGAGGAGGGGGGGGGGTGTCCAAATTTCAAAAGGACCCAAAATCCAGAAAATTCCAAAATCTGGAAAGCCCTTGGTCCCAAAGATTTTGGATAATAGGTCTTCTACTGTATATATTTACATGTGTTATTTGGAGTAATACATGAAGTAAAATTTTAATAACTTAAACAAAAATTTACACACAAGACACATAGGTGTATCTCTAACAATTTAGTATTAGAATATATTTTAAATGATTCATTTATATGTTTCAACAAATTTAAATTTTAATTATTTTGAGCTTTTATCTTGAAATGAAATTAATAGAAATATATAAATCTATACCAAAAAAAAAAAAAAAAAAAAAAAATCATGCACAATACAAAAATAATATTATATTATAATATTATTTTTAAAAAAAATCCGATTTAAATAAAAAGAAAATTATTTTTTTTTTCAATTATGTTATTTAACAACCCTGCTACCCAATGATCAAGAAAGTAGTTCATGTGCTTTCAAAATTTTTGAAGCAGAGGATGATGGAAATTTATTATTTTCTGAATCAGCTGGATTAATCAATCCTTTAAGACATTCCACTGTCTGACACACTGGAATTGACAATGGTAAAAATCTTAATGGAACAGTATTGAAAAACGTATTATGTATTTTTTTGCAACAATTCTTATCAAAACATTTGAGTAATTGGATGAGGTATTGACTTGTATGTATTATGTGTAGAAAACTGTTTATTATCCAACTTTTCCAAATTCTCCTAGTTTAGCTCCGTGTTTTCTGCCAAAATATACTCGGAAACAATAGAGTAATTGTCATTGTCTTAAACAATAGTTAACCACACTCCTGCCAAACACTTCTCGGCATATCTTGGACATTTCAAAGGTGTGATAGGAGGAGATGTCTTCTAAGTGAAAAACTGCTGCTATTACCATATTATCAGAACTTACATTTAATGCTTTTTTTTTTTTTTTTTTTTTTCCAAAAAGAAAGAAATTTCAAAATTTAATCTGCTCATTTTAAATGCTTTTATTTTAATCAAAATGTGTTATGTCACACTTCTTCTTACCACTCCCATCTCCTTGTCACAAACTATCACAATTTCACAAACTTCCTTTCCCTTCAAGTGTGACATCTTTTTTGAATGGTCCCTAAATACCAGACTACCAAATTATGAAATAAAAATTTTTTAATCTTTCATACGTGCACAGGTAAACATTATTTAATACAAATATACAATATATTCATGTTTTAATTGCAATATGCTATTACTACTGTTCTTCTTCAAGTGTTATTAAATTTGATTGAAAACTTTGTAATGGAAAACTTTTGAATTTTTTCCACAGAAACATAACCTTCATGAATATGAGGATTTGCTTACACAAATACATAAAACCGTTAAACAGGAGTCATTAAGCTCCACATAATCATTTGCTACTTTGATAGACCATTATGAACATTTTCTGTTTATGGTTGATCACAAGTATTATTTTATTACTAAACTAGCGTTGGCTTTGACAGTGGTTAACATAGGGGTCATCCGGTTAAAATAAAGCAAAATGAAATAATATCGCTATCACAATAATGGAGCTTTGTGCATTTTCATCAATAAAAGGTTAAAAGTATAATAAGAAAATATGATATAACTGTGTTGCAACTGTTATAAAATTCTTCAGTTTTAAACATCAGAATGCAGGTTTTGTTTTGGTGTGTGTAATACAATGATATATTATTTTAGCTTCCTTTCATAAGAGAAGGACTTAACTCTTAGAAACATTTTCTAAATTCCATTTTTTATTTAATATAAATTTCAGAAAAATCATATTTTATATAATTGTAATAATCTAAACCAAGAATAGTTTAATTGCATCTAATATATTGAAACACTTAGCTAAATGATGTAATTAGTGGTATAGTGTGACAAGGACCATTTCCATGTTCTAAAACAAAACATGTATAGCAAGTTTCATGCAAATCCATCAAAAATTAAGATTTGTATAAAAAAGAATGGTTTTTATATGCATATAGATTTTTTCTTGGTATATTAATTATCCTTGCCCTTATCTTCAGTGAAAATTATGAAGTCAACCATACTCTTTACATTCTCAAAGTTCAAGGACAATTTTGGCGAGAGTTTTGATATATATTCAACTAACTGTGTACAATTGAAAGCATCCAGTCATTGTCACTTACTTAACTTTTGGCAGCCAGTGTATCACAAATGCTGCTTCAATGAATAAAAACCTCTATTTACAAAAAAAAAAAAAAAAAAAATAATAATTAAAATGTTGCAATTTATAACAAATGTGCTGTGTTCAGCTAATTGGACACAGTAATAATTTATTTGAGAAACAAACTAACAGTTTCTTCTTTAACTCCTAAGCTTTTGGAGACCAGTGTATTTGTTCTGTATTTAACTTCTTTCATAGTTTTTTTGTTGACTGTTAAATTTAAGTAAAAAGAAAAAAATAGACTAATTTTATTTTATTTTATTTTATTTTTTTTTTTTTTAGGTAAAGAAAATACTTGATAGACCTCGATGTAAACAGCTACAAGAAAATGATTTATTATGTGCAATAAATGGAACTGATGTTAGGACTCTTGCTCATGTTGATGTTGTACAGATATTAAAAGATTGTCCTTGTAATGAAGCTGCAGAAATTATTGTGCAAAGAGGTGGATATTTTTCTCCTGTGAAGAGCAAACCAAAAGTTAAGGTAAAATATGTGATTTTTATAAAATTTATGGCTAGAATTGGATTCAGTTATGCATATTTTTTCTTTTTTGCTCTCTTTTAAGACAATGTAAATATAGAATTTGTTTTAATTATTATTCCAAACTTATAATGTTTATGAAAACAAATAAATTTATTGGTTTTGTATTTGCAATTTCTTTATTCGTGCAGACAAACTAATGTCAAATTTCTTATTGTTATCTGTCCTTTATATATATAATATTCTTATGTAATATTTTATGAAATGTTTTCAAAAAATACTTAAATGCAGCATTTATAGATCACTGATAGTAATTTTGATACTACTTGGTTATCCTATCGACCATTTGCACCAATTTATAAAAATTGTCAAACTAATAGCCAGGTCACACAAGTTCAGGGCTGGAGGGTGGTTAAAATTGGCCATTAAAACCAGCATGACAGAAACTAGTTTCTGCCATCTTCCCGTATTTTACACAAATGTCTAAACACCCAAGTTCAAAAAGAAAGCATAATATGTTTGCATTAATAACAATTTAGAACATCTGATTTTAAATACGGACAAATAAATTTTAAAATATTTTTATTTTTAGAAAGGAAGTTGATTGCTAAAATATAAAATGACTAATTACTCTAAAAAAGCAATCATAAGAGGAATGGCGAAGATATGTCACCATTTTCTTAACACACGAATTTCTAAGCATATAATTCCGTAAAGGAAAAGCATAAAATGTATTCTTTAGTAAAATGTCGAACTTTGCTTTTCAATTGTAAACAGACAAATTGAAAAAGATTAATAGTTTGAGAAAAGAAAAGGATTTCCATTGCTTTTAAATAATTAATTACACAATGAAATAAATTACACGGTGAATCCTTTAAATAAATCAGTATTGTTTTATGAGATAAAATTCTGCGAATAAAAGTCCATAAAGAAAAAGCTTAAATTGTCTGCTTAAGAAACAATTTTTGATTTTGACTTTATACTTGAGTAGATTGAAATTTTTGTAAATTATGAAAAGATGGCCGCCAAGCCCATCATGCATAATTTTAAAACACTTGAATTTTCAGAAATACGTTATGATGTATTTAGTATAGGAGAAAAGGATTTCTGTCAACATATATGAAGGCACTTGACTTACAGATTGTAATTTTTTTTTAATGGAAAATGTTAAATAAGAACCATAATATAAGTTTGGAAATTTGATATCATGTCATTTTTTAGCCACCACTTTAATCTTTTTTAGCTTGGCTTTTTTTTTTTTTACTTTTGAAAAGTTGTTTTTGGTGGATATCATTTTTTTTTTTTAAACAGATTATATGTAATTTAAACAGTTCTATTCATTCTAATTAAAACGAGTTTTCATATAGCCTCGGCAAATAGTGAGCAAACACAATATTTATTATTTTTCTTTGATTTTTTTCATAGCTCCCCTAATTGTCCTCCTTATCAAATACTACGATAAATATGAAGTCTCATATAGTCTTTATAGTTCTGAAGTTCCCAAAGAGTCTGACAGGCACATTTTTAAATATTTGACAAAATGTCTAGAATTGAAAGTGTCAGGTCATTAATAGCCATATAGTGTAATTGGGGTTCACGGAAATAAGTAGAACATGCAATTAAAATATTATAACTCTGCTGTTGTAAGTTTACTTTTTCTTTTAACCGTGTAAGAAAGTATGAATAAGAAACTTAGATAATCAAGTTTAAATATAGAGGGATATAAAAGAAAAGCCCTATTTACATTTGCGTTTTTTATTGCTATAGACGTAATTTTGTCAGATTTCGATACGGTTTGTTTAAACTTTTTAACGCTCTAAATAATTTTTTTAAAATATTTTTCGACCGACAGATCTAATATAGGGCTTTTCAAAAGTATTGGAATATATATTTGGCTATATACAATTTAAAGATTTCATGAAGTGTTGGAAAGTGCTTCATAATCCAAGCGCTTGATCTTAATGCAAGATTTTTCTTACTTGTTTACTACTGAAATGGATTTTAATAGTGTTTTTTCTGTAATTTTTTCTGAAAATTTTTTAATTTGACACATATAATAAATATATAAAAGTATATAATATTTATTTGCAGGTGGATATTTATGTATTTATTAATGCATATCTCTATATTTAATTACATATATACAGAAGTATATGTGATATATGATCATGAAAAATAAAAATATTTGTATAATCATCATATTTATTTTTATAATATGTGACATATATATTGTACAAAACATTTATTAAATATATATATATTTATAAACATTTAACAGCCCATGTTTTTACATGATCTTGGAAATTTTTATAAGCATGTATTTTGTATTCCTTCTCCAATCGCACTAACGAGAACAGGATATGGAACTTTTCCCGTAATTGTTTTAAGGAGATGTTTATTATTTTAAGGCTAGAAATATCTATAGATTTCTTAAGTGAACTAATTTCATTTTTGAAAATCGCATATTTAATATGGCTCATTTCCCCTTCCTGGCCATCCCCTTTAGAATCAATATACATGATTATTAAAATCTCTACTTATGCTTACTAAGAATCAGTACTTAACTTTTAAAAAACGGTGTATTTGAAATTCATCTTTTTTCTTCATTGAAAAAAATTCTGCCAGCCTGTCCACAATTGATTTGGAATACATGTGCAATGTGTTGCTTGTGCAAAATTTTAAACAAAACATGACTTCACAAAACGTGTTTTCACATCATATAAACTATGTAATGCCATCAGAGATATTTTTTGATTTTTTTTTTTCTCTCAAGCAAATGTATCATGTAAGTTATTTTACAGTAAAAATTATAAGATCACTAACATATGACAGAAATCTTAAATTTAAACCGTGCTCCTATTTTCTTTTATTATTGCATCCACTAAATTTTTTATTATTGTAGAAACTATTCTCTCCAATAATTTTTTCTTACAAGTTACATTCTTAGTGTGAAAAACCAAATCATCTCAGTTTTTAAAGTCTATCTCTATTTTCTGACAAATGAGAATGTACATAAACGGCTCTAGAACGTTCTCATTGGTCAGAAAATAGGTAGTCTTTAAAAAAAGAGATAAATTTTCATGATATTTCTAACAATGTACAGTCATATCACATTTCATATTTCTATCCTTAACAATTTTTAATAACCTGTAATTCATTCACCCTTTAAAACTGTAATTCTTTTTAGAAACACTGGCTAACATTTGCATCTTAAAAATCTTGCAAAAGAGAAATCTTTCCTTAACGCTTAACTAAATTCCTTATCTCTTGATCCATTTTTGATTCCCCACATTCTTTTGTGAATAAACCTCAGAAGGTTCCAAAACAAAAGATTTTTTTTTTTTTTAAATATTGAAGTATGGCAAAACAAGCATTTAAAAGCAGCCTTAAACCTAACCAAAATGCATCACAGTAATCGCAATTTTAGATCATTTACTGATCGTGCAGGGACTGTGGTGTTCCCATAAAAGATAATATAGGTTGGAGCAGTGTCGATCACAATCATTTTGCCCCATTACTTTTAAAATCGGTCCAGTAAATCTGGAGATTATTGCTTGATTTATTGTTTCTAGAAGCAAACAAACATACAAAAAAGTCATACGTTAAAATCAGACTTCATTTATTACCAGGAAAATGAAACCAAAGATATTTTCTAATTTGTTTATCTGCTGGCGAACAAAATGTTTGTCGTATACCATATATATAACATATTAAACTCAATGCTTTTTGAAAAGTTTTGTTTACATTAGAAACGAAATTTTAAGTGCTGATAACTCTTAACTCATTAATCAAGGAATCCGAGCACCTTATGTGAAATGTATACTGTTCGATTTTCTCCAAGGAATTGATGAATACAGTTTAAAAGATACTCCCCCCCCCCCCCCCCCCAAAAAAAAAAAAAAAAAAAATTATTTAAGATTTTTCTAACGATATAACTTTTATGCAGTTTTATAAGAAAAAGTAATCTAAAGAAAAAATGGATGACTGGCGGATTTAAAACTGAAGTGCTTATCCCGACTCTGATTTCTGCCATTTATAGAACTCCCATTTTTGTCTAATATAATAAGCAGTTAAGCGGTCGTTATTTTCATTGGCTTATTTTGTTTGTCAAGCATACATTTTTTATAGCTTTTCTTTTCATATCGACCTCGCCTGTTTGACTAAATGTACTTACAATCATGTCAAATTTCAAATTCATGCTCTAGCGATTTCATTTAAATAGTAATTTAGAATTTTTTTCAGAAAGTTCTCAGCTTGTTTCGTGTTTTAATTTTAATTTTTTAAATTTTTTCTTTAGGATGTGTTTATATTTGAAAAATAACCACCATACCAAATAATAGGTTTTTATCTCTAACCTATCACAATAATAGCAATTTAGAATTTTTTTTAGTCCTTGGGTTTCTTAGTAAATTTCGCATTTTTTAAAACTCTTCTATGCCAACATTTGTGTTTTAAAATTCACAACCATTCTAAAATTCAATTTCATAGTTCTAAACTTCTAAGCAAATCATAACTTTGAGAGTTTTTTCAATGTTTTCAATTGTTTCTTACAGTTAAATTCCGATTTCTTTAGAAGCAGTTCTTAGTTAACATTTACATTTTAAAACTACAAGTATACCAAATTTCAGGATTATTTCCCTAAAAGTCTCACACTAATTGTAATTTTAGATCTTTTTTACTCATGCATGTGACATTTTGAAGTTAGGGGGGCAGAAACATCATCGCCATATTTCCCTTGCTCCGCACAGAAGTCATGGCCAGTGAGAAAAAAAACAAAATAAATAAATGTAGAAGGTCAAAAAAATCCCTTCTTGGCTGCTGCAAGTTCATTTTATTAAACTGTAGCTATAATAGAGGGAAAAGCTCCTGTTGCAGACGATATTTTACCGAAACATCCAAAAAATATTCCATGCTTTACTGCATCAAGTCGTACTCATGCAAGAGCGCACCCAAGAATCGTTCTTCTCATCCCTCTTACCACCTCTCGAGTTTCCTCTTTTAAATCTAAAAAGAAAATTCTAGAACATTCTCTAGCCTCAAACCATCATTCTTTTATGTAAACAGAATTCTTGTCCAGCTACGAGACTATTTTCCACAGATGATAATTTTATTTTAAAAAAAATATTATTTAACCAATTAATAATCGACTCAGAATTTCTTAGGCAGACGATTTTTATAGATGATTAATTTTAAGAGAAAAAGAAAAGAAATGAATTTATTGATATGCACACTATCAAAGGTTGACAGAGGGAAAATAAATAAATAGATAAAATAAAATAATATTTTTTGAAAGGTAGGATTTTGGAATAAATTTAATAAGACTTTCTTAAAAAGGGTTGATAAAAACATAGAAGAAATGAGTTTTATTTGGAATATTAAGAAATAAAGTTTAATTAAGAATATTTTTAATTTAGAGCCATCTTTTTAAATTTATGCATACTGGAATAATGTTTTTTAAGGCAAATTAAGAATTCATATCGTCTGCATAAAGATTAACAGATTAGATCTAGAAACAAGATTTTAATTTAATAATTTGAAGTAAGTACGGAATATTATTATAAGAAAATTAAGATAGTATAAAGGTTAGTTTTGGCAAAAAAAAATTAAAATTCGTAATATGCATATGCTCTGAAATAGTAGTACTAGCATGAAACAAAGCCTATATTTGATCAGAGTTGATCACAATGATTTTCCACCTTTAATTTTCAAATTGGTTCGGTAATTCCAGAGAAATTCCCTCTATAAAATAAACATTTCATGGTAAAATCTTATTTCATCATTCATTGATGTCAAAGTTGTTATCTGCATTGACTTGTTGCTCACGCACAAAGTGAATATCATTTATCATGGTCCTCTTTTTATATAAAAATCAAACTCAGCTCAATTTTTTTTTCAAAAATTTTGTTTACATTAGGAATGAAATTTTAAATGCCAATAGCTTTAAATAACTACATTTTACAAGATATCTTTTCTCTCAAAAATTAATTTTATTTTGAAGAAGATCTTTCTAAAAATTAAATTTTACGCTGTTTTATTCGAAAAAATAAGCTCAAGGAAAAATATCCTATTGGTATATAAAACTTGAAGTGGTTGTATCTAAATTGATATATGCTACTGTAGTGTAGATAGTACACGATCGTTGGCGGGTTTAGCGCAGTTTGGCATAATATGTTAATTAAATAAGTTTTTTGCTTATTAAAGAGAGAAATTTTATTATTTTAAACGGAATTTTACAAAAGCATGCAGATTGAATAATTCCATGTTCTAAAATGTATTCTATACTTTTTTCAAAGTATCGCAGAATCTGAAGTTTGGTGAAATTCTGTGCATTAGTTCTTGAGATATAGCTATCATGAAAATCATGAAAAACGTGGCATAGCAGAGCCACCTGCTGGCCAATTTACACCAAAACTTAATCAGCATCTATGTATATCAAGGGGTTACAGAATCCGAAGATTGGTGAAATTCTGTGCATTAGTTCTTGAGATATATCAATCTTGAAAATCATGAAAAACATTGTATAGCAGCGCCACCTGCTGGCCAATTTCCACCAAAAACCAATAGGAACTAATTCATATCAAGGTCTAACTGAATATAAAATTTTATTAAATTTCGAGCATTAGTTCTTGAGATAGAGCGCCCACAAATTTTTTGTCACATACAGACAGACAGACTCACAGACAGACACAGACTTATAGACAGACGGACAGACTCACAGACAGACATTTTCTAAAAACAGTCAAAACGTGTTCAGGACCTTCTAAAACGTATAAATCCGTCGAAAACCGGAAGTCGAAAATTTCCATGAATCCAATACTTTCTTCTCGTAAAGATAGAAGAAAGGAAAACCGAAAATAAACCACTGAAGATGGGGCCGTAGGACTTGTGACCCATGGTGCGGCTTAAACCAGTTTTATACCGGTAACACTCACCAAAACCCCGCCACGATCAAGTTTGAAAAAAAAGTTCTAGATACATAGGCCGGCAATACTTAGCTACCAAACCTCAAATGAAAGTGAGCAGTTCTTAAACAGTTAAACAAACAGTTAAATCATCCTTTGAATGAACCTATTTTCAATGGCTATCTAAAAATTCTTGCTTTTTGCGAAGTCGCATAGTAACCTTTTCAAAAACCTCGTAGGATAACTATAACTCACAGCCTGGTCATACCAATTAAAAAATTCGTCAATCTTTTTATCTGTATTTGAAATCAATTTATTTATACGATTTAAACCATTATTAAAAATATTTCTATAAATAGATATATGAACGTTAGAACCAAAATATAGCATTTTTAGAGTATCAAAATTAAAACTATTACGTTTATCATACATACCCATACTTAACTCCATTTTTTTAAAATAATGTTAATATCCAAATAATTTACATTATTGTAACAATTTCCGGTTTTAACTCAAGCTGCTAGGATAGTTACTGAATTGGTAATTTTTCACATTACATAAAATAAGTAAAATGTCATCAGTATATCTGAAACATTTAATGTTTTTAGATATTGCTAATTGTTCTTCGTACATAAATAAAAAAATATCTGCTAAAATTGAACTGCAACTTCCCCCCATCAGAATCCCCCTAATTTGTCTGTAAACTTTTTTACCGTCAAATAAATAATTTTCACATACATTGAATTTAAACAAATCAATGAAGTAATCTTGATCTATACCTGAAATATTAAATCTATTAAATTCCACTATTTTAATTTTTAAACTGTCTAAATCTATACTATTATACAAATCTTCGAAATCATATGCATATAAACCTGAAATGTTTTTCAACTGAATTATTCGCTGAACCAAATCAAAACTGTTTTTAATAATACATATTGGATTATCCATAAGAACTTTATCAAAAATATCTTTTAATAATTTCAACAATTTTTTATTTCCATTTATTAAATATTATCCGAAACCATAAGTTATAGCTCTAAATTTTACAGGTTTTTTGTGAAATTTCGGTACCAAAACCAGATAAGGAAAACTGGTGCTACTTTGTTTCAACTTGATTTTTTTATAAAATGCTTTAACTCTATTGCCAATAATTTGCTTACTGGACTTAAAGAGCTGATAGATCGTATCATTATCGTAAGTCTTCCTTAATAATTCCTCGTACAGGGATTTACAAACTATAGCATAGTTAGCATTAGCTTTATCTACATAGGTGATTAAAAATTTATCTTGTAGGTCTTTTATTGTCTCTTTTAATTCTTTGTAGTATTTGTTAGTAACCCCCTCAAAGTTCATTTGAAATTCACTATTTAACTCTTTTAAGAAACGGTATTTCCACTCCTGAAAAACTGAAGTAGGCAAGTTATATTTTTGTACTAATTTTTCGATAAATATATCTAAATTTGTATTTAAGCGTTTTTTGACATTATTTTGAGTTTAAATTCTTTTAGTTCTATATTTTGTTCCAAATCTCATTATTTCTCTCAGAGCTTTATTTTCTACTATATCTAGGTTACCAGTTAATACACTCATTGGCATAAAAATTTGCACACCAAGAAATAATTGTGGGATCGTAACAAAACTTGGTATGAAGGTACATATCAGGCAGATATGCAAATGATTATAAATGCAGTGTGATTGTGCATTGCGTAATGCCACTAGAGGGCGTTAAACTTTGTCCTCCTTGGTGTATAAAACTGGTAATCTGAACTTCTTTGAGTGTACCTTTTTTTTTGCGAAGGAAACGCTGAGTTATACATGCCGTTACGCAACCATCGAAGACAATATCAGCAGCTGTCAGAGCTGGAGAAGGGAAGAATCATCGGGATGATGGAAGCTGGGTGGTCAGCTCGGCGAGTATCTCGTCAAGTAGGCCGTTCTGATTTTACTATGAGGAGGTGTTGGGACCAGGAGACTGAAGAGATGTCATTTACACGGAGACCAGGCTCAGGACGCCCTCGACAGACCAGTCATCGAGAAGACCTTCACATCATACGAAACACACGCATACAACTAACTACCTCATTGGCCGCTCACCCACAAAGACAAGACATTTTCTAGGACTTCCTTGGGAAAATGTGTCTGGGGAGGGAGTCGATTTTGCTACAAATGGCTATTATATGTGCCACAAAATTTAGATTAATATCAAAAAGCAATTTCCTTGACGTTCTTTATGCTCAAATGTCAATTTTGATCCCATATACTTAGGATGAAGTAAATAAGCTTGCATAAAAGCTAGCACTGCATTAAATGAGATTTGAATTTTGCATTTGTGAATTTCCAAGATATCTCCATCGTTAAATAAAATTAAGCAAACCTTTTGAGCAGTTGGAATGGAACAGTCATGTTTCGTACTTTTATCTAAAACAACAGCAATAGACTTTAACAATTGATACAAATATTTAACTTCTTTATAAATCATGATATTTATTTACAATTTTAGTAACAGCTGTGTCCTTAATATCATTTTCATGATTTTTAATTGTATGCAAATAACATGGCTGATTCTTTCTAAAAGATTCAAAACTATCAAATTCTAAAACATATTTATTTATTAATTAAAACTATTCATAATATTTCATTTGTTATTTATCCTGAATAAAATGTATGTAAGCATATAATCCTGAATAAAATGTATAAAAAAGTCTCAGATTATGTCATGAAATGAGTTTATGCCAATTTCTGTCGGTTAAAACTGGTTATAATCATTTTCTGATGGCAAAAACCCAGCCCTGTACATGTTGACATTATTTTTATTTTAAATAACGAAACAACAAATGAATTAGTAAAACATATGACAATACAAATAAAAAGTGGAATTAAAAACCATTTGACGGCATTTTAAACATGTTACCGTGTTTAATGTTACTGAATGTGACATTCACAATCATCCACTATTGGCATTTAATCTTATAATTTGGCGATAGTTTTTTGGTCGACGGGATAACCAAGTAGTGTCGTAATTTTAGAATCTTATTACATTCATCTACAGTATTGTTTTCTTCTGAAAGAGGATGTATAAAATTATCTAGAGCAACTGGACCCACAAGCTAACTGGGCCTTAGGCTTTTTTATAAAAAACTGTTGATGCCTTTTAAATTTTAGCTTTTCTGAACAATGCCCCCCTGATATCTTCTACGTAAAACAACGTGTTTTAATAACATCAGTTTTGTTGAACTTCATTGGCTTTTTATTAAAATACTATAAGTCTTTTATTGAGCAATATATTTTTTTAAACACTAGGGGGCTCTGTAACCTGCGAGCTATGCTCACCAACCCACGTCCAGACACCCAAGATTCTGAAAGCATACTAATTTCATCAGCTTTAAAAATTTTGAAATATAATTTAAAAAAACAAGGGCAATCACTCTATAAATAGATTTCTATTCATATTTCTTTGATTGAAAGTTTTTAAGGCCAAATTAGTCGCTGTCAGGAGATACAAAGTCTGTTTTCATCTTTGATTTAAAAATTAGTTAAAACATTGAAAATAAGCTAATATAAAAGGAATTAAGTAAATGGTAAACAGAATCTTTGTTTCTTGGTATTTACCCAATATATCATGTAGTTATGGATTGTGAAAATTCATATACATTTATATTTCACATAAATGTATTTATATTAATTTTTTTATTAGACAGGATAAAGCGACATAAAATGTGTAGTGTATTTTGGAAATTGTGTTGTTAATTTCATTATTTAATAAAACATTTGTTATGTAACATTAATCGTGCAGAATTGATCTGGATGATTGTTTTGTTTAGTTTAAATGTTAGTATATTTTTCAAAATTATTAAATACATGATTAACTAATAACTGCGATTTTAAAAATATTCCTTTCTTGAATTGGTAGTAACATCGACATAAAATAAAGCCTATATAAGAGGAAGGACTGTCACCATCATTTTGACATTAATATTTTTAAAAACATTTGTTTTCTCACCTTTCAGTAACACAAAACTCGTCTTTTTAGACTGCTTTTTGCTCTTGTACCCCCCTTTGGGGCAGTGACACTGATATAAGATATAGCCTAAGTTGGAGGAAGAAATGTCACCATCATTTTGATATCATTATTTTTTTTAATGAGTTCGTTACTTTCTGAGATTGCTTAAAAATCGCAATTTCGAACATTTTTAAAACACTTTCCATGCATTTTCGCCCTTTTTAAATTTCATGTCTTTTAAGAAATGTTCCTAGAGACCATTTATAACTTATAAGTAATTAACAAATTAAATTTCATGTTTCTAGGCCCTGCAGTAAAAACAAAATTTGCATTTTAGATCATTTTTTGTTCTTGTACCCCCTTTGGGTTAGTAGTATCCACATAAGTTGTAGCCTGTATTTGATTCAGGCGAACACCATCAGTTTTGTATCGTTACTAATTGATATTGGTTTGTAAGTTGTCGAGATTACTTAAAAATCGCAATTTGAACATTTTTAGAACGCTTTTTGTGCACTTTCACTCTTTTTAAATTTCGTATTTTTTAAGAAATGTTCTTAGAGACCATTTATATCTTACTAGCAGGGGTGACCGAGCTCAGCTCGGTCAAAATTAACTTTGTGTTCAACTCGATATAGTATTATTACTGTAAAACATGTTATTAATAATAGTATTATTTACAAAAACATTCAATAAGAAAACTATGTTTGTATGCACATGTTCATAAATTTTACTTTATTTTAAAATTTACAACGAAAGGACATCAATCCAAATCACTTTTTTAGCTCGACTCTGATTAGTTTAACTATGCATCTCGAAGACTATTAAGAAGTATAAGAAATTTCTTCACATTCTGAAAGACAATATTTTTTGTCAGATATAACCAAATTTGGACACATTCTTTCATTTTGCGCCAAATATGCGTTTTGGTTTCGTAACCTTTATAGTCGATTTTTCGGCCAAATTTCGCCAGTATTTTGTCAAATATCGCCAACTTATTAGTTTGCCATAGTCTCGTGAACCTAACCCTTATTACCCAAATGATCCACTAATCACATGGGATCAAACATGTGACTTAGCTCAATGGTCTTCAGGTAATCAAAAACAGTAGAGTATAAAATGAATCAAAATCGTTTAAGCCATTTCTTAAGTAAAATTAGCTTGACAGCATTCAGCAATGAAGCGATTTTACCCACTAATATAATTTTGTTTAATATGCAACTCAGCTCAATAGTCTTCTCGTGACAAAAGACGTTCCGTTGCAAAATTTAGGTAAAATTTACTGAGTCGTTATATATAATTAGAATGACCCGAACCCATTAAGACCTAAAACGACCCATTAATTCAATTGTTAAGTGCATGTGTCCTATGTCAATGGTTTTCTTTTGCCCGTAAACGATATATAATAGAAAATATACTCAAAATGGTGAGAACAATTTTCTAGATAAAATTAGCATGACCCACAAATGACTCTTATATCGAAATCTCCCGAAAATGTGACTTACAAGGAAGGTCTCCATATGGGCATATTCCTAAAAATCTGAAAAAATTACAGAATGTTCTTCTCATAAGGATATATACGTTTATAAAAAAAATTTCGGCGGAAACTCCGTTCCCTGTCCGTAAAAAAATAATGAAAATTTCGTTACTTGGCGATTTATCATCGGTTGGCGATAAAAAGCAATTTCAAAAAATGTTTTTTTTTTTTTCTGTCAAATGAATTTTAAAGGAAAAAAGTTTCATGTTCAACGTGTTTAGATAAATTAAATATCTTTTGTTTTGTCAGCTTTAGTTTGTTTTAAGTATAATTTCGTTATATTGATATTTATATGTATTTAATTAAATTTAACCATCAAAATTCGAGATTTGAAACGAAATTCAAATTTAAGTTAATTAAAATTGTTTCAAGTTCAAAGTCCAGTTGAATATTGCCAATTCGATTTTGTTGCTATGGAAACGTCTGGCTTTTATTTTTGAATACGCTTAAATGTATGAAAATAATTTTACTGAATAAGAATTTTTATATACAAAAATATTTTTTGCAGAGGTAAATTAAATAAAATAACTACCGCAACAAATTATATATACACATGCAATTTAATATATGTATGTATAAAATATATTAAACTCTCTCATTGTTTAATTGCATCAAACACCATTTACGCGGATTCTAAAAATCCAAAAGTTTTCAGTCGCATTAAAATCGTTTGCTTTTGCCGGGGAAAAGTACTGCTCGCCAAATCGTGTGACACTTTGGTCTTTTTACGCCAAATATTCGAAAGTATTTTATTTTTTTACATGTTTTCTTCTGTAATTCCGTCGCTAATTTTCACTGTTCCTTTATTACATACATGAGTAGCTTAATTAGTATTTTTTTCAAAAAAATCTGAGTATGCCCAGTATGGAGACCTTCATTGTTAGTTCATTAATTCTTGCGTGCTGAAAAACGTTAAATACAAAATTTAGATAAAATCGATTGAGCCAATTTTTAGGTATAAATAGTTTGACCATGACCCATTATGACCCAAAATGACTCATTAATCGAGTTTTCTCAAATTTGTGTGAGACATTTTCTAGATAAAATTAGAATAACCCAAAAGTGACCCACTGATCGAAATTTCTCGAACATGTGACATAGCCCAATGATTTTCTCGTGCCAAAAATATGCTGTATACAAAATTTCGTTAAAATCGATTCACCCGTTCTTTAGATATAGGTTGACCATGACCCATCATGACCCACAAATGACCCTTATAATCAAAATCTCTCGAACATGTGACTTAGCCCATTAATTTTCTCGTGTATAAATATTGTTACACTCAAAATTTCGTTAAACTCGATCCTGCGGTTCTTTAAATATAAATAACTTGACCCAGACCCTTTATGAACCAAAATGACCCATTAATCGAAATTTCTCGATCATGTGACCTAGCCCAATGATTTTCTCGTGCCAAAAAATGTTTTATACAAAATTTCGTTAAAACTGATCCACATGTTCTTTAGATATAGCTTGACATGACCCGTTATGACCCATCATGACCCATAAATGACTCTTATAATCGAAATCTCTCAAACATGTGAGATAGCCCATTAATTTTCTCGTGTCAAAAAACTTGCATACAAAATTTCATTAAATTTGATACTGTCGTACTTTATATATAAATAGCTTGACCCAGACCTTTTATGACTCAAAATGACCCAGCAATCGAAATTTCTCGAACTGAGACCTAGCCCAATAGTTTTCTCGTGCTAAAAAAATGTTGTATACAAAATTTCGTTAAAATCAATCCACTTGTTCTTTAGCTATAGCTTGACCATGACCCATTATGATCCATCATGACCCACAAATGACTCTTATAATCGAAATCTCTCGATCGTGTGACTTAGCCCATTAGCTTTCTCGTGTCAAAAAACTATTACAGGCAAAATTTCGATGAAATTGATTCTGCGGTTCTTTAAATATAAATAGCTTGACCCAGACCCTTAATGACCCAATATGACCCATTAAAATTTTTTTCGAACATGTAACCTAGCCCAATGTTTTCCTCGTGCCCGAAAACCATAGAATGCAATTTTTAGTCAAAATTGCGTGAGAAAATCTCTAGATAAAAATAGCATGACCCACAATGACCCCAAAAATGACCCACTAACTGAATTTTCTCGAACATGTTACCTAACCCAATGGTCTTCTTGTAATGTAAAACGATACAATATAAAATTTGGTCAAAATCGTTAGAGCCGTTTTTTAGATAAAAATGGCTTGACCCATAATGACCCAAAAATGACCCACTAATCGAAATTGTTCGAACATGTGACCCAGCCCAATAGTTTTGTTGTGCCAAAAAACGATTGGATAGAAAATTTCCTTAAAATCGATCCAGCCGTTCTCTAGATATAAATAGCTTGATCTTGACCCATTATGACCCAAAATGACCCAATAATCGAATTTTCTCGAACATGTGACCTAGCCCAATGGTCTTCTCGTGCCCAAAAATGGTAAAATCCAAATTTTTGCGAAAATCGTTAGAGCCGTTTTTGAGATAAAATTTACCCACACACACACACACACACACAATTTTTGCTCGCATTATAGTATAAGATAATTATCATGCCAAATTTCATTTTTCTATACCTTTCAGTAACACAAAAATTGCATTTTTAGAATGTTTTTTGCTTCTGCACCCCCTTTGCGTTCATGGCATCGACAAAAGATATAGCCTATGTTTGATTCGGCGCGAACACAATCATTTTGGTACCATTCCTTTTGAAATCGGTTCAGTAGTTCCGGAGATTACCCCCTACAAATAAGCAAACATTCACACTTTATAATATAGGTATAGAATAGGTAAATTTCAAACATACTCTTGACCATGAATTCTTGTTAATTCATGTAACATTCTACAATTTTTAACTTGTGGATTTATTTGCCTGAGAAGTTCACATAAATATATTGCATTTTGTAAATAGTTTGAATTTGTACTCAAAAAAAAAAAAAAAAAAAAAAAAAAAAAAAAAAAAAAGTTTATAATTCTATTAACTACTTAACTGATTCTTTTTTTTTACATACAATAAATCGAAAATATTTAACATAATCACTTATTTTAAGCTAAAATATTTGTAACATCTATTCTATATATGTCTGCCATTAAACAGTATGAAATTGTATTTAAAATATTTAGTGTTGTCAAAAAGCTTTAAGTGATAAATCAAGCAAACTCTTCTTGCCCATATGACATACAGGCAAATCAGTTGATTGGTTAAGCTTTATTCATGAGCTATTATTAGTTTTTGTTGCATTAAAATGTCTCAATTTGTTGATGTTCTGTAAACAAGCAAACCTATTGGTTCTCTTTGGACATCTATGGGAATTTGGTGAAATTTTAGAGATATTGCCAAGTTGGCACCGCTTTTGACGACTAACTTCATTCCCAAAATTTAGTTGGCTCTGCCTCTTGTGGTATTTGTGAGATCTTCATTGGTTCATTTCCAAATCATTAGTTTATTTTTTATACATAATGATTCACGTGAAAATATTTTAATAATTAGAAAGGCAAATATCGTTATTTCAGGCCTCGGAGCGAGTCGCTAAACTCGCTTTTCTCGCTATTTTTTTGCATTTGCCTCTTTTAGTCTATATTTTTCAAATTGTCTCCTTTTTCACTTTTTTTTTTTTTTACTAGGGGGCTCCGCCCCCCTGCTCGCTACGCTAGCCAACCCCCCGCGTAATCGCTTCGCGATTCTAAGTTGTAGGCTATCCCTGCTTGCTGCGCTCGCCAATATCCCATGGTATGAACAAGCAGTTGCAGAACTTTCAAATGATATGTCACACGACTGGTGTTGTAAAAAAATTAAAATGTGCTCCCTGTGGGGGGCAGAGGGGGGAGGTTGACACACAAGACATCCATAATATGAATAAGCAGTTGCAGATCTTTCAAATGATGTGTCCCACAACTGGTGTTGCAGAGAAATTTAAAATGTGCCCCCCCCTGGGGGGAGCAGAGTGTGGGGGTGACACAGAAGACATCCATAATATGAATAAGCAGTTTCAGAGCTTTCAAATCATGTGTCACACGATTGGTGTTGTAAAGAAATTAAAAATGTGCCCCCCTAGGGGGACAGAGTGGGGGGTGACACACAAGACACCCATAATATGAATAAGCAGTTGCAGACCTCTCAAATGATGTGTCACACGACTGGTGTTGTAAAGAAATTAAAAATTTGGCGAAATATTGCAGTTATCGCCAAGTTGGCGTCACTTTTGGCAAATAATTTTTGTCGCCAAATTTGGCGATATATCGCCAAGTTGACGCCAAACTTGGCGATTGTTGACGATGGTAACCTTTCCCTCTTTATGGTAACCCATACGGCGATGCATAGACGGAGCCCTTTCCTGATTGGTTTATTCGACTCATGGAAGGAGTGGTCCGCCCGGATTCGTTAGTTCCGGAAATTTTACACATCAGCATCATTCTAGGAGTCATTCCTTTTAAGGCTAGTTTTTTTTTACTATAGAAGGATTATTATTATTATTATTATTATTAATGTTCCTTACCCATCGATCGATCGCAGCAAAAAGATCGTAACTTTCCTCATTTGGTAGCGGGAAAAACATCGCGAAATTCAACAATTTGTCGTGAGGAAATATCGGAAAACTTGTCAGTTTGTCGCAGGAAAATCTCGAAATTTGTTAACTGTTCGCGGGTAAAAATCGCAAAATTTTTCAGTCAGAAACCGGCGGAAAATCATGGATTATGTTAATCTGTCTTAGGATGAAACCATGAAATTGCGTGGAACTATAGTGAAACTACCAAAGTGAGTATACCAAATTTCCCGGGAGCAGAATCAGCGCAACGCTGCGACGCACGTCGCAAACTCTTGGGAAGGTCCACAGGCTATTTTTCAACTGTTAAAAATTTCCTAAATCCAAAAATTCGGACATAAAATTTATCGTGTATTTCGACAGTCTTCGAAAAGAAATCTATTTCGTCATAGATCGCGAAAAACATGCGAATTACGTCAAAAAATCGCGAAAAAACGACAAATTTCCTCAAAAAAAAAAATCATTCAAAACATCGTAAAAAAAAAACCGCCAAGTTTCTTCAAAACATCGCAAAAAAAACGACAAATTTCTTCAAAAGATCACGAAAAAACGGCAGTTTTCGCCAAAAAATCACGAAAAAATGGCAACATTTCTCAATAAATTGCGAAAAACGGCAAATTTCGTTAAAAAAACCCCGAAAAAATGGCAAATTTCTTCAAAAGATCTCGAAAAAAAACGTGAGTTTTCGTCAAAGAATCACGAAAAAAATAGCAAATTTCTTCAAAAGATCGTGAAAAAAGTAAATTTCTTCAAAATAATGCGAAAAACGGCAGTTTCGTAAAATGATCACGAAACAAGAGCGAATTTTTCCGAAAAATCGCGAAAAAACGGCAAATTTCATCAAAAAATCACGGGAGAATGTAACATTTCTTCCTAAAATTAGCAAAAAAAGGCAAAAGTCTTAAAAAAATTGCGAAAAAATGGCAGTTTTCATTAAAAAATCACACAAAAACTGCAAATTTCTTCAAAAGATCGCGAAAAAACGGCAAATTTCTTCAAGAGATCGCGAAAAAACGGGAAATTTCTTCAAGAAGATCGCAAGAAAACGGCAGTTTTCGTCAGTAGATCGCGAAAAAAATGCAAATTTCGTCAAAAGATTGTGAAAAAAACCCACTAATTTTGTCAAAGAGGAGCCCCCCCCCATCTTTAAGACAATGTATGAGGCGTTAAAAATTCTGAGAACAAAGGCAACTTCTTTTTTTAAAGTATATATTTCTTTTATGTCTATCACAAATACTTGAAGGTTTGAGTGCAAATAATGTAATGCGAGGGATTGGTCTGCAGATTGCTTAAGTTTTTATATGTGTTCCACACTGAAAAAAAATTCTGCTGCATGGCCAAATTTGTCTCTCTTTTGCAGGGGATAAAATTCTAAATTTCGTCACTCTATCGTAGAAAAATGGTTTCGTAATTAGTATATCGTTCGCGGGCAAGAATCGCAAAACTTTTCTGTCGGACACTGAAAAGAAAGTGAATTTGGTCAATCTGTGGTACGATAAAAACGCGAAATTCAATAATCATTCGAGAAGTAAAAATCATAAACTTCGTCATTCGGTCGCGGGAAGAATATCACGACTACTGTAAATGATAATTTTTTGGGCCATTGTTTTAAAAATTTGCTTTTTTCTGCGTTTATATGATAAAATTCGTCATATTTTCCGCGATCATTTGCCAAAATTCGCGATTTTTTTGGCGATCGATTGGCGAAATTCAAAATTCTTTCGCGTTTATGTGCCGAAATTCATCTTTTCCATGATCGGACAAAAAAATCGCGAATTTTGACAATCGATCATTTTTCAAAATTCGTGCTTTTTTTTTTGTCTTTGCAATCGCGATTTTTTTTTGCCCGATTTTGCAAATGATCGCAGGAAAAAAAATCACGAATTTTGTTAAATAAACACAGAAAAATAGTAAATTTCTGCAAACAATGGCAAAAAAATTGCAAATTTTAACCAAGAAAAAAAAAAATCACAAATTTTACTGAAAAAAAAATTGCAAATGTTAGCGGACAATCGTGGAAGAAAAATACTGTACTTCCGTAAGCAATAATGTGGAAAAATCACAGTTTTCATATTAATTTGCGGCAATTGGTAGCGCGGGGGGGGGGGGGGGATCGTTAATTTCGCCAAATGGTCGTGGAAGGAAATGTAGTATGCCAGTTAAATGTCCTAAAATATCAAAAAAAGTTTGTATGAAATATTACTTGGTACAAGTACAACCCCTGATTTTACTTTTTTCACCAACATTATTTGATAAATTTCGCCATTCTTTTCCTGAGATAATTTGACAAATTTCACTGTTTTATACTGCTGGTGAGTTATAGGCCTCCTGATTGGAGAGGTTACAGCCACTAACATAACTACACTTACATTAAGCTATTTTTGGTAAGGGTCATTACCAACCGAGATTCATGGGTGTTGAATCTACAGGTATAAACAAAACACGTGATCGTAACTTCTAGAAAGGGGTGAAATTTACTCAAAAAAAAAATAAAAAAAATAAAATAAATGATTGAGTAAATCAATAAATATTTGTTGGGTTGCGTTGTGATTTAAGCTACCCCCCCTCGTATGAAGTCAGGACTAATCTAAGCGTTAAACACTTGGACACTCAGAAGTCCGATCCTGTAAATCAACATTAGTAAACAATAATATAAAAAGTAATTAAAGAAAAGGAGTCTACTCGATGTTAATTGGGAGTAATCCCTAAAGGAATTAACACGAATTTAGGATTAACATAATACAAATTTATTTACATTATTTTACATTTATTTACAAAAGATAGAAAATATTATAATACCCATTAGTTAATAGGTGTTTTCTCACACTTTTCCGAATATTAATTCATATCAATGAAAAATTAATTCTGTACAATATTAAAAAAAAACAAATACATTTAACTTTGGACTCGTTCTCACACTCTCGATGACCTCCCTAACCATTGGAAAAATTTACATAGTGGAGAAATTTAAATTGCATACCTGGAGCAACTTCAGCATACTCTGCGAGGTCAGGACTAGTCTAAAAATCCCTTTCCAAGCCGTCGACGAATATCAGGAAGCTGCATATTCCAAGGCTATGGGCATCTCTTTTTAGCGGCCCATCCGGCATGTGTGATACTGGGCATCTATATCTGTAGTAGGCGCATATCGAAAACTACTTGCACGCTGTCAGCACCGCATCCCGAAAGCATCTGTGAGAGCAACCTTTTTTTCCTCTCTTCGAAAAAAGACAGGGGCCTAAAAAACTTCTTTTCCCCCTCCTCTTGACCCCAACCAATTGCATTCGAATCTGGTAAAGATGAGGCCTTGCTTTTCTGGGGGCGTAAAGTTCCCAAGGTCCACTTTGATCTCTCTTCTTTCAGACCTCCTTGTAGTTTTATGGGCTGGTCATTGTACACCCCATAAATTTACAGGTATTTGCTGTCCAAATGCATTTATTTAATTGCACAGTCCTGCTTTTAAAATGGTCATAAAACTTGGGAGGTCCCTCGAGAATACCATGAGAACATTTTTTTTATGCTTAAGCACTATGACTACTTACAGTAATAAAATAAACAAAAATAAAAGTACATAAAGTATCAGTCTTTGTGCTTGAAAAAACCAGGTGGTCTTTTTTCGGACCACCATATACTGTAACTGATTTTCACACATTTTAATGTAACCCATTGACAGGCATCCTTGATTTTTTTATGGTTTTATTCTACGAAATTCGTTATTTTTCTGGCGACTAGTTGATAAATTTCACTATTTATTTCCGTGACCTTCAAAAAATTAGCAATTACAGAGGTGCCAAGTATTACGATTTGTCCGTAATTATTACGGATACGCAACAAAAGTTACGGCGTTACGGACATCGGATAAAAATTGCGGATAAAAAAAATCGCGAACTTCATCGAAGATCGCTTGAAAAAACGCAAATTTCGATGTAGGATCTCGGAAAACGCAAAATTTCGCCAAAAGATCGTGTAAAAAGCACAAATTTAGCCAAAAGATAGCCGAAACGCGCGAAATTACTCCAAATATAACGTAAAAACGCAAATTTTAACCATGGCTTGCGTAAAAAAGCCTAATTTTGTCAAGGATTCGCATAAAAGCGAGAATTTACTTAAAATATCGCGAAAAATGCGCACATTTCGTCAAAAGATCGCAAAAAACGCGCATATTTCGTCAAAAAATCACTTAAAATGCGCATATTTCGTAAAAAAACACGAAAATTTCATCAATAGATCGCGAAAAGCCCACAGATTTCGTCCAAACAGCGCGAACAGTCTCACATCTCTCCAAGCGATCGCGAAAAACGCGCCAATTTCGTCAAAAATCGCGAAAAACGCACATATTTCGTCAAAAAAATCGCTAAAAACGCACACATTTCGTCAAAAGATCGCGAAAAACGCACATATTTCGTCAAGAAACGCTTAAAACGCGCACATTTCGTCAAAAGATCATGAAAAGCCCCCAAATTTCATCCAAACATCGCGAAAAAAGAGTACATTTCGTCAAAAGATCGCGAAAAACGCTCACATTTCGTCAAAAATTCGCTTTAAACGTGCTCATTTCATTAAAAAACGCTCAAATTTCTTCAAAAGATCACTAGAAGTCCTCTAATTTTGTCCAAACATCGCGAAAAGTCGCAAAATTCCCCAAGAGATCGGGAAAACACGCCAAATTTCGCCAAGAGATTGCAGAAAAAAAGAATTTACTTTAAAAAATTTGAATGTAAATGATAATTTTTTGGGCCATTGTTTTAAAAATTTGCTTTTTTCTGCGTTTATATGATAAAATTCGTCATATTTTCCGCGATCATTTGCCAAAATTCGCGATTTTTTTGGCGATCGATTGGCGAAATTCAAAATTCTTTCGCGTTTATGTGCCGAAATTCATCTTTTCCATGATCGGACAAAAAAATCGCGAATTTTGACAATCGATCATTTTTCAAAATTCGTGCTTTTTTTTTTTGTCTTTGCAATCGCGATTTTTTTCTGCCCGATTTTGCAAATGATCGCAGGAAAAAAAATCACGAATTTTGTTAAATAAACACAGAAAAATAGTAAATTTCTGCAAACAATGGCAAAAAAATTGCAAATTTTAACCAAGAAAAAAAAAAAAAAAAATCACAAATTTTACTGAAAAAAAAATTGCAAATGTCAGCGGACAATCGTGGAAGAAAAATACTGTACTTCCGTAAGCAATAATGTGGAAAAATCACAGTTTTCATATTAATTTGCGGCAATTGGTAGCGCAAGGGGGGGGGGGGGATCGTTAATTTCGCCAAATGGTCGTGAAAGGAAATGTAGTATGCCAGTTAAATGTCCTAAAATATCAAAAAAAGTTTGTATGAAATATTACTTGGTACAAGTACAACCCCTGATTTTACTTTTTTGACCAACATTATTTGATAAATTTCGCCATTCTTTTCCTGAGATAATTTGACAAATTTCACTGTTTTATACTGTAACTGATTTTCACACATTTTAATGTAACCCATTGACAGGCATCCTTGATTTTTTTATGGTTTTATTCTACGAAATTCGTTATTTTTCTGGCGACTAGTTGATAAATTTCACTATTTATTTCCGTGACCTTCAAAAAATTAGCAATTACAGAGGTGCCAAGTATTACGATTTGTCCGTAATTATTACGGATACGCAACAAAAGTTACGGCGTTACGGACATCGGATAAAAATTGCGGATAAAAAAAATCGCGAACTTCATCGAAGATCGCTTGAAAAAACGCAAATTTCGATGTAGGATCCCGGAAAACGCAAAATTTCGTCAAAAGATCGTGTAAAAAGCACAAATTTAGCCAAAAGATAGCCGAAACGCGCGAAATTACTCCAAATATAACGTAAAAACGCAAATTTTAACCATGGCTTGCGTAATAAAGCCTAATTTTGTCAAGGATTCGCATAAAAGCGAGAATTTACTTAAAATATCGCGAAAAATGCGCACATTTCGTCAAAAGATCGCAAAAAACGCGCATATTTCGTCAAAAAATCACTTAAAATGCGCATATTTCGTAAAAAAACACGAAAATTTCATCAATAGATCGCGAAAAGCCCACAGATTTCGTCCAAACAGCGCGAACAGTCTCACATCTCTCCAAGCGATCGCGAAAAACGCGCCAATTTCGTCAAAAATCGCGAAAAACGCACATATTTCGTCAAAAAAATCGCTAAAAACGCACACATTTCGTCAAAAGATCGCGAAAAACGCACATATTTCGTCAAGAAACGCTTAAAACGCGCACATTTCGTCAAAAGATCATGAAAAGCCCCCAAATTTCATCCAAACATCGCGAAAAAAGAGTACATTTCGTCAAAAGATCGCGAAAAACGCTCACATTTCGTCAAAAATTCGCTTTAAACGTGCTCATTTCATTAAAAAACGCTCAAATTTCTTCAAAAGATCACTAGAAGTCCTCTAATTTTGTCCAAACATCGCGAAAAGTCGCAAAATTCCCCAAGAGATCGGGAAAACACGCCAAATTTCGCCAAGAGATTGCAGAAAAAAAGAATTTACTTTAAAAAATTTGCCCCCCCCCCCCCCCCCCCCCCCCCCCCCGGTTACTGATAACTTTTATTGAAACTTGTCACCCCTGCAATTATTTGTATGATCGCTCGTGGAATTTCACAATCATTTAATGAATTTTGTGATTCATCCCTCTCTTCAAGACCCATTTGATGAATTTTACGATGTTTAACACAAGATCCATTTGACTAATATCGTGATTTTTTTTCAAGGCATTTGATAATTTTCGTGATTTTTTTATCCTAAGAACATTTGACTAATTTCGAGAAATTTTTTCCTGAGATCATGCGACAAATTTTGTGATTTGTTTTTTGAGACAATTTGATGAATTTCACTATATTTCCTGGAATTTCATAATTTTGACCCGTGGTCATTTGGTGAATTTCTGATTTTCTTTCATGATGAATTGTATCGATTTGAGATATTTTTCTGCAACCAATCAACAGACTTGTATAAAACCAAAAACTTTCTGCGCACGTAATATTGGGTCAAAAACTTTCTGCAAATTAATTTAATGTTGGGTGCAATTCGCATTTTTTGTGCACTTCGTGGTCGTGATTAGCGATTTTTGTGCAAATAATGAATGTAATTCACATTTTACGCGATTTATGGACGTAATTTGCTATTTTTATGTGATTCATGGACATAATTTGCAGTTTTTGAGCTTTCTGTCGACGAAATTCGCGTTTTTTTGATCGACTTATTGATGTAATTCACATTTTTATGCGATTTTTGAACGTAATTCTCTTTTTTTACACGATTCTTGGCCGTAATTCTTATTTTTTTGCATGATTCATGGACTTAATTTGTGTTTTTTGAGCGATTCATGGACATGCTTCGTGTCTTTTGAACGATTTATGGACGTGATTCGCATTTTTTTATGCGATTCATGAACGCAATTCACTATTTTTTATGCGATTTATAGGCATAATTTGCGTTTCAGCTTTCTGCCGACGAAATTCGCGTTTTTTGAGGATTTATGAACGTAATTTGCATTTTATTACACGACTTAAAGTCTTAATTTGCGTTTTCATACAATTTATGAATGTAATTCTCACGTTTTTACACGATTCATGGACGTAATTCGCGTTTTGTGGAAGAAATTTGCGTTTTTTATGCGATTCATGGACGCAATTCGTGTTTTTTGAGCAATTCATGGATGTAGTTCGAGTTTTTTACGCGATTAATGCATGTAATTCGCATTTTTTACGCGATTCATGGATGGAATTTACGTTTTTAATGAAGTCTTTGGAGGAAATTCGCATTTTTTTACTAAGCCTTTGGACGAAATTCACGTTTTTCGAGCGGTATTTTGTCGAAATATTGTTTTTTTACGATTCTTTGTTGAGATGCACGTTTTTTATGCAATTATTTGTCGAAATGCATGTTCTTACGCGATTCTTTATTAAAAAGCACGATTTTTTCTAGGTTTTTTGACGACATTCAAATTAACAGTAAATAATTTGTTCATATAATTGAGGGAATATTTTTATTTTTTGGTTCTAAAAAAATACAAAAATAAAAATTGTTTCTTTTTTTAAATTTTCTGCAAACTGATGGAATCCCATCAACAGATGGTTTTCTCATCGCCTCCTATATTCTTTTATTCATAAATTCATTCACTCATAATTTATTTTAACATTCATTTATTTATTATTTCATAATATCTATATCCAATAAATATTAACTTACCTTTCAAATCCTTTCCGGCCGTTATTAACCTCAGAACATCCAATAATCTATTTAACTTCAATAGCCTTTTATAATTTGTTCCACGGACTCCATCTTTAGTTCCAACCTACATCGGCAATAACTTATCTACGACTAATCATATTTTTCCGTAACGATATTTTCCCTGCCAGATGGCGACTTGGAATATCGTAACAATAATCGAATCTTTCATTCGCTTTACCGAATCGATCTTTCGATTCGTACACATGTCGTCTTCTGATTGGCTCGTTTCGTGGGCGTGCTCGCAAACGACGTTTTCAATCCGGCTTGCTTAGTATAAATACACGATGTTTATTCCTGTTCTTCGCCGCTTTTATCTCCCTACAAATGGGATATCAAGTAACTGTATTAAGGCTGGACCTTAATCTGGATGTATAATTCAATTATACTTGTTTTATTTAAATTTATTTTTAATTGTTTTAACCTGCACAATGCTGTCAACTATATGTTCAACTGTTAATGTGTTCATCTGTACCAATGTAATGGAGTTCGCCGTGTCAAGCCATCTGTAATGCCGATTCAACTTCTCCAAGTAATGAAATAAATATATTAGTTTTATTTTTGACTTTTTATTTGCTGCTAAAGAGATCGACATCAAATACTGCTCACACATATTTTAACTTCCACTACAGTGTTAGGTACCAGCAAAAGCTCCATTGTGTTATCTGCTTCTTTAATGATATTTTTCAGCGTATATATATAAACCTCCAAAGGTTATATTACGCACTAGGGTGGAGCGAAAATTTTTTTTTTTTGAAAATCAAAAACGGGTAGTTGCCAAAAGTTGCCTTTATACTAGTACATCAACTGTGTAAAATTTTACCGCTGAAAAAAAATGGCTTGAGTCTGCGCTTTTGCTCCAAAAATCGAAATTTTGGGTAAAATTTGTCATTTTTTGACATTTTTTCAAAAAAATTAAAAAATTCCTACAGAGCTGGTTAGTATTTAAAAGTGTTGCTTAGATCTTTATATTTATCTGCTTAACATATTTAAACTATAAAACAATATCTGTAGTCTGTATAATTGTAGCAAATCTGACAACTTTTTGTGAAAAATCAGCGTTAACCTCTCTATTGGAGCATACAACGAAATGTTGTTTTGAATGCATTTCTTACCTGGTTGCTTTCAAAACTACTGTGTATATAACTCATACAGGTGGTTGCATTATCCCACCCGTCTCAACCATCCAGTCATCTAGGCCCAGTGTTTTATTTATGTATTGAATTGTTATTTTTTTCCCGAAGACGAGTATAAGTTTTCTATATATCAAAGTAATTTATCTCTTCTTTATATTCACTGACTTTCGATGATTTGGATCATGCTGGTGTGATCTGCTGCACGTATATTTTTATACCATGTATTACAGAAGAGAAGCTGAGCAATGTATTGGGTATGTTCTTAATTGAACCTCTTCAGCAGTCTATTATCTTCATTAAAATTTCATGCAATTAGTACATTATGATTGGAAGTTTTGTTATCACAGCATTCTTTCAATCAATTACATTTTATATGCAATGATTTGCCTAAAAATTGATTGTATGAATTTAATTTCTAGTATGTCATCATTTATTGAACATATTACATTGAATATATGCTGAGAAGCTAGCTGTTTAATATTATAACGATTGTCACAGAGGATTGCAAACAAAATTTGCAAAAACTACTTGTTGTAAAGCAACAATATTTCTAAAGAAGTTTTAGTATGCTTTATGTCGTTTCCTGTGTTGTTCTGTACTCTAGTAATTTCTAATAAGATTTTAGATCTATTATTTAGGTGTGTAGTACATTTGGTATAAAACATCCCGCGGTATAAACTTGGATTATACATTTTGTGAGTGAACATATAAACGCTGATTGACAATCTGTGCTTATATAAAGCGGAAAATTTTATTAACTTTATGAGCTGTCTTTTGTGTGAGATGTTTTCTAAATTCCTATTCCCCATTCTTTCTGAGAAATAGCTTTCCTTATGAATTAGCTTTGCAATCTCCGACAGCAATTTCTAGTCTGTTCTGAGTATCTTTCGTTCTAGTCTGTTCTGAGTAACCAGCGGTTGCTTTAATTTTTCAAAATTATTCTCTATTTTATAAAAAAATAGCAATAGGAAGTGAATAGTACGCAGACAAAGATTTTCCTTATTGATCCTGTGAATCCATGTAGCTTAGAACGTTTTATATCGACTTGACCGTTTGATATCGTTGAAATAGCGAATGATTCAATATTATACACAATTCTAAGCTTACCCCATGCAAAATGGTTCACAGCGACAAATAAAATTCTCCTAATTTTAAATGAGCACTTATAGTCGATTAGAATCCGTACATTCCCTCATAAAGTACTATGCATTATAAGTTTATGCCCAGGACATTTCACCATCAAATGTTGTCCGCTCGTAAAAAGGGGATCTAAAAGTTAATAGGAAATTACCTAGATACGAAAACACTTAGAAAACGGCATAAAACTAATGCCAAAAAAAAAAAAAAATTATTTATAACAGCGGTTGCTTTACACATGGAGAACAAATTTTCATTGCAATTCTCTCTGACGATCACCATCACATGAAACAGCTCGGTTCTCAACATATAAAAAATGCAAAAGTAGAATAAATGATGGCATACTTATAGTTGAAATATCTGAAATCATCTTTGAAGCAAATCATTACGTAAAAAAAATACAATTGACTGAAAAAATGTTGTGGTAACAGAACTTCCAATCACTATTCATCAACTGAATGTAAGTTTGATAAATATAATAGATAGCCGAATAGATCCCTTTAATAATATTCCCATGCATTACTCTGCTTGTCATTTTTTTGTATAAACTGTAAAAATATACATGAAGATAGTTACAGCAGGATGTGGATGCAAAGAACAGATGAACAAGGTGGAAGCATCGAAAACATGCCAAATTTTTATAAAGAAAATCACAAATCAATGTATAAATAAAACACTGTACTAAGATGATCGAATAGTTGGGCCGAGTGCTATAGGAAATATAGCCACCTCCACGACGCATGTCCAAGGTAGTTTTGAAAACAAGAACTGTATTAAAAACAATAATTCGTTGTATGACCCAATAAGAGTGGTAATGCTGTTTTCTTACTAAAAGTTGTCTGTTTTGCTCCAGCTATAGGGAATAAGCACATTGTTTTATAGTTTAAATATGTTAAGCAGATAAATATAAAGGTCAAAGCAGCACTTTTAAATACTAACCAGCTCTGTAGGAATTTTTTAATTTTTTTGAAAAAATGTCAAAAAATGACAAATTTTACCCAAAATTTCGATTTTTGGAGCAAAAGCGCAGACTCAAACCATTTTTTTTCAGCGGTAAAATTTCACACAGTTGATGTACTAGTATAAAGGCAACTTTTGGCACCTACCCGTTTTTGATTTTCAAAAAAAATTTTTTTTCGCTCCACCCTATTACGCACATTACAAACTTCATAAAATTTTCTGCGCACGGCGTGCGCGCGTGCGTCTATATTATGTAACTCTGCCAATCAACAATATTTGCAATTATTTCAAAACCGACTGAAATGACTTGAAAATGTATTCCGCAGATTGTGTTAAATCTTATAGTGCTTGTCTGTATACCAAAAATGTTTAAGTGAAGAGAAAAAAAGTTTTTTTATTTGGTCTCCTTTTAGTCTCTTTTTTTAAATTTTGGTCTCTTTCAGTCTCTTTTTCTTGCAATTTAGTCTCTTTTCTCTCTTTTTTAAGAGTGACTCAGCGGTCCTAGGCCTGTTATTTGCAATGTCTTATTTTATTTTTTAAATCTGACATATTTTTCACATTTACGACTTTTAACGCATATTGATGAATTTATTATTTTACATTTTTTTTCTCTTTTAAAAATCACGGGTAAATATTATTTTTATGCCTTAATTTTAAATATGTTCCTGCTTTAATTATATAATATTCATTTAATTTTAATTATAAAGTTTTTTTTAATTTAATATTCACATGTAAATAATTTTTTAATTTGAAGGAAATTTTATTCTTTGAGCTCTTTTAATAGTTGACAACAAATTAAAATAATTTTGTAAAATAAATGCCTCAAAATGCTTAAAATTTTTAACTTAAAATAGAAAAAATAACATCAAGAAATGAGTCAAATTAAAAAAATAAATGCAATCTGCACATTGGAACATTTTAATGTATAAAATGACCTAAAAATATTTAAATTCCCATGAATATTTTTTCTCCTGTAAAACTTTTTTAATGGAACAATATTGTAAGGGTGTGCAAAGATGTTATGTTATAAGAACCTTACATAACATTTCCGATTCAAAATTTAGATCTTTGCTTAAAATAAAGTTAAAGTTAACAAAATTTAAAATTTAATCTCTATCTAATAATCCCATAAATATCCATTAATTTAATCAATAATATTTGCTTTTAGCATTCTGCTTACTTTGCTTTTATTTTTAAAGATTCGCGATGTCGTTTTCTTTGCATTATTTACTAAGTTCTAAATATATAAAATTTAAAAACCTTTATTTTTAATATTTATGTTTAAATCTATATTCATTCAATAAATCTATTTTTTCTTAATCTGGTAAAATTTCAGCAAGATTAAGCCACTATTTAACCAGATATGTGTCCTAATATATTTTTAGATTTTTCTCTTTTTAAAATTACGCGTGCCATTTTTTCTTTCAATTCAACATCGCCATTATCCACCCGCGCATTTTCAGATCATCTAGTTGAGGAACGGAAATTCTGATCTCATGAATCACCCTTTTCCAGGAAACTATAGCGTCCCTTAAAATCCCGGTTGTTTCTTGTTGCCACTCGATAATATTTTTCGACTTAACTCCCCCTGAAAATTTCTCTGCATTCAACTAGCAATTTCTTTTTCTTTTTCTGATTGGCTGAGCGTGCAGAGATCGTGGTTACTTTTGGTGGTGTCTTTTTGAATTCTCTCTCATTCTTATCTTGCTCTTGGTCAACTGAAGACGTAGAAAATTTCGGAGATAAATTTGCCGTTAGGCCTTAGGGCCTAGCGAGTATCTCCTTTTCACAATATTGTTACAATGAAAAATTTTAATTATCCAACTAGCAGGATTTTGGAATTATCATCTGTCGGCATATAGCATCAGCGGGAAGTGTGTGATTTTCTCCATAGCATCAGGATTAATGGGTTCTAACATAATGAAATGCATGCCGGTGCCTTCATCACTTTATCGCAAAGTCTTCTATTTTCCTGTGTCCGGTCTTGCGATCTCCATGTTTCCTTATTTCATCGTCAACAGTGAATGGTTTGGACAGTGTATTGTTGTCATCTTCAAAAGTAAGAGTCTTGTACAATACTGGATGAGTTGATCTTCGCCCAGCTGCCGAATTGGATTGTTTCAGTGAATCGGACGTGCAAGGCTGCAGCTTGGGCAGAGCCGTTCTTAGGGGTGTGCGACAGGTGCGGCTGCACAGGGCCTCGCGACTGAAAAGGCCTTGCACTTGGACACAAAATACTTTTTTTAATAAAAAGAAGTAGGTATAATAGAAAATCTTTAATATAAAATTATAGTTTTAATTAAGAAAATATAGTCGTCTTGGCATGAAACATAGCCTATCTTGAAGAAGGGCTTTCACCATCAATTTGTCATCATTACTTTAGAAATTGGTTCAGTAGTTTCAAAAATTACCCCTACAAACACACAAACAAGCCTTACTCCTTTCTAATAGATAGGGGGATCGAAACCTGGATCTTCGAATCACAGTATATCGGTAAAAACCATTCTTTTTCATTGATAGTATAAATAAGATTATGTTGAGTCTGAAAGGAAATAGCCTCGCACAATCCTTGCACCGGGCCTCGCTTTAAGCCGTCCTCCGTAAGGACGGCTCTGAGCTTGGGATTTTGTTTCCGCTATGCAGCAATGTTGTATGAATTGATCTTCGCCCGGCTACCAAATTGGATTGTTACAGTGAATGGGACATGCAGGGCTGCAGCTTATGATTTTTTTCCGCTATGCAACAGTATCTCCGTAGTTCTGCATTACTTAATATGAAACAGATCAGCATGTGTGACTGTATCCATTGCATAATGAACAATTGTTGTAAACCTGGAACTGGAGATCTATTTGCTAGACTGATCAGTGTAATAGAGTGGAATAGTGGTATAAGTATTCATAATGGAAAGGGTTTTTTTTACATATCAGGATCCTGATTCTATCTGTCTTATAATACAGCTCATATTCAAAATATTAGAATAATTACCTTTTTTTAGAAATTGAAAATATCGTTTGATAATTTAATGTCTTTTAATGAAAATATGCAAACGATATTTTTATTAAGAACTTATTGTTGATTAAACTTACTTGTTATCTTAAATTTAATATTATTTTTGAAAAGATTAATTGCAAAAAAAATTATTTTGAAAAGTCAAAATATTAGAATATTTATTCAAGTGGTTCAAAATATTAGAATATTTCACATTAATTCTCCTTTAATTATTACCAATTCTTAACTGGTGGCATCATTGATTAAATTCAGACTATTTTATTTAAAATCAGTATTCTTTTTTGCAGTTTGTTTCTTTTTCGTCTTAAAATGGGACGTGTGAGTGATATTCCTGAATCTACTAAACTTCGTATGGTTGATTTGTATCGGCATGGTAAAAATCAATGTTTTATAGCGAATTATTTACATTGTTCGCAATCGAGCGTTAGTAAAATACTAACACAATATTCAAAAATTGGAAAATTTCAAAATAATCGCCGAAATGGTGGCCGAAAACCAAAAACATCTGGTAGAGATGACAGGAAAGTGAAGCGTATAGTTAAGAAAAACCATTTTAAAAGTGTGCGATTCTTGCACCGAAAATGGAAAGAAGAAGGAGTTGAAGTTTCTACATCGACAACATTAAGACGTCTCCATAAATTTAAATTTGAATCTCGTGTACCGAAAACAAAACCTCTCATGACTGCAAGACAAAAGCGTATAAGATTGAATTGGTGTAAATCAAGACGTTTATGGAGCAATGAAGATTGGAAAAATATATTATTTAGTGATGAAAGTATGTTTTATGTTTCATATGGTAATCAAGGTATTCGAGTTTGGAGAATGAAGCAAGAAGCATTTGATAAAGAATGCCTTAAACGTTCCGTAAAATTTGCTGCTAGTGTCATGGTTTGGGGTTGTATGAGTGCAGAAGGACCTGGAAAGTTATGCATCGTCTACGAAAAGGTTAACTCTCTGATATATCAAGAAATTTTAGAATATTACATGATTCCATCATCAGAAGATTTATTTGAAGATGATTTCATCTTTCAACAAGATTTAGCGTCCCCGCATACCTCGGTGTCAACTAAGAATTGGTTCCGCCAACGCAACATTAAGGTACTTCCTTGGCCACCAAATTCACCAGATCTTAATTCCATCGAAAACTTTTGGTGTATAATGAAGAAAAAACTTCAAGAAAATCCTCCTTCAAGTAAAACTGAGTTAGTGGCACGTATAAAGTCTATTTGGGCTAATATTGATAGAAATGTTTGTAAACACCTTGTATATAGTATGCAAGATCGATTGTACGCTGTTATGAAAGCTAAAGGGGATGCTACAAAATATTAACTACCATTTACTTCATATTCATAAGGTAATATTGTTGCGTAAAATAAAATATTCTAATATTTTGAACCAATCTAAATTTTATTCTAATATTCTGGTGTGTTTAAAGAAGCTGTATACCTAATTTATTGTGCTGTATTTTATATTTTATAAATGTTAAAATCTTATCTAAACATTCCAGATTTAATTTATAAGAAATTTAATTGCATTTATTTAGTATAAAAAATACATAAATGACAAATAATTTTTTCTTATTACTTTTTCTCAATTATTCTAATATTTTGAATATGAGCTGTATAATCAATAAAATTAATTTTTGTTCAAGTACAATCGTGGTTTGTGTATCTTTCTACATATTTGGGGTGAGTACTTAATTATTTATATGTATTGATTTTCAGGAGTTCCGCTTCATGATAATAATTATACTACAATAATTATAACTTAAATTGTTAAAATTAATTATCTTGTTAAAAAATTAAGTTTAAAATAATCTAATTTATTAATTTCTTGGCTCAACGCAGTGTAACTTAACAAAAGAGTAAAACTGCGTCTGGGACATAGTTTCAATATGCCCCCCCCCCCCCCCCCCAGCTCAACTTTTTCTTATGACAGGCCAAAAATGAGGTTAGTAGTACAGTAAAACCTCCATAACGGACACTCCCGAATAGCGGACACCTCTATTTAACGGACAGTTTTCCAATCCCCACTCCCAAAACCTTAATTTTTATATGTTTAACCTCTGAATAACGGACATTCCGAATAGCGGACACTAATTTTGACGATGAAGGCTGAGAATTTTATTTTTAATGTGAAAAAATAAATAAATAAATAAATAAATAAAAATTCTCTAAATTTATCGGGACAATGTGTCATAATTTTTCTGAGCACTGATAAATTTAGGGTTAGGCTGGGGTAAATCCCTTTCCTGTGCCCTGTATTGAATTCAAGGGGTGAATTGGGAGAAAATGTCCCTATAAGAGCATTGGTATGCTTCCTCCCTCGTAGAAAATTCGAGATTTTATACTGTTAAGAAGCGGCAAAATGTGGTGAACAGTTATACAATTTTTTTGTAAGAAAAAAAAAAGTAAATATGATTCAAAAGTATTAAAACTATTACCTTGACTAGAACTTGACACTGAAAAGCAAATTACATGTAATCGCAAGCAAAAGCAAAAGGTGTGCACAATTCCATTTCAGTTTTATTGCTTAAAAAAATTAATTTCTGATTAATTATGTAATAGACGATGGTATATTTTTACGGTCATATATTTAGGATATATATGAGTCAAATAAGGAAACATACGCATTTCTTATCAATTTTTGAATCGCCGAGATTTTCCCAATAGCGGACACCTCCGAATAGTGGACAGTTTCAACGCTCCCGAGCTGTCCGTTATTTAGAGGTTTTACTGTATAAATTTGGCGCCCCCAAAATTTATATGCTTGGGGTGAGTGCCCCCTTCGCCCCCATTTACCACAGCTCTGCAATTTCGATCAACTTTAACATTAAATTTCTCTTGAAATAATTATTCAATTTAAAAAATTTCTGCAACCTCGTATTTATCAAACATCTTTGTATAATATCTCCAAATTTCATATTTTTGTGTGCAATATCTCTCTTAATATTAATGAAAAAAGACCTCTGGTCACAAAAAATTGTCTGTGGTGGTGTCAGCGGATGTTACTTTTTCTTAGAATAAAGAGATTAGATATTTAACTGCATTAATATTATTAGATAGCTATACATATTTATTTCATATTTCAATGTAAGGCCGGTGTCCCAGTTATACTATCGATTTTTCTTGAATGAGGTAACTGGGACATGAGTCATTGGTAACTAAACACTAAACCGTATTGGGTCCAGTTACCCTAATAGTTATAAAAATCTTTCTTTTCTTTCTTAATTTTTTTTTAATATCTTTTATTAACAAAAAATTAATTTCTCATCTTTTTTCCCCCTTATAATAAAGAAAATTATATAATATCTTAATAAAGAAAATTATACAATATCTTTATAAAGAAAATTATAAATTTTATTAAAATTACATTTTAAAGTTTTTAAAAAGCATATTGTGGGTATCAAACCAAATTTCTTAAGTGAGATTGCCAAACTTTAAAATTTTACGATACAAATGAAGAGGTATACATAAGACTAATTAACATCCCAGCAGCAGAAATTTTTTCTGCAGTCTGCAACACAAGTAAAAAGTACAAAAAAAAAAAAAAAAAAAAAAAAAAAAAAAAACAGTCTGCAAATCAATTCCTTGCATTACATTTGCAGTCAAACCTCCCAAGTATTTGTGATAGACATGAAAGAAAAGTATATTTTAAAAAAGAAGTTGCCTTTTTCCTCAGAATTTTTAACACCTCATACATTGTCCGAAAGGGGGGGGGGCTCCCCTTTGACAAAATTTGCATGTTTTTCACGATCTTTTCACGAGATGTCATTTTAGCGCGATCTTTTGACGAAATTTGCATTTTTTTCGCGATTTTTTGACAAAATTTGACGTTTTTCCGATTTTTTGACGAAAATTGATGTTTTTTCGCGATCTTTTGAATGAGTTTGCCGTTTTTTCGCGATCTTTTGAAGAAATTAGCCAATTTATCGTGATCTTTTGACGAAAGCTGCCGTTTTTTCGCGATCTCTTGAAGAATTTTGCCGTTTTTTCGTGATTTTTTGAAGAAATTAGCCGTTTTATCGCAATCATTTGAAGAAATTTTTAACTTTTTCGCGATTTTTTGGAGAAATGTTCCGTTTTTTAATTATTATTATTATTTTTTTTAATGAAATTTGCCTTTTTTCGCAAATTTTTGAAGAAGTTAACTGTTGTTTCATGATCTTTTTACGTAAACTGCCGTTTTTTCGCGATCTTTTCACGAAAATTGCCGTTTTTTCGCGATCTTTTGAAGAAATTTGCCTTTTTTTTGTGATTTTTTGAAGAAAATAGCCGTTTTTTCGCAATCATTTGAAGAAATTTTTCACCTTTTCGCGATTTTTTGGAGAAATGTTCCGTTTTTTCATTTTTTTTTTTAAAATGAAATTTGCCTTTTTTCGCAAATTTTTGAAGAAGTTAACTGTTGTTTCATGATCTTTTTACATAAACTGCCGTTTTTTCGCGATCTTTTGAAGAAATTTGCCATTTTTTCGTGATTTTTTTTTTACGTAAACTGCCGTTTTTTGCGATCTTTTCACAAAAATTGTCGTTCTTGCAATTTTTTGAAAAAATTTGCCATTTTATGCGATTTTTTGAAGAAGCCGTTGTTTCGTGATTTTTTTTACAAAATTTGCCGTTTTTTTGGAATTTATTGAGAAAATTGCCTTTTTTTTCGCGATTTTTTTGAAGAAATTTACCGCTTTTCGCGATGTTTTGAAGAAACTTGCCTTTTTTTCGCGATCTTTTGATGTAATTGGCCGTTTTTTGTGATTTTTCGACAAAATTCACGTGTTTTCCGCGATCTATGACGAAATTGATTTCTTTTCGAAGAATATTTGTCGAAATTTGTGATACATTTTATGTCCAAATTTTTGGAATTAGGGCCAAATTTTTTAAATTTTTGTAAATTTTTAACAGTTGAAAAATAATCTGCAGATCTTCCCAAGAATCTGCGACGTCCGTCGCAGTGTTGCGCCGATTCTGCTCCCAGGACTAACATTATTAGAAAATTATTGAAACCAATAAAAAATTCTTCTGTTCAATATAGAAACATTGTTACATTCTCCACAAGTTTATTGGGCATATCACACTTCATTTGGGGTGAATAAAAAAGGAGAATGAGGTACTTATGTAGCTGTTTGTTCATAGATTTATCTCCCTTCCCCCCCCCCCCCTTAAGATAACCATTTATCTTTAATACTTATTACCAAAACTAAAGTACACAAGTACTTGCTTAATTCCTATAGCATTTATTGCTTTTTTTTTTTAAGACTCTTTGACAGCAAAGTCCTCCCTTATGCTCTTTAGTTTATGTATAATTTACATGATCTGCCTGATTAAAATCTTTTAAAGTTGTTTACACTTTTTCAAACAGGACCTGATATATCATATTAAAAAATACATACATGTGTGGATTGCAGACCCTCCTGATCCAGTTGCCTCATAAAAATGGGGCAACTGGACTCACAAAGAAAGAAAAATTGAACACACACATTTTTTTTTTAATTTTTAGACATTAAAATTTAATTTTTATAATTTCCGTCTGTTAGAGTGAATCTAGCTGAACACATTTACTAGGCCCAAACTTTATTTCAAATGATTATTAACTTTTGGAAGCTGAATTTCCAGAATCTCCATAGCCACATTATAAAATCATGGCCCAATTGCCCCATGTAACTCTATATCACTTATATGGTTATTTTACAGTGTTACATAAAATAATTTTACTGTACTATTGTCTTAGGGTGATAATTGCTTAAAATGCATTTTAGTGTCATTATGTTATTTGAAACGCTATGAAATTTGCATATGTTACTAAGGCTTACTGCAGCATATTCTACATTAAAAATATCTGTACTGCAAACTGTTCACCATTGAAAATATTAGATATACCAATTATAGTCCTTTTATAGGGCAGAACAAAAGTATTCAAAGGCAGTGCACTTTATTGCCAATTACTGAATGAAATGTTAATTTCTATTATCTCTATTAATTTCTTGTATCTTTATGTATAAGTATGTTGTCAGTTAACTTTTCAAGTACATTTAAATTCACTTTCCACAAATAAATTTTGCTCAGATCTTCACAATAACCTTTTGCACCAAAATTTTTTTTGTGTATGTATTTTTTTCTTTTATGCTGGCAGCCCTTTTGGTAGGAAAATACATGTTTAAAAAAAAAAAAAAAAAAAATCTGTGTTTTATTTTCATGTTCACAAAGCCACTTGCCTTGCTAGTTTATTAATAAAGTTTTTGCAACTTACTTTTTCCAGCCTCGCCACAGTGATGAAAACTCTATATACAATAGCAGTTCAGTTGCTCAAGCTCATTCAAGAAGTATGTCATACATTTCTTCAATCTTTATTTTTTTAATTAGTCGCTTCAGAAAGAGTAAAGATGATACTATATTTTTAATGAATGGATGTTTATTCAATCACATGTATGTGTTTATAAGCAGGTTGTATATTATTGTATTATCTTTGACCGATGACAGATTCTTAAACTGTTATTTAAACAGAATTTAATGTCACTCCCAATGAAAAAAAAAAAAAAAAAAAAAGTTGTAAATATACATAGTACAAAATATATTCAATTTTTAAAACTTAAGATGCACGATTTTTAATCTTATATAAAACAATGGCATTCACATTTGTTGAAGAATTCCATATTTATGTTCATATCTTAAAGAACATCTACAGAAAAATATGCATTTGGCATCACTGTTGTAAAATATTGCACAAATACAACAAAAAGCAATTTTGTCATTTAAGAAAATAAACCAGGAAAGAAACATCTGTTGTTGAATCTAATGATATATCTGCCTTCATTTGTTTATAACATTTAATATATAAACTTAAAATTAAATCATTCATTTATGTTTTATTTTATTTATTAGTATATACTTTATTTATTTATTTATTTTGGTTGTTATGGGAAAATGGCAACAAAAAGATAATAATCTACTATTTACCAACTTTTTATTTTATTTTTATTTTATTTTTCACTTTTTACAGAATTGAAGTATGTGAGTTGCCAACTTAAAGAAATAGTTTAAGAACTACAAAAAAATTAATATCTCTAAAATAAAATGAGATTCAATTTTCAAACAAATTGCATTTAAAAATACTTTTTCCCATCTATACGACAGTTTGAGAATTGAAAATGTGTGATGCTTAGAAGTTATGAAAATTGCAGTAAAAATTATCATATACAATGATACATCTGCTTTATTTTATGGCTGGCTTACACAATGGAACATTATTTTTTGGAGACAACACTTAAATTGCTGGCTGAAAGAAATAGGATACCAGGAGGAAAAAATAAAAATGTTGCATACATGTTACTGTAGTTATATATATTTAAACAGTATAACAACAACATCTGTTGAGCAATGTATTCCAAATTTTATCAACATTAATTTATTTGAAAATTTAAAATATGAAATTGGATTAAATTTTTTTCATTAGATTTTTACATATCACAGAAATAATTAGAAACACACCATAGCAGAACTACCTGTTGAGCAATATACACTAAAATCTAATTGGCAAGTTTTTCTTTTGTGATCTATATGCAGTTTAATGAAATTTTATATATTGGTTCTTACAGTGTAGTTAAGGAATAGAATAAATAAGCATAACATTGGCATTAGCTGGGCGATATAAATCCAATGCTGATTTATACCTAGGCCTAACTTAATCTAAAGTTTGAAAATTAAACTCCATGCATTAGTTCTTAAGATAGAATGGCCATAAAAATGGTGTCACAGACAGACTGACAGACACACACTCCTCAAAAATAGTTAAATCATGTTCAAGACATCCAGAAGCGAGTAAGAAAAGCAAAAAACAAAAGTCAAAATTTTTTATGATTCTAATACTTTTCTATGTATTAGAAGAATGTAAAAATAAATCAGTCTTTTCAATAATTCTTTTTAGAGTTCTGTACTTAAGTTAAAACAGAACCACTATAAGATCGCCCCTGTGTCTGTCTATCCGTCACAGCCGTTTTACTCGTGAACTATAGAAGGTAGAAAGTTAAAATTGGATAAAGTAATAAAGACTATTGATCTAAATATTTACAGATTATTAACACTAGAACCGCGAAGCAGGTCAATTTGACCCAAATCGATGTTTCATTTCTCACCGCGCAAAAAGTATTCATTGAAAAAAATTATTCCTTTTCCGACTTTTAATATTTTAAGGTAAACAACAACTTTCCATATTTAATAGCGAACAACATAGATAATTTTTGAGTTATAACCAGTTATACCAAGAACTGTGAAGCGGGTCATTTTGACCCGTAATAAATTTTTATGCATAAATGACAAAATAGAGATGCATTTTTTCAGAAGTAATGAGGAAGTATATATACCGCACTCCTAATTCCTTTAATAGGCAGAATCGGAATGGGGGATAGTGAAAATTTTGAATTAAGATCTTAGAATGATCTTTGAATTAAGATCATGAAAAATGGATGATTGCAGTAGATTACAATGAATATTTAAAAGTAGCATTGAAATTACTTGTATTATGCATTTATTAAAAGTTTAAATAAGATTCCCAATATCTTAATATTACTGTCAAAGAAGCTTTGGAATGTTAGCAACTATTATCTGAAAATTACTATGAATGCAAATTATTGAGGATGAGTATATCTGCCTGTAAATGAAGAAAATTAAATTCTAATGATGAAAATGAAAGTGACAATAGCTCTGTTTATATTCTTAAATTTTTTGTACTTTTTCATTGGATTATAGATGAAAATTTATCAGAATTGAACGAAAGTTTGTGATATTTATCAGGAAAAAAAAAAAAAAAAAAAAAAAAAAAAATCTAATACAAAAAAAGAATTAAGAATTTGAACAAAATTTGAACTTTATATTCATGAAAATTTGTAAAAATAAATAAAAATAACTTGCACATTCAACACTACAAGACTAATTATATAAAAGGGCCTAACATAAGCGTAGATAAATGATTATTTCTTTAAAAATCTGTGAGTAGGTTTACTCAGTATATGTTTAACAAAACCATATCAATTGCAAAAAACATAGAAACTGTAAATCGCTCAAGACAAGAAATACAAGTCTGTAAAAATGTCAAAATTGAAATTACTTGCGGCACATATGCTATCACATTCAGACAACCATCATAACTATTTACTAAGGAGAAAATGGTAAAATTGTTTTGTTGCTTTGCAGTCTGTTAAAATTTTAGATAATTCTAAAAAATACTAAAGACACTTTTTTACAACAATGCACTTACATTCAATGTAGCTGTGTGATTACCCCGATGACAGGAATTTTGCTTAAGTCAAGACTGGTCCTTATAAGAGGCCAATGAATACAATTTATAATATTTTGTATTTTGCTCTATTATCAATGTTCGCATTTTATGCAAATCTGTAACCTGAAAATCTATTAGTATACGTCAATTTATTCAAAACTTAGTAGAAGACATACAAACTCAATTTGTTATTTCTTGTGCCTTCCTCCCCCCTTCAAAAAAAAACAAAAACAAAAACAAAACAAACTTGTCATTTGGGAAAGAAGAAATACTAAAAGCAGTGAAAAATGCAAGCTAAGCATAACAGAGTTCGTTATCACACTTAAAAAAACAGGGATGCCACTTTTCCGCCGAAAGGCGGATTTCCGCTTTTTTTAATTTTTAAGAATTTTCGATTTTCGTTAAGCGATCACGAAATAAAATAGCGATTTTCGTCCAACGATCGCGAAAAAAATAGCGATTTTCGTCGAACGATTGCGAAATTACACAGCAATTTTCGTGAAGCGATGGCGAAATATAGCAGCGATTTTCGTTAAAAGATCGTGAAATATAACAGCTATTTTCGTTAAAAGATCGCGAAATATAATGGTGATTTTTGTCAAAAGATCGCAAAATAAAACAGTTATTTTCATCAAACGATCGCGAAATACAACAGCTTTTTTTCGTCAAGTGATCGCGAAATATAGCAGCAATTTTCGTTAAAAGATCGTGAAATATAACACCGATTTTCGTTAAACGATTGCGAATTATAACGGTGATTTTTGTCAAAAGATCGCAAAATAAAACGGCTATTTTCATCAAACGGTCGCGATATAAAACAGCAATTTTTATCAAACGATCTCGAAACGAAACGGTGATTTTCGTGAAACGATCGCAATGTGAAACGGGGATTTTCGTCAAACGATCTCGAAACGAAACGGTGATTTTCGTCAAACGATCGCGATGTAAAACGACGATTTTCATCGAACGATCATGATGTAAAGCGGCAATTTTCGACAAACGATCGCGATGTAAAACGGCGATTTGCGTCAAACGATCGCGAAGTAAAATGACGATTTTCGTCAAACAATCGCGTTGTAAAAACGACGATTTTCGTCAGACAATCGCGATGTAAAACGGCGATTTTCGTCAAAGGATCGCGAAATAAAACGGTATTTTCCGTCAAACGATCATGTAATAAAGCAGCCAAAAAAAAAAAAAAAAAAACTTGCAAATTTTTGCTATTTACTCCTGGAATAATCATCGAATCTATTGCTGGGTTACTTAAATTGATTTAAAATGATGTGATACATAAAATTCCTCACTGAATTTGTTGCTGGATTAAATTAATTCATGTAAAATACTGTAATCATTTTTATTACAGTATCATTTTTATTTACTCTTATAAAGAAAAAAAAAAAAAAAAAAAAAAAAAAAAAAAAAAAAAAAGAGCTTCAATTCTTTTTTAATTTATTATAAACAATATAGTTTACAAAATTCATGCATAAATGTTGTGAAAATTTTGTAAATTTTACTTTAAGCATAATTTCCTCTTTTTGGCCATTTTCTGAGTGGCATCCCTGAAAAAATGAAAATTAAACTAAAGATAATGGTTCAAAATATAATGCACCCTCATGTTTTTTGGTAAATGTGCAAAATCTTTAACCATGTTTTTCAAGCAATACATGCAATAAATTGGATTAGATAAATCAGTAAGCAACTTGTATTTTTTATATTTTTAAAAATTATTCTTATATTTACATCTAAATTCATTTGAATGGGATAGTCTATTTCTTATGGTTATTGAGGCCAAGTTTATTTATGTTTGAAATATGTGTTCAATATCTGTTCAATATATTTTCATCATACCGAATGAAATGTAATTTTGAATAATAACATTTTCTCAAATGTAGGAAATTTCTGCTATTTTATGTGTAAAAATATAATGTAAATATTAAGAAATATTGATTATTATAAGAAAATATAAACTTTTAACTAACCAAATTAATTATTTGGGCATATTTATATATTCTTTTCCATCCCTGGTCAAATTGACCCGCTCTGGGGTTCTAGGTATACAGGAAGTCCTGCAGTTCTAGTGTTTAAGCATTCAAAAATGTATTTAGGAAAAATGTAGAGTGGTTAATTTGAGTAAGTTACTTGGAAAAAAAAAAAAAAAATCTTTTCTTTGTAAATCACGTGAAAGTTTTTGTAGTGCTAACCTCAAAAATATATTTATTTTAATTTTAAGTATTATATTTTCAGAGATATCGTGGAAAATGTAGTTCTATTTCCAAATTCCGTCTATTTCCAAATGTACTAAAACTAAAATTATGAAAAAATTAAAGATAATACACATTAATTTTCAAAAATTAAAATGTGTATCACTGAGTACAGAAATGTAAATGAGAAACTTAGGTAATTTTTAGCACAAATAAAAGTATTATTATTATCAAAAGTACGAATTCTTTTGTGTAAAGTAGTAAAAAAAAACCCAAGGTAAAATTAAAACACCCAGGTAAAATATCTAACCATACATAAAGGCAAAGAAATGTGAAATCATTTGGATTCTTTGTGAAGGTCATGAAACTTTAAATATACAGCAGAAAAAATGTGAAAGTAAAACACTTATATACTATTCATAAGTTACTTCAATTCTAGTGCAAAATTCGAAAAGCCATGAATTATATTTTTTTCATTGTCACATAGTTCCTGTAAAAGTTCATTGTAACAATTTACTTATGATTGTTGCCCATATAATTGATCACACAGGCAAATTTTATAGAAATTTTATTTTGATATTTTAAAATAAAACTATAGACAAAGAGCTCTTTATGTTGATGATTAGTAGGTATTGTTAATACACCGCTGCAACTGTGCAACTCTGAAAAATCTTACCGGTCTATCACAATACTTTTTTTTTTTTTCTCTTGTAATTCCCTCAACAACAACATAAGATATGTATAAAATTTATTTTTGTAACTAATCAGCAAAAATAAGTATGTTGTAGCTAAACAATTTATTTATCATTCTTCTTATCCTAGGAATAGTCGAAGTGTGTTTATATGAATTTTCAGAACGGAATTTGAAAATTGATCAAATGAGAGTCAGGCATGTATTTTCTTTTAGTGCACACAGCGTACCTTGTGCACAGTGACACGGTGTACACAGTGAGCACAGTGCACCTTTTAGTATACTGTGCTTTTTAACAAGGTAGTTTGAAATCGGTAAAAAATGTAATTAGTGTATTTTCAAAATACAAAGTACTTTGTACCTGGGTGCAGTTTTCTCTTTGCACGCCCCTGTTCATATATTTATTAAAGATATCTTTTATAGAATGAATATTATACATTTTAAAATAAAACATTAAGAAGCAGTAAAATGTGAAACATATGAAAAGTTTGGGAGGGGGAGGGAATAAGTTGGATGTGCCAATCCCAAAACTTTCTTCTATCTGATACATGTTAATACTTCAAATTTTACTAATACAGTACCAAAATTAAATGGCAATCTATGTCCATCATGAGGATTGTAAAGATATGAAATTCCATGCAGTAGTTCTTGAGATAGAACTATTGTGGAAATTGTCTAAAATGTAGCACAGCAGCACCAGCTGTTGAACAATACATACAAGAAACTAATCAGCGTTAGTTTATATCAGTCTAACTGAATCTAAAGTTTTGTGAAATTCTGTGCATTAGTTCTTGAGATAGAGCGCCCACAAAATTTTTGTGACAGACAGAGTCACTGACACAGTGATGGGCAGACATTTTCTATAAACCATCAAATCATGTTCAGGATTTTCTAAAACTTAAATCCATCAGGAAGCAGAAATAAAAAAATTTCATGAATCCAATACTTTCTCTTTGTAAAGATAGATGAAAGTAAAAAATGAAAGAGCAGTGTTATTTATCAAAAATATTATTTATGTTTAGAATTGCTTAATCACTTTTGTGGAGCACAGAGTTATACAATTCATGTTTTCTGAGAGAAAATGGTGTTATGGACAAGAAGCATATTGCATTTCTAATGTAGTAATTTATTATTAGACACTGTAATGTAAAAAAATTGCTAATTATCAATGTAATGCATTATCGGGTAATTTTTAATTATGTTTGTGACAGCTGATATTAGATCTTTTCTAGCTTAAATTGAGAAAAAAAAATATGAATAATCTTTATTATTTATGTAAAAACTTTTACATTTTCAATTAAAAATAAATAGCAATAAATTATATGACTTATTTTAAATCTAATTGTAAAAATATAAAATAATTGTTTCCTTTGCTTCTTTTCACTTTATGATGTAAAATTTTGATTTTTCTAGATGGAAGAGCTAATAATTCTTATCGGAGCAAAACACCCACCGCTGATTTGTACAGTACACGAGATAAAGAATCTGTAACTATATCAAGGCCAAAAACTCCCCTTGTTGATACCAGAAATTGGTCTGTTTCATCTTCTGATTTCCAAACTAGTTCTGAAAATCAGAAGCTCATTCAAGGATCTTCCAACATATCAAATTCATTTTACAACCTCAGGCCAGCAACTTATAATTTATCTGATCATGAAATTCTTGAATGCAGTCCTGACAGACATGGAAATCCATCATGGTATTCTGATCAAGGAAGAGGTAGAGATTGGCATAGTCATAACTATAGGGACTCATCACTCGCAAAAGAAAATGAAGATGTATTTTCTAAATCATTCATCAATGCACATACCCCTGAAAATTCTCATTTTAGTTTAGCATCACCTCATCTGAGAAATTCCTCTGTGGAACCATTAAAGAGATTTCCTTTCCAAAATAAATTGCATATTAATCAAGATGCATGGCAGCATGATATCCATCACCATGATTCTAATGGAAATAATCAAGCATCTGGTAATTCAACTGGTTCCAATGCATATTTTGACAATCAGGTAGGCAGTTTAAATGATGACAGATATGCATTTGATGATACAAATATGAATTATATGTATAGCCAGCTTTTATATAAACCTCACTTACCAGTACATCAAATTACTCATACTTCAAATTCAAATTTTATTAATTCATTGATTTCTCCTTTGAAAGAATCGCCTCATTTTATAGACCCATTCCATAGCAATACTCAAAATATTTATCCTTCCTCTCTTCATTCGAATAATTTGCGACTTGATAAAAGTCCTCATAATAAACATGGGACATCGTTTGAACATGAAATTCCAGTGCCATATAGCAGCAATGAATATAGCAATAGCGATGCAAAAAGCCTCCCAAAAACTCCTGTGAAAGAAGATAATAAGAATCAAGGATTGACTTTTCAAGAGATGACTGTAACTTTACATAGGCTAGAGAATGGATTTGGTTTTAGAATTGTTGGTGGTACTGAAGAAGGTTCTCAAGTAAGTGGATACTCAATTTTTTTTTTTTTTTTTTTTTTTTTTTTGAAGATGAAATAATGAAATTTGCCCATTTGTTTACTTAGTTGATCTTTGCTATGAGAAGAATGAAGAGTTGAAAACATTTGTTTGATATGATGAAATTCTTATGAAATACAAATCGAGGATCTGTTATTATGAAAATAAGAACATACCTAAGTAAAATTTAACTAAATTATTTCAGTTAATGATTGTCAGAATTGCTGATTATTCTGCTTTCCCATGAAGTTATGGTTTTTCAGTTTTTATTGCTGTGTTAAGCCAATTCTCTTAAATGTTACAGAAATAAATGAACATACAAGCCATAACATACATTTTGCTTCTGATAGATAAACAATTTTGATCGTCTGACATGTCTCAACTCTACAAGCAGAGAGATTCTGACACAGTGGTTGAATTTCCAAGAATTCCTTTACAATTAATACATTGCTGAACAGAATTATAAACCTTTTTTTTTTGTTGTTGTTTATGTGTGTTTAATTATAATTTCAACCAGGTTAATTTTACTTTAATAAAATAAAGATGATAAATTATAGAAATCCTGTAAGGTCTCGCTTGTAAGCACCCCTTTTCCCAAAAGCATAAACAGTTAAATTTAGAAAAAGGTCTTATAGTAGTTTTTTTTTAATTCATCAAAAAAGTGTTTTTGTGATTAATTTAGAAGTAAAAGAAGTGATGAGAATCTTATATATTTCTGCAGATTTTCACTTAAATGAAGCAAGGGACACACACACCATATAAATCTCTTGTAAAAATTTACCCCCTATTTGTATTCCAGCTCCGAAATTTAAAATCTTTGTCATTTTTTTTTTTTTTCGAATTTTTCTATTTATTTTTTATGTTATTATATCGAACACAGTGTTAGAATTCCTAAAAAAAAGTCACTGGTCCCAAGGACCAGTAAGCATGAGAATTTACTGGTCCGCAGACATCATCACTGGTCTGCTACATAAAATTCTATTAAATAATTTTAACACTTAGAGTAAATTTTCTGTACTTTTTAAAGAATAAATGTGCAAGATACAAATTTAATTATAAAATAATGCTTATTTAAGTGTAAAAGATAACAAGTATCACTATTGTTTGCATTTCTTTTAAAATGGGGCAAGACAGGTTTATTGAAAAAGACATTTTTGCTGAAAAAAGGAATATTTTTGTTGAGTAAATGGGTACTTTGCTTAATGAAATGATGCTTTTAGGCGTCACATTCATTCAGAAAGATTTGGAGCAATAAAAAACCGATTGGGAAGCATGAAAATCAGTTTTTGGAACAGCAACAACAATTTTGAAGCAAGAAAATAAGTTTTTTAAAACAGAAAAATTCTCTCCCGGCATTCACTTATTTATTTTTTTTCGTGCTTTTTTGTCGAAATTTCCGTTTTTTCGCGTTATTTTGACGAAATCTTTTATTTTTATTGACGAAATATACCGTTTTTCGCGATATTTTTTGACAAAATTTGCCGTTTTCTCGCGATTTTTGGGGACATTTGTCGTTTTTTCGCGATCTTTTGAAGAAATCTGCCGTTTTCTCGCGTTTTAGGATAAAACTAGTCATTTTTTCGCGCATTTTTTGACGATATTTGCCGGAAATTAATCGTTATTTAGCGCTTTTTTAACAAAATTTGTGGGTTTTTTCGCAATCTTTTGAGGAAATTTGTCGTTTTCCGCGATTTTTTTGACAAATTTCGCGTCTTATCGAGATTTTCGGATAAAATTTGTCTTTTTTCGCGATTTTTTGAAGAAATCTGCCGGGTTTTTTTTTGCAATTTTTTGAAGAAATTAAAATTTTTCCTCAATTTTTGGAAAAAAATCTGCCGTTTTTTCGCGATCTTTCGAAGAAATCTGCCTTTTGTTTCGGGTTTTGGAATGAAATTAGCCATTTTTTCTTGAATTGTTTGACAAATTTGCCGTAAATTAGCCGTTATTTCGCGATTTTTTAACGAAATTTGCCGTTTTTTCGCGATTTCTTAACGAAATTACGCGTCCTGTGGGACGCATAAGAGCTATTTTTTGCGCCCCATTGCCGATTTTTTGAGTAATTTACACGCTATAGTGCGTCTGCGGCATCACTGATAATAATAATAAAAAAATCTTATGTACGATTGGTTGCAGTTTTCTCAGGGCCTGAAAAAAGGCACTGGTCCTGCATACCACTAAATTTCCCCCCCCCCTTCTTAAAGATTGCTGGGGGGGGGGGATGTAAATTACATCAAAAGATCACTAAAAAACAGAAAATACATCAAAGAATCACAAACAAACAAACAAACAAACAAACAAAAAAAAAAAAATAAAAGGAAATTATATAAGGATTGTTGGAAAAATGCAAATTTTGTCAAAAAATAATGAAAAAGTACAAATTTCTTCAAAGGATCCGAAATAAATCATGAATCTCATAGAAGGATTGCCAAAAAAGCACATTTCGTCAAAAGATTGCAAGAAAAACGCAAATTATGTCAGATCTAAAAAATGCTATCAAAGCATTGGTAAAAAACATGAATTATGTAAAAAAAATTCGGAAAAAACAAAAAACAGAAATTACGTCAAAAGATTATGGAAAGATCATGAATTTCTCGAAAGATTACCAACAAACACATATTTTGCCGAAAGATTGTAGGAAAGAAATGTGAGTATGCTAGATCCACAAAGAAAACACAGTCAAAGGATCGCAAAAAGCACAAATTTTGTCAAAGGACTGTGATAAAAAATGTGAATGTCATTAAAAGATTACAGTAAAAATGTGAATTAAGTCAAACGATCATGGAAAAGCGTGAATTTCATCAAAAAATCATAGAAAAAGGTGAATTCCGTTTAAAAAATTGTAAAAAAAAAAATCCCATAAATTTTGTAAAAAAAACAACAACAAAAAAAAAAACAATTTTGTTTAAAAAACTGCCATAAAAAATCAAATTCCATTAAAGAATCATGGGGAAAAAAAAAAAAAAAAAAGGCTTATTTCATCAAAGGATCGCAAATGAAACGTGCATCTCGAAAAATAATGGAGTAAAAAACCAAATTTCATCAGATGATTGTGGGAAAAATGTGATTTTTGTTAAAGAATTGCAAAAAAAACCTCACATTTTGACACATGAAAAAAATTCATGAAATACTGAAGAAATAAGCAAATATCCCGAAATAAAATGAAACTTTTGTGAAAAGATCGTGAAAAAATCCTGTATAAGTGATCCCTCTGATTATTTTTCATCACATTTGCTAGGTTGGGGGGGGGGGGGAGATTAGCAGTATTTTTCAGTAGTTTGAACATTTCTGCATATAAATTTAATATTTGTTAGTTAATTTGTTGATTTTACATTTAATTTGTAAATTAAACACACACACACACAAAAAAAAAAAACCTGTAATTTAATTTTTGCTAGTCTGTTTGTTGCTCATTTTTACAACAATAACTGAGTTTAAAATGTACCTCTACTAAGAGGAAAACACACATACAAAACCATTTCTTTTGAATATCATGATGTAATTTAGGGTTGCCACGCCAATAGGAAAACTGGAAAATCGGTAAAACACGGGGAATTTTAAATCTCCTCCCAAAACAGGGAAAATCCAGGGAATTTCTTTAAAAACCTAAAAAATCTGGAAAACACAGGGAATTTGGTAATGGCAAATTATAACATTTCTAATTAGCCTTCATACATGCATATATTTTTTCGTACTCAACATGGAATAAATGCATTGCAGTACAGGGAATTTTTTTTTCAAGATTAGAGTGGCAACCTTGTAATTGTACAAGGTGGCTATAATTAAACTGAGATATCTCAGAGTGTACTGCAAAATGATCAAATTGAGTGAATGACACAAAATTTGGTTAAAAGATTAAACAAGACGTGTAATGAAAAATTCCTGGAAAAAAAAAAAATCACTGCTAATAGAATTCATGATACTGTGTAAGAGAAAAGAGAGTTAAAAAAATGCAAAATCAGTACTAAAATAATTAAATGTGCTAAATAAATGTACTTTTATTAAAAAAAATATCTGTAAAACTCAGTCTATTAGATAAAATGATCTACTGCAGGGGAAAAAAAGTGTTTCAAACTCTGATGGCAAGCTTTGAAGTGGGAATTTTTGATTTCCAGGCTACTTTGAATGCACTACAAAAACATTTAATCTGTGCAAAAATAATAATAATAATATATATATTTTTTTAATTTAACTTGCAGAAATGATCAGATGTCATTAATTTATTTAATTAAAATAATGACTTTTTAATTTGTCGTGTGATCGGAAGTTTTTTAACTATAAGTATTGAAAATTTCATGCTTAAAAAAAATTACCATTTCTGTCAATTACATCTTTAAAATGTGACACAATTTGTTAGTCTATTGTTGAAATAGTTATAGATAAACATTGCAGAATTCTATTTTTGAGTGTATAAATCATAATGACATAAACTATAAAACACATTTCTGTATAACTTTTTCTAAATGAGTTCTCTTTTGTTTGAAGGAGTTTATTATTAAAATTGTTAGATTTTTTGGTGTCTTGACTTTTTGTCAAATAAAATTTAGAGTGATTCTTGTATTTCAGGTGGCAGTTGGCCATATTGTTCCTGGTGGTGCTGCTGATATTGATGGAACTTTAAAGACAGGAGATGAGATTTTGGCAGTTGATGGCCAAAGAGTGGTAAATACATCTCATCATCATGTTGTTCAGTTAATGAGTACTGCCGCAGATAATGGAAGAGTCACCCTTCATGTAAGACGGCCAGTTACTTCAACAGGTAATTTCTAAACATTCTCTTGGATGAAGCTGGAATTATGATTACAAGGTTTACAATTTTTATCTTTAAGTATCAGACAAACTTCAGGGAAAACCCCAATTTCCCTAAAAACCTAGGAAAACTGTTCAATTTAGTCTGGAAAATATCCAATCTATTTTTAAAGTTAATCTCAGTCAGCAATCAAATGCCCTATAGTGGTCAGCAGAGACCCAGAGTCAGAATGCTCTGGAGCCATGTTTATTTTGGAGCTAGAGCTCAAACTTTTCCCCTGCTCCAGTGCTCTTTTAGTTTTTCTAATAATCTTTTAAATCTTTTTTTTTTTCTGTCTTTTAAGTTTTTGAGGCTTAAAATATTTTTATTGCATCATTATTCAGTATTTTAATTACAGTAGACTCTCTTATATCCACAGTTTTAAAAAGCTGCAATCACCTAAAATCTGCACATTATTAACAGATGTAAACAAAGAAATTTTCAATTCAGAATTAGGGAAAAATTACAGACATTTTTAGTTCATATCATTTCATATGTATTTTAAAATGTAATTATTGATAGTATGACTGAACTTATGGTTTTACATGAATAAAGCATAAATTTATTACTTAAAAATAAATAAATAAATCAAAATAGTGTTAGTATCTCTGGTAATCACAATCTTTTTTACCAAATATTAATCAAGCATTTTTGGGTATTAAGACTAGCTAAATTTAAAATAAAACTTCTTTACTTTATGATTTGCTGTGAGTTACCTTTATGAGGGTACCTTTATGAGAAAAGTTTCATTGAATAATTAAAGGAAAATGTATTACATTTTTATTATGTATATTTAATTATACATTAATTATTTACTTAACATTAGTTTTAATATTTTAATCATTTTAAAAAATCTTACTTTTTATCAATATAGTTTAATATTTTACTTACTTATTTTAATAATTTGCTATATTGCAAGCATTTTTTATAATTTTAATTGCACTATCACATTCACATTAACTGTTTAAAAATATATATAAACAAAGCTATGGCGAGAAAAATGCAAAATTCTAAAATCCACACAACCTTTGGTCCTGAGCTGTATGGATTTGAAAAAAATTTACTGTATATCATTTTTTAGATTTTTTAAAAATGAAAACTTCTCACAAAATAGGCATCATTTCACTTCTACCTTCTACCTGAGTTAATTGGTGACCTAAAAATAAATATGACCACCTATTTTTTACATATGTAGTTGCACAATGCTACTTGTTTGAAGAGTGTGGAAGAAATGTAAGATTTTCGCATTTAAAATTCCACCAAACTTTCTTTTTAAAAAAGTAAAAGATAAACAATGTCAGATTTTCTGAACAAGCATTTCAAGTTTGGTGGGAGGAAAAAGGTATTTTGTCAGATCTTTAATGAAGATAAAGATAGGATTTGTGAGGGAAAAATTAACTGTGCAAAGAGTTCAAACATAAGGCATATTGACAGAAATCATATAAAAATTGCAATTAAAAATCTGAAACTCAAAAGCCAGAGCATTAGTCGGAGCCCCTCTCCTGCTTCCCAAAATCTGGAATTTTTCAAAAACATAATAATAACAAAATTAAAACAATCTCATGTAGGATATGAATAAAATTATATTTTGAATATTTTTAAATTATGTAAACAAAAATTACTGATTTATTATTAATAACAATGAAAAAGAAAATAAAATGGCTAACTAATATTCGATCTACAAGTTCTACCTTATTTTTTCCTTATAGTTATATAATTTATATAAAAATTTTTGATAAATGATTTTTAATAAATCTTATTTCTTAAATAATTTCGCTTGTTGATCAAGCTGCAAAACTTTTAAAATGACAATTTTTAACCATTTTTGTGAATTCTGTCAGAAAAAAATTAGAAACCATGAGCAGATAGACCATTTCAGAATGCTTGTGAAGGGAGGGTGGATACAAGACAGTAAACCAAACTCTCCCTATTATATGTGTTTTCAAATAATACAGTGGTGTAGCCATAATATTTTGTTTTCGAAGAAGAAGGAGTGAGGAAATATCTGATGAATTCTTTTAGACGAATCGTAATATAAATTAATTTTAAGCTATAATTTGATTTAAAAAAAAAAAAACGAATTTTCCCTAATTGTGGTATAGGGATCTATGTTCCCTGCATCACTGAAATAACTTATTTCAGTGGTTGCACACAGAATTCTCGCTGGCTTTTGACCAATATTAGCAATTTGGCAAATAACAAATAAAAAACAGTCGCCAAATAAAAAGGAATGTTAGCAAAATAGATTCGGCTTCTACTACGGAAACTTCTATTCGGAAACACTGAAAAATGTTTCTTTAACTTTTTACTGCATCTCTTTTTTCCAAATGTTCTAAAGTAACCTAATTTTTTTTTTAATTCCTTATAAAATAGAAATTCAACTGTCTGCTAGAAAAACTATTACAAATACATTCAAAATGTCTTCCATTCCTAAATGTGTAAATTTTTCAGACATTCTTTTAGCAGTCTATATGAAAATCAAAATATATACCATAAATTGTTATGAAATTTCAATTTAGTAGAAAAAATTTGACAAGCCAACGATTACTTTGAATACAACTAATAAATAGTATGGTAAATGGCTAAATTTCAACATCGCATTGCAGCAAAACTTTTATTTATTTGGGTCCTGATGTGAATAATTTTGTTTGTGTTTTTTTCCGGCACAATGAAAGTACATAGATAGTCATTTACTGATAATATATAAATACATATTGCATAATCTTTTCTGTCTTTGGTTGTTGCTAAACTAAACTGATATTGAGTCAGTATCTCTATAAATAGAACAATGTAAATGGCAATGTGAGATTGAACATGTAAAGTGACATCCAATTAATTGGCAATGCGGGTAAGAATCTGTATTGGCACAGATATACAGGGTGTCCCTAAACTAATGGCATATACGCTAGGGGGTGATAGAACACATCAAGACGAGTAATAGTAAATAGGAAACTAAGGGTCCCAAACATTTTCCAAAGGAGATAGCTGCCATTAAAGTTTGGGGTCCAAAATTTCAAATACACATAAAAAACGGAAAAATTGGTCGATTGATTTGTGGTTTTCACTAAAACTATTCTTTATGTTGGTATTTTTTTAAAAATAAATTATAAAGATAAATTTCAAAAAATGCTGATAGAAGGCGCTTTAGACTTTGAAGTAATGAAAAACTATTTTTTGCATCTCGTTAAATGGTTTTGTAAGCTTAGACTTAAATTTTGAACTCAAAATCTGAATAGTTGGGAGTGGTTAAGTAACACAAACTTAACTGTGTTCAGAGGGTTTAAATTTCAAATGATTATAAAAAACGGAAAAATTGGTTGATTGATTTGCAGTTTTTGCTAAAACTATTCTTTATGTTGGTATTTTATTGAAAATGAATTATAAAGATAAATTTCAAAAAATGTCGATAGGGGGCGCTTTAGACTTTGGAGTAACGAACAACTATTTTTTACGTTATTTTTTGAATCTGATTAAATGTTTTCATAAACTTAGGCTTAAACTTAAATTTTGACCTCAAAATCTGAATAGTTGGGAGTAGTTAAGTAGCACAAACTGAACTGTGTTCAGAGGGTTTAAATTTCAAACGATTATAAAAAACAGAAAAATTAGTCAATTCGTTTGCGGTTTTTGCTAAAACTACTCTTTAAATCAGTGTTTTCTTGAAAAAAAATTTTTTAAGATAAATTTTACAATTGCCGATAGACAGCGTCTTAGACATTGGAGTAGTGTACAACTATTTTTAACCGTTATTTTTTTTAATCTCATTAAATGCTTTCAAATGCTTAGATTTAAATTTAATTTTGAGATCAAATTCTGAATCGTTGCGAGTGTTTAAGTAGCGCAAAAGTGAACTGTGTTCGATGTGTGTCTGTGGGGGAGGGGGGAGGGGGGGGTAAATTTAAACTCCTGGACACGTTTCAGTTTGCGCTTCTTAACCCATCCCAACGATTCAGAATTTGAATTCAAAATTTAAGTTTAAATCTAAGATTTCAAAAACATTTAATAAGTTTGGAAAAATATTTAATTAGATACAAAAAATTAACGGTTAAAATTAGTTGTTGGTTACTCTGAAGTTTAAGGTGCTCTCTAACGGAATTTTTTGAAATTTATCTTTAAAATTTATTTTCAAGAAGATACTGACTTAAAGAATAGTTTTATTTTAAACCGCAAACGAATCGACCAATTTTTCCATTTTTTATAATCATTTCAAATTTGAACCATCTGATTACAGTTCAATTTGTGCTACTTAACGACTCCCAGCTATTCAGATTTTGAGCTCAAAATTTAAGTTTAAGTCTAAGTTAATGAAAAAATTTGCAAAAAAAAAAAAAAAAAAAAAAAAGTAACAAATAGTTATTTGTTACTCCAAAGTCTAAAGCACCTTCTATCGGCATTTTTTGAAATTTATCTTTATAATTCATTTTCAATAAAATACCGACATAAAGAATAGTTTTAGTGAAAACCGCAAATCAATTGACCACTTTTTCTGTTTTTTATAATCATTTCAAATTTGAACCCTCTGAACACAGTTAAGTTTGTGCTACTTAACCACTCCCAACTATTCAGATTTTGAGCTCAAAATTTAAGTTTAAGTCTAAGCTTACAAAACCATTTAAAGAGATGCAAAAATTCACGGCCAAAAATAGTTTTTCATTACTTCAAAGTCTAAAGTACCCACTGTCGGCATTTTTCGAAATTTATCTTTATAATTTATTTTCAAGAAAACACCAACATAAAGAATAGTTTTAAAGAAAACCGCAAATCAATTGACCAATTTTTCCGTTTTTGATGTGTATTTCAAATTTTGGACCCCAACTTTAATGGCGGCCATCTCCTTTGGAAAACGTTTGGGACCCTCGGTTTCCTATTTACTATTACTCATCTTGATGTGTTCTATCACCCCCTAGCGTATATACCATTAGTTTAGGAACACCCTGTATATATGCTCATTAAAAAAAAACACCAGAAATTAAGCACTCACAATTTGGCGAGTCTAATTGCTCTTTTACTCGCCAAATGGAGCATTTTGTCGTGATTTGGCACAACAGTGAGTGACAACGAGAACACTGGTTGCATAATAAAACAATGGACTGAAAAAAAAAAATGGTACAATTTTAAAAGTTTTCAGAAATTACAAAATTTTAGTGAAAATTTGCGAATTTTTTTTCTTTTATGGATTTTGGGTCCTTTTAGATTTGAGAATTCTGCATAATAGATCCTCTACTGTAGGGATGCACAACCTGTGGCCTGCGAGTTTTACCAATATACAACCGAAAAAAATTGAAATTTTTGTGATATGTCGCAGGAAAAAATCATAAATTTCGTCAATTAACTGCGCCAAAATATAATGTTTTGTCACTTAAGAATCGCAAATTTCGTTGATTGGCACAAAAGAATCACAAATTTCAGTAATTAAGTGCAGAAAAAACTGAATTTAGTCGATGAGACTCTGAAAAACGGCAAATTTCGCTCATCAGATATGAAAAAATCGTGAATTTTGCACATGAGGCTCGGAAAAAAAATTAGCAAATTTCCCCGATCGGGCACAAAAAAAATCACGAGTCTTGTCTATCAAGCATGGAAAAATTGAGAGTTTTGTCATTCAGGCACGGAAAAATTGCAAATTTATCGGTCGGACGCAAAAAATCTGTCATTTCTTTGATAAGGCAAGAAAAAATCATCAGTTTTGTTTATGATGTTCAAAAAAATTGCAAATTAAATTCATCGGTTGAAAAAAAAAAAAAAAAAAAGAGAAAGAAGCAGCTTGTTTTCTCACTTTATTTATCGCATGAAAAAAAAAAAAAAAAAAAAAAAAAAAAAAAAAAAAAAAAACATGGATTTCGTTGATTGTCACGAAAAAATCGCAAATTTAGTGATGATACGAGGAAAAATTGAAAACTTCGTTGATCAGCTGCGAAACAATCGAGAATTTCGTCAGTCTATCAACAGAATAAAATCACAAGTACACTCTTGCCGCATAAAATAAAGTAAATGTTAGAATTAGTACAAAAAATTGTGAATTTCGTTGATCGGGCATGGAAAAATTGCAAGTTTTATTGATCACATTCTGAAAAAATGTAAATTTCATCCATCGGAGACGGAAATATTGCAAATTTTGTTGATCACACGCAGAAAAATTGGTAATTACACGAATGAAACTATAATGAAACCGCAAAATTCTTGCGATTGGTTTTGTGAAAATTTATGAATTTCGTTGATCAGATTCGTAAAAATTGCAAATTTCATCAATCAGGTGAGGAATAATCAGGAATTTTGCAAGGAATATCTGGAACAGAAAAAATAGCAATTTTCATTGACCAGCTTTATAAAAATTGCAAATTTCATCGATGAGTTTTGTAAAAAACGTGAATTTTGTTGATTTGTTTAGTAAAAGTGGTGTATTAGTCGATCAGTTCAATAAAAATATTAGATTTTGTCGATCAGATTCAGAAAAATTGCGAATTTCGTTGATTGGACACGAAAAAATCACGAAGGCATGGAAAAATCACATTTGTCCATCGATCATCATAAAAATCAATCGATCAATTCATCAATCAATTTTGTAAAAATCGCGAACTTTGTCAAATAGGTACGAAAAAATCAAATTTCATCGATCAGGCACGGAAAAGTCTCGAATTTTCTCGATCATGTGAGGAAGAAGTGCAAATTTTGTCGATAAAGTGCAGAAAAATCTCGAATTTCGTTGATCTGCTTCGTAAAAATTACAAAACTCATCGATCGTCTTTGTAAAAATTGCAAAATTAATCAATCAGTTTTGTAAAAATTATGATTTTTGACAATCAAGCGAAGAATAACTGAGAATTTTGCCAATCATGCAAAAAAAATCGCGAATTTCGTTGATCATGGGAAGAAAAATCACGAGTTTCGTCGATCATGGGAAGAAAAATCGCAAATTTTGTCGATCATGGGAAGAGAAATCGTGAATTTCATTGATCCCGCAAAGAAAAATTGCGAATTTCATCGATCATGTGAGGAAAATAGCGAATTTCGAGATCTGCTTTGTAAAAAACGCGAATTCCATAATCAGCTTCAGAAAAATCACAAATTTTGTTGATCAGGTTTAGAAAAATTGTGAATTTCGTCGTTTAGGTGCAAAAAAATCGTGAATTTTTTCGTTTAGGCACAAAAAAATCGCAAATTTCATCGATTAGGCACCAAAAAATTGAGAATTTTATCGCTCATGTAAGGAAAAACTGCAAATTTCATCGCTTTCATTCGCATTTCATAGCGAATTTTATTGATTTGGTGTAAAAAAAAAAATCATGAATTTTTTTGACTGGTTTCGTAGAAAGTGCAAGTTTGGTCGATCAGACGAATTTCATTGCAGATTTCATTCATTGCCAACACAGAAAACTCGGATTTTGATTGATTAGGCGTGGAAAAGTCTTGTTGATCGGCTCCTTCTCTCTTTTTCATTCATAGGGTTCGCATTTTTTTTCGGCACCAGCCATTTATGCTTTTTTTTTTTTTTTTTTTAATAGCATTTTTTTGATAAAATAAAACTAACTTACTGAATAAATTCAAGAAATATTTTTGCATATTGAAAATAACCCTTGCTATATCTGTTGTACTTAAAAACATAAAACTTGCCAATATATATATCTTTACCAACTGAATTGATATTTTGATTGGGCCAGCGAACTTAAAGGACCTTCTTCTCCACTCCCCTCTGAAACCATTTTTTTTAATACAATTATAGGCCACAGATCACCTCTAAATTGAATTCTCTTCATGTTATTAATGTGTCCCTCGACCATCCAGACATATTTGCAAATGGCCCTTCACTTGAAAAGGTTACACCCCTAATATAAATAATCCCCATTACTGAAATTTCTGTTTTCCTTTCTTCCCATATCTCCCATATAAAATTTAAAATGTCAAAGAAAAGTGTATTCGTTGATGCAAAAAAATATCCCCCCCCCCCCAAAAAAAAAAAAAATCTGACCCCCACTCTCTTTGTGTGTTTTGCCACAGCACACTACAAAAAAAGTGCACTAATAACTCTAATAAAGTTTGTAAATATCTCAAAGTAAAAATACTTGGAAATCTGTGGTAATTACAATGGGAAAGGAATCGTTTTTGCCACCCAAACAAGCGAGCAGCAGAAGCGTGACGTCACATGCACGTGCTGTATAAGGAAGAAAATATGGGTTTCTGATTGGTTGAATAATATAAAAAGCATCTAAAATATTCTAGAAAATCTTTCTTCTTATCTATTAATAAATATATAAAATCGAAAAAAATTATCAAAATCCATCTTTCAAAAGGTTTTTAAACAGAAACATATGATTAAGTTACATAAACTCAAAAATGAACCTAAACAAAACGCTCTATGGCATCAGCAAAAATTGCGTCCCCGCCAGGTGCCTGCCGAGTAGGGTTGCCCAATTCTATGTTTTTTAGACATTTTTGGCCTTATCATACTGTGTATGTTTAAACAGAAGTTTGCGAAAAAAGTTTGTGCCGGGGGCAAAGTTTCAATTTTTCCCCTCCCCCACCACACACATACAAACACACTTCTCTTTGTGGCAAGTGCAAAATTGCAAAGTGTAGAAACACAAATAAATTTTATTGACTACATATTTCGCGTTTACATTACAACTTTAAAAAGTTTAATTTTAATAAGCATAAGTAATGTAAGATAAAATTTCATTTATATTTTGGCAAAGGGTATCTAGAAAACAAATGTGAAATAAATGTATCTACAATACAGTATAATAGCTTTTAACCCCTTTTGGATACTAAAAGAAAGAAGTCACATGCTATCTTGAAAATGTATGTTTTTATCACAAAAAAACTTCCCAATATGCATACTTTTTTTTTTTTTAAAGGAAAAGAAGAAACAAATCCGGTTGGTTGTATAATGATAACTAAAATATAATTCTTTTCTAACTATATGGAAAATAGTTGTTGTTCTCTGTAAAGAATTGGGAAAGCTGAAGTACATCTGAATCTTTTTATTGGTTGAATTTTGAAATTTATTTTATTTTATTCGTTTCCTGAATGATCCAAGTTTAATGTCCAAAAATGAAATACTTCTGCTTTTTATTTCATTCGTTTTCTGATTGTTCCAAGTTTAATGTCCAAAAATGGATTACTTCTGATGCCACAATGACAAAAAGACTGATAAAAACTTTTTAAAAAATTAATAATTTAAAAACAAATTGTGATAGAGATTTCAAACAAATTTCATTAAAAGTGCATTTTTTTTCCCCTCTGCACAACAGAGTACAAAATTAAAATGTGTGATGTTTAGAAGTTTAAAAATTGGCAGTTCCAAAAATTGTAAAACTGTAAAAATTGTAAAAATTTCATTTTAAAATTTGCATAGGATTGGTCCAGAAATATGAGTGTTTAATCGTACGTAATAGGAGGTGTTCAGAAGTCAGTCTGATTAACTCCATCCAATAAAAATGCACACTTTAACCCTCTAAGCATTTGTCCCGTAATATTCCGTACACTAAGCTCCAGGTTTCACTGCAATATAAGCAATGTTTAAGATATTATAATTCTTTAAATTTAATGAATTTTCAAAGCATTGAAGAATGATTAAGACTCTCAAGGATTACATTTATATTCATAAATAAGATTTTTTATGTAATATTGAAAGAATCATATTTTGTTAGCATTTAAAACAAAATGCAGAGAAAACAACTTTACAATTTTACCCATTTGCAAGACGCTTGGAGGGTTAAACAGTTAAACTTGTATATCTGTAAGCTACTGTTTTATTTATCATTGGTCCAGGCCATAGGCTCCCAAAAGGGGAGGCATCGCCCCCCAGTGGGTGCTGGAACCTTCCAGGGGAGTGGTAGCGAGTCTAGAGAAAAATGGGGGGTGTTAGGACAGTCAAGGGGGGCGGTCATGGCTTATCTAACCTATATAGGAGTTAATATAATGAAAATAGTTGATCTCCTCTGCATTGCCTGGTCTGTAACAAAAACCTTAACTGCACTTTTAAAGGAAAATCTATGCAGATGAATCTATACCTGAGAAGGGGGGGGGGGGTGAATTTATTTTACTAGTGACAAAAAATTGCCTCGGAACACGAAGAAAGGGTAAAATCGCGGATAACAAAATTTTGTAATATCAGGTTGAAAACATTGTAGCTGCAATTTTTGCTAATTGGCTGGCTAAAAGTTTTAAACATAATTCTTTTTTTATTAATCTGTATTCTGAAAAATTCTTAAGTATGACCACATGACTGAACAGAGATTTTTAAAAGAACCCGTGATTTGAATAAATTGGAGAAATTTGTCTTTCTGAGTGAAAGTGGTAAAAACCAATGTGTGTAAAAATTTGTTCAAAAGTAAATTTATTTAAATTTAAATATTGAAAAATTTTACATTTTAAAAACTTAATCAAAGAAGAAATGCTGGCAATACAATATTGAGTATTTGAAATTAGGATCTACGCACTCTGCTACAAACCAATTTTTACGTATGCATTTAATTTGTCAAAAGTTTTTTCAAATGAAGCAATGAAATTTTCTAGGCTACAAGAGCATTTGAATAAATGCATGCTAATAGAAAAGACAAAAATATGTCCTATTTTTAAAAAATTGGGAAAATAAAATTTAAAACAGTCAACTATATCATCAAACCTTTTCAGTTATCTTCTAAACAAGATGACGGACTACGAGCCTCATGTAACAATATATTGTTAATCGCTAAAGTATGAAAATTGCGTGCAATCGCGAGAAATTAAATGAATTATAAAAATACATGCATTTTTTATAAAAAATTTTTGGGCTGAGCCAAATTTTACTTATTTTTGCTCAGATTAGGTCAGTCAGAGACAATGATTTTAATAGGGGTAGTGTCAAGACTGGATCTGTAAATTTAGTCTTGTGCAGACCTTAGAAGACGGAAGGAAGTCAGTCCCTGTTTGGAATGGAGAAATATGTCAGGCCTGGCTGAGTCTTCAGAAAAAAGTAAGATCCTGGGCCTGACCCCAGAATACAGATTTCCTTTAGCAGCTTCGCTGGGATGATAAAAAGCCTGAAGTTGTGAGGGCTAAAGTTATGAAAAAAACTCCTAATCAGCATGTTAGCAAAAGCATTGTTTAAAATAGCTGACAAACATTTAAACAGTACAAGAAGGAGATGGAAACAGTAAAAGTTATACTGAATCAGAAGTTTAAGCTTCATAAAAGAATTATTTTTTTCACATGCAATTTTTTAAAAAGCATTTAAATATTTTATTTGAAGCCAGTCTTTGTTTGAAATTTTAAACACATTTTTCTACATTATAGATTATTTTTCAGCATTTCTCGTCTTTAAATTATTAACTCAAGAATCTTTATTGAAAGAAGGTGCAAACTTGTATCATATTGATTATTTTATTATTTATTATTTTGCATTAATTTTGTTTTGGCAAATTGGGAAAAAATATTAATTTTTGAGCATATGATTTTGGAAAAAAAATAAGTTGCATCATTTTTAAAATAAATGTTTAAATATTTTAAAAATTTATATTTAAAAAGATCTTGAAACAAAACTAAAATCACATTTCCACTTTAATTAACTGGAAAAATAAAATAAATAAATAAATAAATAATTAAAATTTAATGGATAATGTATTAAGTTATTCAAATTTTAAATTAACCCTACTTAAAAAAATTCTAATCAGTTAAAAATTTTAAAAACTTTATGATAAATTTTAGGATGTGATTTTGTTTGCAAATTATATGGTTAGCTGTCACAAAAAAGAAAAAAAAATCAAAATTCTAACTCCATAAATATATTTTTTAGATGTTTCCTAGAACTGTTAAAGTATCATTCTTTCTTGAATTGTGCTCATTTCAATTTGTGTCTAATCCCTTAAAATCTGATGAATTATTTAAACGTCCGTAACTCTGTGAGTTTTGCAAATATGAAGATGCAATTTTTTGTGTTTAATTCAAAAATGAATAAGGAAAGTTTTCTTTATTGGAATTTTTTAACTTATGGGGGGCTACTTAAACATTTACTTTTTGTATTTTTTTAAATAGATCTCCATGGAGCTTCAATTTATGTCATTATATTTGGCATCTTTTTTATGAAACTTTGCAATTGGAAGTATAGGTCTAGAGGCAATATTTAATATGAATTAACTTGTATATAATTCAGAAAATAAATTGTGCATTGATTTTAAATGTTATGTAAAGAGTGATTAAAAATACATTTTAAATATTTGACATCATTGCACTTGATTTCCACATTTACTAACAGTATTTAAATAAATATATATATTTTTAAAGATCTTGCTAAAGTTTGGGTTGGATATTTGATGTACTAAATTTGTAATTTTTTTTTAGAAAACTTTATTTCTTCAAAATCTGCTGGTACACGTGAAGTAGTAGTTACAAGGAATGCAAATGAAGGTTTTGGTTTTGTCATCATATCATCTACAAGCAAATCAGGTTCAACAATAGGTACATATAAAAAGTTTAATGGCTTTTATTTCCTGCTATTGAACTATTAGTATCATTTTGTTACAATAATTATTATTTTCAGCATATTGTTTGAGCTCTTTTTGGTTGAATATAGAAATAGATGTTTATCAATTTGTGCTATGATAATTAAATTTTGTCTTCTAAAATTTAACAGGTAGTATTATTGAAGGAAGTCCTGCTGAGAGATGTGGTCAGCTTCATGTAGGGGACACTATAATTGCTGTTAATGGGATCAATATTATCAACATGCACCATGGCGACATTGTTAATCTCATTAAAGATTGTGGTTATTCTGTGACATTGACAATCAACAACAATCATGGTAATTGAGATTCTTCTGCTTTACACTAATTTATTAGTTATTCATAGGGTTTGACAAACCCTGGGCGACTGAAAATTTCCTCTTGGTGATTATTTTTTCACCTACTTTTTTTTTTAAAAAAGTTTTCCTTAACAAAAAAATTATGTGTGTGAAAATATTTATTTCTAATAACATAGCATAATTATATAAAGAAGAAACATTCTTTTTGCAGCATTTTATTAGTTGTCTTTCTGTCAAAGAAGATGATATTACTCATATTTTAGATGAATGGTATGGTAGTTTTCAGCTAAAGATAACAATTCTCTTTTTGACTCTCCTTTCTCAATTTAGCAATTAAATCTTTTTTTTGAAAGGTGTTTTTCTATGAAGGATCAATTTCTATATTTGGCAAATTTCCTTGCCAATGTGCTGACACTTCCTGAATAGTTTCTTTTAAAAGACTTTTCAGCAGAATGAACATTGTCAAAAGTAAACTCGATTCAAGCTTAAAAGAAGGTAGTATGAACAATTTATTGTTTATAAATTTATATGGACTATCTTTAGAGGATTTTAATCCTGAAAAATCAATTAACAAATGGTATTTCAAATCAAAATCTCAAAGGCATCATTAATTTGTATATATAATTTCTTGTCAGCAGTAAAAGGTAAGGACTTGTGTACTGTTTTAATGTTTAATTTCATATTTTATTTCTGCTCAATTTTTACTATGTAAAAAAGGTATCTTAAAATTTTGTTCAGTTTGATTTTTTTTTTTTTAAATTAAATAGATAACTTGTTCACTGCAAAATGACATATATCACTCAAAAATAGCCAAATACAATTATGAGTAGCCAGTGTTCTATTTTGCAGTGAATGCATTACATTTCAGAGAAATTATTCTTTAAGCTGGCTTCTAAGAATTTTCAACTTTGTCAATCTCTGGTTATTCGTTTAGCCATAGAAATGTCACAAGTTAAAAAACAATTTTATTATCTTTATGTGGCATAAATAAGTTTTTTTTTTTCAATATCTAAAATTTTTCTTTTAAAATGATGACTTTGAAATGTTTACGGATATTCAAAGTAGAAAAATATATATCAAAATGATATTGGATGTTTTATTTGCTAATAAATAGATACTAATTATAAAACCTTTTTCAATATTGGGGTGATAATTTCAATTTGCTAAAAAAAAAAAAAAGGTGCAAAAATTATGCTCTTACATAACTTAAACACTAAAAGAGAACTGTGAAATGGTACTTGGTTTTTTAGTTAAGGATTTAAAACCGAACTTAATTATTACTGAAATACTTAGATACCGTTAAAGGAAAATTGTTTTCATTCTGCAGATTGATCTGTGCCTAGCAATCCTGATTTACCATTTCAATTGACAAGACGTCAATTTCTGGTGAAACCTGTGTTTGCAATGACCTTTAACATGCACATCATGAAAAATGACGCAAATGACATACATTGCAATTTGTCTGCATTTATTTGCCTGATCCTGTATTTAGTCATGGTCAATTACATTGTCAAATTCAAAATTGATCAAAGATCAGGGTTCATTGATATATATATCCAATATTTATTTTTTAAATATCAAGAATTTTGTATATTTTTGATATTTTCAAATTCTTAATATTTATTTCCAAAATATCAAAATATTTGATATTTATTTTCAAAATAACATCATGCAAAATAATTTTGATATTTTCTTCAATCAAAACAAGTGCAAATGAAATTTTCAACTGCCATTGACAGTGTTATTCCGTAGATGAAGAAATTTTGTCATTGGCAATGACTTTTTTGGACAAAGAAGAAAAATATCTTTACCAAGTTTTAGGTTTGAAGTTTTTATTTTCAAATATATAAATAATAATTATGGGAGACATCTAATTTAGAACAACCATTGAAAGATAATCTTTCTAATTTAGATAGTCATATATAGCTTCATTTGAAAAGAATCTCTTCCTATTTTCGTGAATCTAAATTGTACAACAGCTTAGGGAATAAAATATCAGACAACCTTACATTTATGTTAAAATTCTTCAATTAAAAAAGCTGTTTTGTATTTAATATTTTTCCTTGTGAAATATAAAACTTTCTTGAAACTTGTTACAAATTCTACAGATTATATGAATATATAAAGTAAATTGTATCTGTTTTCGTCAGGGTTGTTTGGTTTAAACCGTGGTTTAAACCATGGTTTAAATCAATGGGTTTAAAAAAAAAAAAACATGCTGGTTTTTTTTTTCATCTGGTTTTTTTGTTTTATTTTACACATTGAAAAATGCAAAAACCAAATTATGCAGAAGCTATAATGCTAAGTTGTAGAAAACTGATGAATTGATAAATTTCTAAAATTACAAAAATTACAAATATTTTTAATCAACCCAGCTTTTCATATAAACTATAAGTCTACATGGCAGAATAACCAATTTTTTAAAAATTAGCTGGTTAGAAAAAAATTAGTTTTATTTCTACCCCTTTTCTTAAGGTTAAAATTTATATATATATATATATATATATATATATATATATATATATATATATATATAACATTAATTGTAAAACATTCATAGACAGAAGGGCAAACTCGAGTTAAAAAAGCACTTTTATTATTTAAATTGCTTGATTAGTTAGGATTTACTATGGATTTGATCGTTCCTCAAAGCCTCGAATATAACATTCTTAAGTAATTTTCTCCATTGATTTCTTTTTGTTATGTATGTTAATAAGTAATTGACAGATTTTTGCTCTGTGTTTATTGGTTAAGCCTTTGTTTTTCTTGCATTCTTATATTGAGAATGGGGATTTTGCATTATTATTTTATTCTGTTACTAATTGGGTTGGCATAATTTAAACCAATGGTTTTTTTAGAACAAATCTATATAATATTTTCTCATTTTTGTAATTTAATGTACTAAATTATTGCATGCAAGTAATTTCTGTTTTTAAGTCTTATCTCAGCAGTCACCATGAGACATAGTGAGTCTAGTCTAGGCCATGTTAGTATACATGTAGAATGCAAATTTCATGCAATGATGAACATATCTGAAGCTATAAAGAAAATAAATTATGTTATGTTGGAAAAGACAAAATGGATTAAAAATATGTAATATTAAGAAAAAAAATTGTTTTCCTTTGAGAAACGCAGATTTACAGTTAATAACATAAAATGACCTTTAAGATCTTAATCAAACTCTAAAAGAAAATTTTCTTGAGTGGGGGATTATCTTTAAGAATAATAATAATAATAATAAAAGCTCAAGATATAAAGTCAAATAAGAAGACATTGAAAAATTTAGTGCTTGGGAAGCACCTGTTTACATTTAATTAAAATATGCAATAAGATATAAATCTTCTATTGCATAACCAACTTAGATCAGCTGAGAAAATTGGGGAGGAAGGGACAAGGCAAGGTTTGCTTGAGACGTAATAGGAAGAAAGTCTCATAAAAATGCCTAAAAAGAAGTAATTTTTTGTTTAGACATTTAAAAGTACTAAGTATTAAAATATAGCATGTAGTCTGATGGCTATTTAAATGCTTTAGTGGAAGACAGTATTTATAAAACTGCTTTATATTTTAAGTGTTTTCAATAGTCTAAAAAGTTATGAAATAGGTATTTTTGTTTATTTTAAGAATTTTGTTTGTCGTCTGTTTTTTTTTTTTTTTTTTTTTTTTTTTACCTGGTAGTTTCAGAGGAGAAATGTCAAATAGCAATACACAATACTTCTTAAAGTGTGTAGACTCTACTGTTAAATTCAAATCATTCCGAAAATTCTTTATAAAAAGCTTTATTTTCAACAAAAGATAATTCATGTAGTCTTCAACAGAAAAATCAGACATTCATATAACAAGTAGTTCAAAGAAATTATTTTGAATAGCCTTGTGAAAATAATATATATGAAACTGCATCATATTTATATTCTTCATCATTTATAGTGCTAATAATTAAAAGATTATATATTAGGATTTTCGAGGTGTCAATGTTTCATTATGTAAAACATTTTATTTAAGAAAAGAAAAGACATAGCTTTTTCTAAAAATGTTTAATATTTAAATGATTTCCATTTTCTACATAACTAATTGTATATTAAATTATTACATTGATTAGAATTACTTTTAAATCAAGTTATTACTTATGTATTCAAAATATTTATTTTTATTGATAAATATGCATGTATATGTAATAGGAAATCATATTTAAAAAAAACCCGGTTTAAACCAAAAAAACCTGTTTTTTTACCAACCCTGGTTTTCAATTAGTTGATCTTCAATTTTACTCTTGATGGAGCGGAGAGGTGGGGATATATGCATTTTTAGAACATTGTTTAAGTTTTCATGTTACATACAATATGTTTCAGCTTATAATTTATATGCTGGAAAATATTTATTATTTGGCAGTAAGTGGACTATTTAGAAAATATTGGATATTTTTGAAAATATCATGATATTTTCACTCTCTCTCAAGGACCACAACCACAACAAGGAAAATCAATCTCAAACTCTGACAAATATTTTACAAAAAAATTGCTGGGAAATCTTCAACAACTAAACAGAAGACAACATATAGGAAGTATAAAGTTTTTTCAGGATCTCTGATATATTAAAGCTGGGGATGTTGAAACCTTACTGAAATCTAAAATGTTGTAATTTACCTATTAAGCAAAAATTTTGTAATTATTTAAAGTGGTATTGTTTTAACAGTGCTGAGTTGTGGTGACCATTTAAAAAATGTTTTATGACCAGCAAGCTGCTAATATTTATGTCTTGGATATCAATTTATGCTTTAAATATCTAACATTAACCATGCACACTGCTTATATAACGTGCTTTCTACTAGTCCAAATTGCAAATGTGGTAATCCTGTATTTTTTTTTTTTTTTTTTTTTACAATTTATTGCAGAAGTCTAAATAATTGTGTTATAAAGACACACGCATCCTTAGGTAATGCTGACAACATTTTGACAGTGTCAAGAAATTGATCAATAAATTTTGCTTTCACTGCAATTTTTTTAAGTTCTAGACATTGTTGATTTTAAATTTTACTCTGTTGGGAGGAAAAAATCTACTTTCAAATACTGTATGTTTGAAAACTGTATATCTGCTATTTTTTATGAATTTAAGAATAATTTTCAAACACTTAATCAACCAATAAATACAAACACATCTATATATAGTCAAATTGAAAAAAAAAAGTTTAATGCAATTTTTTAAAAATCTATAAGTGTACCTCAAGCCAAGAATCTGGCTGTGCTAAGTTTGAATGGTATTGATGGGGCACTCTGTATTCTTGTTTTTATTTGATTTCCAAGAGCTTGAAGTAAAAACAGACAATCTAATAATGGATGGATAGTCATTTTATTAAAATATAATGTCTTATATAGTTTTTTGTATAAAATTATCTCTAAATTAATTTAAAAATATGATGTTTTTACATGAGGAAAGCAGAGTTAAAAGATACTATTTACATAACATAATTAATGGATGACTTTTAGTTTTATTAAGTTTTGTTTGTTTATATTTAACTTTGCTGGTAAATAATAAATTTTTTTCTGTAAAGCAATTGATATGCTTTTTAAAATTTTCTTTTGCTTTTTTTCAGAAGATGATTCAAGCCTTACTTCTGTTTCACAAAAAGTAAGTTTGTTATTGAATAAAATTAGTGACTAATATAGACACAATTATTTTATATCAAATATTGCAATGTCACCGTTCTGCTGAATATCTTTGCTGTATGATGATACTTTAAAATAAATGTGTTATGTTGATTATTTTGGGTCTAAAATAATGTAAAATAATTTAAAATAATAATAATAATAATAATAATAAGTTATTTTATTTAAATAATTTAGTTTTGCTCACTAATAAGATATATCTCCTTTTTATCAAATAATTTACAAATTACTCCATATAATATCTGAAAAATATATTTAATGTTTAATAATATTTTAATATTTTTGAGAGGGTTTTGCTGTGTCGGCAAGGCGCCGGCCGATACATCGATATTTTCTCGAAAGATATTTAAAATATATGTGTAATTCTAATTTAAAAAAAAAAAAAAAAAAAAAAAAAAAAAAGTTTGTTTTGGAAATTTTTATATTTCATATTTCAATATTTCGAGATGCACGTGGTCCGGACATCGAGTGGTGTATTCATACACGGCAGGTGTCCGATATTTTGAAGGACAGCATGGTTTTCCTTTCATGGAAAATTTATTATAACAAAGAAAAATTGTAAACGGCAATGCCGTTCTTTTGTTTAAAAATAATGTGAAATTTTGTTGAACAACCCAAATATCTAAAATACATGTGAGACATCAAGCGGATTATTTTACTACGCAATGGAAACGAAGTGATGCGGCACGGAGATAAAAAGGGGAACGGAGGAAGATCGTGGAGGCTTTTGGGAGAATTCTGCAAGTGGCAAGAAGAACAGCGTATTCGGGCTTCGTTACGGCGGCAGTGGAAGGTTTCGTCTCTCGTGACGGGAAGGAGCGAAGCGGAGGTTTGGATCTCGGCGAATTTCGAGGAGAAGAATGGGCTGCCTGAACGAGAGTTATGTCTAAGAGGAGGTCGGATAATTGGAAGATCTACTTGATGAAAAGTCCATGTTTAATTGAAGATTTTAAAATTGTTACCATGGGGTAATATTTAAGGTACCTTTATTTTCTTTCTTCCCCGGGGTAGTAAAGCATATGCTTATTTTTATTTCATGTTAAACGCTAGTATTATTTTTGTAATTCTTTAATGTTAACTTAATTTTCATTTAATATTTAAATAAAATGTTAGTTATAATTTATTCAATGATTTAAGTCTTTATTTACCTTCTTCCCACAGCAGCTTATGTTCTTTGAGATTGTTTTTTTTTGTTTATGCAACCGAGAATATTTACTAATTACTATACGATCAGACTTTTGATGTTAATTGAAGATTTATTTAAATTTAGTTTAATTTTTATGTTAAAGTTCGGTAGAATATATTTTATTCTACCACGTGTTCGTGTCTAACCATCTTAATTTGGGGATCGACGCAACACATTTTGGTGCCTCGTGACCTTTGCCATTTTGGCGTCGCGATTTATTTTTTTTATTTTATTTATTTATTTATTTATTTATTTTTTTTCATGGTACCGCGGATTTAGCCATTTTCGGCGCCGTCACCTGGTAGAATTTTTTTTTTTTTCTTTATTACTTTCGGCTGCTGTGGTTATTAAAATATGGTGTTTAACTGGAGTAATTAATGGTTTAACTGGAGTAATTTAACAAAAAAAAAAAAAAAAAGATGAAATTTTGAATAAGAGAAATTTTAATAAGGTTACGATTTTTATTTTTTCATTATTTTTGTATGTTACATGAATTTTTAAATTGCAATTTATTTGATATTTTATTGTATTTTGTGGGTAAAATTATTTTTTTGAGGTTAGAAAATGGCTTTAGATTCTGACAGTTTTGAGCATGAGGTGGAAGAGAGTGGGTCCGGGCAGAATGAGACTCATAAAGAGTCTAATATGAGTAGTATAGGGACTAATACGGGCAATGAGTATAGTCAGTCACCATCTCCACCAATGCTGACCCCAATTAAGGATTCAGAGACAATTAGGAGTGTAAATAATCAAGTGTCTCTGGTACCTAACCTCACTTTTAATTTTAACCAATTTATAGGAAATATTCCAAATTTTTCGGGGGAAAACCCTGACATTACTGTGGGGGACTTTATTGACAAAATTTTAGAAATTAAAGACTTCGCAGGATGGCAAGAAGCGCAATGCGTTTTTGCCATCAAGTTAAAATGCATAGGAGAAGCGCAAAAATTTCTAAAATCGCAACCCCATTTGAAAAAAACACAAAGTTTCTTAATTTTGAGGGAAGCGTTAACTAACAGGTTTAGTAAAACCGTAGATGAAGCATGTCATTTACACGAATTCACTATGGCTAGACAATTCCCAAGAGAAACCAATAGAGCATTTTTATCCAGAGTTTTGGGGTTGTCGTACAAATGCTTCGCTGACCAAGAAACTATCAGAGAAAAACTCTTAGTTCAAAAATGTCTCCAAGGCTTACAACCGGAAGTAAGAAAATTCATTATGCCTCATTCTCCAACCACATATCAACAAATTTGGGATTTGGCTATATGCCACGAGAAGTGTGCAGAATACGATGACACACAAATGACGGTAAATGTTGCACAGGCCGGTAGTAGTTCTTCCAATGAGCTACAGGAAATAAAAAATTTAATTCAAACTGTGGTTAGTGAGAATGATAGAAAAATCGCCGAGTTAAGCAACCAAGTACAAACGTTATTACAAATCACACAGTCACAGGGACACAATTCTCAAAATACTAACACTGGTCACACACAAAGACACTTTCGACCGAGGAGACCAATCACTTGTTATAGATGTAATCAACAAGGACACTTAAAAAGAAATTGTACCACAGTATTGACTCAAAATACCAATGAAGGGTCGTTAAACCAGTAAGGGGGCAAAACGGGAGTGTACCACTGTCTTTGGATTCTCCCCCTAAAACGGTACGCATCGATACTATTAATGCAAAAGTGGGACAATTACCAATCATTTCATTAAATGTAAATAAAAAGAAAATTGATTGTCTCGTGGATTCTGGAGCTGCAATAAATTTAATTTCGAATGAATTTTTAGACCAATATTTACCAAATTGGGTTGAAAAGAGTGAGCCTTGTGCAATACAAGTAGTCGGGGTTAATAATGATGTAATGAATTTAGACAAAAAAATTATACTGTGTTTAAATGATGGAGAAGTTAAATTTGAAGTAAATTTTATTATCAGTTATACCTTAAAGGCTAACTATAATGCAATTCTAGGATCTGAATTTTTAAAATCTTATAATATCATTATGGATTATAGAAATGAAACCTTAAAATATTTAAATCACACAATTCTATGGAACAATATCAAAAACATAGAAGTTAATTCAATAAATTTACATAAATTCGAAGGTGTGGGAAGTACTGTAACAAAGAATGTCATTGAACCTAGATCTGAGCAATTCGTTAAAATTAAAATTAATGGTCTTCCGCAAACGCATAAGTTAATTTTTGTTCAACCTTCGGCTAAATCTCTAAACAATTCTTGGTTAGTAGCAAATGGAATATATAACTATGAGGGCAATAAAGATATATGGATTAAAATAGCCAATGTCACTGAAAGGAAAATTCATATCAACAAAAATTGTCAGATAGCCAAAATCGAATTTGTTGAGGAAGTTAATGTTCAGAATACTACGGTAAATAATTTAGAAGTAGAGAATGAGATTACAGAATTTAACCCTTGTGGAGGAAAATTTGATTTAAATCATTTAAATGATTCCCAGAAGCAGGCGGTTATGAAGATAATAAATAAAAATAAAGCCATTTTTGCACAGTCTGTCAAGGATTTAACGGGTTGTAACACAACTAGCCATAGAATTTATCTCACTGATGATATTCCTGTCCGTTCCAAACCGTATAGGACTCCGTATGCCTTAAGAAAAGAATTAAAACAACAAATTGATGACCTAATCGAAGCAGACATTATTACTCCTTCTGATTCTCCTTACGCATCCCCTGTAATTCTAGTAAAAAAGAAAAATGGAACTTACCGTTTAGTATGTGATTATAGGAAATTAAATTTAAAGACTAAGCCCTTACCGTTTCCTCTCCCGCATATTTCTGATTTATTAGATAAATTAAATGGTGCTCATTACTATACATCTTTAGATTTATGCTCGGGATACTGGCAAATGAACTTGCATCCTGAGGACAGACACAAGACTGCGTTTTGTACGGAATTCGGGTTATTTGAATGGAAACGTTTACCTCAAGGTCTTGTCAATGCCGCTGCCTCTTTTCAACGGCTTGTTGCTACGATTTTACTAGGTTTAGATACGAATACTTACATTGATGACATAATTATTGGTTCGGCAACTTTTGAAGAGCACATCGATAAATTAGATATGGTTTTTAGGAGACTAAATTCTCATAATTTAAAAATCAATCCTGAAAAATGTCAAATAGCAAAAAATTCTATCACTTACTTGGGATTCCAAATTAAAAACGGTGTGGTCTCTCCAGATGAAAGAAATATAAAAGCGGTAGAAAACTTTCCAATTCCAAAAAATAAAAAGGCAGTTCGTAGTTTTCTAGGAATATGTAATTTTTATAGGAAATTTATTGATCATTTTGCTGATATCGCAAAACCTTTAACAGAGTTAACTAAATTGAAAACTCCTTTCATATGGAGTCAGGAAGCAAACTCTGCTTTTAATAAATTAAAACAATGTTTGACTACTTACCCGGTTTTATTATTACCAAACGTTGAGCAGCCTTTCTTTTTACATACCGATGCATCTGGCTTCGCGTTAGGTGCAGTTCTTAGCCAAAGAGATGAGTCAGGTGATTTACATCCAGTCGCTTATGCGAGCAGAACCCTAAAAGATGCTGAAACAAGATATAGTACTTTTGAAAGGGAACTCCTGGGAGTAGTATGGGGAATTAGTAATTTTAGACACTACCTTTACGGGAGGGAATTCACTTTATATTGTGATCAGCAAGCAATTTCACAGGTGTTGAGAATCCAGGACAGTAGTCGGGTTTTCCGTTGGGCTCTTGCACTGCAAAACTATAACATAAAATACTGCCATACTCCAGGGAAATGCAATATTCCAGCTGATGTGCTATCTAGGAATGTAAATGTAATACAGGAAGTAAATGTTCATCCAAATTTTTCACCAGAATTTGTTAGGTCTTCACAAGATCAAGATGCTAAATGCAAAGACATAATTGACCAGTTGAAAAATCACAATGAAGTACAAATACATGATTTAACTTTCTTTTTAAAGGATAATCTACTATATTGCGTTAACAAACGAGATTCGTATAACGACAATCACACTAAATTAGTTATACCTAAAACTTTAATTTCTCAAGTGTTAAATTTAGCACACGATTCAGTCACGTCAGCACACCCTGGTTTTAAAAGAACTCTAATTAAGACAAAGAAGAATTATTTTTGGTGGGGACAATATAAACATACACTTAATCATGTCAAATCTTGTGTCCAATGTGCCATTAGAAAAGGATATAAATCTAAACAAAAAGCTCCATTACAGAGAGTAGAAATTACTTCACGTCCGTTTGAAAAGATTGCGGTCGATGCAGTGGGTCCACTAAGTACTACAATGGAGGGAAACAAACACATTATTGTCATGACAGACTATTTTACAAGATGGGCTGAGGCGTATCCGGTACCTGACTTAAAATCAGAAACCATAATATCAGTTTTAGAAAAATTCATTTCTACTCATGGTATTCCGGAACATCTCACCACAGACAAAGGAAAATCTTTCCTATCTGAAGCAATACTAAAAGTATATGAGAAGCTTCACATAAAAAAGCATACTACAACTAGTTATCATCCTAGCGCTAACGGGGTTGTGGAACGAGCAAATGGTACTATAGTTAATATGCTAAAACATTTAGTTGATTCTTCAAATGAAGATTGGGACAAACTTTTACATTTTGCACTATTGGCTTACAGAACAGCTTATCACGCGGCTATAGGTGATACTCCGGCACATTTAGTATATGGTAGGGATCTGCTTTTACCTGTTGATCTCATAGCTAAACCAATTCAGAGATCTTATGCAGATACCCGTGAGCTTAGCGAAGATTTACAATTAAGGCTAGGCAAAGTTTTTCGTATGGTTAAACAAAATTTAACAAAAGCCGCAGAAAAGCAGGAGGAGTACAGATTAAAATTTGCCACTGATAAAAAATTACGGGTGGGGGATTTAGTACTTTTATACACTCCAGTAGTTAAGCCAGGGGCAAGCAAAAAACTTTCACAATTTAACAAAGGACCTTATCGTATCATTCAACAAACTAATACAGTGAACTTTAAAATTGTACACATACAAAACCCCAAAGATGAACAATTAGTACATGTTGATAGATTATCCCGAATCACAGAGAGAATTATATTTCCTGCACTTTTTGAGGAAGAAATTAAGGACGAGGATGTACAGGACACAAATCAACACATAGATGACAGGGATGTTAGGGATTTTCAATTTGGGGACTTTGATGACCAACTCCCGGTATTTGATGTCTTATATAACGGTAATATTTGTGAAAATAACAATAATTCTAGGGACAGTAATCACATGTTAAACAACAATCACATATTAAATATTGATAGTAGCAATGATAATGAACAAAACATTGTTGTTAGGGACAATAATAATCATTTGCTAGACATTGATATTAATGCTAATAATGATCAAATAAATACAGACGTTCCCTCTCAGTCGCATGTGGGGTCTGGGCAAAAGTCGAGGCAGTATAGGAGTACTGAAATTGTTAGTGATTATCAGTTACGTCCCAGAGACACTCATGGTTTTGTTGTGAGACAATAGTTCTCTTACTTGTATTAAATACATATTGTATAATTGTAATAATAATGTATTGTATAGTATCATGTATATATATTTTTTTTTTATATTTGTGTATTTGTGTCATGTTTTTTTGTGTAATATTTGGTTAATCAGGAACAAATTTACCTTATAATCAACTGTATATTTCATATTGTGTACATTGTATCTGAATCCTAGTTGGGTCAATTGTTGGAGATAATGGGTACTATAGACTAGTGTTACTTGAATTTCATTAAATTTAGTTTCTCGGGTTTTTGTTTGCGATTATAGTTTCTTTTAGTAATAGACGTGCTTTTGCTTTGTTTCCAAAAAAATTTTCTTTGGGCAATAAAATTTTTTTTGAGGGGACGGAAATGTAATGTGTTATGTTGATTATTTTGGGTCTAAAATAATGTAAAATAATTTAAAATAATAATAATAATAATAATAATAAGTTATTTTATTTAAATAATTTAGTTTTGCTCACTAATAAGATATATCTCCTTTTTATCAAATAATTTACAAATTACTCCATATAATATCTGAAAAATATATTTAATGTTTAATAATATTTTAATATTTTTGAGAGGGTTTTGCTGTGTCGGCAAGGCGCCGGCCGATACATCGATATTTTCTCGAAAGATATTTAAAATATATGTGTAATTCTAATTTAAAAAAAAAAAAAAAAAAAAAAAAAAAGTTTGTTTTGGAAATTTTTATATTTCATATTTCAATATTTCGAGATGCACGTGGTCCGGACATCGAGTGGTGTATTCATACACGGCAGGTGTCCGATATTTTGAAGGACAGCATGGTTTTCCTTTCATGGAAAATTTATTATAACAAAGAAAAATTGTAAACGGCAATGCCGTTCTTTTGTTTAAAAATAATGTGAAATTTTGTTGAACAACCCAAATATCTAAAATACATGTGAGACATCAAGCGGATTATTTTACTACGCAATGGAAACGAAGTGATGCGGCACGGAGATAAAAAGGGGAACGGAGGAAGATCGTGGAGGCTTTTGGGAGAATTCTGCAAGTGGCAAGAAGAACAGCGTATTTGGGCTTCGTTACGGCGGCAGTGGAAGGTTTCGTCTCTCGTGACGGGAAGGAGCGAAGCGGAGGTTTGGATCTCGGCGAATTTCGAGGAGAAGAATGGGCTGCCTGAACGAGAGTTATGTCTAAGAGGAGGTCGGATAATTGGAAGATCTACTTGATGAAAAGTCCATGTTTAATTGAAGATTTTAAAATTGTTACCATGGGGTAATATTTAAGGTACCTTTATTTTCTTTCTTCCCCGGGGTAGTAAAGCATATGCTTATTTTTATTTCATGTTAAACGCTAGTATTATTTTTGTAATTCTTTAATGTTAACTTAATTTTCATTTAATATTTAAATAAAATGTTAGTTATAATTTATTCAATGATTTAAGTCTTTATTTACCTTCTTCCCACAGCAGCTTATGTTCTTTGAGATTGTTTTTTTTTGTTTATGCAACCGAGAATATTTACTAATTACTATACGATCAGACTTTTGATGTTAATTGAAGATTTATTTAAATTTAGTTTAATTTTTATGTTAAAGTTCGGTAGAATATATTTTATTCTACCACGTGTTCGTGTCTAACCATCTTAATTTGGGGATCGACACAACAAATATTCTGTTAAGTTTTTGTTTTTGAGGAATATATATATATTTTATTTAAGTTCTAGCAGTTTACTTATACATGTAGCTTTGAAATTTCTGTTTTTAATGATATTTCCTGTTTTTGTAACGAAATTTGTCACTTTTATGTTATTAATTTGATACCAGTAGTTTTCAACCAGTATGTCATGGCTGTACTTCTTGAAATTCTGTCCCATGTTATTTTATACATGTCTGTTTTCAAATATATGTAGGCCTGCTTGATAGCTGTTAATTTCTTGATAAAATAATCTGAGTTAATTTCATGCATTACACGTATATATTTAAAAAAATTATAAGTAAATTGCAAAGGAAAAGAGCCTCAACCTCCCCATAAGGAAAGTAGAGAGGAAATGTGCTTCTTTGGTTCAAAGCAAAAAATGGAATTCTAAAACTGGTTACAATTTAGCCCAAGCACTGGTTTGCCTTTACATGCCTTATCTTTAAAACTTTCTATCGAAAGAATTTAGCCCTCATTCCATCTGTTTCTTCATTTTGAGCTGAATGATGAGGGCATTTAAATTCAATTGATAATGAGCTTTATATTGTAAGCCATTTTGACTATATACTACACCTATACAAAAATCGTTCTCGCTTTACAGAAATAATTTTTCCTGCACCAATTCTTGAGCTGAATCGAGCATTTTCCATAAAAGTTGCACCATAAAAAATCAATTTCAATAATCGTTCGAAGAAAAACCACCAATCCCTTCAAAGGGTTCCATGAAAAATTTAACTTTCTTCAGAGGATCATGAAAAACAGCAGATTTTGCCAAAAAATTAGAATAAAATCGCAAAATTCGTCAAAATATGGTGGAAAAAATCACAAATTTCGTCAATAAATCATGAATAAAACCGCAAATTTCGTCAAAAAATTATGAAAAAAACTTCATACTGCATCTAAAGCTTGCTAAAAAACCACAAATTTTTTCAAAAGGTTGTGAACAAAACACAAGTTTTGTCAAAAGATTGTTTAAAAAAACCCTCCAAATTTAATCCAAAAAATAGTAAGAAAACAGCAAATTTCATCAAAAGACCATGACTAAACTGCAAATTTTGTCTAAAGATTGCGAAAAACTGCAAATTTTATCTATAAAATCAGAAAAACTCACAAATTTTGTCAAAAAACATGGAAATATCATCCAAAGATCTTGAAAAAACGGCAAATTTTGTTAAAAGATCCGAAAAAGTGGCAAATTTCACCAAAATGGCATGATGAAAGAACATAATTAATGCTATATGTGGATTAACTCCCCACCCTCTGTTGTAAACATTCAGTTCAGATTTTTTTTTTTTTTTTTACTACTCAGAATCATTCTTGCGTGCCATATATCTTCTTATTTTATGAATTTTTTTTTAACACTTTCCAACAAAGTTGAAAATGTTTATGCATTCGGTTTGTCTGGCCGCACTTTAACTCCCGTAAATATACTCGGATTGCTATGAAATTTTTATATGTTATTCGTATTTACCCTAGGAAGAACCCTATTAAAAATGAAGTTTCTACCTTGATTAGTTTATTTACAGGGATAGTCAAAAATTTTCTGATACATTATGGTCTATGGGAAAAAATCCTTTCAAATGATTTTTAAAGGTGTTACACCTGACCAAACATATTCAAATTTCTATGGATTCTCAAAATGCACTAAATATCCATTATGTAAAATATGCAGTGAAACTAATAGTTATTATTCATTTACAGGGCCACTCAAAAGAATTCCATTTCACAATAATAAAGAGGGGAATTGTTTGCGACATATTTTAACTATGTTAAACGATTTCAAGTATGATAAAATTTATATACACCTCTGAAACTCGGTATTTCACACATAATATGATGAGCATAGCATTTATTAGTACACACAAAATACTTCAAATCGTATATTCTATCCAAAGTACTGTACATTATCGATGATAGCTGATGGATAGATGAAATGCATTTTCAGTTGTGATATTCGCTTTTAAGTTTTACTATATGTCTGCAGTGGCACAGCCAGAATTCAGTTCTAGGAGAGGTTTTGAGTTTCTGATAAAGGTGTTTGCCAGTTATTTGAATTGCCAGTTAACAGAATCAGTAGTAATTAGAATATTCACTGTATAAGACTTAAACTCAAAAAACACCCAGAGGCAGGAAATCATCATTCTTTTAGCATAATACATCCCAGAAAAGTGATTTAGTTCAAATAATCAATTTTTACATAACTAATCCATGTAATATGCACTTTCACAGATTTAAGTAGAATTTTTGCCTTTACTTTATTAAATGAAATCTGATTCAACAAAGCAGCAGATTCAGAAATACACCAAAACGTTTAAATATCAAGGTTGGTTTTGATTTATATAAGCAGCGATTATAGTGATCTTTCTTAAATCTGGGAGGGGTTTTAACCCCAAAACCACCAGGGTTTGAAAAAACCTGGGTTTTTTTGAAAAAGCCCAACCCACTGGGCCCAGTAGTCTAAAACCCGGGTTTTTTCGGGCTTTTTTGAAAAAACCCGGGGTTTTTCGGGTTTTATTAAAATTTTTTGGAGAACTCTTCATATTTCTAATTTTCACAAGCACAGTACCTACATTTTTCATTTATCAGTGAAACAAAGGTATAATTTTGCATTAAGTATAGATTAACAATAAAAATATATAAAAAGAAAATATAAATATATTTAAAAAGATTATTTTGTATCTCATAGAACTAGATTACTGGAAGAATGATATATTAAATCAAATGCAACTGAATTTCTTTATATAAATCTTAAGTTAAACATACTAATTTATGCAATTACTTTCATTTACTTCAATAGAAATCAATTTAAGGGAGACCCGTAAGAAAAAACCCAAAATTTTTATTATTGATTTCAAAGTAATGAATTTTAGTGTACTATTTAAGAATCTTTTTGTAAGGAATAATTTGCAAAAAGATTCACTTTTTATTAAAAAGTATATTTTTTATGGGGATTTTTATGATATTTTTTTGTCGAAAAATACACTTTTTAAAATTACTACTCCTCATTCAATTTTCAATATTTTGGTATTACTAAAATTTCTTAAATAGTGTTATAGTATATAAAAAAGAACTAAGGAGAGATATTTTTAATTTTCCATTTTAATCGGCTAAGAAAAAAATAAATAAAAATACGCATGGTAAATTTCCTTAAATTCGTTATAATTTTCATGTTTACCAATTTATGTAAAATTTTCAGAAATAGTTAAAAAAAATGTCTCTCCTTACTTTTGTTGCAAATTTTTTTAAGATTCTAAAAACATCAACACTTTGTTTCTAATTCATTTTACCACTGAACCTTAGTACTTTGAACTTAGGCAAAATATGAAAAAAGTCATTTTCAGGAAAACACATTTTAAATGGCCGCTAGTCCTTTAAACTCTATAGTGAGTACAATTAAAAAGAGCTCATTTCTTACCTGTTCTAAGTGTCCCCGAGTTCTGAAATTTTGCAATATTCGCAAATATGTATTTTATCGTTTTCTGAGATAAAAATTTTTTTGAACTTTTGATGATTTTTGGCCGAAAATGGGGTACGGGTCTCCCTTAAAGCAGCAACATTTATGTAAATATTTTTATTTTTTTGAAGAAAATAATAGAATTCACACATATATATGCATATATATACATATATACTACAATTTAAGCAACATTTATATTGCAATAGTAAAATTGGATTATCTAAAAGTCAATGTCAGTCATATCTATAAAGTTAGATCGTAAATGGCAATACACTTTTACTAGTTTAGTTTTGCTTTTGTTTGCCATCTGTAAGCAATCTTTTAAAGTATCTGGATACATTTTAGATTAGATTTTATTAGGGTTTTTTGGATATTATCAAGGTTATTTATGTTAAAGAAATATGGTTCAGAATGTTTGAAAACAAGGTACTTATACTAATAAATACAATTCAAAATAACTAATTGATTACAAAAAGTTTATGAGGTTAAAGGTTAAAAGGTTATGACAATAATAAACATTATAATTTGCTTTTACAAAAATTAATTATTAGTAATAATTTTAACAATTAAATTACTAAAGTATTATACTAAAATTTTTTCACTCTTTCTTTTATAACAGGATTCCCAGCAAAACATGACTGGCAAATTCCTTGACTTTCCATGACCAAATCTCAAAAAATTCCCTGACTTTCACAAACCAAATCTAGAAAAATTCTCTGACCAAATGAGCATACAGCAAAATTTGATACTTATTTTCACAATCTTTTGCCAAAATTAGCAATTTTTTCTGCAATCATACTTCAATCTTTTTTTTTTCCCCAACTGTTTAATGAATTTTGTGTCATTTTTCATTTTTTCACTCAAATGTTTTCCATGACTTTTTTAGAAATTATTTATAAATTCCCTGACTTTTCCTGTATATTTTGAGATTTTCCTGACTTTCCATGATGATGGGAACCCTGTGTAATCTGTCACCATTTTTGTGTTGAAAATTACTGCATAAACTTTCATTGAACATTGAAGCACGATAATAAATGTTGCGATTATTCTTAAAATCTATAACAATACAAGCAATCAGGATGGGGATCACATTTCAAGTGCCATCATTAGGTATACATTAAGATTTAAAGCACTTGGATGCATTTTAAAATATATAGCCATGAAAATCTTCCTTATTTACAAACTAATTTATTTTATGGTCATTTTATCAATACTTAGAAATTCTTTTAAATATGGTTAGTTTGAAATATATTTAAATTGGCATTTATCTTTCCATCCTCATATCTTAGATTAAATAATGATACAGTTTTGAAAACACGAGAAAATTTGAAAAAACCCACAAATGGGTTTTTTCAAGTGGGCCCGCCCGAAAAAACCCGGGCGGGTTATTTCGGGCTGGGCCCACTTTGGCGAACCCTGAAAACCACCCTCTTGGCTGCGCCACTGAATGTCTGCATATTATATGGTGTGTATAAATGCTATAGTTGATATACAGGGTTACACAAAAGAGCTCACAAACCTTACTGAATATGAGGGTATTTTACTTAAAAGTGGTTAAATAAGTGATGCATTTTTACGTTGAACTGCTTTCAGTTTACTAAGAAATGTTTGTAGAATATAAATAAAAAGACATACAGGATCACACAAAGAATTATTTACATGGTCACCCATGCATGATAATTTCTGGAAATGTGACTTAAGTAGTTTTAAAAATGTTTTTGTTTGAACTAAATTTTAACAAAATACTGGCGTGTATCAAAGGTACTAGGTAAACTACATGGCTGAACAAAAATATTCAAATATTTTTCTATATATTAGTATAAATTACTGGAAGAGAAATTTCAACCTGTTAGGCGTTTTCTTTCTAAACTAAGCTTCTGCATTATGTAGTATATGTATCAACCAGCAGATCAAATACAGGTCTGTTCAAAAGTATCGAAATACATATTTGGCTATGGACAATAACACCTTATTTATCTAAATAATGAAGTTTTGGTAAAGATTTCAGGAAGTCTTGGAAAGTGTTTCATAATCTATGCTTAACGCATGATTTTTCTTACTTGTTGATTTATTCCTCTTAGTGAAATTATTATCCACTCCTTTTATTTCTGCAAGTGTGTGTATTTTTCTAAAGTTTTTTCCTGTTGAAAAAAAAAGCGATTTTGCAGTTTAAAAATAATTATTTTCTGCTTCAAAATGGTTATTTTCTGCTCCAAAGTGAGCATTTTTGCTGCCTCAAAATGGCTTTTTGCTGCTCAAATTTTTATGCTATTCTATCGCTGTAAATATCTTCTGTATATATTGTACTATTCATTATTTATTAAGTATCTCATTATTTATTTGAAATATTAAAATTTCATTAATGTTCTATAAATTAACATCTTTCTATAAAATTAAATAAATTTTACTATAGTTTTTTTTTTTTTTTTTTTTTTTTTATTATTATTATTATTATTATTATTATTATTATTATAATTTTTAGGCTGAAGAGCTTTCATTAGACCAAGAAGAGTTTTATCAAAATGTTATTCTGCACAGAGGAAGTAAAGGTTTTGGATTTAGCATTAGAGGTGGAAGAGATTTTCATAATATGCCTCTCTTTGTACTACGTATTGCTGAAAATGGACCTGCTCTAGAGGATGGTAGAATTAAAGTAAGTTTTATCTTTAAAACAAAAATAAGCTGATAAATCTGGTCTTCCAGGTTACAGAATGCAGTTGAAATCATTATTAGATTATTTTTTATGTTAACATCCTTTTTTTTTTTTTTTTTTCATCATATACTAAAGGCACAGTGATAAATGTGGTATTTTTCAAAAGGTTTTACTAGCTGTTTTTGGCATAGTATACTTATTTATCATTAAAACATTGTTGATAAAAATAATTGGTACTACTTGATTATCCCGTCAACCAAAAAATTATCTCCAAAACATAAGATTAAAGGCCAATAATGGATGATTGTGAATGTCACATTCAATGACATTAAATATGATAAAGGTATTTAAAACGTCATTAAGTGATTTTATTTCGGCCTTTTTATTTATATTTTTATTAATATTCTACTAATTATTTGTTTTTTCATTATTTAAAATAAAAATTATGTCGATATATATAATTTGGCTATTAGTTTGCCGATTTGTATAATTTGGCGAAATTGGTCGATGGGATAACCAAGTAGTACCAAATAATAGCAGTTAATCAAAAATTAATAAAATATATCAACAAATAATATTACACAAAGCTGCCATTTGGTCTCTATTTCCCTAAAAGGTCCCTATTTTTTTAACTTGGTCCCTAAAAGTCCCTATTTTCACCAAAAGGTCCCTAAAAGTCCCTTTTTTTTTATCTATACTGTGTCTAAGTTAATTTTTTCCTTACATTTTACCAAAATTTATCAAGTAAATTTTCTTTTTTAAAAAAATTAATATTGTAGATGATAGCATATAATTGATCATAGTGGAAGAAATGAGAAAATTGTAGTGAAAAAACCCTGCAATTTTAGTCAGAGTCCTGAAAAAAACCTGTAATTTTGTTCAAAAAATCTCGAGAAAATGCCTTTATTGGTAGTAGTTCGTGAGAAAAATTTTATTTTTATCAAAAGATCACTAGAGAAACACAATTTTCGCTTAAGATCGCAAGAAAAAATGATTTTCGTCTAGGGATCGTGAATAAATGTTATTTTCATAAGGAAATTTTCGCCAAATGATTAGGAACTAGTCGTTGGGGGCCACCGTAATACTTACCCATCATGGATATGTATATGAAAATAAAACATGTGAAACTATTTATACAATGCATTGCAATTCATAAACAAAATTTAAATGTTGTTAATATACATAGTAATGCTATATTAAAGAACTGCTGATGTACCAATTTCGACAAATTATATAAAACGCCAAACTACTCAAGTAGTACCGAACTGCGTAAAAGAAACATCCTTATAACTCCAAAAATAATAATTCTATTTACTAACAATTAACTGCGTTGGATTAAGCGCCTCATTTCCAATTAAAATATACTTCTGAATTGAAATTTGAATGAAATACAGGGTCATGAAAAATCGAAGAATGTGGAAAACAAGATTACAAATATCTCGGCAACTCATAATCCGATCGACTTCATTCTATATGCAAAATGTGTGTTATTTTATTGCCTTTTACGTCCATTCCTTAGAACAAAAAAATTCGAAAATTTTTATATACCTTTCATCAGAACGAATTTTTCGAGAGTCCGAAAAAAATAGTTCCGGATAATCGAGGTTGCTGATATTAAATAGGGTTTGTCCCATTCTTACATACTAACTACATACAAAATTTCAAGTCTCTATCTCAATTTGTTCGGGAAATAGAGCGTTTACAGACAGACAGACAGACGGACGGCAAAAAAAATTTCTAAAAATATGTTTTTCGGAATCTCCACTATCTAAAACATGTAAATCCGTCAAAAATTTTTTTTCGATTTTCAAAACAATTGCAAGACTTACCCTATACTACGTTTGATGGGTAAGTAAAAACAGCGATTTTCGTCTTAAGATTGAAAAGAAACGGGATTTTTATCAAAAAATTGCGAGAAAAACACTATTTTTGTCGAAACATCGCAAGAAAAATGCGGTTTTCATCCAAAGATTGAAAAAAAAGCACTATTTTTGTCTAAAGATTGTGAGAAAAACACATTTTTCATCAAAAAGTCGTGAAAAACCCCAATTTTGTTCAAAAATCTCAAGAAAACATGTTTATTGTCAAAAGATCGCGAGAAAAATGTGATTTTTATCAAAAGATTGTTAGAAAAATGCTATTTTTGTCTTAAGATCGCAAGAAAATGCGATTTTTGGCAAAAAATTGCGAGGAAAATGCGACTTTCACCAAAATATCTTGAGGTAAATGCAATCTTCGTCAAAAGATCGTCAGAAAAAGGCGATTTCGTCAAAAAATCACTAAAAAAATGGAATTTTTGTGTAAAGATCACGAAAACCCCCTCTGTAATTTTTATCTAAAGATTGCGAAAAGAACCCAATTTTCGTCTAAAAATAGCAAAAAAAAAAAAAAAAAAAGAAACACGATTTTTGTCTAAAGATTGTGGAAAAAATTCAAATTTTATCAAAGAATTTAAAATAAAAAGTTTTTAAAAACTTTTACATTAAAAGATCATGAGAAAGGTGGTATTTTCCCCTAAGTATCGAAGAGAAAATGCAAATTCCATCAAAGCATTAGAAAAAAAAAAAAAAAAACCTGGGAATGCTGTTGAAAAAATGTATCATTAATGTAAGGAAGATATCCTCTCTCCCTCTTTGCTATAACTTTTCATAAAATTTGCCGTGAATTTCAGGGTTTTTTAGAACTTTGAATTTCTTTTGCTACAGAAACTCATTTCATTTAAATTTATTACAAAAAAATCATTTATAACTTTTATTTCAATTATGTTTGTGTTCGTAAATGCAAATTATATAAGTGATGATGATTCTGAAAATAATTGTAATAAGTGTTAAATATTGCTGGAAAAAAACAAAAAAAGTGTACTATTCCTGAAACCAGTATTTTAATCCTAAAGTGTGCTAAAAGTTTCTGAAATAGTCAAGAATGAACTTTAAATAGTTTACTTATGTTATAGTTTTTACAATGTTGATGTCTGTGTTGATACATATGTTAATGTATTAAAACATGTGTCAATATATTTACATATAAATGAAATTTCCTATAAAATTCCTATATTTTCTTCAAAAAAAATTCCTATATTTTCTTTAATATTTTTGAAAAAAGTCACTTCTAGGCCTGACGGATGTGATGCGTCTGGTTTTATTATTTTAGTATATAACTATTATAATGACTGGCCATCCAGGTGGGAAGATTTTAGTTTTATACAGGAAAAACTAAGTGTTCCTGCACATAGATTTATGAAACATGTGCCAAGCAGATCGTTAACTCTGGAACCTACAGCAAATTGGTTCTTAGAACAATGGAATTGTCTCCATGAGTATTTCTTAAAATATATTCCATCTAGAAAAGAACAAAGGACACTAAATACAGTCAGCTAAAAAAAAAAAAAAAAAAAAAATGTTGTATATTTGAAGGAGAAAACAATGAAATGTCAGTTACTGTTTTTTGTATCTAGTGCCAAACTATTTACCAAGTTTACTGCATTTTTCCAGAGGGAAGATCCTCTGATCCACTTAGTGTATGATGAAATAAAATGCCTTATCATTAAAGTCTCAGTGCGTATTTGCTAACAGTCAGCCATTAAATCTTTCAAGAATGATGTCAGTCAAGATCCCTTTGAGAGTAAAAATTTAATCTCTCCAAGAGATATTGTTTTTAATGAAGAATTGCAAAAAGAGTTTTTGCAATTACAGTAGATTCCCTCAAATCTGCACTCCTAAAATCCGCAACTCTCTAAAATCCGCACATAATTTACAAATGTAAACAATGAAACATTCAGTTTAGATGTAGGTGCAAAATTTGACTTTTTTAGTTTTATATCAGTTCTATACATTTTTTTTATTTGTAATTTTTGTTAAGGTTATTGAATTCATGTTTTTTCATGAAGAAATAATAATTTATTTCTGAAAAAAATCAAGATATTGCTGATATCATTGGTAATCACAATCTTACCAAATATATTTATGCATTAATCAAGCTTTTTTAGTTATTAAGTCCGGCTAAGCCTGAAATAAAGCTTTGTTTTTTTCATGATCCCCATATGAATTAGTAATGTACCTTTATGAGACAAGTTCCGCTGAATAATTTAGGGAAAACACATTTCATCTTTACAATGAATATTTAACTGTACATTATTGATTATTAACTTCACCTTTGCTTTTAGTATTTTAATGATTTTAAAAATGATCTAAATTTTTATTATTTTAGTTTATTACTAATTTTATTATTTTATATGTTGTAAAGCATTCATTATACTTTTGATTTCATAATTAATTGCATTCAAATTATTTTTAAAAAAATATAAACAAAGCAATGACCAGAAAACCACAAAATTCTAAAATCCGCACAACCTCTGGTCCCAAGCTGTGCGGATTTGAGGGAGTCTACTGTATTTAAAAAAGATAAAGGTTATGTTTTAAGTGATGTGCAACGTCATTATATAGCTTCTGGTAAATATCTTTACAATAAGGATGTATTGCAAAATTAAAATTTGAAATATCTCAGTTGCTTAAACCCAGAATTCAAAAGTACTCCAAAAAGTTTTAAAAATATTGCTAAACTAGCACAAAAATTACCTATAAACATTGAAATTGATGCCCTCTTAGATGAATGGAAAATTTGCAAGCTCAGTCAAGAAGAATCTGAAGTAAATAGGATTGATTCATTTTGGGCTACTTCTATTAATGCAAAAGAGGAAAATGGAGGATTAAAATATTCAAATTTCTCTCTTTATTTTGAAGAGTAGCCTCAGTTTGTACCATGGCAGTGCAGACGTAGAATGAGGATTTTCGCTTTCACATCAAATTCTTTCCGAAGACCGGGCCTCTATGAAAGAACGGATGCTAAATGCTAGGCTAAACATAGCAGATGCTTTAAGACGTCATCATGAAAACCATGCAGCTCTAGTACCAGTAACTAGTAAAATGATAAAAAAGGTTAATATTGCATATCAAAGTTACCTAGAAAATGAAAAGAGAGAAAAAGAAAAAAAAAAGAAAGTACAACTTGAAGTGGAAAAAGCTACAGAAGAGGAAGAAATCAGAAAAAAAGAAGCTGAAAAAGATAAAAGTACAATTGTAGTTCTTGAAAAAAAGTTGGAAGATTTAAACAAAAATGTGAATGTAGAAGTAACTGTATTGGACAGATTGATCGATGAAGGCAATGAAAGGTTAAAAATTGCTTTAGAAAAAGGAAATTTAACTGAAGCTAAAGTGGTTAAAATTTGATTGCAGCTGGTATAACAACTAACAAGAAACTGAAAGTAAAAAGGGATAAAGCTGATAGCTTGTCTAGTGTTATAAAAGAAAAAATAATTTAATTACAAATTTTATGAGTAACAAATCTAAAGAAGGTTAATTTAAGAAATTTGTAAATATTATATTTGATTAAATAAAAGTTTAAAAAAGATTGGCTTTTATTTGTTAAAAATTGTATTTGATTTGTATAAATGTTTATTTTTCAGGTCCCTATTTCAGACTTTTGATCCCTAAAAAGTCCCTAATTTTTAATCATTAGGTCCCTAAGTCCCTACTATTTTGTACCAAAGTTGCTGGCAGCCCTGTATTACAGGTTGTAATGAAAAAGCCTTGCACAGGTCTATTGTTTTTATTTTTTTATTTTTAAACTGATAGCTCTAATAGATTTTTTACATTTTATAGTTTCTAGTGAGAATGACCAAGCATAACCCGGTCAAAATTACTGTGCCAGTAACAAAATCTTGACACTCATTGAAAAATGTGAAGTTTGTGCAGATGGTCATTACTGATACATTCATTAGTAATGCTTTCTTTTTATTTCTGCAGGTGTTATAGTGTTGGTATAACTGTACATCAAGCCTTAAAAAAAATTATCATATGGGTCTGAAGTCTTTCTCAGGCTTCCTGTATTTATTTTTCATTTTAGTGTACTGTCATGTGGTAAATCAGACTTGCCTTTTTTAGGACTTAGATAGTTTTCCCTAATGCTTATAAATGTAAAAAATTATGACTTACAGGAACATTTTGTTCTAATAAAATCAAAGCACAAGTCTATTCAAAAATTGCAAGATTTTCATGTCACATTTTGTGCACCAGAAGAGTTTCTTTTTGTTTAGAAATTTTTTTATAAAATTCCTTCTTCTTCAAACCATTACCAGAACTAAAAAAATCAAGTGAGAAATCTAAGTCTTGTTAAGCTGCGAGGGTCACCATTCCATGTAATCAATGCATGATAGAAATTCTCATCTGCTTCTTCCTTTTAAAAATTGAAAAAAAAAAAAAAAAAAAAAAAATTGTGATGGTTATTTAAGTGTGAAGATTTTTTCTGCCATTGTAGCTTTGTGTCCAACTTGATATTTTATTCTCATTGTATCATTTTTGCTCTGTTATTGCTGTAAAGCATTTTATTTTATAACTATATTATTTACAGAAACAACAATATGAAAATTTTTGCATGTGATTCTTAATTTTACTTTACCTTCATATTTACAACATAAGGACAGTAATCTGAATTCCATTTTTAGTTTGATTCTGATTAGTTTAACTAGATATGTCATGCCCTACTGAGAATTTCTAGAAAATTCTTTCATCTTCTGAAAATCTAATTTTTTCTCTGAATATACTCAAATTTTATGACATTCTTTCATTTGGCAGAAAGTAATGTGTTTTTGCATTAGTAATTTTGAAAGTCAATTTTTTGGCTAAATGTCACTAATATTTCACCAATGTCACCAACTTATCACATATTGCCAAGTTTGTGGTTTCATTTACTGCCAACAATTCAATAACTTGATATCTGTTTCAATCTTAATTCTCATTGAAATGCATTGATATGTCATGATCCCCAAACAACCCATTAGTTGAATTTTCTCAAACATGTAATTACCACTGTGATTTTCCTGCAACAGAAATCATTAGAGCCGTTTTCAGGCATTAGTAGCTTGATTTATAATGAAAAAAAAAAAAAAAAACCCACTAATCAAATTATCTCAAACATATGATTTAGCCCAATAGTCATCTCTTAATCTAAATTTATAGTAAGCAAAATATAATCACAATAGTTTCAGCTGTTTCTTAAATGCAATTAGTTTGACCCTGACTCATTTGGACAAAAAATTACCTATTAACCAAATTTTCTCGAACATGTGAACCAGCCCAATGATCTTTTCATACTCGAAAATGGTAAGATACCAAATTTAGTGAAAATTGTTTGAGCCGTTTATTATATGGAAGTTAGTTTGACTCGCCAAAAATGACCCACTATTCAAATTTACTTGAACATATGCTTTACAAGGAAGGTCTCCATACTGGGCATACTCAGAATGTTTTGAAAAAAATACTGATTAATCTACTCATGTATGTAATAAAAGATCAGTCAAATTTAGCGGCGGAATTACAGAAGAAACACAGTAAAACAATAAAATACTTTCGAGTATTTGCCTCGAAAAGACGAAAGCGTCCCCCAATTTGGCGAGCAGCATTTTCCCTCACCAAAAGCAAAGAATTTTAATGTACCTGAAAATTTCTTGGCAATTAAATTTTAGAATACGTGTAAAAAGTATTTAATGAATTTATATTTGAACAATGAGAGAATTTGACATATAGATGTATTTTATATTACATATTTATGTTGCTTTTGCTGCAGTTATTTACTTTTATCACTTTAAAAATAATTTCTTATATAAAACATATTTTCATATTGAAAAGTATTTTTTCTTATGTTTGAGAGTATCAAAATAAAGGCCAGATGAAGAAAGCTGCAATAATGCATTTCAATATCGGAGAAGTTTTCTTTCCATAGCAACAAAATTAAATCTATGGAACTCAATTAGATTGAAGTTCATTTTGAGATTGAAATAATTTTAATTAATTTAAATTTTGTTTTAGTTCATTAAATTTCACAGTTAATTTTCATTCTAAATACATTATGACAAAAATATAGTTAAAACAAACTAAAGCTGACAAAACTAACGTAATATAAATAAAACTTCTTTAAACACATTCAAGATGAAACATTTTTGCCTTAAAAAGAATTTGACATAAAAAAAGTATTCTTTCAAATATTATTTTGTCGCCAACCGATGATAAATCGCCAAATAAAAGAAATTGTCATTATTTTTTTTATGAACGTTCTATCGGGGTTCCGCCAAAAAAAAAAATTACAAACATATATATGCACATGAGAAGAACATTCTGTAATTTTTTCAGAATTTTCTGAGTATGCCCATATGGAGACCTTCCTTGTTAGCTTAATGGTCTTCACATAATCCAATGTTATATGTTACAAAATTTAACTAAATTCATTAGAATATTTTTTTTGCTAACACCTTGCTAATCGGTAGCTTGACCTGTAGTGTCATTCTTTTATGTTCTCGACTGAAAATTTCACTAAAATCATATGCAAAATAAGTTCTGCTCTATTTTAATGAATTTTTATACAAAAGCAGTAATATATATATATATACTATATATAATATATATATATATATATATATATATATATATATATATATATATACTAAATACTTTTTAAATGTATATTTGCATCTAGAATTGGCCTGTAAAATGTTAGTTATCATAATTCACCATACCCATGAAAAAAATCACGACCTCTTAAAATTTTTTAGTTATGACAAAATAATGCTACAATGAATTGTTGCTGTTAATAGTATATTAATATTGGTTTTATACAAGATTACATTTCCAAAATCAATATTTTTTACTTGTCTAAAATTCAAGAAAAGCTTTTAAAAGAAAGACCAAAATATTGAAGCAAATATAATTTACATCTATGTTTCAGAAATTATACTAGAAGGAATGACTTTTTATTAAAATTTTCTTTGTAACCCAAAAAAAAAAAAAAAAAAAACAGAAATAAATAAAAAATAAATAAATAACATATCGGTTATTGCAAGCATTTTTTTTAAAAATATAAATAGCACTTGATTATCAATTAAATTATAAATAAAGGCACCATTAAGAATATTAGGAGTACTTTTGATATTCTTTCAAAAATTTAGAATTTCCTAAAATCTGACTTCGTTTTGGTCCTGACAATGCCAGATTTTCAAGATTTTACTGTATAGGTTAATTTTAGATTATATTAATATAAAGCATATAAAACAACATGATCGGTTAATGAACTTGAATTTGTCCCAAAATGTTATTTGCTAACCAAACTTATACTACATACATTTAGTATAGATTTGTATGAGAATTTTATTAATTCATTCTTAACACTAAATATATAAAAAATTTATTATAAATATATATATTATTTTTTTTATGAGTTTGTGCAGTATTAAAGTACCTGATCAAAATTAATTGCCTTTCTCTTCTTCAGGATGTTTCTGAAGTGATTAATTGCATTTTCATTATAAATATTCCCAAGTCTAGCTACATCCATCTGTTTTGGGTGCTATTTTGTGACTGTGATCTTGGCTTCTTCCTACTTCTGTAAAATATTTTTTTCTCACAGGTGTTAGAATTAGTTCTTGTTGATCTCTGTCAAAAGACTGTGCATCATGCTGAGTTTTTTTATTTTCTTCATTTGAAAATTCGTGGAGTTCTTCAATCATTAGCTCAGTTTCAGATTCCATATTGAGCTTTTGAATGTTATCTTCTTTTTTTATTCTAATTTCAACTCTTAAGCTGTGTCGATAATTTCAGGAGCATTATCCTTATCTTCCTAGATAAGTATGAATATAGTTTTCACCAAGTACAAGTTAACTGTCGTTGAATGACCTCTGACCATGGCTTTTGAATCAGTTATATAGCTTCAAGAATATCAAAACTATCTTTCCAGAACAATTTTAAAGTCATTATTGCAGTTAAAAATATTTTAATTTTTAGCTAGTTCACATTTCACAGGACAATCAGTAAGTTTCAGAAGAAGAGAGCTGGAATCAACCTCAGTATGGTTTGTTTTATTCATGGACAGTATATGGCTTTAATTTGTGATTAGCCAGTACTACCAGTACTTTTATTTTGATTTTAAAGAATAATAGCATAAAATATCATTTCTCAAGAAGCACAGAAAGCGAAATATTCTGATGTTAAAATAAATAAATAAAATAAATATATACATGTATTAAATGTATTTTTTCTTTAAATAATTGAGAATATATTGAAAATTTATTTTGAGTAACCCTCTTTTTTAGTGTTGAAAATCTTTGTACATTAAAAATATTATGAAATTATATTAATATTATTAATAAATAATAATTTTTTATTAATAAATATAAAGATATATAAATAGACTTCACAAAGTCACAGATTCAGGATCTCATTGCTTGTCTTCAAATGCATGAAATTGTAGATAGGCATGCATAAAATTTGATATTCCTGTTCTTTAGAATCAAATATATGCATTGAATATCATTTCTTATATCCTGTTTTCATCTGACAGATGCCATCATTGCATACTCTATTGTTAATTTGTTTAAAATTTTGTTCAGTTTTTGTCTGATAGCTATTGCCTCTGCATGCTCTGGACTCTGTTCATTAAAACTTTAAATGCAATGTAATCAGCTTTTCCTGAAGATAATCATAGATGTTAACCAGAATATTGATTATTTTAATCTAATGTTTGTTTAGTTTTTAACTGTACAGTGTTTTGTAAATGCCATTTAGCAAACTTGTGATTTATTTTATTTTCATGTTAGAATTGTAATTTTTCATGGTGTAAATGCTCAACTTATTTATTAATATTTAAAAAGTTTTGACATTGAAACATAGTTTTCATGAAAAAACATAGTTTCATTAATTTTAAACCAAAATTTTCATTAATTATTTTTAGTGTAATTTTTGTTTTTATTTTTTTTAATGGGGGGAGGGAGGGAATCTGTTTAATTAAATAAAATGTACTGCTATTTTAAGTAGTAATTTTAAATATGCTCCACAATATGGGAAAGTGTTTGCTAGCTCACAGTGAAATAAAGATTGGAAATAAAATGTTGTATTGATATAAATACTCTAAAAAATCTGATAAAAAAAAAAAAATTAGTATTTAAGAGCAATAATTTACAGAATACAATCATTTTGAAACAAGTTATTTATTTCAACTTTGTTATATAGAATTATTGTTATATTTATAACTTTTGTTATACAGAATTCAGTATATCACAATTTTATTTGTATTGTTATAGGTTGGTGATCAGATTGTTGAAATCAATAGGATCAGTACAAAAAACATGACACATGCTGAAGCAATTGAGTTAATTCGACAAGGAGGCAATACTGTGAATCTTCTTATTAAGAGGAACAATCATTTGCCTGGCATTATTGGTAAATTATAAATCTTTTCTTTTCTTTTTAAGACTTTTATATCTCAAAAGGAGAAAAAGGAATCCTTATACTTGCCTTGTTGTTCATTTGTTTGTTAAAAGAATTTTTCTCATGTATAACTGAGAGTATTAAGTTAAATTAATATCAAATAATAAAGTTCATAGTTCCATTGTTGTTGAGAAATTTAGAACTTTTAACTTAATGCAATAAAAAAATTATGGCCCTAAAAAGCTGTTTTGCAAATTCAGATTATGTAAAGTTACCATTCTTATAAAGCAGTGCTTCCCAACCTTTTTTCTTTCATGTATTCTTTTCTAAGGATTTTCATTTCAGAGTACTCCCTATTTCTAACAAACATGACCCATGCCACCCTTCTCTCTCCTGCACACAACTAAGTAACACAAACATATTATTTTTCATTTGTTATCTTCTTATCACAACCATATTATAAATTTGGTACAAATTAGATAATTATTTCCAACATTTTTGTGGCTTTACTGGCCATTTTTGCGATTTCTGTCATTACTGATATTGTTTGTATATACCCTAGGTTGAGAACCACTTCTATAAAGTAATGATCTTCAATTTTTTTTTTTTTTTTTTTTTTTTTTTTTCCATGTTCTGTAACACCTTTGTGCCAAATTTTGAGATTCTAGATAAACAGGAAGTACAAATGTCCTCACTTAAATATTGACAGTTCCAGAAATAATATTCAATTAAGTGGTGTGTTTAATTAAATGGAAAAATATATCATTGTGATATTTAAACTAATGTGTAGTGAAAAGGTAAAATTGCTGACTACGGTATAATTAGCAGTATAATAAAATCTTAAAATTTTGACTAGAATGATACAAACTAGAATAAATACAAATGCTAATATAAATACATAATAATTCAGTGTTCTTAATGCAGGTCGTTTGAATTTGGTTAAAACCTGTGTTATGTTTGTTAAAATTTAATTTACGTTACTTAAAAAGGTTTAAAAAAGTTATTTAAAATTTTGTTTATGTGAAATTTAAGAGGATCAAATACAAAGTTCCTTTTCAAAGTGTACAAAATACAGTGAACTCTTGATAATTCAAACTTGCAGGGACAACAAAAATACTTTGAGTTATCTGAATTTCAAATTAATGAAAGTCGTTACCGAAACAAAATTACAGGAAAAAGCATTGTGTGAGATTCATTTCCTCATAAAAGTTTTATATATATGTATATAATAACTGTTAATACAACAACGAAAATATTTTAAATATTGTTATTAATAATTAAAAAAATTAGCTCCTGTCTAACAACTTAATTTTTTTAACCAATCACATAAAAGAAATACAGAAAATACTCTTACATACCACAATGAGCTACCATAATTTAGGGAATAAACGCCGTGGTGTTTACGAGTTTAAAAGTTAAAATTTTCATCTATGCGGTGTTTACGAAAATTTTCAGCAAATTATCCAGTGTTAAAAAAAAAAAAAATCACTTTTTTTTTTTTTTCCTGTTTGCGATGTTACCAATCGTAAATCAACAAAAGCAATACATCATTAGTCATCCTTTTCCAACAAATATGATGACTGGTGTAAGCAGGAAAGGGACAATAGATGCTTGCTTTTATACTTTTATTGCACTTCATTGTAGAAATAAAGTATTGGAAAACCAGTTTTTCTGAATTTCACAACTGAAATGTCTCTTTTGTTGGTACATTTTAGTTCAGTTACAAATTACAGTATTTTTCATCGGATATTTTCGATCCCTTGTTAATGCAAGATTTTCCTTTTTTCATTTTTATGATGACTTGCATATTTTTTTATTATTATTTATCCAATAATAAGTGCAAGATTTTTAATTTCCATTCTTTTGACAACTGATAACACAGATTTATTGGTACACTTTTGGACATATTCCATAACAGAGGCGTGTGAAGAGAAAACCGCGTTCGGAGCAAAGTTTCAATTTGGCGAGTCCCCCCCCCCCACACACACACACAAAAATTGAATTTGGTACTATAGATTTGGCACCCGGAGCGACTGCCCCCCCCCCCCCTTTCGCACGCCGCTGTTCAGTAAACAATGTTCCAAGAAAGTTTAAATTTTTTTCAATAAAGAAAAAAGGAGAAATTATTTAAATTCTATTCTTTTATATTTAAAAAGGACCCCGTGAATGTGTCATTGAAACAGCGATGTTTGATAGTGGAAAAAAAAATTAACAAGCTGCAAACAAACAAAAAAGAAAACTGGAAGAAATGATAAGCGAAACTTGTTTTCTTTCTAAATATTGAAAAAAAAAAAAAAATCTTTTTTGATAATTTATTGATTTTGTTCAAATTTTCAGCAAGTTGCCATAATAGTTAATTAAGCTGTATCATAAATTTTTATTAAAATGTAATAAGTTATTCAAAATTTAAAGCACCCTGCAAAAAGGCCCACTACAAAGCAGCTTCAAAGAAAAACTGTCTGAGGTTTGTTGTATTAACTACTCAAAAGTCACCATTATCAAAATAAGGCTCCAAGCACATGTGTATTTTGCTGAAGTTCAACTGAATTCCAGGAACTCCTTTCTTCTCACTTCTGCGGTTTACTGACAATAGAAAATGGGGATTTTAACAATGGTTCAGGAGATAACTATCTCAACATTACTTAAGGGAAAGGTCCCTGTCACACAGATGGATTGAAGTTCAACGGGTATAGTCATAAAATATGAAACACGACGCCTTCAAACATAAAATGCGCTGATTGCTAACTGCAAAAAAGTATTTGTGTGTGTTTGCATCTTTAGACCCCCTGCTTTCCATAGATGCGTTTGGTTACGCGGAAAGGAATTGTGCATGGAATTTTTTTTCTTTTTTATTATTGTTAACCTGCGAGAACTCGCGCATGAGATTTTCTTTCTCCATCGTACCCTTTTTAAAACTAAAAAAAAAGAATTGGGCACCGTGAGAGAAATTCTCATAGCGAGTTCTCCCGGGTTAAAGAAAAAAATATGGTGGCGGGCTTACAAATTGATATATATTTCAAAAAATAAATTAGTTCAAAACTGGGAGCGGTGTTTTCGAGATTTAGAGAAGTTACAGCATGTATTTACAGTAAACAACAACAACAACAACAACAACAACAACAAATTTGAAAAAAAATTTCGGATCTGGAAAATCGGTTCTGTAATATAAATATTTTATTCAGACATATTTTTTTGACAATTAGTTATTTTAATAATTTAATTAGTCTAATAATTCAGTTTTTTTGTCGTACTTCATGCGATATTTTGGGTAGGTTATTGCCTCCTAAATAAGGTAAAATGATTCCTTTTGCATGACTGCGGCGTTTACGACGGGTGCGGCGATTATGCCGATTTTTTTCAAAAAAATGTCAATATTCGAGGGTGCGGCGATTACACTGGGTCACACGCGTGCATCTGTCATGTCTTTTGAATAGAAACTCTCTGTAAATCTTTGCAACTCAAGTTGGCTTACAACTGTGAACAAAATTCTCAGGATGTATGTAGCTTATGAAAATTTTTCGAAGATTTTAGAAACCTTAATGATATTTATCAGAAATGTCTTTGAAGTCATTGGTAATCTATGTGCACAACATTTGCATCCATCTATTATTCTCTCGCATTACTTGTCGAGGGATCTGAAAAACATCATAGACAATGTTATTAGAAGAAATGGGTTTTTTGGTCATCCTGAAAATATCCTTATATCTATGCTGACGAGTGGCAACAGAACTCATATAAGGCAATAGGCTCTTTAGAGAATTGTTAAAGTTTGGGAAATCAAATGGTCTATTAACAATGAAATCTTAACTATTGCAACAAGCTATATCCGTATTTTCAAGTTACCAGCTTTTGACCTTTTGCGACAGATTACATAGATTTGATTACATGGGAAAATGTGACAGAACCTCCATTAACTGAAGTATTTAGTAGCGACATATTTTCAGAAGAAATGATAAATCCAGCAATCATTCCAGCAGCAATAATATTTTCTATCAAAGAGTTTTTTTGCCACACTCAAGCTACAGAAGGAATCGATGAAACAGTCATGAAAGCATTTTCTGTAGTTTGTCGGTCATATATTAAGAGACTATTTTATGCAAAATCAGATCTAATTGCAATAGCATATTCCTATTTTTAACATCAAATGTGATTATCACCTGCTGCAATTTTGACGATTTTTTTAGTTTTGCTTGATTTAATACTAAAGTAGCTGTTAAATAAGAAGCAAAAAATTTAATCTAATTAATTATTAACCAAATAAATGTCCTCTCATTGGTATAAATATTAAAAAATACTTAAATGTATAGTTCACTTTACAAAAATCACTTTGGTTTTTTACTTTAAAAAGGTTCAAATACATAAATTTGAACCACATTGCAGCAGTTTTAAATTTTGAAATTAATATTTTTAATTATCTTTCTCTTATTCTATAATCAAACATCTTTTATGCATTTTTTTCTTTCTTTTTTTTTTTACATTCATCAACATTGCAGTAATATTAAATTTTGAAATTAATTTTTTAAAGTATTTTTTCCTTAATTTCAATCCAGTAGAACTTCTTTTTTTGTATAAGTAGGTTTTCAAATTGTGAAGAAACATTCCTTGATCCAACCTAATATCCAGTTATGTTCTAAAAAATGAATTTGTTAGCCCCCCTTCCTCCCACACACCATGATTACCATCACCTATTTAAAAAAAATCTCTTACAATTATGCTACTATTAATTAGTATTTAAACCAGGAAAAAGTTTTTCAAACTGTTAGAACTTTTCTGAATTATGCATTTTTATTTGATTGTTTTGCATTTTTTTTTTTCCTTATTAGCATTGCAAATTGTTTTTCATACCGAAATGTATCTAATCGAAATATTCACAATTCTAATTCAGAATTTGTTTCTTTTTAGATTGATAAATGGGACCTGAATGTTAGGCCATGAATTGTGATATTCTTGTATATTTAAAGTTTTTCTTTTTTATTTATTTATTTTTTATTATAGTAGTTATGAATGGAATTATGCTCAGGTTGAATTCCTTCTGTGTTCTGAAAAAATCACCACTAGCTATGTTATTATTTTTAATAACTATAGTTGTTGCTCAGTTTTCATTTATGCTTTTGCCTTTCATTGTATTCTTTTTATTTATTATTTTAAATAGTGTGTTGAAATTTCTAAAGTAGGCAGGTCACAGTTTGTTGCAGCACAAATTAATGTAAACTGAGACATATGCACTTTATAAATTTCCTCTGAATTTGGTAATTATTAGCTCTCCACAGAACTCTGTTTGTAAATACAAATATCTGTGCAAATTCTATACTTTTGCTACAAAATGTGCAATGTCTGTAGCAAAGAATACATATTTAATCATGGTACAGTTTGTTATCACCACTGAGCTGTATAACAGAATGGAGTGCCAATTCAATGGTCCATTTTCTATTGTGACTGAATCACCTTTTAATGCACAAAAGCATTAAGAGCCCACAATAGTCACAGAAAAATTACTCAAAAAGACCCGGATGACCATGTAAAGTCTATGGGAGCGTTCTTTTCGAATATCTCGCTCCAATTTTAATATTTTTGCATGATTTTTTTGCACAAGATAGCTGAGGGCGATCCACAACCGGGCTAGTTTTTATTTTTTTTATTTTTGTTTCAGATTTTCTTTAAAAAAATACTTTAACTTTCGAAACCGGTTTAAACCGGTTCTGAAACTGAAACTATCGTAATATAAAAAATATATAACCAAAATCCAAAAAGTAAAAACTAGCCCGGTTGTGGATCGTCCTGAACTATTTTATGCAAAAAAAATCATGTCAAAATATTAAAATTTGAACGAGATAATAGAAAAGAACGCTCCCATAGACTTTACATGGTCATCCGGGTCTTTTTGTGTACTTTTCCTGTGACTATTGTGGGCTCTTAAGCTGGTGCTTTTCTTAAGAGTCACACCAATCATAAGAAAAAATGAAAATGCTAATGTTAAGTCTATGAGAGCGTTATTTTCAAATATCTCACTTGAATTTTATTATTTTTATTTATTTATTTTCTTTACTTTGGATAGCTGAGAATGATTTAACACTGGGCTAGTTTTTATTCTTTTGGTTTCAGATTTCTTTAAAAAAAAATTACTTTTATTTTCGATATAGGGTGGAACTGGTTCTAAAATTGAAACTATCTATCTATCTGTATATATATATATATATTTTAAACCAAAATGGAAAAAGTAAGAACTAGCCAGTTGTAGATCATCTTCAGCTGTTGTGTTGTACCCATGTTAAGACAGGCACACTAACATGTGATAGAATATGTTAAATTCTACCGAACTCATAAAGAATGTAATTATTTTTAAATATAAAGATAACAAGCATGGTCATAGGAGCCGACTTTGGTCCCAAAGCTGGGTCTGCCAAAAAGTTGAATTCTTTTAAGTCCGATTCTTAAACATTTTCATGTGAATCCTGAAAAATCAAAAACACTTTTTTTTCGTCTTCTGAGATTTTTCCACTCTTTTTCTGTCCAAGAATTTTAAAAAGGCAAAATTCCGTCCTGTTGGATGGAAAACTTGCACCCTTGATCACAATACATATGTGACAGTCAATTGATTTGATTCGCCGATAATATAATCAATGTAACAGTGAATAGAAATGCAAAAAAAAGCAGGGGTGATTCTGGATAAAAAAAAAATTTCGGAAATTCGCATAGCATTTTCGGAAATTGGCGGGGGGGGGGGGGTAGTCCCCCCTCCAGCGGACAAAAACGGCGTTTTCCCGCTATCTTCAGACGAAAGCAGCAATATTTTAACAAAATTGGCGATTTATTGCGATCTTTTGCCGAAATCGGCGGTTTTTCGGCGATCTTTTGATGAAATCGGCGTTTTTCCATATTTTTTCGACGATCTTTAGACAAAATTTGCATTTTTACGCGATTTTTTCTCAAAAACAGCGTTTTATTCCCGCGATCTTTTGACGAAATCGGCGTTTTTTCCGTGATCTTTTGATGAAACCGGCGTATTTTTTCAAATATTCTTTTGACAAAATATTTTTAAGCGATCTTTTATCGAAAACGGCGTTTTTTCTCGCGATCTTTTAACGAAATCGGCGTTATATCCGCTATCTTTAGACGAAATCGGGGTTTTCCCGCGGTCTTCAGAAGAAATCAGCGTTTTATCTGCGATATTTGGTGAAATTGCCGTTTTTTCCGCGATCCGCACAGGAAATTCGCGTTTTTTATCGATTTTTTGACAAAGTTCGTTTACCATGGTTCGTACGCTCTGGAAAAAATAGAAAAAGTGCTGGAAAAAAAAGTCCTCATTTTCAAGGAATGAAAAGTGCTGGAAAAAGAGAGATTCATTTTCAAGGAATGAAAAGTGCTGGAAAAATTAGAAATAATAAATATTATAGGCATACCAATTTTCCGCGGAAACGCGGATTTCCGTGTTTTGCTTATTTTCAAAATCGGCGGATTTCCGCTTTTTTATTTATTTTCAAAACCCGCGGATTTCCACAATTTTTCTTATTTTTTCGGCCGCGCCGCCATTTTTTACCACGACGAAATTGGTCAAAAATGGCGGAAAAATCTCCGACGGCGGAAAATCACGCGTTTTTGCCAAAAGATCCCGAAAAAAGACACGATTTTTCGTCAAAAGAATATGAATAAAACGTAATTTGCGTCAAATTATTGCGAAAAAAGGCGTTATTTCTGCCAAAAGATCGCAGGAAAAAGCGCTATTTCATTCAAACATCGTAAAAAGACGCGTTTTTCGTCAAAAAATTGCAGAATAAATTGCAGATTCCTGTCGACGGACCTCAAGAAAAACGTTATTTCCGTCGAAGAATCGCGAAAATGACGCAGCCTCTGTCGAGGAATCGCGGAAAAGACGCGATTTTCCTCAAATGATCGTAGAAAAAACGTTATTTTTGTTAGAATTGCAGAGAAAATGCGATTTTTGTCAAAAGATGGCTTAAAAAAGCACTATTTCTGACAAAAGATCGCAAAAAGAGACTTATTTTTTGTTAAAAAATAGCAAAATAAACGCGATTCCTGTCGAAAGATCGCAAAAATAACGGTCTCTTAAAAAGAATCGCAAATAAGATGCGATTTTCGTCAAGTGATAGCGTAAAAAACTCAATTTTTCGTCAGAATTGCCGAGAAAACGCGGCTTTTTGTCAAAGGAGCGAGGAAAAGACGCGACTTTTTTCAAAAGATCGTGGAAAAGACGCAATCTTATCAAAGGATCGCGAAGATGTCGCGAATTTTTGTTCAAGGATCGCGAAAAAGTCGTGAATTTTTGTCAAAGGATCGCGAAAAAGGCGCGAATTTTTGTCAAATGATCGCAAAAAACGCGATTTTTGGTCTGAGGATCGCGATAGAGACGTGATTCCTGTCAAAAAATCTTTGGAGAAAAAAGCGAATTTCGTCAAGTGGTCGTGGAAAGAAACGTGAATCATGCATGTGCTTATTGTTCACTCGTGAGGAGGGGGGGGGGGGGGTTCAAAATATTTTCAGTCTTGGCAAAATTTCAAACTTGCACCTATGATCAAATATAGGTGAAAATTGACAATCGCCACATGGCGATTAAAAAAACGCGATCGATCGCCATTCGCCAAGTGGGGATTATAAATTCTGTTACCAATCGCCAAATGAAATACAGCTTTTTTCAGGGAAATATGCACTTCTGCTTTACTTAAATTCTAATTATACACTGATTAATTCTTTTCCCTAATAGATGCAAACAGATTTAAGCCCAATTCGGAATTTTATGACTGTTATAAGTTATTTTGAAGGTAGATTTTTAAATGAATTTGGATTTGAACCTATTGGATATAGCATTGTAAGAAATTTATCTTGCTTAGATCCAAGAAATATGGTTGCTAATAAAAAGAATTGCTTAAATAAGATGCTTAATATTTTAAATTCTCTGATTGATTCAAAACTTGTAGAAGAAAATGTATGTGAGAATATTTTGGTGGAATTTGCAATTATTTAGATGATGTTGTTGTTTTAAAGATTTCTGATTTTGCTAAATTCTCACCAGAGAATTCAAGAATTGATGAATTATTTTTTTTGAAACAATGAATAATAGCAAATTTCAAAATTTGTGGAAAGTTGTTGAAATGCTATTACTTCTTAGTCATGGACAGGCTACTGTTGAAAGAGGGTTCAGTATTAATAAAAAAATTGAGATTGAAAACATGAAGGAACAGTCTTATATTTCCCAGAGACTTATATGTGATTACCTAAATGAATGCGGCAATATTCATGATGTAAAAATATCGAATTCAATGCGCACTTATGTTTCCAATGCCAGACAACAATATATGAGCTACTTGCAAAACCAAAAATCGACATCTACAAAGAAAAGAAAAGAAACCTCTGAAAATATAAGGGAATTGATGGTTAAAAAAAGATGTCTGGAAAATGAAATCAAATGTCTAATTAAGTCTGCAGATGAATTTGCAGAAAAAGCAGAAGAAAACAATGACCTTCAATCCCTTTGCAAATCCAATAATTTAAGGAGATCTGCTAAAGAAAAAGGAGAAAAGATGCAGGATGTTATTAATACTTTAAAAGATGTACAAAGCATTTAACTCAAATTGACTTTGGACTTATATTTTACTAAGTTTTATTAGCCAAGGACAATTTTTTTTTTCCTTTAGACTTTACATTTAATCTTAATTTACTTTTTAATTAATATTTTTTATCCTTTAGATTTTACATTTTAATCTAAATTTACATTTAATCTTAATTTACTTTTTAATTAATATTTTTTATCATTTTTCTCTTTTTATATTTCATAAATAAAACTTCATTAGATGAAAATTTAGAAAGTATCTTTATTAAGGAATAATTAAACACACATTTAAATACGCAGGTAACATGGTGACTATTTCCTTTATGATATATTATTCTAGAACCATTTTAATGCATGCATTAAAACAGTCCTTGAAAAGTGCTTGAAAAGTCCTTGAAAAGTGCTTGAATTTTATTTGTTCTCAAGTGTATGAACCATGTTTACAAAAACATTGACGAAATCGTCGTTTTTCCACGAAATATTGACGAAATGGAGGCTATTTCGGCGATCCTTTCACGAAATTTGCATTTCTACGTAATTGTTTTTACCGTACAAGTTGGCAACTGATAACCCAATTTCAAATTTTCGGAAGAGGAACCCTTAAATTTTCGGAATTTTCGGACGAGAATCACCCCTGGATCAACAATTTATGCAAATACTATTCGTAGTTTTAAACTGAAAGTTTCTATTTTGAGTGCATGATTCTGATTTAATGTTTTTTTACACAGCAATCTTTCCTAGTTGTGCAGTGCACATTTTCTCATGCTTTACTCAAAATATCAGTTAATAAATATGGCTAGCTAATCGTGATTTTTTTTTCAAGATCTTTTGCCAAAATTTGCGTTTTTCTCGCGATTTTTTGCCGAAATTTGCATACTCCCCGCGATCTTTTGCCGAAATTTGCATACTCCCCGCGATCTTTTGCCGAAATTACCGTTTTTTCGCGATGCTTGGTCGAAACTCGCGTTTTCCCCACGATTTTTTGCGCTTTCCCTGCTATTTTTTGACGAAATTCGCGTCTTTTTCAATGATTTATTGCCGAAATTCGAATTTTTCCGCGATCCTTTGCCGCTATTTACGTTTTTCTCGTGATCTTTTTCCGAAATTTGCATTTTCCCCAAGATTTTTTGAGAAAAAAATTTCTTTTTCTTTGCTATTTTTAAACGAAATTAGAAATTTTCCGTTATTCTTTACGTTTTGCAGCAATTTTTTGACGAAATTTGCGTCTTATCCGCGATCTTTTGCCAAAATTTGCGATTTTTCTGGGGTTTCTTGCTAAAATTCGCGATTTTCCTTTGATCTTTTGCCGAAATTTGCGTTTTTCTCGCGATCTTTTGCCAAAATTTACATTTTTATCGTGATCTTAAGTCGAAATTTACATTTTCCTCGCAACCTTTTGCCGAAATTCGTGTTTTTCTCACGATTCTTTGATAAAATTTCTTTTTTCATTGCTATCTTTGAACGAAAATTTGAGTTTTTTTTGCGATTCTTTGCGTTTATCCTGCTATTTTTTGACGAAATTAGTATCCTTTTCCTTAATCTTTTTCCGAAATTCGAATTTTTCCGCGATCTTTTTCCGCAATTTACGTTTTTTTCGCTATCTTTTTCCGAAATTTGCATTTTCCCCAAGATTTTTTGAAAGAGAAATAGCTTTTTCTCTGCTATCTTTGAACGAAATTAGAGTTTTTTCCGCTATTCTTTGCGTTTTTCCCGCTTTTTTTAACGATGCGTCTTTTCTGCAATCTTTGCCAAAATTTGCCATTTTCCTAAGGTTTTTTTTGTTAAAATTCGCGACTTTTCTCTGATCTTTTGTCTAAATTTGCGTTTTTCTCGCGATCTTCAGTCGAAATTTGCATTTTTCCTCGCAACCCTTGCCTAAATTCGCGCTTCCCCCACAATTCTTTGATAAAATTTGTTTTTCCCTTTTATCTTTGAGTGAAATTTGAGTTTTTTCCGCGATTGCGTTTTTTCTGCCATTTTTTGACGAAATTAGGGTTTTTTAACGTGATTTTTTTGCAAAAATTCGAATTTTTCCGCGATCTCTTGCCACAACTTACGTTTTTCTCGCGATCTTTTTCCAAAATTTGCATTTTCCCCAAGATTTTTTGAAAGAAAAATACTTTTTCTCTGCTATTTTTGAACGAAATTAGTTTTTTCCGCTTGTCTTCGCGTTTTTCCGCTATTTTTTTTAACGAAATTTGCGTCTTTTCTGCGATTTTTTTCCAAAATTTGCGATTTCTCTGAGGTTTTTTGCTAGAATTCGCAATTTTCCCCTGATCTTTTGCTAAAATTTGCGTTTTTTTCGTGATCTAGTCGAAATTTGCATTTTCCTCGCAACCTTTTGCCGAAATTCGCGTTTTTCTCACGATTCTTTGACAGAATTCGCTTTTTCCTTACTATCTTTGATTTTTTGCGCGAGCTTTGGCCAAAATTTACTATTTTCTCGAGACTTTTTGAAAAATTCGGCCGATTTTGCGGGGTTTTTTTTCTGCGGATTTTTTTTCTTTTTTTTTTTTAAGAATTCATTTTTCTCGCTATTATTTGAAAAATTCATATTTTTCTGCGATCTTTTGCGCAAATCCACTTTTTTCTCTCGATTCTTTGCCAGATTTTGCGTTTTGCCCCACTAACTTAGAACATAATTCGCATTTTTCCTGTGATTCGTGAACATAACGCTCGTTTTTCACGCTACTTTTTAACGAAATTTTCAAAGATCTTTTGACGATTTTCATGTATTTTTCACGATCCTTCCTCAAAATTGATGTTTTTTCGCAACCTTTAGACGAAATAGACGTTTTCCCACGATCTTTTGATGAAATAGCATTCCCCCCCCCCCCCCCCCCCACTAATGGAGGGGGGTGGAGAGGTGATAAAAGCAGAGGACTGGCATCTGACAAAGGTAAAAATGGAGATGGATGAGAGGTGCAAAATGACAGAAAAAAGTCAGCAAAATGTTGATATCTGTCAACATTTATGATATCTGTCAACATATCCCCCCCCCCCCCCCCCACTACAAGTAATAAACACTTTTCGCGTTTATTACCCAATGTTTTGACGAATTTTGATTTTTTTCGCAGTCTTATGTCCGAATTTTCGGATTGAAGATCGATTTTTTTTTTTTTAAATTTCGGAACAAATTAGTCCCGCAAAAAATCGTAAAATCGCTCAACCGCGAAAAAATCTCATGCCTGCATTTTTCAGGGTCTGCCAAGATATTACGAGGTCTGCAGATATTTTTCAGGGTCTGCGCGGCAGACCCGCAGACCCGGAAGTCGGCGCCACTGAGCATGGTTGAAAAGATCGTATAGATTTACTCACGGTAAAGATTTAAAATAAAAAAGGGGAGAAGAAATATATATATATACTGCTGTGGAAGGAAATATAAAATGACAAAAATAGTGAATTAATTTTAATTTACAATTTTATTTAATTTAACATTAATTTAAGTGATTAATGTGAATACAAAATAATTTTCATTTTAGAGCTCTAAAATTTATACAAATTAAAGAGAATGTCCCGGGGTAATAAAAAGATTAACTGTACCTTGATGAATTATTTCTTTCTGATCATAACTCGCATCTCAAACAAAGTTTTATCAATTCACATCTCAAAAACTCGGGTATTGTCCTGTCCTTGGGTCTACTCTGACCGCATGATAGTCTTTCTCCAGATTTAGCCGTAGAGAGGTCCTACGTGATGGGCGATACTTTCTCTCCAACACTCCAGTCACTCTCGTTTTGTCGCAATCCTTCTCCCAACTTACAGTATCACGAGGCTCTGCGATCAACATTTTGCTGACTTTTTTCTGTCATTTTGCACCTCTCATCCATCTCCATTTTTACCTTTGTCAGATGCCAGTCCTCTGCTTTTATCACCTCTCTTCATCATCGTTTCTTTCGACAGAAACCAGAAATAGTTCGTTAGCAAGCCGATCGTTGTATAGTTATGACATTTTGGTCGTTCACTTTTTTAAAAATTTAATTAATTGAAATTGTAGTTATATTGTGTAATTTTCTTTTACGGCAATATTTTAATTTAAAAAAAGGAAGCAATATTGCCAGTCAAAAGCTTGGACTGCTTGCAGCACATGAATACATGATATCGGTGCGCGGACACACATGTATTGCAAAACATAAAATCATAAATTATCTTTGCATATTTTCTAACAACATATCTCTAAAAACTTTTAAAATATTCATTCTTTTTTTTTTTTTTTTTTTTTTTTTTTTTTTTTAAATACATTATTTCCAAATTCCAGTATTTCCAAAATTATATTCCAGTATTTCCAAAATTAAAATTACAAATTATTATTATTTTTTTAAATCTGAATTTTACACACACATAATGTTATCCAAGGAAGGATTAGTTATGTCAGTGGGCGCCAAGCTAAAATAAACAAAGAGTAGCAGTCCAAGTTTTTGATTGGCAATATTGCTTCCTTCTTTTTAATTAAAATATTGCCGTAAAAGAAAATTATACATTATAACTATAATTTCAATTAATTAAATTTAAAAAAGTGGTGAACGACCAAAATGTCATAACTATACAACAATTGAACACTATAAATATTCCTTAGATATAATATGGAGTAATTTGTGACTATTGTTTAACAAAAAAAAAAAAAAAAAAAAGATATCCTAAAAGTAAGTAAAAGTAAATATTCAAATAAAACAACCTTTTTTTTTCATTGATCAAAATAATCAACATAACACAGCTATCCCATAGAAGGAGGGGAAGTGGAGGGGAATCTTTAAAATCAAAGCGAGAAATTTGAAAATAACTCTCCCATGGATTTAACACTAGAGTTCTTCTTTCTTCTCATGACTTAAGTGGGCTCTTAATGGCATTTTTTCAATTTCTATATGTATGTTTTTTATTCTTTTGGTTATTTCTACTTTTAATTTTCCAATTTTTATGAGTTATTATACTATTATTTTTTCACATTTCTTGTTGAGCTTATGTAAGATTTCATCTTTAAATTTGATAAAAATAATTAAAATCCATAGTTTTTGAAATAAACGAATCAGTGAAAATGTAGCATTTCATCTTTCATAAAAAGAATATCAAATTTAATAATATCACCCCATACTACTGTATGTGAGGAAATCTGTGTTTGGCATTGTATGGCATTTTGCATTCATGATAGATCAATGGACCATTGAATTCAATGTAACAGAGGCTGTAAGTTCTCTTTTCTAATCTGAAGTTCAGTGGTTACTATGAATAAATTCAATATTTTATGTTATTTTAATTACATTATTTCTACTATTTTTTATAAATTAAAACAAGTTACAATTTTATAATATTTGTGGAACTTTTAAGAAATGAAGTTTCTTTTTAATATAAACAGCTTAAAATTTAAATATTTTATGGCTTCCTACAACATATTTGTATTAAAAATGGTAAATGTCTTTTTTTAAGGTCACAAAAAAATTTAGATCCATTATTTCCTTATGACCAGGATTTGCTGTCACAATTATTTAAAACCTGTTATAATGTTTTAAATATTTAAATAAAACCTACCAAAATGTGGGGACCAAAGTTTAAATTTTTTTTTTTTTTTTTTTTTTTTTTTTAAGGAAAAGTTTCTATTGTTATTGTTTAAATACATTTTAACCACATATTATATGAAAACCACAGAAATTTATGTACAGTTCTGGACCTCAAATCCAGAATCCTAAAATCAAAGTCCAGAATGAATGAAGTAATTTAAATTTCAGTGATAAATCCTTTATAATTAATTCCTATAAATGCCCACACATGGCACTATGCACACTCATAACACATTTTTCATCTAAGCTAGACTAAACAATGACATCCAATTCAATGTATTTTATAGCTTAGTTTTACTCCAAATCTTTGATGGCAGAGCTAGCAAATAAAGTTAGTGTGTGCATACTGCACACATTTTAAATGTATGACTTAGAACAGAAAACATCTTTTTCATTTATATATAAAATATAAAAAGAGAAAATAAACAACTAGGAAGAATTGTTTTTAAATGATGCACAGAATATATTCTATTAATCACCCTCCCCCTCTCAGAAAAAAAAAAAAAGTAATTTTTTGAAAAAATAATTGTTTGTAAACATCCCTATCAAAAACTACTTTTTTTTTTCAACTAATCCTTTAAGCTTCCTGCAGGATTTTCCATTCATATTTAACAATTCATAAAATAGCAGCTATAAAAGGTATTTGTATGAGAATTTTTACTTAATAACTGTACATATTTATTTATCTTATTCATGTCAAAAAATTAATTTTAATATTGATTTTGTGTTAAATCAGCCTTTGTTTCCAAAAGTTACATGACAGAAAAATCTCTGTTAGAAGGCTTAAAGGGTTAAAAAAAGAAAAAAAAATAAGTACATGATTTCGTTTTGCAGATCAAAACATTGTCCATCCACAGCGGATGATTGATTTCTAACTTCAGGCAGTTGAATCAACAAAGCAATTCTGGGCTCAAAATGAAAAAATCCATGAACTGAAACACTATTTCAAAATTATTGTTGGCTAAAGATTTTTGGAAGTATAGCCAAACATATTTCTAACAAAATGAAAACAGTTAAAAAAAATGCATTAAACATGGTTCTTAAGGGTCACGGGAAAAAAAAGGAAAAGTCAGGGAATTCGAAAATTTAGGCAAAAAGTTAGGGGAATGTCAGGAAAAATTTTAAATATTTGAAACAGAAAAAAGTCAGAGGATTTTTGATTTACTACTTTCCATTAGGATCTCAGTTATTGTAAATGAAGAAATTTTGAATTAATTATTCATCCAGTCTAAAATTTTTATGTAAAGTTTATACTAGCTATATAATGTAAAACAAATTTTTATCAAGAAAAGTCAAGGAAAACCTAAAAAAGTCAGGGAATTTTTTTGCCAAAATTGCATAAGAACCCTGTTCAAGATGTTAAAGCAAATTATAAGCTATATCGTGTCTCAGCCTAAGTTCAGCTAGCTACTATTTTTGTTACACGCATTAGAGATCTGCACAGGCCAAAATTTCCAGGCTCAAGCCTGGTCTGATCCATAGAAAAAAAAAATTCGGGCCGGCCCAGCCCAAACAAAATAAATATTGACCCAGTCCGAGAGTTAAAATTTTGGCTTCAAACCTGACCTGGCCCAAACAAAAAAAAATATTGGCCCAGCCTGAAAGTTAAAATTTCGGCCCAAGCTCGGCCCGGCCCGAAAAAAAAGTTAAAAATTCTTCCCAGTCCAAGTGAATTTCTACAGAATATTGATCTTTACTCTTATGGAAGAGTTCAGACCAAAGAAACTTATCTTAGTTTTTTTTTTTTTTTTTCATGTTTATAATCTCCATTTATGCAGAAGTGCCATAGGCTGCAATATGCATGCTTTTAATGAACCCTTGTTTGTTGTATGTAAATGTTTCTGTTATCATTAGTATTATTAATCCATGTTTCATGTAATGGAGACATAAAAATCTAAAAAGTGGTATATGGTAAAAGTAAAATCTTCTAAGATGGAATTGCATTGGAAAAAAATATGTCCTTCTCTTAGCAGATGTAAATGTTTAACATTTTTTTTTTTTTTTTCCGCGTATTGTTGTATTTATTTTGCATGGATGAACAGTTTAAAAGAAATTTATAGTTTTCGTTTAAAAGAAAATTCCATCATAGTCATGCTTTTTTTTTTTTTTCATGTGTTTAACACTATTTTAATAAGCCTAGTAATCTACGATTCTTTAAAAAGAATAAATTCTAATGTTTAATTGTAGAATAATGATGACTTAAAAGTATATGCCTTTTTTGCAAAAGTTTTTGGACCAAGCCAAATTTTACTGATTTATGAACAGACTTGGCCATGTCAAGAAAAGGATTTTCATGTGAGATGATTCAACAGGAACTGATTATCTTGGTCCGTGAATACTAGGAGGAATGAAAACAGTCTTGGTTTCGTATGGAAAAAATACATTAGGCCCAACCCGATACTCCAGGAAAAAAATTAAGACCCAAAAAGATTAGTGACTAAGCTGGGCCTGGGGCATGTTTTGTGGCATGTAAAATGTTGCTAAGGGTATATACTGCATCTGTTTCTTTATTTAGTTGCAAGCCTAAATTCTTGAAAATTTCAAAAGCGAGAATGATCATGGTAGCGGCCAGTCTAGATTTGAGGTCCTGTACTGTATTTATTAAGGGCAACAGCTGTATGTTCTGTAATGATGATGCTGCACATAAAATTTGTAGTTTTTATACAAGGTTACACAAAAGAATTAGAATACATTAATGATTATTCTGTCATTCAAACATATTTCATGTAGAACTCGTGCATGTTAAAATAATAAAATAAGGATGATGAATATTGATAATATAGTGCCAATTGGAACATATCCTTTATTTATTCTTTGTTATATTTTTAAATTAACCAATTATTCTACTTGAATATTATTTTAATTGTGTGAACAAAACTAATAATATTGTTTTGTATTGAATTTTATTATAATCTGCAAACATCTCATTGTGACCTGCCCTTTGTCTTCCGAAAAAATTTCATACTTCATTTATTTCAACCAAAGTAATTACTTCCATTTTTCAACCAGAAAGTTGTCAGTGACTCATCTGTTGTGTATAATACTTAACTCTGTGTTTTATTATTTAAAATCCTTTTCCACCAGATGATGTATTATTTTACTTTTAAAAGCTCTTATTTATAATGTTATGTCATTGTTTTTAGCTTTTTATTACATCTTGATTGAATCTCTTTTTAAATTATGTCTTTTGTTGTTTTAGCTTTTACTTAAAAATATTACAGTATGGAACCATTTATCCGGAAATCAGTTAACCGGAAAACCAGTTATCTGGAATGATATTTCTAATCTATGATGATGGAATCTTTGCGGAAAAAAGTGTCATACACATCTAATTTTACATAAATATTGCTTGAAACAATTGTATAATTTGATGATTGCATCTAGTATTTGAGATGGAAATGTATTTAGTTATACTTTAGATGTTTTCTATTTTCATACAGAGGAAACAAGAATTTTTGTTTCTAAAGCATACCCATAAATTACATTCTATCAAATTTTATTTTTAATCTTACTTGAATCTTATTCTTAATTCAAGTAATCTAATAATTAATTTAAGATTAGAAGTAATACCACAACCACATATATTCCATAAAACTTATCAAATGGATGCTGCTTTAATGCCCAACCAGTTAACCGGAAAAACTAGTTATTCGGAATGCATCTGACCCCAACCATTCCGGATAAATGGTTCTGTACTGTAGTTCAATCAATTTAATGTTTTTTTAAATATTTATTTATTGAAATATTCAATTGAATATTTTATTGTTTATGTTTGAGTTTGTATGTTATGCATAAAAACTGTTCAGATTTCTTTCAATTTTCACTAGTATATAAATTACGAACATTTCTAGATATACTTTTAAAATTTTATTACCACTTTTATAAACTATAATTCCTGAACACAAGGAAATTTTCAATCAATTAAAAGTTGTGAAGTAATTAAAAATATAAATGTAATTGAAAAATATTAATTTGAAATGTTTTGAATTCAGTATTTATTTAAGTATAAATTCTTAGTAGTTAGAATTTCAGGTACCAAGTATTCTTATGTATACGCTTAATAAAACAAAATTGCAGTAAAGCATTGTCGATAGATAAGGATAAATTTCATCGAAATTGTCAACCTTTTTCTTTGTGTTTGAGTGTGTTCATTTGCCCACTTTTCATTACTAAAACTGAACATAAAACAATGTTATTAATTTCTTCTAATTACTTAAGAAGAAAATTTTGGATTAATGACAATTTTTAACCTAGCTTTTCACAGATTGACACACTTTGTGATGTTTCAAATACAAGTGCCATTTCCAAACAGTCTTCAATTGAGGGTGGGGTGGGGATGGGGGCAAATTTTCTTTGGATCTTGTTATGCAGAAACAGTTTTATTCTTATATTGTACTTTTTCAAATTAGTCAAAGTATTCATTAACAATGTGTCTCATTTTTATAATGTTGCAGTAACAAGACTTTAGCAAATATTTATAATTTTAAATTTCTGCACGATAGGCGTTTATTTAATGTCAATGCTTTGAGTTATATCATATCTGACCTGTTCCTTTAGCTTTTGTCTAATTTTTGAAAAATCTTTTTGATTCACATATATTGACTATTATTCTGAAACAGCAAATTTGTTGAAGAGAGAGCTATTGCCCTCCCAAGCCTCTCCAAAATGGTATCCTTGACCTACATACAATTTACTGTTTTTGTATAAGTATTTGCATATTGTAGAAATAATGTGGGGGCTATAATTCAAGAGCTAATGTACAAAATTCCAAGAAACTATATATTCTGTTAGGTCAGACAAAAATATTAGTGCTGATTATAGAACTTAATGTATTTTATCTTGCTTGATGGATGCAGCAATTTTTACTGATGACTTTTTAAAGTTTATTATATTAAATATCAGAACATTTGTCATGATATGTGCCTGATGATATGAGCAAAATTTCTTAATGAAAAACTTCTGAAAAGCAACTTATAAATGCAGACCTACCAACCTTTGAAAATGAAAAATCATAGTATATAAAATTTCAAAACTGGTTCCGAAAGTGAAAGCGCCTTTAAAAAAAAATCTGTAACCAAAATTGAAAGAGTAAAAAGTTTAAAACTATTCACATTTAAACAGAAAATTCAAAATTAATCTGCCCATTGGTTTAACATTATGGAGTAGGAATTTTCAAATGACTCCTCTTAAGTGGATTTTATATTAAGAAGTTTGTTTGGCAGTCTATTTTTTCCTTTGAGTATTTTTTGATACTCAAAAAATACTCATTCAGAACTGAATGCTTTAAAATTTCAGAACAGAATGACTCCTGAAAAGTATGCTGCACATATTAAAAATCACATTTGGGGGAAAAAAAAAAGCATTTGTGTTTTTTATTGCAAAAAATCATAGTTCAAAACCTATTTTCATAGCATCGTAGTTTATTGCCCCAAATCATAGCAACTATGATTTTTCATGGCAATTGGCAGTTCTGTAAATGATGTAATCAATGTTTACTTGTGTAATGAAGCAGGCAGTTATTTAACTCTGGATGGAGTTTAAAATGGAACTGCTTTTGCAATTTAATCTTTTAAGTATATTGATAATCAGTCATGAATTGGCTGTTTTTAATGTACAATCATAACAGTATAAAGCTATCATAGTCTTTAATGTGTTCTTAAAAATTAGCTTTTAAAAAAAGTATAAATCAACCCTTTAAATGTTGGATCACATTTTTCTATTTCATAAAACCAACAAATATCAGCTGTAGACAAAAATATTTTAAAGATATAGAAATATATTTTAAAAACAAACTGTGAAAGAATATTCAAATTAATATTAGTTTTACACTTTTTTTGAAAATGCAGGAAAGTCTTCAAATGCTATATATAAAAGCCGATATATAGATTTTGTAACGCATCCATATATTTTTTTTTTTTTTTTACTATCTCTTTAATATTTTTCATTTATTTTCATGCATGTGATTTCACTTTAATTATATATGTCCCTTTTAAAAAGGAGAGGGGGGGATAAGAAAAGCTAACAAGTTAGTATAACAAAAATGATTGAATATCTAATTAAAGATGGTATGCAGTGTTCTCGCTGTCGCTCGCCAATGCGCCAAAATGCGACTAAATTCTTCATTTAGCGAGTAAACAAGAGATTAGATTCGCCAAATTGCTAGTGCTCAGTTTTTGCTTTTTCTTTTTTTCTTTTTCGTTTTTCATACATATGCATATATATTTAGTGTATACATATTTTTTTTTTATTTGTAGCGAAATTTATTAAGTTGTATTTTTTTTTATATTTGTTCGAAATGAGATTAATAACAATCGCTGTCACAGCTATAAAAACTTGGGTTATTTTAGAACATATTGAAAAAAACAGAATACATTACATTTTTTTTTTTTTTTTTTTTTTTTTTTTTTTTTTTTTTGTGCTACACGGCGAATCTATTTTGCTAATACTTTTCCCATTTGGCGAATGTTTTTTATTATTAATTAGCCAAATTACTAACGTTGGTCAAATGTCAGCGAGAACACTGATGGTATGTAATAATATTTAAGTTAATTGTTATCTTAAAAAATATGAAAAGTTTATAGAAAATGTTATAGTTTATAGAAATTTTTTTATAAATGTAACCTGCCAGAAAATCACATTATATTGGTAATTATAAAAATTTTAAAGATGTATGGAATTCAAGATCTCTTTTAGCTATTTAAAATAAAAAATAGAGCAGAATTAATAATAAAAAAATATATATAATTTTACATTCATTTATTCATTACAATAAGTTTTTGTGATTTCTAAGACTTCTAATGTAATATGAAAGCTTTATAAAATTGCTTTTACTGTCATTACTAAGTCATAATTTTTTTTTCCTTTTTTCTTTCTTTCTTTTTCTTTTTTTCCTCTTAACAAATTATTTTGAGAACTATCTAAATTTAGCTCTGATTTTTCCCTCTCAATTTTCTTCTGTAATTGAAAATATATTGCTAGTGATAAAACTGCCAGAAAATTTGCTTGTATGCATTATCATAGTTTCCTGCGTATAATCCATGGATCAAACAATTGTTTTTGACTCAGAAAGTTTTTGAAGAGAAATACAACTTATTAGATCACTGTAAATGTTTGTCTTCAATCACTAAATAAGATTTCTGGGTCGAAAAAGAATTTTTTGATCTGCGGATTATATGCAGGAAATTATGGTACATTTGCATAAAGTTTTCATGTGATAAATTATAACTAGCATTTTGCACTGGTAGAAAGAAAAAAGAAATACTCACATCTTTAATTTTTGGAAGACTGAATGTTTCTACTGATAAAAGTAACATGTTAAAAAGGTTATTGTCAATTTCATCCATAAAAATAAAAGTTTTACTATTGTTGTTAAAATAATGTATATATCACTTTTAATTTGACGAATTTGATGTAGCAAGATGCTACAGAATCTAAAATTTAGTGTAAAAGGATAGAAATCTGAACAATTATGATTATCTCATTATTATATTTTCTTATTCTGTTTTATCAAAATGTGTCTGATCTCAAATATTTCATGCAGTTACATTCTTTCTTTCTTCAGCCTTAATTCATAAACTTTCAATATTTGCTGTTTTGAAATTTGTTGTCTGAGGAATACTAAATATTTGTTCTATGAGTTTTAGAACAACATTATGAGACTATTGTATGTGAACCTTTTATAATACAAAAGGTCTAGGCATCTTAATTTCATTATTTTTGAAACAGAATCTCTTTGAAGAACAATGGAAGATTTTTATAATTGTTTAGATAATATTTTTCTAAAAGACATTTTTGTCATATGTTTAATATGTTTTTATTAAATCCTTAAGTAAAGATTGAATTAATTATTAAGGTATCTGCCTACTATAAAATGGTTACTTTGGTGTTATTATTAATATTTATTGCTTTATTTGAAAGAATTTTCTAAGATTCAAAATCTATTTTAATTTCATTTCTTTATTATTGTATTTTTGTAATTAATAAAAGGGGACTTATGGCCCAGTTAATAATAAAAAGTAATGAATTAACAACCAAAAGGGAGCAAAAATGTCAGGAGAAATGTAAACAGTGGTTTTGTGCATTTTTTTTACTTTTTTTCTTGCATAAAAACACTAATAAAACTTATTTGACACTTCTAAATTAATGTTAAAAATAAGACATTAAATTTTTAAGTAATCTTTAAATGTAACAAAATCTCTGGTCTCTGGTGATCTCTGGAAAATCAAATTTTCTTTTATTTCCATTCACAATAAACTTCACTACTTGAAATATTTTGAACATGTTTCAGTAAAACTTTTCCAGAATGCTTTTTTATATTGCACCACTATATTCTGAAGTAGAATCTAAGCTCTATGAGAAAATGTAATTATTTAATAGGCACTCATGTAGAACGAAATGGTAATTTTTTTGGCATATCTTTAAATATTTTTGTTAATTTTTAATGTATTGTCAAATTTAGGGAGCAAATAAGTGTAATATAGTAGTATGCAATACTAAGGAAATTGAAATATATTTAGTTGCATTCTGTCTAGTGTAAGCATGAAATTTTGCTGACAAAAATGGAAAAAAGCAGCCGATTTTTAAAAATGTTACAAAGGTATTGCTAGGATTTTTGTTTTTTTATTATTCTGTATCACAAGTTAAACTAAAAGTATGCATGCATATTCAATATTGTCCTTTATTAAGTGCTCTGAACATAGGCAGATACTTTAAAGATTAAAAGTAAATTTTAACTATTTATATTTTAATAGTACTGTTTTCTAAGTAGGCAAAAATTTAAGTTTTTCTATTAACAAATATTTGAAACTTTTTTCACCAATTTTAACCGAGCTTTTTTCTATTTCGAAAAATAAATGTTAATAAACAATTGCGGTTTTGCATTAGTTCTTGTCCATTTTAACTAATAAAGCAAAAGTTCTTAAATTTTCTTAATATTTCAGGGAGCACATTGCCATAAATTTGATGACAAACATTATCTTTCTTACTGTTTATTCTCATAAATGATATTGAAATTGAAATCCAGTTTTTAGTACTGATAAATTCTTGTTTTTGTAATAGCATAATCGATGTGCTTAAAAAGTCACATATCTACTTTTGTAAAAAATTAAAGTGTGCCCACTTAAAGGTTCTATAAATTTTGTCTCAGTTTTAGGTATTTTTCATAATCTCACTGTATTGTATATATTTATCGCTAATTACTGTCATTTGGCAGTTTAATCAGCATTGTCAATTAAAATAATTATGCATTATTATATTTTAAAAAAAAGTGAATATCAGGTTAAACTTCTTCCGTCAACTCTTTATAGTAATATTACAGGGACCAAAAGGAATAACTATATTGAAGTTATGTATCACATTTTTCTACTTATGGAGCTTTTTTATAGTCATTATTACAGAATATCTGCACTATTGAGGATTTGAGAATTTATTGTATCAGGTATTCTCAAATGAAAATAAATTTATATTGTAAAATCACACATGTTGGGTGATTGTGAGCTTTAATGGAAGAAACTCCTCACACCTATCTATTCAGGAATGTTTTGATAACATTTCTTAAACTGTTATTCAAATTAACTGATACATTGCATTTTAGATGATACTAGAGTTGTAAAGACGTTATTGAAATATTAAGTATTAAAATAGATTTGCTATATATATTTTAATAAACTAGACTATCAGTTTCATTCTAATTTGTGATGCACAGTTAGTTTTTTATCAAATGATATTCTTTAGTATTGTTTACTTATTCTGTCACTTTTTAGTTAGTTAAATTTTTCTGTGTTTTGCTTTAAATTCTTTCCTGCATAGATTGTGTTCATGTGTAAACTACAAGAAAAAACTGCTAATTTTTATTTAATGAAAATAAATGAGTATTTAATTAATAAATTTTTCTATTGATAAAGTTGTACCTATTGTCACCAATCTGAAAACTTTATTTGCTTTTCTTGTAGGAATACTATTTGTCTGGTTTAAAAATATATAAATTTAACACCTTAGTCAGGGCTGGATTTCAATTGAGTTTGTATCTTTAGGTGTTTTTTCATAGTCATTTTAGCTTTAGGATATATTAAAAATATAAGGTATCTTTTTTTTCATAAAAGAATTAAAACTGTATGGCGGTTTCATTTTTAATATAAAACACCAAAACTTGGATTTCTAGAAAAATAAGAGATTTCTGGGAACTGTTTTTGTACTGCTATTCAAAACATTCTTTAGTAGGCAGTGAGCACTTAGAACTATGACACTGCAATGTTTTCTTTATTAAACACAAATTCCTTATTTTAAATTTAACATTTATTTATTCCTTCAACATTCACAAGAGGATTAAAGGATATTGTAACTATCCTGTTGTTACTTATGAAAGTATTTGTACACAATTTCATGCTAGTTTCTTTTCATATTGCAGACACTTGAATCTTATGTATAGACTCCCAGAACATATTTTATAAAAGAAGTAGGATAAAATTTTAAATATTCACACATTGAAAACATGATTTTCAAACATTATAATATAAAATATTTTGACAGTTAAAAAAAAATAAATGCTAATTATAATTTTATTTAAAGATACGTTTTATAAACAGTTTCCAGATCAATTAAATCTTGTCTCAGAAAGAAACATAATTATTTTAATAAAAATTTCCCTAATTTTTAACATGACTGATTATTAATGCAATGTAATTTGTGTTATTTAATTTTTATGAAATATTAGAAACATATTTTTTATTTGTGTACTTTAAATTTCCAAAATGTATTGTTTGATATTCTTATTATATTTAAAAGGTCTTTATTAGTTAAAGCTATATAAAATTGAAAAATCAGACAACTGTTAGAAAGATTCTGAAAGGGGGAGGGAAGACTTTTTAAAATACAGAAATGATTCAATGTTACTGAAGTTGAAAGTAGTTTACACATGTTTTTATAAATATTTTAATATGTAAAAGCAAGTTAACAATAGTCATGTTGAATATAGTTTAATGTAAAATTTTGTAGCATTGTACAAGATTTGAGAGTACTGACGAATAATACAGTATTTGATTATTATAATATTGAGATTGTTTGCTCATGTTCTTAAGAATTTTTTGATATCCTATGAAACATGAAATAGTGTTACCTTGTTGAAAATAGTTTCATATTGAATTTGTAGCTTTGTATGAGATTTTAGAAAATTATAGGTATATTACAGTATGTGATAGTTTATGCTAATAAATTACCCGTCCAATTAAGAGAATTGTAATGTTTGATAGAAACCTGTTGAAATGTACACACATGTTAAAATATATTCATAGTTCATTTAGCTTTAACATACTTTGTTTTCAGTGTTTGAAAACTTTTATAATAAAACTATACCTCTCATGTTTAACAATATTTTTTATTTGAAAAACAATTACTATATTTATTGTTGCACAAAACGCTTATTTACAAAAATGTGGTTGTAATTATTTATCATATCTTAAAATTTCAAAAGCTTGTCTTTTGATTAATATTTCTTAAAGTATAGGAAGTTCTTGTTTATAATTTTTTTTTGCAAATTCTTTATGTTGCAAAGTGTCATTACTATTAGATTGTTTTAGGGAAAATATTTATTTTACTTTATTATTCCAGTGAGTCCTTTAAAAAGAAACAATAAATTGAATAAAATTGAAGAAAACCATTATATGTAGTGTAAAGTAATTGTTCCTAAAATTTAGAGATGCTCTTATGAGAACAATTTCACACTGTATCTTCGAAAACACTTTGAGATATGCTGAGAAAAAAATAAAGTAAAGCGCTTTTAGCATTCATTTTTGGTAAGGATTATTTTTCCTGCAAGCCCAGTACTCATTAAACTGAAATGAGCATTGTTTTAAAAACCTTCGATGAGTTTGTTAACTGAAATTCATTACTGACCATATTTACAATGGAAAAGTATAGGATTTTGTCTTTCTAAACCAAGTAATATTTCTTAATCTGAATAATTCATTAAAGTGACATTTGTTGTAATGGGATTATACTGTGTGTATATACACATATTCATATCGTTTATTTAAATAAGAATATTCATCTATTTTTATTTATTTTTTATTTTTTTTAACTCTTTTTGAAACACATTGAAGAAAGAGAAGAAAAAGATCTAGCTTTGGTTTTGTGAGTAACCCTCTTTATAACCAAAAAATGTTACCTCGCAGTCAGGCATTTTTTTTTTTTCATTATAATGTAAAATGTTCATTGTTTATCTATTAGTCCTTTTACCAACTAATGATAATTCAGACCAAAAATGAGAATAATCCTGTATAAATTTTGATTCAGTGATCTAAATTTATAATGTTGCTAGTTTCAATATTAAGTTCTTCTTTTAGAGAAGCGTATTATAAATTTAATGAGGGAAATAGCTATATATCTTTATAATGAATATAGTACAGTTTTGATTAAATAATTAATATTATTTTCAGACAAAATTATTAATTAGTCATATTGAAATAGCAAATAAACCCCAACATGAGTTAAAGATGATAATCATAGCAAAATCAGAGCATAACAAAATTATTCCCTTTAACTTTATAATAACCATTTTTTTTTTCTGCGTTAAAATATGTTTGTTTATTACTTCTAACTTTTCCATTTCTTTCCTATTTCTAATCATTTTATCAAAGGAAAAAAAAGTCAAGTATTTTTTAATATAATTCCTTTTTTAAAATTAATTTGTAATTTGCCATTAAATCATAATGACAAGAGAACTATCTTTATTTTAAGTAATTATTAATTTTTAAAAAATATTTTTTGTAAGATTTTGTTAAAACAACTAATTTTTGATATACTGCATGTGTTTATTTTGTTAATGTTACTTGTTTTTTATTTTCAAAAGGTTGTCGTATATTTGTGTTACTTCATTTGGAGTCTGCTTGTTCATTTAATGATGATATTTAGCAAATATTTTTCAGATTTAGGGGATGAATCATAAGAATCCTTCAATTCAATTTTAGCAAAAAACACAAAATCAGTTTTATCAGTAAATGATTATAACAACATAAAATTGTATTTTTATTTGAAAATGTATAAAACAACATTATTATATTATTATACATAAAAAAAGTCATACGTTTCTTTTCCTAGATTTTTCATTTCTTTGCTCCATTTTGAAAAAAATGTTTCAGATTTGCTTGAATAAGGAAAGAAAACTTTTTAAAGCAGCTAACATTTTTATGGGATTGTACATTTACACAAGAGCAAGTTCATTATTACATTCCACGTTGGTTTTTGTATCTTTATGTATAAGATAAATATTGTTAATATTTTAATAAGAGGTTTTTAATTGTTTATGTTAGGGTTTGTTAATTTTTTTTATGCTGTTCATATAATGCACATATTTTGTTTGTTGGAACTGGTGCTTTTATTATTGAATATTATGAATATTTAACACACACACAAAAGAAAAAAAAGAAAAATTGATATGTTTGTTTGTTTTGTTTCTCTGTACTTGTACAAAAGGAACAATTTATATTTGTTAAATGTGAGAGAATTTCAATTGAAACAGAATTATTATTGATTTTTTTTTTTTCACAGTTTTTTAAATTGTGTTGTAATAAAGATTTATTTAATTCATATGTTTGTTGTTAGTTTATTGAGAAATAATTTATTTTTATCGAAATTTGAATTGCTGGAATGATAGTGTTGTTCTAATAGCACTTGAAAAACTGGCCAGTTGACTGTCACATAAACATTTATATTTTTAGTGGTAGTTGTGATTTCTTCTTACAGGCATTTGTCCAAGTGTTGTCAGCAAAACTGTCAGTGGCTGCTGGTAAATGGGTGCTATTAAAAAATTATAATTTTGAAGAAATTGTGTTACACAACCTAATGCTGATAAACAAAATCCATATCTCAGCAGAAAGAGCACCCCTAACATACCAACTGTAGTAAAACTATACAATAAAACTTTGAACAGAATCTTGTTTTAAACAGTCATTTTATGGCCCAGGCAAAAAAAATATCATACTATTATACCTGCTAAAGTGGTTTGTTACCAGGGTTGGCAAGTTTTTGACATTATGTGGTTTTATCCGGTTAAAACCGTGGTTTAAACCGTCATGGCTAAAACCTCTTGTCAAAAACCTCGTCAGAAACCTCAAATACTACACTGATCTGTAAAATTTCACATTAAACATCTGTCAAAAATATACAATATTAGATGTAATATTAAAAATTCACTTTTACTGTATTGTATATTATCATTTCTGGAAAAAAAAGAAAAAAAAAATTGTCATAAATCTGAAAATTTGGCCAGCCTCCCAACTTGCTCAACTAGCAATGCCTCTGTTATCAAGCCCTGCTAGCTCAGCACCAATTGAGAGAGTATTTTGTAACTTTGGCTTCATACACTTTAAACTTATAATATAAACCATTTGGGTGTAAATAAATGTGCTAAATTGGTTAAGTGCTATAGGATGCTGTGGGGTAAAATTTATCCAGATTATTAACTGTGCAAAATCACTTTCTTCTGTTTGAACATTCTAAAAAACTATGTTTTATTGCAATTAAAATAATTTAATTTTTTTTTGTAATTATTAAATTACAGTATAATTAATTTTAAATAAAAAATTACTCAATGTTTTTCTCTGGTTCTTAAAATGTTTAAAGCGCATTACACGTTTTTGACAGTTTAAGCCAGTTTTTGACGGTTTAAACCAGTTTTTGACGTTTTAAACCAGTTTTTGACACTTGTCTTGTCAAAAACCAGTTTCTGACGTCAGACACCCAACCCTGTTTGTTACAGTGTATCATTAAATAAAAAAATTACGATATGTCCATTAAAAGTCCATTCCTTTTTCCTTCAAAATAACATAAAAGGGGCAAATTTTCTAGAAAATAACATTTCTAAAACAAGCACTTTTTTTTTTTTCAAAAAAAAAAAAAAAAAAAAAAGTTTAGTTTTTTTGAAGTGCACAAGTTCAAGGATCAAGAAATTCAAAAGCTATGTAACACCATTGAAGGTAAGACGAAAAGCTGTTCAATTCGGAATTCATTACAAGCCTTAAGTTGAGATACACCAGTATTTGTTATTCAACCTTTTTGATGAATATTCACTGTTTTGCTTTTTAAGCTTTAGTCAAAGCTAAATTTTTTCCCTCTGATTATTGAAAAGAAAAAAAAAATCCAGTATGTGCTTTTAAAAAGTATAATTAACAAAGAATATTGCTGAATTATACTTAGTAACTTTGTTCTCATGAAATCTAAAATTTGCAGTATTTGAAATTGCATAATACATTTGCTTAAATGTAAAGAAAGACATCTTTTTCTTAATTTAACAAGTAAGAAAAATCATCATTAAGCATAGATTATGAAACACTTCCTGAAATCTTGAACAAAACTTTGTTATTTAGATAAATAAAGTGTTACAATAGTGAGTTATCAATAGTGAGTAAGGGTCTTTAAAATCTCAGTCAAGTTCGTTAATCTGCAAAATCGGACCAAGGGGATGGAAATAGGGAGGGTTTTTGTGAAAACAGAAGAAAACCCTATAACTTCTTAATAAAAATAGATATGGAATCAGTTTATAGTTTATATTAGTTTTAAAAAACGGGCCAAAAGTTTAAGCATGACAAATTTTGCTAAACCTAAAAACTGTTTCAAGTGGCAAAAAAATAGGGGTTTTGGGAGAAAAAAATTCGCAACTTCGTCAATTCTCAAGATATCAAATCCAATTAAATTCTTTATAAATGTTCTTAATGTATCTAAAACTTTTGTAGTATTTACAAGTTTTCGATAGAACCAACTCTTATTGAAAATAAATAAATAAAAACAAAAAGGGGGGTGGAGAAAGAAAAAAATTCATGAATTCATCAATTCTTAAGATATTAAATCGACGAGTTTCTTGTAAGACCAATCCTTATAGCAAAAATAAATTAAACAAATTAGGAGTTGCAGAAAAAAATCTCAAATTCAAAGTGCTTATATTCTGACCCATTTTTTAATTTATTTTTGATTTTAAATGCATCCAAATGACAGGTTCTCTTATTTGGGAACTGTATAATGTGATATATTGGCCAGTTTTTTTGAAAAAGGCAAAATGTATTTCAAAAAATGCTGTCAAAATAGGCATTTTTAATAGAATTTTCCGAAGAAAAATTGAGGAAGCATTCAAATAAAAAATTACTTATTTTCTGACTCATTTTTAAATCCAGTTTTGCTCTCAAATCCATCTAATTGACAGGTTCTCTTATGTAGGAACTGTATAATGTGCCATATTTATTGGCTTGTTTTTTGAAAGGGCAGAATATATTTCAAAAAATGCTGTCAGGCATTTTGGACATAATTTCCCGAAGCAATCGTGATTGGAAAATTCAAATAAAAAATTGCTTATTTTCTGACTCATTTTTAAATTCAATTTTGCTCTCAAACACATTCAGTTGACAGTTTCTCTTATTTAGGAACTATATTGGTATAACTCGTATTGGTCTATTTTTTCATAAAGTCAGAATATATTTAAAAAAAAAAAAAAAAAAAAAAAAAAAAATCTGTCAAAATGGGCATTATATTTTTTGTTGTCGAAATGATCACTTAACGAAATCTACCTCCGCCTATAGGTCAAGCCGAAGTACCATGTGAACACAAATGAGTTCGGCCTGCTTTGAGGGATCACATGCCAAGTGCTTAAAGTATTCGAAGATCTTTTTTCATGTATACCTGCACTTTTAAAGAAATCATACAAGTTTTATGATTGAGAACGTTTATTAAGTTTTAGATTAGCTAAAATAGCTGTAGTTTAACATATGTTTTATTTTGTAAGGATTTTGGACTGTTTCTTTTCATGATTTCTTTTAGCAAAAATTTCGTTATTTTTATACATTTTTATTTAATTTCAACAATGAATGTATGTTTTTGCAGTTCAAAATTTGTTTTCGATCTTTAACTCACTTTCAAATATCCAATCAAGATTAAATTTTACATGCTGATACACATCCGATGTCAATCTGCTGATATTATGATTTTTGATGATTACCATGCATTTATACTTATTTTACAGGATAACACAAAACATTTTGGACAGATTACCGCTAAGAAGTTTAAGAAAAAGTTTTAGATTAGACAACAAAAGACTGCGATGGTTATATATTTTTTAACTATTATGTAATTTTTTTCATTGAATCCGAAAATTATTTTAATTTTTAACCATCATGTCAGGATATTTTGCAAATGATAAATCGTCAAAGTTAAAGAAAAACAAAAATCGGATAGTCTAAAATAAAGAAAATGGTTGCATTTTTAACTCTTTGGTGGTTAAAAATGAATGTCATTTTCGGATTTAGTGGTAAAAAATATATAATCAATCATTTAAAAACACAAGAATTGCATCTATTTTATAGTATAATTTTTTTTTTTTTTTTTTTTTTTTTTCGATTTGCAAAAATTTTTTTCGTGATGGTAAAAAATGAAGATCAGTTTTGGTTTCAGTGGTACAGAGTACATAAGAATCAATTGTCAAAAGCTAAAAAGATGACCTAACCCATTTTTGACAGTTTAGAGTAATCTAATAACATTTTAAAATGTGTATCATTTTGTAAAGAATTGAGGCTGTTAATTTTCGTTATTTTATTATTAAAAAAATCTGTTTCTTTTTCCTTTTATGTTTACTACAAATTGTATATTTTGCATTAATATTTTAGAATGATTAAATATTTCAAATTTATATTGCAATTTTAATTTTACTTTCAGCCATTTTTTAAATATTTCTGACGAAATTATATTTCTACTAAATTTGTGAATGAACCCTAATTTGTAGGAAAAAGTGTCTTCCAACTTTAAACTCGGTATATTTTAATCGTAGAATAACGGATTTTTTTTTTTTTTTTTTTTTTTTTTTTGTCTGAGGCAGGGCCGAAACTAGGGGGGGGCAGAGGGGGCACGTGCCCCGGGCGCCACCAGAACAGAAGGTGAAGGGGGCGCCAAATTAAGATTTGTTTGGTATGATGAATGCATATATGTACGATATTTTTTTTATGTTTTGCGCAGTCGGAAAATTTAAAAAGAAACCTGAACAAAAATGCATTAAAATTTGCAAATAGATAAAAAAATTCGAAAAAGAAAATCATCTACAAAACAAAACTGCAAATGAATAAGAAAAACAAAGCTGTTTTTTAGGCTATTTTCTCCTCCTATTCCAAATGTATCATGCCTTTTATCATGTCTCTCTTTTTGTATAGGAAAATCACCACCGTATTTTATTTCAAGGTTAGTCTATTTTTTGAACTTTGAACTGTGTCGTGTACGAATAAATACCAAATGACTACTCCGCCCGACTTTTCTATTAGATAAAAAAAACTCCATAAAGGCTCCACCTCCCCCCCCCCCCCTGTGCAGTGTTGTGTTTCCTTTCTTTATTTTCATCTTCCCATGGACGAAGTCAGGTTTCCAGGACAATAAAAACAAACGGAAGGGGGAATGCGCAGCAAAGGAAAATTCTTTGCTAAACATCCTTTAAGGATGTATTCGAAAAAACGCTTTTCCACCCTCAACAGCTCGAAATTTCCCGATATAATTTCAGACACATTTTTAAAAGTAGAAACATGAAACCTGCTGAGAGCATTTCTGAAGAGACGTATAAGGTGCTGTATAGTGTCATTTTACGCTCGAATCATTAGAATTTGATTTATAAACAATTATTTTCTAAATATGACCCTTTTTTTGTCCACAAATGTCCCGCTTCGGAAAAATCGGTTCAAATTGCCGTTTTTGATTGCTTTTTTTGCAATATTTTCTGCATTTATCAAAGAATTGCCAATCACGGCACCTTCTGTACTTTCTAAGTAAGACAATTTGTCAACAAAATACACCCTTATATATATATATATATATATATATATATATATATATATATATATATATATATATAAGCATTTCTAGTGGTATAGTAAAAAATATTGCACGGAGCGTCATGGCCAGTAAAGCACCCCCCCCCCCCCCTTTATTGCCCGAAATGATTTTTTCATCCGACCAGGAGGCGAACTTGGATGACTTCTCATAATACTAAAAACAAAAGAATTGAAAATACGCAGAATAAGATATTTAGTAATTTAAAAAAAAAAAAAAAAAAAAAAAAAAAAAAAAAAAATGAATGTATCATCATTTGTTGGGGTAAAGAGAAAATCCTCGCCCATACAGCGGTTGCAGAATACACAAAAGAAATGGGTTAATAGGGAGTATGTCCTCTTTTACAGGTATACACAGGGCCCGACTTTGACAGTCGGGGGCCCTTGGGCAAACATTATTAGGGGGGGGGGCGGCTTCTGTTTTAAAATTTTTCATAAATTTTACTGTAGTGACTAAAATATAAATTCATACCTATTGTATGCGTTCATAAATTTCATACCAAGTACTTTTCACATCTATATATGTAATAGCAGAAGAAAGTAACTTTAAGAAACTACAGAACACAAGTTTTTTTTCAGTTACAGGAATATAAGGATAAATGTGAGTCCTTAAGGGTGTATCCGAAAAAACGATTTTTCACCTTCAACAGCTCGAAATTTTCCGATACAATTTCAGACACATTTTTAAAAGTAGAAGCATGAAACTTGTTTGAGAGCAAAAATAAATTCAAAAATAAATTGGAAAATAAGCAGTTTGGATCGAAATACACCCTTAAGGGGCACGGAAACAGAGGAGATAAGAAAACAGAGCCCCTTTAAAAAAAAAACAAAAAAAAAAAAAAAAAAATTGGTCACTTTTGGCCATTTTTTATTATTTGATACTCTTTTAATGAAAAACATAAATTTATATCTGTCCTTAGGGGGGCCCCTCAAGCCGGGGGGGCCCGGAGTAATTGCCCCGCATGCCCCTGCATTGATACTGATTTTGAGAGAGGTCGGCTAGGAACTAGCAATTTTGAGAGAAGATAGTGGATTTTGAATATTATTTACAATTTTTAGTATACTAAATCTCGTACCTAATGAAGTTATAAGTGAGTTTGATATTTTATTAGTATACTAAATCTCGTACCTAATGAAGTTATAAGTGAGTTTGATATTTTAAAATATAGTAATAAAAATATATTAACGTATTTCTGTTTTCAAAATTTTTCTTTCCCTTTTTCCTTTTGTTTCTTTTTTTTTTCATATTAATGGTTTTAATTTAAGTTTGCTCATCAGGTTTAGAAGAAAAAAGCTACGGGCTCGGAAAAAAGATGAGATGGGCCCTAAGATATATTCTGTATATAATGTATGCATGTATTTAACACAAAATCGGTCCTCACAGTGCTCTTTTCAGCCTAGGTCCTGAATACAACTGTATCGCCTATCACCCAGTGTGTATGTCCCTGTCACTTGCACAGTAATATTTTAGCTAAAGTAATTACTTAAACGAAACCTACAGCCTGGTATCAATTAACGCCTTAGTACCAATACAATGCCCAATGTGACATCGGGGTTGCAATGAATGAGATATGAGGGTCGCATTGAACGACACTTTTTTGTCTAAAGGCAAGCACGGTGGTCCGCGGTCTGAGAAAACAGGAAGTTTCCGAAGGTGCATTTCGCCAGCCCCCCCACCAACTCAAATTTTTTCGACAATAATACCAGTCGTTTATACCTCGTTTGTACCCGTTTGTACCAGCAATCTTTTCGTTTGTACCTCATTTGTACTAGAGTAATAAAGAGTTTTTAGTGGGGGGGCTGGAGAAACGGCCAGCCCCCCCACCTCAACATTTAAAAAAATGAATATTGCCAATCGTTTATACCTCGTTTGTACCCGTTTGTACCAGCAATTTTTTCGTTTGTACCTCATTTGTACTAGAGTAATAAAGAGTTTTTAGTGGGGGGGGGGGGGCTGGAGAAATGCCAGCCCCCCCACCTCAACATTTAAAAAAATGAATAGTGCCAATCGTTTATACCTCGTTTGTACCCGTTTGTACCAGCAATTTTTTCGTTTGTACCTCATTTGTACTAGAGTAATAAAGAGTTTTTAGTGGGGGGGCTGGAGAAATGCCAGCCCCCCCCCCACCTCAGCATTTAAAAAAATGAATAGTGCCAATCGTTTATACTTCGTTTGTACCAGCAATTTTTTCGTTTGTACCTCATTTGTACTATAGTAATAAAGAGTTTTTAGTGGGGGGGGGCTGGAGAAACGGCCAGCCCCCCCCCCACCTCAACATTTAAAAAATGAATAGTGCCAATCGTTTATACCTCGTCTGTACCCGTTTGTACCAGCAATTTTTTCGTTTGTACCTCATTTGTACTAGAGTAATAAAGAGTTTTTAGTGGGGGGGGGGGGCTGGAGAAATGCCAGCCCCCCCACCTCAGCATTTAAAAAAATGAATAGTGCCAATCGTTTATACCTCGTTTGTACCCGTTTGTACCAGCAATTTTTTCGTTTGTACCTCATTTGTACTAGAGTAATAAAGAGTTTTTAGTGGGGGGGCTGGAGAAATGCCAGCCCCCCCACCTCAGCATTTAAAAAAATGAATAGTGCCAATCGTTTATACCTCGTTTGTACCCGTTTGTACCAGCAATTTTTTCGTTTGTACCTCATTTGTACTAGAGTAATAAAGAGTTTTTAGGGGGGGCTGGCATTTCTCCACCCCCCCCCCACCTCAACATTTAAAAAATGAATAGTGTCAATCGCTTATACCTCGTTTGTACCCGTTTGTACTAGCAATTTTTTCGTTTTTACCTCATTTGTACTAGTGTAATAAAGAGTTTTTATCGGGGCGGGGTGGAGAAATGCCAGCCCCCTCCTCAACATTTAAAAAAATAAATAGTGCCAATCGTTTATACCTAGTTTGTACCCGTTTGTACCAGCAATTTTTTCGTTTGTACCTCATTTGTACTAGTGTAATAAAGAGTTTTTAGCGGGCCAGGGTGGAGAAATGCCAGCCCCCCTCCTCAACATTTAAAAAAATGAATAGTGCCAATCGTTTATACCTCGTTTATACCCGTTTGTACCAGCAATTTTTTCGTTTGTACCTCATTTGTACAAGAGTAATAAAGACTTTTTAGTGGGGGGGGGGGCGGAGAAATGAAAGCTCCACCACCTCAACATTTAAAAAAATGAATAGTGCCAATCGTTTATAGCTCGTTTGTACCCGTTTATACCAGCAATCTTTTCGTTTGTACCTCATTTGTACTAGAGTAATAAAGAGTTTTATAGGATTAGCTGGAGAAACGACCCCCCCTCTTCGCCTCAATATTAAAAAAAATGAACATTGCCAATCGTCTATATTTTGTTTGTGCCCGTTTGTACCAATAATTTTTTCGTTTGTACCTCATTTGTACTAGATTAATAAAAAGTTTTTTGGGGAGGTGCTGTAGAAACAGTCCTTGCCCCTAAATATTTAATAATATGCATAAACTCTTATCGTTTATATCTCGTTTGTACGATATACAGTTTTTAAAACATTGAGGTAGAAGCTGGTCCTTTTCCCCACGCAAAGTGAAAAACTTTTATTACTCTAGGTAAAAATGAAGTATAAATAATTGGCACTATCCGTGCCAATTATAACAACAGTTAATATTGTATGCATGCTTTTTAAATACTGATTTCTTTTTAATCATTCTAGTACAGCTTAAAACCAAACGAAAAGATTGTTAATATAAATGGATACAAAGGAGGTGAAACGATTGGAGCCATTTATTTTTTTAAATATTGAGAGAGGGATTTTCACCGTCTCTCCATCTCCCACAAAAAGCCATTTATTACTCTTGAGCAAATGAGGTACAAACAAGATATAAATAATTAACACTACCTTTTTTTTAATTATTTTTTCTATCTTTATAAGAAAAAATATCGTTTTCGGGAAAATTTTCGAATTCCGGTTTTCGACGGATTTAAAAGCTCTAGGAGTCAGAAATTCCAAAAACCAACAGTGAGTCTATTTGTCTGCATGTGACATAAATTTTGTGAGCACTCTATTTTAAGAACTAATGCATGGAATTTATAAAAAATATATATTTAGTTAGTCTGATATAAATTGGTGCTGATTAGATTTTGGTGTAAATCACACAACAGGTAATGCTGCTATGCTGCCTTTTGTGAGATTACCGTAATAACTATATCCAGAATGTCATCAGACTTCAGATTAAGTTAGTCCTTGACATGAATTGATGTTTTTTACGTTTTTGTGTAAACCGCTCGATAGGTGGCGCTGCTATACAGCATTATTTGAAAATTTCTGCAATCGCTCAATCTTCAGGTATAATGCACAAATTTTCATGAATTTGGTTAGTCCGTGACATGAGTTGACATTTTCTATATTTTGGTGTAAATTGGTTAATAGGTGGCGTTTCTATGCTGTATTTTTTTTAAGAATTCCTCAATAGCTCTATTTCAAGAACTAATTCACAGATTTCCATCAAACTTCAGATTCGATAAGTCCTTGACAGGAATTTATGCTGTTTATATTTTGTTGTAAATAGCTCTTCAGTTGGCGCTGCTATACAGCATTTGTTACGATATCTGAACAACTCTCAAGAACTAATGCACGAATTTCTATCCAAATCCAGATTCAGTTAATCGTTGACATGAATTGGTTTTGTATACATTTTGGTGTGAATCGCCTAACAAGTAACGCTGCTATGCTGCATTTTGTCGGATTTACACGATTTTAGCGATGTTCATAACTCAAGAACTAATGCATGGAACTTCATATCATTAAAATTCTCTTGATGGGCATATGTTACAATTTAATTTTGGCACTGTAATGGAAAATTTCGAAAATTTAACATGTATGAGATGGAAGAAAGTTTTGGGATTGCTATTAGCGACCAGTTTTGAAAAGGATACTTCCCATTTCTCCAGCCCTTTTCCCCAATTTTTTTTTTCTAAATTCCTAATTTTTTTTTTTTTTTTTTTTTTTTTTTTTTTTTTTACCATTAATTTTTTTTCAATATTCTACTAAAGCTGACGTACAAACAAAAAGACTGTTGGTACAAATGAATACAAAGGAGGTATAAGCGATTTCGTTATTTATTATTTCAAATATTGAGACAGGGGTCTGGAGTTTCTCCATCATCACACAAAAAACCGCTTATTACATTGGTAAAAATAAGGTATAAAAGGGTTATAAAAGACTGGGGCTATCTATAGCTTTTTTTTCCTATTTTAATATTGAAATGTGCGCTTCCAGTGTCCTCAACTTACTAAAAACTTTTATTATTCTAGTACAGCTGAGATAGAAATGAAATCACTGTTTTTACAAACGAGTACAATTAAGATATAAACGATTGCAGCAATTTATTTTGTAAAATTCTAAAATTGGAGCTTCCCGTTTCTCCAGCTTCCCCTACCCCCACCTTATTAGTTCTTTATTATTCTAGTAATGTTGATGTACTAACTAAAAGAATGAAGTATATAAACGATAGGCTGTACTATTTTTTTAATATTGAGGTGAGTGCTAGTCGATTGACCGGAACCCCCCCCCCCCCTTTCCTCTAAAAAAATTATTATTCTAGTACAAATGAGGTATACATGAAAATATTGAATGCACAAACGGGCACTAATGAGGTAAAAACCATTTGCGCTATTCAGTTTTTTAAATATTAAGGCAGGAGGTTGGCCGTTTCTACAGCCCCCCAAATACAAACTGTTTATTACTCTAGGACAAATAAGGTACAAACGGAAAGATGGATGGTACAAACGGGTACAAATGAGATATAAACGATTGACACTGTTCATATTTTTAAATTTTAAAATGGGTGTTTCTCAGCCCCTCCGCCCAATAAAAACTCTTTAATATTCTAATACAAATGAGATACAAACGAAAAGATTGTTGGTACAAACCAGAGCATATTTTAAGAAATTTTTACTGGGCGACAATAGGTTTGATCTTTTGTCCCAAACAAATTTTGATTAATTCTCTCTTTTCGTATGGTAACATATAACTAAATTATAAGAATATTGAATGACTTCTGTACCTTATTAGTTATATCTATTGTACTTCTGTTGCTGATTCATGTAAATATGTAAACTCCGCAATTTATAGGTAGGTAACATAAAAAGAAAGGCTGCATTCATAGCTCATACAAATTGTTATATGTTATATTAGTAATGGATCAAATATAAAATCCAATCTACCGAATTCGCATGCCTAATTAAAGCATTAAGTGAAAAATTATCATCTAAATTCATATTAAAACGTTAGTCTTTATTAGTTGTACATTTGATTGTTGTTCCTAACTGTAATAAGTCAGACTAATTAGGTAAATAGACACTCGAATAAATTCTGAAAATTAAATTCAATCTAAATCATTAAAAAATTTTTTAGTGAAATAGTACTATAACTATAGTGTCGGATCCAAAGTGAAACTAATCATCAAAACAGATATTTCTCTTGATGTTTTAAAATCATGAAATGAAAAATTACCCTGTTAACATTTTTAATGTTTCCAAAATGCCAAATCAATAATGCTTATAGTGGTTAAATATCTTTTGACTTTTGCAAGTTACTGCACTTTGCAAAGAGTAGAACTAAAGCAGAAAACAGATTTTGCACTTATTCTTTAAAAGAAAGAGAAAGAGAGAGAGAGAGAAAACGCAATTATTACCGTTGACAATGAATTTTTTTTTGACAAGAGGTAATTTTTCGTTAATATTAAAAGAGCTGTTACATGCAAAAATTGGTGATATTACACAGAAATATTTGATAAATACGCTGTTGCAGACAGTTTGAAAATCAAATAATTATTTTAAGAGATATTTACTGTTAAAGTTGGTCAAAATCGTTCTATTAAAAAGTTTTAAAAGAGCGAAAGCTATACATAAGAATTTAATCATTTTTAAAGCATTTTATATTAAAAGTTCCCAGTGTACAGATTGCATTTATTTTTTTTTAATTTGACTCATTTTATGAGGATTAATTTCAATTTTAAATTCAACGTTTCAACATTTCAAGAGATATTTTTTACATATTTTAAAAAAGAAAATTGTTTAAATTGTTGCCAACTATTAAAAGAATGCAAAGAATTCAAGTTCCTTCAAATCAAAAATTTATTGACATGTGATTCTTATAAATAGAAAAAAAATTCAAAATTAAAATTGAGTGAATATTACGTATTATATAAGCAAGAAAATATGGAAAATTGCAGCATAAAAACTACATTTACACGTGAATTTTAAAAGAGATAGAAAACTGTGCAATATTAATCCCTTTGCAACAGGAGATTTTTATGTAATTTTTAGAGACCGGTTTTTAAAAACAGAAATTTGTGCATTATTAAATCAACAAAATACATCGATTAAATAAGGCAAATTTTACAGTAAAATGTTATTGGTGAAGATAATCAAGCATTCTTAAGCCTTTTTGCGCATTAGCTTATAGTATTATTAAAAAATACTGAGAAGCTAAAACCCTGTTGACTAAGTTCATTTTATATTAGCTGATTCTGAAATGTTTACATTAATCTTATTTATTCAAAGGTGAAAACAGTCATTAACAGTGCTCGTTCGGCCTTATGAATACCCGTTTATAGGGCGATTGCCACTGATTTTATTAAATTATAACTTAATTTTCCATAATTTTATTTATTTATTTTTACTTATTATTATTATTATTTACAGCAGATCAAGTTAACTAATGTTAATCAAATTAACTCTTTATATAAAATATAGTCAAAATGATTCAACAATAATTGCAATGGATCAAAATTTTTATACGAATGGCTGTCTTATATAAATAGTTGAATTATAGAGGCTAGGAAGATTATTTTGTCTTTTACGTCTAAAAATTTTAAACTTTATTAAATTTTTATGTTTCCAAAATGCAAAATTTTTGTAATGTTTCCAAAATTTTGCAATAATAATAGCAAGCGATATATTTTTTCTTTTTTACAAGTTACTGTCTTAGCTAAATATTTTTAACAAACTCGGCATTCTCATAGATTTTGTTGTCTGGAGGTTTTCTTCTTCTTTCTTTGCTCTCCTAGAATCTTGCAACAATAGGCCTTGGATCATAAAAACATGTTCCAGTTCCATTACGAGCAACGGACATCCACAACTTTACGGCTTCTCTTGATAGTTTGTTGCTAGTCTTTTTGTTGGAATTAAGTATTATATGTATGTATACAACTCTTTCTTTCTTTAAAGTGTCAAATAAACGAATGACTGGATTAATTTGTTAAAAATTGAGTGAGGTGAGAAGTTTTAAGTAGTAATGCAGTCTTGTTGTCGATGAGAAGGAAATAGTTCTTCAGCAGCATACAAAACATTACATCATTAGTAAATTCGGTAATTTATTTTTTATTAAAAAAATTTAAACATCAAGATGGGCTGCACTAACAGTCTCTGTTTTCTTGCTTTTGAGAAAACATCTAGCCTGTTGCAGATGCTCATTTGAACTTCTTCAAATATTTTGGAAATATATTCTTTACAACATCTTATTGCAGTTTTTTCTCCTGCAGACCAGTTTCTCTCGATAGAAACTAGTGAATTGTTAAATATACTTCTGTGAGAATTATCTTCAATATCCAAATTACTCTCTTCCTGAATGCTGTATTTATTTTCGCCGACTGTTCGTCGTATCCACCGGGATGACATCCATCTTTAATACGAATCAAAGCATTCATAAAAATGTTTCTTTGAAAATTCTACATGAATTCTATATCAGGCAGTACAACAAAATACCGCTGTTTTTTGAGTTTTTGAAACTGCTTTATAAGATCCAGACGCAAGTCAGGCGTTCTTGTTCATTACCTTCCTTCTATAATCGAAGGAACACAGGTTGAGATGCTTGTTTAGTTTTGATAAGTCGTGTTGATGATTCATAATGCTTTGCATGAGAGAATGTTTGTGTCATAAGATTTTTAAATATCCCACGAACTTCAAAATATACAGGGAAATAAAAAGTACTTTAGTTTTCTGTTCCTTCAATTTTTGCAAGTTCTTCAAAGCGTGTAGCAGAAACTCAGTAAAGTGTAGCTATTCAATTTCCAATGCTGAACTTTGATAACTGATAATTCCAAATGAGACATAGCTAAATCGTACCTGTGAACAGCGCAAAACATCTAAAGCAAGTTTCTATCCAATACGAATCTAAAACCGCTGTTTTTGCCTCTGTTTGCAGTTCTCTCATTTCTAGCGAAGTGTGCCAACTTATTTTTTGCAAACAAATTGTGCGGTAACAAACTTATTATAAACTCTGTAATGCTCAAAAAAACCATCTGCTTGGATAGTAAAACTATCAGCATTTTGTAACCGTGTTTTATTTTACTGCCATGACAAATGTTGCCATTCTTATCTCCGAGTCACAGAATGTCATGTTTCTTTTTTGTTCTATATTAACAAATAAGAAAAAACATGCATTAAACATAGATTAAACTCTTTCCAACATTTCATGAAATCTTTAGTAAAACTTCGTTGTCCTGGGAAATGATGTGTTACTGTCCATAACCAAATATGTATTCCAATGCTTTTGAACAGCCCTGTATTTGATTTGTCGGTTGATATATATACTATATAATGGAGAAATATTGTTTCGCAAAAAACGCCTAGCTTGTTGAAATTTTTCTTTTAGCAATTTACACTAATAGATGGAAACTTATTTCTATATTTTTGTTTAGCCCTGTAGTGTACCTAGTACCTTTATTACACGAAAGTATTTTGCTAAATTGCGTGATCATGTATATCACTTTACCTATATTCTACAAACATTGCATAGTAAACTAAATGCATTTCAACGAAAAAATGCAAAATTCATTTAAAAACCACCTTTAAGCAATTACGCTCATATTCAGTAACCTTTTCGATCTCTTTTGTGTAACTCTGTATATCTAAATTGTGTAACTATTAGCATTTATACACACCATATAATGAGCATACATTTAGTGAAATTTAAAAGCGCATATCGTGATTAAAAATGCATTTCATCCATCGAACAGTCATCATCCATAAATACAGTACTTCCGATAGAAAATACTATTTGAAATCTTTTGTGTGTCCCTGTAAATGCTAATGCACTTCGTATTATGCGTGAAATAACTCATATTAAGTCTCAGCGACGTATATCAATTTCATTAAATATGAAACTGTTTACCATAACTAAAATATGTCGCAAACAATTTCTTCCTTTATTGTTATGTATTAGAATTATTTTGTGTGGCCCTGTATTTTTTTAACTGCATATTTTACAAAATCCATATTTTAGTGCACTCTTCGTGGAGACTAAAAAAATTTGAATATGTTTTACTGGGTGTAATATCTTTAAAATTCATTTGGGACGATTTTTCCCCATAAGCCCTAATGTAACGGAACACTTTTGGCTGTCCCTGTAAATAAACTAATCATGGTAGAAATTTCATTTTCGATAGAGTTCGTACTAGAGTAAACGTCAATAACGTCCAAAAATTTCATATCAATCCGAGTATATTTACGAGAGTTAGACCGTGGACAGACGGCCAGACGGACAAACAAACCGAATGCATTAACACTTTTCAACTTTCTTGGAAGGTGTTAAAAAATTACCGGCAACATCACTTGTCACTGGGCGACAATATCTTGGTACTGGGCGACATTAGTGTCGCCTACTTTCTATGTTATTTTATGCCCTGGTACAAACAGGTACAAATGAAGTATAAACGATTGCCACTGTTCATTTTTTAAAATATTGAGGTGGAGGATTGACCGTTTCTCCAGCTCCCCCACTAAAAACCATTTATTATTCTAGTACAAATGATGTACAAACGAAAAGATTTTTGGGTAAAACTATTACAAACGACGTATAAACGTTTGGCACTGTTCATTTTTGAAAATATTAAGGTGGGAGGCTGGCTGTTTTTCCTGTCCCCCATTAAGAACTCTTTATTACTCTAGTACAAATGAGGTACAAACGAAAATATTGTTGGTACAAAAGGGTAAAAACGAGGTATAAACGATTGGTACTATTCATTTTTTTAAATGTTGAGGTGGGGGGCTGGCCGTTTCTCCAGCCCCCCCGCCCCCCACAAAAAACTCTTTATTAATCCAGTACAAATCAGGTACAAACGAAAAAATTGCTAGTACAAACGAGTATAAACGAGGTATAAACGATTGGCACTATTCATTTTTTTAAATGTTAAAGTGGGGGGGGGCTGGCATTTCTCCAGCCCCTCCCCCACAAGAAACTCTTTATTACTCTAGTACAAATGAGGTACAAACGAAAAGATTGCTGGTACAAACGGGTACAAACGAGGTATAAACGATTGGCACTATTCATTTTTTTAAATGTTGAGGTGGGGGGGCTGGCATTTCTCCAGCCCCCCCACTAAAAACTCTTTATTACTCTAGTACAACTGAGGTACAAACGAAAAAATTGCTGGTACAAACGGGTACAAACGAGGTATAAACGATTGGCACTATTCATTTTTTTAAATGCTGAGGTGGGGGGGCTGGCATTTCTCCAGCCCCCCCACTAAAAACTCTTTATTACTCTAGTACAAATGAGGTACAAACGAAAAAATTGCTGGTACAAACGGGTACAAACGAGGTATAAACGATTGGCACTATTCATTTTTTTAAATGTTGAGGTGGGGGGGCTGGCCGTTTCTCCAGCCCCCCCCACTAAAAACTCTTTATTACTCTAGTACAAATGAGGTACAAACGAAAAGATTGCTGGTACAAACGGGTACAAACGAGGTATAAACGACTGGTATTATTGTCGAAAAAATTTAAGTTGGTGGGGGGGCTGGCGAAATGCACCTAGTTTCCGAATATTTGTAACACTGTCAACTATATCACACCTTTTACCGGACTCTAGGGGAAGTCTAAATGGGAGATTTTCTGTACTTCGTTGGAAAACTTTAATTACTATTCTGGGAAATGTTTTTCAGCTGGTAAAGGGAAAAAAGAGCGACCAAATTAAGATTAGGATCATTATGAAATTTCAGTAATTTTTCCATTCGAAACCGGACCCCTTTGGACCCGGGCCCCTGGGCAGTTGTCTCCTGTGCCCCCCCCCCCCTCTCACCGGCCCTGCTTGGTTAGCTCTGATCTGGTCATTTTCATTTATGGAATTGTGCTCGTTGGATGAATTTTGTTGTTTTTATTATTTTATTTTTAATTTATGAGGAATGAATATGAATGACTCACGCAAAAGTAAGAATAAAAAATCCGGCAATTTTTATCGAAAACTGCGTAAGAAGAGATGTGTCGATGCAAATCATGCTTCTAAATTCCTGAAAGTCTGGCTTCAGAAGGACGAAAATGAAACAGAAGGTAAGAAAATACAGAATTGTAAATTAATTAATGGCGAGTGGTCAGGGAAAACCGGGAAAAACACAGTCAAGAAAAGAGAAAACTACCAGTAATTTCTTACAGAAAGTACTTGAAATAATGTAAAGAGATAATATAAACTGAATTTATCTTTAACAAAATACTGGTTATTATCATCTATATTGATTGTGTTTTTATCTAACCACTCGCCACCCTGATAGTTAATAAATAACCTTTACTTTAGTAAATTAATAACCTATCGAAAAAAAATTATATCCTAAAAACTTTTATCCTAATTCGAAGTAGCTTGATTTAAAGCGGATTATTAAGAGATCCATCTTGCTATTTTCAGTCTTCGAATTCAGAAATCTAAAGATAAACTTTGATGTTATTTTTAAAAAATGTCAGAAATTGGAGTTTCTTAGAAAACCCAAAAACTATATTCTACTTTATAGGGCTTAATAAATATACTGCAATTTTATTTTTATGTTTGTATTAATAATAATTATTTTGTAAATAAGTCAGAAAGTACGCTTTTAATTTCTGACAAAAACTGCAGATTTGTCTTAAATCCAAACTTGGCAGTGTGTTATCCGTACCCGTACATTACATGGATAAGTTAAAGTACATATATATGTGATAATATAAAAGTATACATGCATAAATATTAATATTGAAAAAATTGTAAAATATTGATTTTTAAAATAATAAATCAATTAATAGCTTAATATTAAATTTAATATGATTTTACCTTATATGTTGTGAAAACAAATTTTTAAGTCTTCGATAGATACTAGATAGTTAAATAATGATTATTTCTGCAGGCATATCTTTTAAAAATAACAAAAATCATAATTGTTGTAATAAATTTTCACTAGTTTGTGCTTTTTATATTAAGCATAAATCACTGATGTGAGTTTTCTATAATCGGGACCCTCACCAAATTAACCTATTACAATGGATTTTTTTGGAACAACATAAATTGCAGTCAGGAAATTAAGCATGATTTTTAAAATAAACCTTAAATACTAATAATTTTCTGTATTATTTATGCTTTATACCAGTTTTTTAATTTTTTTTTTTCAAGAAAAGCACGTAGAAACAATCCCATTTTTTAAAACTGTTATAATACCTGGTATGATTGGTGGTAAACGGAAAAAAAATGACCGGAAAAAAAGTGACACAAACTACAAAAGCGGAAAAAAGTGACACGGAAAAAAAAATTACCGGGAAAAAAGGGACACGGAAAAAAAGTTACCGGAAAAAAAGTGACAAGAAATAGATTTTGGAGATTCATTGATCGGGGGGGGGGGGGGGGGAGGGTGAAGGCTGATCAATTAGGTAAATCGGTTTTTCATGCTGAATTAACCATTTTGGTTAAATTTTTGAATGCACGTTCATAATAAAAAGATGTTTGCCTGAATAGTTATGGGAATGAACGATCACCCCTCCCCCCAATCCTCTCTAAATTAGATAAATGGGTTAAATATTATAAATAATAAAATAGATAAAAAAGGGTGATGATTATCCCCCCCCCCCCTAAATTAGATAAATTGTATTTTATGCAAAATTACAAAATGTATTTCAAAATTTGGATATAGGTTCTTTCTGATAAAGTAAATCGCTGAATAATTTTAAGGGTTCAATCGGTAAATATAGAGAGGGGACGGGGATAATCTCTCTAAAATTAAATAAATAGCTTTTTACGCAGAATTGTCCGATTTGCTTCGAATTTTTGATATACGTTCATTACTATAAGGCTTATCTGTGATTAGTTAAGATTTTTTTCTTTTTTTGCTATGTATAAATGGAGTAGACGGGCGATTATCCCCCCGCTCAAATTAAAAAAATTAGTTTTTATGCAGAATTTTCCAATGGTATTAAAATTTAAAACATAGGTTCTTTCTTATAAGGTGATTCCCTGAATAGTTTTAAGGGTTTAATGGCTGAGTATAAAGAGGGACGAGGGATAACCCCTCTTATATTAAATAAATGGCTTTTTACACAGAATTGCACGATTTGCTGCAAATTTTGGATATAGGTTCATTGTGATTAGGCGTATCGCTAATTATTTATAGAGTTTTTTTTGCAAATTAAAAGGGGAGAGGGTCGATTATCTTCCCCTTAAATTTGATAAATGGGTTTTTTATGCAAAATTATTGATTTTGCTTTAAATTTTGTATTTTGGATGTAGGTTCTTTCTGATATAATCTGTGAATCGTTTATGAAGTTTAATGGCTAAATATAAAGGAGAGGGATAACTCCTCTTAAATTATATAAATAGATTTTATGAATATTTATTTTTTGTTCCTCTACAATTTGTGTGTGTGTGGTGGGGGGGGGGGGGCGGCCCGTCTACAAACTCCGAATCTATATTTTATGTACACATTTTTTAAAATTATTTTTTATAATAGGATTTTTAATAATTTCAATTATGTAAAATAAATATTATATAATAATAATAATTATTACATTACCTATCAATGTTTCTTTTTATAATTTTACATTTATATAATATATACAATATAATAAATAATAATAATTATTATTATTATTAATAAATAATGCAAATTAAATATAAAAAAATTAAAAATAAATGTATAAATATAATTAAATATTAAAAGTTATACTGATTAGCAATATCTATTTAAAAAATGATAATAATTCTATTAACTCTAGTAAATCAATTAAAATGAATGTATAAATAAATATAAAAAATATTAATAATTAATTTCCTCAGCAAGAATTGTTTAAAAATTGATAATATTTTATTAATTCATAATGAATCAATTATTATAAATATACAAATAAATAAAATTAAATATTCAAAATTAGTTTCATTAACAAGTATTGATTTTTAAAATGGTAATATAAGTGATAGAAAATTAATAAAAATAATTGTATAAATAAACTAAATTAAGTATTAAAAATTAGACTCATTAACAAGAATTTGTTTAAAAAGTTAATATTTTATTATCCGCTATTACTGACACTATTGTCATGTACTAGCACTATTATAATGATACGTAGCGAGTTTGATGGAGGTACATGACAATAGTGTAAGTAATGGCGGATAATAAAATATTATCACTTTTTAAATGAATTTTTGATAATCAGCATAATTTTTCATATTTAATTATATTTGTTTATACATTTATTTATAATTTTATTTATATTTAATTACATATTTTATTTACATTTATGTATTATTAATTCATTTTTAACTTATTATAAATTATTTATTATTTAATAATAACTATTGGTTTCATAATTTACTTATCATAATATTTATTTATAATTATTAACTTAATATTTTAATTATTATATATAAAAATATATATTGTATATATTGTAATATATAATGTTATTATTATCCATTAAACACTTAAAACTATTCAGGGATTTACCTTATCAGAAAGAACCTATATTTAAAATTAGAAATACATCGGAAAATTCTGCATAAAAACCGATTTATCTAATTTAAGGCAGATTAGGGGGGGGGGGGGTATTCATGCATTACCAAAACTAATCAGGCAAGCGTCTTTTCAGTCTGAACATATATCCAAATATTGAACCAAAACAGTTCATTCAGCATAAAAAACCCATTTACCTAAATTAAGAGCCTCCCCCCCATCACCCCAATCATACTCAATGACTCAATCAATGAATCCTCAAAATCAATTCCTTCTCACCTTTTATCCGGTAACTTTTTTTCCTTGTCACTTTTTTTCCTCGTCACTTTTTTCCGCGTCCCTTTTTTTCCACTTTTGTAGTTATGTCACTTTTTTTCCGATAACTTTTTTTCCTGTCATTTTTTTCCCTAGATTCATGATTGGTAGATATATAAATACATATATAGTTATAATTACAGGTATTAACGAAATTAAAGATTAAAAACTTTGGTTATTTCTTTTTCTTATTTCTTTTGAATTTTATACCTAATTTTAATAATATTTTTTTATATTTCATTCTACGCGTCCATGTATATTTATCTTGTGATAATTTGTTATCAGTCGAAAGATTTCTCAGGTGAGCTTCAGCTTTGATCATAATCACAAATTTATTTTACACATTTGTAAAATTATTTTAAATCCTATGCGTGAAAATTTCAGTCATTCATGTTACAAATAACCGAGGAACTGATTTCTGCACCTATGAAATGCGGTATACCTTTGATCACAGTGAGATGATAAGTGAAGATCATTTTTAAAAAGTACTCTACTTTTTCTATGAAAGTGGACAAAATTGTTTCCCTTTTCTTTTCAGAGCGTGACTTAGACTGTCTGAAAATTTACATAATATTATTAAAGCATGTTGATATGAAAATAAATTTGTATTTGTATAAAAAATTAAAGAGTAAAATTTGAAAACAAATTTAAAACAAAACCGAAATTCATTTGTAAATATGATAAATTAGAACAGTCAAATATGTACTGTTTACTGCTATTACATACTAAAGAATTAACTTAAATTACACAGAGAGAAAAAAAAAAGGGGGCTATTCTACGGATATAGTATCAATCAGAACGCCAGTACAATTCACTGTTTTTCAACGAAAAATTTTCCGTTTTTTTTAGAAAATTTTCTGGAATTCATAGGAATTTTTCCATTAAACAGTGAATTGTACTATGGCGTCTCAATTGCCAGTACAAGCTCCGTAAAATCGCTTTTTCTTTCCTTTTAAACAGTGTAACAGTATACAGCTTGAAAGTTTGAAAATGCTTAATTAAATATTATCAATTAAGATAAATTAATTTATAAAAATAATTAACATTTGTAAAAATGTTAAATTATCCATTACTTGAAATTGAGACGCTGTCTGTCTGAACTTCTTAGTGATTTTTGCTAAAAGTCTCCAGAGAGGAAATATTACTTATTACTTACCTAATATAAGTGTTATAGAGATATTATGATGGGATCGTAGATTATTTGTAAGACGTCGAGAAATGTTGATTTTTTGCTCCCTATTTATACCGACGGAAGGAATCGGACGCAATCTTTTCTCAAAATGTGTTGCACACTTATTTTTAATTTTTTTTTCTTTTTCGGCTTCAGAACTTAAAAATTTTAATATTTCAACAAAACAAGTTTTATTGGGGAGATTATGCTGTATTAATCATTTATAATTTCTATTTGAATGTAGATACTTCTTAGAAATATATATATATATATATATATATATGCAGAGCCCGATCAAGCTGAAGTTGGGTCCAGGGCCTGTTAAAAGTTGCCCCCCCCCCCTACCTACCCATTTTGGGCGAAACTTTCACAAAAAAGAAGGTTTATTTGACGAGTTGACAAAGTAGTTTGGGTGAAAAGTGCCTAGGTTTAAAGTTCTAAAATTTTTATTGAATCATTCAGAATATTTAAATTTTATGTTTCATATTTTATAATGCAATGTTATTCGAAAAGTATTTGATTAAGGGAAAAAAATCAGCCACATAATTTGTGGGGCAACAATCCTGAAATTGTTGGGCCCTGGGCCAAGGCCCTGGAGGCCCATGCATTAATCAGGCCCTGTATATATGTAAGTATGACTTATTTTTATCCCTTCTTTTTTTTAACACTTCCCTCTCCTTCCTGCCTTTTTAGATGGAATTACTGACACTACTCAAGCATCGAATTTTGAAACAGAATCAATTAACTTATCTCGCATTCAAGAGAATCTCCAAATTCAGGAGGAAAACATTTTAGATGGATTGGAGACAGATGAAAATGAAATAAATGTAAATATTTTTGAAAATGATTTGAACGGATTGAAGAGAAGTGAAAATCAAATAAACAACAGAATTTTGGAAAATGTTTGTACTGCATCAGAGAAAGGCAGAAAAGAAATATGTACCAGAATTTTAGAAAATATTTCGAATGCATCAGATGAAGTTGAAAATGAAATAAACAACAGAAATATGGAAAATGTTTGTAATGCATCAGAGGAAGGCAAAAAAGAAACATGCACCAGAATTTTAGAAAATGTTTCGAATGCATCACAGGAAGGTGAAAATGAAACAAATGCCAGCATTTTAGGATGTGCTGATGAATCCGAGAATAAACTCATTTTGACAGAAGTTGAGGAGGTAAATTACAATGAAAAAACAGAAGATTCGAGAAATGTAACATTTTCTGCGTCACAAGAAAATAATGATTTTGATTTTTTAGACCCCGGTACCTGGCCAACACAAATATCCGATTCACAAAGATGTTTCATAATCAGGATGAGAACAGGAAGAGAAGAAGAACCTGATTTAAGTCAAAGCATGAGAGATTCTCGAAGTTTGACGAAAGAATGGTTCTTCAAAAAATTACCCAATGGGAATAAAATAAAAAGGTCATGGTTAGTTTATAGCTCATCGAAAAATGCATTATTTTGCTTACCTTGTAGGCTTTTTTTACAGACGGTAAGTAACTGTGAAGCTAATCTGTCATCTTTAGTCAAAGAAGATGGCTTTCGAAACTGGAAAAAGTTAAATGAAAAAATTCCAAGTCATGAAAATTCTCAAAATCATAAACTTTGTTTTTGCAGCTGGAAGACTCTCGAAACCAGTCTAGGAATCGGTGGAATCGATAAAGAAATGCAAGAACAAATAATTAAAGAGGAAAACAACTGGAGAGATGTATTAAGATGCATCATTGATGCAATATTGTATTTAGCGAAGGAAGCAAGTCCCTTACGAGGATCAGAGGGAAAAGAAAAGCATATTGGGGATCCCAGAAGTGGTAAATTTCTGAATACCATCGAATTGATTTCCCATTACAAAAGTTCTCTGCGTGAACATATTGAACGCCATAAAAAGGGACAGATATCATATTTTTCCCCAAAAATTCAGGATGAAATTCTTGAAGTAATTGCTGGAAAAGTGAGAGGAGAAATTCTAAAAGAAGTAATTGAAGCAAAGTACTTCTCACTTATATTCGATTGCACACCTGACATAAGTCGAAATGAGCAGATGACACAAATAATTAGATATGTCACAGTAGACGAAAAAGGTCCCAAAATTAATGAGTGTTTTATAGACTTTTTCATCGTTAAAGATAAAACAGGACTTGGCCTAATGGATGAAATACTTCAAAAATTAGAATCTGATGGTTTAAACATTAATAATTGCAGAGGACAGTCTTACGACAATGGAGCGAATATGGCAGGGATTTATAAAGGAGTCCAATCTCGAATTTTGAACAAAAATGAATTGGCATATTTTGTACCATGTGCTGCACATTCACTAAATTTAGTTGGGACTCATGCAGCAGAGGTATCTATCGAAGCACAAAATTTTTTTGGAGCTATACATTCTGTATACTCATTTTTCAGCGCTTCCTCTGCAAGATGGGACATTTTAAAACAATTTTTACCGATTACTTTAAAATCTCAAAGCAAAACGAGATGGTCAGCGAAAGCTAAAGCTGTTGAAGTTGTCTTCAAACATTTTGACAAAATTAACATGGCATTGGATGAATTTGCTAACAATTCTTTGTCGATTCCAGAGGTAAAAATTGAAGCAATGAGTGTGAAGAAACATATCAATAATTATGAATTCATCGCTTTTCTATGTTTTTGGAATAGAGTTCTGAAGAAAATAGATAACATAAACAAAATTCTTCAAAAACAGGATCTAACAGTTGATATATCTGTAAAACACATTTATGGATTGTTGAATTTCTTCAAATCCACGAGGGAAAATATAGTTTTGGAAGCAATTTCCCAGGCCCAAACAATGGCTGAAGATAACAATTTACCTGCAAATTTTAAAGATGTTAGAAAAAGGAAAAAAAAGAAAATGTTTGATGAAGATTGTGAAGATGAAATTACAAAATTTTCCAGAGAAGATTTATTTAGAAAATCATTATTGGAAATTGTCGATAGAATCGTAAAAGAATTAAATACGCGATTCCAAGCTCTCGAAAATATTAATACTAAATTTAGCTTTATCAATGGCGAAGAAATTGAGAAATCGAATATTAATGATATTAAGGAAAAAGCTAAAGAGCTGGCGATCATTTATAGAGAAGATTTGAACGTAGAAGAATTTGCAGAAGAGATAGAAAGTTTCAAGTCCCACGCAATGGCAGTAGATAAAAATTTTAAAACTGCCAAGACAGGAGAAATTTTAAAATTAATTTACCAAAACAAACTTGAAGAAATATATCCGAATCTAACTATCTTATTGAAAATATTTCTAACACTTCCTGTCTCCGTTGCCTCCGGCGAAAGAAGTTTTAGCAAATTAAAACAAATTAAAACTTATTTAAGAAGTACGATGGGGCAACAGAGGCTTTCTAATTTAAGCATAATAGCAATCGAACATGAGCGAGCGTCAACCATTGATTATAATGAAATAATCAATGTATTTGCAGCAAAAAAAGCTCGAAAAGTAAAGTTTTAACATCATATTTCAAAGGTATATGTATTTTAAATGTTATTATCTATTTTATGTAAAATAAATACAAAAAATGTATAAATTTAATTTGAATATAAATTCATGCTCAGAAAATTGCATTTGTTTTTAAAATTATGTTTGTGACATTCATTTTTTTTTTCTTTTTTTAGTCAATTCTTCAATTACAGCAGAAATTTCGTTATTCAATATCTTATAAGGATCTTAATCTTATAATCTACATTAAATTTCAAATTTGTTTTTGAAATGTTTCATTAGCAAATACATGCTTTCTCTCTCTCTCTAGGCCCGTACTTTAAACACCAGTTTTTTTTCCTTCAAAGAAAAATCTTTTTCATAACTTTCGTAGAAACTTACTAGGAAAGGCATTTTTCTTATCATGAATTTTTTATTAAACTTTACTAGTTTTCGAAAAAGCGGAATAGTGAGAGCCCTAAGCAAATACATTTATTAAAAAAAATCTTAATTTCTATAATAAAAATCTGATCTAGAATATTTCTAATTGTGGTCGTTGTCTCAGTAATGATTCAAGCATTTTATGTAGTAGTAATGTAAGTCACTGTTACAAGTTTGACAGTTAGCGTTAGGTTTAAGAAAGCTTTAAAACACATCAGTTAATAGGAAGAATAGTATAATCGATAGTTTGATGAAACGGGCTACAGCTATAGACAGCACATGGAGATATTTCACGGTTTCAGAATTTAAAATTTATTCCTGGAGAAAATCCGAAGTTTTTGAGTTATTTAGAACCTACGCTAATCAAGCGGAGATACTCACAAACTAATGTTAGATCTATGTGAGCGTTTTTTTTCAAATCTCTTGCGGACACTTAATTTTTTTTTCTTTAGGATAACTGAGATTGATTTTTAACGTGTTAGTTTATGTGTTTTCAATTTTGGCTGCAGATTTTTTTTTTTTTTTTTTTTTTTTTAATGAGGTTATTTTTATTTGTGGAATCGAAAGTGAAAATAATTTTAGAATTAAAAAAAAATGTCTGGAACCACAATAGAAAAAGCAAACACAATACCGGTTAGAGATTAACTTCAAATATCCTAATCCCCCTCTCCTCAGCAAATATATATACATTAAAATGCAACCAAGCAATTCTATAAGAACGCAGACACAGGTTTAGCATTAATGTTCCAGTTTCTTCTGAAAACACCCGTGAACTAATAATAAACCTATAAGAGCATACTTTTAAAATTTCTTGCTTAAATTTTATTACTTTTAAAAGGTTTTTTTTTTTTTTTCAATTATACAACACTGTAAAAAAAGAATTACTGCATAAGTTAAATTGCTTCATAAAATGGCCGGGGGGGGGTGGGGCGCCAAAATCCATGTTTGCCCCGGGCGCAAAGCAGGCTAGTTTCGGCGCTGGTCTGAGGGGCCGTTTATAAATGATGTCACGCTTGGAGGGGGGCGGGGGGGGGGTCGTGAAATTGTGACAGTTTGTGACAAAGGGAGTAAGAAGAAGTGTGACATCACACATTTTGATAAAAATAAAAACATTAAAAGTCAGCAGTTTAAATTATGAAATTTGTATTCATAAAATAAAAATAAGATTTAAAACCAAATATATTAAATTCCTTTTCAAATTCCAAAATGCTATTGTTTTTAATTTCTTTTTCATATTACTATTTTATTATTATTGTATGTTAATTATGCTTTTTGTTGTAAACGTTAATCTTATATCATACCAAATAAGCACGCGAATCATTTTTATCTTTATGCTCACAAATGTCATTAAGCCATATAAAGTTTTAAAAAGTAAAATTTTGAAATATGATCTATAGCGTAGCGCTTTGTTCTTGAACTATAAGTACAGTAGAAGCCAGAAATAACGCTGTCCAATATATCGCGAATTCGGATTTAACGTGCGAAAGTGTATGTCCCCCGAACAAAAATGATCAATTTTATGATAAATTTCAATTAAACACAATGAGGGACTTGCAGTCTGCGGTTAGTGCTATGCATCTCGATATTTCTGTTGACGATTTAAAAATGACTAAATAGTAATTGACAACAGCGAACCAATTTGAGAGGTCATAACAGACCAGAATATCATTGATGCTGTAAGGCGTAACTAGCGGGGTGGCCGGGTGGGCCGGGCCCATCCCAGGCCTCCCCCCTAGAATTTTAAACTCTTGTAGTAATGTTAGAACATAAAAATTTTATTTTTTCAAGAGATTACACATGTCTCAGAGTGGGACGCTAAACTGGCTATTTTTTGCATTTGTCTTAAGTCTATATTTTCCAGATTTAGTCTCTTTTCTCGCTTTTTTACAATTATTTCTTACTTATCGATCACCCCCAACAGCACATGGTAACAGTATCAGCTTTTAACGAAAATCGGTCACTCCTTTTGAAAGAGGACTGCATTCATTTGTACGATTGGAAATCAGCCGAAGGCTAAAATAAATGGTCATTTCCTGTCACTGTTTCGGGTTTTTCAATACTGCACCATTGGGGGGGGGGGGGGGTCTTAATTAGTTACATCTGTTTCTTGCTCTTTTTTTGGGAACGGGGCTGTACTCTCAAATTCCAGGAAAAACACAAAAACACATGCTCGCATGCTTCTGTTGTTAATAGTTGCTGTAGTGCTAAGGTGTTTTTTTTTTTTTTTTTTCTTTCATTGTGCGTTTCGCTATGACTGATACTAAATCCTCTTCAGAGAAGAAAATTATGAAAAAGCTGGATATATGAGATCATTTTTTTAAATCTTCGAATTCCTCCAAGCATTCATTAAGGGTGTATTTCGATCCAAAGTGCCTTTTTTTTCGATTTATTTTTAGATTCATTTTTTTCTCTCAAATGCACCAAATTTTCAAATTCTCCTATTTAGAAACTACACAAGGTGCCGTAATTGTCGTTTTTTGGTAAATGTAGAAAATGTTGCAAAAAATTGCTGTCAAAAACGGCGTTTTGGACCAAATTTTCTAAAGCAGGAGATCTGCGAACGAAATAAAGGGTCACTCTGAGAAAATAATTGTTTATAAATCAAATTCTAATTAATTTAGCAAAAAATTACATCACACGGCACCTTGTACGTCACTTCAAAAATCACCCCAGAAAGTTTCATGTTTCTACTTTAAAAAAAACAAGTTGGAAATTGCACGTAAAGCGTAGCAAATGACGTGCGTTCGTTGACAACGAAGTTTTAAAATATTCAGATCTTATTGATATAGTAGAGCGTACTTTGGATACAGTATAGTGGTCGAAATCTTTGTGTTCCTGTAAATATACAGGGAGTAATTTTTATTATACTTCATTAACGTATATCTTATTCATAAAATGTGAAGTAGTTTAATATAATTAAAACACTCCACAAACAATGTTTCCCCGTATAACATTATTTAGTGGAATACCTTTGTGTGGCCCTGTAATTTAACTTATAATATTCTTTGCATCACAGATTGTACTAAATGTATTTTTAGTACATATTTCATAGATTCATGCCAATTCTGTATATTCAAATGAGTGTAACACTATTAAAATGCATTTGAAACTTTTTTCCATATTGACCGTAATGTAACGGAATACTTTTGATTGTCCCTGTAATTGATCAATGCATCCGATTTTCATAACATTTGAAATGACTCGACAAAATTATGTAATAAATATACGTTTTAAATTTCAAACGATTAAAATGCATTTGAAACTTTTTTCCCCATTGACCGTAATGTAACGGAATCCTTTTGATTGTCCCTGTAATTGATCTATCCATCCGATTTTCATAAAATTTGAAATGACTCGACAAAATTATGTAATAATTATGTATTTTAAATTTCAAACGATTCGGTTGGGTAGTTTTTGCGTTGTTATATGCGGACGGACAGACAGACAGACGGACAGACAGACAGACGGACAGACAGACAGACGGACGGACTGAGCGACAACAATAGGTGCTACGTATTTACATAATTACGAACGCACCTAAAAAGAGTCCGAAAATGTATCGGAAAATTTCGAGCTGTTGAAGGTGGAAAATCATTTTTCGAATACACCCTTAAATCCAGGTATGTTTGAAAAGTATATAATTCATTTATATTTAGGTTTCTGGAAAGATATTAACTTAAACGTTACAGTTTTCGTATATTATTCTTTTGTTAAGTTTGTTCTCAAATCATCAGGGACTACTTTCAAACAATTTTTAGGTGCGTTCGTAATTATGTAAATATACGCAGCACCTATAGGAATTCTAGGGAAAAAAGTGACCGGAAAAAAAGTGACATAAACTACAAAAGCTGAAAAAAAGTGACAAGGAAAAAAGTTACCGGAAAAAAGTGACAAAGGATTGATTTTGGGGATTTATTATTGATTTTGGAGATTCATTGCTTAAGTATGAAAGGGGGATCGGGGAGGGAGGCTCATAGTTTAGGTAAATGGGTTTTTCATGCTGAATTAACTGTTTTGGTTCAATTTTTGGATATACGTTCATCCTGAAAAGACGCTTGCCTGATTAGTTTTGGGAAGATACGATTACCTCCCCCCCCCATCTGTCCTCAATTAGATGAATGGATTTTTACGCAGAATTATCCAACGTGTGTCAAATTTGCATATAGGATCTTTTCGATAAGGCTTATGTATAGTATAAAATGCCTGAAGAGATTCTAGGAGTTTAAGGGTTAAGTATAGAGGGGGAACGGGGGATAACCTTTCTAAAATTAAATTAGTAACTTTTTACGCATAATTATCCGATTTGCTTAGAATTTTGGACATACGTTCATTATGATAAGACGTATCTCTGATTAGTTATGGGGTTCTTCTGCTTATTATAAAGGGGGCGAGCAATTATATCCCCCTTAAACTAGAAAAATAGGATTTTATGCAGAATTATGCCATGTATTTCAAATTTTAAATATAGGTTCTTTCTGATAAGGTGGATCTCTGAATAGTTTTAAGGATTTAATATCTAAGTATAGAAGGGGAATAGAATATAACCCACCTTACATTAAATTACTTTTTACGCAGAATTATCAAATTTGCTTCAAATTTTGGATTATAGAACCATTATGATAAGGCGTATCCCTGATTACATATGGGGTTATTTTGCCAATTAAAAATTGGAGCGGGTGATTATCCCCTCCCCTTAAATTAGATAAATTGTTTTTTATGCTCACTTATCCGATATATTTCATATTTTGGAAATATGTTCTTTCTCATAAAGTGAATTCCGTAATAATTTTAAAGGTTTAATGGCTAAGTAAACACTGGGGGAACGAATGATACCCCCCACCCCCTTAAATTAATAAATGGCTTTTTACGCAGAATTATCTGATTTGATATAAATTTTGATTGGGCGTTCATTATGATAAGGCGAAGTCCTGATTAATTGTGGGTTATCCCCCGTTCGTCGCTCTGTACTTAGCCATTAAACCCTTAAAACTATTCAGGGATTCACTTTATCAGGAAGAACCTATATCCAAAATTTGAAATCCGTTGAATAGTTGTGAAAGAAAAAAAGAAAAAAAAATTATTTTATTTAAAGAGTGGAGAATTAATCGCCCGCTTCCCCTATTTAATTATCAAAACAACCCCATAATTAATCGGAGATTCGCCTTCTTATAATGAATATACATCCAAAATTTGAAGCAAATCGGATGATTCTGCGTAAAAAGCCATTTATTTAATTTAAGGGAGTTTATCCCCCGTTCCCCCTCTATACATAGCCATTAAACCCATAAAGCTATTCAGGAATTCACTTTATGAGAAAGATCCTATATCCAAAATTTGAAATACATCGGATAAGTGTTCAGAATTTTTTTAAATCTAATTTAAGGTGGGTATAGTAATCACCCGCCCTCCTTTTTAAATACCAATAGAACCCCATAACTAATCAGAAATACGTCTTATCATAATGAACCCATGTCCAAAATTCAAAGCAAATCAGATAATTTTGCATAAAAAGCCATTAATTTAATTTAAGAGGGGGTTCCTCCATCTCCCCTTTATACTTAGCCATTAAATCCTTAAAACTATTTCGGAATTCACCTTACCAGAAAGAATCTATATTTAAAATTGAAATACATGGGATAATTCTGCATAAAAACATATTTATCTAGTTTGGGGGGGGGGAGAATTGCTCATTCCCCCCTTTATAATAAGCAGAAGAACCCATAACTAATCTAAGATACGTCTTATCATAATGAACTTATGTCCAAAATTTTAAGCAAATCGGATAATGCGTAAAAAGCCATTAATTTAATTTAAGAAAGGTTATCCCCCGTTCCCCCTCTATACTTAACCCTTAAACTCCTAGAATCTCTTTAGGCATTTTATACTATACATAAGCCTTATCGAAAAGATCCTATATGCAAATTTGACACACGTTGGATAATTCTGCGTAAAAATCCATTCTTCTAATTGAGGACGGATGGGGGGGGGGGGTAATCGTCTTTTCCCAAAACTAATCAGGCAAGCGTCTTTTCAGGATGAACGTATATCCAAAAATTGAACCAAAACAGTTAATTCAGCATGAAAAACCCATTTACCTAAACTATGAGCCCCCCTCCCCCCCGATCCCCCTTTCATACTTAACCAATGAATCCCCAAAATCAATGATAAATCCCCAAAATCAATTCCTTGTCACTTTTTTTCCGCTTTTCTAGTTTATGTCACTTTTTTTCCGATAACTTTTTTTCCGGTCACTTTTTTTCCGATAACTTTTTTTCCGGTCACTTTTTTTCCGTTTACCCACCTATAGTGTCGTTCAGTCTGTTTGTCCGTCCATCCATCCGTTCGCATATAACAACGCAAAAACTACGCAACCGAATCGTTTAAAATTTAAAGTGTATAATTATTAAAATCCGATGCATAGATCAATTACAGGGATAATTGTATAGTAATCAAAAGTATTCCGTTACATTACGGTCACTGGGGAAAGAAGTTTCAAATGCATTTTAATCATTTGAAATTTGAAATATATAATTATTACATAATTTTGTCGAGCCATTTCAATTTTTATGAAAATCGGATGGATAGATTAATTACAGGTACAACGGTATTCCGTTACATTACGGTCAATGGGGAAAAGTTTCGAATGCATTTTAATGATGATGTTACACTCATTCGAACATAATAAAATTAATTTGCATCTATGAAGTACATATTATAATATGCATTTTGCATAATCTGTGGTGCAAAGAACATTTGATGTTGATTTACAAGGCCAGACAAAAGTATTCTACATAATAGTATAGGGAGAACATTGTTTGGTGCGCATTTTGATTGTAATTAACTATTTAAAATTTTATGAGATTGATAAATGCTGCTGAAGAGTGTTACAAGTTATGTTCTGTATAAAAGAAAGCATATAGTATTTACAGGGGCACACAAAAGATTTTGGCTACTATACTGTATCCAAAATACTGTGTACTATTACATCAAGATCTGAATAATTTTAGTGCGTCCGTAATTATATAAATAACTAGCACTTATATTCGTCGTTCAGTCTGCCAGTTCATCCGTCTTTACAATCTATGCTACAAAAAATATTTATTATTAATTTACACGGCCACTCAAAAATATTCCCCTACATAATGATATACGAGGAATTATTGTTTGGAGCATTTTTTAATTATATTCAACTATTTCACTTTTATGAATATGGTATACGTTGCTGAGGTGTAACAAAAGTTGTATGTCCATGTATATTTACAAAAGCACAAAAAGATTTGGATCACTATACTATATTTGAAGTACTGTCTACTATAACAGCAAGATCTGAATATTTTTAAAACTTCGTTATCGTAGAAACTCACCTCATTTGCAAGGTTTCATGTGCAATTACCAACTTGTTTTATTAATTCTTTAAAATAAAAAAAAACGCACGAAATAGGCAAGTGGGTAAACGGGAAAAAAAAGTGACCGGAAAAAAAGTTATCGGAAAAAAGTGACATAAACTACAAAAGCGGAAAAAATGACTCGGAAAAAAAAGTTAGCGGAAAAAAGGGACAAGGAAAATAACTACCGGAAAAAAAGCTACAAGGAATTGATTTTGGGGATTCATTGGTTAAGTATATAGAGGGGATCGGGGGGAGGCTCTTAATTTAGATAAATGTGTTTTTCATGCTGAATTAACTGCTTTGGTTCAATTTTTGGACGATGATTACTACCCCCCATCCCATCCGGCCTAAATTAGATAAACGGGTTTTTATGCAGAATTATACAACGTGTCTTTTTTTTCGTTTCTTTTTTTTTTTTTTTTTTTTTTTTTGGATATAGGTTCTTTCTGATAAGGATTATACACTATAATGTCTATAATACTATAATGCCTGAAGAGTTTTGGGAGTTTAATGGTTAAGAAAAAAGGGGACGGGAGAAACCTCTTTTAAATTAAATTAATAGTTTTTTACGCAGAATTATCCGATTTGCTTGGAATTTTGGACATAGGTCCATTATGATAAGACGTATCTCTGATTAGTTATGGGGTTCTTTTGCTTATTATAAAGAGGTGACGGGTAATTATCTCTCTCTCAAATTAGATAAATCGGTTTTTATTCAGAACTAGCGAGCTACGCCCGCTAGCTGGGCCACTTTTTCCGAACGAACCTCGCTATTAAGCAGTATATAATAAGCAAAAAAATTCATTTAATAAGCAAGTCTTGGTGTTCGAATCCTCAAGCACAAAAAAAAGTAAATTAAAGAGCTATGGTTGTTATGCGCCCATTATCCCATTAAAAATATGTGATTTCGCACAGTGGACGCTATGCGCCCACCGGCACTACGCGCCATGGTGGCCATCGTCCCGTTAAAAATATTTGGTTTTGCACGGTTGGCGCTGCGCGCCCATAAGACATTTTCTCGTATTTTTTGGTTCATCAGAAGCAGACTTTTACGCAGATTCTGAATATGTAATCAGTTTTTTCTACTTTAAAAACTGTCTGCATGATGGTTTAAGAAAAAACGCGCAAAAAAAGTTTCGATAGTCCTGTTTTATTTCTAAGTTCAATATTTTAGCGAAAACTACGGTAAATATTCTACGGCAAGTCAAAAAAATTGATGCGGAAAAAACGCAATTAGCGCCGGTAGAAAAAAGAGGTTTTCGGCTGTTTCTTCTTTTAGCCAAAGGGGAAAAACTCATGTCCTTCACCGCAAGGTAGCGCAGTGTTCTGCTTCGGAGCTCCGTTTGGGAATCGAGACATTTTTCGTTCCGATTCCCAAGGGGTTTTTAATTCATAACTTTTTTAATTTTGGTCCCACGGTCTCGAAAATGCCCGAAATGACTTCCCCGGAATTTTTTCAATCGAAAGACACCTTTCGCGACTTCCAACTCGCCCGCGTTGCGAACTGTAATCGGCTTCAAGCAGACAGACAGACAGACAGAGGCGCACGGATTTTATTAGTATAGACTAGCGAGCTACGCCCGCTAGCTGGGCCCCTTTTTCCAAACGAACCTCGATATTAAGCAATATATAATAAACAAAAAAATTCATTTAATAAGCAAGTCTTGGTGTTCGAATCCTCAGCACAAAAAAAGTAAATTAAAGAGCTATGGTTGTTATGCGCCCATTATCCCATTAAAATATGTAATTTCGCACAGTGGGCGGTACGGGCCCATCGTGCGAAGCCGGCCCACCGGCGCTACGCGCCATGGTCGCCATTGTCACGTTAAAAATATTTGGTTTTGCACGGTTGGCGCTGCGCGTCCATAATACATTTTCTCGTATTTTTTGGATCATCAGAAGCAGACTTTTACGCAGATTCTGAATATGTAATTAGTTTTTTTCTACTTTAAAAACTGTCTGCATGATGGTTTAAGAAAAAACGCGCAAAAAAAGTTTGTTTATTAAAAACTGCAAAAGACTGCTATTAAAAAAAAATAAGTAATTTCATTAATATCACAAAGAACATAACTAACAAATAATTTTGGCAGCTCGTTTTCCGTTTGTACTAACAGAAATTAGTATTAATCGCGTAAATCTTAGGTTACACAATATTCGTGTATGCTACCAAAAAGAAAAAGTATGAAAATGAGCTACAACGATTAATACTCACATACAGAATAAATATATGAATAGCCAGTTACATCTGAGATCCTCAAAATATTAATTAGCAACACTATTACCTCTTAGTGAACATATCTTGCTGTGCTTAAATAGTTGTACTTATTATATTAATTAAACAGTGTTTAATATTTTTTACCAATTACTTCTTTTTCTCTTAAACATTCTTTGACAAATTGACGGGAGAAAAATAGGTTTTCGGCTGCTTCTTCTTTTAGCCAAAGGGGAAAAGTTCCTGTTCTTCACCGCAAGGTAGCTCAGTGTTCTGCCTCAGAGCTCCGTTTGAGACCTGTTTGGGAAATAAGACGTTTTCCGTTCCGATTCCCAACCGGTTTTTAATTCATAACTTTTTTTAATTTTGGTCCCACGGTCTCGAAAATGCCCGAAATGACTTTCCCGGAATTTTTCGAATCGAAAGACACCTCTCGCGACTTCCAACTCGCCCGCGTTGCGAACTGTAATCGGCTTCAAGCAGACAGACAGACAGAGGCGCACGGATTTTATTAGTATAGACTAGCGAACTACGCCCGCTAGCTGGGCCACTTTTTCCAAACGAGCCTCGGTATTAAGCAGTATATAATAAGCAAAAAAATTCATTTAATAAGCAAGTCTTGGTGTTCGAATCCTCAAGCACAAAAAAAAGTAAATTAAAGAGCCATGGTCCCGTTAAAAATATGTGATTTCGCACTGTGGGCCACGTGCACTTGAAAAAAAAAAAGATTGTGGATCGGAACTATGGTCGCTTCGCGCCCATAGTCCCGTTAAAAATATTTGGTTTTGCACGGTGGGCACTACGCGCCCTTAAGACATTTTTCCGTATTTTTTAGTTCATCAGAAGCAGATTTTTACGCAGATTCTGAATATGTAATCAGTTTTTTTCTACTTTAAAAACTGTCTGCATGATGGTTTAAGAAAAAACGCGCAAAAAAACAACGCAATTAGCGCCGGTAGAAAAAGCGGTTTTCGGCTGTTTCTTCTTTTAGCCAAAGGGGAAAAGTTCAGGTTCTTCACCGCAAGGTAGCGCAGTGTTCTGCCTCGGAGCTCCGTTTGGGATTTGAGACATTTTTCGTTCCGATTCCCAAGGGGTTTTTAATTCATAACTTTTTTAATTTTGGTCCCACGGTCTCGAAAATGCCCGAAATGACTTCCTCGGAATTTTTCCAATCGAAAGACACCTCTCGCGACTTCCAACTCGCCCGCGTTGCGAACTGTAATCGGCTTCAAGCAGACAGACAGAGGCGCACGGATTTTATTAGTATAGATTATCCGATGTATTTCAAATTTTAAATATAGGTTCCTACTGATAAGGTGAACCTCTGAATAGTTTCAAGGATTTAATAGCTAAGTATAGAGGGAAAAACAGGGGATAACCCACCTTAAGTTAAAAAAATGGCTTTTTACGCAGAATTATCAGATTTGCTTCAAATTTTGGATGTTCGATACATATCGTGGGCGGCTAGTCTCTTAGGAAATTTGACGATCAGGTGATTTCTCGGTAAAAGTTTGCCCCAAAAATGCCCAAGTAAAATAAAAAAGCGAGTTGAATGCAACTGAACGCAAATAACAAATAAAAAGAAATTTTCTTTGTTTTTTTTTCTTTTTTTTAATTTAATGATTGAAAACAATTATGTCAGAAAACATAACACATTTTACCTTTTTCCTTATAATTATTACAATTCATTTTGCATTTAAAACTGGTTTATTTATTTATTTATTTATTACTTGTGAAAAAAATAATACGCTAAATCATTTGTTGTAATTGTGTCATTTTAATTTATGCCGAATAGTTATCATTTAAAACTGGATTTTTACTAATTAATGTCCCATATTACACATAACAAAATATAATATAAAACATTTCAAAAATATATGTTAGAAAATTTTAATGTACAAACTGTGTTATGTGTCACAAACGAATGAACTAGTGAATTCATTAATTTGTAGTACAATAATAATAATAATAATAGTTTTTTATTACTAGCTTAATGTTAGTAATTAGAAAGTTAATTGTTTAAAAACCTGTAGCTCTTGATAGATCTTCAGTGTTTGAACGCTTAAAAAATTAAAAAACAAATTTAAATTAAAAAAAAATATTTTTATAAAAACAGGATATTTTTTTTCTTTGTTAGAATATTTATAGAATACTGAAAATGCAGAACCAGCATATGCAGAAAGAATGTGCATACTGATATTTTTTCCTAGATTCAGGATTGAAAAGCTATGTAAGTGAGAAATGTTCTTCATTCTTTGATAAGATCTTTCAGAAGACGATTCTTATAGTGGATGATTTGAAACGAATTTGCGACATGGTAGCGACAAAAAGGAGGAAAAATGGTTGTCATGCGATCAAAATTGCTCATAACTCATTAACTAATTTGTATATTTGTTTTTAAAAATGGCGACTGTGTTGTTTATAAGCAACTCTATCTCCCCCAGCCACTGTTTTGAATCGAAAACTTGATGTATAAAGTTACTATTAGATTCAACAACATTTTGAAAGATTTTTGAGCCAACACTTGATTTCCTCCAACTTTTCGCAAAATAGCCTCACAATACCCAGTCTGATAGCAAACAGCAATGTTCCCCAACTTTTTTCTGCAGTTCCAAAAAAATCTCCGCTAGCCGAGACTTTTCATCGAACATCGAGCATTTCAGCGAATCAGAGATAAGCGATTGATAGGAATAGGCGATAAATATTAACGGCTGGTACTAGTAGTATTGGTTTTCCTGCTATTCCTCCAACTTTTTGCAAATAATTGTGACCTTTTTCTCTCTTTGAACGGGAAAAAGTTGGGGTTAAAATCGGCTAAAAAGTTTGTTGCTCGTAAAGTTTGTGAATCTGATAGCAGCGAAAGACAGAAGAAAGTTTCATCCAATTAGTTCTTTGATAGATTATACGTTTTCACGAATGTATTAACAAGTGAGCTTTCCTTTGAGTATTATCAGCTCTAACAAAACTATTTTTACTTTTTTCCATCTTTACGGAAGAAAATATTGGATTCGTGAAAATTTTCGAATTCCGGTTTTTGACGGATTTACCCGTTTTAGGGATCAAAGATTCCTAGTTTTTAGTAAGAACAAGTTTTTACAAAATGTCTGTTTGTGTATATGTGAATCTGACTCTGTCTATATGTGATATAAATTTTGTGGACGCTCTATTTCAAGAACTAATGCACGGAATGTAATAAAAATTTATATTCAGGAAGTCTCTAATACAAATTGATACTGATTAGTTTTTGTTGCAAATCACTCAATAGATGGCGCTTCTACGCTGCTTTTTTTACGATTAACGCAACAGCTATATCTAAAGAACTAAGGCACGGATATCAACCAAACTTCAGATTTAGTCAGGACTTAACATGAGTTGATATTGTATTCGTTTCTGTGTAAATCGCTCAACAGAAGGCGCTGGTATGCTAAATTTTTCACGATTTTTGCAATAGCTCTATATCAAGAACTATCGCACGGAATTTAATTAAAAATTATAATCAGGTAGTTCTTGAATGCGATGATTGAATGAAATGCGATGCTATGGTGCATTTTTTACGATTTACGCAACAGATATATACACTCTTAAAACGAAAGAGCTGATTTGGCTTCTCATGAAAGATGTGTAATTTTTTTGATCATAAAAGAGTTGTTTTTCAAACGATTAAATCTTCTTGATCTAAATTGGTTATTTAAATAGCTCAACTTCATTTAAATTAATTAAAACTCGAGTTATTTCAACTCTTTTTTGAGAAGCTGCCTTTCAACATTGAGATGAGTGGATTTCAGCTCAACTTGAGCTATTTTGTGGCTGGCTTTTTAAGAGAGTATCCATAACTAATACACGGATTTCCTTTAAACTTCAGATTCAGTTAGTTCTCAACATGAATCGATGTTGTTTGCATTTTGGTGTAAATTGCTCAACAGGTGGCATAGCTATGTTTCATTTTTCACGATTTGCGCAATAGCTCTATCTCAGGTTCTCAGGTGCACGAATTTTTATCAAATTTTAGATTCAGTAAATCCATGAAATGAACTAGTTTTGTTCATGTTTTGTTGTCAATCTCCCAATGTGTGGCGCTGCAATGCTGAATTTTTCTCAATTCCTGCAATAGCTTTATTTTAAGAACTAATCAGTGAACTTCACCAAATTTCACATTCAGGTATAGCTTGATAAATATTGTTGCTGTTTCTGTTTTGGTATGAATCGCCCAACAGGTGGCGCTTTTATGTTGCATTTTTTCACATTTCCGCAATAGTCTTATTTTAAGAGCTAATGCAAGAAATTTCATGTCTTTAAAATCTTCAGAATGATCATAAATTGCCCTTTAATTTTGGCACTGAGGTAGCAAACTATGACGCATTAAGGGTGTGTTCGAGAAAATGTTTTTTCTCTCTCAGCAGCTCAAAATTTTCTTATACATTTTCAGATTCATTTGTAAAAGTAAAAACAAAAACATGAAATTTGCTGAGATAATTTTTGAAGATATGTTATAAGATACCGTATGACTTCATTTTTCTCTGAATTTATTAGAATTTGATTTATCGACAATTATTTTCTCACCCTTTTTTTTGTTCCCAGATCTCCCACTTTGGAAAATTCGGTTAAAAAAAAACGAACTTTGACTGCATTTTTTGTAATATTTTCTGCATTTATCAAAAGATCGCAGTCATGGACCTAATATAGTTTCTAAATAAGTTAATTTCCCAGTTTAGTGCGTTTGAGAGCAAAAGTGAATCTTAAAATAAATCAGAAAAAGAAAGTTTTGGAGCCACATCCGACTAGTTATTAATACTATTATTGTTTGGAAATTATCAAACAGTTTACTATAAAACAGCATTGTCACACTATTATTGTTTTTCAAACAATAATAGTTTTTACAATTATTGTTTAAAAATTATCAAATAGATGGGGCCGTGCCCCCCCCCCCCCCCCTAGAAAAATTCTCTAGTTACGCCAATGAACACATAAAAATTGCAGTATGCAAGATGATGATTATGAAATGGAAAATGATGTGGTAATGAAAGACGACATTCTTGTATATTAGTGAAGTCGTTTACACTTAACGATGATAATATCGTGGATGAAGCTGCAAGACTGTTCAGATTGTGTTCATCGACTTCATCTTGCTAGATTCAAACAATATGCTGAAAAGAAACACCTCAGTCCGTCAAACAACACTTATGGACTTTTTTAAGACTGTAAAATTAAGTTTGTGTTCAATGAATGATAAAGTTAAGTACATTTCACAAAACGGATAAGTGGTTATTATTCTGTACCATTTCTTTGACACCATTCCGATATACCGCGGTTAAGTTATAATGCGGATGTGAAACATGTCTCCCAACAACGGCATTATATCGGGCTTCTACTGTGTTTAAATAATATAGCGTGACAAGAGAAGGGCAGGGGGTATAATGAAGTGTGACACTTTGTGACAAAAGGGGGAGAGGGGGTCAAAAATATCGAAAAAATGTGTGACATCATTTATGGACGACCGCTTACTTGTCAGTGTAATAGGAAAATTTTACTAAATATAACTTATAGACCGTCAAACCGTATAACATTTTAAATCACGTAATTTTTTAAGAATTTTTTTTATTAATCCAAATTGTTTTTAAAATATTTCTTTACTTCATTTAAAATTTTTTTGTAATTTGGGACTATATGTCTATGACTAACGGTAAGGAAAATTAGCCATTGGCCGCCGTTGAGTATAGACACCCTGTAAAATAAAGCGAAGACACTCCCATGTTAAATGCAAAGTAGCGCCTCTAGTGGCCCTGGTGTGAATTAAATTGTTCAGTAGTGAGTGGTGCATTGTATGTTTAGCTTTTGGTTCTGCTTTGATCGCCTGAAAATTTCGTTTATTTCTCGGCAGCGTAACAGTAATGAAAATGAGAAGTTTTCAGTCCTGTTATTAAAACAAACGCATAGAGTAATGAAAAACTTGCATTTTTGAGAAAAGTAATCTCATTACTTATTTATTTATTTTTTAATTTTTAATATTATTTATTTTTTGTTTACTTTTTAAAATTTGTAATGGCGAAATTGGTAAAATTTGAAGATTGCTAATAATATTCTAAAAGAGATTCATGTTTTTCACTCCCTTATAAACTATAAAAAGCAAATAGAAAATAAATAAGATTAAACATAAATAAAAATAATATTGCCCAGTTAAACTGATGGCACTGAGCTCACAGGCTACGCATACTAATTGTACATTACAGCCTTATATTTTCAAGGATTAATTCCGTTCGAAAAAAAAATTAAGAAGGGAAAACAGCTCTCCCCTTTCCCCTTTTTTATACTTAATCATTGAACCTCCTAAACTATCAAGGACATGCTTTTTCATATAAAAAATCTACATCCAAAATTCAGAGCAAATCGGATAATTCTTAATAAAAACCCATTTAGCAGTTATATAATTTAAGAGGAGTTATCCCCCTCTTTTATACTTAACTATCAAACTTCCAAAACTATTCAGAGATTTGAACAAAATCTGGCAATTCTGCTTGAAAAACCCATTTATAAAAATTAAGGGGAGGGGCATTAGAACCCCCGTTCTCCCTGTTTATACTTATTCAATGAACACCTAATAACAGTCACGGAATCGTCTCATCAGAATGATCCTATATCTAAATTTTGAACGAAAACTGTTAATTCTGCATGAAAATCCCGTTTATATCAATTAAGGAGAGGGGCATGAGCCCCCCTTCCCCCTGTTTATACTTATTCAATGAACACCTAATAACAGCCACGGTATCGCCTCATCAGAATGATCCTATATCTAAATTTTGACCGAAAACTGTTAATTCTGCATGAAAATCCCGTTTATATCAATTAAGGGGAGGGGCATGAGCCCCCCATTCCCCCTTTTATACATATCGAATGAACTCCAAAAACAAATCAGGGAAGGGCCTTATGAGGATATACTTATATACAAAATTTCAAGTGGATCCGATATTATTATCATGAGTTATGGCGTTACGCACGAACGTACGAACGTACATACAGAACGGACGGGCACATAAGGCTCTCAGGCTATGATGATAGCCTGTGAGCTAAAAAATGCATAAACCGATTAGTTACATTAATACTTACAATATTTCATTGTTCTACGAGTTTGTTTAATGTCAGAATTGAAGATTATCTTTTAACTTTTATCCGTTTTGATCTAAAGCTCATTGATATTTTCGCGAACATAATGACAAATCTCAAAATAATGTAATTATTTGCTATTTTTAAAGGTTTATTTATTTTGCCTCAAAAACTTTTTATTTTACGAGTATCGGTAATGACCATTCTAATTTTTATTTTATGCAAATGATCAATTAAATACAATTATGTGTCTAACGTAACAGTTTCCAGTTTTCGAGAATTTTCTTATACCAAATAACATACATGTTTCAGAAACTCATATGGTTTGAAACCATTCATGTTTACCATTCACCATTCATGTTCACCATTATTAAAGTTATTGGATGCAAGTTGCTTTTCGTTGCATGTCTAATTATCTATTAGTGAGTTAAAAAAAAAAAAAAAAGTAATAAGTTATTTGTTCTAGGTAGTTTTCTAGAAGCTGTGATAGGAAAGCTGCCCCGGTTCATCATATTTCTGTTTTAATGAAGGCAAATAATAAACTCAGAAAAATCCAGTTTGGTCGATATTTTTATCCAGCGATATCTCTGAATATTTTATCTTTCATTTTACCGTTACTGGGGTTACTGACATTCAAAAAGTGGTTTTTTTTTTAACACTTCTTAACAAACTATAGCTTAATAACAGTGGCGCAGCCAGAATTCGGTTCTGTGGGGGGGGGGGGGGGGGTTGAGTTTCTGATAAAGGTGATTGCCGGTTACTTGAATCGCCGGTTAATAGAATCAGTACTAATTAGAATATTCGCTGTACAATACTTAAACTCAAAGAGCATCTGTGTGGCAAGAAATTATATTTTTTTTATTACATCATGTGTCTCAGAAAAGTGATTTAGTTCAAATAACCAATTTTTACTTAACTAATCCATGTAATATGCACTTTCACAGTTTTAAGTAGAATTTCCGCATTTAATTGAATTAGGGTAACATCCCCAGTAATTGGCACTTTAAGAATTTGTCTTTAAACTTACTTCAATTTTCATTACAAAGAAATAAGATATTTACTTGGAAATATTTTTAAATCAAAGAATGCATATATGTGCATATATTTTGCCCACTAAAAGCAAAAAAAAATTGAAAAAGTATTTTTATAAAAATATATTTATAAAAAGTTGCTGAAATCACCAGAAATTAGCACCTAGAGCACCAATGTATGACACCTTGTGATCCAGTAATTGGCACAAGTTTATATTAAAAAAAAAAACTTTACATTTTGCATTGGGTTTAATCGCTTTAAATGAATTTACAGTAGATGAAGATGCCATATTTCAGGTTTTTGAGAGTAAGAAATCAGCATATTAGTCTGAAATGTGAACACTTTAAAACAATACAATATACTTATATTAATACCCAGTTATTGTCATGCTGTCCCCAGTAATTGTCATATGAAGCTTTAATGGATTACAATTACTGTTAATATTTCATATTTTCAAATAAAAACAAAGGATAAACAAAATTAGTCGATAACTTTAAATGTACTTCCAAAATAAGTGGTATAATCTCAAATTTTTTGCGAATTCCTTGTAATTGGAATGGGTGCCAATTACTTGGAACTAGTAAAATTGAAGCACCATTAATTGGCATCTATCATTAATTCAGAAATCCAAATATTTGTGTCGAAAATACTTTTACACAATTAAAGTAACCCTTTTTAACTAAACAAAACTGTTGTCAATTAAAATTTAAAATATATTATAAATCATATAATAATGAGTTGAAAAGCACGCCTTCCTTAAACCAAAGAAGAAGCATTTGTAACAAAAATGGCTAATTTCATACAAGCCATAATTGTTTCTCGTTCCTAGGCACTGTTGTCATCTAGTAGCATAAATCAAAGTTATAATCTTTAACGTAAATGATCATGGTATATGGTCTTGCTTTTTTAAAAGACTGGATATAAATCTTATTTTAGGACATGTTTGTAGGATGTGCCAATCACTAGTGCATGCCAATTACTGGGGGTGTTACCGTACTTTATTAAGTTAAATCTGTTTAAAAAAGGCGGCGGATTCCGAAATGCACCAAAACATTTAAATTGATTCATATAAGCGGCAATTATATAGCGATCTTTCATAGCTCTGGGAGGGGTTTTAACCTCCAAACCACCCCCTTGGCTGCGCCATTGCTTAATAATAATAATAAAAAAAAAAATAAATAAAAATGGGGACGAATATGCTGCAGCAATGAAAATCGACTGCATCAAGGAAATGGCTAAATAAATAGGAAAAAAAAAAAAAAAAAAAGGCCAGTGTCACTGTACTGGCAAAGTACAAATCTTATTTGAAACTAGCTGTCCTGCCCGGCGTTGCCAGGGCCCGTGATGTTATTCAGTTTTCAAATATGTTATTTGCTTTCTAAATGACCCTTAAATTAAACTCATATTTCTATGATTTTATATATCTTTAAGTCCATTTTGTCAAAATTTATATTTTTAAACGGAAATATCGCGAAAAGATATTGAATTGAAAGCACATGCTGTTTGGTATTTTGTTTTCTATGTAATTTGATTTTTTGGAAACTATGCGACCCGAAAGCGAACGAAACCGCGACGGAACACTCAGGTTTTTACTGAATTCGTAAAAATTTTCACACATTTTATTTTCTAAAAAAAGAATTCTACTCATACCAAAGTTCCAAAATTTTTAGAAAATAATGTAAATCTGGTTTATTGAAAGGCCCTAAAAAGATTGTGCTAAAATACGGACATCTAGTTACTTTTAGCCGGGATGTAATTCGTGTTTGTTGGTGTATTTGAATGGGTTAAATCTCATATTTTTTTAAAAAATAAATTGCAACATAAATTATGAGAATGTTTTAGCTTTAAGAAAATATTTTCGGTTTGTCAGGACGTATATGGAATTGCGCCCTGCAAAGGCAAAACCGCAAGGAAACGATCTGGTTTTTATTGATTTCCTCACATTTTTCGCACTTTTTATTTTGTAAAAATTATTTCTACTCGTCCGAACGTTTAAAAAGTTTTTAAGAAGGTGTAAATTTGATCTATTGCGATGCTTTTAAAAGTTTGGGCTGAAATATGTACGCTTAGATACTTTTAGCGTAGAAAAAATATTCTATACGTGCATGAGTTGCAAAGTGACCTCCTTTTGCCGGTGTATTTGAAAGGGTTAAATCTTATATTTTAAAAACCGATTGCATCATAGAGTATAAAAATGTTTTTAAGCTTAAAGAATATGTTTTTTGTTTACCGGTATCTATAGGATTGCGTTTTGCTAAGTCAAGATCGCAATAAAAACGATCTGTTTTTTATTGATTTCATCAAATATTTCGCACATTTTATTTTGTAAAAAATATTTCTATCCGTCCGAACGTGTCGAATTTTTGTAGGGAGTATAAATTTGGTCTATTGAGAAGATTTTAAAAGATTGACTTAAAATATGCACGTTAAGATAATTTTAGCATGGAAAAAATATCCTCTCTGTGAGTCGCAAAATGACCTTCCTTTGCCAGTATATTTGAAAGGGTTAAAATCCAAATATTTTAAAACAAATTGCACTATCGGTTAGAAGAAAGTTTCAACTTTAAGATCTTTTTTTTTGGTTTGTTTATATCTTAAAAATTACGCCCTGGAGGGGCATTGACAAAAGGGAGAAAAATAGTTTTGGAAAAAACGACCATTTTTGAATATTTGTTTTCAAAGGGTTAACTGCAACATTTTTTCGAATTGATTATTGCATTTGAGACGTAAAAATATGATCTTTCGAAATATATCTCTTAAGTTTAACTGCGTCAAGCAGTTTGGTTGATTTGGATTTAAACAAAATGATCCAAAAAATAGAAATGAATGATGGGGAAAAAAGTTTCTTCCTTCGTTTAGGTGCGTAATTGAGTTCCTGCGCATGTGCAAACGTTTTCTTTCCCCCTAATATTAAAAAAAGGATTTTTTGAAAGAGTGACGATGAGTAAAGAAAGTGAGTTCCGCTTCATAATTAATATCTATGAAACTAATCAAAAAATTAAAATTCTGAGCTTCAGGTGCATCAGGAGAGATATTGGGCTACTCTCAAAAAAATTTTGAACTTCATATGTGCCGTAGATTTTGCTAGCCATCGCAGACACACAGACACACACACAGACAGAGCGTTTTGTTCTTTTATTAGTATAGATACTAAAAGAAAATAAATAAATATAAAAAATGCAATTTAACAAATTACTATACAACCGTTTGAAAAATAGTTCTTTTTAACTAACCTTAAGATAATTAAGAGCTTAAACTTTTGTCCACGAAAATAATCTAAATTGCTAAGAAAAATAAATAAATAAATAAATAAGACGAAAACAAAGAGAGACCCTTTTGGATTACAATGGGAGCTCGTTGGGATATATCAACATGCCGGAAATAGCGCCAAATTGGCGTCACATTTGACGAGTAATTTTGGTCACTCAATTTGGCGATGCATCGCCACGTTGGCGACAAACTTGGCTGAGACATATGACGACAGAATTAGGCCCCCCCGAATGATAATACCCTATGTGGTTTCGTTGTATTTACGTAGATTTCCATTGGTCCATTTCCAAATCATTACTTTTTTCATGTGTAGAAGGAAAATCATAGAAATAAATAAATAAACATGCATTCCAGCTCTCATTTTTCAAAAACGCAACAATCACAAAGTAAAAAAAAAGGAAAGAAAAATAATAACAAGTCTGAAATTGCACGTCAAGCGTAGCAAATGAGGTGTGTTCGTACTCCAATGAAGTTAAAAAAATATTCAGATCTTAGTGCGATTGTATATAGTACTTCGGATAAGTATAGTAAGTTGAAATCTTTTGTGTTTCTGTAAATACTATTGGCTTTCTATTATACAGGAAGTAAACCTCGGCAGCGTTTATCAGTTTCATAAAAAGTGAAATAGATTAATTTAAACGCGCCCCAAACAATATTTCCACCTATATTATTATGTAATGGAATACATTTGTAAATGAGTAACAAATGCTCTTTGCACCACTGGTTGTACAGAATGTATATTTTAGTATATACTTCATAGTTGCATATCAGTTTTGTTATGTCTGAAAGATTGCAACATAATTAAAATGCCCTTGAAACTGTTTTTTTTCCCATTGACCATAATGTAACGGAATACTTTTGATTGTCTCTGTAATTTATGAATTGTAATTATAAGTATGCATCCGATTTTGAGAAAATTTGAAATGACTCGACAGAATTTCAACAATTGCAACAATTATATATTTTAAATTTGAAACGATTGAGTTGGGTGGCTTTTGTTCTGTTATATACGTGGACAGACGGATGAATTGATTGAACGATGACTATAGGTTCTACGTGTTTGCATAATTACGAATGCACCTAAAAATGGCTTTCGTAGGTGTGTTTCCGATGACAGTACAATATTTAATTTTTTAATTAAACGTTAAAAAATTTTAATTAATAAAACTTGAAATGACTCGACAAAGTTATGCAACAATTGTATATAATAAATTTCAAACTATTCGATTGGTAGTTTTTTCTCTGTTATACACTATATGGCCAAAGGTGACAGGCCACTTGCGATTTTAAGCATTATATTTAATATCTAGAAAAATATCCTGAAACTCCAAGTATGTAAACATAATGGTACAGGTCATATACATATCCGTGAAGGTTTTTTCCCGAAACTCCATAAAGGATTGTCAGCAAATTGAAAAATAACGAATATCTTTTGTATGACGCTGTCAAAACTAATGCAGCAAAAGTGTTCAAACCGTAGATTATGATTAAGAGGCTTATTGTAATAAATTGTGTTCATTTTTATGCGGATAGCATGTATATGCGTAGAGAAATTAAGATTTTTATAAAAACAGCCCCAGAAATTTCCAAGGTTTTTGCTTATAATTTGCACAGTTCTTAAAATAAACTAATGTTCTTTTCCGAAAATATGACAAACACCATCATACACATTATTATGTATTCAGAATTAAAAAAATAATAGAAATTGTATGAAAAACCAGCAGGTTTACAAAATAAATTTTTATTGCGCATTAAACGCTATCAAAAATTTATTTCCATATTGTGTTAGCTAAATACAGTTCGTTAATACGCGTCCCGCTTAATACGCGAATTTTCTTTGGTCTTTTGAAATACTCCTGTCTTACACACATAAAAATCCTCTCTTTAATACGCGAATAGTTAATACGTGAACCCGTTTAATACGCAAAATTTCTTCAGTCCCTAGAAAGAAAAACATATGTTTAATACGCGAATGAGCTTAGTTCGTAAACATACGAGTTTTTAGATGAAGTATTTTCCGAAACATTTTATACAACAATCCTTCTATAGTAAAAAAAAACTAGCCTTAAAAGGAATGACTCCTAAAATGATGCTGATGTGTAAGATTTCCGGAAATAACGAATCCGGGCTGACCACTCCTTCCATGAGTCGAATTGACCAATCAGGAAAGGGCTCCGTCTATGCACCGCCGTATGGGTTACCATAAAGAGGGAAAGGTAACAATCGCCAAGTTTGTATTGGCGATATATCGCCAAATCGGGCGACCAAAATTAGTCGCCAAAAGTGACGTCAACTTGGCGATAACTGTAATATTTCGCCAAATTTTTAATTTTCATACAACACCAGTCGTGTGACACATCATTTGAAGGTCTGCAACTGCTTATTCATATTATGGATGTCTTCTGTGTCACCCCCACACTCTGCTCCCCCCAGGGGGGGGCACATTTTTAATTTATTTACAATACCAGTTGTGTGACACATCATTTGAGAGGTCTGCAACTGCTTATTCATATTATGGATGTCTTGTGTGTCACCCCTCCACTCTGCCCCCCCCCCCAGGGGGAACATTTTAAATTTCTTTACAACACCAGTCGTGTGACACATCATTTGAAAGGTCTGCAACTGCTTATTTATACCATGGGGTATTGGCGAGAGCAGCAAGCAGGGGTAGGCTACAACTTGGAATCGCGAAGCGATTACGCGGGGGGTTGGCGAGCGTAGCGAGCAGGGGGGCGGAGTCCCCCTAGTTATTTAAACAATTATTTAACTTATTTTGTATACAACAATTGTTTAAACCCAATTAAATTGAGCATTTTCCCCCTCAAAACCACACGCTGACTAGATTTGGATACCGATCCGAGGACAAGACTGCCCAATCAAAACTCTCCCAATGAAATCTCATAAGCGAGACGAGGCTAGCGTTGTGCAATAGTTAAAGACTTATGTCTGCTTTAAAAAACACCTGTTTTCATTTGGAGTACATAAAACCCCAGTGTAAAATTTTGATGGAAATTAATTTTTTTTTAAAATGCAGCATTTAGAGATTTTTAACTTATGCATTTCGGCCTATCATGAGACGCTTATTAAAGACTATGTAAATTAAAAGTACACTATAAAAAATATGACTATTTTGCTGCATCGTCACTCCACCGCTTTTATAGAAAACGACTACTTCAGGCTATCATGGAGCATTCTCATTGGCCAAAAGAGTGATATTCTATAAAAGCGGCGGAGTGACGATGCAGCAAAATAGTCATATTTTTTACAGTGTAATTGATACAAAATTTCTTGAAATCAGTAAAAATATAAATGTTTTGCCGCGGTTTCGCTCTCTTTCTGTGCGTATAGGCTCAAAAAATCAAATTACGCAAAGCAGAATGTACCTTCAATTCAATACTTTTCTCATTTCATACATTCAATATTTTTGTCATTTAAAAATATAAATGTAGTCAAAAAGGAATTAAATTTATAAAATCATACAGATATGAAGTTCATGTAATGTTCATACATCGCGAGCGCGGGCTGCGCGAGTCAGCTAGCTTTTATAAAGATAACGAAAACCTAGAGTTGCAAAAAGTCGGTTTATTCCCGGGTTTATTTCCAATAGACCTGGTTTATTCCCAGGTTTATTCCCAAAAAACCCGAATTATTCCAAAAAATCCCGGTTTTTTTCCAGGTTTATTCCTAAAAACCCGGTTTATTCCCGGGTTTAAACCGGGTTTTTTCTAACCTTTGCAACGCTACGAAAACCTGAATAATGTCTAAGTAGAATTTCTACCTCAAAATTCGACTAGTGTCACCCAACCAATGGACTAAGGAATAATTACAGCGTCAAAATAAATTACGAGACTTGCATCTTACCTTCACAAAATGGAACACGGCAGCAATCTTTTTTTGCTACGAGTGTCGTCCAATTACAGTCCAATCAATACATATGCTTACTGCAGCATGGGAGAGTGTCATACCAACAACAATTACAAATTGCTTTCACAAAGGAATTTCGGAAGTAGCGAGGACATCATTTACGCAGAGTAAACGCATCCTAATGTTGAAAAAGATTGGCTGGCCGCACAAGAAACTGTAGGGGAAATTTTTGTCGATTTAGTAACGTTCATAAATATCGACAAAGATCTAGATACTTCCTAACTTAGAAGTCTGGATGACATCATCGCCGATGTAACTGCGACTGACAAACCGGATGAGGGGGAAGAAGATGATGAACCTGCGCTCCCGGAACTATCCCCATTCTCTAAAATAACAGAGGAATTCAATTTTCTAAAAAAATATGCGTCGTCTCTGGACGAAGGACCCTCAACAAGCAAACTGTACCACAACCTAAATAAGGCGGAAAACATCATGGTGATGGCGCGATTGCGTGTCAAACAGGCCAAAATTGACAGCTACATTTCCATAAAGTAATTCTTATAACATTATTGACTTCAGTAATTTTTTTTAATTTACTTTTTATTATTATCAATACAAATCGCATCTATCTGTTCTGTATAGCTAACGAAGATTTCAATTTTGTTAACATTAGTTTTGGTTTATATGGTTAGCAGAAATTTTTGTGTTCGTCTTATTCAGTTTTATGTGTCATATATAATAAATTTAAATTTGAAGAAACAGGATTTTTACTTTAGAAAATAACGATTCTTTGAATTTTCTGCTTTCAAACGTTCCTGCTTAATAATCTCATAACGATTAAAATAAATAAAATGTAATTTTATATCTTAAAAGCGCTAAAAATTGACAAAAAAATGTGTTTTATCCGCATAGATTTTATTAGATAGACCACTTGACGAAAATTCGTGACCTTCGGTTAATACGCGAACCCGTTTAATACGCGAATTTTGATTGGACCCCTGATCAGGCCCGTAACCAGACGGGGGGCAGGTGGGGCTGAGCCCCCTCTAGCGTCCTTTAGAGCCCCCTCTAACGATTTCTTTAATTTCTAATTTTTTAACAAAATCCATATTTTTACTTTTCTCAAAAAAAAAAAAAAAAAAAAAAAAAAAAAAAAGAGTGAGAAATTTTTTTAAATCTCTTAATTGCTTTGAATAAAATGGACATACGCCAAAAATTTTGTATTCGGAACCCTATTGGATTAGTTGTTTTCAGTTATCTTGCTAGCGTTTTCGAGATGCATTTCTCGAAACACATTTTAAAGGAACATTTCTTTCTCCTGAAAAAAATTAAGTCCAGATGCACTAACTGGTCACCACATGTGTTAGTACATCATTATATTTTCAAAGTGACGATCTTACGCAGGATGAATGGAAATGGTCACATGGTGTTCAAGTTGACCGATAATTAGTCAAGCAATGGTCAAAATCTTGACTAAGACGGTCATTAAAAACCCATGTTTCTAAATTTTAATGGTTTGCTTGCTGACAATACGTACTTATCAGTAGATTTAGTTAACGATGAAATATCACTTGGAAACTAGAATGTTTGAAAATTAAAAAGATAAAAAATGTCAATTTATACACATGGAATAAAAAAAAGCTAGTAATTGTTTCATGTTATGGGTTACATGAGTGTATACAGTAGACTCCCTCAAATTCGCACAGCTTGGGACCAGAGGTTTTTCGGATTTTAGAATTTTGCGGATTTTTGGTCATTGCTTTGTTTACATTTATAAAAAATAATTAGAATGTAATTAATAATGAAATCATAAGTATAATGAGTGCTTGCAATATGTTAAAATATTAAAATAAGTGATAAACTAAAATAATAAAAAATTAGTTAGTTTTTAAAATGATACTAAAAGCAAACGTCAAATTAATAACCAATAATGTACAATTAAATATTCATTATAAAGATGAAATGTGTTTTTCCTAAATTATTCAATGAAACTTGCCTCATAAAAGCACATTACTAATTCACATCAAGATCATAAAATAATGAAGCTTTATTTCAGGTTTAGCCAGACTTAATAACTAAAAAAGCTTGATTAATATATAAATATATTTGATAAGATTGTGATTACGAATGATATCAGCAATATCTTTATTTTTTTCAGAAATAAATTACTCTTTCTTCATGAAAAAACATGAATTCAATAACCTTAACAAAAATTACAAATTAAAAAATATATGGAATAGATGTAAAACTAAAAAAGTCAAATTTTGCACCTACATCTGAACTGAAAATTTCATTGTTTACATCCGTAAAATATGCGCGGATTTTAGAGTGTTGCAGATTTTAGGAGTGCAGATTTGAGGGAGTCTACTGTATTAGAAAAAAAAAGTTTATTTTATTTTATTTTTATTTATTTATTTTATTTATTATTATTATTATTATTTTGTTTGTGTGTTAAATGAAAACATTTTTTTTTTCAATTTGTCATATAACAATAAAAAATTAAGCAAAAAAAAAAAAAAAAAAAAAATGATTAAGGTTAAGTTTATTATAAGATTACGGCAAAAATATCTGCAATTATTTGATGTATGGTGCATTAAATTTATTTTCAAGCGCTACATTCTAACATATTTGCAGAATAATTTTTATAAAGAAAAACATAAAATTTGTAGACATGGTTATTCAGTCTCAAAGAATAAAACTGTGTAATTGTGTTTTATAATGTTATTTTTCAATTTAAAAAAGCTGCTTTTTGACATATTCGCGAAATAATTTTATTTATAAAAATATTTGCAGGTATATGGACTATAAGAAATCAAACAGCATTTTACGTTTTCCTGTGCCAGAAAAATAATCTGACAAAAAATGATGGCAGATTTAACGTTATTGGTTGATTTTCATAGTATTTAAGAACAAAATACTAGTCGTCGAGTAGCAAATTATTATAACTCTTAATACATGGCATTTATTAAAAAAAAAAAAAAAAAAAAAAAAGGCAAACAGTATTCAATTCTTATTCGTCTGAAGAGAGAAGATGACATTTTTAAACAAATGGAAAGTAAATCACTTCTTGAATGCATCATGAAAATTTCTTGTTATTGAGTGAAAGAATTTTTTTTTTTTTTTTTTTTTTTTTTTTTTTTTTACGATTAATTAAAACGGGAAAACGCCTAATAATTAACAGTCGCCTTATACATTTAATGAAAATTATTCACATATTTTGAAAATGGGTGTTCGTGTCCTTGTGCTCTTTTTTTTTTTTTTATGACATTGGACAAATTTTAAGAAACACGTGTATGCGAAAGAAAAGCAGTATTGAAAAACACAAAATTAAAATCCCCTTTTTTTTTTAAAAAAACAAAAACACTATTAATCCCTTGGGGACAAGCGAACCATGTATGTGCCGCAAAAAGTGCTCAGAATCCTTGTTTATCCTCAGCAGTAAAATTTTATTGCTTAATTTGCCTTATTTAAATGGAGCATTTTCTCGATTTAATAAGACACAAATTTTTGTTTTTAAAAACCGATGATAAAACATTAAAAATTACATAAAAGGCTTCCGTCCCGATGGGGTTAAGTCCAGATACGTTTCAAAAATATGAAATTAATATACATTAAAAAAATGATTAATGTTTGTAGTTACATAATTATATGCAGAAATTTAAATTTAATTATTATTGTGAAGAATTTATTAGTTTATTTTATACAACCTATTTTTAATAAAATAAGATCAGGCAAAATTAGATTAAAAGAGAAACTCGTATCATCATTAAATTAAATCATACTTAGAAAAGCCGTAACTTTAAAATGATCTAATAATTCAGCAGAAAATGAAATATTAATAAAATTTAATAAATTACGATTTGCTGCTAGTTAAAGATATTAAAAGTAGGAAATTAAAATAAGAATAATAAATTAAGTTTCATTAATTATGTATTTTCTACCAAAACATATGCAAAAAAAAACTGTTAATTTTCAACTAAAAAATAAACTTTTTTTTATCAAAAAGAAAACAGATTTCAAAAACTATTGCAAAGTATTTTTTTTTCATAATAATTAATAAGACATTGAATTAAGAGCATTGTATTTACCATGCATATTATATGATATTTATGTACATTAATTTGATTTTTTGGAGTCAGCGCCAATCTCAACAAAATCAAAAATAATTATCCTTTAAAAATTATAACAAAATTCAGCAAAAACATTGCGAAAATAAATTTAATTTTAAATCAATCAACTCTAACTTAGAATCCCATATTTTAAAATCTGTGTGTTTGGTTGCCCCCCCCCCCCCCCAATAATGGCCAGTATAAACGCATTATTTTATACTAACCATAGTTATAGTTACTTACTTGGAGTTACTTATTTATCTTACTTGGAAATATACATTTAAACACGTGAGATAAAATGTTACAAAAATGGTAAGATTAATTTTTTTTTAAACTAAATATTAAATCAGAAAAAAATTCATAGATAATTGGATATGTATCTATTGGACACTTATATTGAACTTGGCTGGACTTGCATAGACAACAAAAAGTCAAATTAATGTACATAAAAATAAATATAACAATACGCATGGTAAATACGCATGCTCTTAATTTAATTTCTTATTAAATATATTGTGTAAAAATAATATTTTAAATCTTGAAGTAGTTTTTTAAAAAGGTTTTATTTTTGGTTAAAAAAAAGTATTTATTTTCCGATGATCATGAAGTATTTTGCATTTATTAATTTCCTTATAGAAAAAATCCGTTATAGAGAGGTTTTACACTCTATACACTGTAGAGACAATAGGCAGGCCCATTTTATCAGTTTTTGCTATATTTAGTTTTCTTAAAATATGGATTGTTAAAAAATGTTAGCCCCCCAGAAAATTTTCAGAGCCCCCCCTGGCATGTCTCGCTGGTTACGGCCCTGCCCCTGATTCGCGTATTAACAAGATTTGAATGTATATAGAGCAACATTTGTAAAAGTTTCAAAAACATAGTTTGAAAATTCTGAAAGTGATCGTCGGTAGAATAAGCTCAAAATCCGTTATTCCCGAAATGAAGCAAAAATATGAGGGAAAGTATCCATTTATCCATTGATTAGTGTCAATATAGAATACACAATATACTTTATTTTGGGAACAATGGATTTTGGGCTTATTCTACCAATGATCACTTTAAGCATTTTCAAGCTATGTTTTTTGGGACTTTTACAAAAGTTGCTATATACATTTTGCTAACAGAACATGCAAATGAAATTTTGATAGCGTCCAAGCATGTGCAATGAAAAATTATTTAGTAAATTTGCTCATTTTTCCTTCAATTCTTATTATTTTTTAATCCTGATTACAGGGTATTATGTACAATGTTTTTTGCCATATTTTCGAAAAAGAACATTATTTTATATTCAGAAATCTGCTAATTATCAGGAAAAAACCTTAAAAAATTTGGGGCTGTTTTTATAAAAACCTTAATTTCGCTACGAGTATACATGCTATCCCCATAAAATATCCCCACAGTTTATAACAATAAGTCACTTAATCTTAATCTATAGTTTGAATGCTTTTGCTTCATTACTTTTGACAGGGTTATCCGAAAGATATTCGTTCTTCTTCAAGTTGTTGACTGTCCCCTATGAAGTTTCGGGAAAAAAATTTCACAGAAATGTATGACCTTTACTATTATGTTTACACACTTAGAGTCTCAGGATGATTCCTTATGCATTTTTCTAGATATTTAATGAAATGTCGAAAATCGCAAATGGCCGGTCACTTTTGGCCATACAGTGTATGTGGACGAAAAAAGACAGACTGACGGACGGATTGAACGACGATTATAGGTGCTACGTATTTACATAATTACAAACGGACGTAAAAAGTGGCTTCCATGAGTTTCTTCTTTTCGCAACATTCTTACTTTTTATTTATTAACAACGATTTTATGTATTTCGATTTCCTATTGTAATAAAAATGTAAAGAATTTCGTTAAAAATGGTAATAAAATAAAATAAATAAACAAATAAAAATAAAACATAAAATACGGACATCACGAGGTCTGTTCCTGACCGAAAATAACAACCATTTTCCAAATGGTTAATAAACTACTAGCAGGGGAGACCGAGCTTAGCTCGGTCAAAATTAACTTTGTGTTCAACTCGATATAGTATTTTCACTGTATCATTAACTCTGTATTATTACTGTAAAACATGTTTATAATAGTATTATTTAGAAAAACAATCAATAAGAAAACTATGTTTTATGCGCATGTTTATAAATTTTACTTTATTTTAAAATTTACAACGAAAGGACATCGATCTAAATCACTTTTTTAGTTCGACTCTGATTGGTTTAACCATGCATCTCGAATCCTCTTAAGAATGTATAAAAAAATTCTTTACATTCTGAAAGACAATATTTTTTGCTAGATATAGCCAAATTTGGATTCATTCTTCTTCATTTGGTTTCTCCAAATACGTGTTTTGGTTTTCGTAATTTTTATAATCGATTTTTTGGCCATATGTCGCCAATTTTTTGTCAAATATCACCAAGTTATTGGCTTTTGCCATATTCTCGTGACTCTGACCCGTATTACCTAAAATGAGCCACTAATCAAATTTGATCAAGCATGTGACATAGCTCAGTGGTCTTCAGGTAATCAAAAACAGTAGAATATAAAATTGAATCAAAATAGTTTAAGCCATTTTTTTTAGGTAAAATTAGCTTGGCAGCATTCAGCAATGAAGCGAAATGACCCACTAATATAATTTTGTTTAACATGCGATTAAGCCCAATAGTCTTCTCGTGACAAAAAACGTTTTGTTTTAAAATTTAGGTAAAATTGAATAAGTCATTGTTATATATAATTAGAATGACCCTAGCTCATTAAGACCAAAAATGACCCACTAATTGAATTTTCGCGAGCATGTGTCCAAGCCAAATGGTTTTCTCTTGTTCAAAAACGATATAATACAAAGTATAGTCAAAATGGTGAGTACCATTTTCTATATAAAATTAGCATGACCCATCATGACCAACAAATGACCCTTATAATCGAAATCTCTCGAACGTGTGGCCTAGCTCATTAGTTTTAGCATGCCGAAAAACATTAGATACAAAATTTAGATAAAATCGATTGAGCCGTTTTTTAGATATAGTTAGTTTGACCCTGACCCCTTATGATCCAAAATGACCCATTGATCGAATTTTCTCAAAAATCTGTCATAATCCAGTGATTTTCTTGTGCCCGAAAACGATAAAATACAAAATTTAATCAAAAATGCGCGAAACGTTCTCTAGATAAAATTAGAATGACCCAAAGTGGCCCACTAATCGAAATTTCTCGAACATGTGACCTACCCCAATGATTTTCTCATGCTAAAAATATGTTGTATACAAAACTTCGTTAAAATCGACCCACCCATTCTTTACATATAGCTTGATCTTGATCCATTAAGACCCACAAATGACCCTTATAATCGAAAGCTCTCGAATATGTGACTTAGTCCATTAGTTTTCTCGTTTCTAAAAATTGTTACATACAGAATTTCGTTAAAATTGATCCTGCTGTTCTTTAATTATATATAGCTTGACCCAGACCCTTTATGATTCAAAATGACCCATTAATCGAAATTTTTCGAACATGTAACCTAGTCCAATGATTTTATCGTGCCAAAAAAAATGTTGCATACAAAATTTCATTAAAATCGATCCACCTGTTCTTTAGATATAGCTTGACCATGACCCATTATGACCCATCATGACCCACCAATGACCCTCATAGTCGAAATCTCTCAAACATGTGATTTAGCCCATTAGTTTTCTCATGTCAAAAAACTGTTACATACAAAATTTCGTTATAATCCATCACGCCATTCTTTAAATATAAATAGCTTGACCCAGACTCTTAATGACCCAAAATGACCCATTAAACGAAATTTTTCGAACATATAACCTAGTCCAATGATTTTATCGTGCCAAAAAAAATGTTGCATACAAAATTTCGTTAAAATCGATCCTCCTGTTCTTTAGATATAGCTTGACCATGACCCATTACGACCCATCATGACCCACAAATGACCCTCATAGTCGAAATCTCTCAAACATGTGATTTAGCCCATTAGTTTTCTCATGTCAAAAAACTGTTACGTACAAAATTTCGTTATAACCCATCACGCCGTTCTTTAAATATAAATAGCTTGACCCAGACCCTTAATGACCCAATATGACCCATTAAAATTTTTTTTCGAACATGTAACCTAGCCCAATGTTTTTCTTGTGCCCGAAAACCATAGAATGCAATTTTTAGTCAAAATTGCGTGAGAAAATCTCTAGATAAAAATAGCATGACCCGCAATGACCCCAAAAATGACCCACTAACCGAATTTTCTCGAACATGTTACCTAACCCAATGGTCTTCTTGTAATCCAAAGCGATACAATATAAAATTTGGTCAAAATCGTTAGAGCCGTTTTTTAGATAAAAATGGCTTGACCCATAATGACCCAAAAATGACCCACTAATCGAAATTTTTCGAACATGTGACCCAGCCCAATAATTTTCTCGTGCCAAAAAACGGTTGGATACAAAATTTCCTTAAAATCGATCCAGCCGTTCTCTAGATATAAATAGCTTGATCCTGACCCATTGTGACCCAAAATGACCCAGTAATCGAATTTTCTCGAACATGTGACCTAGCCCAATGGTCTTCTCGTGCCCGAAAATGGTAAAATCCAAATTTTTGCGAAAATCGTTAGAGCCGTTTTTGAGATAAAATTTACCCCCCCCCCCCCCACACACACACACAATTTTTGCTCGCATTATAGTATAAGATAAATAAACAAGAAATAATTCATGCGCCAAATAGCTATTATGAAACATTTTTCAACACATTCAGAGTAATGTAACAAAATTGCACCTTTGAAAAAGTTGAAATATTGTGTTTAGTTCAACCATAGAAAAGCGCTAGCGCATTTGAAAACACAATTTCAGCTGTTCCCATTTACAATCGAAAAATTATGCGAATTCTTTGAACAGCTCTGTATGATATATAGATTTGTATTTATTAACTGTAGGTATGAAAAAATTTAGTTTAGTGAATAAATACATATATACTTTAGTTGAAAATTCCCCTTCACCAATTATTGCTCATAATGAGAATCGTACGGGAATTCTTTTGTGCATGTCTGTCAACGCATTATAGAACAAATTTACTGAAAAAAAAGTAAAATTTAAAAGCGCATGCCGAAATTCTAAACGCAATTCCAGCTATTTTTACTCAAAGACAGGACTGTAACCGATTTCTTTATGTGTCCCTATAAATGAACGACAAATCCGATGAATGCCCTATTCTATCTTAATCATTTTGTAGTGAAATTCAGTGATTTTTATAAGTTTCAATACATTTGAAATAGCGTGATCACATTAAATACTAAACAAGCAACTCCCCCCCCCCCAATAGACCATAATGTTATAGAATTCTTTTGAGTGCCCCTGTAAATGAACTATTAATCCCAATGCTTCATATAAAGTACCTGGGCTCAATACAGTTAGATTCCCAATGTGGCCCAGATCGTATATTTAATTTACTTTCTTTTTTAATTCAATATATTGCAGTATAATATGGCGGCAAAAAATTTTGTTGGCAAACTTGTGTAAATTAGTCAGAATAGCATCATATTCAAAAATTAGTTTTACCTTAATTAATGTAATCATTTCTTACCATTTGTTTGGACTTCATAGTCTCGTCAAGTTATCGTATTCTATAAATGCGGTGGAGTTACTATGTAACAAAAATTGCAGATTTTCTACACTGTAGAGCTTAGCTAGACGGCCAGCCGTTTAGATGGCAAAGCAAATCCAATGCGCACTTTTCGACTTTTAGTCCAGGCATTTGGTAAAAAATAAATGCAAGTTTTGGTGTAGTTTTGATTTTTGGTTCCCTTTATGTTTTTTGGGTCGCTGAACACGAATCTGGCATTATCCAACAAAATTTCTCCCCGGAAACACGTTTTTTTGGCAAAAAACTTGCTAAAAACGTGACTTTTTTTCGTTTTTTATAAATAACTTCAAAATTACGCATTTTACATAAAAGTCATCAATACATAAATTAAAGAGCACAAAATTTCCTACATTTTATGTATCTAAAGTTTTTTTCTCTGATCAATGATTTAGCCGTGAGAGAGCCGCAAAAATGGGTGTGAAAAGCAAAAAATTCTGAAAAACGTGAATTACAGCACCGTACGTCGATGAAACATGAAAAACAACCATTTTACGCAAATTTCCCCCACTTAATAATACTAAATATATTAATATTGACTATATTTTATTAATCTGATGTTCATTGTTTCTTTCATAACAAAAAAAATAAACAAAAATGAGCATATTTGTGATCAAAACCTTCATTTGCTGTTACAAAATAATAATAGTAATAATTTCTTAATTTGAATTTTAAATAATGTAAATAAAATAACTAAAACAGGCTTTAACTGATTCCATCTGCACTTTCCCCCTTGATTGAAGGGGGTGCAAGTGTGAAATAACGTTGGTCAGGGCCGTAACCAGCGAGACATGCCAGGGGGGGCTCTGAAAATTTTCTTGGGTGGGGGCTAACATTTTTTAACAATCCATATCTTAAGCAAACTAAATATAGCAAAAACTGATAAAATGGACCTCCCTATAGTGTCTAGAGTCGGTTAGTGCATCTGGACTTAATTTTTTTCAGGAGAAAGAAATGTTCCTTTAAAATATATTTCGAGAAATACATTATATCGCTAGCAAGATAACAGAAAACAACTAATAAGGTTCCAAATACAAAATTTTTGACGTATTCCCATTTTATTCAAGGCAGTTAAAAGATCTGAAAAAATTTTCTTACTTTTATTTATTTATTTTTGGTGGGGGAAAAGTTAAAATATGGATTTTGTTTAAAAAAAGTAGAAAGTAAATAAATAGCTAGAGGGGGCTCCAGAGGACGCTAGGGGGGGCTCAGCCCCACCTGCCCCCCGTCTGGTTACGGGCCTGGGTCAAGCGCCCACCCCCCGCATCCCATGTCCATGTTCAATGGAATACTAACTGCCTCCTCCTTCCCCAGCAGTTTCGCCTCTGTTAGAAATATGCGTCGCACAGATCACTGTACAGATTACTGTCTTATCAGGAGGACATATTCCTCTCAGTTTCCATATGCATCTGCTTACTTATAATTTTGTAATTCACTGTTTGTGTCTTCGTGAATATAGTGAACATCTAAAGTGATTTTGCGCGATGTCGCTATGTTTTATTTGTGACTCTCCTTTAAAAGAGGGTCCGTCAGTGAAAGTTAGTCGAAATATTGCAGCGTTAATCAAGGCAAGTACAGAAAGAAAGGATGGAAAAGCAGTTTTCCTAAAAGGGACAACCTCAGTAGATGTGCATATTAAGTGTAGAAATGCATAAGTAAATGAGCGGATGATTACTGCTTATGTGAAGAAGATTGAGAAACAAAGTGAATACACTTCTCAAATTTTAAGATCACCAACTCCTCAGTTTAATTTTCGAACTAATTGTTTTATATATGGACTGTGCATTTCGGAAGAGTTCATTGCAACACAAGCGAAAAATCTACCAAGCGAACGCAATACTGTATATAGTGTGTGACACATGGGATTCAAAAGTACAATTCTGAAAGCAGCAAGAGTTTGCAATGATGATTATGGGCAGGCTATAATTCAGCGCATCGAACCAGTGAATGATTTGATCGCAGCAGATGCTCAATACCACATAAAATGTTTTAAATATATTTATGGGCGGCCGAAGGTCCAAGAGCAGAAGAAACGTGCACCATTTGCCGAGGCAATCGACAGAGTAATGCAAAGTATTTACGATTACATTTAAAATCATGATGACGAGTGTCAATTCTCCATGGAAGAGCTAATGAAACAGGTTACACGGAATTATCAACATGATATGAAAACTGTAAAGTTTAACCTCATTATATGGGGACGACATACTGATCACAAAGAATCAGAAAAAAAAGTCCATTGTGTGTTTCAAGAATATAGGAGGGAAGATACTGACTAATGTATGGTATCAGCAAACATGTAAATCTGACCGAGATGAGAGGCTGCGTGTGATGGTTGAAGCAGCAGCAAAAATTATTTGCGAAGATATCAGATATAAGATTTTCTTCGGGAAACTGCAACAACATCGCAGTTGTGTGTCAAGATGAAGAGTATGAGCTAGACTTTGAAGCCGATCTGGGAATGGATTGCCCACACAATGAATCAGAGGACCCAATGGAAGGGGAAATAGTCATGCCGCAAGGTATCAAATATTTACTATTAAAAAAAAACTTTTATTTATAATATTGATAGTTATAAAAACACCCACTAATTCCATTCGTCTATTTTCTATTTTGTAGATGTCGGTGAAAAGAAGGGACCTACAAATGAAAGAAAGCGGAAATAGTATTTTGTTTTTCAAGTGAATGTACTTACTAATGTACATAATTATTTATAATTAAATAATAATTCATAATGAGTCCTCGTTTTTATTGTTAGCAACTTCATTGTAAAACATAGTCGATCACAATATCTTCAGTATCATTTAAAGTCAATCTTTGCGAAAAATGGTCAGTTTTCATGTTAAATCTATGTACAATGCCATAATTCCTATTTTCCGATTTTTTTTTTTTTTTTTTTTTTTTTTTCACACCCACATTTTAAACTTCGAGAACTTTAAGAACTGGAATCCGTGTCAGCTTTTATATGTTAAAGCCTGTTTTAGTTATTTTATTTACATTATTTAAAATTCAAATTAAGAAATTATTGCTATTATTATTTTGTAATAGCAAATGAAGATTTTGATCCCAAATATGCTCATTTTTATTTAATTTTTTTATGAAAGAAACAATGAACATCAGATTAATAAAATATAGTCAATAATAATATATTTAGTACTATTAAGGGGGGGAAATTTGCGTAAAATGGTTGTTTTTCATGTTTCATCGACGTACGGTGCTGTAATTCACGTTTTTCAGAATTTTTTGCTTTTCACACCCATTTTCGCAGCTCTCTCACGACTAAACCATTGATCAGAGAAAAAAACTTTAAATACATAAAATGTAGGAAATTTTATGCTCTTTAATTTATGTATTGATGACTTTTATGTAAAATGCATAATTTTGAAGTTATTTAGAAAAAACGAAAAAAAGTCACGTTTTTAGCACGTTTTTTGCCAAAAAAACGTGTTTCCAAGGAGAAATTTTGTTGGATAATGCCAGATTCGTGTTCAGCGACCCAAAAAACATAAAGGGAACCAAAAATCAAAACTACACCAAAACTTGCATTTATTTGTCCTTTTTGAGCACTTAATGCCTGGACTATTTATTGGAAAGTGTTAAAAATGAAGAGTGTACTTTAAAAAAAGTACCTCTTTATCAATAAACAGTTTATGTTAATCAACTTACTATTGTAGGTCGAGAAATCAATTTAGAAATCCAAAAGATAATTTAAGTATTTCTTCTTTTCTATTGCTCTATTCTTAAAAAAGAAAACATTGCAAAAATTAGACATATTTTTAATAAATTCAATTGCTTGCGAGTTCTATCAAGCGTTAAAAAAAACAGTAACCGAGTTCGAAGCCCATGATGCCACATTTATGTAGAGACATTACACAAAGGGATAAACCCGGCCCTCGCGGAAACGTTTATCAATACTAATATTATAAAGAGGAAAGATTTGATTGTTTGTTTGTTTGAATTGAATAGGCTCCGAAACTACTTGACGGATTTGAAAAAAATCTTTCACCGTTGGAAAGCTTCACTATTTCCGGTGAACATAGGCTATAGTCGCCGCTTAAAAGGATCAAAATAAAACGCCGGATAAACGGATCAAAAGCAATTTGAGAAATTAATAGTTACCTGACACCCTAGACACATGACAATCACTGAAACACATATGAAAATCGTAACTATGCAACCAAAAAAAAAAAAAAAAAAAAAAAACTTTTTAGTCCGACTTGATAATAAAGCGTGTGTTTTAATTTTTTTAACTATTTAGCAATTATTAAAAAAGGAAAAGAAATGGTGAAATGCAAATTAATTAAAATAAAAAAAATCACAAAACGATTGTTTTGGAGTTTTCAAAAAAGTTATAACACATAGTAAATATTTTAAAGAGTAGTGAGCATCAAATATGGGGCGGGGGGATTTTTTTTAGGGGGAGCGGTCAAATATTTAAAATTGTAACGTTTTCTACCATTTCAAATGCGGACTTTTCACTAAGCCCAGGGATAAATATTACTTAAAATATAAAACTTACAGATAGATTATAACACTAATGTAGGTTTTAAAGAGTAGGGGACGTCCATTTATGGGTAGGGGAGGCAATAATTATTTTTGGAAGAATCTGATCAAATATTTAAAACCGTACCGTCTTAGATGCGGATTTTTCAGAGCTTAGAGACAAATACTTATTTAATCTAAAGCTTTAAAAGTACTTACCCCTATTTTCAAATAATAATTTCATTAAATATCTTTCTTAAGTCCAGAAACAGTTTTGTTGCCGTGCGTGCACAGCACTTCTGCTAAACGGTACCGTAGGCAGCGGGGATTCGGTACGAGATTGGGTCTTTTTATGACATTTTGCAATACAGATTTCAGGTTTGTTTTAGATTATAATTACGGGCCCGGGCAACGCCGGGCAGCTCAGCTAGTGTAAACCATTTCTGATGTTAACATATCCTTTTATCACTGCAACTATTAAAAGAACGATGATGAATGAAGTATTTTTCAAAAGATTCTTGCAAGCAGTTTTTGGCATTCGATAGGGGAAAGTGTTACTTTGATCACTTAGCAAATATTAATTTTTCTTAGCTTAATTATTATGACTAAATTTAATTTCTTTGTTTTATCGTAATCAATATCATCTGGTTTATCATCTTCAATTTTTTCAAGGTTCTAGTTTTACTTTTATTATGTTTCTTTTAATTTTTAGGCTTTCATACTTATAAAGAAAAATGGAACTGTTATCAGATCACTCCCGTGTCTGTCTGTCCGTCTGTCACAGACATTTTACTCATAAACTATGAAACGTGGAAAGCTCAAATTGGGGGAAGTAATAAAGATTATAGACCCACATATTTATAGATTATTAAATATTTACAAGTATATTTAGGAGGAGGTAGGGGAGCTAATTAAGTTATTTGAAGAAAAAAAAATATTTTCCTTTTATATCGTGTGAAAGCTTTTGTTACGCTGAACTCAAAAATGTAATTATTTTAATTTTAGATACTATATTTCAAAGGTATCGTCGAAAATAAGTGCAAAACTATGTCCCTCCTCCATCTAATTCCGAATCTATTGAAACTAAAATTATGAAAAAATTAGAAGCTACAGATATTACTTTAAATCTTGCAAGAAAACTATAGTGATTACTCTAAATCGTATAGATTTTGAGAAAAGTACATTTTTCTGTTACATACAAATTTCGATTTGTGGGCATTGAGTAAAGGTCTTGAGAATATCGGAGGTATCAATCGTAGAAGAAGTATAAAAACATTGCTGATAAGGATTTTTGAAAAAATTCGATGGTAATTTGCCGAGATATCAATCCTTAAAGATAGGTACGGTTTGGACATAAGTAATGACGCCATTGGTGTATACAGCATAACATCTGCTTTCAAAGCCTAGATAACAACATTTAGTAACATATTTGTGTAATACAATACCTAGTAGCAGTATAAAAGCAATAAACTTCATACTGTTGCAAAAATACTAATTTAACTAGAATTAAACACATAAATGTGAGTTCATTCGCATAAGAAATAGAATTATACTTTTAAATACCGGATTTTTTTTTTGAAGTATTATTTGCCTTATTTAATGCAAAATTTTCCCTACTTCGGATATAGCGGCTATTACGTTACTAAATTTTTGGTATTAAAGTGTCTAATTTTTTTAGAAATTCCTTATGCATGCGAACCCTTTTTAAATACTATGAGGTTCGCGATTAGTTTGTATTAAGTGGTTCTCTCATTACGACTTTTGTGTATTTAAAAGTCAATTAAAAACCTATCTGGAAAAACGCGTCACGGACTAAAGCGGCTTTGGGAATTTGCGGCTCCTTTCTACATAAGCTCCTTTAGCAAAATGCCAAGTTTAAACACTGAACAAGGGTTTTGTGTTAGCTACACTGAAAAAAAAAGGTTATTACTACACTGAATTTAGCTTTTATGAAATCCAAATGAAATTTAAATATGCACTACATTTTATTTACAGTACCGAGTTAAATTCCTCATAAGTAGATAAGGATTAGATAAGAAAAGAAATATACAGAATAGAAATCTTTGATATTATTTAGGCTTCATAATCTTTTTGTATACTCATTCATACTTTTCTGGTATAGACAGCAATAACCAACCCTACTTTTTATAGTTTTTTTTACAAAGTTTTATTATTCTTTCCTCAACGATTTTCTTTATTAATATTGTTAACTCCTTCGCGATGAGAGCACATTGCTTAATTTTTAATCTTTAACTACCGGCTTTACAACACAAAAAAATTTCTGTACTTGAATCGCAAAAAAATATTTCAATTAGGTAGACTTAGCAGTAAAAAATAACTGGTCAGAATAATGAAGAATTCTGAGAATTCTAAATGGCATGTATATCAGTCGCTCGTCCCCAAGAGATTAATAATATATATATTTCGTGTATGGAACCCTCTGAGCGCGAGCAATACTGGCACTTGACCATTTCTTTTTAAAAAAATAACCACTGTGGTCAAAGGTACACAGTTGTATTTTTGACTAGTCATGTTTCTACCTCTGATCAGGCAAATAATCTAACGAAGAGCTGCGCTAAAAATGAATTAAATTTTAAATGCCCAAGTTAAATTAAAGTCCACGTTTAAGTTTGAATGGAATGTTTCCAATGCTTATCCGGCTATGCCTTTTAATTATGAAAATAATTAAGATATTCCTGATATCACTGGTAAACCTAATTTTTTTTACCAAATATATTTATTTATTAATCAAGCTTTTTTGGTTATTAAGAATGGCTAAACGTGAAATAAAACTCTTTTATTTTATGATTTTGAAGTGAATTAATAGGATACGTTTTTGAGGAAATCTTAATGGAATGATTAAAGGAAAATGTGTCTATTCTTTATTATGCATATTATTATGCATATTATAATTATTTACTTGTTCTTTACTTTTAATAATTTAATCATTTTTTTAAAATTATCTTATTTTTTATCATTTTGTTATTTTACATTATTATTTACTATACTGCAACCATTCATTATAATTTTGATTGCATTATTCAAATTACTGTTAAAAAAATGCCGACAAAGTAATGACCGGAAATCCGCACAACTTTTGATTCCAAGCTGTGCTGATTTTAAGAAGCCTACTGTGCCTAGTTTTTATTATTTATGAACAACTGAAGTAAAAAAAAAATTATGTATCGTTAACTAATTTCAAGACAATTGTAGTAAATCATAAAAGTTGAAATGCTTAGAAAATCTTTTAAGAGTGTTGTACCTTTGACCTAGTCAAAGGAACAACAACTGATCATGATCAGAAGTACAACAACTTGTAATTGCAATTTATAAAGCAAGCAACAGTTTTAGGATTAAGATAATAATTTTCACAAGTCTGACCAAATTTATAAAAGTCTAAAGCTACGATATTAAATTATTTCTATCAACAAAAACATAGCACAAAAACTATTATTAGGCAAAATATTAACAAATAAATACTCACATTTTTTATGATGGAAATGGATTATTAATATTCACAGGAATCCTTTCTGACTTGAATAAGCCATAGAAGGTTGCACAAGTCCTCTAGTGAGGGAACTATGTACTAAATGCGCTAGAATTCATAAAATGCTTCTTGATGGCACTACGGCCTAAATTGTCAAAGTTACAATATGGTCAGAGATATAATACCTTCCCTTACTTATATATCATTAAAACAAGTTATTTGATGAAAAAAAAATGCAATTAATTAAAAATTGATGAAAAAACGTATCAGCAAATCATTTCGAAGATTGCGTCGAGGAAGTTTCACAGGGGTATTCTGTTTTTAACACTTTCCAGCATAATTGAAAAATGCTTATGAATTGGCTTTGTGTGTCTGTCTGACCTTCTGAGCTATAACTCACATAAATATAGTTGGATTGCCATGCAAATGATATATGTCATTGAGGTTTACCCTGTCATGTTATGTATTGAAAATGAAGTGTATAGCATTTATACTTCATTTACAGAGCCACTCAAAAGTATTCGTTACGTTATGGTCTATGAGGGAAAATCATTTGTGGTGAATTTTAATGATATTACACTATTTGAAACATAATGAAATTTATTTACTTTATATAGGTGAAAAAGAAGATGGTTACTATAGATTACGATATTTGTAACGTTTATAGTATGTGTACAGGAGAATTCAAAAATATTATTTTATATTATGGTATACATGAAGAAAAATTGCATGTGTAGCGTGTGTGTGTATTTTAATGTTGTTAGTCTGTTACAAACATATTGATATCAATTTCAGAACCACAATAAAACTTACTTTTTTCAGAATATAGGGTGCAAAGCACATTATCATTCATCTGCAGGATCACACAAATTTTATATATTGGTCTTCCTGAAAAACTATTTGCATTTACGATTACGATGCACGATTTGAAACAAGGTGAAATTAATATGCATTGTTCGGGTTTACTACAAGATAGGTATTACAAGACTACATTTACAGAATCCCATAAAATATTTCGGGTACAATAATGTATCTGAAGTATTGTCTATTAAAGATTGCTTAAAGTGCATTTTCATATGCGTATTTAAGTTTAACTAAGTTTTTGCATGTTACTTGTAGTTTTTATATTTTATATTCTATATATAACTAAAAATAAAAAAGAATTCGTAAGCAGTAATGAGAATGAGCATGATTTTAAAAAAAGTTTCTTAATCTGAAATATGTATTTACAAGTTCAAAAATATTCAGTATTCTAACTAGGGAACTGCAAAAAGTGTAAGTCACCGATTTTGACGAAAGTGGTATCGTTGGAAAGATCTCATCTAGTGCAGTAAAAAACTCAATAGAACTACCCGTCGCAAATGAGCCGTTTTCGAGATATCCTACAATTTATGTCATGTAGCTAGTGCACACTTAATGTGGGACCGCAAAAAATTTCATTCTCGATTTTAACGAAAGTGGCATCGTTGAAAAGATATCATCGTGAGGATTAAAAAACTCAATGGAATAACCTGTCGGAAATGAGACGTTTTCGAGATATCCAACAATTTGTGTCACATTGCTAATGCACACTGTTGGTAACTGCATTAAGTGACATAAATTGTTGGATATTTCGAAAACGGTTCATTTCAGATGGTTATTTCCATTGAGCTTTTTACTTCTCACAATGATATCTTTGTAACAACACCATTTTCATCAAAATCGAGAAAACAATTTTTTGCGGTCCCCGATTAAGTGTGCACTAGAGCAGTATGCACTAGCTACGTGACATAAATTATCGGACAGCTCGAAAACGGCTCATTTCCGACGGGTAGTTCTATTGAGTTTTTTCCCCTTATGATGATATCTTTTTAACGATACAACTTTCGTTAAAATCGAGACTAAAATTTTTTGCGCTCCCCCATTAAGTATGCACTAATTACGTGACATAAATTAAGGATATCTCGAAAACGGCTCATTTGCGATGGGTAGTTCCACTGAATTTTTTAATGCTCTCGATGAGATCGTTCCAACGATACTACTTTCGTCAAAATCGATGACTTACACTTCTTGCAGTTCCCTAGTAAGAGATGTTTATAGAGCAGCGGTTCCAGAACTTTCTTGGTACGGGACCCACCTTTCAGTGACAAAAAATTTCGCGACCCACCTTTCGGTGAAAAAAAAATTTCCCAATCCACCTTTCAGTAAAAAAAAAAAAAAAAAAAGAAAAAGAAAAAGAAAAAAATCACGACCCACCCAAGATAAAGTTGTATATCAATTTTTGTACGATCTCTATACGCTTGGCTATCCTATCCTATCAGAAGCGTAAATTTTCGTATGGAAGATACATTATAAACAAAAACAAGAATCTGTAATCCCAACATAAGTGAATAGTAATTAAAACAATGCACAAACTACAAAGATTGTTGAAAATACGTCAATTATTATGAAAACATAGCTTTATAATCAATGAGATATCTGGTATTGGTGTTTGCCAATGTAAGAGCATATATTAACACGCAGTTTGTCTCGGTACCTGTCTTTCAAAAACAGCAAAGTAAAAAAAGCATGTTCTCATAAGCACGAAGTGTTGAATTTCATCAAGGATCTCAAAGCTGATTTAAATATTTCTGGATATTCTGTTATTATATTAATCTAAAACTTAATGAAGAATTTTCCCTTGAAATATTTTCTGTTGAAATTGTCATATCTTTATAAACAGATGACATAAAAGACATATTTTGATGACAAATCTAGATTATTCTGCGATCCACCAAAACAACTGCCGCGGCCCACCAGTGGGTTGCGACCCATAGATTGGGAACCGCTGTTATAGAGTATAAATAAATCATATACAGAGAAAAACATAGAACTAAATACATAGCTGCAAATGATCATATTTTTTAAAAGTATGATTTTAGTAGTTTTAAGCATGTTTTTGCCAGGATTATATTTAAACGGAATTTTTGACGTGTATAAAAATCTAAAGGTACTATACAGAGCTATACAAAAGAATTCAAGTATTTATTGCTTCATCTACTGCTAGAAATGTTTGAAGATGAATTTTTAACTGTGTTTTTTAGTTTCTTAGATTACTAAATTTTAGCATATTATTATGCAATATATCTACAATTGTATAGGTAATATACAGAGCTGCACAAAAAAATTTAAAGTTATTTTCCGGTAATCCACTGTAATTACTGAAATCTAGTTTTAAAATGTGCTATGTGATTTGTAAAATATGTTTTGGGTATTTTATTTCTATTATTATTTATAATTATTCTATTATTTATATAATTATTATTTTCTATTATTAAATTTCTATTATTAAATTATTATTAAAATTATTTTCTATTATTAAATATTTCTTAAACTATTTTGAAAGTGTTGTAGTTTCATAATCTACGTTTGACACATGATTTTTTTTTTTTCCTTTTCAAATTGATGTCTAAAATAGTTTTTTTAATATATTTAATGTATTTTTTAGAATTGCTATTACAATATTAAAAATCATATTTAAATGAAAAAAAAATCAATAATGCGTTCAAATAAAGTATTGAAACGCACTATAAGTGACATTTTCCTATTGGCCTCTTGTCAGGAGTTAAGATCGAAGAAATCGCCTAACATCACTCTTTTCAATCAGCCTTTTTGATTCTGTTGATATCAATGTGAAATTTGATAATATCTTTTAAATTTGGGTTTTATTTACATTTCGTTATTTTATTCATTGATTGATGAATATTTTAATTTTCTTATGGAAATTAAATGATATTTATATTAAAGGACCTCATACCTTTTAAAATCTCCGTTATCAATATAAAAGGGGTAAGTTTTCGTAACTTTCTAAATTCTTATTGGATTTACAAAAACATTTGTAATATATTTAAGGCTTTATAAAATGCAAAAAATAAGCACTTATAATAAAATAAAAAATACAGTTCAGCTAATAATGCAGCATTTTTTCACGTGGTATTTTCTGATGCGCACGATATCTTAATTTACAATATAGATATATAAACATAAAAAATATATTAACATTGTCTCTAACCTATGTTTTATAGAATGAATTAACATTATTGAGATTAGTAAATATTTTCATTACTTTTTAATCATTAGTTACTTTTTCATTTTTAAAAATAATTATCCAAATTTAATTGCGGTCCCACCAGTGGCCCAGAGGTTCTAACCTCTCGACTGGTAGACGGCAGGTGAAGGTTCGAACAGGTTCGAACCCAATCGGGCAGGTTCGAACCCAATCTCGGCCGTCGGCCTAACCGTTCGGAGTTTTCGTGGTTTTCTTCGAACCTTGCGTTATTACGGGTTTTGGTTCCCTTAGAAAGACTCGCACGAAGGGCACTCCCCTTAAGGCCTATATCCCTAGAGTAGATAATTCGCCGACACAAAATAAACCAAACCAAATTTAATTGCATTTTTAAAATAATTTTTGTCAAAGAATTTTTATACCATCAATTCATTCTATAAAGCAGAGTTAAAAGTTAATTTTAACATAAGTTTTATGTTAATATATCTATTCTATGTTATCATGCGGATAGTGGGGAAAAAATGCGAATATTAATTGAACTGTATTTTTTAATGTATCATATTATAAGTGTTTATTTTTATATTTCACAAAGTCTTAAATATGGCTGAAATATATTTAAAATTTTTATGTAATTTCAATAAGTATTTTAAAGGTTATGACAACTCGAAACCACATCACTTTTGAAGTGGCTATGGAGATTTAAAAGGTATATGAGACTCTTTAATTTTAATACAAACAGATTTATTTTTCGTAATTTTCTGCGCATAATAGATATACATTTGAAAAAAAAAATGTCTGAAAACTAATTTAAGAACAATAAAAGTGAGTCAATTGCAACATAATTTTCGGTTAAACTGCGATATAGTTTTTAAACAAATTGCATTTTAAAGTAAATTTTTTCTTTTCCGGTGTAAAAGTTGAAAATGTGCTGTATTAAAATAAATAAATAAATAAATAAATAAAATAAAAGTTAAATTTAGTCGTTTGCTGTTGTCACTGTCGAAGTGAAACCAGCTTTACGCACGGGCAGATTTTCCCGCTCTAATGTAGTATATTTAGTATAGTAGCCATATATTTAAGTATTATGACGGACATTTTTAGTGAAAAAAAGACATGAATTGCAGTCAAAAATTAGCCATGATTTTCTTTAATGCTAATAAAAGAGTGTTTTTTTTTTTGGGGGGGGGAAGGAATTGTGTTTACTTTTATATTTGTTATGAATATAATTTTTTAGACACAAAGACTAGAAAAATTTAATTTTCTTAACTTTTTAATAACTGTTTTAGTGTAAAACGTTTTTCACGTGATGCAAAGCGACGTTTTAAATATTTTTGCAATTGGAATGACACCTCTATCAGTGGTCTAAAATACAGCGTTACAAGTAGCGAAATTACAATTGTCTTTAATTTTGAAAACAAATAGTAGTTGTAGTTAACTACATTTTCGAAAAACAGTTGCAATTACAGTTAATTATGTTTTCGATAAAACATCGGTAGTTGCCGTTTTCTACAAAAAAGTAATTTTTCTAAGTACTATTTTAAGTCTAACTGTTTATGAATTACCTATTTGCATATAATAAGAGAAACCTTGTATAACGAAATAATGGAATGTAATTTACACTTAGTTTACATTCAATTTACACTTATACGTAGTCTATCAAATAATATCCATGTGCATGAAAATATTTGAAACATATACATTAAAACTGCATGCATAAATCTCACAATCACGGCCAACGAAAACATAAAAGACATATTGATTTAAATAATTAGAACTTTTTGGGCTCAGAAACTGCTTTGCATACAGCAGAGATACAATATTTACAGGAGTCAGCAAGTAACATTGTCTGTAAAAAAGTCAATAGAAAATGTTCAATGAAAATGTGATTTTTGATTGCCGATTCTTATCTTGGGAAACAAATGGGGAAAAAGATCGATTGGAATATCATTTATGTACATAATTATTGAGATCGATGCGTGATGCCAACTATGATTCAGTCAGATTTATAATTATTATTACTTACTCATCATATCGTTGAAAGCATTCTCATTTTTCCCGAACTGTAAAATGGCGATAAATAAATATCAGAGATCCCTTACTTATTAGAGATATTTTTTATTGGACGGAATTCAAATACAGGTACATTTATTTTATTTTATTACTATTTTTCTTTTTTTATACTCAGAGCTTTATTTCTATAATTTAAAGGTAACAACCGTTAACAAGAAGCGAGAAAAAAAATGTTATTTAACAAATTACAACGACTATTTGGAAAATACTATTTTCAAAGACTACAATTTTAGACTTATAAATGATTTCTACATTTAAAAAAAACAATAATAACATCATTTTTATGATGAATAAAAAATAGCTTACTTATATAACAGAATCATATTAATATGCCAGGACATTTAGGGTCACGTTAATATTCCTGGAGCAATCATAAACCAATATTAGATGAAATATCAGCTTAACAATTTTCGGTACTGTAAATTTTTAAACTTCTAAACATCTCACATTTTCAATTTTTACACCATCGTATAAAGAAAAAAATTTACTTTTAAATGCAACTTGTTTGAAACCTGTATCTAAAATTGTTTTTGAGTTATTAATTTTTGTGGTTTTAAATACTTTTTTTGCAATCGTGGCAACATAAGTATTCCATTTCTAGGCATAAAGCATGGACCAATCGGGAAACTATTAAGTTGCGGAATTCAACTATTAAAAAGATTTAGATATACTTCAAGTTTTCCATTTCTCTGCGGAGGTCAACAACTACACTACCTGGCCATTGATTATCGTTTACTTGCGATTTTAGTCATTTTGTTAAGTATCTAGAAAAATACATGAGGAATCATCTCGAAACTCTTAGTGTATAAATATAATAATATAAGTCATACATCTTAGTGAAGATTTTTTCCCGAAACTCCATAGGGGACCGTCAACAAATTAAAAAAAATGAATATCTTTTGAATAACCCTGTCAAAACTAATGTAGCAAAAGCGCTCAAACTCTAGATTATGATTGAGTGCCTTATTGTAATACATTGTGTTTATTTTTATGCAAATAACATGCATACTCGCAGAGTAGTTAAGATTTTTATAAAAATGGTCCCAAAATTTTCCAAGTTTTTTCCTTATAATTTTCAGAGTTCTTAATATAAAATAATATTTTTTTCTGAAAATATGACAAACAACATTGCACATAATACCCTATAATCAGATATAAAAAATAATAAAAATTGTATGAAAAATGACTAGGTTTACTAAATAATTTTTTACTGCGCATGCGTCAACGATATCAAAATTTCATTTGCATATTATGTTAGCTAAATATATAGAGCAACTTTTGTGAAAGTCTCAAAATCATAGCTTGAAAATTCTGAAAGTAATCGTTTATGGAAAAAGGACAAAATCCGTTGTTTCCAAAATGAAGCAAAAAAAAAAAAAAAAAAAAAAAAAAAAAGAGGGATTTTATCCAAATGTAGTAGTACATCCCGTATTGTGTATTCTATATTAACACTAATCAATGAATATATAGATACAACCCCTCTTGTTTTTGATTCATTTTGAGAATAACGAATTTTCAACTTATTCAATTGACGATTATTTTGATAATTTTCCAGTTATGATTTTGCGACTTTATAAAGAAAAAAACTTGGAAAAATTTGGGACCATTTTTATAAAAAACCTTAATTACTCTGCGAGTATGCATGCTATTTGCATAAAAATGAACACCGTGTGTTACAATAAGGCACTCAATCATAATCTAGAGTTTGAGCGCTTTTGCTACATTAGTTTTGACAGGGTTATTCAAAAGATATTCATTCTTTTTTAATTTGTTGACGGTCCCCTATGGAGTTTCGGGAAAAAATCTCCACGGAGATGTATGGCTTATACTATTATATTTATCCACTAAGAGTTTCGAGATGATTCCTCATGTATTTTTCTAGATATTTAACAAAATGTCTAAAATCGCAAGTGAACGATAAAATCAATGGCCAGGTTATGTATTTTTCAAATAATAATAAAAAAAAAAAGCGAAGCGGTGTAAATTTATACCAGTTCTCGGTTAAATGGTTTGAATTTCTCGATCATCATTTTACAGAGATTTCTCTCATATCTAATTCCCTGCAGGGAATTTCATGTCTTTACTTAAAGATATTTTTATCTTTATTCAAACTTGTAAATCAAAATAATCACTTTTAAAATTCTTTTGTAATTTTATTAAAAATATTAAAGAAGAAAATATAGTTTTGAAATTGCTTTTTTAAAACTTAAGAATATTTTAGAAAAGGAAAAATCATTTCCTCGGAGTTAGTGGAGATTTTTATCGACAATCATTTTGTAGTTTTTTCTTTCACATGCCAGAAATCTGGCATAGTAAATGTAAATTGCGTAGTATTCCTTCAAAGCTGTTATTATTATTACTACTATTATTATTATTATTATTATTATTATTATTATTATTATTATTATTATTATTATTATTATTATTATTATTATTATTATTATTATTATTATTATTATTATTATTACGATGTTTATATTAGTATTATTGTTTCACTGGCAAATGCATTTATAAAAAATATATCAAACGTCTAAAAACATATTTCGCACAATGAAAAAAAATAATTAAAAATGCAAAAAATCACTTTTAAATAACAAATTGCATTTTTTCTGGTTATTTTTCTCGCATTCCTTACTAAATAAATTCTTTAAAAAAATATTAACGCTTAGTTTAATATTTAAAAAATAAATAGCGAGTGACAATTTTAAAGAAATTTCAAAATCTTATTGTTGTAAAAATGAATTAGATTCAAATTTTTGCATTTAAAAAAATTATTTAAACTTTTTTATTTATTACTTAAATTAGTTAAAATATTAAAATTAATTAAGAAAAATAATAGGTATTATGTATCGGCCTAAAATAACTAAAAATAAATTGTTTACGAATTTTCTAATGAATATATTTGAAGCGAAATTTTAAAAAGTACAGGTAGAATAGAGTTTTACACGCTAAATCATAAAAGACATTACTTTGTACTGAAAACCGACAGCTCCTATAGTTCAGTCAGTTAAATGTTTTTCCAGCGTCCAGAGCTCTCGCATCCAAGATGGCTACATACAAATTGTTAAAAATATTAAATGATACAGCAGTTAAAATTTACTCGAAAATAATTCTTTGAAATTCAAATTCTTTGAAACTCACAGAAATTCGAGTGATTCACTAATTTTGAAAACTAAATTAAATTATTATCATTAAAAATAAATTTTTTCTTGTGTATTTTTAACGATGTTAACTTAAAAAGATTATTCAAAACTTACCGAGTAACTTCTCTGTTATTTAAAAGAATCTTGGTTTTTCTGATCTCTGAAATTTACACAAGATTTAAGCTAATGGATTACTTGTAGATTCTACGTAATTTTTCCAGAATTTTTTTCTGACAGCGTAAGGCAGCCCCGCGCACATCGGATGTTCCTTCTTTTTCAACAATAACTGATCAACAATAACTGCAGTAGATTCTGTCATGGAAAATCGAACTGGAAAAATAAAAAAGCCAAATTAGATGAGTTTAATTGTATTTTTAAAAATTCTTAGTACTTTTTTAAATATTAATGTTTTTGCTCTTTTTTTTAAGATTTTCAAATGTGGATTACACAAGACTGCGTATCGATTTTTAGATGTACATCTAATATTAATTTAATATATTTTTTTGGCTGATATATATATATATAGTAAAAAACAATGAAATCTAACATAGCTTCATATACTTTTAGTTAAAAAAATAACAAAAAACCTGACGGCTAATACCACCTGTAGATTTATCGCATATATAATAATAATAATAATAATAATAATAAAACACACACACGTGCACAAAAAAAGTTTAAAGTTTTATATTAAATACTAAAAAGGCCTAGGCACTTTTTAAACGAAGAAAGTGACGAAAATGCGAAGATGGAGAAAAAGCCATTTAAAGTTGTAGGTTTAACTGCGCTGGATGTATAAACGAAATTTACAGTATGTCGCGAAATAATTGTCGCATGGGAAAAAATGAGGTGTCAAAATATTCACATTTAAAATAGGCTTCATTAATTATTTAAGAAAATCAACATTTTGAACAATTTTGGCGTAAACTGTCCCCTTTTAAACAAAAGGAAAGCCAGTGGCTCAAACCTCACTTAGTTACCCCTGTTTAATGAATTAGTAAAACTCAACGGGATTCATGAATTTATACTTTTCTGCCATTTTAGAAAAATGCGTGATCTAAGTCTAAGTGACCTATATCGGGATGAGAAGTTCAGGAATTATTTCAAGACACGGATGGGTGAAAGTCTGCTTACAGGTAAACTGATTGCATTTATTCTTAATTTTGTGTAATAAACATAGAAAATCTCTATTTAACAGTTAAATTGTTTGCATAAGAAGTTGTTCTTAATTTTGTATAATCAACATTGAAAATATCTATTAACAGTTAAATTGTTTGATTGGAAGTTATTCTTAATTTTGTATAATAAACATAGAAAATCTCTATTAACAGTTAAATTGTTTGCATTTGAATTTATTCTTAATTTTGTATAATGAACATGGAAAATCTCTATTAACAGTTAAATTTTTTTCATTAGCATTTATTCTTAATTTTGTATAATGAACATTGAAAATCTCTGTTAACAGTTAAATTGTTTGATTAGAAGTTATTCTTCATCTTGTAAAATGAACATAGAAACTCTCTATTAACAGTTAAATCGTTTGCATTAGAATTTATTATTAATTTTGAAAAATGAACATAGAAAGTCTCTATTAACAACTAACCCTTTATCTACCGACAATACTTATAAGTACCATTAAAATTACCTATTGTAAATTGTTTCCCTGCCGATTACAAAAGAAATTTGCATTTTTTTCGTCGCGTCATCGATAATTTCGCGATTTTTCCGTGCTTACCGACGAAATTTTCAATTTTTTCGTACGTGCCCGATCAACGATATTCGTATTTTCTTTTCTTTCTTTTTTTTTTTTTTTTTTTTTTTTTTTTTTTTTTTTTTTTCATGCGATAAACCGAGAAAAATGCAATTTTTTCGAGCATCATCTGCAAAATTGATGATTTTTTCTAGCCTGATCAACGAAATGTGCGATTTTTCGCACAAGACCGACAAAATTTCCGATCGGGGAAATTTGGTATTTTTTTCCTAACTCCATGGACAAAATTCGCGATTTTTCAATATTTGAGGAGTGAAACTTGCGATTTTTGCAAGCCTCATCGACAAAATTCGCTTTTTTCCGCACTTAATCACTGAAATTCGGAATTTTTCGGCGCCGATCAATGAAATTTGGATTCTTAAGTGACGAAATTTTATATTTTCCCGCTGAATATTGACGATTTTTTCTATCACATATGCATAAAAATGCAATTTTATCCAGTTGTAAATTGACAGAACTCGCGGGCTACAAGTTAATCCATTGCGGGCCACAGGTTGTGCATTCCTACTGTACATCATTTTATCTATCTACTACAAACATATCTTAGTTTACTGAATGCAGTTCAAAATAAAGATGCATATTTTATTTAAAAACCACCTTTAAGCAAATTACGCTTATATTCAGTAACCTTTCCGAGATCTTTTGTGTAACCCTGTATATCTAAATTGTGCAACTATTAGCATTTATACACACCATTTAATATGCATACATTTAGTGAAACTTAAAAGCACGTATCATAATTCAAAATGCATTTTATCCGTGCAACATTCATCATTCATCATATACAGCACTTCGGATAGAACATATACTATTTTAAATCTTTTGTGTGTCCTTGTAAATGCTATGCACTTCGTATTATGCATGAAATAACTCACATTAAGCCTCAGCAGCGTATATCAATTTCATTATACATGAAATCGTTTACCATAATTAAAATATGTCGCAAACTGTTCCTCCCTTTATTCTTATGCAATGGAATTTTTTGTGTGACCCTGTAAATGAATAATAAGTATACGTTTCACTGCATATTTTACAAAATGCATATTTTAGTGCATTTTGTAGATGCATATAAAATTGGAATAAGTTCCACATAGTGTAACATTGTTAAAATTCAATTGAAACGATTTTTCCCCATAATGCTGTAATGTAAGGAAATATTTTGGATATCCCTGTAAATAAACCAACCACGGTAGAAACTCCATTTTCAATATTTATTCGTACTAAGGTAAACGTTAATAACGTCCAAAAATTTCATGGCAATCCGAGTATATTTACGAAAGTTAGAAAGCGGCCAGACGGACAGACAAACCGAAAGCATAATTACTTTGTTGGAAAGTGTTAAAAAATAGAGTCAAAAATACATTAATCAGCAGTTTTATGTTCTGCCTTTTCCCCACAAAAAATTTCTTCAATGGATAATTATAAGTTTTGAATAAAAATTTTCATTTGTATGTAACTTATAACTTACTAATTAGTATAAGTAAAAAATATTTCTCATTCAATTTAAATATGACGTCATTATTTCTCTTGCTCCATCAGCTACTGATATTCATGGCCCTTGTATTTTTAACGACTACTATAAAGTACCTATTTTATTTCAACTATGAGGTCACATTTTTCCAAGTAAAATATTTTGTTAAAAATATAATTCTTTTTTTTACTTATAATTTACTTATAATTTATGTCACCATTTTTTTACACAAATATTCTCATTAACTAAACAAATATCCTTGCTAAATATATTATAAACAATACACCTTTTATTTTTATTTCAATAATGACGTTATATTTATTTTCGTTAAAATTATTTTTTTTTTTCTCGCATGGAAATTTTTCAATTGAAAATTTATTGCCGTTGAGAAATTATTATTCCAGATTTTTATTTTCTTGGCAACGGTAAAGAAAATGGATTAAATTTTATCTAAAAAAATGCGAGGGGTTCGACAAACTAGTTTTTGGTGTACCATATTTACAAATCTAGTTGATTTACCGGATTTCTGATTGATTTATTGATTTACTTGAGATTTACTGATTTACTGATTTACTTGTGATTTACTGGCCTCATTATAGCGGTTAGCATTTCTCTGATTGGCTCTTCAGATCATGTGACGTGACGACGTTTGCTCGACTCATAGTGCTGTAAAATTAATGACAAAAGAAATTCACATATGATATCGTTATTTTCGGACTCGCTACACGTTAGAAAGTATTATTCCTTATTCGTTTCTTTCTTTACAGTTCAGAAATCAGGTATATTAACAATCATCGTACTACAAAACTGTACTGTATCTTTATAAGAATTCGCCAATGACATGTGCTGCCATCTGAAGGTAAAATTTACATTTAATGGTGTTTCTAAATGCAAATTCGTTTCAAAACGATATAATTATTTTACAAGCAAGTTTACTTATTAATTTTACACTAAAATTAATTGTGTATTGTAAAAATTTAAATTTTATAATAATTTAAAAATGTTCATTTAAAAAATGTTTATTTTATTACATGATCATCAAATAACATTGTATTTTAATCAATTATTATTTCTGAATTTTTGTATTTATATTTAAAAAAACTTTTTTTAATATAAAATTAAAAAGCATAATTTTTTTTATTTTATTTTATTTTATTTTTTTTTTTTTGTATAAGCAATAAAAAATAATTGAATAAATAAAATTTTTCATAAAAACATTCTTACAAGTAATCTAAAAAAATTCGTTTTTATCCTAATAATATTTCTTTCAAATATGAAACATAAATACACGAACAAATGAAAAAAAATATGCACTCAAAGCAAAACTGTAAACATTTAATTGCTTGAAAATTTTCAAAACGTTTAAAAGAAAAAATTAAAATTACTAAAAATTATTTTAAAATTTAAATATACCTTAAATCCTTACCCCCCCCCCCCCCCCCCCAATACAGACACACATACACACCACTCTCTGTTCAATGATGCGAATTTTTCTTATTTTGTAAAGGTCTACTCAAATCAAAATTCGATAATTTTTGACTCATTTGGTGAAGCATTTTTAATCCCAAAAAATTTGCAAGTGTACTTATTCGGAAACTATGTGATTCAAAAGTGTTTTCCATTTTTAAATAAAATCGAATTTTTAAATAAAACTTTCAAAAAAATTCATGAAATTCAGCTTTTTAAACTAAATTTCCAGACGTGACTGCTAATTGCTCCCTAATGATGACATTTCTGTGGCTGTCAAGTCCTAAAAATTATCATAAAATGCTAACTTGAGAACATTTCAAAATCATTTTTTACATTTATGAGAAAATAAGAAACATTTCAATTTCCTCATAGCTAAATGAAATCTGTGTAAATTATTTATTTTTAAAAATACTAATGCATTTTTTTAAATAAATGAAAGTAAATTAGCGAAAGTATCATCAGAAAAATTGTCACTCTTAATTTAAGAATAACTTTAAATATCATGAAGTGATTTAATCCCCCCTTCCCAAAGAAAACGTGTTATGACCCCCCCCCCCCTCCCCTCTAAATTGAGGATTGAATCTGCCTTTGCATATTATGGACGATGCTTTACCAATATATGTTTTTTTCTTTAATTCGTTGTTGAACCTTCTTTAACTGAATACTTCGTTTGGCATAAATATAAATCACAGTTTGCTTTATAATTTAATGCTTCAGAAAAATATGTCCACAGTTTACATCTTTTTCTTTCCATAATAAAAGAAATAAATGAATTAACAAGCCTAGTTCATGAGATAAAGCTATTGTGATAATTATGAATAATGCCGCATGGTAGCGCTACCTGTCGGGTGATTTATGCCAAAATGTAATCAGAATCATATTATATCCAGGACCAACGGAATCTGAAGTTTTATGAAAATCCGTCCATTAGTTCTTGAGATATAGCTATAGTAGAAGTCGTGAAAAAGGCAGCATAGCAGCACCACCTGTTAGGTGATATACACAAAAAGCTAATCAGATCTATTTTATATAGAGGTCTAACTGAATATAAAATTTTGTGAAATTCCGAGCTTTAGTTCTTGAGATAGAGCACCCACAAAATTTATATCACATACAGATAGACGTTTTGTAAAAACATGCTTTTTGAAATCTCTACCCCCTAAAACGTATCAATCCGTCGAAAACCGGAATTTGACAATTTTCACGAATCCAATACTTTCTACAGTGAGATTTATTGATTTTACACTGATTTATCGATTTATTACAGGATTTACAATTTTAATTTTGATTTAATGATTTTAATTTGATTTATTACAGGATTTATTGATTTGTTATACGATATATTGATTTTACATGGTTTATTGATTTACTATAAGATTTGCAATTTACATCTTGATTTCCTGATTGTAATTTCATTTATTAAACGATATACTGATTTACTATTGGATTTATTGATTGTAACTTGATTTATTAAAGGATTTACTGATTTATTATCGGATTTACGGATTTACTGTCGGATTTATTGATTTATTGATTTATTACAAGATTTACTATTTAAATCTTGATTTACTAATTTCATCTTGATTTACATACTAGCGGTAAATCTGCTGTGTACCAGATTTACAGCGTTGTCGGACCCCTCGAAAAAATGCCTACTGATTCTATATGAAAAATAATGAAATTTCGAATTATTAAGAAAAATATTTGAATAAAATAAATAAAACGTAGCCTATGTTCATTTCCGGGCTATAATCTATCTATATGCAAAGATTCAAAGATATTAATCCATCCGTTTTGAAGCCAATGTCATTCCAAGTTTCGGACACACTTTCACATTTATAATATATATAAGATTCTTAATTTTTTAGAATAAACATAGAAAAGCTCTATTAACAACTAAATTGTTTGCATTAGCATATATTCCTTTCAGTACACTTTATCTTTTATTCATTAAATGCAAATCGTTAAATTATAATTATTAAATGCTTAACTTTTTCCAAATGAGAAGATAGGTGGTCGCAACATTAAATTAAATTTTAAAATTATTTCAAGTGGAAGATTCATTTTAATAAAATAAATAATATTAGAATTACAAGAATTCTTTTCAGACAATTGTAATTATATATGTTTAATATCTGAAAAACATATTTAATTGTAACTTAAAAAAAAAAAAAGTGAAAGTTTTTTTAAAATATTAAATCCACCGGACTATGAAATGCAGTCGATTTAAAATTTTGCACCCCCCACCCCCTCACACACGCACACCAAGGAAAAAAATGTTGAAATAAAATATATAATTGATGGAATGTTTTACAATTTAAAAAGACAAAAAAAATTAAAATTACAAAATTTCTTTAAAAATTTAGTAGATAATGAAATCTATTCCGGAGAAAAATTATGAACACCGACGCCGAGCTTCAAACCAGGAACTTTCTGATTAACAGCAAATGTGCTATCACAGAAACAACTGACCAGTGCTATATAGATTAAAAATAAGGTTCTGTTTTAAAATTTAAAGTTTAAAAATTGTCGGATGTCATTAAGGGAGGAGGGGGGCCGGGACACATTTTAAAATAAATTTTATTTATTGAGTTGAATATTTTGAATTATTTTGTGATGGCTAACTATATCATTTGTAAACAAAATCACATGATAAAACTTTTCATATAAATAATTTTTTAATTTAAAATTAAAATTTAAAATTTATTATTTAAAAAGTGGGGTAGTTTAAAATTGTTATAGCTCGAAATATTATTTGTACAATTTCCTTTTTTCTTTTCATTAAAATAAACAGAAATATATAAGCTTTAATTTTGGTTCAAAATATTTGAAAATATTAATTTAAATAAAAATTAAAAATATTTAAAGTAAAAAATGAAAAAAAAGAAAAAAATATGTACATTTTGCTTGAAAAATCATATTTCAAAAAGTAAATATTTTTTTTTCAAATTTGCTGAATCAAAATTAAAGTAAAACGATTGAAAAAGGCATGTTCCAAGTGTGAACCGTTTGCTTTTAACTGTTCTTGACTTATAACACTTTAAATATTAGAAATGGTGAAAAAATTCATTATGATGGAAAACGCATTTTCAGAGGAAGTCGTTTCCATAACAGCCATTGCTTGAAAGCTGGATTTTGAAAAGTCCTTCCGGCAATGCCGGGAGGAAGAGGTAGCTTTCATATATTATTATATATATATATTTATTTTAAAGTAAGTTACATTGTTCAAAAATACTAAGCTCAAATTAGTGGAAATAATCTTATAAAATTAGTGATTTTATAAGATTGAATACTAGTTTTTGTCAAGACTGAATATTAATAGGAATTTTTAGAAATTAGTCATCTTTTATTCAACCTGCTTTTATTTTAAGCGATTTAGAGAGTCGCCAAACTCCACGATATCATGAAGTGTATGCCATTTTAAAGCAACATGATGGATCGTTCAGATCAGACCGTTTCAAAATGTCAGCCATAAGCAAAATTCAAAGTGCTATAACTCAATCATTTTTCAAGATATAGACAAAATAAAAAGTGTTCTAGAATCGATGTTTTAAGTTTTAACAAGTAAAGGAAAAATATTTTTCAACTTTTAATTTTTTTCGCATTTAATTTTAAATTTTAAATTTTTAAAAAATTTAAAATGGCCATCATTTTGAAACAAAATGGCGGATGATGCTGGCCAACGAACTCGGTCGAGAAATTTGTATGTACTATGTACATACCAAGTTTTATTGAAGTCGGTTCATTAATACGCGTGTTATCACGTGACAAAAATCAGAACGTTTCAAAATGTCAGCCATAAGAAAAATTCAAAGTGCTATAACTCAATCAATTTGGAAGATATGGACAAAATAAAAAGTGTTCTGAAATTGTTGTTTTAAGATCTAACACTTAAAAGAAAAATATTTTTCAAATTTTGATTTTTTCGCATTTAATTTTAAATTTTAAATTTAAAAAAAAATTAAAATGGCCGCCATTTTGAAACAAAATGGCGGATGATGCTGACCAACGAACTCGGTCGAGACATTTGTATGTACTATGTACATACCAAGTTTCATTCAAATCGGTTCATAAATACGTTAGTTATCGCATGACAAAAAAGTCCTTCCGGCAATGCTGGGAGGAAGAGGTAGCTTTCATATACTTACATATTTATTTATTTATTTTAAGGTAAGTTACATTCTTCAAAAATACTAAGCTCAAATTAGTGGAAATAATCTTATAAAATTAGTGATTTTATAAGATTGAATACTAGTTTTTGTCAAGACTGAATATTAATAGGAATTTTTAGAAATTAGTCATCTTTTATTCAACCTGGTTTTATTTTAAGCGATTTAGAGAGTCACCAAATTCCACGATATCATAAAATGTATGCCATTTTAAAGCAACATTGTGGATCGTTCAGATCAGACCGTTTCAAAATGTCAGCCATAAGCAAAATTCAAAGTGCTATAACTCAATCATTTTTTAAGATATAGACAAAATAAAAAGTGTTCTGGAATCATTGTTTTAAGTTCTAACACGTAAAAGAAAAATATTTTTCAACTTTTAATTTTTTCGCATTTAATTTTAAATTTTAAAATTTTTTAAAAATTTAAAATGGCCACCATTTTGAAACAAAATTTTGGATGATGCTGGCCAACAAACTCGGCCGAGACATTTGTATGTACTATGTACATACCAAGTTTCATTGAAATCGGTGCATAAATACGCGTGTTATCACGTGACAAAAATCAGATCGTTTCAAAATGTCAGCCATAAGCAAAATTCAAAGTGCTATAACTCAATCATTTTGTAAGATATAGACAAAATAAAAAATGTTCTGGAATCGTTGTTTTAAGTTCTAATACGTAAAAGAAAAATATTTTTCAAATTTTGATTTTTTTGCATTTAATTTAAAATTTTTAAATTTTAAAAAAAATTTAAAAGGGCCACCATTTTGAAACAAAATGGCGGATGATGCTGGCCAACGAACTCGGTCGAGACATTTGTATGTACTATGTACATACCAAGTTTCATTGAAATCGGTTCATAAATACGCGTGTTATCACGTGACAAAAATTAGATCGTTTCAAAATGTCAGCCATAAGAAAAATTCAAAGTGCTATAACTCAATCATTTTATAAGATATAGACAAAATAAAAAGTGTTCTGGAATCGTTGTTTTAAGTTCTAATACGTAAAAGAAAAATATTTTTCAAATTTTGATTTTTTTGCATTTAATTTAAAATTTTTAAATTTTAAAAAAAATTTAAAAGGGCCACCATTTTGAAACAAAATGGCGGATGATGCTGGCCAACGAACTCGGTCGAGACATTTGTATGTACTATGTACATACCAAGTTTCATTGAAATCGGTTCATAAATACGCGTGTTATCACGTGACAAAAATTAGATCGTTTCAAAATGTCAGCCATAAGAAAAATTCAAAGTGCTATAACTCAATCATTTTATAAGATATAGACAAAATAAAAAGTGTTCTGGAATCTTTGTTTTACGCTCTAACACGTAAAAGAACAATATTTTTCAACTTTTAATTTTTTCGCATTTAATTTTAAATTTTAATTTTTTTTTAAAATTTAAAATGGCCGCCATTTTGAAACAAAATGGCGGATGATGCTGACCAACGAACTCGGTTGAGACATTTGTATGTACTATGTACATACCAAGTTTCATTCAAATCGGTTCATAAATACGTTAGTTATCGCATGACAAAAATCAGATATATATATATATATATATATATATATATATGGTTATATATATATATATATGTCAACATTTGAACGGAGGGTGGTTTTGGGGTCTGGGGGTCATGATCGGTGAAAATATACAAAAATTTTCCGGAAGTGCTTTCCTCCGGACGGCTGCAATAGGTAGCTTTTTACTTTTTGTAATGAAAGCTACCTAAAATCAGATATATATATATATATATAAACGGAAGGTGGTTTTGGGGTCTGGGGGTTATGATCGGTGAAAATATACCAAAATTTTCCGGAAGTGCTTTCCTCCGGACGGCTGCAATAGGTAGCTTTTTACTTTTTGTAATGAAAGCTACCTAAAACAGATCAAGACGAAAATTTAATATTTCCATTTTCATTTAAGGTAAAAACATGAGTCATTTTAAGTAGAAAAAAATAAAGAAATTTTTAATGCAATATTTTTATTTTTTTAAAGAAAATTTGAAGATTTTTGTGTCCCGTACACCTTTAAATTAATTAATTTAATTCAAATAGTGTAAGACCATTTTCAAAATTTGATAATTTGTCGTGTGATCGGAAATATGAGTTATAAGAATACAGAATTCCAAGTTTATAACTTATACAGTTTCCGAAAATAAATTCTGTGATAGACAAACAGAGGCATGAGACGAATTTTGGTCATGATGAACGAAACTCGAAAATTTTATACTCGAAAATGAACTCAATATTTTTTTGAAGCATTTATGAATTATCGCACATAAAATTTTTAGAACTTTATCTGGATAAAAAATGGCCCCGATAACACGTGACATTGCGATCTTTCTAATTTCCGATGTTATGTGCCCACACTACTGATTGAAAAAGACTCGGATGATAATGTTAAGTCTATAGCGGCGTTCTTTTCAAATATCTCGTTCTAAACTTAATATTTTTACATGTTTTGTTTTTCATAAGATAGCTAAGGACGATCTACGAACGGGCTAGTTTTACTTTTTCAATTTTGGTTTAAGTTTTTTTTTTTAATTACTTTAACTTTCGAAACCTGTTAGAACCGGTTTTGAAATTGAAACTATATGTAACTAAAATCGGAAAAGTAAAAACGAGCCCGGTTGTAGGTCGTCCTAAGCTGTCCCATAAAAAAAAAAAAAAAAAAAAAAAAAAAAAAAAAAAAAAAAAAAAAAAAAAATCACGTTAAAATATTTAAATTTGAGCGAGATATTTGAAAAGAACGCCCCCATAGACTTAACATTATTATCCGGGTCTTTTTTAATCAGTAGAGTGGGCTCTTAATCGAGTGTTGTTTTTTCTTTCTGATGTGATTGTAGGAGTCCCTGAAATAGTGAATGCAAGCAATTGGATGAGAAGACTTGTCAAATCGATTGTGTTCGTATCGTGCGTGATCGGATTCATTTACCAAACAAATTCTTTCCTGCTGATTTTTCTGGAGTATCCAACAATTCAAGATTTCAAAGTGGATTATCCTGAGAAATTCAAGTCCCCGGCTGTCACTTTTTGTAACAGAAACAGGTGAGTAATTTATCTCGGAGAGAAAACTAAAGTACCGTATTTATTGATATATAATGCGCCCGTTTTATTTGTTAGTAGTGGTGGTGGTGTATTTTTGTCGGCCGATTATCTACGCTATGGGATATAGGCCCTATCGGGTGGGTTGCCCTCCGTGGGGGTCTTTCTAAGGGAACCTAACCCGTATTTACGCAAGGTTCGAAGAAAACCACGGAAAACTTCGAACGGTTAGGCCGACGGTCGCGATTGGGTTCGAACCCAGCACCTACCGTCTACCAGTTTGGAGGTCAGAACCTCGCGGCCACTGGTGGGGCTTTTATTTGTTAGTAAACACAAGCTCTATTTCAAACATACTTCACATATGGTCTGTCGAACCGTGACATATGAAATAGAATAGGAATGATAAAAGGCAAATGGGGGTATTCTACATTTTAGAATGAAATTGTTTTATAATAATTTAAGCACTTTTATTAATAACTTTATATTTTCATAAAAATAGATAGACTAGAAAAAGCATACTATTTTGAACCAAAGGCCATGTTGCAAATAAAAATAGAAAGTTTTGCTAGGATCAAAATTCATTTCGATAGCAACCCCCCCACCCTAGATAACTTACAATATCATGTGCCAGACCTTACCCGCCCCTAAAATGATAATGTTATGTGTGCACACCCCTAGTGTGGTTACAATATTCGGGAAGTAACACCATTGTTTACTTAGTCATTTTATGCAAGTGGATTTTCAAATGTTTAATTGATCTAATTTAATTAATCATGAAAAATGACATTAGCTGTCGCGACAATAGTTATTTCGGCCTTAAGGATGAAAAAATAACTCAGTTAAAAAAAATATGAATTGCAACTCGATTACAGAAGATCGACATTGGTCGTTTAATTTCAATTTTATTTTTTCAGTCTTTTCAAAACAGAACAAAATAAGTTTTTTTAATTTAAAGCCTGTGGTGTCTGAATAAGAGTAAGAGGGTAAGATGTAGGGTAAAGAACCCCTTGTATAAGTTAAAGAAAGCATAGAAATATCTTATCTAAGTAGATAACATACGAATTTTTCCATGTTTATATCTTTAAAAAAATGTTTTCATTTTTTTTACAAAATTTATCCCTAATTCTATTGATCATACTTTTTCGATAATGTAAAAAATACATACATGCTATTTCTTATCCATTTAAAATATGTCTGTTGAAGATTTAAAAAGTAGAAAAATGCTAAACAAATTTAAATATTGTAACTCTAATACACTATATGGCCAAAGATGACCGTCCACTTGAGATTTTAACATTTTAAATAGCTATTTTTTAAATAGCTAGAAAGAGACATGAGGAATTATCTTAAAACTCTAAATGTGTAAATACAATATTAAAATTCATAAATTTCCGTGAAGATTTTTTCCCAAAACTCCAAAGGGGACCGTCAACAAATTAAAAATTATGAATATCTTTTGGATAACCCTGTCAAACCTAATGTAGCAAAAGCGATCATTCTGTAGATTATGATTAAGTGGCTTATTGTAATAAACTGTGTTCATTTTTAAGTCGATGAAATGTACATTCATAGAGAAATAAAGGTTTTTATAAAAACAGTGCCAAATTTTTCCAAAATTTTAGCTTATAATTTGCAGAGTTCTTAATATAAAATAATATTCTATTTTGAAAATATGGCAAATAATATTGCACACAATACCATGTTATCAGAATTAAAAAATAATAAAAAATGTATGAAAAATGAGTAGGTTTACTAAATAATTTTCCACTGCGCATGCGTCAACAATGTCAAAATTTTATTTGCATATTATGTTGGCTAAATGTATAGAGCAACTTTTGTGGAAGTCTCAAAATCATAGCTTAAAAATTCTGAAAGTTATCGTGTATAGAATAAGCACAAAATCCGTTGTTCACAAAATAAAGAAAAAAAAACATGAGGGGTTTTATTCAAATGTAGAAGTACGTCCCACATTGTGTATTCTATATTGACAGTAGTCAATGAACATATGGATACAACCCCTCTTGTTTTTGCTTCATTTTGTGAATAACGGATTTTCAACTTATTCTATTGACAATTATTTTCAGAATTTTCAAGCTATGATTTTGAGACTTTTACAAAAGTTGCTCTATATATTTAGCGAACATAACATGCAAATGAAATTTTAATATAGTTGACACATGCGCAGTGAAAAATTATTTAGTAAACCTACTCATTTTTCATACAATTTTTATCATTTTTAAATTCTGATTACAGGATATTGTGCGCAATGTTGTTTGTCATGTTTTCAGAAAAGAATATTATTTTATATTAAGAACTTTACAAATTATAAGCAAAAATTTTGGAAAATTTTGGGACTGTTTTTATAAAAACCTTAATTTTTCTACGAGTATACATGCTATCGACATAAAAATAAACACAGTTTATTACAATAAGCCTCTTAATCATAATCTACAGTTTGAACGCTTTTGTTACATTAGTTTTGACAGAGTTAATCCAAAAGATATTCATTCTTTTTAAATTTTTTGACGGTCCCCTAGGAAGTTTCGGAAAAAAATCTTCACGGAAATGTATGACTTGAACTATTATATTGATACACTAAGAGTTTCAGGATAATTCCTCATGTATTTTTCTAGATATTTAACAAAATGTCTAAAATCGCAAGTGGACGGTCATCTTTGGCCATGTAGTGTACATTTAACACCTTCGGGCGATCGTCTTTTACAGAATTTTTAATCTTTTATCACCGGTTTTTCGATTAAAAAAATTACCTAATTGAATAAGGAAAATGCTCTGGTTAGATAAGGTAAAATTTTATTGATTGAGAACAATCAAGGATTCTGAGCATCTTATGCTGCAGGTATACTTGACGCTCATCCCCAGTACACCGGGATTCGGCAGCACACGCAATCACCTCATCTAGTTCACGGATGAAAATCTACAATTAATTAAATCACGATTCACATATTAAAATGGAATCAGTCTACCGAGTCATATATTGGTGAGAAATTTCTAAAAAACCGACTTTAGCGGTTGACTCGTAGGTTTACCATTGTGCTTTCCTGCACCGAAAAGCATTTAAAGATGGAGGATTCGCAGCAGGAAAACATAATGGTAAAGCTATGAGCCTATAAGAAGCCTCAAAAATCGGATCTTTCGGTGTTTTCCATCAAGATATGACTCGGCAGACCGACTGCGTTTTAATATGCGAATCAAGATTTAACTAATCTTAGATTCTAATCTGGGAACTCGATGAGGCGATTGTCTTCCGGTTTAGAAAAGATCAAAAACGAAATGGATGCGCTATAAAGCCTTCTCCCATTTTTAGGTGCGTTCGTAATTATGTAAATTCGTAGCACCTATTGTTGTCGCTCAGTCCGTCCGTCTGTCTGTCCGTCTGTCTGTCTGTCCGTCTGTCTGTCCGCATATAACAACGCAAAAACTACCCAACCGAATCGTTTGAAATTTAAAATACATAATTATAACATAATTTTGTCGAGTCATTTCAAATTTTATGAAAATCGGATGGATAGATCAATTACAGGGACAATCAAAAGGATTCCGTTACATTACGGTCAATGGGGAAAAAAGTTTCAAATGCATTTTAATCGTTTGAAATTTAAAACATACAATTATTGCGTAATTTTGTCGAGTCATTTCAAATGTTATGAAAATCGGATGGATAGATCAATTACAGGGACAATCAAAAGGGTTCCGTTACACTGCAAAAAATATCCGTTAATATACAGAAATTGTTCCGTAAAATTCTACGGAATAGTTCCGTTTTTCCGAAAAAACAGCAGAATTTCCGTTATTGATATTTTGAGATTATAAAAACAGTAAGTTTTCCGTAAAATTTTCTGAAAACAGAGGAGTTCCGTATTAAAACAGCATAATTCTATAAATAACTCCAGTGTCGCCATCTATATCTGGTATAGAAAAACATTATAAAGTTGTTTTATGAACAACTTCTATAATAATTTTCTTTATTTCTTTCTGTTTTAATAATATAAAGCATATTATTAAAACTAACATATTTTTACAATATTAAAAAAATAATAAAAATTATAAAATTTTATCAATCCTTTTTAAGTTTGGGATTAGTTAGTTAGTTCATTTCCATTATCATTTTTAAATAATGTTTAACACATTTATAGCATATTTTTAAAAATGTGCGTAGGATAATGGAAAAAAGTTCTACTTTTAATTTTAATATATTTTAATAAAAGTAATAATAAAATATTAATAAAATAATCTTAATTTTAATATATTTTAATAGTACTTTAAGAATATCCTTTCAAAAATAAATAAGTAAATAAATATGAATAATATTACAATAAACTTTTTAAAATCTCCTTAAAATGAAAAAAAAAAAAAAAAAAAAAAAAAAAAAAAAAACTTTTTAATGCATTCAACTCTTAATACATGTAATATTTTAAAATCTAAAATTTACTTTTTATAGAACTGAAATTAAAAACTAAATATTCGAAATTATGGAAATAAAATATGTTAAACATTTAGAACTGTACACTCATATAGAAAATAATTCTCAACAAAAATTAATGCCGCGTTCAACATAAGGCCTTTGCTTCATAAAATCATTCGAAATAAGTAAAGATATTTGCAAGCATTTTACGCGTAACTATAGCGTAATGGTATTACACTACTGCAAGCTGCCAAGGGACAGGTGCTAGGTTCGATCCCCATCGAGGGTAAGTGACGTTTATTCACTGTTGTTTAAATTAAATGCATGTGTTCTAATCTGATGTGTCTTTGTCTAAATAATAAAAAAAGCCAGTTTGTCCTTGAAAATTCTTTTTTGGCATTCAAGCAAGCATTTTTATATAAAAAAATGAAAAAAAAAACAAAAACGGAAATATTTTGTAAAAAACCGGAAATATTTCTGGAAAAAACGGAATTTTTATTCCGTTAAATAACGGAAATAGTACTGGCGTCTAGATTACCAGAACTATTTCCGTTATTTAACGGGAAAATTTTTTACAGTGTACATTAGGGTCAATAGGGAAAAAATTTCAAATGCATTTTAATCGTTTGAAATTTAAAACATATAATTATTACGTAATTTTATCGAGTCATTTCAAATGTTATGAAAGTCGGATGCATAGATCATTTACAGGGACAATCAAAAATATTCCATTACATTACGGTCAATGGGAAAAAAATATTCAAATGCATTTTTATGATGTTACACTAATTCGAACATAACATAATTGGTATGAATCTATGAAATATATACTAAAATATGCATTCTGTACAATCTGTGATGCAAAAAATTTTTATTATTAAATTACAGGGCCACACAAAAGTATTCCACTACATAATGGTATACGGGGAAACATTGTTTGGGGCATGTTTTAATTATATTCAACTATTTCACTTTTTATGAATAAGATATATGTTTCTGTGGTGTAATTAAAATTAGTTTCTGCATATTTACAGAAACACAAAGATTTCGACTACTATACTGTATCCGAAGTATGTTCTACTATATCAGCAAGATCTTAATATTTTTAAAACTTCGTTATCGTACGAACGCACCTCATTTGCTACGTTCACGTGCAATTTCCAACTTGTTATAATTATCGAATCTTTATGTCACTAAACAGATTATATGAAAGATGTCTAAATGCACTTTTAAAAATAAAAATGTTCTGACGAAATTAATTACAAGACCAAAGACTGTTCTCTCGTTTTGTAAGCACAAACTCTTAGTCCTAAGTATAAAAGTCACTCTTTCTAAACAAGTCGGAAATTGCACGTCAAGCGTTGCAAATGAGGTGTGTTCGTACTATTAGGAAGTTTTAAAAACAGTCACATATTTGTGTAATCAGTGCTTCGGATACAGTACAGTATCTGAAATTTTTTGTGTGTCCTTATAAATACAATCTGCTTTCTATTATACAGGAAGTAACTTGTTATAAACTTCAGCAACGTGTATCAATTTTAGAAAATGTTAAATAGTTTAATACAATTAAAACGCGCCCGAAATGATATTTCCTCCTATGCTATTATGTAACGGAATACTTTTGTGTGTCCCTGTAAATGAATAACCAATATTCTTTGCACCACAGATTATACACTGTTAAAAAAATTCTGAAATTCACGAACATTTTTTTCCTGAATTTCACAGAAAAGCTCCCTTTTAACAAAAAAGAGTATTTCCCGTTACAAATCACAAAGTTCCATCATATTTCCTGAAAATAACGAAACGGATGGAAATAAAAACAAAAAACGGAGACACTCCGTTGTCTGGGGAGCTCCATGGCCGAGTGGTCAAGGCACCACACCGCTAATCGCCTGCGAGCGCAGATTGTGGGTTCGAGTCCCATTGGCGCCATGGTAAACTTGAAACATAAAAAATTCCTTTTAAATTACATTTTTCTGTTTATTTTTCTCTTTTTTTTTCTTATTAAAAATATTTTAATTTATTAGCTGAAAAATAAAGAAAGAAAGAAATAAACAGTGTACGACAATTTCAAAAAAATGTCTATATATATATATATATATATATATACATATATTTCTTTCTTTTTTTTTTTTTTTTTTTTTTTTTTTTTTGTAAAAATATTTTATTAAAAAAAAAACCAGTGGTTTCAAACAGTGATTTTTTTTTTAAATTTAAACTATTTAAAAAATTAAAAAATAATAAGTATTAAGCATCAGTCTAAAATAATCCGTTTACAAACATTCTAAGGAATATATTTGAAAGGAAATCTTTAAAAAGCGCAACAGATTTTCGCACTAACTCATAAAAGACATACTTTGTACCGTTTAGCATCAGCAACTTTGGCTCTGTTCGTAAGAATTTGTTCCGCAATCTGAAGGTCCCGAGTTCGATCCTGAGGACAGTGTGAACTGAATTATCTAAAATAACAATTAAATAAAATAAAATAGCAGCTTAAAATCCCTCGGTGATTTCGAATTCTTTGACGATTAATCGGTAAATTATTTTTAAAAATTATATTAAATTATTACTATTATAAATCAAACTTTGTAACGGAAAGTTACTGATTCTTACACCGGAGTTTTCCCTTCTTGTATTTCCCACAACGGAAAATCTACTAACGGAATGGTAAAAGTTCGGCTACATTGCTGCCGGTAGTTTCACCTGGAATTCACAGATTTATTTTTAACAGTGTACAGAATGTGTATTTTAGTATATACTTCATAGATGCAAATCAATTATTCCGTTAGAACGAGTGTAACATAATTAAAATGCACTTGAAACTATTTTTTGCCTAGTGGCTGTAATGAAACAGAATACTTTTGATAATTCCTGTAATTAAATTATATATCCGATTTTTATAAAATTTGAAATGACAAATTTATGCAACAATTATATATTTTAAAGTTCAAACTAATGCGAATAACAGACTAAACGACGACTATAAATGATACATATTTACATAATTACGAACGCAACCAATAAAAACAATGCAAATTTTAGTGGGTTCCGTAATTATTGTTCTTATTTTCACTTATACTAACCAGTCAGCTATGTACCCCCAGGTTGGGCGTAATTCCTGCGAAAACTGGCGGACACGTATATTACCTTAACTTTTTATCTTTAATAGAATAAGGTAGAACTCCTCGAATTTCGAGGGAAGAAAATATTTAAGTAGAAACTGTTTTATTAATTTATAATAAATCTATTAATTTAGTCACAATAAAGAATGCACCTTATATTCGTACGTCTAACTCTTAAACAAATGATATTTAACCTAAAGTTAACAAAATACTACTCCTATAAAACTCAGTTGTAGAACTTAATAAAATTAAATCTTAATCGATATTTAAACAATAAAATATAATAAAGATCTTTTATTATTATAAAGTTATCAATTAAGTGTTTTGTATACGGCATTCCAAAATGAAAAATAGCAAACTGTACTCCACTTTGACTCAATCATAGAATTTTTTTCCCATGATGTCTAAACCCGACATTATTTTTAACATCTCAAAATTTACATATGCATATTTACATATTTATATTCTCTTGTCCGGGTTTATGCTTTAAAAAAAAATTATATTTTAATTCGATCATTTTAATTCGAAACTTGAAATCTCAATTGCTACTAATAGTAGACGGATACTAATTTATTTATATACTTTTAAGTGTAAATGAAAATTTCTGAAATAATATGCATGCTATAAATATGATATACAATATTCCTGTGACGTCAGAGTGTAAAAAAAGTGTTGTAAAAAAAGTTTAAAGAAAGTTTTTAATAAACTAAAAATCCTTTAATTGATAAATGAAAACGAAAAAAAAAAAAAAAAATTCACAGAATTTTATAATTATGTTAAGAATGAAAATTCTTCACATAACACGCATTTTAAATTCAATATACATTTCATTTTTTTTCTTTTTACCATTTATGAAAAAAAGGCAACAAAAAGGTGCAGTAATTTTCCTTTTTCTCTTTACATTAAATAGACATGGAGTACGTCTGTTCACACAATTCAAAAACGGTATAAAAAAACTACAAAAAAATTAATAACTCAAAAACAAATAAAGATATAGCTTTCAAACAAATCGCGTTTAAAAGTACATTTTTTTTTCTACACGATGGTGTAAAAATTGAAAATGTGCGATGAGTAAAAGTTTAAAAATTTGCAGAAAAAAAATTGCAAAACTGAAATTTCATTTCAAATTTCAAAGTGTTGCCATTCGGTGAATGACGAATGCGTTACGCACACATACGTTTGGCCTTTATAATATAGAAAGATAGATACCTTTTCAACAACTAAAGACATTAGGAGACAATCTACCCGTATGATTATTAAAGTAATTACACCTTAAATTAATTGTCCGGTGTGACAAATAAACCTTACAACAGGAAACTCTGAAAAGTAACATTTTAAAAATGTTTTTTCTATTGTATTCTTATATTCTTTGTAATCATCGCATTTTTTAGGATAAATCGAGAACTTTTTTGCAAAGGATTTCCTGACCAATGCACTTGGTATGCAGGACCGGCAAATTTTTGCACAGCTGCACCAGTCTTATGTCCAGAGAATTGGAATGAGATGGCAGAAGAGGATTTTGTGCTTGCCGTAAGTCTAATTTTTTTTAAAGCTACTAGGAGGGCTCCGCCCCCCTGCTCGCTACGCTCGCCAACCCCCCGCGTTTCGCGATTAAAATGTGGTAGGCTACCCCTGCTTGCTGCGCTCGCCAATACCCCATGGAATCACTTCGCGATACTTTATTTTCCATACACTCAATTTTGGTATTCCTCTCATAAACGTACACTTATTAAAATACCGAGCAATAAATATCCATAAAAACCAGGAAAATCTACCAAAATAGCATCATAGGGGGAAAAAAAGGAAGTGTACTCATTTCCAAGTCTACCCAGGAGGTAAAGTACTGGACTCGTTTTAGCCCAGGTAATGATAAAAAATGAGTTGTCACTCTAAATGTGAGCATTTTAAAATTTTTTATTTTTACCTTTACAGCTAACTGATGCAAAGTAAGGGGGTTCTCCAACTTCTGACCATTCTGAAAGAAAATCTTGATATTATTTGAAGAAATGCATTGTGATAGTGCCATATAGAACTGAACTTGTGCAAAACTTCAACAATCTTGATATTTTTACGTTACAATACTTCCTTGTATACAATGTTCTCCAACTTGTGACCATCCTTAATGAAAATCTTGATATTATTTGAAGAAGTACATCGTGATAGCGCCACATACAACTGACCATGTGCAAAAATTGGCCGGTCAATGTAAAGTCCAACTCTTTCAAATGTTTGTCCTTGGGATTTATTAATTGTCAATGCATAAGCTAGTCTAAATGGAAACTGTCTGCGATATAATACAAATGGCAGCTGGGCATGACCTCCTGATGTATCTAGTTGAATTCTTGGAATATTAACTATAGTTCCAGTTTGATCACCAGTAATAATTTTTGCAGTTAAAATCCTAGCATGAATATTTTGAACAAGTAAACGTGTTCCATTACATAATCCGTCAGCTACTGATAAATTTCGAATCAACATGACTATGCATCCGACTTTTAATTTTAACTTGTGAGGTGGCATACCACAAGGGGTGAGTGAATGCAAGTATTCATCAGGATATCTGAGTGTTGCTTCTTCTTCTCGAGTGTCAGTTCTGTCGATTCCAGTCAAAGTTGCCTTGTCAATGCTGTAGCAAATTATTTCTTTTCCAGGTATCTTATCTAAAATTTTTTCATTAACTCTGTTAACTTCATCATTTTGAGGAGACAATATAATTCTTGACTGAAGATCAATAGCAAAATCTGTGACATCTTCAAAAAACCACTGTACCAAGTTGGAACAAAAAAGAGCAGATGATGTTTCAATTTCAAGCTCATTGACATCTCCATTACCAATCTGTAGCAGCCATTTTGAAAAATTCCCTGTCTTAGTTGCTACACGCATGTTAATCTTCAGATGATGAATTTCAAACAGTTTCCAAAGGGTGGATGATTTCAAACACTGAGAAATAATTTGTGCGCGGGAAGCTTTCTTTACAACTGGTAGAACTTGTCTGAAATCCCCACCAAGTATAATTGTTTTTCCTCCAAAATGTATATCACAATTCATAACATCACGTAATGTACGATCAATAATCTCCAATGCTTTCCTTGGAATCATACTTGCTTCATCCCAAATAACTACATCAATTTCTTTTAGTCTAAGCTTGTCACGCTTCTTAAGAAAGCAAATACCATCTTCTCTAAGATCTATAGGCAAGTTGAAAAATCGGTGAGAAGTTGTCCCACCTGGTAATAAAATGGATGCAATGCCAGTCCATGCAATACATATGACTTTCTTCTGCAATGTTATAAGTTTGTGATACATCCCATTATACAGAAAAGTTTTCCCAGTTCCACCTGGTCCATCTATGAAGAAACACTGAGCTTGATTTTCACTAATGCAATGTATGATCCTGTCATAAACCTTTCTCTGATCCACATTAAATTTACTCTCAATGTCTGTGCATTTCCTTAGATGACTATCGAAAGAAAAATGATCTGGAGGATTGAGGAAAGAATGTGGTTCTGGTAATCCAAATTCCTTACAAGACCTATTATCTGCATGAAAATGAGCTTCAATCTCAAATAAAGCTTCAGATTCACTACTGTTTCGATCAGTTAGATGATGCTTGAAAGTATCCCACAGTTGCAAAGCATTAGACGGTTCATCTCCTATAACATAGTATACAAAGAACTTTCTGAACTCTCTTGGCATTAAAATAGATGCAGCTTCTTGTAACACAGCAGTAGCTTCTTCACTGGTTTCTGTTAATCCCATTGCAATTGCTGCTTCTCTATAAGTGCAATAAATTACTCCTTCATGTCTGCGAAGATCTTCAAAGCATGTCGCTCCAGCAACTCTATTTAAAATTAGCTTTAGGAAGAATCGTTCTGAATCTTTTGGGGAAACATTCACTATCCGTCCAATTACTTTATCAGCTCTCTTTCTTGGAATCCACTTTTTGCTTCCTGCATTCCAGGAATAATGTTCAGGTATGTTACAATAATGTATTTTTCTTGCAGATTCGCATTCTTTATTCAAATTGAACCATCCAAGTAACATAGTTTTGCAATCTTTATTTAGAGCTATTTGTTCTGATCCTTCTTTAAATGTGACGTACTGTTGATTCTCAAGGTGCACTGGTAGTATTATAACAGTGTGACTTCTATCATGCAAGGGCAGTGAATTTAATCTCCAAGCTGCTTCCATGGGACTTATATATCGACTGTCAATATATTTTTGAACCTCATTAGTGTCTCCAAGCTTCATCTCCATTCTTGCACGATCATGTCCCTTATGAATGTATTTATGAATATATTTAACTGCCATAACTGAAGCGCAGTATTCCACATTTAAATGACAATCAAACTTCTTCAATAAGTATGGGTTATGTGGAACAACCATTCTGTTGTCAACATAGTGAACTTTGCCATTTACTTTGGAATGATATGCATAAAGTCTATCTGTATTGTTTCTTCTTCTGTACTTAGGAAAGCCATCTCCACTCATATCAGTCTCTTCACAGAAATTTTTTGGAAATTTTTTTGAGCATTCATTCTTCTGTTTATCCCAACAAAGAAGACCTTCTACATGAGGACCATGCATCATGTGTCTCAGTTGGTAGTAACGTAGAGAAGAGTCCTCATCAGATAATTCTGCACATACAAATCTATCTACATCCTGTGGCTGAAGAAGCTTGCAATCAGTTCTCAATGCTGCTAAGATATGGGCATGTGGAAGACCTCGTTTCTGGAATTCGATTGTATACACATATGCAACAATGGGTCCAAGCAACTGTCTTTCTACAATATCTTTAATCAATTCCTTTACTTTAGCCTGAAAAATATCTGTTACTATAGTTGGAATATCATTTACAGTTGTTCCAGGAGAAAAGTAATTTTTAAGAACGTTTGTAATCTCTGTCCATTTTGGGTTACAAGTCATTGTTATAAAAAAGTCGGGTCTTCCAACCTTTCGGCATATTGCCATGGAATCTTGATACAATTGTTGTAAACTTCGAGGAGAACCAATATAAGTTGCAGGTAGAATAACAGCATTACCAAGTCGTACTGTATTTTCCTCATTTAATACACTTCTTTCTAAGTGATCGACTAATCCCTGGTAACATTCCGATCTGAGTTGTTGCTGGTTGAATCTTATGAAATCTAAACGTTGACGTTCAACTAATACATAACAATTAATGATATACTGCTGTGTAAGTTTTCCAGCATTTAGCAAAGGATTAAATTTATTCTTCCGTAATGCTAAACGATGACCAAAATATTGTAAAGGTGTAATCTTTGTACCCTTTTTCGACAACATATTGTAAGTCCATCCTAGATCACCATGAGGAAATAATATGGGAAATGTCATGGGATCTGCATGTTGCGAGGTTTGACTGATAATGGTGGTCTCAGTGCCATTTTCTTGTTTTGAATAAACTTTAAGATCCACACATGGGATACAATTATCTTTTGACTCAATTATAAAAGCAACTTCTGAAGTTGTTGGTTTATTATACCTTCGCTGATCATCAAACTTGTAGGTTATAAAATTTAAAACGTATTCCGGTCCATCAGTTGTATTTAATTCACGTAACATTCTGTAATTTTTTGCATAAGGATTTATACGTCTGAGAAGTTTTTCAACTTTAAGATTAATTTCTGAATATTCAGAATTCATGCGCAGATTTGCTGCCTTTTCTTCATCATCATAAATATAAATCTGTCCATTTCGAGGTCGATTTCCTTTAAAGTTTTCAAGTGAAGTAGATGCATAATGATAAACCTGACCTTGAATTTTAATAAGGGGAGGACCTCTTCCTTGCACATCTTCGATATTAGCTGCAAACGTAGCAAAAGCAAACGATGAGTTGTAAGCCCTAATGTTTGCTCTAAAATGTTTTGCGTCTGGATTATTTGATGTAAGTAAATCTTTAAGTTCCGTTGGATACTCAGAAAGAGGAGGTATATTAACAACACCACCATGACAACAAGAATTCACAGTTCTTCCTTTCTGTTCTTTAAAATGAATAGCTCCACAGTGAATACATTCCATATTATATTCACCTAAAGAACGTTTTTCAACATTGCATACTGAGCAAAGACTGATATCTGCAGCAAAAAGATATTTCTTTTTAGAGACTCTGATTTTTTTTTCTTTATGAGAAATAGCTTTGTATTCTTTATGAGAAATATTTCTGATAGAACTGTTTAACGGTTGCAATATTATAGAATTGTGTGCAGAGTGTCCAACTTTTTCTTCTAGAACATTTATTCTGTCTTGAGACTGAGCTGCTACAATAAAATTTATATTTCTTTCTTGTGTTACTACTTCAGACATTGTCTCCTCAAAATGTGAAAAATTGGTTGTTTTTTCTGTAAGATTTGTAGCATATGTTGTAGTACCCAAAATATGAAGTCTATTTGCTGCTCTTGCTTTTTCCCTATTTGCAGCTAGTCGAGCCTTTGCTTCTTCAGAAGGTTCATTTTCTGCATAAATTTTCAAACCTTTATGCCTTTTTTGTACTATTTCTTCAAGAGAACTTTCAATAAACTTCGAATAAGGTTCAGTGTTGCATATTATAGAAGGACCTACTTCAGGAAAAACTGTTGTATTTCTACATGATGTGCCTGCATTTTTGAATGGCAGCAATATTATTGAATTTGAAGAATGTGAATCTTTTTCTTTTACATTTATTGACTCCTGCGATTCCACTATGCATTCTGCAGCACATATTGAAGAGGTCAAAACATGAAGTTTGTTTGCCGCTATTGTTTTTTTCCTGTTTGAAATTAATCGAGTCTTAGCCTCTTTATAAGGTTTCGTTTCAGCACTTATTTTTAAATGTTTAAATCTTTTTTGTTCCAATTCTTTTGCAGTATTTTCTAAATAGCTAGTGTTGCACAATATTCCAGAAGGACCTACAGCACATGTTTCAGAAGGTAAAACAGAATGTCTTTTTGCTGTTGCTTTTTTCCTATTTTCTGCTAGTTGTGCCTTTGCTTCTTCAGAAGCTTCACAATCAGCAATAATTTTCATACTTGTCCATCTTTTTTGTTGTATTTCTTTTCCAGCATATTCAGTAGAATTAAAAATTTCCTGATATTCTTTATTAGAAGCATTTGTCACCGAACTGTTTAATGGATGCAGCATTGCAGAATTGTGTGTACACCCTATTTCTTCAAGAGCACCATTTCTAGAGGGACCAGCATTACACAAAATATTACTTGTACTTTCATTAGAAATCTCCACTTCTACAATATTACTTAATTTCCCAGAAGGATTCTCAATAGATTGCTTGAAAGATATGTTTTTCTTTTTGGCAGCATACCGAGCCTGTGCTTTTCTACCTTGAGCTTGTTTTTTTTCTAAAATATTGTGAGATATGTTCTGTACTCTTCTATTTGTACATATTGTTTCTTTAGATTTGTCAGTTAGTTTTGCCCTCCATATTTTTTTATATTCATTGTTTAATATTCTTTTTTGTTGAATCTTCCTTTCTTTTGTTATTTCCTCAGAAGAAACTGCTTCTTTAAAAACTGGAAAAGTATTTGTTTGATTTATTTTGTCTGTTTTATTTTGAAATTTTTGTTTTTCTCTCCATCTCTTTTGACGTTCACTGGATAATCTTCTTTTTCTTTGAATCTCTGTTTCATCCATTTTAAATACAATAGATAATCTAATAATTAGCTGAAATGTATAGTGGGGAAAAAAAGCTTATATACAATGAATGCATTGTGAGGAAGAACAAGAATAAGTGGGATTCCATGGTAACCAATGTCCTGTTTGATATTTTCCCCAAACTGACATAAAAAAAATCTCGCCAAACCCAGTATTGTCGGGTTGCGTGTTATTTATTTTAAACTATTAAAAAGATCATTCGTTTATATAAAATATTATAGTTACTTACAGACGTAAAAATAGCCACCTCTCTCATGGATGACTCTTTAGAACAACAAAAAATAAAAAGTCAGTTGCCATGCAAGGAAAACAACTTAAATATTAAAAGAGAAGTGCGTGCCGATAAACAAACCATGGACGCAACACCCAGTGCTTGTATCGCTTTGAGCATTTTATTTATGGATAATATCATTGTTTTATATACCATTTACTTCTTCTTGTATATAAAAATAGGTAAGTGTCCTTCTTGCGCAGAAAAAGTTGTATAAATCTTTAAAAAATAACCCCCATTGTACCAATTAGTTGTCGAATTAAGAAAAAAAAAATCAATGTCCAATTCCTGTATTGCTCCCAGGTATTCATACGTATTCCAAATTTCAAAGCTCTACAGCAGGAAATTTGGTGAAAAATGAGCACAGATGTCACATAATTGGCGTGAAAATGGGATTATTTTGTCCGAAATAGTAACCCGGCTAATATTGTTTTTTCCTAATAAAATGCTTATTTATATTCATTTTTTTAATTATATAAATTATTATTTTTCTATAGTTATTAATTATATATTTTTTTATTTACTGTAAGTTCCTTTTGAAAATAATAGTAAATAATTTAAAATGTATATGCAAGCGTTATTCCACAACGACGTTTTCGCCAAATGGGCTTTACAAAATATTGCGCCAAATCTGGTGCATCTATGACAAACGTGACGAAAAATAAGTGACAAGAATTGACTTCCACACGCAAACAAAATGTAAGTTAAAACGAAACATGCACTAAAAATAAATAAAAAAAGAAAATGATGTCATAAAAAGCAATATTTTATTAAAACACGTAATTGTTTCTAATTTTCACACGCGAAGTATAAAAAAATCTTTTAGTGATTAAAAAATGCTATTAAGAGATTACCACAAAAGCTCAAAATCAAAGTATTTTTTTTTTAAAGTAACAGATTTATTTTCCTAGTTGATTAATTTTTAAAATGTTTCATTGATCATCAGTATTACTGCGTGCGTATTTTTATTATTATTTTTTTTTATAATTACTCCATGTACTCTAATTAGGTTGTCGACCGAAAACACCAGCCAGTGAAAAATGACGCACACCAAATTTAACAACCCCTCTCCTCATTAGTCGAAGCATAGCATAACCCCCCCCTCTTTGATTTTCAATAGATTGATTGAAAGATATGTTTTTCTTTTTTGGCAGCATACCGAGCCTGTGTTTTTTTTACCTTGAGCTTTTTTTTTCTTTCTAAAATATTCTGAGATATGTTCTAAACTCTTCTACTTGTACATTATTGTTTCTTTAGATTTGTCAGTTAGTTTTGCCCTCCATGTTTTTTTATATTCATTGTTTAATATTCTTTTTTGTTGAATCTTCATTTCTTTTGTTATTTCCTCAGAAGAAACGGTTTCATTAAAAAGTGGAAAAGTATTTGTTTCATCTGTGGATGTTACACCAGATATTTCTAAAGGCAAAACATGAAATAAGTTTCTTGTTTTGTTTTCTTTCTTATTTACATGTACCTGAAGCTTTGGATCTTCCGAAGGTTCAATATGATCACTGATTTTAATACGTTCAATTGTTTTATTTTGAAATTTTTGTTTCTCCATCCATCTCTTTTGACGTTCATTGCATAATCTTCTTTTTCTATGAATCTCTGTTTCATCCATTTTAAATACAGTAGATAATCTAATAATTAGCTGAAATGTATAGTGGGAAAAAAAACTTATATACAATGAATGCATTGTGAGGAAGAACAAGAATAAGCAGGATTCAATGGTAACCAATGTCCTGTTTGATATTTTCGCCAAACTGACATAAAAAAAATCTCGCCAAACCCAGTGCTTATATCGCTTTGAGCATTCTATATACGGATAATATCATTGTTTTACATACCATTTACTTCTTCTTGTATACAAAAATAGGTAAGTGTCTTTCTTGCGCAGAAAAAGTTGTATAAATCTTTAAAAAATAACCCTCATTTTACCAATTAGGTGTCGAATTAAAAAAAATCAATGTCCAATTCCAGTATTGCTCCCAGGTATTCATACGCATTCCAAATTTCAAAGATCTACAACAGGAAATTTGGTGAAAAATGAGCACAAATGTCACATAATTGGCGTGAAAGTGGCATTATTTTGTCCGAAATAGTAGCCTGGGTAATATTGTTTTTTTACTAATAAAATGTTTATTTATATTCATTTTTTTTATTATATAAGTTATTATTTTTCTAAAGTTATTAATTATATATTTTTTTATTTACTGTAAGTTCCTTTTGAAAATAATAGAAAATAATTAAAAATGTATATGCAAGCGTTATACCACAAAGACATTTTCGCCAAATGGGCTTTAGAAAATATTGCGGCAAATCTGGTGCACCTATGAAAAACGTGAACACACAAGACATCCATACAATGAATAAGCAGTTGCAGACCTTTCAAATGATATGTCACATGACTGGTTTTGTAAAGAAATAAAAAATGTTCACCCCCCTCGGGGGCAGAGTGGGGTGGTGACACACAAGACATCCATAATATGAATTAGCAGTTGCAGACCTTTCAAATGATGTGTCACACAATTGGTGTTGCAAAGAAATTAAAAATGTGCTCCCCTGTGAGGCAGAGTGGGTGGTGACACACAAGACATGCATAATATGAATAAGCAGTTGCAGATCTTTCAAATGATGTGTCACACGACTGGTGTTCTAAAGAATCAAAAATGTGCCCCCCCCTGGGAGGCAGAGTGGCTGGTGACTCACAACACATCCATAATATGAATAAACAGTTGCAGACCTTTAAAATGATATGTCACATAATTGGTGTTGCAAAGAAATTAAAAAGTGACCCCCGGGGGGCAGAGTGGGGTGGTGACACACAAGACTTCCATAATATGAATAAGCAGTTGCAGACCTTTCAAATGATGTGTCACACAATTGATGTTGTAAAGAAATCTAAAATGTGCCTCCCTGGGGGGGACAGAATGGGGAGACACAAAATACATCCATAATATGAATAAGCATTTGCAAACCTTACAAATTATGTGTCACACGACTGATGTTGTAAAGAAACTAAAAATGTGCCACCCCTGGGGGGGGCAGAGGGGAGGATGACACACAACACATCCATAATATGAATAAGCAGTTGCAGACCTTTCAAATGAAGTGTCTCACGACTGGTGTTGTAAAGAAATTAAAACTGTGCCCCCCCTAGGGGGGCAGAGTGGGGGTGACACACAAGACATCCATATTATGAATAAGCAGTTGCAGACCTTTGAAATGATGTGTCACACGACTGGTGTTGTAAAGAAATTAAAAATGTGCCCCCCCCCTGGGGGTGCAGACTGGGGGATGACACACAAGACATCCATAATATGAATAAGCAGTTGCAGACCTTTCAAATGATGTGTCATACGACTGGTGTTGTAAAGAAATTAAAAATGTGCCACCCCTGGGGGTGCAGACTGGGAGATGACACACAAGACATCCATAATATGAATAAGCAGTTGCAGACTTTTCAAATGATGTGTCATCCGACTGGTGATGTAAAGAAATTAAAAATGTGCCCCCTGGGGGGACACAGTAGGAGGGGAAACACAAGACATCCAAAACATGAATAAGCAGTTGCATACCTTTCAAATGATGTGTCATACGACTGGTGTTGTAAAGAAATTAATTTAAAATGTGTAACAGTAAAATGTGAAATAGTAAAATGTGCCCCCCCAGGGGGGCAGGGGGTGTGAAACACAAGACATCCATAATATGATTAAGCAGTTGCAGACCTTTCAAATGATGCGTCACACGACTGGTGTTGTAAAGAAATTAAAAATGTCTTCCCCTGGGGGGGTAGAGTGGGAGGTGACACACAAGACATCCATAATATTAATAAGCAGTTGCAGACCTCTCAAATGAAGTGTCACACGATTGGTGTTGTAAAGAAATTAAAAATGCCCCCCCCTGGCGGGGAAGAGCGCGGGGGTGTGACACACAAGACATCCATAATATGAATAAGCAGTTGCAGACCTTTCAAATGATGTGTCACACGACTGGTGATGTAAAGAAATTAAAAATGTGCCCCCTGGGGGGACACAGTAGGGGGGGAAACACAAGACATCCAAAACATGAATAAGCAGTTGCAGACCTTTCAAATGATGTGTCACACGACTGGTGTTGTAAAGAAATTTAAAATGTGCACCCCTCTGGGGGGTAGAGTGGAGGGTGACACGCAAGACACCCATAATATGAAGTAGCATTTGCAGACCTTTCAAATGATGTGTCACACGACTGGTGTTGTAAAGAAATTAAAAATGCGCCCCCCTGGGGGTCAGAGTGGGGGATGACACACAACACATCCATAATATGAATAAGATGTTGCAGACCTTTCAAATGATGTGTCACACAACTGGTGTTGTAAAGAAATTAAAAATGTGACCCCCTGGGGGGCAGAGGGGAGGTGACACACAAGACATCCATAAAATGAATAAACAGTTGCAGACCTTTCAAATGATGTGTCACACAATTGGTGTTGTAAAGAAATTAAAAATGTGCCCCCTTGGGGGGCAGAGTGGGGGATGACACACAACACATCCATAATATGAATAAGCAGTTGCAGACCTTTCAAATGATGTGTCACACAACTGGTGTTGTAAAGAAATTAAAAATGTGACCCCCTGGGGAGAGCAGAGTGTGGGGGTGACACACAAGACATCCATAATATGAATAAGCAGTTGCAGACCTTTCAAATCTTGTGTAACACGACTGGTGTTGTAAAGAAATTAAAAATGTGTCCCCCCTGGGGAGCAGAATGGGGGATAACACACAAGACATCCTTTAAATGAATAAGCAGTTGCAAACCTCTCAAATGATGTATCAAACGACTGATGTTGTAAATAAATTAAAAATTTGGCGAAATATTACAGTTATCGCCAAATTGGCGTCACTTTTGACAACTAATTTTAGTCGCCAAATTTGGCGATATATCGCCAAGTTGGCGACAAACTTGGCGATTGTTGGCGATGGTAACCTTTCCTCTCTTTATGGTAACCCATATGGCGATGCACAGACGGAGCCCTTTCCTGATTGGTCTATTCGACTCATGGAAGGAGTGGACAACCCGGATTCGTTACTTCCGGAAATCTTCCACATCAGCATCATTCCAGGAGTCATTCCTTTTAAGGCTAGTTTTTTTTTACTATAGAAGGATTGCATAGCTTTCATCGCGGGCTTTGAGCGCGGCGACTGAAACCAAAAAATTTCGTAACGAGAAAAAATCCTAACATATCTGTAACGAAAAAATCTAACACTCGGCTAACGTCGTTTCAGCTCGGCAGACTTCGGCATGGTATCCTTCGGTAGACTTCGGCAGACATTGACGGGGTATTTTTCAGATATTTAGAGGATATCAAGTCTCAAACTTATATATCTTATTTCAGTTACGATAAATCTATAGTTTCAATAATAAAAATTCCTGATAGAATGTATATAGAAAAGAATCCTCTTAAGATAAAACAAGGTAGGATAATGTAGCTTTTGGTGAGTGGAGACCAGCCCGATGGTGAGGATCGAAAAATTTAAATGCTTATAACTCGCGATCTAATTTTCGTAGCGCGGCCAAATTTTGTTTGGTAATTTATTATGAGACAGTGTTAATTTTTGGTGAAAGGAGACCCCCCACGGTGAGGGTAGAAAAATATAAAATGCTTATAACTCACGATCTAATTTTCGTATCGCGGCGAAATTTTGTTTGGTAATTTTTTGTGAGACAGTGTTAATTTTTGGTGAAAGGAGGCCCTCCCCCCATGGTGAGGGTCGAAAATTTTAAAATGCTTATAACTCGCGATCTAATTTTCGTAGCGGGGCCAAATTTTGTTTGGTAATTTATTATGAGACAGTGTTACTTTTGGTGACAGGAGACCCCCACGGTGAGGGTCGAAAAAGTTAAAATGCTTAAAACTCGCGATCTAATTTTTGTATCGCGGCCAAAATTTGTTTGGTAATTTATTATGAGACAGTGTTAATTTTTGGTGAAAGGAGACCCCCCCCATGCTGAGGGTCGAAAATGTTAAAATGCTTATAAATCGCGATCTAATTTTTGAAGCGCGGCCAAATTTTGTTTGGTAATTTACTATGAGACAGTGTTACTTTTGGTGACAGGAGACCCCTCACGGTGAGGGTCAAAAATTTAAAATGCTTATAACTCGCGATCTAATTTTCGTAGCGCGGCCAAATTTTGTTTGGTAATTTATTATGAGACAGTGTTACTTTTGGTGACAGGAGTTCCCTAATGGTTAGGGTCGAAAAATTTAAAGTGTTTATAATTCGCGATCTAATTTTCATACCGCGGCCAAATTTTGTTTGGTAATTTATTATGAGACTGTGTTAATATTTAGTGACAGGAGACTCCCCACGGTGAGGGTCGAAAAATTTAAAATGCTTATAACTCGCAATATAATTTTCGTAGAGCGGCCAAATTTTGTTTGGTAATTTATTATGAGAGAATGTTCATTTTTGGTGACAGAAGACCCCCCCCCCCACGGTGAGGGTCGAAAAGTTTAAAATGTTTATAACTCGCGATCTATTTTTCGTAGTGCGGCCAAATTTTGTTTGGTAATTTATTATGAGACAGTGTTAATTTTTGGTGACAGGAGACCCCCACGGTGAGGTTCGGAATATTTAAAATGCTTATAACTCGCGATCTAATTTTCGTAGCGCGGCCAAATTTTGTTTGTAATTTATTAAGGTATTGCATAGCTTTTATCGCGGGCTTTGAGCGCGGCTAAAGACCGCGCTCAAAGACCGCGATAAAAGCTATGCAATAACCTAATAAATTACAAACAAAATTTGGTCGCGCTACGAAAATTAGATAGCGAGTTACAAGCATTTTAAATTTTCCGAACCTCACCGTGGGGGTCTCCTGTCACCAAAAATTAACACTGTCTCATAATTAATTACCAAACAAAATTTGGCCGCACTACGAAAATTAGATCGCGAGTTACAGGCATTTTAAATTTTTCGATTCTCATCCTTGGGGGATCTTCTGTCACCAAAAATGAACACTCTCTCATAATAAATTACCAAACAAAATTTGGCCGCGCTACGAAAATTAGATCGCGAGTTATAAGCATTTTAAATTTTTCGACCCTCACCGTGGGGGGTCTCCTGTCACCAAAAGTAACACTGTCTCATAATAAATTATGAAACAAAATTTGGCCGCACTACGAAAATTAGATCGCGAGTTATAAGCATTTTAATATTTTCGACCCTCTCCAAGGGGGTACTCCTGTCACTAAATATTAACACAGTCTCATAATAAATTATCAAACAAAATTTGGCCGCGCTAGGAAAATTAGATCGCGAGTTATAAGCATTTTAAATTTTTCGACCCTAACCATGGGGGATCTCCTGTCACCAAAAGTAACACTGTCTCATAATAAATTACCAAACAAAATTTGGCCGCGCTACGAAAATTAGATCGCGAGTTATAAGCATTTTAAATTTTTCGACCCTCACCCTGGGGGGGGGTCTTTTGTCACCAAAAGTAACACTGTCTCATAATAAATTACCAAACAAAATTTGGCCGCACTACGAAAATTAGATCGCGAGTTATAAGCATTTTAAAATTTTCGACCCACTCCATGGGGGATCTCCTGTCACTAAATATTAACAAAGTCTCATAATAAATTACCAAACAAAATTTGGCAGCGTTAGGAAAATTAGATCGCGAGTTATAAGCACTTTAAATTTTTCGACCCTAACCATGGGGGATCTCCTGTCACCAAAAGTAACACTGTTTCATAATAAATTACCAAACAAAATTTGGCCGCGCTACGAAAATTAGATCGCGAGATATAAGCATTTTAAATTTTTCGACCCTCACCGTGGGGGGGGGTGTCTCCTGTCACCAAGAGTAACACTGTCTCATAATAAAATACCAAACAAAATTTGGCCGCACTACGAAAATTAGATCGCTAGTTATAAGCATTTTAAATTTTTCGACCCTCACCATGGGGGGGGGGGTCTTTTGTCACCAAAAGTAACACTGTCTCATAATAAATTACCAAACAAAATTTGGCCGCGCTACGAAAATTAGATCGCGAGTTATAAGCATTTTAAATTTTTCGACCCTCACCCTGGGGGGGGGGGGTCTTTTGTTACCAAAAGTAACACTGTCTCATAATAAATTACCAAACAAAATTTGGCCGCACTACGAAAATTAGATCGCGAGTTACAAGCATTTTAAATTTTCCGAACCTCACCGTGGGGGTCTCCTGTCACCAAAAATTAACACTGTCTCATAATTAATTACCAAACAAAATTTGGCCGCACTACGAAAATTAGATCGCGAGTTACAGGCATTTTAAATTTTTCGATTCTCATCCTTGGGGGATCTTCTGTCACCAAAAATGAACACTCTCTCATAATAAATTACCAAACAAAATTTGGCCGCGCTACGAAAATTAGATCGCGAGTTATAAGCATTTTAAATTTTTCGACCCTCACCGTGGGGGGTCTCCTGTCACCAAAAGTAACACTGTCTCATAATAAATTATTAAACAAAATTTGGCCGCACTACGAAAATTAGATCGCGAGTTATAAGCATTTTAAATTTTTGACCCTCACCGTGAGGGGTCTCCTGTCACCAAAAGTAACACTGTCTCATAGTAAATTACCAAACAAAATTTGGCCGCGCTTCGAAAATTAGATCGCGATTTATAAGCATTTTAAAATTTTCGACCCTCAGCATGGGGGGGGGGGGGTACTCCTGTCACTAAATATTAACACAGTCTAATAATAAATTATCAAACAAAATTTGGCCGCGCTAGGAAAATTAGATCGTGAGTTATAAGCACTTTAAATTTTTCGACCCTAACCATGGGGGATCTCCTGTCACCAAAAGTAACACTGTCTCATAATAAATTACCAAACAAAATTTGGCCGCGCTACGAAAATTAGATCGCGAGTTATAAGCATTTTAAATTTTTCGATCCTCACCCTGGGGGGGGGGTCTTTTGTCACCAAAAGTAACACTGTCTCATAATAAATTACCAAACAAAATTTGGCCGCCCTACGAAAATTAGATCGCGAGTTATAAGCATTTCAAATTTTTCGACCGTCGCCGTGAGGGTCTTCTGTCACCAAAAGTAACACTGTCTCATAATAAATTACCAAACAAAATTTCGCCGCGTTACGAAAATTATATCGCGAGTTATAAGCATTTCAAATTTTTCGACCCTCGCCGTGAGGGTCTTCTGTCACTAAATATTAACACAGTCTCATAATAAATTACCAAACAAAATTTGGCAGCGCTAGGAAAATTAGATCGCGAGTTATAAGCACTTTAAATTTTTCGACCCTAACCATGGGGATCTCCTGTCACCAAAAGTAACACTGTTTCATAATAAATTACCAAACAAAATTTGGCCGCGCTACGAAAATTAGATCGCGAGATATAAGCATTTTAAATTTTTCGACCCTCACCGTGGGGGGGGGGTCTCCTGTCACCAAGAGTAACACTGTCTCATAATAAAATACCAAACAAAATTTGGCCGCACTACGAAAATTAGATCGCTAGTTATAAGCATTTTAAATTTTTCGACCCTCACCATGGGGGATCTCCTGTAACCAAAAGTAACACTGTCTGATAATAAATTACCAAACAAAATTTGGCCGCGCTACGAAAATTAGATCGCCAGATATAAGCATTTTATATTTTTGACCCTCACCGTGGGGGGGGGGTCTCCTGTCACCAAAAGTAACGCTGTCTCATAGTAAATTACCAAACAAAATTTGGCCGCGTTACGAAAATTATATCGCGAGTTATAAGCATTTCAAATTTTTCGACCCTCGCCGTGAGGGTCTTCTGTCACCAAAAATTAACAATGTCCCATAATATATTACCAAACAAAATTTGGCCGCGCTACGAAAATTAGATCGCGAGTTATAAGCATTTTAAAATTTTCGACCCGCTCCATGGGGGTACTCCTGTCACTAAATATTAACACAGTCTCATAATAAATTACCAAACAAAATTTCGCCGCGCTAGGAAAATTAGATCGCGAGTTATAAGCACTTTAAATTTTTCGACCCTAACCATGGGGATCTCCTGTCACCAAAAGTAACACTGTTTCATTATAAATTACCAAACAAAATTTGGCCGCGCTACGAAAATTAGATCGCGAGATATAAGCATTTTAAATTTTTCGACCCTCACCGTGGGGGTCTCCTGTCACCAAAAGTAACACTGTTTCATAATAAAATACCAAACAAAATTTGGCCGCACTACGAAAATTAGATCGCCAGTTATAAGCATTTTATATTTTTCGACCCTCACCATGGGGGATCTCCTGTAACCAAAAGTAACACTGTCTGATAATAAATTACCAAACAAAATTTGGTCGCGCTACAAAAATTAGATCGCGAGTTATAAGCATTTTAAAATTTTCGACGATCACCATGGGGGGGGGGGTCTCCTTTCACCAAAAGTAACACTGTCTCATAATAAATTACCAAACAAAATTTCGCCGCGATACGAAAATTAGACCGCGAGTTATAAGCATTTTAAATTTTTCGATCCTCACTATGGGGGGTCTCCTTTCACCAAAAATTAACACTGTCTCATAATAAATTACCAAACAAAATTTGGCCGCGCTACGAAAATTAGATCGCGAGTTATAAGCATTTAAATTTTTCGATCCTCACCATTGGGCGGGTCTCCACTCACCAAAAGCTACATTATCTAACCTTATTTTATTTTAAGACGATTCTTTTCTATACACATTTTATCAGGAATTTTTATTACTGAAACTATAGATATATAGTAACTGAAATAAGATATATAAGTTTGAGACTTGATATCCTCTAAATATCTGAAAAATACCGCGTCAATGTCTGCCGAAGTCTACCGAAGCATACCATGCCGAAGTCTGCCGAAGTGAAAAGACGCTAGCCGAGTGTTAGATTTTTTCGTTACGGATGTGTTAGGATATTTCTCGTTACGGAATTTTTGGATTCGGTCGCCACGCTCAAAACCCGCGATAAAAGCTATGCAATAGCTTAAAAATAAATAAATAATTATAATTGCATAAATTTATAAAAAATGCTATGCAATAGCTTTACCGCGGCAATCCCCAAGTGCCACATGTATTTATATATATATATATATATATATATATATATATATATATTTAAGGACTCGGCCCCTTACAGGTAATGTTGGGGCTTTTCGGTTAGCCAGGCACCAGTGTTATGTATACACAAATATAAACTGAATCATCAAAGGCGACTGGCCACTTGCGATTTTAGACATTTTGTTAAATATCTAGAAAAATACATGAGGAATTATCCTGAAACTCTAAGTGTGTAAATATAATCCTATCAAAAACATGAATGTGAAAAAATGCCAAGTTCGTTAAAGATTTCGCTAATAAAAGAAGTGATTTGACAAAAAATAATGATATCCTATCAAAAACATGAATGTGAAAGAATGCCAAGTTTGTAAAAGGTTTCGCTAATGAAAGAAGTGGGATCTAACTGCAAACCAAGTTCTTTCGAAGCTCCTTAAATCATAGCTCCTGTCATGCATAATATTCTTCAATTGCTTAAAATGAGTTGGTATGTTACTTGTTATTCAATAGAGCGACTTACAAGATTTCTGTTATTCAAATTTCTCTATTTAATTGATCAGAACTTAAAGTTGATCACTTAATTAATTTATCGATACCTTAACTTCAATGTAGTTATTTGAACATTTTAATGACTAGATCTTTCCCAATCAGATTCTAGATTAAATTTTACGCAAGCATTAAAGTTAGGTACTCAAACATTAAGTACTTACTCAAACATTAAAGTTAGGGGCTGAAAACTTGCCAAGTCGCTCTATTGAATAACAAGTAACATACCAACTCATTTTAAGCAATTGAAGAATATTATGCATGACAGGAGCTATGATTTAAGGAGCTTCGAAAGAACTTGGTTTGCAGTTAGATCTCACTTCTTTCATTAGCGAAACCTTTTACAAACTTGGCATTCTTTCACATTCATGTTTTTGATAGGATATCATTATTTTTTGTCAAATCACTTCTTTTATTAGCGAAATCTTTAACGAACTTGGCATTTTTTCACATTCATGTTTTTGATAGGATATCATTATTTTTTGTCAAATAAGTCGGTATTTGTTTCCTTTTTGAAATAAATTGGCTTAATATTAAATTAGTTTTATTTAATATTAATTAATCTTACAGCTTTTTCCTGCTTTTATTCACTGTTTCTTTGAATCAAATTTAAAACTTTTAACATTAGGATTGCTTATGTTCCATTAAATTCCACTAATAAGGATGTTTCTTTTATGTGATTGGGTACTACTTGATTATCTCGACGACCAAAAAAGTTTGTCTCCAACTTGGCGATATATCGCCAAATTGACGACAAAAATTACCCGCCAAAAGTGATACTAACTTGGCGCTATTTCTGGTATTTCGCCAAATTCCCATAGACTCCCATTGTAATCTGGCAATTTATCCAATACTGTTGTTAGAGCAAGGACTGCCACCATCATTTTGACTTTTGTTTTCTTTTTTTTTTTTAATCGGTTCGCTAACTTTCCAATATTGCTGATATTGCTATTTAGAACGTTTATAGAACGCTTTTCGCGCATTTTTACCCCTTTTAAATTTTGTATTTGTTAACAAATGTTCTTAGTGATCATTTATATCTTATAAGTAATGAACATGCCAAATTTGATGTTTCTAAGCCCTTAACATACAGACATCGCATTTTTAGAATTTTTTTTGCTCTTTTAATTCTTTTGGATTAGTGGCATTGACATAAGATATAGCCTATATTGGAGCAAGGAATGTCACCATCATTTTAAGATCATTACTTTTAAGATCAGATGGTTGTTTGCTGAGATTGCTTAAAAATCCCAATTTAGAACAGTTTTAGAATGCTTTTCGTGCATTTTCACCCTTTTTGAATTCTTTATTTTTTAGCAAATGCCCTTAGAGATCATTTTTATCTTATAAATAAGTAACATGCCGAATTTTGTGCTTCTATGCTTATTAGTAAAACAAAAATCTCATTTTTAGAATGTTTTTTGCTTCTTCACTCTCTTATGGTTAATGGTATATACATAAAATATAGCATATACTTGAACCGGGGTGAATACCATCATTTTGGTACTATTAATTTTGGAATCGGTTCATAGTTTCAGAAATTAGCTCCGATACTCGCCAAAAAAGACGCCAACTTGGCACTATTTCTGATATTTCGCGAAATTCCCGTGAACTCTAAAATGCCAAACTTTATAATTCTAGTCCCTTAACATACAGACATCGCATCTTTAGAACGTTTTTGTTCTTTTACCCCCTTTGGGTTAGTGGCATCGACATAAGATATAGCCTATGTTGGAGCAAGGACTATTATCATCATTTTGATATCATTACTTTTAAAATCGGTTTGTTGTTTGCTGAGATTGTTTTAAAATCGCTATTCAGAACGTTTTCAGAATGCTGTTCGCGAATTTCCACCCCTTTTAAATTTGGTATTTTTTAGCAAATGTCATTAGTGATCATTCATATCTTATAAATAATTAACATGACAAATTTTTTGCTTCTAGGCCCTTCACTAAAACAAAAATCCCATTTTTAGAGTGTTTTTTGCTTCTGAACCCTCTTTTGGTTAGTGGCACAGACATAAGATATAGTCTGCGTCTGAACCGGGGCGAATACCATCATTTTGGTTCCATTACTTTTGAAATCGGTTCGGTAGTTTCAGAGATTAGTCCCGATACTCGCCAAAAGTGACGCCAACTTGGCACTATTTCTGGTATTTTGTGAAATTCTCATAAACCGCCATTGTAATCCAATAATTTATCTTCTAACAACCATTAATGTTTAATTAATGGTGATTTCTGATTTTTCCCTATTTACAGATCCAATAACCTACCTCCACACCAAATTTCAATTTCCTAAGTCACCTGGAAGTAGTCAAACATTTCTATGAGTGAGTGAGTGAGTCAGTGAGTCAGTGGGAAAAACAGTGGTTTTCAGACGTCAATTTCTCGTGAACGGTAAAAGATTTTTTTAAAAATTTATAGGATTAGGAAATTAGAAGATGGTCTTACACGACACAAAAAATTCCAATTGTGTATGTCAAATAGAATTTAAGTTATTGAGGGGTCAAAAGTGGCCCGAAATGGTTCGGGTAATATAACCCACGGCCGGTGTGTCGACTTTTACTTTTTGAACTTGGCTGACACACTGCCGTGTGTCTAGATAGTACAGGTCATACATTTCTGTGAAGATTTTTTTTCAAAACTCCATAGCGGACCGTCAAGAAATTGAAAAGGAATGAATATCTTTTGGATAATTCTGTCAAAACTAGAGTAGCAAAAGCGTTCAAACTGTAGATTAAGATTAAGTGGCATATTGCAATAAACAGTATTAATTTTTATGAGGACTATAATTTACAGAGACTATATGTATGTACTATAGAGATTATATTTTTATGAGGACTATAATTTAAGAGAAATTAAGGTTTTTATAAAAATGGTCCCATAATTTCCCAAGATTTTTGCTTATAATTTGAAGAGTTCTAAAAATAAAAATAAAATATTATTTTCAGATAATATGACAAACAACACTGTATGCCGTACATCGTAACTAGAATTAAAAGTCCTTCCGGCAATGCCGGGAGGAAGAGGTAGCTTTCATATACTTATTTATTTTTTTATATTAAGTTATATAAATCAAATATAGGGAGTTCAGAATAGTGGAACACGATTATGTAACATTGAATACTAGTTTTTGTCAATACTGAATATTAATAGAAATTTTTAGAAATTAGTCATCTTTTATTCAACCTGGTTTTATTTTAAGCGATTTGTAGAGTCGCCAAATTCCACGATATCCATTTTAAAGCAGCATAATAGAAAAAAAAAAAAAAAAAAAACAATGAGTTTGATCGAAATCTTAATTCATGTGAATATGCATACTCGCATCGAAATCCATTTATATGTATACGAGTGCTATCACGGACAAATTGACGTTTTAAAAAAAATGTCTCCCACATTAGAAATTCAAACTGCTATATCCCAGGCGTTTTTCAAGGTAAAGACAAAGCAAAAAATACTCCGGAATTCATTATTAAGATAAATTGTTTAGAAAGAACCTTTTTAGGTAGCTTTCATTACAAAAAGTAAAAAGCTACCTATTGCAGCCGTCCGGAGAAAAGCACTTCCGGAAAATTTTGGTATATTTTCACCGATTATGACCCCCAGACCCCAAAATCACCCTCTGTTCAAATGTTGACATATATATATATATATATATATATATATATATATATATATCTGATTTTTGTCATGCGATAACTAACGTATTTATGAACCGATTTGAATGAAACTTGGTATGTACATAGTACATACAAATGTCTCGACCGAGTTCGTTGGTCAGCATCATCCGCCATTTTGTTCCAAAATGGCGGCCATTTTAAATTTTTAAAAAAGTTTAAAATTTTAAATTAAATGCGAAAAAATTAAAAGTCGAAAAATATTTTCCTTTTACGTGTTAGAACTTAAAACAAAGATTCCAGAACACTTTTTATTTTGTCTATATCTTAAAAAATGATTGAGTTATAACACTTTGAATTTTTCTTATGGCTCACATTTTGAAACGATCTGATTTTTGTCGCGTGATAACACGCGTATTTATAAACCGATTTTAATGAAACTTGGTATGTACATAGTACATACAAATGTCTCGACCGAGTTCGTTGGCCAGCATCATCCGCCATTTTGTTTGAAAATGGCAGCCATTTTAAATTTTTAAAAAAATTTAAAATTTAAAATTAAATGCGAAAAAGTTAAAAGTTGAAAAATATTTTCCTTTTACGTGTTAGAACTTAAAACAACAATTCCAGAACACTTTTTATTTTGCCTATATCTTACAAAACGATTGAGTTATAGCACTTTGAATTTTTCTTATGTGTGACATTTTGAAACCATCTGATTTTGTCACGTGATAACACGCGTATTTATGAACCGATTTCAATGAAACTTGGGATGTACATAGTACATACAAATGTCTCGACCGAGTTCGTTGGCCAGCATCAACAACCATTCTGTTTCAAAATGGTGGCCATTTTAAATTTTTTTAAAAATTTAAATTTTAAAATTAAATGTGAAAAAATTAAAAATTGAAAAATATTTTTCTTTTACGTGTTAGAATTTAAAACAACGATTCCAGAACAATTTTTATTTTGTCTATATCTTAAAAAATGACTGAGTTATAGCACTTTGAATTTTTCTTATGGCTGACATTTTGAAACGGTCTGATCTGAACGATCCACAATGTTGCTTTAAAATGGCATACACTTTATGATATCGTGGAATTTGGTGACTCACTAAATCGCTTAAAATAAAACCAGGTTGAATAAAAGATGACTAATTTCTAAAAATTCCTATTAATGTTCAGTCTTGACAAAAACTAGTTTCAATCTTATAAAATCACTAATTTTATGAGATTATTTCCACTAATTTGAGCTTAGTATTTTTGAACAATGTAACTTACCTTAAAATAAATAAATAAATATATAAGTATATGAAAGCTACCTCTTCCTCCCGGCATTGCCGGAAGGACTTTTTTAATTTCTAATTTTTTTTTATTCATCATTATACATTTAAAGATTTTTGAGAAATTTAAATGGCCGCCGTTTTGAAACAAGATGGCGGATAAAGTTGGACCGTGAACTCGGTCAAAACATTGATATGTACCATGAACACACGGAGTTACATCGAAATCAGTTTATAAATATGCGTATTAACGCGTGACAAATTTTAGACCGTTTCAAAAAGTCAATCTCACTGGAAATTGAAAGTGCTAAAACTCGGCCATTTTTCAGGATATTGATGAAACAAAAAATGCTCTAGAATCTTTGTATTAAAGTCAAAACACAAAAGAAAAATCTTTTTCAATTTTTTACTTTTTTCTCCTAATTTTAAAATTTAAATAAAAAAAATAATAATATTCCGCCATTTTGAAACATGACGGCGGTTGGAACTGGCCAACGAACTCGGTCCAGGCATAAGTATGTCCTATCTACGCATCAAGTTTCATCCAAATCGGTGTATAAATACGCGTGTTATCACGTGACGAAAACCAGATCATTTCAAAATGTGAGCAACACTAGAAATTAAAAGTACTATAACTCAGACATTTTTTAAGATACAGACGAAACAAAAAGTGCTTTGGAATCTTTGTATCAAGGTCAAATGCATAAAAGAAAAATCTCTTTCAATTTCTCACTTTTTTGTACCTAATTTGAAATTTTTAATTTCTTTAAAAAAATTTAAATGGCCGCCATTTTTAAACAAGATAGCGGATGGAACTCGCTAACGAACTCGGTCCAGGCTTTATTAAGTACTATGTACACACCAAGTTACATCCAAATCGATTGATAAATACGAATATTATCACGTGACAAAATCTGATCGTTTCAAAATGTCAGTCATAAGAAAAATTCAAAGTGCTATAACTCAATCATTTTTTAAGATATGGACAAAGTAAAAAGTGTTCTAGAATTGGTGTTTTAAGATCTAACACATAAAATAAAAATACTTTTCAACTTTTATTTTTTTCGCATTTATTTTTAAATTTTAAATTTTTAAAATTTTTTAAATGGCCGCTATTTTGAAACAAGATGGCGGATGATGCTGGCCAACGAACTCGATCGAGATATTTGTATGTACTACGTACATATAAAGTTTCATTCAAATCGGTTCATAAATACGTTAGTTATAGCATTACCAAAAATCAGATCGTTTCAAAATGTCAGCCATAAGAAATATTCAAAGTGCTATAACTCAATCATTTTTTAAGATATAGACAAAGTAAAAAGTGTTCTGGATATAGCGTTTTAAGATCTTACACACAAAATAAAAATATATTTCAACTTTAAATTTTTTCGCATTTAATTTTAAATTTTAAATTTTTAAAATTTTTTTAAATGGCCGCCTTTTTGAAACAAGATGGCGGATGATGCTGGCCAACGATCTCGGTCGAGATATTTGTATGTGCTATGTACATACCAAGTTTCATTCAAATCGGTTCATAAATTCGTTAGTTATAGCATGACAAAAATTAGATCGTTTCAAAATGTCAGCCATAAGAAAAAGTCAAAGTACTATAACTCAATCATTTTTTAAGATATAGACAAAACAAAAAGTGTTCTGAAATTGGTGTTTTAAGGTCTAACACATAAAATAAAAATATTTTTCAACTTTTAATTTTTTCACATTTAATTTTAAATTTAAATTTTTTAAATTTTTTTTAAATGGCCGCCATTTTGAAACAAAATGGCGGATGATGCTGGCCTACGAACTCGGTCGAGATATTTGTATGTACTATGTACATACCAAGTTTCATTCAAATCGGTTCATAAATACGTTAGTTATCGCATGACAAAAATCAGATATATATATATATATATATATATATATATATATATGGTTATATATATATATATATATATATATATATGTCAACATTTGAACAAAGGGTGGTTTTGGGGTCTGGGGGTCATGATCGGTGAAAATATATCAAAATTTTCTGGAAATGCTTTCCTCCGGACGGCTGCAATAGGTAGCTTTTTACTTTTTGTAATGAAAGCTACCTAAAAATTAATAAAAATTGTATGAAAAATGAGCAATTTTACTAAATAAGTTTTCACTGCGCATACGTGAATGCTATCAAAATTTCTTTTGCATATTACATTATCTAAATGTATAGAGCAACTTTTGTGTAAGTCTGAAAAACATAGCTTGAAAATTTTGAAAAATATCGTCAATAGTATAAGCTCAAAATCCGTTGTTCCAAAAAGGAAGCAAAAAAAGAGGGGCTGAATCCAAATGTAAAAATTTTTAAAAATTTTGCAATAACTCTATCTCAGAAATTAATGCACGGATTTTCATCAAACTTCAGATTTAATTAGAATTTGATATAAGTTGTTGCTGACTAGATCTAGGTGTAAATCACCTAACTGGTAGCGCTGCTATGCTGCATTTTTCATGCAATATTAGCATGTATAAGATAGAAGAAAGTTTTGTGATTGCCACATCGACTAGTTGATTATTGTAAAAATACATTTTACTTTATATTTAGCATTTTATCAAGAAATTTCAAAAATGTTTCGGAAACATAATGAAGTTTAAATTTATTCCTCTTTAGAAAAAGTAGAGGTGGTGATCCAGAGAAGATCCCATGTAATGTGTTGCTTTGACATTTGTTCATCTCAGTCGTTTTTCTCTTACAGATACCAGATTTGGAAACGTATAAAGATGAAAATCAGTCTACGGCCTTTTTGGAAGCTTATGGACCACAAAATCCTCGGGAATTTTTTCATAAGCCCTTTCACCTTAATTGTAAAGCTGGAAGCTACGAATGCCAGTAAGTAAATTCTATTATGCACTGAAATTAAAAGGTCACCTTATCATAATAACAGGCCTCGCAATGAAGAGAAAGTCCGTGGATGAAAATGTCTTAATATTTGCCAACTTATTATATGAAGTAAGTATCACCACCTGGTGCATACTACTGGCAATATTCCATACACAAATTCATTGGAAAAAGATGAAAAATATTTCAACTTCTCACATTAGATATCGCTAACAACGGGAAAATCATGTGGTTTCCGATCACGTGTACTGCGGACAAAGGAAACCTAGCTATTGCGAAACCTGTTATTATGATAAGATAGTCTTGTAACAAGACGTTAAGTATTAATAAGTTTGTAATAAGACGATATATTGAAACATGAAGTGTCAGTTAAGTTGTCAGTCTTGAAATACACTGGCCTTCATAAGTTACGGTACAACCGAATTTTAGCGTCAAATTTGAAAATGAATGACTATAGAAAATACAAATTTTGAGGAAATGTGCACTAAACTGTTATTTATTAAAGGCGGCATAGAAATTTACTTAAGTTAAATGAAATTACAACAAAAAAGCAATCATGGTGGAAAATTCCATTCTTGGAGAAATTAGTAGATCGCAGTATTATGCAGTAAAATGTGACAGAAACATTAAAAAACTGGTTCTAATACGGAATATGTCTACCCGGACTTGAATGCATTGGCGGCATCGACTTTCCATGCACTCAATTAAATTGTGGGACGCCGAAATAAGTAGCGCTGACCAGACATGGAGAAAGCCTTGTTTCAGCACATTTAATGACCTTCGAGGCGCACTTAAGTCCGCAACCTATCTTCCAATATAGTCCAAAGATGTTCTATCGGATTCAAGTCTGAAGAGTGACTTGGCCATTCCATTCTCTCCAAACCTTGATCCTCAAGATAATCCTCAACAACCACAGCTCGGTGTGGTCTCACATTATCATATATTAGAATGAAACCATTGCCAATAGCACCGGCAATATGGGCGCAAGGATATCATCGTGATATCTCGCGCCAGTCAGAGTTCCTCCATGTAACACATGCAAGTAATGTGGCCTCTGAGTGAGATCTGTGCCGAAACCATGATTCAACCATTTCTGTATCTGTGTGTTTCGACAGTGTTTAATTAATGGTATCGAGTGCATTGTTCTCTCCAGATCAGAAGACGTCTTGAATCGCTCCCGAGTGTGAATGTTGACTCGACCTTATGTGTCCCAACATAAACGGGCCCTTCTCTATCATCTGTTAGAGATTTGCGCTTTTAAGTTTCACTAAGTCTATGCATAATATATGGTGTGTTTAAATGCTATAGTTTATATACAGAGCCACACAAAAGAGAATTTTTACGGTGAACTGTATTCAGTTTATTGAGAAATGTTTGTAGAACATAGATAAAATGGTATACAATCCAATGCAAAGAATTGGAGACATGGACGGCTATGAATGATAATTTCTGAGAATATGATTTTAGAATTATTATTTCAGTTTTCAGAGTGTTTTAGTTTTAAATAAATTGTAGCTAAATACTGGCTTGTAATAAACGTACTAGGTAAACTACGGGGTTAAACAAAAGCATTCAAGTATGTTTCCATCTATTAGTATAAATTACTGAAAGAGAAATTTCAACATGTCAGGCATTTTTTTTGTTAAACTAAATATCCCCATTATATAGAATGTAAATCGACCGACGGATCAAACACAGGGCTATTCAAAAGTATTGGGATACATATTTGACTATAGACAGTAATCTTATTTCCCTAAATAACAAAGTTTTGTTAAAGATTTAAAGAAGTGTTGGAAAGTGTTTCATAATCTATGCTTAACGCATAATTTTTTACTTGTTTTTTTACATATGACATAAATATTTCGTGTAGTCAAATATCCAATTTACATTAATATAATTATCTCTCTTGACTTCGTCTTTATTTGTATTACTTATTAAGGATTTTAAACATTTCCGAAACTTTTAATGTTAGTATTTTTTTTAATTATGTGCCCTTAAATTGTTTAATTAAATTGAGTGTACTTATGTAATTGTTTATAATAAATGCTTTAATTTTTCGCAGAGACAGTGACATTATAGAGTTTCAAGCAGCCAGTGGAGGATTGCCATACAAATGTTTTACCGTTTTTTCGTTATTTGGAAAACCAGACGAAGTACCAAACACATTAAGACTTACAGATAGTAAGTATTTGTATTTTGTGACTTGAATCATATTTTTATGATTCACTTTATTAAATGAAAATTCAAAAAATGATATTACGTCCATGTGCGTTATGGAATATTTTCATAAAGAAAATCAATAATTCAATCCATAATTCAATGGATAATTCAATCAATTAATTCAATCAAGAAAATAAGTTGAAACTGTTGTTAATCAATCGAACTGATAAAAACTTCTAAAAAAAACACCATAAAATATACTACGGTATTTTTGGTGATATGTATATTTTGTGGTGTTTTTAAGAATCATCAATAACATCATTAATAATAAATATAGTAATAATATGATAGTAATTATTATTATTAATTAATAATAATATAATAATAAATATTTAGTGAAAGAATTCTTGTATTAATTATGCATATTTGCTGTTTATTACTAGTAAGTATAATTATGTATGAGATTTCTTGCATTAATAAATAGTAATAATTTGTTTGAAAACCCCTGGCAAAGTATGAACACATTACAGACTGGAAAAATCGCATGTCATTTTTTGATACTAATATGTTGCTTACTTTAATATAATTTATTTCGATATTTATTATATGATGTTGTCCGGGAGGAATCCATGCCCTTTTAGATAAACGAGACTGAACCCGTTGAAATTCGACGAAAGAAAATATTTAAGAAACAACTCTTTCATTGATTTATAATTAATCTACAAAATTAGTTACAGTAAATGCATCTTTTATTGGTCAGTCTAACTCTCAAACAAATATTATTTTAAGTTAAAATTAACAAAATACTATAAAACTCAATTATCCAAATTATTAAGTGAAATAAAACCGAAATTCACCGGATTTTATAGCAGGCGACATTTTTAAGATAGTCCTACGCATTCTAATTTCTATTTTATTTTTTTCAATTTTAAGAGAAAATGGATTATTATGTTGCCACAATTACATAATTGGCACTAGAAATTATATCAAAATTAACATTAAAAAAATAAATTGAGATACAGCTTTGAAATAAATTGCACTTAAAAGTACATTTTTTTTCTCTATACGATGGTGTAAAAATTTTAAATGTACGATGTTTAGAAGTGTAAAATATGAAGTAGCGGAAATTGCATAACCGAAATTGCGGGAGAAGTGTTGCCATTCGCAAAATGACGTATGCGTTACGCACAGATAGTTTGGCCTTTATAATATAGACACCTGATGCTCCCGCCGCACATACGGGTATTTGAACATTCTAGCCGGCCAAAAGTCAATTTTTAAAGTATGAAAATTGTTAAAAAGAAAGATAACCTGAGTTAGAGAACAGTTTCGAGAACTATATCCAATCCCATCCAACTTTTTCAAGCGCACGCTTCTCGTTCAACTTGAGTCGGAATTTGATTGTTTAACTTGGTGCTTAAGTCTGCTCTTGGCGTTCTTGTAAAAACATTATCTTTTCAGTGAAAAATTTATAAGTTTATCTTTATTTTGAAGGATTTTCTGATGGATCCTGATACAACAGATAAAAAAGCAAAACTCTAATATTTTTTTTGTTGTTTTATCATTATTAAGTTTAGCTGTTGTGCTTTGAAGTTACCCTCTTATTACAGTAAAATTGTTTCTTAAATATTTTATTTAATCGAGTATCTGTTGTATTACCCAGTCAGATCCTGTTATAATTTCTGACTGAATCGAAAGTTTGAAGCTTTGGGTGGAGAAAAATTAAAGAAACTGCCGCGGAAAAGCGCGGATGTGTATTTCTTGGTGTTTTGAACTTTTTTTTTCCAAATTCAGTAAAAAATTGATTATCGTAAACAACATTCTAAAAGAAAATATTTTTACTGTAGGTTCACAAGGTGACTTGAGATTAAAGATTGTAGCCCGTAAATATTTGTTTGATCGAATGCAGAGTTTTAATTTGTCTAATTTAGAAGATAAATTAATTTTTTTAAAGATTAACCAATATTGCGTGAAGGTTACACAGAAGACCAAATTGAGATCTTAAAACACAATTCCGCACACTTTAAATCACAAATTAAGCAGAGATAGTTAAAAACATATAAGAAGGAAGACGTATTTCTGAAATACAATTATTTTTTGCTAGAAAGAACATTTCAGATATCTGTCATATATTGCCGTCCAATAACTTTCGTTATGTCAAAGAAAATACTGATGTTGCGGTGGAATAATCTAACTTTATAAAAAAAATTCGAGATGTCACTAAACACCAATGAGGTTAATTTAAACGGCAACTGGTTCTCAGCCATATACGTCTTCATCATGACAGTGGTAGATGGCAAGATTTTCAACGATGCGACTTGCATAAAATACACAAGTCGATGATACATATGTGGTACAACTTCTAAGCATTTCAACAAATTTGATATTCAAATAGAAACTAATTGTGAAGCCATCAAGTTTGGCCTTTAAATTTTACATGCTAGAATTTCAATTTTTGAAAGAATTCTCAATTTGGCTTTTAAGTTGCCAGTAAAGAGGAAGAGTGAAGCACAGAAAAAAACCGCTCGAAATCCAGAAAAGACTTCGCAAAGAAACAGGTTTATTAGTAGACATACCAAAAGCTAATTTTGGCAATACCAATGATGGTAATACAAACAGGAGGAGGTTTTTTTTAATCCAAAATTCGCTTCTGACATAACAGGCATTAATTATGACCTAATATACCGCTAAAAAGTCTTACTGAAGACAATTTCAAGCGAACATACAATTGATCCGGAACAAGAATTCGTGCAAAAATTCTCTTAGAAAAATTGCGGCAAAGGTATTTTTTATTGACTACTTTTTAACTTCAGACCCTCTTATAAGTAGCGTGAAAAAAGTAAAAAGAAGAAGGATGAAAAGGTTTTTTCTAGAAACATTTCTTCTTCTTTTGCCTGAGAAGCCCAGTATCCGTGATGAGTTTTCAGACACTTAAAAAGAACATTAGTTTTAAAAATAAAAATGTGCTTTATTTTAATAAATCTAACAGACAAGCTCCGGGTCAAGCATCATTCTCGGGAGCACCCTTGTATCTATCTATGGAATTTTTTTGTGGATAATGTGGAAGTAGCTGGTACTAAACTTCATACATAGTGTGCGTATGCATAAATTTTGTTCTCAGTACTGCTCGGACCTGCATAGAAGATATCCAAAAAAAAAGATGATGATAGCTTTATGAAAAAGTACTAGTTTGATACTAATAGAAAAAAAATGATAGATTGGTTGACATGAATATTTCTTTGCAAACTTTTTCTTTTCTTATCTGCGTACATTATAAGATAGAAGGAAAAAGAAAACTCAAAAATTGTCATAATTAATTATTTTAACTTGCCGCGTTATGAGAAAATATTAATATAGAACTTCTTTTAAAGACTATAGAATACTAAATTGTTATACTAAAATATGAATCATTATTTTTCTAATGATATAATCTATTTTCTGCAGGATGTGAAAGGAAATTGGAAGAGAGAGAGGGCAAGTGGGACCGTACTCCGCTCCTAAATGTTTGAAAAAATATATGGATTTTAATCACTTTTGGCTAATTTTAAGCATTCTGTAATGAAAATCCTGATTAGTCTCATGAGAGCCTCTTAAAGAGGGGTATGGACCGGGCAACTGCCCCGCATGCCCCTGTATAAGTCTGGCCCTGAATAAATCACCTTTATAAATTTACCAAATGTATTTTTTCTTTCAACTGTATCATTTAGAATAGATATATATCATAAAATAATTTTGGCCGCGTAGATAACGCAAATACCCGTATGTGCGCCGTTATGTCGAACTTTTATCTTCCGAAATACTTGAAATACTAGATATTGGCAGGTCCAATATCTTGGATGCTAAAAGCTTTTTTTGTTTTAGTTTGTTTTTAATATTATTAACATGTTGCAATTATTTTGTATAAAAAGTTGTTCTTCATATATCATGCTGACGGTCACCATTGAATGTCTAAATATGCTGAAATTATGTTAATGAACTCTTTATTGAATTTCACTTTTTCACATTCTTCCAGAGAACTTTCACTGAGCAAATGCAACTCTGCATATTTAAATATCGTTCTTTAACATATATAATTAGCACATAATATACTGCCCAAGACAGGCGACTGTTTTTTAATTCTAACTGGTATTAGTTTCTCCAAAAAGAAAGCCTTAACACCACCTTTGATAACATTTTCAAGAAAAATAAATTTCAAAATTTCATTCAGAATAATAGTGGTGCGAATGGAACACAAAAATAGTCGTCGGTGGCAGTCTTGCATTCAGTATGCGCTTCATCTTTCACACATTCGCTGCCGTCCCCAAAATGGCTAAACCATTCAAAAGTGCGTGAATTAGATAATGTTTCCTCTCCGTACATTTGTTCGGCAACAAAAAATTTAATAGCTATGTTTTTAATGTGTGTTTCAGAGTCAACCACTTGATTCTGAAGGGCACCAATGTCTTTTGACATGCGTAGATTAACGACCTTACAGATACAAGTATTACCGCATTCTGACGATTTCCGGTTTTCGTTTAGTTACGTCAGTCCTGGAAAGCCCTTTCATTTGTCATAAATATTATGGATCATGCGATTCATTTTATAGTTATTTATTCGATATGTAATTTACAGCATGAACTTTTAAAAATAGTTACTAATAAATTATTTTTTTATTATGTTTTAAGGGATATTTTTTTCGCTCAACGTGCACCCGGAACAGCTGATGGATCCTAAAGATATTATCCAGTTTCATGTGCTCGTGCACGATCCTCGTCGCTTGCCAAATCCTTTGGCAGAAGGAACTGTTCTCAGTGGTGGTTATAGTTCTATGTTCTTTATGACAGTGGTAAGAAATAATAAAATTAAAAAAAACACCCAGAAACTTTTCAATTTACTTTAATCATCTCTCTATGTATACTACGCTAATGCATGTGGCACAGAAATCACAATTATTTCTAATTGTTTAATGGCAACTCCCAAACGAAACGTATCTCATTGGCAAGGCCATCTTATCATAATAACAGACCTCGCCATCAGGAGAAAGTCTATGAGTGAAAACGTCCTGATAGTTGCCAACTTATTATTTGACTTTGTCTCGTAAGTAATGCCACGTGGTGCATACTACTGATAATACTCCATACACAAATTCATTGGGGAAAAATGGAAAATATTTTAGTTTCTCACATTAGATAGCGTTAACAACTGGAAAATCGCGTTGTTTGCGACCAGAGTATACTGCGGACAGAGGAAACTTAGCGAATGCGAGGCCTGTTATTATGATAAGGTAAAAGCTCTTTGGTAGGGTTTAGGCCGAGGTAAATCGATTTATTTATGTTTCATTCTTTCGCTGCATTTATGAAGCTTCAAAATATCATTATTTTTGTTTCTCTATTCTTTTAATTAAAAAAAAAAAATAAAACTCATGTATTTAATGCTTTAGTTTAAAGTTATGTATTATAAATGAAATGAGTGAAAGGATTATGTATTAAATGAAATTTATGAAACAGGGAAAAAAACAACGGGAACAATGTTTGGTACCCAACTGGCATAAAAATACCCAGTTCTTGATTTTTCTGGCAGAATCTACTGATTAGGCAAATAATTGAACAAGTAAATTAAATTATGAATAAAAGTAATATGATACAACGGTCAGCTTATGCATCAAAGAGACCAAACTGGTCGAAAAGGGTGGCTAGTAATAATAAAAATACACATTTCGGCAGTTTCATTTTAAAAATAAGTTTAAAAGTAAATGAAGTTTGTCGAAAACACTCTTTTATACTCTGGGCATTGTATAAGCTTTTAAGTATTGACCTTGAAAATCATCTCTCATTTTATGACTGAAATTCTTGTCTTTTCCCCCAATTATTTTTCTCATTATTTAATTGTCTGGCGTGAACACCAATCTCGAAGATGGAATATTCACTGCTTTTTTTACGCTTAATAAAAAGTCAAACCTAGTGAATTTATTAAAAAATGTATAATTTTTTACACGTATCTTTTCATGATAGACGATAGGAAAGAAAATAACTGAAATATTATTTAAACTATCTTTTAAAGTTTTCTAAATGGATTTCTTAATTTACGAGGATCATCGTAAATTATTTAATATTAAATAACTGATTCATAAAATCATTTTTTAAATATTACACTAATCATTTTTTATTAACCATTTGAAAAATGTTTTTTTTTTTTGAGAATAGATATTTTTGAGATATCATAGCAAACGCGGTAGCGTTTGGTATAACATGTTTAAGAAATAGAAAATGCGAAAGTTTTTTTGAAATTTCTGGCAGACCAGTTAACGTACAACAGTGATTTTGTTTTCAAAAGATAGAACTCGACGAGACGAATAAAATGATAGTATTAAAAAAAATATCGCAGTTTACTGTAGTTTTTTATTTAACTTTTAACAAAAAAATGAAGACGAAAAATTCAACAAGCAATAGCTAACGTTATTATGGATGGATTAACTTCGTTTTTGGTTTATTTTTATCGTTTTGATAAAACTTAGAAATTTTTTTTTTCATCTTTGTATATTTGATGGTTTCTGAGAAAATCGAATTTATGTCTTAAACCTCCAGTTGAATATTGTCTTTTGCTGTTGCGATTGTAGTTTTTTTCATTCATTGCCACCAAATGTAATATAAAAATTGTCATGTATGTATCATAATTCATACAAATTAAGCAAATCACGTGAAAAACATGGCTATTTGTTTTTATTGCGATGCTTTTAGTTTCAGTTCTTTAAATAATAAAATTGTGAACGCAGTGTTATTTTATTTATTTATTTATTTATTTATTTTGAATTTATGGTTAATTTTTCAAATAACATGCATTTTATATGACCATGGGATGATTTTCTCGAGTGTCCTAACATTTTAAATTTTAGTAGTAGAAAAAAATTGAAAAAAAAAAAAAAAACAAGTACATCGAAAAAAAAGTATCTGGGAAAACCAAAATTTCTTTTCAGGAACTAAATGTAAGATTTTTTAATTATGATCATATAACGTCCTAATTTACGCAAGGAAAAAATATAGAGTAAAACAAAAACTTCACATTCTGTCCATATCTTAAATAGCATTCAATTGATTTTAAATAGGGATGTGATGTCAAATACGCATTAGGGTACCGAATTGGCACGAAAATTTTGTTATTTTGTCTGATATGATAACCGGGCTAATGTTTATTAAATATATATGTGGGATTAAAGAATGAAGTATTCAGCAATAAAAGATAATAAACTCAATGATTTAATGAACGTGATATCCCAAGTGAGACTCATGTGATGATGCGTGGAAAAGAACTAGGTGTTCTATAGATTTCAGCGATGGCGAGTTTGGTGGATTTTTAATGCAAAGCTCAGGGAAGCTTATTTATACTGAATATGATTCAGTTCTACTGTTATTTTTGAATGCTACGTATATATTTTATGTCTATTAAACCTTTTTACCTTATCAAGAATATTTGTTTGGCTTAAATCATAAGTTGATCACTTAATATCCCACATACATATTTATTTACCTTTATTTAATTTTGTTAAATTTTATAAATCGTTTCATTCTGTTGTTATTAATAAAACTTTTCAATACTACTTGATTATCCCGTCGACCAATTTCGCCAAATTGTACAAATCATCAATTTATTCACCATGTAATTCATATTGGCATAATTTTTATTTTAAATAATGAAAGAAGAAATAAATTAGTAAAACATCAATAAAAGTACAAATAAAAAGTTGAATTCAAAATCACATTATGGCATAACAAACATGGGTAATCTATTTAATGTAAACTGAATGTAACATTTATGATAATCCGTTATTGGCATTTAATTTTATAATTTGGCGATAATTTTTTGGTCGAAGGGTAATCCATTATCACCTGTTTTTAGTCATCATTATTTTCTTTTGAAAGTAATAGAAAATAGTTAATAGAGGTATTACTTGGTTATCCCGTCGACCAAAAAACCATCGCCAAACTATAATATTATATGCCAATAATGTATGATCGTGAATGTCGCATCCAATGACATTAAATACGATGCACGTGTTTAAAACGCCATTAAGGGATTTTTATTTCGACTTTTTATTTGTATTTTTTATTAAGATTCTACAAATTATTTTTTGTGTTATTTAAAATGAAAATTATGTCTATATGTATAATTTCGCTATGAGTTTGGCAATTTGTATAGTTTGGCGAAATTGGCGTCAGAAGAATATCGCACAATGTCGTGCATATACCGAAAAATGTGAAATTAAGGGAAATTCCGAACATTAGTTTTTGATATAGGACTGTTGCGGATATCGCGAAAAATACAGCATATATGCTACACTTGTTGGGAGATTTACCCAAAACACTCAATGAGCAATAATATAAATCAAAGTGTGCCTAAATCTCAAGTTTGATGAAAATTTGTGCATTAATTCCTGCGATAGAGATATTGTGGTAATCGGAACAATTCAGCATAGCAGCGCCATGTGTTTGGTTATTGAAACCAAAACGCAAACAAAGCCAATTCATATAAAGATTAACTGAATTTGAAGTTTGATGAAAATCCGTGCGTTAATTCTCGAGATAGAACAATTGCGAAAATAATGAAAAATGCAACACGGTTAAAACCATCTGTTGAACGATTTAAATCAAAATGTAAACAGCAAACAGCATCAATTTATATCAGGGATTACCTGAATATAATTTTTTTTTAATCCCATGCATTAGTTCTTGGATAGAGCGCCCAAAAAATTTATATCACATACAGAAAATCGGAAACAAGAATGGATTATGATCGTGAACTGAGGTTCCTCTCTATATTATATAAAAAATTTAATTACAGCTGGTGATTTCAATGTCAATTTTTCAAATAATACTAGAAATGAATTTTCAGTATATTTTCATCCTTGGTTTGGCGCAAATCTATTAAGGCTGTATTTCGAGCGACTTTCTCCAAGGAAGATAATTTAACCAATAATTTTCCTGAAAATGTCCTAGAATATTATTCAATAATTGGAATAAGCTTTTCCAATAGATATCAGGAAGGAGAAATAAAAATATTTCACTTAATTTTTTAAAAAATTTAAATGGGAAAATTCGTTTTTATGTGCATTGACTACAAAATTATGTTTAGCGACCTTTGGGTGCCATGATCACAAATATCATGCTAATGACGAAAATATTTCATATTTATAACATCTGATTTTTAAAACAAGTAGATAAGAATGCTACGAATCCTATGCGAAAAGAATAAAAATTTCTATTCGCGTTATTTTTCTACAAAATTTGTATTATCTAAAATTAATTGAATCTGTAAATTTCTGTACGAACAAATTAAAATTAATTTCGTTTTTTCACGTTTTTTGTCCATTGATTAAATAGTTCAATATTGAGCGAAATAAGAAAAAGTACTGGAAATATTTAAAAGCAACTGAGGTTTTCTTATATTCAATATATAATTATCAAAAAATTTAAATGACTAGTATTAAAAAATGCTCTGACGAGCACCAAAAAAGGTTAATGTTTTAAAGTATGAAAAAGTGTTTGACAAGAGCTTCTAATTGAGAATGAGAAATGGCAAGGGGTCCCTTCTTGGCTGCAATTCACTGTCAATGCCAAATTTGAAAAAATCATATTTGCGCTTTTTCCATATAAAAGAAATCAGTCACTGTCACGATAAAATTGTGTAGTGTAAACGCATAATTAGAAAAGACACCACGTGATTAAACATGAATGTAAAGCAAAATAGGGCCAAAAACCATAGTTCCCGCAGCCAGTGTTGAATTCAGACACCTTTCTCCGGGACGGTCTTCTGTGGTTTCGGGGTGGACACAATAAAGTTCTAAGGCGATTATACTTTTTTACCATTAAAAACACAAAATGTAAATTTTACTGGAGGGGGGGGGGGCATTTGATACCTTCAGTAGGGAATGTCCCCCGGCCCACCTCCTGCATTCAACACTGCCTGCAGCGTATCACATACACGCAGTTACACCATAAACTGTCGCAGTGTAAAACAGCACAAAAAACTGATTTGTAGTGCCGTTGCAGTGCAGAGTCAACATTGCAGTTAACATGTAAAGCACGATTGAAAGTTTTACTAAAAAGGTAAAGATAGAAAGTTTTACGCAAATTTCTTTTATATGGAAAAAGCGCAAATATGATTTTTTCAAATTTGGCATTGACAGTGAATTGCAGCCAAGAAGGGATCCCTTGTCCTTTCTCATTCTCAATTAGAAGCTCTTGTCAAACACTTTTTCACACTTTAAAACATATTAACCTTTTTTGGTGCTCGTCAGAGCATTTTTTAATACTAGTATATGAATCCTTGTGTTGTCCGCATTTTGTAGTACTTCTGTTGCCACAATAAGAAAAAAAAATAATAATAACAATAATTATAAAAAACAATTGGAGATACAACTTTCAAACAAATTGTGTTTAAAAGTACCCCCCCCCCCCTTATATAACGCGACGCGATGGTTTAAAAATTGAAAATGTGAATGTCTGCTTAGAATTTAAAAAAATTGAACCGAATCGAAAACTGTAAAACTCAAATTTGAAAATGTTGTCATTTGCAGAAGGACGTACGCATTGCGCACAGATTTGTTTGTCCTTTATAATATCAATAGAACAGGAATAATTATATAAGAAATTGAATGAATTCAGAAAGAAAGAAACAGTATCACCACATTATTTTCTTTTCTTTTTAGGTGCGTTCGTAATTATGTATATACGTAGTACCTATAGTTGTTGTTCAGCTCGCCCGTCCGTCTGTCTGTCTGTCCGTCTATCTGTCCGCATATAACAACGCAAAAACCACCCAACGAATCGTTTGAAATTTAAAATACATAATTATTACATAATTTTGTCGAGTCATTTAAAATTTTATGAAAATCGGATGCATAGATCAATTACAGGGATAATCAAAAGGATTTCGTTACATTACGTCAATGGGGAAAAAAGTTTCAAATGCATTTTAATCGTTTGAAATTTCAAATACATAATTATTACAAAATTTTGTCGAGTTATTTCAAATTTTATGAAAATCGTATGCATAGATCAATTACAGGGACAATCAAAAGGATTTCGTTACATTACGGTCAATGGGGAAAAAAGTTTCAAATGCATTTTAATAGTGTTACACTCGTTCGAACGTAGTAAAATTGATATGCATGTATAAAGTACATATTATAATATACATTTTGCATAATCTGTGGTGCAAAGAATATTTGTTATTGATTTACGAGGCCACACGAAAGTACTCCATTACATGATGGTATAGGAAGAACGTTGTTTGGTGCACATTTTAATTGCAATTATTTACAATTTTATGAGATTGATATATGAGAGTGATATTTTTAAAACTTCGTTACGTACGAACGCACCTCATTTGCTACGTTCACGTGCAATTCCCATTTTGTTTAACTAATAAATTCTTTAGGAGGAAAAGGACTGTATAAATGATAATCTCTTAGAGAAATTTCACCTTTATTTAACATTAATTGTAAAATAAACATGTCTTGTTTACAAAAAATGTGGAATATACTTTTATTTTTTCATTTTTATTTATTTATTTACTTATTTATTTTTTAAATATAAAATTTATTCATAAGTCTTAAATTTTCTTCTTGGAAAATTCATTTTTCACATGGTTGTAATTTTTTAAATTACATTTTTATTTACTCATCATACGTATTATAGGGTAAGTCTTGCAATCGTTTTAAAAAACGAAATATCTTTTTTGGCGGATTTACACGTTTCAGATACTGGAGATTTCGAAAAAATTATTTTTAGAAAAAGAAATTGCCGTCCGTCCGTCTGTGTGTCTGTAAACGTTATATCTCCCGAACAAATTGAGATAGAGACTTGAAATTTTATGTGTACTTTGTAGAATGGGTATAATGGTAATAGGTAAAACGGGTATAAAATTCACTATTTTTAGATGTTCAGTTAAAATTTTGTGGTAAATGTTAAATAATTAAAACTTCTTTTGGTACTTTCTTTACATTGCATGTTCTTGGAATGAAAATGCGTGCATAATTTTTATCTCTTAATCTACAAAAATATGTCTATAACAGAACATTTTATAGATGTATGTTTGTTATGCCCTTTTTACCCTGCGCAGGTTAAATTGCATATAGTGTGAGGTAAAATGGTACATAAAAATTTAACAATGAATACTAAGGTGGTCTGGTGTAATAACGCCAGGCGGGGTAATAACGCCAAGTGCTAATATTATGCATAATTATGAAATAATCTGGTAAATGACACCCATGTGCTCTGCGCGGAAGGGTTTTGAGTCATATAAATCACAAAAATAGCTTCAAGTTAATTTGTTTCATTTTTACGTCTTATTGTTTTTACAAGCAACTAAAATTAACGCTTGATCTAAAATTTGCGAGATACGTTTTGTGATGTGAAGACTATTTTTTTTTATCCAGAAATACTTTGTTAATTACATAAATTTGTAGTACGTTTCATGGACTTTCGAAATATTGTTGAAGATTTTGGATATCTTCTCGAGATAATTTGTAATTTAAAATATACAGCGCAATAACTATAACGGGGTAATAACGCCAATCCTTGGCATTAATACCTCGGTTGATTCCCTACAGTGGCCAAGCTACATCCTAAATACTGATGCAAATAAACACAGTTAAAACTGTGCAATGTTTCTAATAATTCTATTTAAGCGGTCCTTTTTAAGCAAAAAGAAGCTCACGGTCTGATATTCTTTTGCCTCATCCCCCCCTCCCCCACATCACACTTTTATTTTTCTTATACTTTCACAAAAAATTGCACATTTTCAATAGCTTAGAATGCAATTTGTCAATTTCTAAGTTTGTAGAGTTTGTATTTTTAGAATTGGGCAATCTACATGCAGTTATTCCATTTTATTTCATAGTTTTGTTTGCATGGCGTTATTACCCATATAGGTGGGCAATAACGCCAAATAGCATTGGTCAAGAAATCACGCCATTACATTTTATGAATACATATCTGTTAAATTATTTTTTTTATATAGATAGTTAATGAGTTGCTGTATCAAATCATACATTTATTTGAAAAATACAATTTAAAACTGAGCCGTGAAAATTGGTAGAACCTTAACGTGGCGTTATTACCCCAGGGTACCTTATATAAATAGCTTTACCAGATATTATATAATGAAGCAATATGGAAAACAGTGTTACATAGCTCTTAAAAAATGTCAACACTTTTTTTTAAATATGAAATTTAAGTAAATAAATAAATAAGAAATTTACAATGAATAAACCTTAGGAGTAAATGAAAACATTTTCTGGCTTCATTTTTTTTTTCAAATCACATTCTCACCCTTTTATATTATAAGCACTAAAAATTCATTTACCAAAAGCATAATAGCCCATATTATTAAATTTTGGTTCATTTAATGTTTCTATTACGTGGGAATGTCCATTGTTACTCTTTTTAGCATTAGATGAAATTTTCAGGAAAAACTTCCAATCAAATTATCATAAAATATATAATTATAATAAAAATGATATAATCAGTTAAATACCATCATGTTTCATTATGGTATATATATCTAGTTTGCAACAAAAGTTTGATTTATTATTTAGACAAACAAAATACTTTTTGTTACAAATTATGTGATTGGAATACAATGGTAATACACTAGTCATATCAATTTTTATACTTATGTAATAAAATAATTAGAAGTGTTTCTGAAAATATTCTCTAATGGTCACCAGAAATATGACGGTATAATGGACGTACCCTTATGTTTAACATCAGGGAAAAGGTAAAATATACCAGTCCTGGAGTTTTCCAAGAATTTTACTTAACACTCGTACACTTCATCTTTTTCAATAACCATTATTTTCCCAACAATGAATTCTTTGTCTTTTTTCCCAAATCTTGGACTTTCAATCTTGCACTCTAGAGATACATCTATTTTTACTTCAAAATCATCTTTTTCACATTTTAGTCTAATTTGAGTTTCATTTAACAATTTTTTTCTTCTTGTCCATTTGAACTTTTTTGGTGTTCTGGATATAAAAATTCTTTTTAAACTGTTTCAAATGTCTTCATTTGTTAGAATTTCATCTGCTTTTGCTCAGACATGCATTTTACCTTTGGAGTTTTTACCAAGATTATTTGGAGATGCGGCAGACTGATATTCATCAAAAACGCAATTCACTACAGGATATGTTTTTGTCAACAATTCTGGTTTTCAACCTTACCAAATCTTTCGACAACGTTTTCTTAAAATTTCAAATCAAATCAGTACCTTATAAGCCATCTAGCAATGGAATATTTCTACAAATGAGCAATCATTCGACTAAATTATGTGTAATAAATTTAGAGTCTTTCCGTCATTGAAAAAAAGACACTGTGCATTATATAAACATTTTAAAGTATTTTTAAAACTTATGCTTTTCACATTCTGTAAAATAAAGAATTTTAATAAGAAACGTTTAGTATGGCACCTTAAAAATACTACAAAATTAAGCCTAACACTATACTCCTTTTACCCCATTTAAAAATTTAAAAATTAAACAATAAAAACAAAAGGCAATTTAGTATTTGTGATTTGGAAAGGGATGAGAAGTTCTTATAGAACAAAATGATGTCAAATAAATGAGTTTATGTCAAATATTATAAGCTGCAAGAAGAAGTTAAACTAGACCACATGTGACATAAAATTGTTCTCGAAATGTTTTACTGTTGCCACCAAATAGAACAAATGATAAAAACAAAAATGAAATAGGAGATAAAAGCTAAAACCTCAAACAATCATATATAATTTTGAAAATGTTAAATATGTTAAGAAAATTATAAAACCTTAAATAATATTTTCTGACTACTCATTTTACCCCACCTGACCCTATGTAAAAATCGGATGAAGCCTATTTAATATCCCTAACGTCGATTACCCGGAACTATTTTTTTCGGATTCTCAAAAAATTCATTCTGATGAAAGTTACATAAAATTTTTCTAAATTTTTAAGCTATTGCATAGCTTTTATCGCGGGCTTTGAGCGCGGCGACCGAATCCAAAAATTCCGTAACGAGAAATATCCTAACACATCCGTAACGAAAAAACCTAACACTCGGCTACCGTCGCGTCGTTTTACTTCGGCAGACTTCGGCATGGTATCCTTCGGTAGACTTCGGCAGACATTGACGCGGTATTTTTCAGATATTTAGAGGATATCAAGTCTCAAACTTATGTATCTTATTTCAGTTAACTATAAATCTATAGTTGCAATAATAAAAATTACTGATAGAATGTGTATAGAAAAGAATCGTCTTAAGATAAAAGAAGGTAGGATAATGTAGCTTTTGGTGAGTGGAGACCCGCCCAATGGTGAGGATCGAAAAATTTAAATGCTTATAACTCGCGATCCAATTTTCGCGATTAATTTTTGTTTGGTAAGTTATTATGAGACAGTGTTAATTTTTGGTGACAGGAGACCCCCACGGTGAGGGTCGAAAAAGTTAAAATGCTTATAACTCGCGGCCAAATTTTGTTTGGTAATTTATTATGAGACAGTGTTAATTTTTGGTGAAAGGAGACCCCCGACGATGAGGGTCGAAAAATTTAAAATGCTTATAACACGCGATCTAATTTTCGTATCGCGTCGAAATTTTGTTTGGTATTTTATTATGAGACAGTATTACTTTTGGTGACAGGAGACCCCCCCCCTCCCACGGTGAGGGTCGAAAAATTTAAAATGCGTATAACTCGCGATCTAATTTTCGTAGTGCGGCCAAATTTTGTTTGGTAATTTATTATGAGACAGTGTTACTTTTGGTGACAGGAGATCCCTCATGGTTAGGGTAGAAAAATTTAAAGTGCTTATAACTCGCGATCTAATTTTCGTAGCGCGGCCAAATTTTGTTTGGTAATTTATTATGAGACTGAGTTAATATTTAGTTACAGGAGATCCCCCATGGAGAGGGTCGAAAATATTAAAATGCTTATAACTCGCGATCTAATTTTTGAAGTGTGGTCAAATTTTGTTTGGTAATTTATTATGAGACAGTGTTACTTTTGATGACAGGAGACCCGCCCCCTACCCACTGTGAGGGTCGAAAAATTTAAAATGCTTATAACTCGCGATCTTATTTTCGTAGCGCGGCCAAATTTTGTTTGGTAATTTATTATGAGAGAGTGTTCATTTTTGGTGACAGAAGACCCGCACGGTGAGGTTCGGAAAATTTAAAATGCTTATAACTCGCGATCTAATTTTCGTAGCGCGGCCAAATTTTGTTTGTAATTTATTAAGGTATTGCATAGCTTTTATCGCGGGCTTTGAGCGCGGCAAAAGAATCTAGAAAATCTGTAACGAGAAAAAAACCCCTAACACTCCGGCTAACGTCGCTTCAGTTTGGCAGACTTCGGCAAGGTATCCCTCCGTAGATTTCGGCAGACATTGACGCGGTATTTTTCAGATATTTTGAGATTATCAAGTCTTAAACTTATGTTTTTAAGCTATTGCATAGCTTTTATCGAGGGCTTTGAGCGCGGCGACCGAATCCAAAAATTCCGTAACGAGAAATATCCTAACACATCCGTAACGAAAAAACCTAACACTCGGCTACCGTCGTTTCACTTCGGCAGACTTCGGCATGGTATCCTTCGGTAGACTTCGGCAGACATTGACGCGGTATTTTTCAGATATTTAGAGGATATCAAGTCTCAAACTTATGTATCTTATTTCAGTTACTATAAATCTATAGTTGCAATAATAAAAATTACTGATAGAATGTGTATAGAAAAGAATCGTCTTAAGATAAAAGAAGGTAGTATAATGTAGCTTTTGGTGAGTGGAGACCCGCCCAATTGTGAGGATCGAAAAATTTAAATGCTTATAACTCGCGATCTAATTTTCGTAGCGCGGCCAAATTTTGTTTGGTGATTTATTATGAGACAGTGTTAATTTCTGGTGACAGGAGACCCCTACGGTGAGTATCAAAAAAGTTAAACTGCTTATAACTCGCGGTCTAATTTTCGTAGCGCGGCGAAATTTTGTATGGTAATTTATTATGAGAGAGTGTTAATTTTTGGTGACAGGAGACCCCCTCCCCCACAGTAAGGGTCGAAAAATTTAAAATGTTTATAACTCGCGATCAATTTTCGTAGAGCGGCCAAATTTTGTTTGGTAATTTATTATGAGACAGTGTTACTTTTTGTGACAGGAGACCCCCACGGTGAGGGTCGAAAAATTTAAAATGCTTATAAATCGCGATCTAATTTCGGTAGCGCGGCCAAATTTTGTTTGGTAATTTACTATGAGACAGTGTTACTTTTGGTGACAGGAGACCCCCCCCCCCCTCGGTGAGGGTCAAAAATTTCTTATAACTCGCGATCTAATTTTCGTAGCGCGGCCAAATTTTGTTTGGTAATTTATTATCAGACAGTGTTACTTTTGGTGACAGGAGATCCCCCATGGTGAGGGTCGAAAAATTTAAAATGCTTATAACTCGCGATCTAATTTTCGTAGTGCGGCCAAATTTTGTTTGATAATTTATTATGAGACTGTGTTAATATTTAGTGACAGAAGATCCCCCATGGAGAGGGTCGAAAAATTTAAAGTGCTTATAACTCGCGATTTAATTTTCATAGTGCGGCCAAATTTTGTTTGGTAATTTACTATGAGACAGTGTTACTTTTTGTGACAGGAGACACCCCCACGGTGAGGGTCGAAAAATTTAAAATGCTTATAACTCGCGATCTAATTTTCGTAGCGCGGCCAAATTTTGTTTGGTAATTTAGTATGAGACAGTGTTACATTTGGTAACAGGAGATCCCCCACGGTGGGGGTCGAAAATTTTAAAATGCTTATAAATCGCGATCTAATTTCCGTAGCGCGGCCAAATTTTGTTTGGTAATTTACTATGAGACAGTGTTACTTTTGGTGACAGGAGACCCCCCCCTCGGTGAGGGTCAAAAATTTCTTATAACTCGCGATCTAATTTTCGTAGCGCGGTCAAATTTTGTTTGGTAATTTATTATCAGACAGTGTTACTTTTGGTGATAGGAGATCCCCCATGGTGAGGGTCGAAAAATTTAAAATGCTTATAACTCGCGATCTAATTTTCGTAGTGCGGCCAAATTTTGTTTGATAATTTATTATGAGACTGTGTTAATATTTAGTGACAGGAGATCCCCCATGGAGAGGGTCGAAAATTTTAAAATGCTTATAACTCGCGATCTAATTTTCGTAGCGCGGCCAAATTTTGTTTGGTAATTTAGTATGAGACAGTGTTACATTTGGTAACAGGAGATCCCCCATGGTGGGGGTCGAAAAATTTAAAGTGCTTATAACTCGCGATTTAATTTTCGTAGTGCGGCCAAATTTTGTGTGGTAATTTATTATGAGACAGTGTTACTTTTGGTGACAGGAGCCCCCCACGGTGAGGGTCGAAAAATTTAAAATGCTTATAACTCGCGATCTTATTTTCGTAGCACGGCCAAATTTTGTTTGGTAATTTATTATGAGAGAGTGTTCATTTTTGGTGACAGAAGACCCCCCCCCCCTATGGTGAGGGTCGAAAAATTTAAAATGTTTATAACTCGCGATCAATTTTCGTAGCGCGGCCAAATTTTGTTTGATAATTTATTATGAGACAGTGTTAATTTTTGGTGACAGGAGATCCCCCATGCTGAGGGTCGAAAAATTTAAAATGCCTATAACTCGCGATCTAATTTTCGTAGTGCGGCCAAATCTTATTTGGTAATTTCTTATGAAACAGTGTTAATTTTTGGTGACAGGAGACCCCCACGGTGAGGGTCGAAAAATTTAAAATGCTTATAACTCGCGATCTAATTTTCGTACCGCGGCCAAATTTTGTTTGTAATTTATTAAGGTATTGCATAGCTTTTATCGCGGGCTTTGAGCGCGGCGAAAGAATCTAGAAATTCTGTAACGAGAAAAGAAACCTAACACTCCGGCTAACGTCGCTTCAGTTTGGCAGACTTCGGCACGGTATCCCTCCGTAGACTTCGGCAGACATTGACGCGGTATTTTTCAGATATTTTGAGAATATCAAGTCTTAAACTTATGTTTTTTTTTTATTTCAGCTACCATAAACGTATAGTTTCAATGATAAAAATTCCTGATTAACCTACATGTATTGTAAGATAATAAAAATATTTTAAACGATATTAACCCTCTAAGCGTTTGGCCCGTAATATTCCGTACACTAAGCTCCAGGTTTCACTGCAATGTAAGCAATGATATTACAATTCTATAAATTTAATGAATTTTTAAAGCATTGAAGAATGATTAAGACTCTCAAGGATTACATTTACATTCCTAAATAAGATTTTTTATGTAATATTGAAAGAATCATATTTTATTAGCAATTAAGACAAAATGCAGAGAAAACAACATTAAAAATTTACCCATTTGCAAGACGCTTGGAGGGTTAACTTCTCATTTGTTCAATACAAGAAAAAAAAAAATTTGTTATCGGTCATCACGCTCAAAATGTTTAACTTGAATTAATATCAAAGACAAAAAAAAAAAAAAAAAACTGCATAAATAAAAAATAAATAACAAATTATAGTTGCATAAGTTGATAAAAAATGCTATGCAATAGCTTTACCGCGGCAGTCCCCGAGTGCCACACGTATTTTTTTTTTATTTTAGCTATCATAAACGTATAGTTTCAGTGATAAAAATTCCTGATTAACCTACATGTATTGTAAGATAATAAACATATTTTAAACGATATTAACTTCTCATTTGTTCAATACAAGAAAAAAAATTGTTATCGGTCATCACGCTCAAAATGTTTAACTTGAATTAATATCAAAGACAAAAAAACTGCATAAATAAAAAATAAGTAAATAATAATAATCGCATAAGTTGATAAAAAATGCAATGCAATAGCTTTATCGCGGCTGTCCCCCGAGTGCAACACGTATTTTTTTTATTTTAAGGAGTGGACGTTAAAGGTAATAAAATAACAAAAATTTTGCATAAAGAACGAAGTCCATCGGATTATAAGTTGCCGAGATATTTGTAATCCTGTTTTCCACATTCTTCGATTTTTTATGACCGAGTATTTTTTACAAATTTCATTTCAAAGATATTTTTTAATTGAAAATCAGACGCTTAATCCGACTCAGTAAACTGTTAGTTAATAGGGTTGTTACTTTTGGAGGTTTAAGGATGTTTCTTTTACGTAATTCGGTACTACTTGAGTAGTTTGGCGTTTAATATAACTTGTCGAAATGGGTTCATGAGCAATTCATTAATAGAGTATTACTATATGTATTAAAAATATTTAAATATACGTTTAAATTTTGTTTTGCAATTGCAATGCATTTTATAATTAGTTTACAAGTGTTTTATATTCATATATTATATTATGCATCCAGGGCCGTAGATGAGGGGCGCTACGGGCGGCTCAGCCCCCCCCCCCTAAAATATTCTGAGCCCCCCCGGAAAAGATTCCAAGGTCACTAAATGAATTTTTGTTCCAAAAATTCAAATGAAATTCTGTTCAAAAAATCTAATTTAGTTTTGAGACCTTTTTATAGTTTTGCAGAATTACTAAATTGTATCTAAGATAAGTGTTTCAACACTCCCTCATCCTATTTGTACATATGAAGCTAACATGATGTTTAATTTTGCACCAGTTATTTACTTAAAATTTTCATCATCATATACTTTTCGAAGCGTAAAATGAAGTTATTATAACAGTTTAATAAGAAACATAGTACCTACGATGCGAATATGCACTCATTTATCTTTTTGCGTCAGACAGAGAGAGAGAGAGAAAAAATGAGCCACCCTTACAATCTCTTGAGCCCCCCCCCCCCCCTATTGTTCACTTCTAGCTACGGCCCTGATGCATACCCATGCTAGGTAAGTATTACGGTGCCCTCCCCTCCCCCCTCAACGACTAGTTTATTTATCTTTTATTTATTTCTTACTCTTCAGCAGTAAAACATTGGAGTTTCATAGCCATTTAGCCTACTTTGGCGAGTGTTTATGGGCGCATCTTTAACTTTGAACTTGTATACTTGTATACATCACGCCTGTGATGGCACCCATGTGGAAAATGTGTAATCAAAATAAAAGTTTTAGTTTCTCCGATCAGTATTGTAATCAGAGATTAGTGTACTGACTCTTTGTCATATGCAAATTTCCTCCTTGCGCCCCAATCGAGTTTTTTCTATGGGGGGGAGGATTCCCAGAACGTTTTTTTTGTGCGTGCGTAACATGTCCGTTTCTTGCGATACACGTGCGGTTCCAACGCTCTTTAGGGTTTTCGCATGCGCTGAGCATTTTGCGATGAAAAAAAATGGGTGTTGCCATTGGAAATTTTCGAGTTTCTGTAACTATAACCGTAACCGTGAGCGCCATTTTGTTCTCGTTCACAGAATCTCGAGCTCATACCTCTGAATAGCTATATCTGAAATTTCATTTCGATCGGTTGAGCGGACTGGCCGCTAGAGCTCCGTATATCGGCAAAGTTTTTTTTATGACCACCCTGTATATGTATATATATATATATATATATATAACGCATTTTTTTGTAAACAATAAATTAAAAATAGACCATAATCTAAAATTATTTTCCAACTTGTTTCATTTCATTCAAGCTTTCACGAGAATTTATTTTTAAACTCTAATCATAATTTTGGAACAATAAAAGAAACAGTATCATTGCAAACTAAATTTTTACGCGTATAAATTTCATTGGATTCTCGTATAATGGATTTACGACAAACATTTGTTACGAAACATAATTTGCTTTCATTAAGCAGAATTTTTATCACCCCCCCCCCATCTAAATGGAAACAAATTATGTTTACGCCAATTTTTTTTTTTTTTTTTGGCAATGATACTGTTTTTTTTTTAGTATTTCAAAATTATTGTTAGAGTTAATTAATAAATTTCTCGTGAAACCTTGAATGGGATGAACCAAATTGGGAAATAATTTTTGATAATGGCCTATTTTTAATTTATTTTTTACAATAGAGTGCTTGGTTTTTGTTTACATATCTTTGTCGTGTGGAATTTGTATTGACCGTGACACGATTTGTATTCGTATTTTTATTATGATTATGGCTCTTATCAGATTCGACTTGTCAATATTATTTGTTTTTAACTTTTTGTAATACCTCTCCCAAGCAATATAAATTATTTAGTAAAATGTTTATATGAAAGGTGAATTTCTTAAAATCTTGTGATTTAAAAATCTAATGGATTGAATAAACTTTTTTATTATATACAATGGTACTATTTTAGACAGAATATCAACCGATGGCTCATCTGTGGCGAGCTAACGAAAAAAAAAAAGGCTTAAGAGGCTTTAAAATTAAGTTATTAATTTATAACAAATTTTTAGAATTTAAAATGTTGCGCTCTCATCGGAAACACAGATGTGACTGTTGTGTTTTCTAAAGGAGATTGAAGCTGTTATGTTTGGGGAAGAGAGATGATGAGAACACTTATTTTTTTGTTTCATCTCAAATATAGGCTATGTGATCGTAATAATGGGTAAAGGACATTGCATTGGATGAATGCCAGCAAAAGACCCAAAAGGCAACCATTATTGTTCTTAATAGTGAATCCTTAACTATGATAATGATAACTCAACGTGAAATTATAAAAATATAAAAATAATAAGAAGAAAGTTACCTGGAATTCTTGGCTTATGACGATATATTCCAGACGATGAATAAATTGACTTTTGACACATTAAAAATGAAGAGAAAAATTTGAAGAAAAGAACATTTTTATTTATTCATTACTTGTGCAATATGTCGTGACTTTTATATTTCAATATATATATATATTTCTTTCATGCACCTTTATATAAGTATATTATTATTCACTTCATAAAGAAAATACTTCACATGGATGACACACAGGAATAAACATATTCATTTCACATAATTTATCTTTATACGTACATATTCTCTTTGACAACTATTCTTGATCAATCATTTTTTTTAAAGATGCGAAGAACAAATATTTTTAAGCAATATGAAACTATATCAACTCAATAGAGAATACATTTGAAATCACAAAGAGAATTTTAATACTTTCCTGTGGGATCCCGTTTTATGCAATAAATAATCATTTTACACGTATGAGCGATTTTATGAAATTGAGAAAGAAGAGGCTGTGATGTTTTACTCACGAAGAATACTTTGCACATAATCTTCGGAGGAAAAATGATTCAATTGATAAAGATGATATGGAACAAACTTGGTGAACTTGATAATGAATTTGACGAGAGCCTTATGAAGATATATTTAACTGATTCTCAAAAACAATCCGTGAGAACATATTGAGTGGCCGGCATAGAACAACGGCCAAAGAAAAACAGACTCTGTTGCGGGGAAGAGAAGCCTTGCTCCTCGCAGCATTACGACAATTCGGCGGTTTTCGTTCCATCTTACGGTGGATCATCCGCTCAACCTCCCCGGCACCTGCTCAACTCAATCGGTTCCGCTCCACTGAACTGGCGACGCAGAGAGAGAGGAGAGGAGCGAACAAGGGTTACTGTAAACCCGGAATACGCCAAGTTGGCAACGTTCGAATGGGGAAAGCGAGGAAACAGAGGCCAAGCTACGTTTCAAAGTATGGTGAAATATGAATTTAATAAGGAAAACATGATAAACTCTTAAAGAAGGAAAGCCAAAGCAGGTGGCCAGGCACTTAACTGCCTAAACCACGTCACTTGCGGAATTTAATTTGATAGGCCAAGGGGAGGGCCAGATTAACCGGAAATACCACCCATAGAACGATCGAGATAATTCTAGAAGCTTTCTAAACCGGAAGGAATGAATTCAAACAAGATTTTACGGGATTAGAACATTCGATAAGCTACGTAAGGAAGAAAAATTTACAGGCGACGATATCAAAAGAAACGAAATCGAAATAATATTTAAATTGAGAACATTAATAAAAAGGAGATGATAGGAAATAAAATAGTTAATAAAATTGAATTAAAACAAAAATATGGGGGGTTATCGAGTAACCACCACATATCTACCCGGGCCTCCCCAAAAGAAAATATTGGAGAGATGACAAAAATTCAATAATTTTTTCATCGAAACAATATTTTCTAAAACATATACAAAAATATAAAATAATTACACAAAATAAATGCACCAGAAATAGTTATATGAATACAAATAATTGTTTTACATGATAATAAATAATAAAAATAATTACTATTATGGTAGTAGTCCTTATGTTAATACACCAAAGATAGCAAATATTAAAATGGAAGGTATACAAAAGGTAAGTTTCTTCCAAAGGTATCTATCATGTATCAAAAAAAATTATTAAAGTCTATATATATTTGCAGAAACAACAGTCTTTAACTATGAACAGTCTCTTGTTAAGCTGTGCAAAATGCAATATGATAATTAAATGCTTTAGTATATGTAAAAAAAATATTTGAGTATACAACAACAACATGTATATGTATATTTTTCAGTTGACAACAAAATGAATCATACTATAACTGTATATAAAATTTATGGTTTCAAATGACACATGATAAATTGAATGAATTTGTAAGTTGAAAATTTGAAAAAGGAAAATACATACAAATGGTGCAGAGAGAATATTTAGGCTCTCATAAAAATGTACATATATCAATATATAATACCTTTTTGAGCTTTAACAAATCTTAACTGAATAACCTTAGTAGCATTCAATAACAACATTTTCAAAGAGAAATATAACAAATTCCAAAAAAAGGCATATGTAAATTGGTAGAAAAATACAATGTTATTTTCCAATAAAAAACATCTTCAAAATGAATATAATAATTTTCAAAGAGAGAATGTTTACACTCTCATAAAAGAATATTCTTGAAGAATTTCAACATACATTCAAAATAATTTCATAAATACTTTTTAATACTATATTCAAAATAAAAATAAAACAGATGATATTTATATTCTGATAAAAGGAACTTATATGAATATATCAATCTTGTATATGACTTTGATAATGTCAACTTACAAACAAAAATCTATTATGTCAAAAATTTTATATAAGATATTTTGAATATGTTTAATTGCAAATTTCAAAAATTTTTAAATAACAAGTGATCATTTTTGTATTTGTCATGTATCAAGTATCTGCTTTATATAAATATATAATGACTCAAGCAACATCTTTGTATCCAAAGTATAATTATAGTATAACAAAAAAATCCTGTTTTTTTTTTATCTTTAATAACTTTCAAATACTCAGAAGCATACAAAAAAAAAAATAACACTTATTGTGAGTCATTAATTTTTTTTTTAGGTCAACAATAAAAGTAGAAATATTAGTATGCATAAGTTTATCATGCATTTTCATTTTTTTTTAAATGTTAAAAGAGGTTAAATGTTAGAGCATGCATGCATTGTAAAGAGAAATTATTATATAAGTCACAATAGGGAAAATGATTTCATGAGTACTCATATTTACGTTTACCTTACATCAATTACAATCCACTTTTCTTAGTAGAATAAACATTTGTCAAGAATAACTTTAAATAATGACACAATATTTCAACAACTATATAAAAAGACAAATTCTTTCTCAACTTTAGCACCAACTATTGCAATTAAAGACTTTGTAAGTTTAGAAGTAGTAGTACATGGCATATTTGAGAGTATATGCTTATTACAATAATTATGGTTTAGAAATGAATACAGTGAATAGTAAAAATATTAAAACCATACATACAGTTGGAGGATGACCATTGTATTGCTTCAAGGAGAAGAAGACTAAAATAAAGAAGAGAAAAAAAAATAACAGCTGCCTGCAGCTTGGAGGAAGAAAACAAAAATTATACAGTCATTCTTCATACTCGAATATCAGTCGAACTAGTATTGACTGAATATGTTACAAATCAAGAGTCATCCTGAAAAAAGAAAAGAAGATTAGTTCATTTTTTATACATTTTATGAGTGCGAGGGCGAAGATCATAATTTTTATATTGAGTAGACTTGTTTCTAACACCAGTGTGAGTGCTATCAGAAGGAGCTTGTGACTGTACCGATTTACTTGAACATGAAGATGTTTGTTGGCACTTAGAAGAAGAAAGAATTTGAGGAGATGTGTTACAAGCAGTATCATGAATAGAAACTTGAGTAGGAGAGTGTTGTCTCACAGGAGTAGAAGATGCACTATCAACAGCTGTTTGATCATGTGATGCATTTTTAGAAGAAACTGAAGGATATTGCAATGCTTCATTTCTCTTTTGAAGCTTCAAGATTCTGTTAGTGTGAATCAACATGGGTGAAGCGTGACTGTTATTGGAATCTTGAATTTGAATCAGCACAGGAGAAATTATTTTCTTCACCACGTATGGGCCTTGTACTTTTTTGTTAAACACAGTGGGAAATTTTACATAAACAATGTCATTAACATTGATGTTGGCAAATTTTAATTTTTCCCTCGATTTTTGGTACACTTTTTGTCTAGAAGATTCGTTATTCTTGTAAGCTTGATAGTATATTTTCTCAATAACATCCATTAATTTATGAATTTCATAGGCAGTATTGAGAATTTTCCAGGAAGCTTGAGATTTGTAATTAGCATAAATGTCATTTATCTCTCTTCCAAAATGAAGAAGATTTGGAGTGAATTTTGTGGCTGGATGAGGTGTAGCATTATATATGGACCGGTGAATTTTTAGAGCAGTTGGTACATCACATCCTTGGGAAGCCATTGTATTCACAGACGATTTTATTTGAGAATTACATCGTTCACTTAATCCGTTAGCCTGGGGATGGGCTACAGAACTGTGTTCCAATTTAATGCCAAGCTTTTTATTAAAATAAGAAAACATATCACTAGTGAACTGAGAGCCATGATCAGTGAGAGTTAATTCGGGTTTTCCATGCGTAGAAATGTAATGTAATAAAGCTTTTGTAACAGACTCAGCGCTGATATTATTCAAGGCATATAACTCTAAATGACGAGAAAAGTGATCAATAACGGTCATGACATATTGGCGATTTCTCAATGGGCCGAGTAAATCCATAGAAACTTTTTGATTGGGAGCTGTTGGAAGAGGCGCAGGTAGGTATGGAGCAGTATTTTTTTTATGATTTTTGTTTACTAAACAAATTTCACAAGAGTTAACATAATTAATGGTATCAAAAACAAGGGTTTTCCAGGTAAATCTTTTCTTTAAATTAACAATAGTTTTATGAATGCCAGTATGAGTAACATGAGGAATTCTTAAGGCTTTTGCTCTAAGTGACAAGGGTAAAACAGCTTTATGTAGCACAATATCTTCTGAAGAAAAATGTCCATTGTAGCAAAGTAAATCATTATTTGGATTAATATAGTAACCATTTAAACTTTTAGATTTTTTGTTATTTTTAAGATCTTCATAAATTTTTTTGATTTTTGGGTCTTTTTGTTGTTTAGAGAAAATGGTGTGATCAAGAATTTCTAATAATGGATCTTGATTATTATCATTATTTGGAGGTGAAGAGTCACTTTGAAGATGACATGTGTGGTGCATTTTGTCAACCAAACCACATGGAAAGTGAGGAATTTCATTATGTAAATCTTTTTGATTATCTACGATCGGTAGTGGTTCTTGTGTATAAATAAGATCTGGATTATTATGGAGATCTTCAGTAGGAATGTGAGGTGTTCTACTTAGAAAATCTGCTAAAACATTTTCTTTGCTTGGTACATGTTGGAATGTGTACGAGTATTCTGATAGTTCTAACATCCATCGAGTAGTAATAAAGGCTGGTGATGTAGCTTTTTTATAATTATTAAGAGGTTTGTCGTCGGATAATAGAATAAAGGGTCGACCAAAAATATAGTATTTAAAAGCCGTTATGCCTTTGTAAATGGCATAAAGTTCCAATTTGATGGCAGGGTACTGTCTTTCCGACTGAGATAGAGTTTTGGAATAATAGGAGATTGGTCTAAGTTCACCATCAAATTTCTGCATAAGAACAGCTGATATTGCTGTCTTTGATGCATCTGTATTAACATAGAAGGTTTCATTCCACTTAGGAAGATTGAGCATAGGTTTCTGAAAGAATATGTCTTGTAATTTTTTGAATGCATTTTCTTGTTCAGATTTCCAAGAAAATTTATTTTTAGGTTTGGTGACTTCGATGAGAGGAGTAATCAATTTAGCAAAATTAGGTATAATTGACCTATAAAATGAACATAAACCTATAAAACTTTTCGTTTGCCTCTTGGTTTTAGGGGTTGGAAATGAAGTAATTTTTAAAATGTTACTTGTAATAGGAAGAATTTTATGATCTGTGAGTTGGAATCCTAAAAAGTTAATACTAGTTTGCATAAAGGAGCATGTTTCAGGAGAGAGAATAATGTTGTTAGCAATAAGAGTGTCTAAGAGCTTTGTGAGTTTCATGGTCATTTCTTCAAATGAATTAGCGCCAACTACAATATCGTCTCAGTATGCATAACACGAATCAATTTGAGATAATTGAATAACTGAATCAATTAATTGTTGAAAAGTGCTTGCAGCTGTCTTCAAGCCAAATACGAGACGCAAGTAGGTAAAAATTCCCCATGGAGTAGTAAAACTGAGCTTATCTTGCATATCTTTAGGTACAGCGATCTGCCAGTATGCAGAGGGCAAGTCAATAGTAGTATAATACTTAAATTTTGATAATTGCACCAATAGATTTTGAATTCTAGGAAGAGGATATGAAGATGGTATAATAATAGAGTTTAGCAATCTTAAATCTAGAGCCAAACGATATTTTTGAGGCTTCGACATATCAGTTCTCTTTTTTTTAACAAGAAGCATGGGACACGCCCAAGATGAATTTGATCTCTCAATAATGCCAGCATTTAACATTTGATTAATTTGGTCAAGAGCTTCTTGCTCGAGTGCCTGTGGCACAGGAAAAGGTAGGGTTTTGACTGGATGAGAATTTAGCATAGTAAATTGAGGATTAACCAGGTCGGTATGACCTAAAGTGTCAAGAGATATGGAAAAAGCTAAAGCTTTACTGCACAATAATTTTGTTAAAGATTCTTTTTCAAGAGGAGGCAAGTGTTTTAGATCAAAGTCATTTGGAGACAGTTCTTGAATACGTTTTCCCTTAACCTCTTCAGATGGTAAAATTAAATTGCAATATTCATTTTCAAAATCTAAATCAAAAGAATATTCCTCAATATCCTTCTCATTTACATTGATACATTCACCAATAATTGAATTTTTGTTTAAATGAATGTCCAGCTTTGATATATTCTGACATACAACCAAAAATAAATTATTTTGAATTGAAGATTTGGAATGCAGTGATTCATGTAAAACAAGACCTTTATTTTTTAAAGAAGGTTTGAAAATAAAATATTCAGATGGAGGATTCAAGTACTTAACATGTAAATACACAAAGGAATTAGGAGGGATTAATTCTCTATTGAGTAATTGTACCATATTGGAATTCACCAAAATTTTATTACCAATATTTAAATGAGTTTGCTTTTCACCAACATAACTAAGATCATTAGTATTTTCAGATGTAAGATTTTTGTCAGGCATATTATTATTAGTAGATAAATAGTTCACAACATTACCATAATCAGTTGGAAAATAGTTAGACAAATAAGTAAAACTACCATCAATATAAGGATTATGAAAATTCATAGCAGTGTTAGCAACATTATTTGTAAATAAACCACTATTTTGAAAATTATAATTATAAGGATAGGTTGTAAAATTGTTGACTAATTGTAAATTTGTGTCACCATAATTTGCATATAAATCATCAGTATAAGTACCATTACTTAGGTTATTTGATATAGAATCTTCATAACAAGGCATTTTGTGTACATCTAAAGAATATGGCACATTTGAATTATCATAAGTAAATTCAGAATTCATGAAATAGCAAGTAGGAGATTCGTTATGACTGTGAAAAGGGATATGTTTATCCTTAATCAAGATATATTTAAACGTTGGTGATATGGTTACAGAATGTTTATTAATGAACTCAAATCCAAGTATGGCTTGAAAATGGACATTTTGTATCTTTGTAAGATAAAAGACATGATGAAAAAAGAATTTGTCGATTTTAAATGCTATTTCGATGCATCCTTTGAAAAAAACTTTAGAATTTATAGTAGACACAGACACATTTCTGGATAAGAATTTGTAGTGAAGCCTGGATTTAATGCTATTAAAGCATTCTTGATCCAAAAGGGACAAACTTGATCCAGTATCAATTAACGTTGAGATTTCATTATGTTGTATGTTTATCAGTATGCATGGAAGAACATACGAGTTATTAAAGGAACTGCATATGACATGTCTTTCTTGTACATCATCATCAATTTCTAAAGTTTGTTTGGATGTCAACGAATTATAAGAACATGAAGATTTGTTAAATTTAGGTGTTACAGGGGAAGTTTGGACAGCTGTGGATGATACTAAAGTGATTGAAGGGCTTTTGTCGAATTGTTGTTTGTGTTTGTCACTAAAGTGTCCTGACCCTGAATGAGAATTACGGGAGAGAAGGCGGTCAGTAGAACCAGTCTCCCCTATTTGTTTAAATGATAGACATTGTTTTTATTTTCAGAAGAAGAGGTGTAGTTTTTCCTTCTGTGAGGATTAGACGAAAAGTGAGATGAAGAGTTTTGATTAGAAGCCTTGATAATATTCTTAAATTTGTAGCATGTGTCCATACGATGATTGAATTTTCCACAAAACGCACATTGCACAACATCTCGTTTATGATAAAAGGATGCAGAATTTTTTTTGTGAGAAAATTTGTCGAAGGTGGGTTGATGATAAGGACGTTTCCGATAAAATCTATGTTGACGAAAATTATTTTTATGTTTATCTGTAGCCTCCTGTCTATTTGGAGAAGGAGAATATGTTCTAGCTTTTCTTTTAAAGTTACGAGAAGCATGAGAATTGTCTTTTTGAGTTTGCGAAGGTGAGAAGGTAGTTTGAGAATTGACATAAATTTTATCCTTCGTATGTTTTATAGGAGTCTTATGGAGCACATTATTAGAAACACTAGAATTATCATGGACTTTTTCAGTATCCAAACAATAGGCTTGATTATAATTCTCGTAAGCTTTTTTAGGGGGAGAGTCGTATATATCTTGAAGAAAATTTGCTCGTTCAAGAGCTAAATCAAAAGATGAAATATTTTCTTCTAAAATCTTTTGCTTAATTTGTTTAGGCAAAGCCTCAAGAAAATGAGTGAATTTTAATGAATTGAGAGCAGGAGGATCCAATTTAGGGTATGCAAGTCGAAGTTGTTTATCCAAACGAAATGCAAAATTTTTGACTGATTCGTTTGAATCTAACTTTAAATTTTGCAAGGATTTGAGAGAAACAGCCTTTTTTTGAGGGTAAGAAATAGTCTATAAAAGCTTTCCGAATGTCATGGAAATTATAGTTCTTGAACTGAGACTGTGTTTCAAGAAAGAAGAGTAAGGCGCTACCCTCAAGTTTCGATTTGAAGAGAACAAAAAGTTCCTTATCAGAAAAATTATTTAACTCTTGTATATCAGATAATTGATCAAAGAAGAATTCCACAGTCTGTGGGTTGCCGTCGAACGGCTGTATTGCAATATTTAATTTGGACTTGGGAGGCATGATGAGATAATTAAAATGAGAGCTCAATAAATGACAGGTTAAATTTTCTTATAGACTGGTCACATAATGAATAATATATAAATTGACCCATTATTTAAAATATTGACGAATTTCATCTACGTTATACATCATTTTTATATATTAAGAAGAAGAATAAATATATGACGAAGAGAAGAAAAATACCAACATATCTTTCTTAGCATCAGATCAAAAGAACATGGCCCAAAAATTTTTATGTATATATATGTCATATCGCTCAAAACATATGTTCTTATATTTATGACAAGAGAATAATTTATATTAAAATAATCAATTATATTTACCAGCACCTTCGTTAAATATTATATAATATTAGTTATATATATATCATGGCAAGAAAAATATATCGATAAATTATGTTATAGAAAATCTACTGCTCCAAAAAAATATTATTTCAGCATAAAATGAAAATATATTATGCATTCATTTATTACACCACACTCAATAAAATATAAATATAAAATATTGATCACTGCATAAAGACCCGATAATGAAGATATAATTTATTTTTTTTGTTGAATATATATATATAAATAAAGAAAACACAATATCATCTAATAATTGTCATGTCTTGAAGAATATTAATGGATTCAAAGAGGTACATGGTGCCAGAAGAAAAATATTGGTTCAGAAGGAAACACGGCACCAAAGAAGATTGAATCTGTTGTGTTTTCTAAAGGAGATTGAAGCTGTTATGTTTGGGGAAGAGAGATGATGAGAACACTTATTTTTTTGTTTCATCTCAAATATAGGCTATGTGATCGTAATAATGGGTAAAGGACATTGCATTGGATGAATGCCAGCAAAAGACCCAAAAGGCAACCATTATAGTTCTTAATAGTGAATCCTTAACTATGATAATGATAACTCAACGTGAAATTATAAAAATATAAAAATAATAAGAAGAAAGTTACCTGGAATTCTTGGCTTATGACGATATATTCCAGACGATGAATAAATTGACTTTTGACACATTAAAAATGAAGAGAAAAATTTGAAGAAAAGAACATTTTTATTTATTCATTACTTGTGCAATATGTCGTGACTTTTATATTTCAATATATTCACTTCATAAAGAAAATACTTCACATGGATGACACACAGGAATAAACATATTCATTTCACATAATTTATCTTTATACGTACATATTCTCTTTGACAACTATTCTTGATCAATCATTTTTTTAAAGATGCGAAGAACAAATATTTTTAAGCAATATGAAACTATATCAACTCAATAGAGAATACATTTGAAATCACAAAGAGAATTTTAATACTTTCCTGTGGGATCCCGTTTTATGCAATAAATAATCATTTTACACGTATGAGCGATTTTATGAAATTGAGAAAGAAGAGGCTGTGATGTTTTACTCACGAAGAATACTTTGCACATAATCTTCGGAGGAAAAATGATTCAATTGATAAAGATGATATGGAACAAACTTGGTGAACTTGATAATGAATTTGACGAGAGCCTTATGAAGATATATTTAACTGATTCTCAAAAACAATCCGTGAGAACATATTGAGTGGCCGGCATAGAACAACGGCCAAAGAAAAACAGACTCTGTTGCGGGGAAGAGAAGCCTTGCTCCTCGCAGCATTACGACAATTCGGCGGTTTTCGTTCCATCTTACGGTGGATCATCCGCTCAACCTCCCCGGCACCTGCTCAACTCAATCGGTTCCGCTCCACTGAACTGGCGACGCAGAGAGAGAGGAGAGGAGCGAACAAGGGTTACTGTAAACCCGGAATACGCCAAGTTGGCAACGTTCGAATGGGGAAAGCGAGGAAACAGAGGCCAAGCTACGTTTCAAAGTATGGTGAAATATGAATTTAATAAGGAAAACATGATAAACTCTTAAAGAAGGAAAGCCAAAGCAGGTGGCCAGGCACTTAACTGCCTAAACCACGTCACTTGCGGAATTTAATTTGATAGGCCAAGGGGAGGGCCAGATTAACCGGAAATACCACCCATAAAACGATCGAGATAATTCTAGAAGCTTTCTAAACCGGAAGGAATGAATTCAAACAAGATTTTACCGGATTAGAACATTCGATAAGCTACGTAAGGAAGAAAAATTTACAGGCGACGATATCAAAAGAAACGAAATCGAAATAATATTTAAATTGAGAACATTAATAAAAAGGAGATGATAGGAAATAAAATAGTTAATAAAATTGAATTAAAACAAAAATATGGGGGGGTTATCGAGTAACCACCACAGTGACCGTCATTTTTAGGTAGATTTCGTATGAAATACTATCTATTGCGGTCGCTTCTATGTTGGAATTTCTTGAAAATTTTTGCAGATCTACACCGATCATCACTCCTAGACCCCATAACTACCATCAGTAAAACAGTTTATCTTATCTATCTATATATATATCCCTTTTTTATGGACACGATACCTTCTACAATTCTGTTCAAAACAAATAAAGGGGGATAAAATCTCGATCAAGTTTGTTAATGGGTAAAATGGGATCTAAGGAGTAAATACAGGCAGGGTTTTTGTGAAAACCGAAAAAAATTCCATAACTTCTTAATTAAAATAGATATCGAATCAGTTTAAAGTTAATATTATTTCTTAAAAAAGGTGCCAAAAGTTTGTACATGGCAGATATTTGATAAAGACTAGTGATTTCTTAAAAATGGGCTCAAGGGTGAAAAAAATACGGTTTTTGGTAGGAAAAAATTCATAACTTCGTTAATTTTCAAGATATTAAATCCAATTAAATTTATTATAAATCTTATAATATTATTTAAAACTTTTGTATTTACAAGTTTTTGATAAAAACAACTTTTACGCAAAAAAGAAAAAAAGGGAGCGGGGGTGGAAGTAGAAAAATAAATCTGTAACTTCGTCATTTCTTAAGATATCAAATCCGATTAAATTTATTATACATCTTCTTAATAATATCTACAACTTTTATACTGAGAAGTTTTATAGGAGCAGTACTTATAGCAAAAACAAATAAAAAAAATAGGAGTTAAGAAAAAAATTCAAATCAAAACTACTTATATTCTGACTCATTTTTTAATTCATTTTACTCTCAAACACAGTGGCGTAGCTACGGGGGGGGGGGGGGGGGCAAGGGGGGCGGCCGCCCCGGGCGCCGAGGTTAAGGGGCGCCAAATGGAGAGAGGTTTAAACCGAAATTGTTTTACATATTTTAACAATAAACAAAAATTAATGAATTTTTTTATGTGTGTTAATGTATTCTTTAGTAAAATATTTTATTACATCCAATTAATGAAGAAAGGAAAATTTTATGTAAATATTTCTGGGGATGGCTCTACACAATCGGTAACGAAAATAATTATGTTTCTGAATTGAGACACAAAATGATTAGGGATGAAAATAGGAGTGCCAAATTCAGAGGAGCTTTAAACCGAAATTATTTCACATATTTTGAAAATGAATAACAATTGTTAACGTCTTTTGTGTGTATGTTAATGTTTTGAAGAAATTCGGTGAAGGTGGAAGGAATGGCGAAATTCATAATTGTCAGTCGCTGATGGAGGCTTTTATAAATGTCTAACATGAAATAAATGTTTCAAAAAGCCGATTGTAGACTTGAAATCACATTTCTGGTATCAAGAGCATTTTTAATTTGTAGCTAGCTGACCCAAATGAACCGCGAATGATTAAAACCTCTATTCAAATTTAAATTAATAAAAGAATCTTTCAAAATGAACCTTTGGGATGGGTCTCCAGTGCCTTCGACCTTCAACAGCATAGAACACGTATTTTACGCAGCCAAGAATCAATCATTAAAAACATGCATTCAAATTTATTTCTGTCAAAAGTCTCAAAATTTATTTCTGTCTCTGAATCTCCGGAATGGATGTGCGCTGCCTATGTCACCGTGTAGAAGGCGTACTGCGCACGTGCAAGAGCATCTGGTGATAATCGTTAAATGAATTGAAAGAAAGAAAATTCCCTTTAAATAGGTCCCATGAAATCTCATATAAAATGCCCCTGGTGGTGGAAGATAGAACTAAAACCTGTAAGACAATCGAAAACTAAGTTGAGTGAGAAAAACCCACTGGAGTGTTCGGACGGAAAAAAATATTTTTAGTTCTGTTTTTTATGGATGTTCGTTTCTGTATGTTTCTCTCGTATGCAGGGCTGCCACAGGCGATTTAAAAAAAAAAAAAGTTCTAATCGGTACCTCTTTCCCAAAACAGAAATCCTTACACACACTTTAATAACATTTAAAATAGAAATAAATGTGAATATTTATATTAGAAAAATACTCGTGCGAACAGAAAACAAAAATAGTCGACTGTGCAGCTTTTGCATATGGGGTTTCTCTCTTTTGTATACTGTCGCCATCAATTAAAAAGAAAAAAGTTACCGAGATATTTTTTAAAAATATGTAATTTGTTTTATATATATGTGCTTTGAAATTTTCAAATTGAAATTTTAATTAATTTTTTCTTTTTTCGCTGATAAGTGAAAAATTTTAATTTCTTTCGAATGGAAAATCAAATTCAGAAAAGTGTGCGATTTTTGCTATTTTGCGGAGAAAAAATCGCATTTTTGATGAATTTTTAATTAATATTCTCGACTATAAGAAAAAAGAAAATAAAAATTTGAGTCTTCAAATTTTTATTTTCAAATGCTATCCTAATGGATAGCATTTGCCTTGCACTACCCTTACCCAAAATTTCAAAGTTCTATGTGCAGTAGATATTTTTAGTCCTCTCCATCATACACATGGACACACATAGATTGGTTTTCACGTTGATTTTTTACTGTTCTTAGCATTCCATATAAATATTTAAAATGAAAGCTTCTTTAAACCAATGCAAAAAGTATTTAGCTGAAAGAACCATAAGAAAAGGTATCATTTCTTCCTCATGGAAAACTCCATTTTTCCACGAAATTGTCATTGAGAAAACCAAATAATGAAATGTGAGCGACCTACCCCAAATTTTTCCTACTTAAATTGTATAAAAAAACGAAAGTAGGACTTTTCAGTCTTCGACCATAGTACGACCACTACAAACATCTGTTTTCGTCGTTTTAAAGCTTCAATTTATTTTACATATACTTAAATTCAGCGTATATGCATTAGAGAAAACTAAATCTATCTATGTAAATTATGGGAATGACTGGGAGATCAATGGAATAAAATAATTTGACTCGGGAACGCTTGGTCCGAACACTTTCGTCATTGCATCTTACAATCCTCTCGGTGAATTCGATTGGAGGTCTTACGACTTATTTACGGCAATTTAAGGTCCCACATGGTCGTAGGTTATGCAAGCTTATCAGAATTGCCAAATCTAAACTTTTTTGTTCCAGTTCATGCAAATATGTTGAGGCTTGTAATATTTTCCAGTAGGGTGCGAAGATGTCAATTTGCGAGAAACGTTTAGTTTGATTGGTTATTTAGCTCTTTATGACATATGTTCAAGATCCGCACGATTCCTGGAATCTTAAACATACAAAGATTTAGCCACAAACGAAAGAAGAATTGCCTAAACGTCAGTATTTTCCATCTTAGGGTACTCTCTGATTTTACTGGTGAACATAATAAATGTCATGCTGAAAAACAAAATTCAAGGAGTAAAATGGGTTTTGAGAAAAATAATTTATGGATTTTAATTTTAATTTTTGAATTTCAAAAGGATTTTAGTTTTTATCATTTTCATCTATAGCATATCTCTTTCTATATTGATATCTGATCTTTGTTATGCGACTGAGAATATGTTGAGGGTTTATTAAGATCTCAAACAAATTCGTTGGATATCTTGATTTACCCTATGAATTCGAGTCCTTTTATTGTTTTCCCTTACATCTTTAAAAATGGATGCGTATAGCAATTTGAAATTCTAGGGTGATTGCAGTTTTCAATCAGGAGATTTTATTACCATAATTGGACGTACCATAATTTAGTAGTTTTAGTAAATGTGTTTTTTCCCAAATTTATTATCTTTGTCGCTATTCCTATTATAGAGCCAGATTACCGCACAAGACTATATCTCCTTGGATGGACCAAATGTTGCTGAGGGCTCTAATTTAATAAAATGATTTTTTTAAAAAATGTCTTAAAATTGTAGCTTCGCATTATATTTTCAAAGACAAAAATATATTTTGATTAATTTTGAAACCGTAACGTAATATCTAATAACAATCCATTCCTTATCCTCTACAGCCCCCCCCCCCCCAAAATGTATATGAACTGTAAGGTGCCCTCAAACAGGTGCTGGGTCATGGGCCCCGCACAACCTTAATCGGGCTCTGCATCCCACATGCTTAAAACGTCATAAACATATCCGTGAACGTACCGCTAAGTTTTTGAAATCCCCATTCAAAATCAATATTGACGAAAATTGGAAATCTTCAGAAATCCGGTTCTATGCATTTTAGTTTAGTGTATGAGTAAAATAGCCAAATCTTTAAAAACAAGAAAAAGTGAAGATGCCTTTTCCTCCCAGTACAAGTCAAAAAGACTATTTTGTTTCTTCCGAAAAAAAAAATATATTTTGGGAGGGGGGGGGGGGCGCAAAAATTAATCCTGCCCCGGGCGCCAAAAAACGTAGCTACGCCACTGCTCAAACACATCCAATTGGAAGGTTCTTTTATTTAGGAACTATAGAATGTGGCATATTGGCAGTTTTGTGATAAAGGGAGAATGTATTTCAAACAATGCTGTCAAAGTGGGCATTTCGAACAGAATTCCCCGAAGCGATCATGATTGAAAAATTGAAAAAGTATTTAAATAACCAATTGCTTATTTTCCTAATTCATTTTTAAAGCCATTTTTGCCCTCAAACACTTTCAATTGACAGGTTCTCTTATTTCGGAAGTGTATAATTTGCCATATTGGTCAGTTTTTTGATAAAGGCTGATTATATTTTTAAAAAAGCCGTCATAGTGGGTATTTCGAACAAAATCTTCGAAGTAATAGTGATTAAAGAAATAAAGATGAATTCAAATAATAAATTGATTAGTTTATGACTGATTTTTAAATTCAATTTTGCTCTCAAACACATTCAATTGACAGTTTCTCTTATTTAAAAACTATACGTAGTACCGTATTCGTGTATTTTTACATTTAGAATAAATTTCAAAAAATGCTATCAAAATGGGCATTTTGAGCCGCATTTCGCTTAAGATGATTAAGATAAAACGAGCTCTTGCAGAAAAATGAAATTAGAAATTCTTCAAAAGCGGCAAATAAAATTGTTAAACTGGGTTTATCTATAACCATCTTTCATTTTTTGTTGTTGAAATGAACACTTCGCATGTTGAACTTCGAAATCTTCCTGCGCCTATAGGCCAAGCAGACAGGGATTTTTATGATTATAGCCTATTAGGAAGTGGGTTAAAGATCAATTACAAAATTCCATCTTTACGTACAAATACCAAGATGAGATCGATAAAAGAGAATTAAATAAAAAGTATTCTCACACACACAATAAATTACATGTAATGTTAAAATATAATAAAACATCCTATACATTAAAACAGTGTAATAAAATATATGTAAAAACACATAAAACAAAGATGAAATTTTTTTATCGATTTTCACTCACTTCCAGATAAATTAGAATTATAAAAATTATGTCCACAGGTGCGTTTCTGATGATATATTTTTAAAAATAGAAGCTCTTTAATAGAAGATAAAACAATTTTTTATAATAAATTATGCAGTTCTTTAAATAATATAAATTTATTTATATTATTTAAAGAATAATTAAATAATAATATATTATGATATTCTCTTTTTGTATTAGCGGCATTTCTAAAGTATTTCTAAAATATATATTTGCTTTTTTTGAAGTTTAAAGTCTTACCCAGAACCATCCATCTTCACTAAGATTTTAACACATTAAATCTTAAAATATTTTAGAATTACTTTGGCTACTAAGAAAAAAAAGAGAAGCCATTTAAGATGAATACACAGAAAAAAGAATTTAATAAATATTTAATTTTCTGATGGTATATTTAAAAAACAAAAATGCACATCACGCTAAATGGTTTAATATTTGTGAAAATAATTTGAGACTACACTGACCATACCCTTAATTTTACAAAAAAAAAAAAAAAAAAACCTTCTTACATTACTAAAAGTTGTGTTAAAAAAAAAAAAAAAAAAAAACAAAAAAAAAAAAAAAAACATTAATCTTGTAAATGGTTTTAACCTTCAGAAAAAAATGTACCTATTTTCAGAGCCCTCGCTGAGGTGTGGATCTCCCACTACCCCCTTAAAACGTTCACGAATGCTGCTACGCTTGGCAAATTTACAAGCTTAGTTGGAAAATATATTTAAAACTTGATAAAAAACTGTAATGCACTTTCTATCTTTGATAGACTTGGCAAAAGTTGCAAATCTACCTGGGACTATTATTAATTTTTTTTTTTATAAATAAAAATTACATTAGTTTGTCTAATTAAGGTAACACTTGGCAAACGTCCTCTCTCCCGTAAGGTGACTTAGCGATGACCTTGGCTATTATCCGATCAAAACAAAGAGTTCTAAGTAATCGCAACATGCTATGTTAAAGAATGTAGGTAATCCATCCGTCTATCTATTGCTTAGAATGCTGGCTACAAATCACGGTTTGATTGCCACTTCAAGTTAAGAGTGCGTCATTTGTCGGATTTCCATTTGAACAGGTGTACAGGTTTCTGTAGTACTTGTATACAAATGGTGACGCTATCCACTTATAGTTTAATATTTTGCTAGTTTATTTTTCAACACTTGCCCAGTTCTTGATTCAATATTTTACTAATTTCTTTATCAACATTTAATCCTTTGAGCTTTGATGGTTGAATTTTCTACCACTTAATTTTAATTTCAAAATGTCACAATAGCACCGGAATATTCGACCAAATTCATTTGCAAAAGGTTTAATATGCATTTTTTTTTTCGTGTATATTGTAAACCGATTTTTTTCTTTGCAAAATACTGGTGCCAATACGACATTTCGAATTTTTAAGAAATTTACCCACCAGACCTCAAAGGGTTAACCACTTCTTGATTCGGAATTTAACAGTTAATTTCAGTACTTTATCAATTCATCTTCCGACATTGAACCAGTTCTTGATTCAATATTTTACCAGTTTCTTTTTCAATATTTTTCCAATTCATTTTTCAACGTTTCACTAGTTCTTGGTTCAATATTTTACTAATTTATTTTTCAGCATGTATTCAGGTTTCGGTAAAGTATTTTTTTAGTTTATTTTCCAACATTTAACCAGTTTTTGGTTCAATATTTTACCAGTTCATTTTCTAGTATTATTTAACAGTTCATTTTCCGACATTTAGCTAATTCTTAGTTCAATATTTTACTAAATTTTTTTTCAACATTTAACAGTTCTTGGTTCAACATATTGCAATTTAAAGATTCGATCTAAAAGAAAATTTTGAGTTTAATATTGTATAAGTTCATAGTTCATGTAATCGAATTTCATGGTTCAATCATCAAGCCATTGTAGCAATTTTCAGTATACTGTACTGATACTCAAAAATTTTGTTCGATCTAGCACGCAGTTTTTAACAATTTATTTCACTAAAATAGTTTTTAGATGTCTGGAAATTATATTTTTCAGTTAAAAACAGAAATTATGTATGCATCTGTGACACTATCGGTAGAATCATAATGCAGGAGTGTGAAGTTTAATGAATTCATTATTATTCTAAACAAAACCTGTAACTCGTTTTCATTGTTGTTATAATTCAGCGGTCTTCGGGTGCACTTGTGACAACTGACTATTTTTCTTTGTCTTTTACGCAGCCTCTTTAAATTTCTATAAATAAATGCATATAGAATCACGGATACAGAATACTGGTTTTGATATAAAATGCAAAATTCTCAGTTTCTTCAGTTTTTTTAAAATAAAATCTGCTGCGACGAAATGATAAAAGACTCGCTTCTAGTGATTTTTTTTTTCTGGGGCATTACTTTAAATATTTGTATCGTTAATAAACCTGAAAAACTTTGTATCTCTTTGCACATACAATTTTTCATAAATATATATCTATATGTCTTCAACGTCTAGATGTTTATGAAATTTCTTACGATTACGGAATGTGTGTCACACGCAAATATATAAATAATTATGTGGGCATGTTAAGGAGGGCTTGCACTAGAATACAATTATGAAATTCATAACAATAATAATAATAATAAAGGTTGGTTACCCTGAAGTAAATCAATATATTTGTATTTTTTTAAACTTTTCTTTTGTTTTCAGGAAGAAAGAACAAGTTTGCCTCCGCCTTATAAAACAAACTGTATAGATTACATAACGAAGTGGAAGGAAAATGGCGGCATAGGACCAGTTATAAAAAAGGTAGCTACAGCATGTTAAATAATTCACTGCTGATAATTGACATGCACATTATACTTAGAATATTATTTTTCGAATAAAATTAATGACACTTTCAGAACCCAGTTCTTTAAGAATTTTAAATAACATTTTATATCGAAATCCATATTTAGACAAATTTTTAAAAATTATAAACTTTTCTACCAAAAATAAAACCGACTTCAAAACCTATTTAAAGTAAAAAATAACTTTTTATACATAATATTAATAAGAAATTAAATTAAGAGCTTAGTATTTACCATGCGTATTATTATATTTATGTACATTAATTTAATTTTTTTGGAGTCGGTGCCAGCCAAGCCAAGTTGCATGTAATTTTCCTATAGGCTAATTCCATGGGTTCTGTAGTGTAAGTCACATAACTTATTAATTGCTATGCTTGTTAGCCACTGTTATTTTCGAAAAGTCTGCTTGGCCTTATTCAATTAATGAGAATGTGCCAAAAAATTAATCACATTTTTTTTTTGTTCTATAATACTGGTAGCCAAAAATCGTAGCCTGTGACTTACACTACAAGTACTCATGGAAATAGCCTATAGACGCACATCCAAGTATCTACCCGTCTTTTTTTTACAATTTAATATTTAATTTTATTATTTTTAACACTTCTTCTGATGTTATAAATGTGTATTTTCAAATGAGATTAGCAACTACAATTATGTGTCCTTAATTAATAATTAATATGAAATTAATGCGTTTATACAAATATCCTTCTATAGTAAAAAAAACTAGCCTTAAAAGGAATAACTCTTGGAATGATGCTGATGTGGAAGATTTCCGGAACTAACGAATCCGGGTTGTCCACTCCTTCCATGAGTCTAATATTCCAATCAGGAAAGGGCTCCGTCTATGCATCGCCATATGGGTTACCATAAAGAGAGGAAAGGTTACCATCGCCAACAATCGTCAAGTTTGTCGCCAGCTTGGCGATATATCGCCAAATTTGGCGACCAAAATTAGTTGTCAAAAGTGACGCCAACTTGGCGATAACTGTAATATTTCGCCAATTTTTTAATTTCTTTACAACATCAGTCGTTTGATACATCATTTGAGAGGTTTGCAACTGCTTATTCATTTAAAGCAGGTCTTGTGTGTTATCCCCCATTCTGCTCCCCAGGGGGGACACATTTTTAATTTCTTTACAACACCAGTCGTGTTACACAAGATTTGAAAGGTCTGCAACTGCTTATTCATATTATGGATGTTTAGTGTGTCACCCCCACACTCTGCTTTCCCCAGGGGAGGTCACATTTTTAATTTCTTTACAACACCAGTTGTGTGACACATCATTTGAAAGGTCTGCAACTGCTTATTCATATTACGGATGCGTTGTGTGTCATACCCCACTCTGCCCTCCAGGGGGCACATTTTTAATTTCTTTACAACACGAATTGTGTGACACATCATTTGAGAGGTCTGCCACTGCTTATTCATATTATGGATAACTTGTGTGTAACCCCCCCCTCCTCTGCTCTCAGAGGGGCGCATTTTGTAATTTCTTTACAACACCAATTGTGTGACACATCATTTGAAAGGTCTGCAACTGTTTCATTTTATGGATGTCTTGTGTGTCACCCCCACTCTGCCCCCCAAGGGGGCACATTTTTAATTTCTTTACAACACCAGTCGTGTGACATCATTTGAGAGGTCTGCAGCTGCTTATTCATATTATGGATGTCTTTTGTGTCGCCTCCCCCTCTGACCCCCAGGCGGGCACATTTTTAATTTCTTTACAACACCAGTCGTTTGACACATCATTTGAAATGTCTGCAACTGCTTATTCATACCATGGGATATTGGCGAGCGCAGCAAGCAGGGGTAGCCAATAATTTGGAATCGCGAAGCGATTATGCGGCGGGTTGGCGAGCATAGCGAGCAGGGGGGCGGGGCCCCCCTAGTTATGTAAAAAAATCGTAGCTAATCGCAGATGCAGGATGCTGTCCGAGTTGACTTATTGAGAATTGGATTTTTGTTTCGTAACTTTTTTGCTGATCCTTGTTACGATTTAAATTGGATAATTAATTTTTAATTTTAAACTTGTCTGGCTGGCACCTACTCTAAAAAATCAAATTAATGTACATAAATATAATAATACGCATGGTAAATACTATGTTCTTAATTTAAGTTCTTATTACTATTATTATGTAAAAAAAAATATTTTTCACTTTGCAGTAGGTTTTGAAGTCGGTTTTATTTTTGGTAGAAAAGTTTATTTTTGTCTTTTTAGTTAAAAGTTAACGATTTTTGCATTATTATTATTTTTTTTTAAATGGAAATTGCTGACTTTCTCGCTTGAAAAAGTATTACTCGTTGGATATTGACAATTAAAAGAGCTTTGTGTGACGAAAATGGTTCTACGAAACAGAGAAGGGAGGCCCAATAACTTATCAAAAGATGACCGGGAAAAGTCTAGAGAGTAAAAGACGTGAAAAGCGTTTCATCAAATGTCTTGTCATCAATGAAATTTCTATAGTGCCAAAAGATAAGTTTTGGCACATCTTATTTAATGCGATTTTGTGCATAGAAAGTGTTTTTATGAAATAAATCTTTTATGGCACCCACATTTTACGTTACAATATGTTGTAGCTAATACATTTCTGTTTCACTAGAGACGTTTCCGTGAACTTAATTACGGAAGATTAGAAAATAGATTTTCATTCACATCTAATAGTCATAGTTAATGCGTCATAATCGGTCTACACGTTACTAATTAACGTACTTTAGAGGGCATAGTACAGCAAAATATAGAATTTTTATAAGCAAATTATGATATTCTCATTTCTTTTAAATCATATTAGTTGTTAGTATCGTCCATTTTTCCTTTTTCTCGGGTAATCTTACTAAAACTCAAGATCTTCATTTAAGTACTGATCTTTCTTCTCTTTGCTCCCATTGCTGGATAAATTTTAGAAGGCTTCATAGTTGCGAATTCACTGAGATTGGAAATTATGGTTTACTGCCCAAGGCTTGACTAAGGCTATGGAGAACCCTGGGGCAAACATTATTCTGGGGGACCCCTTCTATCGATCTTTAAAAAAAAATTGTGAATAATGTAGAAGTGGTTAGTAAACTGCATACGTATTGTATGTATATATAGATTTTGTACTCTGTAGAGTTCACATCTGTATACAAAGTGTCTTAAATAGATAGTCACAACTTTAAGAAAAAATACTAGCAGTATAATTGTAGAAATAATGATACATTTGTTGACAGAGGTATCTCTTTGCAATTTTTCTACTTAGCTTATCTACGTACGTTGTAAGATGTCTAAAAGAAAATGTCCCAAATTGTTTATAATTAATGATTTTAACTTGTCACGTTATCAGGAAAACATTAATAAAAACTTTCTTTTGAAAACAATGCAGTACTAAGTTGTTATAATAAAACTTTCATCATTATTTTTTGTTTTGAAGCAGTTTGTCTTTTTTGCATAAATGAATGGAGCCAAGAAGGGATCCCTTGTCCTTGCTCATGCTCAATAATTAACAGAAGCACTTGTCAAACCCTTTTTCATACTTAAAAACATATTAACCTTTTTTGGTGCTCGTCAGAGCATTTTTTAATACTAGTCATTTAATTTTTTGATAAAAAACTGAAGATTTTCTAATATCGTAAAAAGAAAAATAATTGCTGCTGTCAAAATTTATAAAATGATAACAACAGCATAAAATTTTGTATCAGAATAATTAAAAAAGTCATTGCATTGCCATATAAAATGCATGATATGAAAAATAAACCATGGATTCGAACGAAAAAAGTACAGAACTTTATTAAAAGAATTAAAAGCCATATCAATTAAATACCTTCAAGGTAATTTCTCGAATGAAACATTCAAAACTAGAAAAATTCTAGAAATTGAATAACAATTAACATAAAAATATTTCCGAAAGAATAATAATTTAACACAAAAGCATTTCTAAACAAAACGAACTTACATCCAACGGGATTTGAACTCTCTACCCGCTGCCGAGCAACTAAATGCCTTATCTCGAGAGTCCTAGTTTAACCCCAGAGATGCTGCAAATTTTGCTATAGTACCTATATAAATACCAGTATAAGTCTTGTGCTGTCATCAAAAGCTCCGATCTGATTGTTTTATTTTTTATATGCCTGGCGGCTATTTTCCTACTTTTATTTTAGCTACCCGAAACAATCGCCAAATAGGTTTCCTTCGCCATAATTTAATTTTAAATATAAAGCTGTCACTAGCTTTATTTAAAATTCATGACTTTCATTAAGGGTGTTCTTAACTGCTTCGCTCAACAAGCGCAAAACATTTTGACACATTTACAAATTCATTTTTTAACAGAAAGTTATAAAACTGGAATGACTGACTATGGAAGCGATTTTGAATGGAACTTATTTTTCCATTTTATGATAATTAAATTACCTAGCAGTTCTAAGCTATTTTGATGACGTAATCACCCGTTTTCTTCCTGCTTTTCGACCGGTTTTTCTGCTTTCATCGGGAAATGTACTCAAACGTGTCAAATTTGAAGGCTTGTTAAGAAAAATCTATTGTGTTTAAAAAAAAAACAGAAAATTGAGTGCAATTAGGCAGTTTCTGATTAATAACACCTGCTATTTTTTTGCATTTCCGAACAAAAATAAATTAAAGCATGTGTCACAAAGTTGTCCTTTTTGATTTAAGAACACCCTTAAAAACACATAAATTAAAAATACATATATCAGATACATTTAACTTGCACGTTTTTCTTTCATTTTATAAAAAATACTATAAGTAAATAAATAAAGGTACTTTTTCAGTAGTTGTACATAACGAAAAGTTCTTGGCAGGAAAAGAAGTTTGGCAACGTATATTCTGGCAACCTATTTACTATTTCATATACACAAGCATTTTTTTCTCATGCGATAACAATGTATTTAAGGTACTACTTAATTATCCCGTCGACCAAAGAACGATAGACAAACTAAGATTATATGCCAATAATGGATGAACATAAATGTTACACTTTCTTGACAATAAACCCGCTACATTTGTTTGTTAAGTGATCAAATGATTTTAATTCGATGATTTATTTATATTTTTATGAATGTTTTACTAATTTATTTGTTCTTTTGTTATTTAATATAAATTTTATGCCAATAAGCCAATAGCTCTTGATATTAATTGAGAAAAATATAATATGTATTTTATTAAAGTTACTTTACGGTTATATCCGCCGACATTATTTGGCTAAATAAAAAGCATTTAACTCCTTACAAATTTCCGCTAACATTGATATTTTTGGTACTTACGTATTAATGCCACCACAGTAGAAGTTGTGCTAATACGCCAATAAAGAGCGATCTTGTTGTTCGTGCCTTTTTAGTGTTTTTTTTTTTTGCTCATTTTGACGTCATTTTTAGTACTTTAGTACATTTTAAGCCTATTTTTGACGCCAAATTTTGTGCGCGTGCGAACAAGATTGCTCTTTATTGGCACATTAGCGCAACTTATGCTGCGGTGGCGTTAATACTTAAGAACCATATTTTTTATACTCCTTAATAAATTCTAATATTACATTTAAAATACTTCAATGTTATTAACATATGCGGTATCTTACAAATATCTCTTTATGGTTTGATTTAATAAATTCTGCATTAAAATATGAAAACTTTTATTAGTATTCTTTTGTCCGAAATCACCTGAATAAATCAAATTTTATATTTGGTACATCTCGACGTCATAACTAAACGTCATCATTAAAATAATCCTTTTCGTTAATGACTTTTATTTTTTTTTTAAATCTAAATTCATTAATTTTCTAAACTTAAATTTTTTTAATGTCAACATTTTTCTTTTTGAGTAATTGGCGAATAGTTTGTCGATTTCTATAAATGGGTGAAATTGGTCGACCTGATAATCAAGTAGCACCGTATGTAATGTAAATAAAATAGGTATGAATTTTTGGCACAGATGTCATATACGCACTACGTTGGCGAATATTTTTTCTGACGCCAATGTCATATGCGCATCGGAGTATTTAACTGAATCCAGAGTGTCATTATTTTGCTTGATATGGCAACCCGGATGTTGTTCTTTACTTATTAATAAATAATTTATTTTTATTTTTTTAAATATATAAATTGTTTTGTTCTACAGTTATTAAACAAACCTTTTTTTATTTATTGTAATTACCTTTAAAAAATATATATGTAACTGGTATTCCAAAACGAGATTTTCGCCAAATTGGCTTTAGAAAAAAATTAACGCCAATGTGATTCGTATATGACATTTGTGCCGCATTTTAATATAGAAACAGAAATAATTCGTACGACAATAAAAATTAAAGTTCATCAGGTTTGTTTTCAGAGCTATTTATATATTTTGGCATCATACCCTCCCTTTTTGAAGCCAAAATAGCACCAAGCTTTGGCAAACAGATGTATATTAATCAGACATTCATAAAATAAGTAATAATTTAACTGACCTAGAATCATTCAAAGTACCTTCAAAAAAAGCTGACACATTCTCACTTCACAATCATCATGGAGCGCCCGACTCACCGCTCTTGTGTTGCGCCAAACCGGATTTCTTACCGGTACGCTCTTACCTTACGTCTCAAAGGCTCAAATAAATGTTTATAAAAATTTAAAACCATATTTTTACGCTTATCTTTTAAATGTCCTGTAGATTTTTCCATTCATGTCTAATTATTCATAAAATAATAACTGTGAAAAATATTGGTATGAACGTTTGTACTTAATACCTTTACATATCTTTTTGTCTTGTACAATTAAAAAAAATAAAATTAATGTCAATCTTGTGTTAAATCAGTCTTTGAAATAAAATATTACGTGATGGAAAAACACGGTTACGCCGCTTTAGCGGTTAAAAAAATTTGCTATTCGGTCTTCCGGCGCCATTTTTTATCAGAACAGGATCACACCAATGAGAACAGGATAATGAACTTTTCCGCAAAATCATGCCCTGATCGCCTAAATTTGTTGATTTCATCATATGGACCTTCAGATAAGCAAGTAAATAAAATTATGAATAAAAGTATCATATTACAATGGCTAGCATAAATTTAAGAGAGACTAAACTTTTTGCCAGAGGCGGCTTTTAACTTAAATAAATGAGAATTTAATAAATAAAAAAAAATATTTCACTTAGCTCGTCAAAATAGTGAATATTATGATACATGAAAATAACAACAAATAAGTAAATAAATATATATAGGACACTTGCACCATAAAATTTAACTAATAATAACACATTGCTCAGTGGTGCACAAAACAGGAATTTTAATATACATTGGTACAATTAAAATAAAATAAAACTTTCAACGTTTCGCGCCGTCTTCTGTGGGCGTCTTCAGGAAAATATGATAATGGTATAGGATTACGTTTGCATCTTGATCGAGAGATATATTTCTACTAAATTAAAATCATTAAAATGTAAATGAATTAAAATTTTTAAAAATGTTGCCACTTACACGTGAATAAAAATTAAAATATTGCAAGGAAATAAAAATTTTAAGATTTTATGATATTATGCCATATCTTTGGTATATTGTAGGATAAATTATCATTATGTGGTTTATTCTCTCGTGCTATGATTTCGATAGATTCTCTTATTTAATTATTCTTATTCAATTCTTATTCTTATTTAATTTAAAACCTGAATGTTGGTTCCGTTATGTTGATGATGTTTTGGAACCACAGTTTGGCTGATTTATATGTTTTTCTACAAGATATCAATAAATTAAGCAATAGTATTAATTTCACCCTTGAAGTCGAAGAAAGCGCCACCCTTTCATTTTTAGATGTTCAAATTAATAGATGCAATTCAAGTTTAAAATTTTCAGTTTATAGAAAACCAATAAAAGAAAATACAGCTATCCCATTTTCAGCCAACATGCCTTTCGAATACAAAATATCTGCTTTCAGGTCATTTATTAAAAGAGCTTTTATGATTTGTTCAGATGACACATTAAATAAAGAAATTGATTTTATACAGAAAATAGCTTTTGATCATGGTTTTCCAGCAAAATTTGTAAATAAAATAGTTCAACAGTATAATACTCCTCCCACATCTGCCCAACGACAGGATAAACTTATGGTTTACAGAAAATTTCATTGTATCTCTTATATATTTGAAAAAGTTAAAAAGATCGCACAAAAATATATCATAAAACTTGTCGCCATTCCTCTTCCATATCTCATTGACCTCGTTACAGATAAGATCGACAAAATTCCAATAGATCAAAAATCTGGTATTTATGAAATCCCCATCACTTTATCTAATAATATTAAAAAAGTCTACATTGGCATGACTACGCGGAAGCGGAAACTTTTAATTAGAATTAAAGAGCATCGCAGAGATATAAAACAATATAAACAGAATACTGCCCTTTCTCGCTTCTACTTGGCGAACAAGGGTTGCCATATTAATTTTGAGGAAGCCAAAATCATAGTTCCATGCAATAACCCAGTTCAAAGTAAAATAAGAGAATCTATCGAAATCATAGCACGAGAAAATAAACCATGTAATGATAATTTATCCTACAATATACCAAAAATATGGCATAATATCATAAAATCTTAAAATTTTTATTTCCTTGCAACATTTTAATTTTTATTCACGTGTAAGTGGCAACATTTTTTAAAATTTTAATTCATCTAGATTTTAATTTAGTAGAAATATTATCTCTCGATCAAGATGCAAACGTAGTCCTACCATTATCATATTTTCCTGAAGTCGCCCGCAGAAGACGGCGCGAAACGTTGAAAGTTTATTTTATTTTAATTGTACTAATGTATATTAAAATTCCTGTTTTGTGTACCACTGAGCAATGTGTTATCATTATTAACAGATAAGTATTTTTTTCACGTGATTTATCTAATCTATTTATTTGTGTTACATACATAGCAATTTTTATGTTCGTTTAAACTTACGTGCAACAATTACAAGAAGTAACAAATGTACGAAAAAGACTTTGTTCAGCTGGAAATTTCAGACAAAAATTCGATTTTCTCAGCGACCGTCAAACATACAAAGATGAAAAAAAAACTGTTTTAAGTTTAACCATGAGGATTAAAATAAACCAAAAACGAAGTTAATCCATCCACGGAAACGTTAGCTAGACTTAGTTGAATTTTTTGTCTTAATTTTTTCTTTTAAAATTAAATAAAAAACTATTCTAAGCTGCAGTAATTTTTTGAATGCTATCATTTTATTCGTCTCGTCGAGTTCTATCTTTAAAAAAAAAATTCACTGCCATATCTCAACTGGTTCGCCAGAAATTTTAGAAAGTTGTTTGCACTTTCGATTTCTTAAACATATTATACCAAACGCTACCGTGTTTGCTATGATAACTGTTTAATGTAATATAATAAAGATATAGGGTGCATATAATATGCATAAAATAGTATGTGCCGCCTGTCTGATTTTATGTGCTCAATAAAACGCAGGGATGTTGTGAAGGGTATACCGGGGTATAGGCCGTATACCTTCTGGATATTTTAAAGGAACGCCGTATACCCTCTGTTTTTCAAGAAAGCTATAGCAGTCACACTCCAGGGTATACCCTCTGCCATGAGCGTATGCCCTCTGCTTAGACTGTATATCCTTTGTTATTTTTACGACAACACCCTTGATAAAATGTATGCTAAATTATTGTTACGTATTAATATAGTTTTGCTTCTGCATTACTTAACATTTTAAATAACGTTTCATCTTCTATCTATAATAATAAAGATACAAGTATGTGTGTGTGTCAGCGCTGTTCTGAAGAGACCGCTGTATGTAGAATTACAAAATTTGGAGGGAAGGTACCCTATACATTTAGTTTTGCACCTCGAAGCCCGATTTTGGATTTTTTGATTAGAATTTTTTAATTTAATATTTTACGCGATTTTTAGCGCTCTTTTTGTTTCGAGGCGATTTTTCCATATTAGTGAAAGGAATACGGTTTCATTCTTTTCACTCAATATAGTAATTTTTTTTTCTCTTTTCAATAAAGTTTATTCGGAATTCGTGCTCTGATTTTTGAATTTTTAGCAAACTTTTTAATGCGATTTTCAGTATTTTTTCGCATTTTGCGGGTATTTTTTGATAATGATAAAAACAAATTGATTCAAACTTTCAGCCTAAAGAACTAAATTTTGCTTGTTATGATTTTTCAATTGTAGTGATTTTTAATGCGATTTTCAAGGCGATTTTTGATGTGATTTTTAGTGATTTTTTTTGTGCGTTTAGCATCGATTTTTTGTCATTTTTGTCAAAATTATAGTTTTTTGTGTACATTATGATCTTATCTATTCTTGTATTCTATGTAAGAAAATCAAAAAACATAAAATTAATGAATCAGCAATAAAGTTATTAATTAGGATATTCACAGTAATCTATAACAATAATGAGACAAGTTTATGTGTGTGTCAGCGCTGTTCTGAAGAGACCGTTGCATGTAGAGTTACAAAATTTGGGGGGGGGGGGGAAATACCTCTATACAAGTAGTTTTGCACCTCGAAGCCCGATTTTTGATTTTTTGATTAGAATTTTTTAGTTTAATTTTTTAGGCCTTTTTTTTTTTTTTTTTTTTTTTTTTTTTTTTTTGTTTTTGTTTTGAGGTGATTTTTCCATATTAGTGAAAGGAATAAGGTTTCATTCTTTTCACTCAATATAGTAATTTTTTTTTTCTCTTTTCAATAAAGTTTATTTGGAATTTGTGCAGCGATTTTTGATTTTTAGCGAATTTTTATAATGCGATTTTTAATGTGTTTTTTCGCTTTCTGCGACTATTTTTTGACAATGATAAATAGAAAATTGATTTAAACTTTCAGCCTAATGAACTAAATTTTGTCTTCTATGATTTTTCAATTTCAGGGATTTTTTTAATGCGATTTTCTATGTGAATTTTAGCGTTTTTTGGTTTTTTTTGTGCGTTTAGTATCGATTTTTTTTTCATTTTTTTTCTAAATTATAGTTTTTTGTATGCATCACGATGTTATCTATTCTAGAATTGCATGTAAGAAAAGAAAAAAATATTAATGAATTAGCAATAAAGTTATTAATTAGGATATTCACAGCAATATTCTATAATAATAAAGAGGCAAGTTTGTGTGTATTTCAGCGCTCTTCTGAAGAGACCGCTGCATGTAGAGTTACAAAATTTGGAGGGAAGGTACCTTTATACATGTAGTTTTGCACCTCGAAGCCCGATTTTGGATTTTTTTATTAGAATTTTCTTTATTTAATATTTTAGGCGATTTTTAGTGCTCTTTTTATGTTTTGAGGCGATTTTTCTATATTAGTGAAAGGAATACGGTTTCATTTTTTTTCACTCAATATATTAATTTATTTTTTATTTTTAATAAAGTTTATTTGGAATTCAAGCGGCGGTTTTTGATTTTTAACGAATTTTTTATTGCGGTTTTTGGTATTTCTTCACATTTTGGGGATATTTTTTTCCAAAGCATAAAAATAAAATTGATTCAAACTTTCAGCCTAATGAACTAAATTTTGTCTGCTATAATTTTTCAATTTCAGTGATTTTTAATGCGATTTTTAAAGCGATTTTCGATGTGACTTTTAGCGATTTTTTGATTTTTTGTGCGTTTAGCATCGTTTTTTTGTCATTTTTATCAAAATTATAGATTTTTGTATGCATCATGATCTTATCTAATTCTTAAATTGTAAGTTCCTCCCCCGTTTCCCATTGCAGTCTTTTTGAACATTTTTACCGCTAAATATTATTTGTTCATTTTTAAACCAATTTTTCACACCGTCAGTGGCAACATCAAGCAACGTAATTTCACATATTTCGAGTTAGAGATAAAATTACAGATTTCATGTTCCTTTAATATTATTACCATGGAACCGTGCAACGCCGGGCGGGTCAGCTAGTATTTAATATATGTACATTAAATTAACATTCGAAATGCGATTGGCCTTTTACAATAGTAAATATGACTGGCGATTACAAATTCGAAGAAACCGATTGGAAAAGATCCATTATTGAATTTCAATGAGAACGTCGACCAAAATGTCAGCTACAGCTAAGTTGGCTTCATTTATGGCGACTAATTTTGGTCGCTAAATTTGGCGACATTTCACTAAATGGTGCCAAGCTTGGCGATAACACGACGCTGACACAGATAAATATGTAGATAAATATGTTTTATGCTTGTAATTAGGAAAACGATTACAACAGTGAAAGTTAATTTGCGAGAAATCACTAATTTTATTAGTTTTTGCCTAATTACTAAAAAAGAACTGAAACAATTTCTATGAAACGGAAGTGGTACCAATTCGAGTGCAATCTCTTTCATTAGACTCAAAAAACAAATTAATCGGTTGGATAGTTTCGGAGTAATCGGTGATCATACATAAAAAAAAAGAAAAAAAAATACATACGCGTAGAATTGATAACCTCCTCCTCCTTTTTTGAAGTTGGTTAAAAATATGTTTCTAAGTTACTAAAATCTCAATAAAGAAATATTTATTTATATCTACTTAAAAATTGATATTTTAATTTAAACTTACTACAATTGATCTGAACTCTTTATTGATATAGACTAATAGCATACTTCTTTTATATATTGTTATAAAAATTTTACTTTAAAATGCATAATTGTGAAAACAAAAATAGCAAAATTACGGCGACAAAACTTAACTATATTTATAGCAACAGAGGAATCAGTAATAATATGCAAAAATAAAAATAAAAAGCTGTAATGATAGCTCTTAACTTATTTTAATTTTTTTGTTCCTGCAAATTTCATATCTTCCAAGATAAAATATTTTACGAAAACATAAAATAAATATAAAGAAAATAATATTTGTATATTTAGAAAGAAGGATTTTTGCTTGTTTTTGTAACTCGATAGTAATATTAATACAAATAGTTTCCCAGCCGAGAAGTGCTTTTAAGCATGTGTCTTTTAAATCAATGTAACCAGGGTTACTAATATTGTTTTGGGTATGCCCCCAACAATTTCGCTAAAATTACGATGTATAAATTAATGTATTATGTATAAATATAAAGATTTTTTTTTTATATAAAACTGAGTTATTTAAGTTGTTTTGTGTACTAAACAGTCATTAAATTTTTCTCGAACGAAACGTTAATGAGAATATAAAGAATAAGATTTGAAGTACTAATAAATAAATAAAAAGTAAAATAATTCCTGAAACAGTACATGTTCTACATCAGCGGTTCCCAAACTTTCGGGCTCGCGGAGCCCTTTTTGGTAAAAAATTTTAAGGCGGAGCACCTGAACCCTACTAAACTCTGGTTTACAAATTAATGTTTTTTATGCCTATGGAGCAAATATGGAGCAAGCTTATGTTGAATAAAAATTCGAGTCAGTAATTTTTAACATTGGACCAAAGTTCTCAATTTTGCTTTTTGCTGATACAGAAATTCTGAATTCAGTATGAATTTCCAGTATGAACACGGAATTAAAGATTGAAATGGTAACCATGTTTAGATTATATATTACATTGGGGCTTACGTAAAACTATTACTCCCTCTGTCCCAAATTAGTTGCAATATTTAGGTTGAAAATTTTGTCCCAAATTAGTTGCTACATTTCAAGTAGGTAGAGTCATAAATAACTTCTGATGCAGTTTAGTGGATCTAGTAAAATTATACTAGAATTATTATAACTATTTATGCTAGGTCTCAGAAGCAATGTTAACTCGAATATAAAGTAAAAGGAAAAGAAACAATTATTTAGAAAATTCTCTGAAGAAAGAAATCAATAATATTGAGCGCAACACTGTACTGGAATGTTTGAAACGATATTTGAAAATTTTTAAATTAAGCTCTAATGTTATAAATGCTGCAGCTATTAAATTCAATGTGCATCATAATGTTTATCATCCTATTCCGCTTGCAGAAGCAGGCAAAGACATCAAAAATAAAAGATGAGGAAATTTACGATGTAAGTTTACAGCAAAGTGTAAATGCGGACGAAAAAAATGCCTCTGAGCAAAATCAAAGATGTCCCAATAAAACGAAGACAATCACTGCGAGGATTATCATATGCTGTTATAATTCGTAAATAAAGTTATACAGGATTCTCAAGGCGGAAAAAATTTGGAGCGTATTTTATGCATAACCAAGCAAAGTATAATAGAAAAAAATAAGCTCGACAGAATTCTATTTTGTTTGCAGCTTGTTCATGCTAAAAAATACTTTTTAGAAATGTTGGCATAAAATTTTCGTAAATGAATGATTGATTAGCATGAAGATAATTTTAAGTGATTATTGTTTAACACTAAAACTGCCGGGTATTTTACTCAAGTTTTATAAAAAAGTGTTTCTCACCAGAATTTTAATTTCAAACTATTTAACTTACTTAATTAGGCTATTTTTCTGCTGCGTACATTTAACATATTTTATGAAGAAAATCCTGGTTCGAATTGATTATTTTCAATCTGACAGGGGTCATTTTGACCCCTAATGGCTGTTCTAGTGTTAAAAAGTCTTTAAAATTTGGGGCGTGGCTTAATAGTGTATGAACCGAGATTTTTTTAAACTAATTAATTCCTTATTAAGGAATGATGGAGGGAATTTTAGGTACGTAAATATTGTTGATTGATAGTATAGCTTTCTAAAAAACAAAATCATGAAGTCATAAATATCAAACATGAGTACAAAAGTATTCAAATGTCGCATCTAATTTGTGACAGAGGGAGTATTATTTATGGCGAAAACCACACAAGCACAGAAAAAAAAATAAGTTGTACCATGTTCATAGCAGAGAGGTACTTCTATATAATTCTCATAGGCTACTCGCAAAGAAAAAAAATGCCTAGTTTCAATTATTTATGAGTAATTATGTAACACGTTTTCGCTAGTCCCGCCTACCCGTAATAGAATCAAGCGATTATGGAATAATTATTTCGTTCATCTTTAAGTTTCTAGTACTTCTAAACATGCAACGAAAATAAATCGTCTCTCATATTCTTTTTTTTTTTTTTTTTTTTTTTTTTGAGCAAATTTTAAAAATGCATTTAGAATTAAGTCATCGTTTAAGTGTTTAAGAAGACGGGGAAAACTCTATAAGCTGTATTGTTTGGTGCAGCATTGTTCACTTTTTTGGACATTTTATTTAAAGTTTTTGGCTATTAATTACAGCTTTAAAAGGAACTTTCTTTCGTAATTGTTTTTTCCTCAAAACAGACATTAGTTAAAAATTACACATGTTAACCTATTGAAGGGCAAGCAATAATGTCTCTGTCATAGTGTATTCTCACCGGAAATATTGTAACATCTTGTTAAAAAAAAAAAAAAGAATATTTTTAACAATTTGTCATTAAAGTTAAAAATATAACATTTCGTTAAAAGTTTCTGGTGAGATCTCGTTTAAATTAGGTAGGATAAAATGTATCCTACCACCCTTCAAGGCGTTTAACGAACTGCAACTAGTAGGGAAATGTTTCTAATACACATGGTGTTACATGGGTGAGATTGAATTTGTGTCAGAGCGGGTACTCATTGACAAAAAGTCTAAGCAGTGGTTGGAGCTGAGCAAAATTTTAAATTCGTAATGTGATGACAAATGTAAAGAACCAACATATATATTTTAAATTGCTACAGACTTATTTCTGATCGGAAATGTGGCAGAGACCAATTAAAAGAAAATTTTAAAGAAGAGTTGTAAAAAGATACAAGATGCTAAAAAAAAAAAAAAAAAAAAAAAAAAAAAAAAAAAAAAATCCCGTTTCAGCAATATACATTGCTTTTAAAATTAAGTACAATTATGAAAAACAGCATAGAAAATTTAAATAACTAAAAAATTATGCAAATATAATAAACAGATTAAAGCAACTAAAGTTACGAAAAGAAAAGAGCTATATGCACAAAGTACATAAATATTAAATAAATCTAATGAGAGGTTTCTTAAATAATACAAAATATTACATGAAAGGGACGTTTTAATCGACAAACATTGTTGTACAGAGAAGAACGTTTAGAAAATTTAAATATACACATAGCATAAATATTAGAGATTAAATAATTTAAAGGTTAATAATATTAATTAATAAAATAATGTATAAATAATATTAATTAATAAAATAATATATAAATAATATTAATAAAGAATAATTTAACTTTATATATAAAAAGAAATACATATATACAATGGACACAAATGTAATATGGATCTAATAAAGGTCTTTAAATGATAGAAGATGCAATAAAAATATATTTTCAGCGACAAACATTATTTTATTATAAAAAACAGTATAAAAAATTAAATAACTAAAAATTAATGCAAGTAACATAAACAGATTTTTAAAAAATTATACTTATAAAAAGAAAAAGCAATATATACACACATTATACACAAATGAATCTAGAGAGGGATTTTAAATTATACAAGATCTTTTTTAAAAAGACTTTTTAAGCGACAGATATTGTTTTAAAAATTAAATACGATTTTGAAAACTTGGATAGAATATTTAAATAAGTAAAAATTAATAATAATAATAAATATTTAAGGAAATTAAAATTCCAAAAATAAAAATAATACAATATGCAACATATACAAATATTAAATGCCTGTAGTTTTTTTTAAACTATTATTCTGCATAAGTTTGACGAACAATAATATATAAAAGTTTAGAGTGATAAATGTGCTTAAATTATTTTGGACAGTTATTTTATTATCTGGTGCAATTTTCGACAATAATAAGTGAATGTCTGGTTCTGCATTTAACAGATTTCTGTTTTGATACTTGTGTAAGTGGAGATTCCTGCTTCACACAGATATGTCTTTGAAAATGGGAGTAAAATTAATTTTGCTCTGTCTAAAAAGATTTTGTCTTCATCTGTCAAATGACACCAAAATTCTGTGATACACTTACTTTGAAAAGAAATTTCTAGATCGTTTTGAGATGTTAAATCAATGAGAGTTTCGTATTCCTCAGAGCTTAAGCTGTGTGATTTTGTTTTTGCACTGAATGGATTTAGTATCCATTTAAAATCGTCCAACATATTATTTTGAGCAGCTGTAAAGTCATGCATAAATGAATTTATTAGAGTTTCCGGATGATCTTGAATACTTTCAGATATATATATTTTTTCAAACTTAATGTTATGGTCATTTAAAAACATTTTAGTAAGAGTTCGGTATTTAATAAGAATTAAGAATAAACGTATAAATAGGCGGGACTCCAAAGAACTAAACTCTTCTCACTTTTGTTCGGCAAGCAGAGTTAACAGGACTGGCGGGACTTTTCCGTTTCAATTCACGTTGTGCATTCAATTCAGAATACTATTTCTTGTAGTCTTATTTTAAATCGAATTTTTAAAACACATTTAGAGCAGAAATATAAAATAAAGCAATTCAGACCAGAAATATTATACAGAAAGTAGGTACATTTTAAATGCCAATGTTTAACTGCTTAGAAGTGTATCATTGCATTTTTTAACCCACTCATAGATACACTTATTTTTGACACACACACACACAAATTTCTACATACTTTTGAAAACCTTTTAATTACAACATGCTAATTCTTTTCATGTTTTGTTTATTTTCCTGAAACACCGCGGAGCCCCTGGTAAGTTCAGGCGGAGCCCCAAGGGCTCCCCGGAGCACACTCTGGGAACCTCTGTTCTACATTTTTATCCCCCAAAAACTTTTCAAGAGATGTTCCAATTTAGCATTAACATTTACAGTATTGAAAAATTTTGTAACTGATTTTAGCAATTCATTAAGAACATGATAAATAATCTAACGAAATACCTTCACGCTACTAATAACACAAATATACACCAGTCATTATGATTTTTTATTTTTCATTACCCATACCAATAACTTCACACTAATAATAGCACAATCAAAGAAGCACAATAGCAGAAACCAATATAAATTCTCATCCTTCATCAATTTTAAACAAGTACTTCTTATAAGCAATATGTTCATTCAACTAATTACACAATGCACATGAACTCATTATGAATTCTAATCGTTCATCAATTTTAAGAAGCTAAATTTCTATCCCCCCCCCCTCCCTTAGATTCTCCCTTTTGTAGCCCTACAAGTTAGTTAACAATAATTCCATTTTCTAAGCCGAACTCTTTGTCATCTTTAAAGCCTTGGAGTGGATTTTTCAATGAAATAAAAAATGTTTACTTCAATTTTTAGCGATAGTCTTTCAAGCTTGGAGGCTGTCTGTTCATTTATCTCAACAAATACCCAGGTTATTGAGATTAATTCACTGCTAAAAATCTTCTCTGGAAAGCCTATTTAAAACATGTTTCAGTCCATAAGGGGAAATGAAACGGCAAATATCTTGGCAAAAGAAGCAACTGCTAGATCATCAGTTGATTTTCACTTCCAATACCGCAGTCACACATCAAAAGACATCTTCGTGCTCATTTTATGGAACAAAGACAGGATCACTAGGACTACTCAAATAATGTTAGATAAATCTATGATCTAGTCCCAGAGGTATCTTTGGATCTTCTCCTGCTCACTCCATCTAATATAGCCTTCCTTACCTTCCCTTGCACGGTCCCTTTGGGGGAATACCTGTTCAAATCCAAAAGAACCCTCTCTCCGCTCTGTAAGTGTGGCGATGTTATTGTTGCTTCCCATTGTATCTATAACTGTTCTTTAACAACTCGCTGAGATATTCACCGTCCTTCTATACTTCAAGATGGTTAGTAAGTAAATATTTTTATCTCGCCCGACTTTGCTCTCAAAGCTTAAAACATCTTCAATCCAATTTTATTCCATCAGAGATAGGGGCTTCATTCCCCCTAATTCAATGCTCTATTTTGAGCCGCAAAAATTTTCTATGATATCGTTTTACTTTGTATATTATTGCATTATTTAATGTCTTTGTTGTTGTTTTACAAACTTTGCTACTGTACACATACATTTACATCTTGTATATTTCACTGTGCCCTCTGTCTCGCAAATTAGCGGGCTAAATTTCGGCTCAAATTTGTATATTTTTTAAAATCTAGATAAAGGAGACCGGAAAGGGCATTTATGTTCTAAAGGATTCAATTGCTAGTCGGAGCAGTATCTCTTGGACAAAAGTAAAAAAAAAGCTACATTTCTAACACAAATAAATTATTTTCGGATGTGAGACCGACATATCACGGTTCCAGAAAATAGTTGACTATATGAAACAGGCAGTGGCACCAACTTTTCAAAAATATTATATGGGTTGAATAAATATTGGGTGGGTTCAACTTCTTTAGATTAGAATGATATGGACATTTTGTTTTCTTTGAAGATAAGATAGTTGGGAAAGTTATGAGAATGAATTTAGAATTTTTAAAAATAGAATAGTAAGTTGAAACTTTATACAGTCGAGTCTCTATCCACCGTTCTGACAAAAAATTCGTTATATAGAAAAATTCGCTGAAAAGAGAACGGTAAAAAATTTTTATTTAATGTTTAAATTTTCAAACAGAATTGTTTTTAAGGTATTTAATTAAGTTTTTGAAATATTTAACGGGATTTTTTTCAGAATCTCAAACATCTTCGCCACTTCTTTTTTTCCCCAGTGTCTTATTGATTATTTTCAAAATTATTACTTTATCAGAGAGAGTTGTGTTTAAACTAGAAACGATTTTATGCAAATGCAGTAGAAAGTAACACCAGCAAAGATGATATTTAGTAATCATGGAAGACGGTAGTATTCCTGTGACTCAGCCTTAAGCCTAAAATCGTATCGTAGAATTGTCGAAGGGCGGAACTCATATATACAGCTAGTTTGAGATCAAAGGAAATGCGGAAAGCCGCCTTTTAATAACTCAGCAAATATAGCTCACATTGTTCTGATTTTTTAAAAAGAGTCTTATATCTGCAGTCTAATTCTATTTAGAATCTTTTACATTTCTACGTTCTTTATCTTTTAGATCTCGATACCCATTTTTAAACCGAAATTCATGGGGTTTGTTCCTAATAATGAAATCTAGAAAACGGCCTGGGCGATTTTATTAAAACTTATATATAATATGAATCTCTTTAAGATAGAGTGAATAAGACATGCCTAGTTCTAAGAAAACTCTTGTTTGTTATATATTGGTCTTGAAAAATTGGACTATATTTTTCGCATTTCTATAGGAATCTCAATGCAAATGTTCGATAAACCATTTACTGTATTCATACGCGTGTTTCCTTTTTCTTTACCTACCTTTTTCTCCACATTACTACGTGCTTGTGCTTGCTCAATCGGTATGTCGTTGGGATTGAGATCTGAACATCGCGTGTTCTGTCCCGTTTGAGGCATTACGTTTTATTTTTGTTTTGATCTTTTTTAAGTCAGCTAATAAAATAAAGTTGCCTTTTATTATCCGTTATTTTGTATTTTTTTATTGTCAATGAGACCATTAAATGAATTTTTAATTAAAAAAATTGTAATAAGTTAAATAAAATTATATTACAATTACAACTAATTTAAATGAAATAAAACTTCACTTTAAATAAATTTCAATAATTCAATTTTAAAATTAAATTTAAATATTTTTTATTATTAAAATGGACATTTATTATAAATTATAAAATGAAATGAATACTTACCTTTACAAAATCAAATATTTTATTATGAATGCGTCTAACGAAGCATAAATTTCTGGATTTTGTCGGCACTCAGATTAGAACTTCAAGCGTACCAATCTTCAGATACAAAATTTTAGCTGACAAACATCGATTTTGGGACCACATTCATCAATAATGTATGGTTCAAAAATATTTTAAAAATACAAATATGAATGCGAAAGAATGCGACATTATAAATGACACTGTTTTTAGATTTTGTTGGGGGGGAAATATGATTGTGTCCAGTAGCACAGTTTAATTTTTTATTACGGAATCCAAAAACTTCATAATTTCTATTCTAAATTGCATGTCATTAAGATTCAATGTACTGGAAAAAAATGTAATTTTTCAAGAATTTGAAAAGTTGAAACTAAACTTTAGTTGTAAATTGTAGTTTAAGCCTTTTTTCCCCACAGATATTATGTCGAAATTTCATACAGATTTTTTTTTTTTTTTTTTTTTTTTTTTGGGGAAATGAATTGATAGTAAACAAGATATACTTAGTATGTCTTAAAGCCAGATGGCAGCACTAAAGCTCTGTGTGAGAGGGAGTTTTGAATTTTGATTGCAGTCATTCGTTGTTGCATTTCATTCCTAGATGATTCCCTTGCTGAAGTTGAATCATGCATTGTCAGAATTGAGATTTGTTTTCAAATTTTTTTCTTGGCGAAATTTATTTTCGATTTTACTGCCAATATCCCTGTGACGCATCGTACGCATGTTGTTGTCGATAGATTGTAAGTGCAAAATGGCAGAAGATTTGAAAATGTTAGAAATTTTAATTTTTCTATTATCATTTAAATTGTAGAAAAAAAATGTTTGAATAAAAAAAATTGCAAAGATTTTAGTTTTAAAAATTAAATTGGAAAAATCCCTTTAATAAAAAAGCATTGTAATTAAAAAATATTTTTTATAATTGTTAAGCATTCACAATAATAACAAACATGATTTACAATTTGAATAAACATTTTTTTCAATTGCAAAGAATAATTTGAATGAACAAAGTTTGTATGTTTTAAATTTTAATTTCGTTTAAAAAATCATTTTAGTGATTAAAATTTTAAAAAATCACTGTACAATTATAATAATTATTTATAAGTCACTTTTTTAAATTGCAAAAAATAAATTAAAAAAAAGAGAGAGAGAGAGCCCTTGAAGATTTTATTTAAAAAAAAATCTGATAAAAAAAGTCATTTTAATTTTTAAAAATATTTAAAAAAGAGCTAAAATATCTTGTTAAACTGTATATTTGAAAACAAATGAGAAAATTCCGCTTCTCTAAGTTTAATTAGCCCGTTTTTAGCGGAATAGAAGAATCCTCAGAGACTAGAAAAATCATCGTCACCATGTTAAATCTGTTTTATTTGAATAATTGCTGGATTGTTTCGGAAGTGTTACACTTTTGAATCTCATTTTGTAGGTGTTTTATTTTTAGCTTTACTATAAAGATATTTTTACAGTTTATTCTTTTAACCCATTAAGGACTAGCGTTACATTATGGTCACATAATAGCTGTCAACCTTTTTGCTGTTCAAATAACAGTTACTTAGAACAAAAATGTTCACTTTCTTTAATGCAGAAATTTTGCTAAAAAAAGTACTAATTATTGATTTTCTTTAAAAGTGGTATGAAATGCATTTTTTCTAAATTAAAAAGAAAAATAATTCCGTTTTTAATGGGTTAAATCAGATGTATTAGGTTTTCAGAAAAAAAATCAAGTACGTACATAATGTAAGTAATGTTGCTGTTTTGTTTATTATTAACTGAATTATACGATCCAATTTTTTATATTTCAATGTTAACTTTATTAAAGCTTACCCGTAAAGCATTGTGACGTCACTGCAACGTTATTGTGAAGTCACATTGTGACTTTGTGACCATCGATTGTCGATGTGACGTCACGTGACGTCGATGTGAAGTCACAGTGACTAAAATGTGAAGTCGTTATGGCCGTTTTAGAGCTCTTTTGTGACGTTTCACATAGTGGTCACAATGTGACAAATTTGTGAAAAATGTGTCATTTGTGACTAATTTGACATTAAAATTGTGACGAAATTGTGACAAAAGCGACGATATTTAAATTGCCAGAAACATGTTTTTAAAAGTAAATAACATGTTTTGAACGATATTTATAAATTTCTAAAGATTTTTAAGAAAGTCACATCTCAATCACAATGTGACGTCACTGAGTGGTGGCATTTTGATCACAGATGTGTTGTGACCAAAGTGACTCACAGTGACGTCACTGTGGCCATGCATGCTATTAGGGTATTTTTTGTAATTTTTAATATTTCTGTAATTTTCCTTTTAAAAAGGTCTATAAAATTATATTAGTTCTGAAAGTAACCTCCATGTTGACTGGTTTATTTCACAATTTCAGATTGGCTATCATTTACAAAAATGGCATTTTGGCGAGTTTTAAGAAAAGATCGCCGTGTTCAATCTTCAGACCTATAATATGTCTGTTCATCCTTTTTTTTCTTCATTTTATTTATTGTTAATGTCTTAAATTTTTACTTTTTTTTCAGGATTGTACAGAGTTATGCAAGATAAATAAAATGATGCAATTGTATGGCTGCGTTGGAACAAGTATTACTTCTTCCACCACTTTACCACTGTGCCCAACAAAAAGTAAGTTGAAAGAACTACATATTTAAAATGTATATAGATGAATGTCGTATTTTATGCTAAACAAATTCAATTTTAAAAAAAAATTGAAATTTGTTCTTTTGTAGCGATGCAAAACAGTAATTATTATTTTTTAAAATATTGACATTTATATAATTTATTTTTATTTTTGTACAAATTGTAATGAAGTTTCAAATAGTAATGATTTGGAAGGTGGGGGGGGGGGTACTCCATTTATGTGAAAGTTATAATTTTACACACAAAAGGAGAAAAAATGTGATTGTTATACTTTTACTGATGCTATTTTTTCACAAAAAGAAAGAATGAATATTATATAAAGATTACCATTATTGATGTTATTTTTTAATTAGGATAATAAAAAAATACATCTTTTAAATAGATGCTGTTTAAGACAATTAAGGGCTTCCACTTTAAAAAATAATGACATATTATCACTTTTAAAGTAAACAGTTCATAAAACTGCTGTGTTTTTCTAAAAATTTTCACAAGATCTGTAATTAAAATACGAATTTTTAAATGTAGAAATGATTTCAGTTTAGAAAATACATCATTTAAAAATGTAACTTGCATTTTAATGTCTGTGTTAGTGTAAATCACATCCAGTTTAAAGCACACTCATTTTCATTTGTAATTTTGATACATTTAACTATTGTGTCGGAATTTTTTCATTTTTTAAAAATTCTTTTGATATTATTCTGAGAGGAAATGTTTCAGTCTGAAACATGTGACCTCCAAGTCAATATGAAAAGAATGGAAAAATATATTAGGAAAAAAAAAGGGAAAAATTTATTATTCAAGTTGTTATCGCAGTATAATAAAGTACTCAGCAATTAAAATCTTACCAACCGATTGTCCCTCTCTCTATGCTGGATAAAGTCCTTGAACGATTAATTAAAATGCGTGCGATGACATTTTTAGAAGATACAGTGAAACCTCCAAATAAGGGTCACCCACTGGACCGGAACTTTTGTCCCTTAAATAGAGGTGTTCCTTATTCAGAGTTTTGACTGTTATTTTTAAATTAATCGTTCAGATGAATATAAAAATAACAAATCATTAAAGGTAAAGTTTAAATATACACGAATTATATAAATTACGTTAATTAGACAAAAAAGGAATAGAGAATTAATAGATTAAAATTTTCAATTGATTACTAAATTATTAAATTATTTGTAGAATTATTGATTTTTATTTTATATGCAAATTCTGTAAATGCAAAAACTATTAAAACATTTAAAAGAATATTACTTGAAGTAATCAATCAAAAGTAATTGTTTTGCAAATTTCAATTTTTCACTACAAACCTTTCAAGTGTTTATTTACTATACTTATAAATTTTAGTTTTTCATTATCAGCAGTGCTTACAAAAAAAAAAAAAAAAAAAAAAAAAAAAAATTCTAATCAAAAAATCAAAAATTGGGCTTCGAGGTGCAAAACTACACCTTCCCTACAAATTTTCTAACTCTACACGCAGCGGTCTCTTCAGAACAGCGCTGACAAACACACATACTTGTCTCTTTATTATTATAGATAATAATATTATTGATTTGATTATACACTTTATTTCTTTGGTACTACTTGATTATCCTGTCGTATTGAGTAATCTATGTAAACAAAAAAATAGAATATAGTCTATTATTAAAAGTAATATCTAAAGCAAGAATGTCAATCTTGCATTTTATTTAAACACGAAATAATTGTTTCCAATTTGCACGCGCGAAATATAAAAAATGCTAATGACGATTACAAAATGCTATCATAAAGATTATCACTAAACCTCAAATATTAAGTTGCCAAGTATTATGGCATTTTTCTTAAAAAAAGAAAGAAAGAAAAAGACTAGTTGAATGTAGATTCTGTCATTGCAGAATTCAGTTTTGCCTCCGATTAGGAGAAAAAAAAATCGATAGAGGTCTTTTAGAAGGACGACCCCGTTCAGAATGCAATGAACTAACTTCATTTTTCTTGTGTTTATCAATATAATAGCACACAGAACGGCGTGAAATACCCAATTGATTAGCAATTTCTCTCTGAGACATTGGAATTGCGGAATAATAAAGAGATACAATTTGACGTGCTGCTTCTTCATTGACTAGATTCATCAAAAACGGATTTTTTCTTTAGTTTAAACGCTTTTTTATAGACTCTGAGAAAAAGGAAATGCATTTTAGCAATAAAACGAGTGGAATCCCGTCGAATTCGACGAATGAAATGTTTAAAACACCCGATCGATTTGGTTTAAAAAAAAGCAAAAGTAATTACATTATTGAATCAATATGTAATAAATATATTTCTAAACTTAATAGCAAGTTTGCCAGTTACAATTTTGCATGCAAATATTCGCACATCTTCAGTTAAAAATGTAACTTGAGTGCCGGCGAAATCCAGAAATTTTATTTTATATGCACTCACAGAAAAATAGTTTTATTAAAAAAAAAAAAAAAAAAAAAAAAAAACTAATTTTATTTCAATTTTTATTATTTTCACTAACTGAAGTCATCTAAAAGTAAAATCCATATCTCAGTGTCCATAATGAAAAGAAATATTGAAATGTAATATCGTTATGAATAAAAATGCGATGTTTTAAATAGTGATGTCATTTTCTCTTCAATTGTTTTTTAAAAGTTACTGTTATTAGTAAAATGAAATAATATTGTAATAATATTGTATAATATTGTAATTCCCATTTATCTGGTTGCTGAATGACATCATTTTCCTCATTTGAAATTTTACTTATTTTGCTTTAGACATTAATCTTTATCATAAATTATTTTCTGTTATTTTATTTACATTATTAATATTATTTCTCAGTAAATATATTTTTTTACTTCAATTAGTGCATAATTATACGCAATCATTTTATTGTGATTAAATTTTACGAAAGCAAATATTTTTTTTCTTTTAAATGCGAGGACATGTTCACTGATGAAATAAAGCTTCTGACTGGTGGAAAGTGATAATGGAAAATAAATTTTTATTATCGAGAGAAAAGCTAAACTGAGTTGCCACCATTTTGAAGAAATATCGTAAAAAGCATTTAAAATTAAAATAAAATATAAAAATGGAAATAAATTAAAAAATAACTAAAATGGGCACAACTACAAATAAATAGCTTTCATTTAAAACAATAAATATAAAAATCGGTTGAGTAGAAAATTCAGGGCTGATAACTAAAAAAACAGCCAGGTCTTTTAAATATATAGATTGTAAGAATGTCTCGTTTTAACGGCCAGATTATGAAAAAGGTGGGTCACAATTTTTGACACGACACTTTTTAGCTTGTCTGAAAGAAATAGCATCAGAGGCTGAAAAAAGAAAAAAAAATCAATTGCTTTGCGTATTTTAAGGCAAAAAATCTCCCAGCAGTTGTGTTCAGATAGCTTTTTGACGCAGTTACAAATTCATTTTTTAACGGAAAGGTATAAAACTAAAATGCCTGACTGTGGAAGCTATTTGAAAACGAACTGTGTTTTCACTTTTTTGGGAGATTAATTACCTATTGAGTTATAAGCTGTTTTGATCATATGACAAATACATTTTTCATCCCTTCTGAGTAGTTATTTTTCGGTTCAAAATGGTCTAGATTCAGTTCAAAACGTCCACTTTGACAATATTTTCTGTAAGATCTATTGCATTTGCAAAATCTCAGAAAAAACAGTTTGATTACATAGTTTCTGAACAACAACGCCTGCTAGTTCCAGGCATTTCCGAATAAAAATAAATTAAAAGTTATGTCATGAAAGCGGCTCTTTTGGTTTTGAGAACAGTCTAAAAGCATCTGTAAAGTTCTTTTAGACTGTATTCATAATTTTCTTTTATTCTCCACTTTTAGAATCATCCAAATCATTTTAGAATAATTCAAAATTATAGTAGATGTAAATTTTTTCACCTACCTGGAAAATTTATGTCTATTATAATTTACCGATTGAATAATCGTGTTTAAAAATTAATCTAATGTGATTTCGTTGCAGCGTTTTCTGCAGTTTTAAATATTGACCTTCAATTTATTCTGTTGAGCTGATCTATAGTATCACACCAGATTCTGTGATCGTTGAGGTCATTTGGGTGATAAAGTCCTCCAGTGTTCTTCCGGGATGCATTTTCAGAAAGAATCACGTTTTGAGCACCAGCCTTGGCGAGTTGGCGAAAACGAGAACGTTCAGCTATCTGCATCGCCAAACGGCAATCGTCGTTTTGTTTTGACTTACAAATTCGAAATGGCGGATATTCTGTGAAATTGAAAGCATTTTAATCTGAAAAAGCTGTTTGTTTTAAACTGTGTTTTAATTGTAAACAACAGTGAATAATATTTCCTCATATTATATCCTCGGAAAAACAAATGAAAAATAGACACGATCTCTTTACAGAAGCAAGGGTTGCTATTCGCTCGGCGTTTGATGTCACAAACAAGAAATGGTGCGTAGCATTGACTTCATCTCCGCGCCAATAGTTGTTTTGGCGATAAGGTGCTCAAAACGTGATTCTTTCTAAAAATGCTTCCGGGATGGCTCAGTTGGAAAAAAATTGGCAGTTTCAGCCAATACATCCCTGGTTCGAATCCTGCCCGGACTTTTTTCAACCAACTTGGAAGATTTACATCTATTAAAACCAGCAACTATTTACATTAAAATCTTTTTTCAAAAGCTCCATTTAAACAGCTGCCATGAAAATTTAACTGTGCCAGTGTGAAATTCTCGCCAATCTTAGTGATACTTTCAAAAATATCGCCAAATCTGTAGACCACACGAATATCGCTATACATATAGTCAGTTTGTCTGTAGATGATTGATTTAACGAAATTCTCATTCAAATTCAGTATTGACGATAATCTGGATTGAATCTTGTATAATGGGTTCCAGGCATTCTTCCTGTGCTTGAGTAAAATCAGCTGAATTTAAAAAAATAGTTTAGAGAACTTACCTTTTCCTACCAGTAGAGACATAAGGAATCCCTACGCTGTTTTCTTTTTCTTTTTTTCTTTTTTTTTTTTTTTTTTTTTTAATAGTTAAATTTACGGCAAGAATTTCGGACAGCAATGTTGCCAGCAGTTTTTTCCGTAAAAACTGCAGTAAAATTAGATGTAAATTTTTTTAATACATATAATTTTACTGCAATTTTTACGACAAAAACTGCTAGCAATATATCCGTGCCGTAAATTTAATGGATTTTTTTTTCTTTAAAGTGCATTGGGATGGGTGGCTTTTATACAAATTTTATTTTGCTGACCTCACTTTTTTTTTTTTTTTTTTTTTTTTTTTTTTTTTTTTTTTTTTTTAGCCTCTGATGCTATTTTTTTCAGACAAGCTAAAAAATGTCGTGTCGCCAGCCCTGAATTTTCTACTTAACCGATTTTGATAATTATTTTTTTAAATGAAAGCTATTTATTTGTAGTTGTGCCCATTTTAGCTATTTTTTAATTTATCTTCATTTTTATATTTTATTTTTAATTTTAAATGCTTTTTACGATATTTCTTAAATATGGTGGCAACTCAGTTTAGCTTTTCTCTCGATAATAAAACTTTATTTTCCATTCTTACTTTCCACGAGTCAGAAGCTTTATTTCATCAGTGAACATGCCCTTGCATTTAAAAGAAAAAAGTCAATTGTTTTCGTAAAATTTAACCACAATAAAATGATTGCGTTAATTATGCACTAATTGCGGTAAAAAAATATATTTACTGAGAAATAATAATAATAATGTAAATAAAATAACAGAAAATAATTTATGATAAAAATTAATGTCTAAAGAAAAATTTCAAGTGAAGAAAATGATGTCATACAGCAACCAGATAAATGGGAATTACGATATTATTACGGATGCCTTTTTCATATTACTAATAACAGTAACTTTTAAAAAACATTTGAAGAGGAAATGACGTCACTATTTAAAACATCGCATTTTTACTCATAACGCTATTACATTTCAATATTTCTTTTCATTGAGATTGAGATTTTACTTTCAGAGATGACTTCAGTTAGTGAAAATAATGTCACAGTAAAAATAAAATTAGTTTATATATATATATATATATAACTATTTTTCTGTGAGTGCATATAAAATAAAATTTCTGGATTTCGCGGGCACTCAGATTACAATTTTAATTGAAGATGTGCGAATATTTGCATGCAAAATTGTAACGGGCAAACGTGACATTAAGTTTGGAAATATATTTATTATATATTGATTCAATAACGTAATTACTTTTTCTTTTTTTTAAACCAAATCGATCGGGTCTTTTAAATATTTCATTCGTCGAATTCGATGGGATTCCACTCGTTTTATTGTTAAAATGCATTTCCTTTTTCTCAGCGTCTATAAAAAAGTGTTTAAACCAAAAAAAAAAAAAAAAAAATCCGTTTTTGCTGAATCTAGTCAATGAAGAAGTAGCACGTCAAATTGTATCTCTTTATTATTTCGCAATTCCAATAAATCAGAGAGAAATTGCTAATCAATTGGGTATTTCACGCCGTTCTGTTTGCTATCATATTGATAAACACAAGAAAAATGAAGGTAGTTCATTGCCTTCTAAACGGGGTCGCCCTTCTAAAAGACTCTATCGATTTTTTTTTTCCTAATTGGAGGCGAAACTGAATTCTGCAATGGCAGAATCTACATTTAACTTCTTTTTAAAGATACCTTTGCTTAAATAATCCCGAAAATGAACTAAGTAAAGAAATAAAATATTACTTTTTTTTTTTACTGGTGTTAAGAACAACTTCTGTTTCCACTCTTTGAAGGTATGCACCATGTATGCACAGTGTTGCCAGTGGGCTACTTTTTTAAAATATGATTTCTTGATTGGCACCACTTTTTTGAAACGGTAAAGTACCTTTTGTTTTCACCTTAATTATCATGTCATTGAATAAGGCACATTTTATCATTTGTAAAAAGTGGTGCCAATCAAGAATTTGAATTTTAAAAAAGTAGCCCATCTGGGTACACTGTGTATGCACCCAGCAGCGTCTTGAATGTTTTAATGATATTAAATTCAGCTAATAAGATTACAAAATATATGCTTATCTATATTAATTATTCTTCGGTGATTTTCCAAATATTTCAATAATTATTTAAAAAGTTAATTTTTTTCAGGTATCAAGTATAAAATGCTCTTTCTTATTAAACTTATTTTATAATTTACACATGATTTGAAGAAGTAATCTGCAGACATTTTCTGTCAAAATAAGTTAAAAAACAATTATTAAAAAGTAAATGAATAGAAAATATCAATAATATACACTGTAAAGTTATCCACGTCGTAAATGACATCAGGTTTTGTTAAAAATAGTTTTTATCATTCTTAAACAGTAAAAGATTAACTCGAATAACCGAAAAAAAAATGGCAAGTATTAATTTTTAAAGCGGTTCAGTTTTTTAAAAGTCACCAAAATGTTTATTTCATTTTCATTTTTCACATAAATATTTTGCTAAGAAGAAGTTATGACGCAATATTCATTTTAATCTAGACACACGGCAGTGTGTCAGCCAAGTTCAAAAAGTAAAAGTCGACACACCGGCCGTGGGTTATATTACCCGAACCATTTCGGGCCACTTTTGACCCCTCAATAACTTAAATTCTATTTGACCTACACAACTGCAATTTTTTGTGTCGTGTAAGACCATCTTCTAATTTCCTAATCCTATAAATTTTTAAAAAAATCTTTTACCGTTCACGAGAAATTGACGTCTGAAAACCACTGTTTTTCCCACTGACTCACTCACTCACTCATAGAAATGTTTGACTACTTCCAGGTGACTTAGGAAATTGAAATTTGGTGTGGAGGTAGGTTATTGGATCTATAAATAGGAAAAAATCAGAAATCACCATTAATTAAACATTAATGGTTGTTAGAAGATAAATTATTGGATTACAATGGCGGTTTATGAGAATTTCACAAAATACCAGAAATAGTGCCAAGTTGGCGTCACTTTTGGCGAGTATCGGGACTAATCTCTGAAACTACCGAACCGATTTCAAAAGTAATGGAACCAAAATTATGGTATTCGCCCTGGTTCAAGCGCAGACTATATCTTATTGTTGTGTTATAATAAAGGCCGATGATGTTAAAATGAAATTATAATTGTTATGTCTTGGTTGGTTGGTTCTGCCTGTACCATCAACGTTAACTAAAAGTCAATGGGTAGACCCAATTTAAAAAATGTAAAACATGTGATCGTAAAATGCCAAAAATGGATGGCTGAGGAATTGCGTTGTGTTTAATAATCCAAATACTTTCCAAAAATAACTCAGGTATAAGCAAAGTTTTACTTCCGTGGGTTAAGATTAAAACTGTGGTCAAATATGAAGTGACTCAAGACATGTAGTTCGTTCGAACATAAAAATTTATTTAAAACTTAATTGCAGTCCAAACTATATTTTAGGCACCGTGGTGGAATTAAATCAAGGGGAGATAAATACTTGAATTATTGTTTAACTAAGTTTGACGACATACGTTTCAGTCAGCAAAAATAGAACACTTATGCAGCGGACATAAAATAACTTAGTACAATTTAGATAAGGTATAAAAACGTATTTAAGAAAAATCCAAATGTCACCTTTTTTTGTCACGGTAATCCCTATAAAGATAATCCCAATTCAGCGGCTTTCCAAGCACATTTTTGATAGGTGCAAGGCACTGGAAAAAGGCTCGCTATCCTGTAAAACTTGCCCTCACAAGAGCACCAAGGATTGGCTTTCTCTGTCTCTGCCCCTGACACTAGCGAAACCCTCGGATTATATGCACGGAAGGGTTGCCACTCCAGAAAAGGCAAACTGCAACATCGTGCGCCAAAATATTGAAAAAAAACCCGGGAACCGCCAACATCCACAGGCTAGCATGCCAAATGTGGCAGGCAGACAACGGGAAGTAAAAGTTAAAGTAATTAAACTGGGGATTGCAAAAACTGCGAAGAAGGAATCGCATAGGTAACCGCTAACTAAGTGCGAGGGGGGGAGGAATGGACAAAAAGCGAAGCCAAGCTTGAGTTCAGAGGAACTCAAGTCGGAAAACAAAGTAAAAGGGGGGGTAAACCAAGGTACATAGGTCGTGAATACGACACTTATGTCTGTGCCACTAACCAAAAGAGGGTTCAGAAGCAAAAAACACTCTAAAAATGGGATTTTTGTTTTAGTGAAGGGCCTAGAAGCAAAAAATTTGTCATGTTAATTATTTATAAGATATGAATGATCACTAATGACATTTGCTAAAAAATACCAAATTTAAAAGGGGTGGAAATTCGCGAAGAGCATTCTGAAAACGTTCTGAATAGCGATTTTAAAACAATCTCAGCAAACAACAAACCGATTTTAAAAGTAATGATATCAAAATGATGATGATAGTCTTTGCTCCAACATAGGCTATATCTTATGTCGATGCCACTAACCCAAAGGGGGTAAAAGAACAAAAACGTTCTAAAGATGCGATGTCTGTATGTTAAGGGACTAGAATTATAAAGTTTGGCATTTTAGAGTTCACGGGAATTTCGCGAAATATCAGAAATAGTGCCAAGTTGGCGTCTTTTTTGGCGAGTATCGGAGCTAATTTCTGAAACTATGAACCGATTCCAAAATTAATAGTACCAAAATGATGGTATTCACCCCGGTTCAAGTATATGCTATATTTTATGTATATACCATTAACCATAAGAGAGTGAAGAAGCAAAAAACATTCTAAAAATGAGATTTTTGTTTTACTAATAAGCATAGAAGCACAAAATTCGGCATGTTACTTATTTATAAGATAAAAATGATCTCTAAGGGCATTTGCTAAAAAATAAAGAATTCAAAAAGGGTGAAAATGCACGAAAAGCATTCTAAAACTGTTCTAAATTGGGATTTTTAAGCAATCTCAGCAAACAACCATCTGATCTTAAAAGTAATGATCTTAAAATGATGGTGACATTCCTTGCTCCAATATAGGCTATATCTTATGTCAATGCCACTAATCCAAAAGAATTAAAAGAGCAAAAAAAAAATTTCTAAAAATGCGATGTCTGTATGTTAAGGGCTTAGAAACATCAAATTTGGCATGTTCATTACTTATAAGATATAAATGATCACTAAGATCATTTGTTAACAAATACAAAATTTAAAAGGGGTAAAAATGCGCGAAAAGCGTTCTATAAACGTTCTAAATAGCAATATCAGCAATATTGGAAAGTTAGCGAACCGATTAAAAAAAAAAAAAAAAAAAAGTCAAAATGATGGTGGCAGTCCTTGCTCTAACAACAGTATTGGATAAATTGCCAGATTACAATGGGAGTCTATGGGAATTTGGCGAAATACCAGAAATAGCGCCAAGTTAGTATCACTTTTGGCGGGTAATTTTTGTCGTCAATTTGGAGACAAACTTTTTTGGTCGTCGAGATAATCAAGTAGTACCCAATCACATAAAAGAAACATCCTTATTAGTGGAATTTAATGGAACATAAGCAATCCTAATGTTAAAAGTTTTAAATTTGATTCAAAGAAACAGTGAATAAACGCAGGAAAAAGCTGTAAGATTAATTAATATTAAATAAAACTAATTTAATATTAAGCCAATTTATTTCAAAAAGGAAACAAATACCGACTTATTTGATAAAAAATAATGATATCCTATCAAAAACATGAATGTGAAAAAATGCCAAGTTCGTTAAAGATTTCGCTAATAAAAGAAGTGATTTGACAAAAAATAATGATATCCTATCAAAAACATGAATGTGAAAGAATGCCAAGTTTGTAAAAGGTTTCGCTAATGAAAGAAGTGAGATCTAACTGCAAACCAAGTTCTTTCGAAGCTCCTTAAATCATAGCTCCTGTCATGCATAATATTCTTCAATTGCTTAAAATGAGTTGGTATGTTACTTGTTATTCAATAGAGCGACTTGGCAAGTTTTCAGCCCCTAACTTTAATGTTTGAGTAAGTACTTAATGTTTGAGTACCTAACTTTAATGTTTGAGTAAAATTTAATCTAGAATCTGATTGGGAAAGATCTAGTCATTCAAATGTTCGAATAACTACATTGAAGTTAAGGTATCGATAAATTAATTAAGTGATCAACTTTAAGTTCTGATCAATTAAATAGAGAAATTTGAATAACAGAAAACTTGTAAGTCGCACTATTGAATAACAAGTAACATACCAACTCATTTTAAGCAATTGAAGAATATTATGCATGACAGGAGCTATGATTTAAGGAGCTTCGAAAGAACTTGGTTTGCAGTTAGATCTCACTTCTTTCATTAGCGAAACCTTTTACAAACTTGGCATTCTTTCACATTCATGTTTTTGATAGGATTTTTAATTTCTCAAACTATTTATTACATTTTCGTTTTTCACGTGGAAATCTTGCAATAGAAAAGTGATTGTTATAATAAAAATTTCATTGTGTTTTTTACTTTCTTCTATCTTTACAAGAAGAAAGTATTGGATTCATGAAAATTTTCGACTTCCGTTTTCGATGGATTTATACGTTTTAGAAGGTCCTGAACACGTTTTGACTATTTTTAGAAAATGTCTGTCTGTGAGTCTGTCTGTCTGTATGTGACAAAAAATTTGTGGGCGTTCTATCTCAAGAACTAATGCTCTAAATTTAATAAAATTTTATATTCAGTTAGACCTTGATATGAATTAGTGCCTATTGGTTTTTGGTGAAAATTGGCCTGCAGGTGGCGCTGCTATACTACGTTTTTCATGATTTTCAAGATTGCTATATCTCAAGAACTAATGAACAGAATTTCACCAAACTTCAGATTCTGCGATACCTTGAGATACATAGCCGCTGATAAGGTTTTGGTGTGAACTGCCCTATAGGTGGCGCTGCTATGCTACATTTTGCACGATTTTTGCGATAGCTATATCTCAAGAACTAATGCAGAGAACTTCATCAAATTTTAGTTTCCTTTACACTAGAATATATAACATAATTAGACGCTGATTACATTTTCGTATTAACCTTGCAACAGGTGGTGCAGCTATGCTGCATTTTGCATGATTTTTCCGATAGCTATATCTCAACAACCAACGCACAGAATTTCATCAAACTTCAGATTTTGTTACAAAATGACATATAACATAATTACACGATGATTACATTTTGTTATAAATCCTTCAACTGATGGTGCTTCTGTGCTGTATTTTATACGGTTTTTTTAAAACTAGCTATACCTCAAGAACTAATGCACAGAATTTCATCAAACTTCAGATTCTTTTACACCATAACATAATTAGACGCTTTTTTACGTTTTGGCATAAATTGTCCAAGATATGGTGTTGCTGTGCTACGTTTTGCAAATTTTTTGTTATAACTATATCTCAAGAACTAATGGACGAAATTCCATCAAATTTCCGATTCTGTTAGGTCTTGACATCAATAGATGCTTATCAGGTTTTAGTATAAATTACCCAACATGAGGCACTACTAAGCTCATTTTCTCAGAATATTAATTAAATTTTGCGTTTTAGGCTTTTCGGATACCAGAATCTCATTAGGCTAGGCCAAATGTTCGAGGAAATACGATAGTGGGTAACTTTGGGGTCACCACGTTTTTTTTTTAAATATTAAAATGTACTTATGAGATAGAAGAAAGTTTCGGGATTGACACATCCAACTAGTTTTTTATTGTTGTCAACTATTACTATAACGAAAAATGTTTAAATTATCCAGTCATTTTTCTATAAGAGCTGGTTTTATCAGTCTCATGTTAAGACGGTATTCGAAAATTTTAAACCTCCCCATTGCTACCCTTTTGGACCGAACTTTTCTATTTGTAATCCCCGCCGAAATATTCAACATCTCAGTGTTTTTGATGAATTTGAAGACAAACCGTGCGTAATTGGGACTTTTATAATGCGGACAAAATTTAATATACACATACATGCACATACTATTTGGCCAAAGGTGACCGGCCACTTGCGATTTTTGACATATTGTTAAATATCTACAAAAATACATGAGGAATTATCTTCAAACTCTAGGCGTGTAAACAAGTACAGGTCATATATTATTGTGGAGATTTTTACCCGAAACCCCCTAGGAGACCATCAATAAATTAAAAAAGAATGACAGGGCTTTTTGGATAACCTAGTGAAAACTACTGTACTCATTCAAACTCTAGATTATGATTAAGTGGCTTATTGTAATACACTGTATTCATTTTTATGAGGATAGCATGTTTACTTGTAGAGAAATTATGGTTTTTATAAAAACAGTCCCAAATTTTTGCCAATTTTTTTGCTTATAATTTGCAGAGTTCTGAACATAAAAAATGTTCTTTTCAGAAAATATGAAAATAACATTGTACGCAATAACCTATAATTAGAATTATAAAATGATAAAGATTGTATGAAAAATGAGCAGGTTTATTGAATAATGTTTTACTGCGTTTGCGTGAACGCAATTAAATTATAATTTGCCTAATGTGTTAGCTAAATATATAGAAAAACTTTTGTGAAAGTCTCAGAAACATAGCTTAAAAGTTTTGAAAAATATCGTCGATAGAATAAGCTCAAAATCCTTTATTTTCAAAATGGAGCAAAAAGATGACGGACTATATTCAAATATACGTGCAATATTGTGTATCTTCTATTGACACTAATCAATGGATATATGGAAATGGAAACAGCTATTTACTTTTTCTTGTTTCATTTGTGGAATAACGGATTTTTCTAGATGTTTAAAGAAACGTATAAAATTGCAAGTGACCGGTCACCTTTGGCCATATAATGTATATATGCATATATATTTTTTCTGGATAAATAAAACCATTGAAACATATGCTATTGAAAAAATAAAATGAATTAACCGCTTCTATAATTTGCCCGTACGTCATACGGGCAACATGTTTTTGTCAATCATGATTTATTATTCTCAGCAGTAAATTTTTATTGTAAATCTCGTATTATTTAATCCGAGCATTTTTCTGATTCAATTAGCTAAAAATTTTTGTTTTGGAAAACAGGCGATAAAGGATTAAAAATTCTGTAAAACACATGACAGAAATAGGCATTATTTGGAAGTTTTCTTCAAAAATATTGATCCATTTAGTGGCTAACTGTAATTTTTTGAAATTAATTGTCAATTAGGGTTTGTTTGGTCATTGTTGCAACAGCTGCAGTGGTCACCTAATAGAGGGGCACATACACACGATCCTTTATCAATCCCATCAGGTAAAAAGGATAGACGTCAGATCGTTTGAGCGTCTGAACAGAAATTCTTTCCTAATCAACGTTTGGGAAGAGCTGAGCTATCGATTTGACTTGTGCCACATGACGAAAGATGCTCACATTGATTTGTTAGCTTGTAGGTAAAACTGTTTAAGTTGCTCTTTCATTTTATGCATTGATTATAATTTCAAGTTTTATGCAATAAATACTATCATGCGTTAAAACCCCGATATTCATTCAGAAACACCCCGTATATTAAATTTCCAGGATGAAATGCTGCAATTGCGCAATCATAAATGGTTAGTGTTATTTTTAATTTTATTTCGTAAGGAAATTTCTATATATATATATATATATATATATATATATATATATATATATATATCTATATATATATATATATATACGTACATGCATACATATATAACTATTTAGATAGGTATCGTTTTGTGTTTCTGGGGTTATATACTGAAAAGTTAAAAAGGAATTTTTCAAAAGTCGCACCTTCGTAACGACTGCAAAAGGTAGTATTTCATTTGAAATCTACCTAAAAGTTTACTTAACTGATATATAGTCAAGAACATTTAGACAAATGTATACAAAATGTACCACTTAAATGAACTAAAATTGTTCATATTGCGAGTATTTTTTAAGAACTTATAAATTAAAGTACATCTATTTCAATGGAGAAATTTAATTTTCTTGTATGCCACATCTTTTTTTTTTATAAATGAAAGGCAAGATTATAAACATCATGCTGAATATGCCTTGCTGGCATGTTAAGACATAGGCCATCTGTTTTATTATTTATTTAAATAAAAGGCTAAAGTATTGTTTTATTTATTCTTTTCCATCAAAATAATCTATTGACCAAACAAATTTCAACTTTAAACTTAAAATATTACAACTTTTAAAATGTTTGAAATCACATGAGCTTCATACACGAACCTCATATTTTTACTTATCCATCATATGTATAGGGTAAGTCTTGCAATCGTTTTGAAAATCGAAAAATTTTTTTGACGGATTTACATGTTTCGGACACTGGAGATTCCGAAAAACATATTTTTAGAAAAATATTTTTGCCGTCCGTCTGTCTGTCTGTTTGTCTGTCAGTCTGTCTGTCTGTAAACGCTCTATCTCCCGAACAAATTGAGATAGAGACCTGAAATTTTGTATGTAGTTAGTATGTAAGAATGGGACGAACCCTATTTAATATAAGCAACCTCGATTATCCGGAACTATTTTTTTCGGACTCTCGAAAAATTCGTTCTGATGAAAGGTACATAAAAATTTTCCAATTTTTTTGTTCTAAGGAATGGATGTAAAAGGCAATAAAATAACACACATTTTGCGTATAGAACGAAGTCGATCGGATTATGAGTTGCAGAGATATTTGTAATCTTGTTTTCCACATTCTTCGATTTTTCATGACCCTGTATTTCATTCAAATTTCAATTCAGAAGTATATTTTAATTGGAAATGAGACGCTTAATCCGACTCAGTTAATTGTTAGTTAATAGAATTATTATTTTTGGAGTTATAAGGATGTTTCTTTTACGCAGTTCGGTACTACTTGAGTAGTTTGGCGTTTTATATAATTTGTCGAAATTGGTACATCAGCAGTTCTTTAATATAGCATTACTATGTATATTAACAATATTTAAATTTTGTTTATGAATTGCAATGCATTGTATAAATAGTTTTCACATGTTTTATTTTCATATACATATCCATGATGGGTAAGTATTACGGTGGCCCCCAACGACTAGTTACGATTGAGTTGATTTTAGCACTCCGAAACATATACGTCTCTTTTCTGTTTCAGACATCACCCTTTCCTTGAAAAGGAACCAACAATGTTCATCTAGTTGCAGAGAAGCTTGCGAGTAAGTATTTTTAAAAATGAATGTAAAGTTTTACGAAAAGGAATACAATTAAGAACTTTTTTTTAATGTAAAACTACATTAAAGAAGGTTTTATTATTGAAATTCATTGCGTACACTTTCGTTATTTAGAGTACTCGGGGATCCATCGAGGGAAGCATGGGGCAGAGAACGATAAGGTTCGGTGGAAAAAACATATGTATATATATGTATTTTTTTTTTTTTTTTTTTTTTTTTTGGTACGTATCAGTTATACAAAATTATTGTCATCCAGAGCATAATAGCTGGTACCAGCATTGTACTATGTTATTTGTCTCTAAACTCAAAGTCATTAGTTCGACCCTAAAAAAGGGAATTTCAATAGGTGGAATGCGCGCACGCGTTTGCATAAAAGTGCAAAATTAGCCGCATCACATGTAAAAAAGTGAAGCGGGTAGTCCGGAACTGTTGATGACAGTCCATGACTTAGGCTTTTATCATGTAGATGATGATATTTATATTTTGTAGATTGTTGAATTTACGTATATTTATAAATATTTTTTTGAAATTAATCAATTTCTGAACTAGTTTTCAGTAATGGAATTACGCCTGATATACGGTATATTTACGCCTGATATATAATATACGCCTGATAATTGGTATATTTATATTTTGTAGATTATTGAATTAAGCAAGAATTTACAAGCTGATTAAATAATTTTTTATAAATATGAATCAATGCAATAAATATTTTTTTCAAATTAACGATATTTAACTGATATTTTAAAATTCAAAAAGTTTTGGCAATTTGTTGCATTCTAACGTAAATATGTCAAAAGTCATCTTTTGGTAGAAATAGGTTTGCACAAAATCGTGGTAGAAATAGTGTTAATAAACATTTAAGCTGGAAGGAAGCAGCTTCAGCATCTCTATCACATATTCACAGGTGATTAATTGATAAAGAGGAGTTTTTAAAGTAGGGGTGCACAATCTGTGGCTCGCGGGCCACATTAATATCACTATTTTCATGCAGAATAACTTTCCTTATAATAATGACAGAAAATTTTTTATTAAATAAAACAAACGTCACTTTTTAAGTAGTCTGGTGGCAAACGATTTTCTGGCAAAAAGGCTGTGCATCACTATTTTAAAGTAATTTGTTCTGTACTTACAGTTTGAGAAATAAAAGGTCAAATTCATCACAACAAGCTATAACTGTCTATCATGAATGTATTGACTTTTGATCTTTAATGCTGTAATTGTTAAAAAAAATGTACTAGGTCACATATTTTAAAGTAGTGATGTTTTTTTTGTAGCATGAACAACAAGATGATAAACTTGATGATTTAATCATTTTTTAGCAGCAATAAAATAGTAAACTTTATAGAAGCACCATGGTGCCAAAATTAAACTACTTCTGACTCTTAAAATTTGCAGATGCTCATTTTGAATTTATGTCTTTAGTAATTACACCAAAACTGTAGACGGTTGAGCTAGACAACTTGGCATGTAATAATTCTATGTACAAAATTTCAAAGGAATTCTTTTTTTTTCCATTTTGCATGTTTTCATAAACATCGTATTATGTGATGATTATTAGGGTATTTTAAACTGTAAGGAAAATGAATTTTCAGATAATTAATTGTTTTAATATGGATTTATATTATATGTTTAATGTAAATATATTACATCTATAAATAAAAATGCTTGTTTCAGTACAATATTTCTACTAGAAACTTTTTTTTAAAAGTCAGATATTTCAATTTTATTTTAGTACTACTGTCTACACGCTTCTTACGGAAACATCTGAATACATAGGAGCTCAAAAAGTAAGTTCATAATTATCTTTGGTTTAAATTTTTTCAAGGTGTTTAATAACTGACCATATATCTGGTGGAATACTATCTGGTGGAAAAATTAAAAGAAATGTTGCAGAAACAAACTGCTACCCTTCTTTTTTCTATTTACAATATATTGTCCTCTAAAGGATTGAACTTTTTTAAAATTCAATAAAAAGTAAACTTGTAAAATGCAGGAAAAAAAAAATTCATGCTTTTTGGAATTGCGAAGTTTTTTAATTGAACAATTGAATGCAGTGCAGCCTCACTTGTCGATAATATTTAGAATTAAAAATATTATAATATTTAAAAGAAATGATTCATTTTATATGTTACAGATCAACAAGAATGTTCATGAAAAAACTTTTTTACTCTGATAAATATATTTTCATCTAAAATAAGCGTAAACTTCGGGAGATTTCAGCTTTATTCTTTTTGTCTATATAGTATAAGAGCGTAAACGATGGGCAATTCTAAACATTGCACTGAGAAAAAAATATGGTTCTGGCATATATAATCTAAATAATGGTTCTAGAAAAATAGTTCCATGTCATCCTTATAAATTTTAGTTCCATTTCTTAGGTTCCAGAGTCTCTTACTAGAATTCAAGTACGTTTTCCGATATTTTTGTTGTCAAATTTATCTAAAAATCTCTCCAAATAGATGCGAACTCAAGAGATTTGATTTAGTAACTATAATTATAGATTAAGAAATCATTCCTAAAATCAAGCGATAATTTCTCGCTACTGAAACGGTTCAATGTCGTTTCGTCTCCTAGAAAAGAAGAGACTAGAAATGTCAAGTCATTTCGCCTATTCAGCTTAGTTGTTTACCCTACTCGCATAGTTTGGACATCTATATTTCTAGTTTAGGTATTTAGAAAGTGACTAACTATTCGTTCTAGTTGAACGCGGCATATTTTTTTCTAATTGTGCCATGTAACCGAAACAGTTGTATTGAAATATAAAATCATGTATACAAGAGTCCCTAATTAAAATGTCGGTGTTCTGTAGCACGATCTAATTGCGAGTAAAATTTTGTTGGGTGATTAAACAAAGCGGGAGATATAAAAAAAAAGTTCTAAAATTTCTAGCTACCGTGATATATGGCGCTTTCTCCACGGAATAATTCGCTTCATGTCTAGCTTAATAATTCTGGGAAATGTGGCTCCATATACAGAATTAGATCGAACTTCAAGGCATCCTTAAGTTTGCCATAATTAAGTTGACAGCACGCAACATATTCTGTAACGCAATCTAATTGCAAAAATGCTAGAATTTTTTTAGAATAATTAAATGAATGTATCGAAATAACAGTAGTACGCGCAATATTGTGTACTTCACTGAGAAAAAAAATATACCTTCTGCACCTAGAATGAATAGTTAGTCACATTCTAAATGCCTAAACTAGAATTATAGATGATCGAAATATGCGAATAGGTTGAACTACTAAGCTGAACAGCCGAAATGATCTAACATTTCTAGTCTCTTGTTTTCAAGGTGACGAAACGATATTGACTCGTCTCAGTAACGAAAAATTATAGCTTGATTTCGGAAATAGTTTCAAAAACTAGAATTATAGTTACTAAATCAAACCTCTTGTGTTCGCATCTATTTGCTGAGATTTTTAAATAAGTATTACAACGAGAATAAAGGAAAGCTTACTTGAATTTCTGTAGTAGATTCTAGAACTCTCATATAATGGCAACTAGACTTTATCAGGATGACATGGAACTATTTTTTCTAGAGCCACAATTTAGATTCTAGATTCTAGAACTATATATTTTTCACAGTGTTGCAACCGTGTATAACATTTGGATACAGCTTCTCATTATTTTGCTTCGTTTTGGTGAACAATAAATTTAGAGCTTATTATATCGAGGATAATTTTAAGATTTACAAACTATATTTTCGAGAATTTTACAAAAGTTGCTTTATGCATTTATCTAATATATTATGCAGATTACATTTTGATTGCATTTGCACATGCACAGTGAAACACTATTTAGTAAACCTGGTCAATTTTTTAAATTTAATTTTTATTATTTTTTAATTCTGATTACAGGGTATTGTGTACAATACTGTTTGTCCCATAAAAAATGCTATGCTTTAAAAACTCTGCAAATTAGAAGCAAAAAACTTGGCTAAATTTGTGAGCCTTCATTTCTCTACGAGTATACATGCTATTCTCATAAAAATTAACACAGTTTATTACAATAAGCTTCTTAATCTAGTTCTACACTTTAAACGCTTTTGCTGAATTAATTTTTACAAAGTTATCCAAAAGATATTCGTTCTTTTTCAATTTGTTGGCGGTCCCCTATGGGGTTTCGGGAATTTTTTTTCTTTCTTTATATCTTTTAAATTCTATTTACCACCTCTCGTTTTAGGATAATTCATGTAATTTTGTGAATATTTAACAAAACTTCTAAAATCGCAAGTACCGGTCATCATTGGCCATATAGTGTATATAGCAACTACGCAACCACTTAATCTAATTTTGATACCACTGTCCAAAACAATTGGAAGAATCAGGAGATTGGCCTACTTTCCGAAACTTATAGAAATGATGTAATAAAAAGTTCATTTACGCACTCATGTCAAAATTTAGGACATCACAATAGCATGCAAAATTTCAAAATTCACTCCACTACTAGATTAACTTTATGAAAGAGTAGCTAGGTAGTATACTACAAATTTATATACATTGTAATTTCTGCAATAGAAATTTCTAAATAGAAATTACAATATTAAAGGACGAAAATAAAGTCAGACTGTGCAATGTAATGATCCATGTAGCTATTGACACAATTTTTAATTAATGAGACACGCTTATTGTCGTTAGATTATTGGCATCAGATTATATATGAGCAACTAGAGAAAAAAAAAGTAAAAAAAAATCTCTGTCAGAAAGATAGAATTTATTTCATTCAGAACTAAAGATGTCTCATAGGAGGTGTAAGCGGTTTTTTAACGAAAAGGGAGAGCGGAATATTGCCTGATGTAATAAACAACGAAGGTCGAATGTGAACTTTCTTGATTTTCTTGTATTTTTAAAGAATACAGGCTTTTTTAAGATGAAATTTAGATTTTTTATGAGTAATCAGTATAAACTTTTTGATACTGATGCTTTTATGAGGGATGATTTTTTTTTGAAATATTACAAGATTTTTACTTTTATTATTAAAATATGAAGTACTACTTTTATAGACAAAATGTCGATGAAATTTTTTACAAATCAATCCAAACTGTATTTTATATGACGAACTAAAACATTAAAAAAATTATATCATGACTCTTTTCAATTATCAAAAACACAGACATCTATGAAAGACTTCATTTTTAATCCCTTTGCGACGGGAACCTTTTACGAAATTTTTAATGTTTTGTCACGGGTTTTTAAAAATAGAAATGTGTTTTTTATTAAATCGTGAAAATGTTCAGATTAAAAAAGGCAAATTTTACAGTAAAATTTTATTGGTGGTCATAAACAAGGATTATTAAGCCTTTTTGAGGCACGTATACGTGTCGCTCGTCCCCAATGGGTTAATGAAATAATATCCGATGAAAATGGTAAACATGTAAATATATAGTAGGGGTGAGTGGCTCACCCTGAGACGCATTTTTTTTGTCTTCATTCATCTTTTTATATTGATCAGTTGTCAAAGTTTTAGCTGGTATCCGTTCTTTTAAGGGGGCTCAGGGGTTGATCGATCCGGAAAAACATGTAAACAGAGCTCTCGCTTCGAGTCCATATAAAAACAGAAGTATTCAATGTAATTAATTTAAACTTTCTGATATTTTAAAGGTATGTTTGTAGTTTTATAAAATTATAAAATGAAGCACTTCAATGTAATATAATAAGAAATATAGCAAAATTTATGTAACACAATTTTCGAAAAAAAAATTATATAGGGGGAACTGGGGTACATTGATACAGTTTTTTTCTAAGATTTTTTTGGTGTCAAGAAAGTAGAAAATTCAAGTTTTTTTTTCCATGAGGTGACAGCAAAACTTGTGTAGTATGTTATAAAAATGTACAGTCATTGTTTTATGTAGTATTTTTGCATGTAATTTTAAAAAAATCAAAAAAAGTCATTTGTATCAATGTGCCCCATCCCCGGGGCAGATTGATACGTTTAAGAAAAATGACGACAAAATTATACCAATGCATATTTTTCATAAAAAATGAGTTAGAAAACCATTTTATATTTATTTATAAAAATTCAAATCACCCACAATTTATTTTTAAGCGATATTAAAGCAATCAAAATTAAATATATTATGACTTGATGTTCTGTCTGTTTCTTGTCTGATTGTTGGCTGTGGTAACTTTGTCATATCTAGCACTTCAACCCCAGCATTATCTTCTTTCTTATGAAAGATGAAAAAATTACCAGGTTTTCTGTTTATAAATAGGTTCATAAACAGAAAATAAAGGATAATTATATTAAAAATTCTGTTTATAATATAAGTATCATTTTCTGTTCTGCAGTTTGTTTCTCTTACTTAACATTTCTCATGTCGAAAATACTTTTTTCTCTGGAGAATCGATATAAATTCGAGATTTGCCAGAATGCCGTCCTTTTCTTTTATTACTTCTACGAGCACTAGATGCTGGGTAAGTTCCTACGTCTTCTGTTTTCAAAAATACTATAAAATGCTCTAATATAAAGAAATTAGAGCTATTTCACTTCAATAAAAACTAATATTAGAAATTTTTCGTGAAAAAAAGGTTGGATTAAGGAGTGTATGGTAAAAAAAATAATAAAAGATAATGAAAATATGAACTATTAAAGGATTTAGGCTGTATCAATGTGCCCCGTCATAAACTGTATCAATGTGCCCCATACAGCGATTTTGAATAAAATGAGTCTCAAATCCAACACTTCACAATATATCTAACAATAAATAATGAGGAACTGATAAAGAGGTAGCAGTACTTACCAGGGAGAGTATTCATTTTGGTTGAAAATACTGGAACAGTTGTATAATAGCATTTCAATTGTACAACTCAAATTTACTTTTGAACAACAAAAACAATAAATCACCCGTCCCATTTCATCAAACTGCTGAATCATTCCAAGATTTTCTGTATGTAGTTGAATACACTAGCATCACCTTTTGGAGCTGTTGTGAAACTTCCTGTAATGACCCTGTGAGCGGTAGAGGGGGTGTATCAATGTGCCCCATGTATCAATGTACCCCAGTTCCCCCTACTATATCACTAACACCAAGATATCTTAACGTTGAATTGACATAAGAACCTAATTTTTGCTTTAAAAGTATCCAGAAACTTTACTATATCGAATGAATTAAGGATATAACTATAACTCAAAAACAACATTATTAAAAAAACTCTCAAATTTAAAAATTGAAAAAACTCCTAAAAAATACAACTTTTTTTTCATTAAAAATACTCAAAATATTAAACTATCTAAACGATAGTAATTCATTCTATAGATAATGATGTTATAAGCATGCAAAAAATAATTTAAGCCATTCTATCAAATAGTTTTTTTAAAATCTTGGTGTTAGTCGTCCAAAATCAAGTTTTGAGAAAACGCGACTTAAAGTTGAAATTATATGGGTGCGGCTATGAAAGTATTGAAAATGAATGTTTATAATTCCGTTAAAAATGCAAATATTTTTATGCAGCTTTTTGCATTGAGTTAAGAGTTAATTGAATAATCAAACTAGATCATAAAAAAAATCGATTTTTTGAAAAGTTTTTAACCCTTGAGCCCCCTTAACATTTGCTTACATTATTAAATAGCTTTTGACCTTATATTCATTACAGAAAAATTTTAAAAAGATATTTATTAAATTTGTGCTTTGTTCCAGGTGTACCACCTAATAGGACACATTAACGTAGTTAAAAAATACGGGGAAAATTCAATAATTGAACTACAATATACATGGAATTGTTTGTTCAGGAAAACAAAATTATTTAAACCGGAAAAGATAGTAATTTTTTTAAGTTTTATAAATGCAACGAATATTCCGTTGATTGTTAGTATTCTGCTTTGGTATTTCTTTTAAATTTTATTTTCATGCTCCTGATTTGAAGGCATGTTCTTTTTATTTTCTGAAGCATATTCATAAGTAAAGGTACGTGCATCGTGAATTATTAATCCATATTGATATTTCAAAGCTTGTAAAATGTTGTGTATTTATTTTCCTTCTTCATCATCTATGAATAGTTTTTGACTTTGTATCTATGATATAGATTTAAAATTAAAATTTGCTTTTTACTACAGCAGATTTCTTAAAAGTCATTTCATCTCATAACATTTTTGCAGCAATTTTGAATAGTGTCAGCATGAATTTCTGCATTTTTGTATTCAAAATTTCTAATCCTTGTCATTGATAAGCATAATGACTTCTTAAAAGAAAATATATTCATTATTAATAAAAGCATGTTACGTATATTAAATAAAAATACTTTAAACACAATATCTTTTTATTAAAATATTTCGAATAAAAGTTAGCTTGGAATATCTTGTATTCCAAGGTGCCCCATCTCTACTTATCACGAGATGCACCATATACCCAATATAAAATTTCAAAACGTCATACTGTTAGGCAGGGCCCTCGCGAAAACTTTTTATTTGTGGAGGAGACAGCCTTAAACTGCCAAGTCAAAATTCAGTATTTGCCAATTCAGTGAAAAGCAAACAAATAATTCTCGACGTTTACCAACTAGTTTTATAATTTTACAAAGTTATCCCAATTAGAAAATGTAATATAGTTTTTATTTGTATAAAGCTTAATAATATTTTTAATTATATTAGTAACTTTCGTCATATCTATCAGAAATAGAAAGTGTATGATAGTTTTTTTTATTAAAGTTTTGAATTAATTTGCAATTCATTTTGTAAATTTGGCAACTGTAATAGCATGTGCAAACGTTTGAGGGGGGGGGGGGCTGTTTCCACCTCAGCGAGGCCCCTGCTGTTAGGCTTAGCTCTAGAACTATTATTATGTATCAGTTTTAAAGAGAAACCTTTAAATTTCATTATATAACCTTTTATTTCAAAAAGAATATTTTCATTGAAACTCCACTTTGCAACATATATCAAACTTTGACATGAAAGTTACAAAATATGAACAAAAATTAAAAATATTGATTAATTTTTGCCGCTATCTCTCTACATCTGCAAGAGCTATGAGTTCATTTAAAAACTAGGGCAAAATATTAAGCTGTTTTCAGGTGTACAGTGTCTCTAGGTGAACAACTCTCCCCTACAATGCAGGCACTTACAACAACAATAAAACCCTTTGGTTTTTATTTATTTGAGTGATATATTTACTATGATTTCGTTTTTGATTTTGGACAATGGATCTTATAATTTTTTAACAATGCACTTTCTTTTATTTCTAAGTTATAATTAATTTAATCATTTATTACAATAATCAAATTTATTGAATGTTCATTAGAATAATTATGTAGCAACATCGTATTTGTATGATTAAACTCTAATTAAAAGCCATAATTGGAAAAATTAAGGTGAACTTAGTTTCTCAAACGATTGTATTATACCACCACACTAACTATATAGTATACTATTTAGTTGTAGTATAATAGTTACATCAATATTCTGAATAACATAATATAAAAATTAAATTTATTTATTTTTTTTTCTTTTATTTTACACTTTGTTAGTTATATTTCTAAATTTACTTTCAGTGCGCCGATGATACTAATCCACACTGCACGTAAGTAACTCAGTTGTTTGTAGAATTTTATGTCAAATTTTTCCAGATTTTTCTAAACAATCAGAACAAAATATTACTTACTATGTTGGAACATTTCAATATAAATCTGGAAAAAATACTTTGAAAGACAACACTTATTAAATAATTATTGATGAACTTGTATGTTTAGTTTCCAAAAAGTTTTAATGAAGAACATTTTATATTACGAATTGTAAATTTATGAACAATTTGCGAGATTTACAACACATTAACTTGATATTTTCATCGGTTTGGTTTATTTTTCTCATCATATACTAGCAGGAGTGACCGAGCAAAGCTCGGTCAAAATTAACTTTGTGTTCAACTGGATATAGTATTATCACTGTATCATTCACTCTGTATTATTACTGTAAAACTTGTTATTTATAGTAATATTATTTACAAAAACAATCAATAAGAAAACTATGTTTGTATACACATGTTCATAAATTTTACTTTATTGAAAATTTACAGAGAAAGGATATCGATCCAAATCACTTTTTTGGCTCGACTCTGATTGGTTTAACCATGCATCTCGAATCTTATTAAAAATGTATAAAAAATTTCTTCACATTCTGAAAGACAATATTTTTTGCCAGATATAGCCAAATTTGGAGACATTTTTTTCATTTGGCTCCAAATACGTGTTTTGACTTTCGTAATGATAGTCGATTTTTCGTCCAAATGTCGTCAATATTTTGTCAAACATCGCCAACTTATTGACTGTTGCCATATTCTCGTAACCCTGACCCGTATTATCCAAAATGACCTACTAATCAAATTTGATCAAACGTGACTTAGCTCAATGGTCTTCAGGTAATCAAAAACAACAGAATATTAAATTGAATAAAAATCGTTTAAGCGATTTCTTAGGTAAAATTAGCTTAACAGCATTCAGCAATAAAGCGAAATGACCCAATAATATAATTTTGTTTAACGTGCGACTCAGTCAGTACAGTAGTCTTCTACGAAAGGTTAAACTATTGTAATTTAATATAAGGGGGGGAGGAAAAAATTGCTAACAGTACAAGAAATATAATTTAAATAAATGAATAAGCATAAAGAGGGATTATGTCTATACTGTAATGCCTCTTGATGAAATCTTCCGAATTTCGCTTTAAGAATGAGATCTTATACTATTACTGAAAATTACAAGTAAAATTGTGAAAATAGGTAAAAAGCAGCGGTGTGTGAGACGGCCGAAAGAAATTACGATTTAACCAAAACCTAGAAGGCTAAAAACAAGCATTCTGATATTCGATGTTTAAATTGCAAAAAGTAATTCGGGAAACGAATTTAAAATTACCTAATTACATGAATTAAATTTTACGTTACATGATGACAGAATTCGAAACAGTTTTTATATTTATAAGACAAATTCGTGAAACCGCGAACATAAGTTAAGGGTTAAGAAAATTTTTAATTATGTTTTCTTTTTAATGTGGTGCTAATTTAGCTGAAATGGGGAGGGTGAGGGAGGGGGGTCAGAGCATCTTATAAAAATAAATAAATATTTTAGTTTATTATTTAAAAATGCTGTTACAGCAAGGAAACGTCATCATGTTATTTATGGAATGGGATTACTCAAATAAAACGTGTAGTTCTGAATAACTTATAAGCTGCCCATCCCTTTCTTAACGTCTACTTTAAAATTCACAAGCTTATAATTTTTGTAACACACCATTTAAAGTAATTTCAGGTATTATCTACATTTACACATTTTTCTGAGTTTATGAGCTGATAACAACTTACAGACTTAATGCCTAGGCTAAATACATATAAAAAGAGGTAACTTTTTGTACGAAATGTGTAATTTTAATGACAAGTAGGTGATTTAAGAAATTTACACACTTACCATTGCATATATCATTATCTGTAAATTACAAGAACATTCCAATTCATGTAATTTCAGACATTTTTCAGCATTTACACATTTATTTGTGTTTTCAAGTGATAAAAAAATGCACACTTAGTTTTATAAGCTAAAATACAGATAAAAACAGGTAAAACTTTGAAAGAAGTGAGTAATTCTCATGACAAGTGTGTAATTTTAGAAATGTACAGTCATATATATGTTATTTTATCTAATCCACACATTTATTTTTTAGAGTGCATTATTGTATCTTAATACAAGAGGTTCCGGAGTCTAATCCTTATACACGATTTATGTGACCCCAAGAAGTCTTACATGTATATATATATATAATATATATAATATATATATATATGTCTATATAACACTGGCGTAACAAGTTTTTATCAAACGATCTTTATAAAAGTACAACTTTTATGCAGTTTATCCGAAAAAATAATCTTCATTAAAACTGTCCGCTTAGCATATGAAAAGCGAAGTGGACACCCCGGTAAACTGTTGATGACAGCCAGATTCTTAGCGCTTAATAATAATAATATGTACAATATTTGGCGACTTATCACTTGCGTTTGATAACATCAACGCATAAAATTGGCTGCATAGCATATAAAAAGTAAAGCGGGTAGCCCGGAACTGTTGATGATGGACACATGACTCAGGCTTTTATTATATAAATGAACATTTGAATGAAAATCTAATTTCATGATTTTTTTAAAAAGCTATTATCATAGATATATAAAGCTCCTACATTCTTAAAGAAAAAGATTAATTTATTGATCCATGATTATGAAAAATAGAGTATTATTTAATTAAAATAGGATAACATAGTTTTTTAAGTGTTTTCACAATTATGTAAGCACCAGTTGGGATGACCGAGCTATGCTCGGTCGAAATTCGGATTGTGTTCAACTCGATATAATAATTCCACTGTATCATTCTTTGTGTATTACTATAAATCATGTTATTTTATAACAATATTATTTACAAAAACAATCTGTATGAAAACATGCACTTCACATGCTTTAAAATTTTACATTATTTACACACTTACGTCGAAAGACATAAATCCAAACTACATCTTTAGCTCGAATTTAATTCGTTTAACCATGTGTGTCGAATCTTATAAGCAATTTCTAAAAAAATCCTTCGCATTTTGAAAGCCTACTTTTTTCGCCTAGTATGGTCAAACTTGATTACATTCTTTCGTTTAGCGCCAAATTTGTGTTTTGTTATTTTTAATCTTGAAAGTCGATTTTTCGGCTTGGCTAAATATTGCTATGTGACCCTGATACGTAAGTCACCCAAAATGAACAGCTAATCAAATCTGTCAGAGCATGTAAATTAGATCAGTCGTCTTCAGGAAGTTAAAAACATTTTTAACTTCCTGATTATAAATTTCCTTTTTATAAATTTTAGTCAAAATTGTCTGGCTGTTTTACAGATAAAATTAGCTTAACTCGCAATGACTCCAAAATGACTCATTAAACTTATGTTCTCAAAAATGTGACGCAGCCCAGTGGACTTCTCAAAACTTAAATGGTAGGATATAAAATTTAGTCCAAATTGTTTGAGCAATTTTTATAGATATAGAACTATCTTGACCCGATCTCTTTTTGAAACTAAATGATCCACTAATCGCGTTTTTCTCGTTCATGCGACTGTACCCAATGGTCTTCTTGAGCCTAAAGAAATATAGAATGAAAAATTAAATCAAAATCGTTAGATTCGTTTATGTAAAATTTAGTTTGACTCGTAGTGACCTAAAAATTATCGACTAATTAAAATTTCTTGAAGCTATCCCAGTGATCTTCCCTTGCCAAAAAACGGTATTGTACAAAGTTTTTTCAAAATTTACAGACCATTTTATACATTTTCTAAGGGCAATTAACTTGTCCCTATCACATTGTGATCCAAAATGGCACCCTAATTGAATGTACAGGCAATCTAGCCAAATGGTCATCTTGAACTCATAAACGATAGAATACAAAATGTAGTCAAAATTCGTCTTCTAGATAAAATTAGTTTGACCAGCTGTGATCCCAAGATGATCAACTAACCTAATTTTCTTGAACATGTGATCCAACTCAGTGTTCTTCTCAAGACCAAAAACGGTAGGATAAAAAATCCAGTCAAAATCGTTAAAATTGTTTTTTAGATAAAATTAGCTTGATTCTCAGTGACCCTCAAAAGACCCATTTATCCAAATGTGATCCTAGCCCAGTGATTGTCTTGCGCCCGAAAAGTGTGTAATACAAAATTTTGTCGATACCATTTAAGCCGTGTTTTAATACAATTAGTTTTACCCGAATTATAGTGACACATAATGGTGCACTAATCTAATTTTCTCGAACATAGGACATAACTCTATGGTCTTCTCAATCTCAAAAACGGTAGAATACGAAATTCAATTTAAATCATTCTAATCGTTTTCTAGATTAAATTAGTTTGATCAGTAATGACCGAAATATGATCTAATAATCAACATTTTTCAAATACGTGACCTAGCCCATTGACCTTCTCGTCTTGTCGGGGTAAAGAAAATTTTGTCAAAATTCTTTCAGCCATTTTAAGGTAAAATTTACATACATACACTCACACACAAATTTTGCTCGTATTATAATATAAAACGTAGCACACACTGTAAAACATTTGAGTAACGTTACCCCATAAAATGGGTGGCAGCTTTTCTGCCTCGAATTTTATGGAGAGATTTTTTTTTTTCACTTATAAAATGGTGTAATGTAAACATATATTACTGGTGTAATATTACAATGTTTCACCGGTTATATCGGTTAAAATACTCCTTAAAATTGGTGGAAGCAAGGTTACTATATAAACTTGGAGGCAGCAAAGCTGCCATCCATTTTATGGTGTAACTTTACTCAAATGTTTTATAGTGCATATAGTCGTCATCTGGTTCGTCCGTCTGTCTATTTTCAGTCCGATTATAATAGAGCAAAAAGTAGGCAACCGAAATGTTTAAAATTTAATATAAGGTACCCTGGGGTAATAACGCCACGTTAAGGTTCTAGCAATTTTCACGGCTCAGTTTTAGTTTGTATTTTTCAAACAAATATATGATTTGATACAGCAACTCATTGACTATCTATATAAAAAAAATAATTTAAGAAATATGAATACATAAAATGTAATGGCGTGATTTCTTGACCAATGCTATTTGGCGTTATTACCCACCTATATGGGTAATAACGGCATGCAAACAAAACAATGAAATAAGTTGGATTAATTGCATGTAGATTGCCCAATTCTAAAAATACAAACTCTCAGCTCTAGAAATTGACAAATTGCATCCTAAGCTATTGAAAATGTTCCTTTTTTCGTGAAAATGTAAGAAAAATAAAGGTGTGGTGTGGGGAGGGGGGGATGAGGCAAAAGAAATCAGACCGTGAGCTTCTTTTTGCTTAAAAAGCAGCGTTTAAATAGAATTATTGGAAACATTGCACAGTTTTAACTGTGTTTATTTGAATCAGTATTTAGGATGTAGCTCTGCAACTGTAGGGAATCAACCGGGGTAAAAAATGCAAGGATTGGCGTTATTACCCCGTTATAGTTATTGCGCTGTACATTTTAAATTACAAATTATCTCGAGAAGATATCCAAAATCTTCAACAACATTTTGAAAGGCCATGAAATGTACTACAAATTTATGTAATTAACAAAGTATTTCCGGATAAAAAAAAAATAGTCTTCTCATCACAAAACTTATCTCGCAAATTTTAGATCAAGCGTTAATTTTAGCTGCTTGTAAAAACAATAAGACCTAAAAATGAAACAAACTAACTTGAAGCTGTTTTTTGCGATTTATATGACTCAAAACCCTTCTGCGCAGAACACATGGGTGTCATTTACCAGATTATTTCATAATTATGCGAAATATTAGCACTTGGCGTTATTACCCCAGGGTACCTTATAATCATTGCAGAATTTTGTCGAGTCATTTGAAATGTTATTAAAATGGAAAATAAAATTAAAAAGTTATTAATTATTACTAATAATTTTTATTAATTATTAATAAAAGTTTCATTCATTCTATCAAATCTTATCATATGCAATTAATTCAATGATATCCGACAATGATTAATGATTCCAGATTGCCATGGTGATTGTCTCATTTAAAATAGTCCTATTATTTTCTTATTACTAAAATAAATGTGCGAATAATCGCAATAAATGTTATATTCTTCTACATCTCCCCTTTTGCACCAAGATTTGCATATTTATAAACTGTTTGCAACACATCATTTGCCACGTTTGACTTAAATTTTCCGGATTTTTTTCTTCGAGGCATAGAATTAAAATCTAATATTTTACAAAAGTGCAATTCGCAACAAATTAATTTTATTTAACACAAACAAAAATGCGCAATATGAGAAAATCATTTAATATTAAAATAAATGTATGTTTCTTTTAATAAAGTTTTAAAAATATTAAAAAATGTTTATTTTCAGAAAAAAAGACGTTCAATTATCAATAAACTTTGAACGATTGACACTACAGAAATTCACGACTGATCCGAAATTCGAAGTAAGTATATTAATTTAAATGAATTTAAAAGGAAAAGTTTGATTATTTTAATTCATAACACAATCTTTGCAACAATTTTAAAACGAACGACAAGTGTATAAGTGCTATTTTTCTTCATCGTTAAAATTTTGATACATTTTAAAAACGTTCTTTTTCAAAGAAAATCTCTGGCAAATTTTTAAGCAAATTTGCAGGCATTTTCATACAGATACATTTATTCTTTCATTGCACAATTTTTCCTATTTTTATGAAAAAAAAATCATTTGAAATCTATAGGTCGATCTAATAATGGAAAAAATGGTAAAAAATTTAAATTTTAAAATTTAGGCTAAATTTTGATATTTTATGGTTCTTTATACTTAATTAGGATTTTTAAGTATTGTATCGCTACGTTTTGCAATCAAATGGGCTTAAATTAATTATTTTTTCTGTTTAACATTCTGCAAATTTCTCCTTATAATTATTTTTAAGTATTCAGTCAAAGTAATAAAAATAAATTTTGCTTTAATAGCTTGATTGAATTTTTTTTTCGTTTTCAAAGAACAAATTATAATTTTTTAAATCAAATGCAGCCATGTGATATGACAATATAAGTGTTATTTTATTCTTTGGACTGTTCTTGATCCATTACATTGATCATATTGGCCAAATTCATGTCCCATCATGAGAATTATAGTGTTTTTAATTATATGTCAATGTGCTACTCGGTGCTGTGAAGGAGTAAAATTTTTATTGTTGCTGCATCATTCTGAATTAAAACAGTTTATAGAGTTACTTTAAGTAGTATAAACGGTCGAGTGCGAGTATCACTCGCACCCAGAGAATTCCGAAGAATACTCAAAAGAAATATTCACTATATTATGTTATTGAAAGAAATCGTTTCGAAAAAAAATATAAGACTTTGTAGAAAGTTATACAATGTAGGGTTGCATACAGCATAGATGCCAACATCTCTTAATTTCTGGAGTCTGATCCAAGGCAAGCATTAATTCTTCATTTTGTAAAAATTCCTTTTCATTTAATATTTGCAAAGTCTTATCATACTGTTCTTCGCCAATTAACCTTGCATCTTCAAGTATAACAGATAAAGAGTTTGATGCAATTAAATTATTTTCGGTAAGGAGACCTTTATAATACACTACTTCATTTTTCAATAACAATATTGACTTATGACTGCACAAAGATAATTCAAGATTAGGATCTGTATGTAAAGAGGAACCAGGAAAATTTTCGTTGGTCGCCATTCTGCTAAAAAAATGGTATATTATATATCACACAAGCAACAAAATACATCCATTCAAAGTAAACGCATAACTACTAAGTATTGCGTGCTACGGCTTGGTCATACGAGTTCTCTTACTGAGTACTATTTACACACACACAAAACTTACTTTGATTTGGATATTTTACACCTTTCCCGTATCCTTGTTAGTAAATTTTTATTGTAAGTTTGTCTTCTTTTCAAGCATTTCCTCGATTCCATTAGATAAAAATTATTTTTTTTTTAAACTGGAGATAAAAGTTCGAAAAATTTTCAATAAACACTCGTCCCGAAGATGTTAAGTCTTAAAAATACGAGAAGTGCATTGTGAGATCCACTCAAAGCAAACTAGTTGTGAATCCCATAATATTTATATTATTAATCCATTAAAACTCAGAGGCATATTTTTAGATTATTAGAGTAAGTGACAAGAAAGCGTCTTTCACATAAGTAAATATGAAGATATACAGGGTGAGTCATAAATATCGAAATAATAGGCTATCTCCTTAAATATTGCCCCTGGTCCCATACTTTTAATTGCAAAAATTTATAAAAAAGGGAGAAATTTCTGATAAGATAAGTTTCATCTCCATCAGGAGTTTATTTTGAAAAAATACGGAAATTAAATTTTTATACGAGCTCCGTAGGGCAAAATTCCCATTTAGGAAATTATTCCTTACCCATTCCTATATTGAAAAAAAAAATCATCTCCATATCTAAAAACCTGACAGAGATATTAAAATCAAAAATTCGTGACTTGTACCACTTAACTATGCCTGTAAACGAAGAGTTTTTGACTCATTTTGAAGGGATCGTCTACCAATTGCCCATTATTAAATGTCGATTTAAGACGGTGCCTATTATTTGGACATAATAAATCAGCGTATAGATGTAAATCTATACTTGTTTTCAAAATACGTCCATAGTCTGAACTGGAGGTTTGCATGGATCGAAATATCTAGGTCAGATCCCAAACCGACCCACAGAGAAAAAAGTTCGGCTTGGCCTGGAAAAATGTTAAAATCATAACCCGGACCGGCCAAGAAAAAGTTTGAATCATAGCCCGGCTCAGCCGTGAATTTCTACATAGTTTTTTAATTCGATGCGGCTAAAAACTGTTTCGTATTCTTTCGTATAGTTCTGACCAAAAATACTTATTATAGCTTTTCGTTTTTTATATTTATACTTTTTATTATTAAAGAAGCACCAAAGGCTGTCATATGTTTATTTAATCAATGAATCTTTATTTATATGTAAATGTTTCACTTATATTTTAATATCGTTAATCCATATCCCATGCGTTGGAGGCTTTGAAAAATGTTATACAGTAAAACCGCTTAAGACGGAATCACATAGGAAAATAAAAATACGTTATAAACAAATGGCCTTCCTAGGAGATGTAAATGGTGTTTATTTTTTTCTCAGGTATTATTGCATGTATTTTGCATGGATCTATTTCTATTTAAGACAGACTTCCATCATAGGCAGATTTTTTTCACTGGTTTTATTGTATTTAATTTTTTAGCCTTTGAATATACTGTTATTTAAAAAACAATAAATTTTAGTTTTTTTTTAATAAAAGCGATTTTAAAATCTATGCGGTTTTCGTAAAAATTTTGATTGAACCAAATTTTACTTATTTTCTGCACGTATTAGGTCAATCAGAGACAGCGATTTTAATGCAGATTTTTCGAGACTGGGATTGAAAATTTCGTCCACTACAGGCTTAGGAAGAAGGAAGCACCCCCCCCCACCCCCCCACCGGTATGAAAAATACGCCAGTACCTGTTCAGACGAGTCTTCAGAAAAAAAAGTGATGTCTCAGTCTTGGCCCGGCCTGGGTCCAGAATACAGATTTTTTATCATTATCTCCAGGATGATATAAAGCCTGAAATTGTGAGAGCTACATTAAATAATTAAAAAAAAAAAAAAAAAAAAAAAAAAAAAAAAAATAATAATAATAATAATAATTTGCATCTTGACTGACCGACATTTAAACAGTACACTTCTTTTTTTGCATAATGATTTTTTCCCCATTATTTCTTTTCTTTAAATTATTAAAAATTAAGAATTGTTAGCGAAAAAAAGTACAAACTTGAAACATGTCATTTTTGATTATTTCACTCGAGTTTTTTTCGGCAAATTAAAAAAATATTTACTTTTGAAAATATGATTTTTTTAAAGTTACATTATTTTTTCAATAAATATTTTTAATAGTTTTAAAATTAATATTGAAAACAAAAACTCTGAAACAAAACTAAAACTAGACTTTCATCTTAAATTAAATGGAAAGAAATTGGAATCCGATAAGTAATGTTTCGAAAATGCTCTTTTCTTAAAATCTATGTGACCTAGGATAATCGCTATAGTTTTCTTGCAAGGTTTAAATTAATGTCTTCGACCTCTAATTTTTTTTCATAACTTCAGTAGATTCGGAAATAGATGGGGTGGAGAAGGGGACAATTTTTTTCACTACATTTTCGATGATATGTCTGAAAATACAATACCTAAAATTTAAAGAAATGTATTTTGGAGTTCTGCGTAATGAAAGCTTTCACACGATATACAAAGAAAATATTTTTTCCTTCAAGCAACTTAATCAGCTCCACTACTTCTCTACCCCCTTTCTAAATACATTTATAAAGTTTTAATAATTTGTAAATTATGTGGGTCAATAATCTTTATTACTTCTTCCAATTTGAACTTTCCCTGTTTTATAGTTTATGAGTAACAGACCCAGGATTGATCCTATAACGGTTCTGTTTTCATTTTTAGCTGCGTTCGTAATTATGTAAATACGTAGCACCTATTGTTGTCGCTCAGTCCGTCCGTCCGCATATGACAACGCAGAAACTACCAAACTGAATCGTTTGAAAGTTAAAATACATAAATATTATATAATTTTGTCGAGTTATTTCAAATTTTATCAAAATCGGATGCATAGTTCAATTACAGGGACAATCAAAAGTATTCCGTTACATTACGGTTAATAGGAAAAATGTTTCAAATGCATTTTAGTGGTATTACACTCATTCGAATGTAATAAAATTGATATGCATCTATAAAGTACATATTTTAATATACATTTTGCATAATCTGTGGTGCAAGGAATATTTGTTATTGATTTACAAGGCCACACAAAAGTATTCCATTGCATAATGGTATAGGGAGAACATTGTTTGGTGCGCATTTTAATTGTAATTATTAACAATTTTATGAGATTGATATATGAGAGTGGTATTTTTAAAACTTCGTTATCGTACGAACGACCTCATTTGCTACGCTTCACGTGCAATTTACAACTTGTTTAAATATGAAACCGTAATAATAAAAGTTCTTACCAGTCTTTACCAAAAGGAAAAATGTAACTTGTGTTTCTTGATTTTAAGATAGTTAATTTTACTAAAAACACGAAGTTAAAATGCGAGGAGCCCAATTATGTATAATTCAGATCCGTTTTCGTCAATATTGAGCTGGATTGATAATTTCCACCGAATAAGACAACTATAGCCAAATTAATTTCATTTCTGGTGATTTAATTTGGTATACCTGATTTGACTACATTTTGCCAAGTGTCGCTAAGTTTGTGAGAATTCGACACTATTAGATAAAAATATGCAGTTTTATTATACGTATGAGAGTTGGAACAATAGTTACAATAACAGATTGGATGAATCCAATTATTTAAACCAATTATATAACTTTAACTGAATTAAAATTAGTTAACCTAGAAATTTAAACCTATATTTTAGCTGTTTTTATAGACAGAGCTGAAATAAAAAATGCTTTGGAATCTTGGTAGCAGGCAGATCACTTTAAGTATAAAAAAATGTTGAATTTTTATTTTTTGTGCATTTTTAAATTTGGAAACGCTAAGTAACCATCTTTCTGAAATAAGATACTAGATGAAGTTGGTCTTCCCAAACAATAAAGAATTTACAATAAATTGTAACATTTTAAAAGGCATAGAAGTATGGTAACCACTGACTGATTTTTTTACTTTAAAGAAAATCTTGTTTTCATGAACGTAATATCTACAGTGATGAGATTTATTGAGAAAAACGAAGCTATTTTTTGAAATAACTATCGATATTCTCGGACATTTCTTGAAACGATTAATTATTCGTTTTGCAATTTTTCTTTGTTTCCCGTGTACTTAGATTTTTGTACTATTTTTTTTATTATACTTTACTTTTTTATTTTGTATTTTCTTCCTGCTTTTTATTTTCCATTTTATAATATATTCAAATTTGCTTTAGTTTTGCAGTATATAGCATATATTATATATTCTCAAAGTTTTTAAATCAAGCAACTACTAATGGGAACCTTAGAAGACTTTTTTAACCTCCTCAGTCCTGATGTCGTCTGTAGAAGAGACTAAAGAACGATTTTTAAATGAATTAAAAAGCTTCTAGAATTGTTAAAATTACTTTTAGAAATTTTTAATAAATGTGTACATTTCATAACTAGTGGTATACAAGCTAATACATCTTTGGAAATAAAAAAAAAATTTAGATAGGTTTTTATAGTCCTTTGTAACATTTGTCTAAAGAGGTTAAGAGACTAAATGACTTAAATATGAGTCAAAGAAAGCATCATAAATATTGTAAAATTAAAAAAAATGTAAAGCTAACAAATAACAGATGCGGTAAATGATCGGTTTCGGCCAGTCTGAAGGAAAACATTGTATCAAGTTCATAGCTTGGAGCTACGGTTCACATATCCCCTTCGCCCCTCTGTAATGTATATTGTCTGAGTATAGCTGTTTTTATTACGTCTACTGCACTTGCCAATTACCCCCTTACTTTGAATCACGATATATATAAAAGAATATCAAGCTTTCAGTTTTTATCCCAACCAGTATAATCACTCACTATTGAAGATGAGAGTCCATAATTGCCCTCGAAATTAAAGTCGTAATTCTGATATGAAGAAAATAAGAAGATTGATTTTATCAACTGTTTTATTTCCAGTGAAATCATTATTGCTTGTATGAATATAAAGGAAGCCAACCATCCTAAATGAAAGAGAGATTTGTTAGTTTTGCTATAACAAACCGCTCTCTATAATCTTAAAACTCCATACAATATGACAAACAAACTATTCCGATGTGCCAATCCCAAAACTTTCATCTGTCTCATTCATGTTAATGTTTTAATAACATGTTATAGGGGAGATTTGCCAGTAATGGGCACAATTAAGAAGTTTCTGTAAATTTTTTAAAATTAATAATTATATTCAAGTTTTTAAAAATTTTATTAAACTATAAACAATTTGTATTCTGATAGTCTTACTTCCCAATATGAATAAAAATTATTTTTTAATAACATAAATATACTAAAAACATCTAAAATGCCAATAATAGACACCTCATAAAAAGCAATATGTAAAAAGCATAAATACATAAAAAGCAAAATGATTTTAGGAATAGTTAGAACCAGAATTTAATGAAAGCATACTACTGAAACAAAATAGCTATTTTCAAATAAATTTAATAAATTTATTTATTAGATATTATGAAAATTAATAAAATGTTTGTAATAATCATTCACTGCTTGCATCAGTTATTGCAATTGTCAGAAAATTGATATTTTAATTATTTTAGATGAAAAGTTTAAAATAATAAATTAGCAATTAGAGCTATCAAACAGTTGAGGCAGCACGGGATTTGAAAAGTTATAATTGAAAAAAAAAAGTTTTGGAATATTAGTGAATAGTTTCATCTCACTATTTTTAATGATCAAATTTCCAGAGAATACATAATACATTACTGGTAGTAATTAATATTACAAATATGAAAGAAATGATACTGTGAGTTCAATATTTTAAATAGTAAATAAAATAATTTCAAAATAAAACTGCAGAACTGATATTTGAGACCACTGATCTGCAGATTTACTAAATTCATGATTATTACATATTCCATTACTATTACATTTTTTTTGCTAACGTTGAATATGTAAAGATAGAATATAATTTTTTAACAACTTCTGTAACTTAATTGTTTTTATTGAAATATTTAGGCGTTAAGCCATATGATCCCCTTTTCAACTGTAAACAATACTGTAACTAATAACTGTAACTTTATACAATAACTTCTGTTTCCTGATTGGTATGATTGCTATATTATAAAATATACAAAGAAAAGAAATATACAAAAAAAAAAAAAAAAAAATGAAATTTTACTACCCACACAAAACAACTTAAAAGCAGCTATGTATAAAAATTTTGGTGTTATTACATTTTGTAAATGTAATTGAAAAATTAAATTTGATTATTTAGCTTTTCAGTTAAGTCAAAATATTTTATGCGCTATAGGTAGACATTACTGAAATTGCATTTTTAGCTACGTCTACATGGGGTGTCCATAATTAAAAAAAAAGATTAATTAAGCATTCTAGTAATGGACAACCCTCTTAAATCGTTAAAAATAAATGAAACTTTGTAAATGATTTATTAGTAGGGTGGCCATTCTCAATGGTGGCTAATAGCTAATTTCTAAACCTTATTCATAGATACATAGCTCCAGTTACAAGAATGTTTCAAAGGAGGTAAAAAATTATTTTGAAAATGATTTGGGAAAATAAAAACATATATTAAAAAGTTACATTTTTATACCGTTCCCCGTTCCCATAAGTTATATTTAGTAAAATTTTCCTTTTATACTGGCATGTAAGCCAAAAAAATACCATTCGTATAATCCTAATATTGACAAAGTTATGAAACTTTAAAAACGCATGATTTATACTACTTGTTTGCATTTAAACTCAAATGAATTCAACCATGCTTTGAGGGATCATATACCAAGTGCTTAAAGTATAATTTATTTCACGTGTTTCTAAGCTTTGAAAAAATTGTACAAGCATTACGATTGTGTTAACTTTTATTAAATCTCAGATTGGCTAAAATAACTGTATTTTAACATATTTTTTATTTTGTGAGAATTCAAGACTATTTCTTTCCATGATTTCTTTTAACAAAAATTATGCTCTTTTTATAAGTTTTTTTAACTTCAACGATCATATGTATGTTTTCCAGTTCAAAATTTGTATTTGAACATAAATTCACTTTCAAATATCTAATCAAGGATAAATTTTACATACTGATTTAAATCCGACGACAGTTTAATTTATTATGATTTTCGGTGGTTACCATATATATCATACAGCAGGATAGTTCTGTATAGTAGAACTCAGATGCATCTCTAATGTTAAAGTCCAAAGTTTGCCTCTTAATAACTTTGGATCTAATCATCGGATCGCGACGAAATTGAAAAGGGGAAGTGTCCTACTCTAGATCTCAAAGTTTACCAAAATCCATCCAGATCCACTGATTAGTTTCGGAGATCTAGAACCCCTGTTTTGGCACTTTTTGCTCGTGAAACAAGAAAAAAAGACAAACAACTCAATTATAACCTGAACCAGGAAACATTCAGCGACGTGTAACAGCTTGTTCGAAAGCTTTTAATTTTGGGATGTGCCATTCGAAGGTCCAGTAAAAAAATATCAAAAATTAAAGAAATGGCACCGATTTAAAATTTATATAACGCTATACCTTCCATAATTTAACATTATAGAAATCACTCCTTTTTAATTGTTAATTCAATTATGTCTTTCCAGTTGCCACCAATTAAAAAACCGTTCAATAATTTTAAAAAGAAATGATAACACGTGTTTTTTTTTTTTTTTTTTTTTTTTTTTTTTTTTTTTTTTTTTTTTTTTATAGATCAATAAAAATTCTGATTCTCCTGATAGATTTTTGAATATTTGAAATTGACGTCATTCGAAACAGAAAATACGTATTTTTCTTAAACATAGATATAAGCTGTAGCTATATATGTGTTAAAACAAAATCGCCCCTTTATTTGAGTGTTTTCGACGTCAAAACAGTTACTACAATACAGATACTTCAATTAAAAGTGATAATTTAGAAAAAAAATTCTTCTATATTTATAAATATAACCATCTGAAAATGAAGCCGTGGAAATCTGTGTAGATATCTATGGTCATAAGAAAATCTGCGTAGATACCGAGAAACTGCAGTGAGACATCTGGAAAGAGGCGGTTCTGTCGCCAAATGGCTCCAAGTTTTTCGCCAAATCTGGCGCACAAAATTATTCGCCAAATTTGAAGCCAACTCGGCGTTATTTCCGGTACTTCGCCAAATTAATATGTCTACTAATAACTTTAAACTAATACTAATAGTTTAGATTTGTTAGTTGAAGATGATTGATAAAGTTCCTGAAAGGATCTGAAAAAGCTATGAAATCATATTAAAAACAGATGGGACCAGAGAGAAAAGTAGAGCTCGATCTAAAAAAATGTTACAATAAAAAATATTTAATTGTAGAAATATTTTAATTATAGAAATATTTTCAATCTAAAAATGTGCATAGAAAACAAATAGAATCAGATGATCTGTAAAGCTCATGAAATAACCCAAATTTTTGTTAGATGAAAATGAGGACTGAGCTCCTTATATTCAGAATTATATTATTATTCACTCAAAATGATTACCGATTAAAGTAGTCAATAGAATATCATACAGCACGATAGTGCTGTATAGTATAGAGCTCAGTTGCATTTCTAATGTTAAAGTCCAATGATTGCCTCTTAATAACTTTGGACGCAATCATTGGATCGCAACGAAATTGAAAAGACAGTGTCCTACTCTAGTCCTCAAAGTTAAAAATAATATTTTTCATAAACATATATATAAAGTGTAACTAAATATGTATGTGTTAAAATAACATCGCACCTTTATTTGAATGTTTTCGACGTGAAAACAGTTACTACAATAGAGATATTTCCCTTAAAAAGGGATAATTTAGAAAAAAAATCTTCTATATTTATAAAAATAACGATTTGAAAATGAAGCTATGAAAATCTGTGTAGATACCTATGGTCATAAGAACATCTGCGTATATACCGAGAAACTGCAGTGAGACTACCATCTGGAGAAGAACGGTTCTGTCGCCAAATGTCGCCAAGTCTTTCGCAAACTTGGCGATGTATCGCCAAATCTGGCGCCCAAAATTATTCGCCAAAATTGAAGCCAGCTTGGCGTTCCGGTGTTTCGCCAAGCTAATATGCCTACTATGAACTTTAAACTAATACTAATAACAGTTTAGATTTATTTGTTGAAGGTACTTGATAAAGATCCTGAAAGGATCTGAAAAACCTATGAAATCATAGGAAAAACTGGTGGAACCAGAGAGAAAAGTAGAGCTTGATCTAAAAAAATATTACAATAAAAATTGGGAAATACATTCAATCTAAAAATGTGCTTAGAAAAGAAATGGAATCAGATGACCTGTAAAGCTCATGAAATAACTCAAATTTTTGTTAGCTGAAAATGTGGACTGAGCTTTACTGGTGCCTTACATTCAGAATTATACTATTATCCACTCAAAATGATTACTGAGAAAAGTAGTCAATAGAATGTATTGTTATGTTGTCTCAAATGAGTTAAGCTCCACAACGCTGAACGAATATAAACCATGAAGTAATAATTAAAGTATAACATTAATATAATCAGGTTATTGAGGAATTGATGTAGATATATATGTCTGAACACAAACATTTAGTATATGATTAAATTGTATCTGTTCAAGATTTTGAACTTACTTGGAGCTTGGAGCACTTATCAAAACCGCTGGAATGGAATTGTGTCCACACTTTGTACTGAACGAACCGTTTTCATACTTCATTACATCAGCCTGTAACATTTAGTTATGAACCCGAATTTTTAAACTGGTTATGGATGATTGAAATACGGAGTGAATTAAAAATGCCTGTTTTTTTTCTGATTGATTTTAAAGCACCAGTAAAGCTCAGTGCACATTTTCAGCCAATAAAAATTTGAGTTATTTCATGAGCTTTACAGATCATCCGATTCCATTTCTTTTCTACTCACATTTTTAGATTGAAAATATTTCTCAATTTTTATTGTAATATTTTTTTAGATCGAGCTCTACTTTTCTCTCTGGTTCCACCAGTTTTTCCTATGATTTATTTTACTCGATAACGCAAAACATTTTGGATAGATTAACACTAAAAAAAAAAAAAAAAAAAAAAAAAAAAACTTTAAGATTAGATAACCCAAGATATGGTTTACCGCTTTTTAGGTGCGTTCGTAATTATGTAAATACGTAGCACCTATAGTGGTCGTTCAGTCCGTCCGTCTGTCCGTCCTCATATAACAACGCAAAAACTACCAAACCAAATCGTTTGAAATTTAAAATACATAATTATTACATAATTTTGTCGAGTCATTTCAAATTTTATGAAAATCGAATGCATAGATCAATTACAGGGACAATCAAAAGTATTCCATTACATTACGGTCAATGGGGATAAAAGTTTAAAAGTTTCAAATGCATTTTAATCAATTGAAATTTAAAATACATAATTATTACATAATTTTGTCGAGTTATTTTAAATTTTTTGATAATCGGGTGCATAGATCAATTACAGGGGCAATCAAAAGTATTCAATTACATTATGGTCAATAGGGAAAAAGTTTCAAATGTATTTTATCCGTTTGAAATTTAAAATACATAATTATTACATAATTTTGTCGAGTTATTTCAAATTTTATGAAAATCGGATGCATAGATCAATTACAGGGACAATCAAAAGTATTCCGTTACATTACTACCAATGGGGAAAAATGTTTCAAATGCATTTTAATGGTGTTACACTCATTCGAACTTAATAATATTTATATGCAACTATAAAGTACATATTATAATATACATTTTACATAATCTGTGGTGCAAAGAACATTTGTTATTAATTTACAAGGCCACACAAAAGTATTCCATTACATAATGGTATAGGGAGAACATTGTTTGATGAGCGTTTTAATTGTAATTCACTACTTACAATTTTATGAGATTAATATATGAGAGAAATAGTTTTAAAACTTCGTTATCGTACGAACGCACCTCATTTGCTATGCTACACGTGCAATTTCCAACTTGTTTCCAAATGAAATACCACCATTTTTCTTTTTTTAAATAGAAAAATAAATTTAGTTCAAACGCGAGAAATTTCACTTTATTTAAGAAATGTTTTTAATGACCGAAATCTCTTTTAAAATGTTTTCTTTTAACCTCATTTAAAATATTTTTGTAATTGGAACTGTATGTCCATGACTAACGGTTTAAGAATTAATCATTGGATTCCTTGAGAGTGGATACCCTGTATGAAATTCAAAGTTTTCTACTACTGTCAAAACAAAAAGCTGCAAATTTTTCCAGAAAATAAAAAATACACAAATTTATCAAATGAAGCCAATTCTTAAGATTTTCACAGAAGAAAAAAGGAGCTTAGAAACATTATTTTCTGTTTCCTAATTTGTTTGATAAAGAGTGTCTACAATTGTACAGGACTATAAAATGTAGAAGGAGGTTATGAAAACAATAATGAAAGCTAGATTTTTATTGGTTATTGTTTTATAAGCCAAAAATATTGAAGAGTGTCCATTACTGTCACATTTCCCTTATAATATTTAAAAGTCATTACGTCAATACTACATCAACTTTCTTTTTTCTCCCATAAATTTCTGATTTAACATTAATAAAGATTCATTTTTTTTTAATAAAAAAGAGACTTTTGTTGTGAAAATAATGTATGCCGTGTTCCTACAAACGGTTAAGAATAAGATACGCTAAATTTTAATTAAACAATAACAAAGGCTTAAAAAAACATTCATGATTTAAATTGTAATATTTAATGCCTGAAAAGTGCTGATAGATGTTTTGAATATATCTTTGATTGATAGTATAATTGAATACATGGCATCATTATATAATTTTGAATTAATAAGTTTACTTTTTTATTCCATTTAGGACATAGAACTCTTCAGTTATATCGGTGGCTATATGGGAATGTGGCTAGGAATTTCTCTTGTTGCTTTCATTGATTTCTTGGAAGCGGTGATGGATATCGTTGTCTTTGCTTCGCGTAGATGGAAAAGCATGAAAAAAAATGCCGAAAAGCGGTTAAAATTTTAACAGTATTCTTAAGCACCATTAGGTTCACAGTTCACATGTGTTTTGTTGTAAAGATCGTTTATAGTGTTGTAATATAAAAAAATATTCTGAATCATCATAAGATTTGAGCATGTTAACAATTTCACAAATTTGAAATAAAACATTGAAAGCACTCTTATAATTTATTATCTATTTTTCTTACCTTCTTAGTTTTTTATCGCTGGTTTTAAGTTACAAAAATAGAATTCAACCGTAGAAAAATGGCCGCCAAATTTCGTAAGAAATACAAAAATTAAAAATGCAATCCAAAGAAGTTTTTTTCTGAGAGCAATTTAAAAAATGAATAAGGATTATTATTTTTGTATTATTTTTAAAAACTGTAAATGGGATCTTTCTATTTTGAATTATATTTCATAAAGTATTTTTCCTTAATTTTCTTTAAATAAGATAATAAAAGTTAACGATTAATTTAAACAGTGTTTTATTTTCTTCAAAAGCAGAGAATTTAATTTTGTTTATGAACGAGTGTTAGCACAAGAAAATGGCGAAAGAATTTCTAAATGGATGCATTGTTAAAAATTTGCAGGATTTTGCCCTGTCGTTCCACTGTTTTTATCAAAAACGATTACACACAACCTTAATTTAACAATCTTTTGACTATGTTATTGTCCATTTTATGGTCAGAATGTTGTTAAATTGCGATTTTGCAACCGGTTTATCAAAAAAACGATCGAGTGACTGGACAATTTGTTACAAATTTTAAGAGTGTACGCAGAACTGTAAAGAAAATCCGCAGAAGAAATTTGTTTTGAAGTCATTTAACACGTTGAGTGCTATGTCCTTCCCGGTGACTGACTCTGCACTTTTCGTTTTTGGCTGCACCAGTCACCGGCGACTGCCAATCTAAAATACGACATAAACTAAAATAGTATTTTTATTGTTTTAAGTAATTACTGAACATTTATTAGAAATTTATATAATATCATATTTCACACTGTCAGTCACCAGTGATTGACGCGGCCTAAACGGAAAAATCAGTGTCAGTCATTCTACTACTCAACGAGTTAGAAATAGACTAGAATTTTTTTTTCTCGAGATTTTTCAAATTACGGAATGTTCTTTCTAACAAAAAATATATTTTATGAAATATTTTTCCTTAATTTTCAATGGACAAATTAGTAAACCTCGATCATTAATTAAACAATATTTAGCTTTCTTTTAACAGATAATTTAATTTTAGTTAAAAAAGAGCATTAACATACTCTAACTTATTTTTCAACTATAATAGAAAATAAGTTGTCAATTGTGAAAATCTCAATGCAATGCGTAAATAGGTTTTACTATTTTTATCGTGGATGTCATGCTCCGAAAATAGAATTTAACTGCAAGAAAATGTCGAAAAACCCCTTAGGGGGATAAGAAGAATTGAGAAAAGAAGTTCGCAGAAGAAATTTGTTTTGAAGCAAGTTAACATTAGATAAGAAAATTTTTCTTATTTTTTCATCTTAAAAATGTTTATTGTAACAAAAAACATATTTCAGGAAGAGTTTTTCCTTAATTTATTTTTCATGCAAATTATCGAAATGTTCAATTATTATAAATTTGAAGATGTTACTTTATTTTTTTACATAAATAAATAAATATATACACTTTAAAAAATCCAGCAAACTGTCCAGTCATTAACCGATTTTACAGATAATCATCGAATAAAAGTTATTAAAAAATACAGTAGAAGCTCGATATAACGTGGTTGTTGGAAGACATGTTTCAAACTCGCGTTATAACTAATCCGCGATACATCGAAATAGTGTCAAAGAAATGGTATAAAACGAATAAAACACTTGCCTGTTTTGTGAAATGTAATTAACTTTATAATTCATTGAACACAGACTTAATTTTACGCTATCTTAAAAAGTCCATAAGTGTTATTTGGCGAACTGAGGCGTTTGGAGACGAACTAAATATAGAGCGTGGTTGAGCAAGTCGTGTTTTCGATAGCTCGCAATAGAAGGCTAAAAGCTTTGGAACCAGGTAAGTCAGCCAGGTAAGGCCTTATATCATGTCTCATTCTTTTCCTAAAGTGCTGCTGATTATTTTGGTATTGACCGGATCAAAATCGGTGCAGTGGTTGCCGAGATAATTTTATTTAAAGTTTTAAGCTTTTTTCTTAATCTCGTCCCCAAACAACCAGCCACTGCAGCTACACCGATATCTTTCTGTGCTTATTATTAACAAACGCTTAAGTATAATAACATCCGGGCATTTAATTACAATTACCAGTACTCTTTTGAACATTTTAAACGATAGTCTATTTTCCTGTTTAACTTAATATCAAAATTATGAGTTTATTTATAATGTGTTGTCAATCCCTTCCAATATGCTATCATTTAAGTTATCAGTTTTAATGTACAATTTATATAAGTTATATAAACTTAAAACTACATAAAATGGATTATGCATCGTACATGGAAGCGTCATCTATGTTTAAGAATAAGTTATTCTAAGTTTTCATTGTTTTTTACTATGTTTTAAAGTCTTTTAAAATAGGTTGTTTGCGTAATGGCGGGTGCACTAAACTGAAATCCATGGTAAAACTACATTGTTTACATTTTTTTAACAGCTTATACTAAATTTAATTAAAGTTAAGTCACTAAATAAATGCCCTTTACTTCTCATTTAAACATTGAACTTTGCTCCACCGCAAACCCGAAATCAATAAATTAATTTTAAGATATAAAAATAAATTTTTGATAAAGTGTTGTTTTTGCAATCTATGTGCTTGAATTTACATATGTGATCTCCACAGGAATAACATGGGAAGTAACAATTTTTAAAAAAATTGCTTTTAACATCTAATGATGGATATGTGTGTGTACATAAATGTTTGATTTTTGCTCCGGCATACTTTTTATTACTTTGTAAATGTATTAAGTGTATCGATTGAGTGTTTCCTTTAAGTGTTTATTTCTGTTTTTATTGTTTCTCAATATCACGCTTGGGTCTTGTTCTTCCCGCCTTAGTTTTGCGCCAGTTGAGGTATTGGTAGCTTCTTCTCAGACGAGCTTTTGCGTCCGTTGCAGAATTAAGAGATCAGTTTAAACTTTTTTTTCAATGTACTTAGATTGTAATAGTGTATATTTTAATGTTGCCATCTTCTTTCAGACTTCTTTTTTTTTAAATATTAGTATTTTTTGTTATCAAATATGTTAGGTGTTGTAGAGGTACATTGTATGGTGTTGCCATGTGGTATGTATCTATAATTAACGAACCTATAAGACAGAACCTACACGAACCTACAGACTCCTTAAACACTTTAACTAAAGTTCTCATCGAAACAATGCAAAAAGCAGCAAAGGCATCTTTCAGATACAAAAACACACAGAGATCAGCTACTTTCTCCTACTGGACAGCAGATCTCAGAGCCAAACGTAATCAACTCACCGCAATGCGAAAGAAATTAAAAGCACTCAAAAGTGACGGAGAGGACACAGAATACTTTCGTTCTCTGGCAGAAAATTATAAAAAATTGGCAGAAAAATATAAGCGCAATATTCTGGATGCCAAAGAATGCAGCATGGCGGAATTTATGCAGCAATCAGACAGATCCTCATGGCACTGCTCAAAAATGTTTCAAGGGAAAGTTTTTTAAACCCGATGAGATCAGGCTTGAGCTGCCCTTGCATAAGTCATCCAAACAATCCAATCTTGAACATCTAACTAATGAACTTTTCAGCCCCTCAGCATACCCCAGCTCAGATAATTCAGACCTTCTCTTTTATGCTCCCCATGACTTCCTCTTCAACAAAGCAGAACTGTCTTCAGCACTGCACAGTCTAGACGATTCTAAAGCACCGGGTCCAGACTGTATAGATTCAAGAATCTTAAAATTAACTTTTAAAATTATCCCTAAGATATTTATTCGTTGGGCAAATCTTTGTTTAAATTCTAATTACTTCCCGTTCACTCTGAGGCAAGGTGAAGTAGTATACTTCCAGAAGCAAGGGAAGGATCCCTCTGAACCCACCTCCTACAGGCCAATCTGCCTCTTACCGATCTTAGGAAAATTACTAGAGAAACTTTTAGTTAAGAGATTGGTTTATTTTCTGGAAACAAACAATATATTCCATAACAGACAATACGGGTTCAGAGAAGGCAGATCTTGCGGAAAAGCTTTGAATGATATTTTATCCTCCTGCGCCTTAAGCATAGACGCTGTAAACTACTCTTCCCTGGTCTCCTTAGACTTAAAGGGTGCTTTCGACAATGTAGAGTGGCGGGATATACTATTCCAGTTTATTGAAACTGGCTATCCGGGTAACATAGCTGGAACCATCAGCTCATATTTATCAGAACGAGGAATAATTGTTAACTGGGGCTCTGGTTCATCGTAAACAATCTTCAAAAGGACTGCCTGCAGGGATCATGTTTAAGCCCTATTCTCTGGCTACTAATAACTAATGTAATTCTAAAAGAACTAGAAAAACACGGGTTCCTCCTATATGCCTTTGCTGATGATTTCAGCTTTGTCTTCTCGGGCCGTGTTGGTGTTGACATTGAAAGAAAAGCAGCTCGGGCTTTCCCCCTCTTCCTCCAGCTGCTAACTAGCCTATATCTCCAGCTCTCCACAGGCAAATCACAAGAACTAACATTTGCAAAACCACGCGATCTTCAACGTCCACCCACGATGAGAATCGGTGGGCAATCGGTTAAACATGTACAGAAATTAACACTACTAGGCCTCACAATAGATAAACATATGAGCTGGACGGAACACATTAAGAACATCAGAGAAAAACTCGTAAAACTCCATAACAATTCACGCAAATTAACAGCTAAAACTTGGGGCATTAAACCCCAAATGCTCAAAGTTTGGTACCATTCAATAGTGGAACGGATCATCTTTTACTGCGAGGGTATCTGGGGAGGCAGCCTCACCAAACAGGTGAAGGATAAACTAACATCTATTCAAAGGATATTCCTACTCCAGATGAGCAGAGGATACAAAACGATTTCCTCGGAGGCCCTTGCAGTTATAACAGGGATCCCTCTCATTACAATTACACATGAATTTGAATATCTAGGAAGCAAGATCTTGCATCTCCAACACGACACAACACAACAAGCCCATTTCCTAAACATAGAGATACAATGAAAAGTAAGCAGCTGGATCCTGCATCCTGCGAGGGAGCCGTCGCATTTGCAAGTAAACTTGGAAAAGCATTCTTACAAACCAACCAGAGATCCAACTAGATACACAGATGGATCTCGAACCGAATCAGGCGTGGCATCAGTTTTCTGTGTCATGAGTGGCGGCGAGGTGACACATCAGTGGGCCTGCAGGATTGGCGACTTTAACTCCGTATTTCAAGCGGAGCTACCTGCAATCCTGCGGGCATTGGAATGGATCTCTGCACAACCCTACCCCTTCATCAGGGTTTACAGGGATAGTTTGTCCAGCTTGCAAGTCATTTTCCCCATCGTACTAAACACTCCATAGTCCTAAAAATCAAACAGCAATTAATGATCTTAGTCAATAAAACTTCCCTTGGTCACGTATCGGCCCAGATTAGCATTGAGGGCAATGAACGGGCTGATGCTCTGGCCAAGGCAGCGACAGAAAATCCAACAATAGAAATTGAACTCCCAGTGTCTTTTTCTCATGTCAAACGAGTCCTAAAAGGAAGAATCATACCCGCCTGGCAGACTAGGTGGCACGAGTCTGATAAGGTACGCCATACCTTCAACCTCATCCCAAAAGTATCTAGAGAGCTTTATTTCCTTTCTCCACCCACCACAGCCTTCCTCACTGGCCATGGACCCTTTAAACAATATTTAAAGAGATTCCATTGCACCTCTTCACAACTCTGTGAATGTGGCGAAGTGGGATCTCCAGATCATACCTACTATCACTGTACTCTGACTGAAGCTTGGCATCTCAGATATCACCCTTCTCCCCCTAAATCCTGGCTACAAGGGGTGTTATCTCGGCCAGCGTTGCTTGCCAAATTAAGAAACATTTATAATTACTTAATGTTCATTTCCATTCTAACCACATAGCGGTCTGTCTTTCTGTAGTATAGCAGGAGATCGAGAGTTCTCCATCCCACCTCACAGTTGTTTGTCACGAGGGGGCACGGGCCCCAGCGGACAGTGCACCACAATTTCATCTTTTTCTCTGCCGCTCTCTGTCGCGAGGGGGCAGTCTGTGCTCCAGTGGATGAGTTTTATCATGTAAATTTTATCTATTTTATTGTAACTAAAAATAATGTAACTTTTTTTTAGACCTTAATAAAGGTGACCGGGAGGGATACTGTGCTCTACAGACAAGGCTTCCTTGTCTGAGCAGTCCCTCTTAGGCATTCAACAAGAACTGAGGCGTTTCGTTTCTTTTCGACATATTATTCACACGAGCAAGATGAAATAGATAAACCCAATCTGAATCGTCTTGCCTCTCCAGCTACAAAATTTCCTTCGTTAAGTATGAAATGACTTCACCAACATGTGGAAAGTCTTCTTTCATTACCATATCATTTTCCATTTCATCATTATGATCTTTCTCACTGCAATTTTTATGCGTTAAGCATCAATGATATTCTGATCTGTTATGACCTAGAAATTGGTTCGCTGTTGTCAATTTCTATTCAGTCATTTAAATCGTCAACAGAGATATCGAAATGCGCAGCACGAACCGCAGACAGCAAGTCCCTCATTGTGTTTCAATGAAATTTTAAATGCCAAATTTATGCTAAAATTGCTCATCTTTTTTTCGGGAGGTATACTTTTCCCCGCGTTAAATCCGAATAAGTGGTATATCGGACCGAGTTATTTCGGTCTTCTGCTGTATATGAAAACTTCTGCATTAATGAAATCTGCGTATGCTCATTGTAATAAGTCTGAAACAGAAATGAAACTGAATGACAAATAAATGGATAACTCCCAATTAGCCTAAAAATCTGAAAAAATTCAGGCAGTTTGAGAAACAAATGATCACTTTCCAATGAACCTAAATTTGCTTAAGCTCCTTACAATAAACATGAAAAATATCAGACAGATTGAGAAACAAATGAGCACTTTTAAATTAGCCTAAAGTTCTTTAGGATTTTATTGAAGATATCAGGTCAATATAATACAATAAAACTGAAAATACCAGTCCAATTAGAATAAGGAGGGTACTTCTCTAATTAGTTTTCTTTGCGAACAGCCCGGGTTCTTTACAAAGAGATCCGGATTTCGGAACCAGCCTATGACATATACACTTTTGATTTCAATTATTTCCACAGTAAGAAATCCGTTGAAAGAAATCCGACGACCTCGTTGGTTATGAAAACGTGAAATTGTGGGAAACAACTTTGTCATCAAGCCTGTTATATTAAGATATGTTATACTCTACATGTGGGGGATTATCATCTTGCATATACACGACGTCAGACAAAGCATTTTACAGTTGCAGATTGTGAATTACCTAATTAGTCAACATTTATAGATCACTCGTTACCGTACCCTTTTATTGACCTGCGACATCGACTTCTTCAAAAAAGTAAGGGGCAAGGATGAAGGTATTTGTTATACTGCTTCACGCAGTCATCATTTCTTCGTTTAATGGAAGTTTAGTAAGATCATTGGGTTCTTCCCACTGTCCATACTTCTTCGAATTAATATTGCCTGCCAATGAGAAATAGGCTTCGCCTGTCCACAGAATGCGTAAAGGCCGTCTGTCATACTGGGTGAGGAACGCATTCGGAAAGTCTAGTCATTATTGCTTATCACCCGAATGCATTATGCTGGGCACAAAAAACTGATACGGAAATGTGTGGAGAGGCTAATTTTTAAAAACGTAGGATCATTAAACGTTAACTATTAGTGATTATTTAAATTTTCAAATTTAAGGCCAATTTTTTTCACAATACAGTATATAAATTTATAAACTTATATACAAACATTAAAAGACAGCGATTATTCTGAAAAATTTATTTTTAAACATTTAATTAATCAATCTACACGTGAAAGATGAGTGTGTTTCTAAGTAAAATTATATTATTACAGGTACTAAATTCGCTTTATTTACAAAAAACACATAATTATTTATAATAAAACATTATAATAAATACCTTATTATATGTTTCAGGACATCAGAACATCTTTAAAAATAAATTAACATAAAAAAAATCGGCGTTTAGATCGTTACACAATTCGGACATTCCAATTTCTTATTTGAGAAAAGTGCATTTATTGAAAAAAATGTTACGAAAATACATATAGATACTTTCAAATTAAACAAAAATGATTTTAAAGATAAAAAAATGAGATTAAAGTACTTACTTAACGTGTTTTGCGTGAAAATAACAGCTTTCTTTCGGTCGTTACTTTTGGACATAAGAAAATACAAAAAAGTCTTTCTAGGAAAGTCCTTCTAACTCAAAAAGCAATAAATTGGTAGTGTCATTTGTTAACAAATTTGTAAAACAATCATCCATTTCCCTTATGCATTCGCTGTTTATCATTAGAATCTCCTGGAAACAAGTTAAAACTTTTTTTTTTTTTTATCTTGGTACATTGGAACAGTTAACGTTATGAATGTCCAAAATGGGCAACTTTAGTCAAAAAAATTAAAATTTTAAGATATTTATACTGAAATTTTAATGTAAATTGTATCAATTTTTGTTTCTGAATAGAATTAAGAATTCAGTGAAAATAAAAAATAAAGTCAATGATGATTAAATTTATTTATTCAAAAGCTTAAAGTTTTGATGTGTGTACAGTGCCCACCTTTTGAGAACGTCCCGAGAACAGAATGCTACAAGTCCTGCGATCCGTGGGATTTGGTAATTGTAGAAAACGTGGAAAACCGTGTTCATTTACAAGGAGAATTTCGCTTACAGTCTCATGGACTTTTGGAACAGCCGTAAATGAAACGGAAGGTTGTACAGGTCGCGATCGATCACATGTGCAAATATTTTTTCTAATTTGCATATACATTCCCGTGAATTGTTTAACCTTGGGTCTAATCGACCCACATCTATAATTTGTTTTATACGATTCGAACCAGAACTTTTTTTATGAAGAAAAATAAAAAACAGATTCAGAAATTTAAGTGGATTAAATGTATTAAAATGTTTTAAATAACAATTCTGGTGTAAAATGTTTTTATCAAGATTGACCAAAATTTGAACAGGGTAGGAAGGTTAAAGTACACGGGAGTAGATGTAGCACATGATATCTGCGGTTGATACCCAATGACTCTGCAACATTTTGTCAGTTGAGGTAATAAATCATTACAATTTTCCCACTTTTTTTTTTGTACGTGGCATTTGTTCACAGTACAAGAAAGTAAGATATGAGGCATGCGTTTCAAAGTGCCTTTTCTTTCGCTTGGAGCGAAGACGTTTGTCTGGACGATCTCTTACCAGAAAATCTCCGTATCTTGGACTCTTCTTCGCGTTTCGTAGGGATTTCGAAAGAATTTCTGCTTGCAAAAGAGCCAAAGTTACAGTGTGAAGTTCTATGGAGGAAAAAGATAGATGGAGGTGCAGTATGCCGTAGAAATGGTTTATAATATGATGCTCGTTATTGATCAAATTTAAATTCCTTCATTCGATCCAAACAAAACAATAACGTAGATCTGTAATTGAATTCTGTGATATCAGTCGTAACTTTTTTTTCTATAAATGAAAATAATCTGCTTATATTTAAGCATTAGAAAGTAGCATTTTATTGTGTTCTGAATTTAAAACTGCATTGTTAAAAGTTTTTTTCTCTCTTATTTTGCGAAAGTAAACAATTGTGTTTGGGTCTGAAATAGCGCATTTTAGGGTTACATTTTTGGTGTCACCTCTAGCCACCATACTTCATTAGAAAAGATAGCCGCAATCTTAGACCGGGAGATGGCATCACAGGCAATCACCTCATCGAGTTCACGGATAAAAATTTAGGATTAGTTATACATCGATTTCCATATTAAAACGCAATCAGTCTGCCAAGTCATATCTTGGTCTAAAACACCCAAAATAACGATTTTAACGGTTGACTTGAAGGTTTACTATTTTGTTTTCTTGCTATCTTTTACATTCATTTAGTTTTCACTCATTTCATCATTTTTTGAGCGCGTATGAACATTTTTAGAAGTCACTGTATAACACGATAAGTACTCCAATTTTATTTATGTACGAACTATTACATATAATTTACCATACTGTGTATATATTCAACACTATATTTACACTATTTAAAATGTGATACTTTTGCTGGATCGTCACTATACCACTTTAAAGGAAAACGATTATTTCACTGTATTATGGAGCATTCTCATTGATCAAAACAGAGATATTCTATAAAAGTGGTGGAGTGACGATGCAGCAAAAGTTTCAATTTTTTAACAGTGTAGCTTTCAATAATTATTTTATTGTTTCTTTCAACGTTTGTAAATATGGAAATGTTTTAGGGTGATGGCAGTTATTGAATTTAGAGTAAAAAATGAAAGAAGAAAAAAAGTACCAGATCCATATTAAACATTAAGCCTACGATAAGCACAATGCTGATTAATCGTTACTTGGTCAAAATAAATTTTTCTAAGACAATATGTTGTTTTAAGGGTTAATTTATATAGAAACCTATTCAGTCTAATTAATGCTAATGTAGTAATCCAATTGTCACAACGTTTTAATAATATAACAAAAGTAATACAGAATGGAATTTCAATATTTTTCCTAAAGATAATTTATATATTCAATAAATATAATGAATATTGATAATTGAATAAATAATGATTTCAATTAAGTTATGCCAGGCATAAGTATTTTGAAAAGAGGCGTTTTATTTTAAAAATAACATTAAAAAGTGCAAAGTATTTTAAAAATATAGCTATCCAGCAGGGATCACCATAGATCGAGCGTGTGTAGCTGCTTCTCTATTACAGTGGCAGCACCGTGTTCTATTGACGGTGATTTCATTAAACACACAGTGTGTGTGCAGAATGACATTATCTGTTGCATTTGTATCATACTGTATATCTACTGTAGAAAGGTTGTCATCTTGCATATGGTAGAACGCATATGAAAAAATAAATAAGAAGATGAATGTAAAGAGATGAAAGAGTGCGTGAAACCTTGTACGAATCCAAATATTATGTAAATAAAAATAATTAAAATACGCCGCTGATTATGCTTCCTCTTTTACCATTATTTAATGGAATTCTTTTGTGTGACGCTGTAAAGGTTTATTTAATATGCTTTGCAGCTTATAATCCACAGAATGCATGTTATGCATATTTTAAAAATGCATATCAGTTTTATTATTTTCGAAAGGATGTAACCATACTAAAATCCATTTGAAATATTTTTTTCCTGTTCGCTGTAATGTAATGGAATACTTTTAACTGTCCCTGTAATTGATACATTCGATAATAATCATACTCATAATACACTCGATCTTCATAAAATTTGAAATGACTTTACAAAATTCTGCAACAATATTTAAAATTTCAAATCATTCGGTTGGGAAATTTTTGCTCTGTTATATGGAGACAGACAAACAGATGAACGGGCCAGACGGCGACTATAATTGCTACGTATGTATATAACTAAGAACGCAACTAAAAGATCAATGGAGAATTCAAGTAAAAAATAATCCTCACTAAATTTCAAATTATCCAGTATACAAACTTCTTTATAACTTACATGTGGTTTAAATACAAAAAATTTCAATTTAGAAATGTATGATTGAAATTTCCCTAGATGACTGCTCTGTTTCTCCTATCTCGGCTTTATTATATTCAATTAGATTACTTATTTATGTCCGTGTGCTCATAAAAGTATCGTAGTTTTTACACATGTTAAGATGTAAAATAATATAAAATATACGTGAAGACTTCAAAAGCGTTATGAATGCTTCATATTGTGGAAAAAAATAAATCCATGTAAAAAAGGCACACTAGAATCTGCTGAATAAATATATGTTTATAATCTTATATAATACATTTCAACTATCAACAAATATAAAAAAAATCTCGTAGTAAGTAACTATAAATGTTACATTATATTAAAACAGTCTGAACATCTTTGAAGAAAAATTGGGTGATGATGTGGGAGGGAAATTCTATCGACCCATATCCTTATAGTGGTTTACTTGAAAAAATTATTTTCTCATGATTGCAATATTTTAAAGGACGTGAAAAGTGAAATGATTATTTTTTTATTTATTTAATTAATTTGACGAAAATTCAAATGGGAAAAAAGTTCAATATGAAAGTAGTTAACATGTAAAAAATTAGTTTCACTTAAAATGTAACGACTTGAAGGTTCATCACCGGATCCATGTGTAACGATAAAAATCTGCACCAATGCTTAACTTTTTCACATTAAACATTTATTTTTCACTACAACATTAAGCTAATATATCACTGTATACATACTGACATCTTTACAAGCTAACATTTTTAACACTTAATAAAAATTAAAAACTCTATTTAAAAATCCCATCTATCTCAGTTCACAACTCTCTCCATTTCTTCCGTCTCGATCACCAGGCTGTCAGGATGTCTGATCGCCGTCTGGCCAATACAAGAAAAAAAAAAAAAACTTCAAATTTAGGAGTATATACTCAGCTACGCATCTCGCGAGATTATAGACGGATAAAAATTTTATTTTTGGACTTTCCACCTTTTTTAATTCAACAAAAGCTTGAGTTTGAGTGGACAGTGCTTTGAGCCCTATAGCTACAATGGCTGTTGCCTCGATTGATCCAGAATACACAGAAACAAATTCAGAACACTTTATTATTACAGAAAATCCAGTACATACATTAATTACACATCAAAGGGACAACACAGACACCCCCGCTAGCCGGACTCGAAGCGGGGACCAGAGATGTGGAAGCAGCTGCCGCTACCAACCACGCCACTGGGTCGACAATTCGACAAAATTGGCTTAGGCAATTTTTGTAATATTGACCTAAAGCTTCTTAAATGATAAAAAAAAAAAAAACTTTGGTGCGAGAAATCTCTTAGTGTCATCGTCTGTTGAGAATTCCAATGATCAATTTGTATTAACTGATGTTTTGAGAAATAGGAATAGTAAATAAAATCGTGTTTTAAAATTTATTCTGTAAGTGCCAAAGTTTTTTGAGTACATTTCAGATCTGCAACTCTGTGACACAAAGGGTTAATTTCAATATCCAAAAGTCACAGTGACACCAGTATTTTGTAAACTATAAGCATGATTTATTATACACACGAAAAAAAAAATGCATTAACTTATTGTTAAATAAATTTGGTCGTAAATTTTTGTGACATTTTATAATCTTCTATAATAATAAAGAGAGAAGGATGTTTGTCTGTCAGCACTGTTCTGAAGAGACTGCTGCACGTAGAGTTACAAAATTTGGAGGGAAGGTACTTTTTTACATGTAGTTTTGCACCTCGAAGCCCGATTTTCAATTTTTTGTTTAGATTTTTTTAAATAATTTTTTAGGCGATTTTTAGCGTTATTTTTGCGGTTTTATCCCATTAGTGAAAGGAATACAGTTTCATTCTTTTAACCCAAAATAGCAATTTTTTTTCTCTTTTCAACAAAGTTTATTCGGAATTTGTACAGCGATTTTTGAATTTTTAACGAATTTTTAATGCGATTTTTAGTGTTTTTTCTCATTTTGCGGCTATTTTTTGAGATTGATAAAAAAAAATCGTTTTAAACTTTTAGCCTAATGCCCTAAATTTTGTGTTTGTTACGATTTTTAGATTTTAACGATTTTTAATGCGATTTTCAATGCGATTTTTAACGTTTTTTTAAAGATTTTTGCGTTTAACATCTATTTTTTTCATAGTTGTTCTATCAAAAATTTGAGCTGTTCAGAATGCAATAAATAGTATTTTTTTGTGAAATCTACCTAGAATGTCAAAAATTTAGGTACCACTATTTTCGAATAGCAATTTCATAAACTATCTTAAATTCTTGCTTAAGACCGCTACTCCCTCGAGTTATATATCACCTGATAGGTTATTTAACAGAGAATGGTTTTGATAAAGTTTTCGAAGAATAGAGTGCTCTACCTGGTGGTGGAAAATGGAACTAATAGAACGCTATTTTTTTTAAATCTATAATAATAAAAATACAAGTTTGTGTGTGTCAGCGCTGTTCTGCAGAGTCTGGTGTACGTAGAGCTACAAAATGTGGAGGGAAGGTACTTTTATGCATGTAGTTTTGCACCTCGAAGCCCGATTTTCAATTTTTTGATTAGATTTTTTTGATAATTTTTTTTATTCGATTTTTAGCGTTCTTTTTGCAGTTTTATCCCATTAGTGAAAGAAATACGGTTTCATTCTTTTAACCCAATTTAGCAATTTTTTTTCTCTTTTCAGCAAAGTTTATTCGGAATTTGTACAGCGATTTTTGAATTTTTAACGAATTTTTAATGCGATTTTGTGTTTTTTTTTTTTTTTTTGGAGATTGATAAAAATAAAACCGTTTCAAACTTTTAGCCCTAAATTTTGTGTTTGTTACGAATTTTAGATTTTAACGATTTTTAATGCGATTTTCAATGTGATTTTTAACGCTTTTTCAAGATTTTTTGCGTTTAGCATCTATTTTTTTCATAGTTGTTCTATCAAAATCTGTTAAGAATGCAATAAGTAGTAATTTTTTTTTTTTGCGAAATTTACCTAAAATGTCAAAAATTTAGTTACCACTATTTTCGAATAGCAATTTCATAAAATATCTTAAATTCTTGCTTAAGACCGCTACCGCCTCGAGTAATATATCACCTGATAGGTTGTTAACAGAGTTTACACAGTTTTGATAAAGTTTTTGAAGAATAAAGTGCGCTAGCTGGTGGTGAAAAATGGAACTAACAGAACGCGATTTTGTTAAAATTTGGAAATATAACAATGTGATTTATTTTAAATTTTAAAATGGTTTATAATACATGATAAAAAATGTAAACAAAGAATGGTGTAACACATTTCAGGGTGCGTGAAAGGAGGGGCTCGAACAAAATTAGGAAATGTAATAAGGAGATCTGTTTTACACTTTAAGGTAGTTTTACACTTTAATTTAGAAAAACATTAATACAAATACATATAAAAATAAGAAGTAAAAACCACTTGATGACGTAACAAACATATGCAACATGTTTAATGTCAAGTGAATATGGAATTTACGATCCGCCATTATTGTAGTTTAATCTTATGGTTTGACCCAGATAGTTTCTTGGTCAACCGGATAATCAAATAGTTCAGATTTCCGATTAGAATGTTTTATCCGTTTGATGAAATTCGGATTACTGCGATTTAAAAAATAACTAGCGATATTTAATGCATTTTTCAATGCGTTTTTAATGAACTTTTTAATGCGATTTAGTACTATTTTTTTCGATCCTCACCACAGTGGTGTTTTAACAATTAAAAATAATTATTTTGGTTTCAAACTTTTAGCTTAATGTAGTAAATTTAACCATTTACCTTTTTTTAATTTTGTCGATTTTCAATGTGATTTTTGATATATTTTGTGTTCTGCGTCGATTTTTTTGTAATTCATGTAAAAAAGAATAATTGCTACGTTTTACACGACTAGAATATTATTTTATTCACGGGATGTATTTACATTTAGCGATTTTTAATGAATTTTGCAATGGTTTTGTATTGGTTTTTTGAATCTCACGGCTATTTTTTGAAATTTCGAAAAGGAAATTAATTTCAAACATTTACACTTCATTTACGAATTTTGAAATTTAGTGATTTTTTAATGCAATTTTTAGCAATGTTTTCATTATTTCTCACGCTTTGCGCCGATTTTTTCATTGGTATTTAAGAAATAATTCAGATTACACTATTTTACTCTATTAATGTAAATGTTGTCCCCCGCTATTTTTAAATTTGAAACGATTTGTAATGAATTTTTGAATACAATTTTTAGATGTTTTCGAGTCCACGGCGATTTTTTCACAATTGGAAGAGAGATTTTTAAATAATTTGTAGCTTAATGTAGTAAATTTTGACATCAATGATTCAGATTTTTTGTGTATTTTCATAAAATGTTTAGCAAGTTTTGTGTCGATATTTTTTAACTAATGAAAGAGTTCAGATTTCAATGTTTTGTCCCATTATGGTAAATTATGTCCCCAGGAATTTAATATAAATGTTTATCTTACTATGGCAAATTTTGTCCGGATTTTTGAATTTTACTGATTTTTAATCTGTTTTATAGTGATTTTTCAAGTTCTGTGACAGTTGTTGACATCGGTAAAAGAATTTCGGTTTCTAACTTTTAGCATAAATAGTACAGTTTGTTCTCCACGCTTTTATGAATTTTGCCATTTTCTAATGCGATATTCAATGTAATTTTTAGTTAGTTTGGGGGGATTTTAGGTGTTCCATGTTGACTTTTCCTTATTCATGAACGATTTCCGATTACAATATTTTCGATTGAATATTAAATTTTTACAGCCATGACTTTTAAATATTCAGCGTTTTTTAATATAGTTTTTGATACGATTTTTAGCCATTTTTTTTAAGTTCCTTGGCTATTTTCTGCCATTCAGAAACCAATTTTGATATCAAACATTTTGTTTAATGTAGTTATGCTTCGAATGCAATGTTTTATCTCTTAATATGATTTTGGCGTTCCATGCCTACATTTTGCAATTTATGAATGATTTCGATCATAACCCCCACCCCCCGCCCTGCCTTAATATTATTTTTTTAAGCATTGACTTCCAAATATTTAGCTATTTTTAATGCAATTTTCAATGTAATTTTTAGCCAGTCTTCAAGTTCCGTGGCGATTTTTTTACATCCGGAAATCGATTTCAATTTCATACTTTTTGTTTAATATTGTTAATTTCTTGATTACAATACTTTATATTATACAGTGAATTTTTACCCTAGGGATTTTTTAATGTTTTACGACTTTCATTATAATTTTCAATGCAATTTTTGGGCTTTCTCAGTCTTCTTTTTTAACATTTTTCAAAGGAATTCTATTTTAAATTTCTAGACTAATAAGAGTTTGGTTTCAAACTTTTATCCTTTACGGTAATTGTTTTGCTCTCTTATTTTGATCTAGAACAATTTTTAATGCAGTATGCTTTTTTTTTTTGAGTTTACGGCGGTTTTTTTCAGATACGGAAAAGGAATTCGGTTTTTAATTTCTTCGCTAATATGATAAATTTTCTCCTGTGCGATTAAAGATTTTTATTGCGATTTTTTAGCAGTTTTTTTCGTATTTCAATGCTTTTTACATTACCAAATTAATTAGATTTAAAACATTTATCCAAGTAGAGTAAATTTTGAGTTCCGTGATTTTTGAAAATTTTGCCATTTTTAAAGCGATGTTTACGTTTCTTCGCGGCCCGCTCCGATTTTTTAGAGGTTCAATTTTTGGCCAAATTTATTAAATTCTGATCTCTTTTCTTCAAAGTTTATTGTAGTTAGTAAAGTGTATGTTAGTAAAGTTTTGAAACACAATTTTTGAATTTTGTTTTAATTTTTATGAGATTTTTAATGTTTTTTGCGATTTGTAAGATTTTTCCACATTAGTAAAAATAATCCAACTTCAATTTTCTAGCCCATCTCTTTTCAACGAAGTTTAGACCAAATTCGTGCAGTATTTTTTAAATTTTTCGAGGTTTTTATTATGATTTTAAAAGTTTTTTCGCAATTCTTGCTATTTTTTTATAACACGGGCAACGCCGGGCAGAACAGCTAGTTATAAATAAGTATACAAAAATTCACCAACCAGAGCTTAAAGGCTTAGGTAAAGTAATTTTAAATAAAGCCCTCTTTTATTTCTCAATAGGAAATATAAATACTATTTTAAGGAATTAAGAAGGAATATTAATTATAATTTAGATCATTTTACTAGTAAAATTCGGAATAATATTTACATTTATGGTAGATCAAACTAGAAATCTATGACATTTTCTGCAGGTACATACACATCCTGTAACAATTATTATTAATTTCCTTTAATCTCAAAATCAAATTTCGTTTAAGTTGAATGGAAACAAACTATTTTCCCCAAGGATATTTTGATCACAACATCAAACAAGAGATCAAGAGCCCTTGTCTAAAAGTAACATTTCTAACCGATGTTATCTTTACGGTTTAAAATTATCTCAAAGTTTGAAATAGTTTTATAATGACATATTGTCTTGAAGATGCATGGATTTAATAAAAATAAATTAAATTCGAAGATATTAAAAATAGATGGGGAAACTAAAGCTAACGATAATTTAAAAGGAGTTTATTCATTTTAAGTTACATCAAATATTGGTAATCTATTTACATTTTATTATCTAATTTATTTATCAACAAGAATAAAACTATGCAACAACAGCGGTACAATCGTATGAATTTCGAGGGTCACATTGTCCCTTGAGGGTGAGGAGTGCTGTTACATTTTATAAATAATATCATTTTAAAATTGCTAAGTACGGCTGCTAGAAAATTTTTTAATTGAGTTGCAACGATTTGAGATGGAGTTTCAAGTCTTGGATTCATGGATACAGTGAAACATCAAAGTCATCTATTGTTGATAGTGGAGTATTAATCCACTCTAATCAGTTTAAACTCAGAGATAGTGGAAAGTGAAGTCATTTTAGTTTTCGAGAATGAATCTTTTAACTAAGTTGTAACTTTTTGAGATAGAGCATCAAAGTCTTTGTTTCATAGATAGTGAAAATGCTTAGTCACTTGCTGTTAATAGTGGAGCATAAAGTTAATATTCTACGAAGTTTTAATTCATAGACAATAGAAATTATTATAATACTAGAGACTTCTGGTGATCAGTTTGATCGCCCTGAAATGTATGCTAAGCCTTAAAATATGTTATTTTTATTCATAATTTTATTTACTTGCATATCTACACTAAATCTGAAGATTTTGATGTAGAAATCATGGATGTATATATATATATATATATATATATATATATGTAAATCTGTATATAATCATATAATTTTTATGTATTTTGATTTCCCTGAGAAAAACAATTTACTTCTATTAGGCATTTTTTCTTCATGTCCGTTTGCTTATCAAATGCAACGCGTTCATTAAGTAATCTATCAAATCATTTTACGTTGTTGTATTCACCGCCAAATTATGTATCTAAGCTAATAGGATTTGGTCAATGACTTTTCCTGCAAAAAAGCCTTTAATGATGTCCACACTTATATTATACCGAAATATTGTTGCTAAAATCCAGGGTTTGAAGTGTTGTGCATATTTGTGCAGAAATACATTCGCTGCGCATTTTAGCGTCGAGATAACGTTTTCCCTTAAATTTACGCCAAACCTTTGCCCAAATGTACTTAGTACCAAAATGAAATTTAGCACAATTTCGTAGATCCGAGATGAAAAAAAAATTATATTTTAACTTTTCCAGACCGCTAATTTTGTCAAAAAATAAAAAACCGCGGTCAAGAGATTGTGAAAAACGCGAATTTTGTTAAAAGATCGCGGAAAACACGCGAATTTCATCAAAAGATCACAAAAACGCGGGGATTTTATCATAAGATAGCAAAAATTCACCATATTCGTCAAAGGATCGTGAAAAAAATCTGAATGTTGTACAAAAATAATACGAATATGATAAAAAACGAACAAAACGTAGTAAAATGCGTAAAATAAAGCAAATTCCATCAAAAGTTCGCGAAGTAATTGCAAATTTCGTCTAAAAAAAATAGAGCAAGAGTCCGTGACTGGCAGACCTTCGTTATTTTATAAAAGCTGAAACTTTCTCAGCGCAGTCTTCCAACAAAGATAGGAACAATGGGTAATTATGAAATTTGGATCATGGTGGCTTTGGCAGTGACCAGGGAGCAAAGGTGTAAAAAATACCAACTTACTTTCGTCATTTTATAAAGCGTAATTTTTTGATATTTCCTTTGGAATGATGTTAGAAATCACGTCCTCCATTGGCAGACACTTCCCGTGGTTCCAACCCCCGGCCGACAACCACTAAACTTCAATAATAGGAAATTCTACTTTCGTCATTTTATAAAAGCTTAATTTTATATATGTTACTTGGGTAACTACCAGAAGATATTTCCTCAGTTGGCAGACAATTTTGGTCGTTCCAACCCCCGGCCGACAGACATATACAGCGGCTTCTCAATACACTAGAGTCTGCGCGAAACAGACACTATCCCCTTTTTCCCTCAGGTCGGAAATTGGCGACAGTTATTGAAGGTTGCTGCATTGAAGATAAAACAAAGAAGGAAAATCCCATACATTTCACTATTTTAAAAAATATATGTGCAGATATTTTTAGTTAAAACTATGTACATCTAATGCATTTTGCTTTTTATAGTATTTTCCATGTTAATTTTGACACCGTAAAACATGATTTGCATCCTAGTTTCAATAAAAACTGATTTTTAAAATTCTTAAAAAAAAAAAAAAAAAAAAAAAAAAAAAAAAAGATTAGATGGAAATTGTTTTACGCGCAAACGGATATTTTCTCACAGTACTTATTTTTTCATTTGCTTAGCATATAAATCACATTGAATTTATACTTTGTAACGGTTGGGTGCTCGTACTGGGAGTTTAATGCAGACATAACTCTGGAATTAAGATAAAAACTGTTTATTTAAAAACGATAAGGGCTCAAGGACAGTGGAGCAGTTCTTAATTTTAATAACTGGTAACAATGCTAAAAGATTGAATTCATACTCACAGCTCTGGAACTAGCTCAATCAGGGCACCTCAGATTACTTCGCAGCTATCTTTCGGCTAAGCTGCTAGATAAAACTTATTAGACAGCCCGTGGCTGTATATATTTATTTATTAACTTTAAGATGATCAACGTAATTACTATTAAATTCTTACCACTGGCCAACTTCTCGAGTCAAATTCCAAAATTCCTTAGCAACTCACTGGAGGCTCGCTAACACTCGGTATCGCTTGCTCTGGATCTATCAACGCAGCTAGACACACTCTGCTAGACACCAGCGGGAAATCGCCGCTAGAGACACACTTCGCTGGCTAATATCGCTAGACACACTCTGCTGGCTAACGTCGCCAGAGACACACAACACACACTCAAACTCCAAGCTTTTATATGCTGCAAACTGAGATACTTCAAATTTACATATTACTACTAACCGCGACCTAACTGTAGAATCCGAAAGAGACACACAAGCTCTAGAAAGTTAAAGTAAAAGAGAGGATAGATGTCGCTTTCACGCTTACACATGTTAAATTATTGACGTCACGATCTCAGAAATACTAGAGTGCCTTTATGACAAAGGTCACTCCCTCACAACTTTAAATATTAAAAGGCATTCAAATTTAAACTTTCATTGCGAAATATCTCATTTTCTCGTATTTGTATATTATTAAGTATTTTATTATTATAATAAAAATACATGTTTTTCTGGATTATTAATATATTATTTTTTTCAAAAATACCTTAATTATTAATATACAGCAGCAAATAAAGTAAAAAAAAAATAATAAAAAAAAACAACAACAACAAAAAAAGAAGCATAAATAGGGGGAGCGAAGGGTTCGAATCCATAACCTCTGGTATCAAGTTCCGTGCTCTATCCATTCGGTCATCAATACCTTCATCTGCAACAAGCATCGTAATTAATCAAATCCATGATTTATTCTTAATCTGTTCCTGAACGCAAAGAATCGGACACCCACGCTATCATATAGACTCACTCCATGTTCCTGCCCCCGGAACGCGCGCGCGTGGCTCCTATCCTAAAGTTCATTAATACTCATAAATAAATAACTAATTTTTAGTATTTTGGAAAATAGTTGTTATCCTCGGTAGAGAATTGGGAAATCCGAAGTATATCTAAATGTTTTTATTGGTTGAATTCCGCATTTTATTCATTTTTTGATTGGTCCATGTTTAATGTCCAAAAATGGTTTACTTCTGTTGCCACAATGACAAAAAAATAATAAAAACTTTAAATAATAATAATAATTTGAAAACAAATTGTCATAAAAATTTCAAACAAATTTCATTAAAAAGTGCATTTTTTTCTCTATGCAACGGCATAAAAATTTAAAATGTGCGATGTTTAGAAGTTTAAAAATTTGCAGTTCAAAAAAATTGTAAAACTGAAATTTCATTTAAAATTTTTATAAGATGGGTTCAGGAATATTAATGTTTAATCCATGTCATACGTAATAAGAGGCAGTCAGCCTGATTAACTCCATCAAATAAAAATGCACATTTTAAACAGTTAAAGTTATATAACAATAAACTACTGGGTTTTTTTTTATTTATGGTCTAGGAATATTAATGTTTAATGCATGGCGTACTCGTTATGGCTCGCTATGGTCATCCTAAAAATGATGTTTATTATTATTATTAAGTATAGAATTCCTTTTTAAGTCTTTAAAATTTTAGTCTTTGAAAATATCATTTTCCAAATAGTCGCTCTAATTTGTTAAATTACATTTTTTTTTTCATTGTGGTCTTTTTTCAAATTGTCAACAACCGTAGAATTACATGCAACAACCTCAAATAACTGTCGCCAATTTCCGACCCAAGGGAAAACGGGGAAAATGTCTGTTTCGCGCAGACTCTAGTGTATTGAGAAGCCGCTGTATATGTCTATCGGCCGGGGGTTGGAACCACCAAAACTGTCTGCCAACTGAGGAAATATCTTCTGATAGTTACCCAAGTAACATATATAAAATTCAGCTTTTATAAAATGACGAAAGTAGAATTTCCTATTATTGAAGTTTAATGGTTGTCGGCCGGGGGTCGAAACCACAGGAAGTGTCTGCCAATGGAGGACGTGATTTCTAACATCATTCCAAAGGAAATATAAAAAAATTACGCTTTATAGAATGACGAAAGTAAGTTGGCATGTTTTACACCTTTGCTCCCTGGTCACTGCCAAAGCCACTACGATCCAAATTTCATAATTACCCATCGTTCCTATCTGTGTTGGAAGACTGCGCTGAGAAAGTTTCAGCTTTTATAAAATAACAAAGGTCTGCCAGTCACGGGCTCTTAGACTATAATAAAAAATACCGCAAACTTAGTCAAAATATTAAAAAAACCCCCAGCAAATTCTGTCGAAAGATTATGAAACAACACGCAGATTCCGTTGAAAATTTGCGAAAAAAACATGAATCTTGTCAGAAAAATGCTAGTGTGTAAAAAAAAGTCTTCAAAAGATCGCAAAAAGTGTTAGATTTCATTAGAAAATCGAAAAAAGCTCAAATTTTGTCAGAAAAACGCGAAAAACACGTGAATGCCTTTCAAAGATCGCGAAAAATACACTAGTTTCTTGAAAAGATCGTAAAAATACTCGTATACGATCAACAGATCTAAAATAAAAAAAAAAAAAACTTTGCCAAAAATGGCAAAAACCACAATTTTTGTTAAAAGACCGCAAAAATACGTGAATTTTATCGTCCAAATATAACGAAAAACGCGCCAAATTCTTCAATTTATTGCAAGAAATAGCCGTAGATTTCGCCAAAAGACCGTAAAAAAGTTCAATCTTTGTCAGAAGGTCACCGAAAATACGCGAATTCGATCATAAGATCGCGAAAAATATGGGGATTTTATCAGAAGATCGCGAAAATTGAATGATCATAGATTGACTGGTTGACTGGATAGTTTCAAGCATTTCCAAAGCAAAGCAAATTTAAACTTATGTCTTTTTAAAACTTACCAACAAAGTAGAAAAGTGGTTATGCTTTCGGTTCGTCGGGCCGTCTGAAAGTCTGTCCTTTTGGCCGCCTGGCCGTCTATCCGCGCTCTAAATTTACTCGGATTGCCAAGAAATTTTTGGACGTTATTGATGTTTATCCTAGCATGAACCCTATTGAAAATGAAGTTTCCGTGATTAGTTTATTTACAAGGACAGCCAAAAGTTTTCCGTTACATTACGGCCTATGAGGTAAAATCGTTTCAAATGAATTTTAAAGATGTTACACCCGATCAAACATATTCAAATTTATATACATCTACGAAATGTACTAAAATATGCATTCTGTAAAATATGCAGTGGAAAAAATAGTTATTACTCATTTACAGGGCAACACAAAAGAATTCCATTACATAATGGTAATGGGGGGAATTGTTTGCGACATATTTTAATTATGATAAAATATTCCATAATCAAATTTATATACATCGCTGAAGCTTAATATGATTTATCTTACGCATAATGCGAAGTTCATAGCATAAATGCTATGGATACTATGGATACAGGGACATACAAAAGATTTCAAATAATATATTAAATCTGAAATACTGTATATTATGGATGATGACTATTGGATGCGTATTTTTAATTATGATATGCGCTTTTAAGTTTCAAAAATGTATGCACATTATATTGTGTGTAAAAATGCTAATAGTTACTCAATTTAGATACACATGGTTACACAAAGAAACTCGAAAAGGTTACTATATATTATGGATGATGGCTATTGGATGGATGAAATGCATATTTTTACGCATTTATACGCTTTTAAGTTTCACTTAATGTATGCACATGATATGTTGTGTATAAATGCTAAAGTAACACATGTTAGATATACAGGATTACACAAAGGATCTTTCAAAGGTTAATGAATATGAGCGTAATTTACTTAAAGGTGCTTTTTATGCATTTTAGGTAGATTTCGTAAGAAATACTACCTATTGCAATCGCACCAGTTTATATATCTATCTATCTATCTATCTATCTATATATATATCTCACTTTTTTATGGACACGATAACGTCTATAATTTTTCACCAATCTCCACTAAACTTGTACATAAAATCAAAGGGGATAAAATCTTGGCTGAGTTCGTTAATGGGCAAAATCGGACCAAGGGGGTCGGAATAGGGGGTGTTTTTGTGAAAACCGAAAAAACGCCATAACTTCTTAATTAAAGTAGATATCGAATCGGTTTAAAGTTTATATTACTTCTTAAAAATGGGCCAAAAGTATATGCATGACAGAATTTTGATAAATTTAGAAGTGGGCTCAAGGGGCGAAAAAAACAGGGATTTTGAGAGAAAAAAATTCATAACTTCATCAATTTTCAAGATATCAAGTCCAACTAAATTTTTTGTAAATGTTCTTAAAATTATCTAAAACTTTTGTTTTTACAAGTTTTTGATAGGACCAACTTTTACCTACGAAAAAAATTAAAAACGAAAAGAAAAAGGGCGCTGAAAAAAGAGAAAAATCCATAACTCCGTCAATTTTTAAGATATCAAATCTGATTAAAATTATTTTACATCTTCTCAAAAATATCTACAACTTTTATATTGACAGGTTTTTTATAGGGTAAATTCGTATAGCAAAAAGAAATTAAACAAAAATAGGAGTTGGAGAAAAAACCTCAAATCCAAACTGCTTATATTCTGACTCATTTTTAAATTCATTTTTGATTTTAAACGCATCCAAATGGTAGATCCTCTTGTTTAGAAACTGTATAAAGTGACGCATTGGTCAGTTGTCTGATAAAGACAGAATATATTTCAAAAAAGGCTACCAAAAAGGGTATTTAGAACAGAATTTCCGAAAGTCATCGGTACTGAAAATTGAAGGAAGTATTCAAATAAGAAATTGCGTTTTTTTCTGACTCGTTAATAAATCCATTTTTGTTCTCAAACGCATCCAATTTACAGATCCTCTTATTTAGGAACTATATAATGTGATGCATTGATCGGTTTTTTGATAAAGACAGAATATATTTTGAAAAAGGCTACCAAAAAGGGTATTTTGAACAGAATTTCCCTAAGTCTTTGTGATTTGAAAATTTAAGGAAGTTTTCACATAGCAAATTGCGTTTTTTATGACTCGTTTTAAAATCCATTTTCGCTCTCAAACGCATCCAATTTACAGATCCTCTTATTTAGGAACTATATACTGTGACGCATTGGCCAGTTTTTCGATAAAGATAGAATATATTTTTTAAAATGCTGTCAAAGTGAGTATTTCGCACAAAATTTTCCGAAGCAATCATGATTAAAGAATTAAGGATGTATTCAAACAACAAATCAGTTATTTTATGACTCATTTTTAAATTCAATTTTTTTCTCAAATGCATTCAACTGACAGTTTTTAGGAGCTGTATAATGTACTGTTTTGGTCGATTTTTTTTATAAATTCAGAATCTATGTCAAAATTTGTTGTCAAAACGGGCATTTGAGCTGAATTTTTCTTAAGATGATTCTGATAAAACCAGTTTTTGCAGAAAAATGAAATAAAAAATTTTTCATAAACGGCCAAATGAAGTTATTAAACTGGGTTTATCTCTAATCATATATATTTTTTTGTTGAAATGAGCACTCTTCGAAATCTACCTCCGCCTATAGGCCCAGCCGACAGGGATTTTTTACGTTGAACTGCATTCAGTTTACAAACAAGGGGTCCACCAAACATGGTGCGCACAGATTTAGATGATTTCAAAGTATGTTGTAGAATTCATACTACTCATTATTCTGGTAAAAGGGTTTCTTCAAATGGGCCTTAGTTTTTGAGAGATTGGGGGTTAAAATTCAGCGTATTTTTTAAATACCTATTATTATGGCTTCTCCGTGTAGCTCCGTGGCGCTGCGGCAGCGTCTGAGTCTGCAGATCCGAAGGTTGTGAGTTCGAATCCGTCTGGGGCCTTTTTATTTTTTACTTATTTTTATATCTTTTGCTTGGTTACAAAATTTAAGCAGAATTTGGAATTCTACAGCTTTTGATATTTTCTTAGTAAATTACACTTACATTTTCAAATTTTTTGATAAAAACTTTGTTTTTTGTTATTGACAAAACTGCAAAATTAATTTATTCCTAGAACTTTTTTTTTTATTAACTATTATTTACATTTTTTATTTTAAGCAAAGTTCAGAAATAATAACTTTCTTTTTCTTTCTTTTATAGAATATCATATGAAAATTTTAATCTTTTCTTCTATAAAAAATACAAGATAAATTTGGGAGTAATTTCACAAATGAATTTAGGATTAAATAATTCAAATAATGCATATATTTGAAAGAGTAATAAAATATCAATGCAATAATGCTAAAATGTAAGTTTTTACCAGTTATCAAAATTTTCAGAGCTCTGAAAATACATTTATCTCCAACGTTCAACCTTAACAACATTTATCACTTGCACAAATAAGAAATGGCAAATTACGTTTAAGACTATTTATTTTGTAACAAATTAAAACATGTAATTCATAAAAATTCAATTGGATTGCAAAAAATCGTCTCTGAATGAGATCAAATTTGTGATACATATATATTTTTATTTATTTATTTATTTTTATCGTCTGCTTTCCTTTCATCGGTGTTGTGTCGATATATTTTAATGAAAGCAGTAGACTGTATAATCACTTTTCACATTATTTAATAACACATTTCACAAATAAAATCCGCTGAGGGAACACAATGCACACATCGTCGAGATTCACAGACTCAACTATAAAGTAAACATAATAGAACAATAATATCCCTGCGCAGAGGGAAAAACACATATTATCCCTACGCAGAGGGAAAAGCACTGGGATAAAAAGCAGACGATTTTTTAATTAAACATACTCCCGGCCTTGAAAGCCGAAAGGGTTTCAAAAATTTACTCTAAAGGTAATTTACACTGTTTAGTTATTGGCCTTTTTAATTCACTATTTTCAGTTTTCAGGGTAACTACACGAACCTTTTTATCAGATCCAGGGTGAGTTTTGATGACTCTAGCTAATTTCCACTGTAAAGGGGAGAGACCTTCATTTTTTATTATAACTAAATCACCTATTTTAATATTAGGCTCTTCTCTAAACCATTTTACTGTCTGTTGTAGGGTCGAAAGGTACTCATTGCTCCATCTTTTCCAAAAGTGTTGTTGTATTTTCTGCACTAATTGCCACCTGGTCAATCTTGATGTAGGTACCTCTGAAATATCTACTTCTGGTACTGAAGTAAGAGGAGCACCAATTAAAAAATGACCAGGGGTTAAGGCCTGTAAATCATTAGGATCTGAACTTAAAGGACAAAGGGGTCTAGAATTTAAACATGCTTCGATTTGAGCTAAAAGAGTTGAAAGTTCTTCAAATGTTAAAACTGAATTGCCAACGGTTCTTTTTAAATGAAATTTCATCGATTTAACGCCAGCCTCCCAAAGTCCTCCAAAGTGAGGGGCTGAGGGTGGATTGAAATGCCAATTTATTTCTTCCGAATTTAAGTATTTTGTCACTTCTTCATTATGCTGAGAAGAAGCCACAAATTTATACAATTCTTTCAACTCCTTGCTCGCACCGACAAAATTTTTGGCACAATCACTTACAATTTCTTTTGGTTTTCCTCGTCTGGATATAAATCGCTTCAGACAAGCTAAAAAAGCCTGAGTAGATAAATCAGTCACTAATTCAATGTGAATTGCATGAGTAGAAAAACATATAAATAATGAAATATAACACTTAAAAGATTTTGAACCTCTACCTTTTTTAAATTTACACAATATAGGTCCAGCATAGTCAATTCCTGTAATAAGGAACGGACGGGTAGGTTGCACTCTAGTTGAAGGTAAATCAGCCATGATTTGTTTAGCTGTAGAAGCAGAAGCACGAGCACAGATTACACAATTCCTTACGAACTTTCTTACAGCACTTCGTCCACTTAAAATCCAAAACTTCTGTCTGATAACACACAATAATAGCTGAGGGGCAGCATGAAAATGAGATAAGTGAAAATATCTGATAATCAACACTGTCACTGGATGATTTTTTGGTAACAATATTGGATGAATTTGTTCTTGTGTGAGATTTGAATGACTAAGACGTCCTCCTACTCTGAGTATTCCTTCTTTATCAAGGAATGGAGAAAGATGAATTAGTTTGCTATTGCGAGGTAAACACTTACCAGAAGTCATACATTTAATGTAATCAGGAAATGATGACTCTTGCACTTGTTTAATTATCACCTTTAAGGCACTCTGAATTTCTGTATGTGTAAGAAAGCCGAAGTTTCTTTTTGAAACAGGTAAACGAGAATTCGTAAGAAATCTCAAACACCAAGCAATAACACGTTTCAGCTTAGTAAATGATGATATATTTGAAAGAATAGGCATTTCCACACTTAATTGGGCTGTAGCACAAAAATAATTTTTCCTGTGTTCTAATAAAGCTTCGTCACACAAAACACTCCCTAATTGTGATTTTGGAGAAGCGAAAGATGGATCACTTAGCCAACTGGGGCCATTCCACCACAGATCATGCAATGATAATTCCGAGGGTGATAGACCTCTTGATGCACAATCTGCTGGATTCTCCTTTCCCTTTATATGATGCCAGCACTCAGAAGGAACAAGTTGCTGTATTTCAGAAACACGATTTGCAACAAAAGTTTGCCATCTTCTTGATTCGGTTGATAGCCAAGAAAGAACTATTGTTGAATCCGTCCAACAATTAATTTTAGAGATGTCCAAACACAATGAATCTAGAACAGTTTTTACCAAACGGGCTGACAGCAGGGCGGCACTCAATTCTAATTTAGGTAAAGTTATTGTTTTTAAAGGTGCAACTCTTGTTTTTGCAGCTAATATTCTAACTGATACAGCCGAATCATTTGATAAGGATCTTAAGTAAACAACTGCACCATATGCCACTAAGGAAGCGTCACTAAATGAATGAATTTCAAATGTGTTAGCTGAAGGAATAATTGCTAAACGAGGCACAGTAATTGATGTTAAACATGCGAGTTCTTCCCGAATTTTTATCCACCTATTTTTAATCAGAAGTGGAACAGGTTCGTCCCATGCCAGATTACTTCTCCATAATTCCTGAAGTAGAATTTTTGCAGAAATTATAAAGGGGGAGATCCAACCAAGTGGATCGAAAAATTTTGCTATATCTGACAATATGGATCTCTTTGTGACTTCTTTTAATGTTGGTTCTATGGTGACACTAATTTTAAAGACATCGAGATTTGAGTCCCATTTTAATCCTAACACCTTTATTGAGTTATCGTTTTCAATTGATAAATCTGATTTAGACTGAATTAAATTTTCAGGAATGTTTTTTAGTACGCTACTGTCATTCGAGGCCCACTTGCGTAACTCAAATCCGCCTCTTTTCATTAATTCTTGTAACTCTGATATTAATTTTATAGCTTCTTCGGGAGATGATGCACCTGTAAGTAAGTCGTCTACGTAAAAATCACGTAATACAACATTTGACGCTAGTGGAAAATTTAATTTTTCATCCAACGCTAATTTCTGTAGAACTTTAGTAGCTAAATAGGGGCTAGACGTTAGTCCGTATGTAACTGTAGTAAGACGATAATCACTTATATCATCGGAAAATTTATCCTTCCAGAGAATTCTTTGAAAATTTTGATCTTCAGGAAATATTTTAATTTGACGAAACATTTTTGCAATGTCAGCATTAATAGCTATAGCGTGTGTGCGGAATCTTAACAAAATAAAAAATAACTCTTGTTGAACTCTAGGACCTACAATTAAATTTTCATTAAGAGAAACATTATTTGTAGTTTTTGCGCTACCGTCAAACACAACTCTAAGACGGGTTGTTGTACTAGATTCCTTGATTACTGGATGATGTGGCAGATAATAAATTTCATTAACAGGTTTTTGAATTTCACTCTTTGGTATTTTCTCCATGTGTCCCATTTCAAGATATTCATTCATAAATATACAATAATTTTCATACAAATCAGGCTTTCTATTAAATCGTTTTTCTAAATTTAGAAATCTTTTCATAGCTAACGATTTTGATTCCCCTAATTCTTTACACTGCTTTTTAAATGGCAAACGCACAATATATCTTCCATTAGTATCGCGTGAATGAGTTGAATCAAAAATTTCCTCACAATATTTTTCTTCATTTGTGTATATTTCTTTTGAGGGGATGTTTTCTAACTCCCAGAACCTTTTTACATAATCTGTTTCAACATTTGCAAAATTAACTATAATATTTGGTTTATTTTCTGAAAAAGTATCACTATCTCCTGTTATTAACCACCCATAATCTGAATTTACTGCAAAAGGCAGTCCTGGTTTTCCAAATATTTTTTCTCCTCTAATTATAGATAATGATAATGACACGCCAAATAATAAGTCTATTGGTCCCGGTTCATTCCACTTAGGGTCAGCTAGTGTTATGTTCTTTAAATGACTGAATGCATTAATATCATATGATACAACTGGTTGATTACTCGTTATCTTTTTCAAAATATAAAAAGTACCTAATCGTGTGTTTTGTTTATCAAAATGTGGAGAAAATTCCAATCTTACAACGCCACGTGTCTCTTCGGAGTATCCCATTCCCAAACATTTAATCTGTAAATTAGCAGAATTTCTTTTTATACCTAATAATTGTATTGCACGCTCACTTATAAAATTGTTAGTACTTCCGACATCTATTATACATCTCAATAATTTATTGCCTCCATAATTATCTTTCACATTAATTAGCGCAGTTGCAAGTATGCCAAATGATTTTGAATTTATTTCCCCAAGACATGAATTTATGGACATATTTGTATTATTAGATGATTCAGGAGTAGTCTCACTAGTATGATACGAGGACTGAGGCGTTACTTGGGTTTTTATATCTGGATAGTTAGTTTCTCGTCTTTCATAGTGTAATAAGCTATTATGACTCTTCAAATTACATTTTGAACAAACTCTTTTTGACTGACAATTAGTTAATTTATGGTCAGCAGATAAACATGCAAAACAAAGATTTTTATTTTTTGCAAATTGCACTCTTTCACGAACAGATAATTTTAAAAACTCACTGCATTTAGGTATTTTATGACTTGGTGAAGAACAATATTTACACTCGTTATTATTAATAGAAGCAGTCATCGCAGTTAATTTAGGATAACTGTTTTTCTTATAAATACTATTTCCTTTAGCAGATTGTAATGAACGAGCATAATCTTTCAGAAAATTTATTAATTGATCTAACGTTGGAAGTTCGTCATTTTTTAACTGACGTTCCCACCACAATTTAATATTAGAGTCAAGTTTTTGCAAAAGTAAATAAATCAACAAAGTTTCTGAAAAGCCACTTACCTTCTGATCCAAGATTTCGAAAGATCGAACACATTCATTCGTCATATCCACTAAATTAAGTATTGCTGCCGGTGAATCGCCTTGCACGAATGGAAAATTTAATAGTCTTCTTATATGAGAATATATTAATTCTCTTTTATTTGAAAACCGTTCCGTTAATAATTGCCAAGCTACATTGTATTTCGAATCTTCAATAGGAATTGATTTTATTATTTTTAACGCGTCTCCATGACACGATAATTTTAAATATTGCAGTTTCTGAGCAGGCGATAAATTTTCATTTTCATGTATACTTGCTGTAAACAAATCCTTGAAACTTAACCATTCATGAATATTTCCACTGAAAGTTGGTAAAGAAAGTTTAGGTAATTTCATTTCACTCACCTCCTTTTTTGGATTGTCCGTATTTATTTTCCTAGCATTAATTGCTTGTTTAATTTTTACCGTTAATTCATCTAAGATGTCTTGTTGTTCATCCTTCTCTTCTATAAATGAATCAATGTCTTTTTCTTCACATGCATAAAAAATCGATTTAAATAAATTCTTTAACTCTTCATTTAATTTTTCAATTTCTTTTTTAAATAACTGAATTTGTTCTAAGTCACACACACTCAAATCAGTTTTGAAGAATTTATTTTTCACTCTTGTAATTGAAGATTTTAAAACTTTTTTATCAGTCAATATTTTCTTATCCATTTTTTTTCTTGTGTTATTCTATTTGGCACTATTCCAATTAGCTCATTTTACTTTCGAATGAATTTTACGCACGCATTATTCTATTAACTTTTTAACTTGAATTTCGCAATACTCCGAACTCGATTGCGACCAAAATGTTGTGTCGATATATTTTAATGAAAGCAGTAGACTGTATAATCACTTTTCACATTATTTAATAACACATTTCACAAATAAAATCCGCTGAGGGAACACAATGCACACATCGTCGAGATTCACAGACTCAACTATAAAGTAAACATAATAGAACAATAATATCCCTGCGCAGAGGGAAAAACACATATTATCCCTACGCAGAGGGAAAAGCACTGGGATAAAAAGCAGACGATTTTTTAATTAAACAATCGGTTATATGAAAATAAAACAAAATTTATTTTTATTGACATTATATTTGCTCGTAAACAAATGATGATTAAACTTTTTTCGGTTTTAATCTTTTAATGTATTTTTAAATATATTTATCACGAATCAAGTATTTAAGGAATATAAACTATGTAAATTTATACAAGTTAAAAAAATCAGACATAAATTAAATCCAACTTCCGTTTATATTAAGTTTCTGAAAAATATATTAATTTTCCCTAAAAAATTATAAACGTACAGTTTTTAAGGGGATAGTTTACCTCAAAACTGATCAAAAAATCGATATTTGTTTTTAAACACTTTAAAAATAAATAAAAGCCTGTTTAATTATGAATATTGTAAAACCTTATTTTTACCCATACGACAATTTGCAAATTTTGTTTATACATCTACACAATTGATAACTTTAAACGTTTTTTCCCTCTATGTTCATATATTTTTCACATTCATGTTTTAAAAATGCTAAGGCTGTTTATTTATTTATTTATTTAATACAGAGATTGAAATTTTTTTTCTACATGATCTTTAATACATATGGGTTAAATATGTGCATGGAATTAGCTGTAAGGTTATCATTATTATTATTTTAAACAAAAGTATATATGAAGATATGCTAGATTTCATCACCCTACATTACATATGTCATTAAAAAAATTATATTGAATGTAATATTAGACTATCTAAAAATCCATGCACATATTATGTAATACACATTTGACAATCAAAAAAAGTTTTTGAATAATCTTAAAATATTAATATTTAAAGTAGTATGGATTTTAAAATGTTTAAATTTTCTTATACTCTTTAAAAACTTTAATTAAAAATGCAGTTTTATTTATTTATTTATTGCAAAATGTACTATTACTTGATCACTGAAATGCATTCAGTTCGCCATTTGAACAAAAAAAAAAAAAAAAAAATTGTAAATATAAACTGTCCTCTAAAGAAAATATCAAAAGTTTCAAAGCTGTAAAATTCCCAATTCTGCCTAAAATTTGTAACATTTAAAAGCTATAAAAATAATTAAAAAAATAAAAAGGCTCCAGGCGGATTCGAACTCACAACATTCGGATCTGCAGACTCAGACGCTGCCGCAGCACCACGTAGCTAGATAGGGAAACCATAATAATAGGTATTTAAAATATACGCTGAATTTAAAATATACGCTGAATTTTAACCCCCAATTTCTCAAAAATTAAGGCCCATTTGAAGAAACCCTTTTACCAGAATAATTAGTGGTATGAGCCCTACAACATACTTTGAAATCATGTAAATTTGTGCTCACCATGTTTGGTGGTCCCCTTGTAAGAAATGATTGTAGAATATACATAAAATGATATAATGGGTCACGCAAAGAAGTGGATAAAGGGTCGCCGATGCATGATAATACCTGAAAAAGTGATTTAAATAGTTCAAGGAGTATTTTTGTTTGAACTAATATTTAGCAAAATACTTTCATGTAATAAAGGTACTAGGTAAACTACGGCGCTGAACAAAAATATTTAAGGATGTTTCCATGTATGAGTATAAATTGCTGAAAGAAAATTTCAACGAGTTAGGCGCTTTCTATCTAAACAAAATTTCCCATTATATAGTATATATGTACATCAACCGACAGATCAAATACAAGGCTGTTCAAATGTATTGGAATACATACTTGGCTGTGGACAATAACACCTTATTTCCCTGGATAACGAAGTTTTGTTAAAGAATTTGGAAAATGTTTCATAATCTATGCTTAAAGGATGATTTTTCTTACTTAATTTGATTTAAGAGTTATTTCATATAAAAATCACCCAAGCTATGATTAAATGATAAACAGATTGATGCGATTTTTTTTTCTCAGTGAGATGGCCAGTAGAAAGAACGAAATCAAAAATATCAATGCTCTGGAACGATTGGTTTTAATTTGCTGGGGGGGGGGGGGGTCAACGGTCAGTGCCACGCTTGAAAAAATGAAATTTTATTCACATAGCATGCATTGAAGTTATGCCACAAAACAAATTACATGGTTGTATTACATAAGGTTCGCCCTTCAGTAAATAATACTATATGGGATACTATGTTACTATGGGATATGTGTAATGCAGTGAGCTAGGGGGTTCAAAAGTTGAATTTTTTTTCAAAATATCACAAAAGTTTTGGCAAATGTAGGTATTTGCATTAAGTTTATCCTATTATTTTTAACTGCTGTATGCATCCCTATGGTGAAATGAAACACAGAAAAATATTACCTTACATCGGCAGACTTTAATACATTCCAAAATTTTATGTAAAATTAAAAAAAAAAAAAACGTATTTTTGCTTATTTTAAGTGAAGTATACCAGACTTGCATTAAAATCAAAAGCCTGTAAAATAATAATAGAAATGTAAAATAACTATTCACCTTTCAAAATCATCAAACATAATCATGAGAGCACTAAAGCGGTTTTCATAGAGTAATGGAAATCACATTTTGGAAATATGCTCCACACGGCCATAGTATTAATTCAGTGCCAAGAATAAAAACACTTCACAATTATCTTTGCCCGTCCTTAATAGCATGCATGGTCACAGTGACGTCATTGTGAGTCACTTTGGTCACATCACATCTGTGACCAAAATGCCACCTCTCAGTGACGTCACATTGTGACTGAGATGTGACTTTCTTAAAAATCTTTAGAAATTTATAAATATCCTTCAAAACATGTTATTTACTTTAAAAAACTTGTTTTTGGCAATTTAAGTATCGTCGCTTTTGTCACAGTTTCGTCACAACGTTAATGTCAAATTAGTCACAAATGACACATTTTTCACAAACTTGTACATTGTGACCACTTTGTGAAACGTCACAAAAGAGGCCATAACGACTTCATATTTTAGTCACTGTGACATCACATCCATGTCACGTAACGTCACATCGACAATCGATGGTCACAAAGACACAATGTGACTTCACAACGACGTCCCAGAGACGTCACTGCAACGAATGAACTTGCTATAAAGTAAATAAACAGCTAGTTCTGCTATTTCAGAAAGTCACCAATATTGGGTTTAAAAGAGAGGGGGGTAGGAAAGATTTTAGACATTTGGTCATCAGCAGCCATTTTAGGTAAAAGCCAAAAATTCAGGCGAACAAACATATTAAAAACTAATCAAAAATGCATTTCAGGCGATGTTAGAAATTCCTTCTTTAAGAGAGTTAAAGAGGAGACGAAAATTTTAGTGTGTTTGGCCATATCTTAGCAATCAAATTAGGTAGAAGCTTGAAATTCCAGAAACTAAATCTGCTGCGAGAATAATTAAACATATATTTCATCTATTTTAGGAAATTTTCTACCAATGGGCTATGCATAGGCAACTTTGTCCATTTTTTGATAATTTTAGCCCCCCCCCCCTTCCTCCTGACGATATGTTATCATTCCACGAAACGATCCCCCGTTCTAATGATATCGTTATCCATGTCTAAAAATTCTTTTGATGATTCCATTATTATTTTTTTTGTTTACGCTGCTATACTATTATCTTATACATTTATTATTTTTATCTTTACTGATTCAAATGAGTAGAAGTCAATAAAATATCATTATTATAAATGAAATATTTTTATACCTTAGAAAACTTAAAAAAGATGTAATTATTATTTGAAAATATTAAATAATACATTTTGTTACATAGTGTATTCATCAGTAATAATGCTTATTCGCACTTGTCATTGCAAAGAAAGGATTGGATTGAGTGAGGGCGTAGACTGAATATTTTATCAACAAAACAGGTGCACAACTTTACACACATGTGTAATTTCTAACGTGCTTCGCATCTGGTTTCTCAAACAGCACGTTGTATATGCAGACACATGTGACAGAAAATAATGTCAAACGTTGAGGTATTCAATATTTTGGAATTAAATAATTTTTATAATAATTTAATAATTTTAGTAATAACTTTAAATTTTCAAAAAAATAGATAACATACTTAAAAAGATGTCAGACTTTTCTGACGCAAAGAAACATTTATTGGATTAAAAAATGATAACGATATCAAAAGACAATACCCCTATAGAAATATCCACGGGGGAGCCACGCCTCCCGCAGCTTCCTCTAAGTGGCACCCCCTGATTAAAGGGATGGGCACCAATTTTAGATTATTTCGCCATATTTCAGCAGCAATTTTAGGTATAAGCGGGATTTTCGTGATAACAAACCTAGTAAAACAATAGTTAAACAAGTGTACATATGTGATTTTAATGGTATTTTGTCTATTTTATCCCCAATATAGACTTTGAACTGGATAGTGCAATATTATACTAACACGACAACACTTATGAATATTTGTTTAGAAATTAAGAATAAATATTGTTTTTTTTTTTTTAAATATTTCATCTTTGCTTGAAATATGTCGTATAGTTCAAGATTATTTTGGCGATACCGAGCAGCGTAATGGTCAAAGGCTACTAGTACTTTATAAAATGCGAATACAATAAGGAACAATAAAGAAACTGCATAATCATTTACGAAACACATTGCTCATGCATGGAGAAACATATATATATATATAAAACTTATGAAATAGATTAATGATAAACACATCTTTTCTCTGTGAAATTACTTCACACTTCTTTCGTCAAAGTATGCGACAAATCAACGAATTTGAAAATAGGAATAGGTGTTAGAATAACAGTAGAAAGTTTGTTCTGATCAATATTTGCTTTCTCTATTTATCTCCCTTCAATTCGAAAATCTATTAAATTAAATGCATAATTTAAGTAAAAAATTTTTCTAAAAAAATGGTTTCTTGGTATTGCGTGAACTCGCATTTAAAAACTAATTATCGTAGAACCTTGAAACTATGTATGTTCTTAATTTTCATGCAAGAGTTTACATGCTGAATCTCAACTTATTTAGATTTTTGTCACAAAAAACTCTGGATTGAAAAAGAAGCATACATATTTTAGTGAAACTTAGTGAATATGATTAGAAAAGCCATTAATTATGCTAAAGAATTTTAAAACACTTTCAATTTTAAGTTCAGTGTTAGGTACAGTTTCTACTAATAGAAAAAACTATGATAGACCTAAAATTAGAGTTCAAGGAAATTATGAGAGAAGTAGAAGAAATTAAATAATTAGCACATATCTTTACATTTCATTATTTACATATTTTAATTAAATTAAAAACTAAAATGTCAAAATAGGAGCAAGGTACAACATTTTCCTCTCTATATATAATACATTTAGCCATACATTAAGAAAACATGACAAATCACGAAATAATTTAATGATAAAAATATATCCATTACGCAATTAATCATTGAAATTGATTTATCTCTAAACTTTTCGAAAAGTTTACTTTTGTACTACTTATTCATCAAAATGAAAGGAAATAGTTTCAGCTCTTTCACTATCTAATGCGATCTATCAATGGATATCAGATTTAACACAATAATATTGGAATGTTTGTTCTGATCAATATTTGCTTTCTTTGTTTACTTAGTTTGAAATTGTTGGAAAATCAATGTATATTTTAAACGAGTTAGTAAAATCATTTAAGATGTGCTTAGGTTCGGAGTGATTTTTACAAAAAATACAAACTATTTTGAATAAATATTTATATTTCTGGTTCTATTATAATGCAGAAAGATGAAGAAACATAAAATCCTGATAATATTTTCATAACTTTAATTATTTTCTGACATTTTTCGGAAAGTTTTTTGATCACGCCAGATTGTGTACAATCAATTTAATTAAATATGTTCCAATTTCCTTTGTACTGCATATTATTATCACATATACCTCTGTACCAATTTAGGAATTTTACAATATCTTCAAATTAATTAAAATAATGCAAAATTTGTCAAAAAATACAAATTTTGTTTATTAAGAATAACATCCTTTTTTATAATCTACGGTAGAATGCCACTATTCTAATCCTCTGTAACAGGTGCAGAGGTGGAGGAGAGGTGAAGAGGTACAGGTTCAGATATCTCCCGTGGGAAGTTACAAAAGACGCATAAGATTTAACACATTTTATTTGAAAGATATATATATATATGTAATAAAAAAAAAAAAAAAATTGCGCCATTTTTTTTTATTCTCTCTTAGCTTCAATTCTAAATTTGTGGAACATATTTCAATCTTAGTTTCGTAACTTGTAACAGCTAAAATTCTTTTTCTTACTTTAGTTATTAATAAATTATTTCTTGCTTCTCAAAAAGGCGGGAAGTATTTCGTAAGCTTTTTACTTTCTGGCATATTCCTGCGATTTTAATTTAATTTTTTATTTTTTAACATCGCGTGACAAGTGTTACTACGCGTTGCTAAAGGGCTTAGTGTTCTGAGGAAAAAATATAGTTCTTGCCAATAGACCGCCTATTACGGCCAATTAGAATTGATCATTTTGTCCGAGAGGCTCGAGTCCATCCTGATTGGATTTTTAAAATGATTGACGCGGAGTAGGAGGGCGCTAGTTTTGTCGTGAAAATGATTTTTTCATTTGGCTTTTCAGGAGAGTAGAATGCACCTTTTCTTTAAACTATCAAGACGCGCGTTTTATTGCTCCGCTGAATTAGAATGCATTTTTTCTTAAAAAACTACTCGGAAGCCATGTCATGTTTCCCGAGAATGCGATTGACTTTCAAAAATTATTAGGATGCTGTTTCTTCTTTCTCCCCAAAATTCTAATATTGTGGAATGTAGCTTAATCACGGAGTTGGTGAAGTGGAAGTTATTCGATGAGAGTGCCAAGGTGATTGCGTGAAAGAACTTAACTTATTTATGAGTTCTAATAAAATTAATTTAAAGACTGCTTGATTGAACTTTCTTATGGGGAAATAGCCCAATAAACTCATCCACTGCTGGTCAAATTGCCGGAGCGACTGCTCAGCTCGTCCCACTGTTGATTCTTGGTAGTAGTAATCTGTTCTGCCTCATAGATGGTGTGCCACTGGAACTTGTACATTGTTATGGAACATCGATCTCGTCGAATCATTACATATTAGCCGGCAGGATTTCTTAAATGAACCTGCATACGTCTCTAGAGAATTCTTCGCAACGCTGTGTGTGCACGTGCCATTTTCGCCGAGCTTGAAACTAATTGCTGGAACTTCGGCCTTTGTTTATTACTCATCTTGAACCGACATGAATCAATCTGTGAAAAAAGATCGTCTTATAAAGTTTTGTTTGTAATTATGTGTGGTATCTACATCTACAAATATTTTAATTGTGAAATATACCTCGCATTCTAGTGAGAAACTTTTCAACTGTGAGATATGCAACCAAACTGTGAGATATGCAAAATAAAAATTACAAAAGATCACCTGCATGAAATCAATTCAACATCATTTTCTTTTATTTATTTATTTACTGTATTTTCTAGGTAAAAGTGCATAAATATTTTGATAAATTTTCATTTCATAATAAATGAACACCTGCTGTATGGTTGCGAAACTACGGTAGATTCCATCAGTAATACAAGATAATTGAAATTTACACCTGTGAGTCGTATCTATGAAGTTCTTTATTTTTGTTTAGTTTAATAAAAAATTAGGTATTTGAACAAGGCCACATCGAACATGTCTGTAAGTTATTATTTATTATTTTATTGTTTTAGTGATTAAGAAATTTAATGATAATTTCTTTGTTTAAATTCTTGATTTTTTTTCTCTCTTTTATTACAGATATTAAAAAATAAATTTGTTCTTAATTTATAATTAATTAAAATTTTCTGCTCATAGAAATTTTATTTAGTTTTAAAGGTGTTATTTTTTTTTTTAAATCGAAAGATGGATTAATTTGTTGTTAAAAAAATACTCTGTTGCAAAATTTATTTTCCATACGTAAAGAAAAGTATTTTTGTTTTTAAAATTATTTGTTATTTCCCATGTATGGAAACCCGATATTTATTATTTTATTACTTATTTATTTATTATTTATTTATTTTTATTATTATTTATTGAGGTATTTGAAGTATAGTAATTGAATTTTAATAATTGAAGTATAGCATTTAAATATTTTCCATATGAATTATCCTTCTTTCATGTTACTAAGGTCAGGATTAGTAAAAGAAGAAAAAATGTCAGAAAATAAACTTGATATTGTCCCTTTTGAATTTGGGTCGGGCATGGATATATTTAAATGGTTTAAACATTTTGATCGAGAATGTTCGGTAGAAAAGAAAGGTAATGAGTGGAAACACCAAAATATTTCAAAATATTTAAAGGGGGAAGCGCTAAAAACTTATATAAATGATTGTTTGGATTGTGCTACTTATGAAGAAATTGTCGAGATTTTAAGTGAAAAATTCATTCAAGTTAGAGTTCCAAAATTTTCTGAATTTACTTCCTTAAAGTTAAATGATCTAAGTGATTTGGATTCTTATTTTAGAAAGAAAGTTGAGATTGGAAGGCAACTTCAGCTTGAGGAAAATTTAATTATACAGGGATTAATTGATGGCCTTCAGCCGGAGTATCAAAATTGTTTGATGGTTAACCCTCCTTCCAATACTCGTGAATGGTTTCGCATTGCTAAGCAATTAGCAGCGATTCCAAATCATACCTCTAATAACGGCAATAGAAATTTTCAACAAACTAGACCAATGCACAACCCCAATCCTCAGCCCAGACATTGGACTCGACCTACTCCAAACAATCCATCCCAAAATTTTAATCCTAGGTTTTTCACTCCTAGAATGCCTGCAACTCATTATCAAAACAATTACCCTAGTCGTCCGTGCAGAGTATGTTTAAACAGAGGCATAGAAAATGCATATCATTGGGAGAGGAGTTGTATATTTAACACAAATTCCTGTCAAGCTCAAACTCCTGCTCATATTCAACCACCCCCTACTAATAATGTCTGACAATTATTTATCCCTGGATATGTGGGCAATAACAAAGTGTATTGTGTGGTGGATAGTGGATCAACTGTCTCAATTTTACCCCTCAAATTTGTTCGATATTTAAATGGTAATTTACATAATGTTACCCCTATTACTATCAGACAGGCACAAGGAACTCTTACAATTAATAAATCTTGTCGATTATGTATTAAATTTGGTAATATAAAGAGATATGTTAATTTTTTAGTAAGTCAACTTGATTTGGACTATGCTATTTTAGGTTTACCTGATTGTGCTAAATTTAAATTGAAAATTGATTGTGCAAAAAGCCAGGTGTTACAAGACAATATTTCGTTAAACCCATATGTCAACATATCCAGTGATAACTTAGAATTGCTTCATTTTGATATTATAAAAAATGATACTACTGTGCAACCCGATTATGGAAATACCATAACTCCTCAATCCTTGTCGCGAACTAATAATGATGATTATAATCTATTGGGGGATCTGAATGCTATTCAAAATAAAAATGTAAAGGAACTTTTAAGGGATTATTTAGATATTTTTGCAAAAAATAAATATGATGTAGGGAGAATTAATATTGAACCTCAGCGTATTTATCTTAAATCTGACCTACCAATATCTTTGAGGCCTTATCGTACATCCACTGCTGATGAAAAAGAAATATCTCAGCAAATCCAATCATTATTAGCTGCTGGGTTAATTAAAGAAAGTTATAGCCCATACTCTTCTCCAGTTACGTTAGTAAATAAACGAGATGAAGGTAAAAAAACCCGAATGTGTGTTGACTACCGAAAATTAAATTCTATCATGAAAAATGACGCTGAACCTTTACCCCGAATAGATGAAATTTTAGACAAATTAAGTGGTGCCCAATATTTCTCTACACTAGATTTAGCCTCAGGCTATTGGCACATACCTATTCACCCAGCCGATTCCGAAAAGTTAGCCTTTACTACTAATTGTGGGCTCTGGGAATGGAATGTTCTCCCCTTTGGTGTAAAGGTAGGCCCCCCAATTTTCAACAGGACAATTAGAAGAATTCTTACAAAATATAAAATAGACTTTGCTTGTTATTATTTTGATGATATAATTATTTTTTCTAAATCAATAGATGAACATATACAGCATCTCATCCAAATTTTTGATTTATGCCGAATAGAAAATATTAAATTAAAATTATCTAAATGTACTTTTGCTCAAAAACAAATCAATTTTCTAGGGTATGAAATCCAAAATGGAACTTTAACTCCAGCTAATACTAATATAGAAACGATTAAAAAATTAAAACCTCCTACTAACACTAAAGAATTACAAAGATTTCTTGGTTCTATAAATGTGTATCATAAATTTATTGACAAATATGCTGAAATTAGACACCCCCTAAATAAATTACTTAAGAAAGATACTATTTGGGAATGGAATACTGAATGTCAAAACTCTTTTCAAAAATTAAAAGATGCCCTCATTGCTAAACCAATTTTAAAGATTTATGACCCAAAATTACCCCTACACATGTTTGTTGACGCTTCTCAGGTAGCGGTAGGTGCAGTTCTTAAACAACCCGACCATAATAACTTTTTACATCCAATTGCTTATTTTTCTAGAGGATTGAGAAGTTATGAGAAAAATTATTTCATTACCGAACTAGAGTGTCTTGCTATCATTGATACTTTAGATAAATTTTATCATTACTTTCACGGTGTACAATTTACCATCCATACTGATCACGCATCTCTTGTTTGGTTAAAAAATGTCAAATATTTAAGAGGTCGATTATTTAGGTGGTCATTGAAGTTAAGTATGTTCGATTACAAAATAGAGTACTTAAAGGGATCTACAAATGTCGAAGCCGACATGTTGTCCCGAAACCCTATTTCTCATTTTTGTAAGCCCCTTACTTTTCTTCTTGACGTTAAAGAGATTATTGAGATGCAAGAAAAAGAAAATGTGTGTGGATCAAATTATATTAATGACAATGGACTGATTATAGTTAAAAGAAAAGGTTTTCGTAAAGTGGTAGTTCCCATGTCCCTAAGAAAAAAATTGCTTAATGTTGCTCATGAACAGTTTGGTCACCCTGGTGTTCAAAAAATGCAAAATTTAATTTCTCCTAACTATTATTGGCCAGATATGACCCAAGACATTACTAACTTTGTTAAATACTGTGATATTTGCCAGAAAAATAAAAAACCTAGACAGAAAAAATTTGGCTTATTACAAGCTATGCCCACTACAGATCAACCTTTTGACTGTCTGTCTGTTGATACTGTAGGAGGGTTCAATTATTATAATTCTACAAAAAAATATCTCCATATTATAATAGACCATGCCACAAGATATGTTTGGGCATTTCCTTCCAAAAGTGTCACTACAGAAACTTATACAAATTGTCTGAAACAAATTTTCAATATCAAAATCCCTCAACAATTATTCTGTTTTAGTAAGATTTCAAGTGTACAGTCCCCTCAAAAAATACTTAGTGACAGGAATGCTGCTTTTACTTCTTCAAGATTCAAAAAATTCCTGCGAAATCATAATATTAAACAACGTTTGACCACTGCCCATCATCCACAAACGAATGGGAAATGTGAAAGAGTAAATCAGACAATAGTAACTAGATTAAAATGTAAAGTAAACTCCACTACCTCTAAAATTCCCTGGACTAAGCTTTTAACTGAGGTAATTAATGAATATAATAATACACCCCATTCTATTACCAAATTTCCACCTGCGTACTTGCTTTTTGGCCAATTACCCTATGACTCCCCCTTACAACAAAATTATTATCCCCCTGTTCATGAAGCACTTAAAATTGCTAAAACAAGAACTGATGAATTTCATTTAAAAAATAAAAGATATTATGATAAAGATTATATCGAACCAAATTTTAAAATAGGAGATCTAGTTATCTATGAAGAATTTCAGTACCCTAATACTAGAAAGTTGTCACAAGTATTTAGTGGCCCTTATAAAATTCTTAACAAATTATCCGAAGTAAATTTTGAAATTGATAGGCAAAACCAGTTCAAAAGTTCAGAAATAGTACATGTATCTAAATTAAGGCCTTATTATTCCCCTGATAAATTTAAATTAAGTCATGAGCAACAACCCCCTAATCAACAACAACAAACTCAGGTAAAAACTGTAGCTTAAACTATATCTCTAGTTTATCATTTTATAATTTTTTCTCTTAAACAGTAAATTTCTTTTCATATTTTAATTCAGATAATATCCTGTAATTCTCACAGAATGGCAATGATATCTCTTGACTGCAGCGAGAGTGTCACTTGTCTGGAAATTTTTATATTTGTTTATTTATGCCGGCGTAGACGAACAAAGTGGAAATTTCTTATTCTGTACTGAATTACTCTACTTAGAATATTTTTTTTTTTTCTTTCAACTGAACCTATTTGTAATATTAAATTTAATCTATCAATTATTAAATTAATTATTTGCCAAGTAACAAAATTTTTATCACTTTATTTTAATATTTTTTTTTCTTTCTCTCTTTCTTTGCTTCTGCATTCCAGTCCAAGTACATGTCAATTATAATATAATTTTGTTTCTTTTTCTCTTTCCTACTTGCATCTTGCAATGTTTTATCACACCGAGAGAATATTTATTGCGTAATTATTTGACATGAATAGATCTTGTTTTTTATTTTTATCATTTATTAATATTTCTTTTTAAGAATCTTAGTAGTTTAAAGGTCACGTGCATTCTCAAACATGAACAAAATTTTTATTTATCTTTATTTTATTTTAATTTATCATATTATATTTTAATTTTTTTTTTGTACATATTCCTACTTAATCCTGTACTCGGATTACCAGATTAAGTAAATGATTTCATAGTTGATTGCATTTTTTATTTTATTCCACTTCTCTCTATATTTCATCCCAAAAATATGAGATGAGATAAACGAGATTAAGTATTTAAAGAATGTCTTTTGTGATATTTATTATTACTTATTAAGAGATTTACTTATACCCATTATGAGATTTACTTACACTTATGATATTTATTATTATTGATATTTTTCCTTATTATGTTTCTTAATTATATTGTTTATTATTTACATTGTTAAATTTTATTATTACTATATTATAAATTGTGTTATTAATTAAAAATACAATTATAAAAGTATTTTCACAAAGATTCCAAAATGGAACTGTTATGAATGTTCAAGGACTTACTCACACAAAAACTGAACTAATATTATAATGTTAGCTGATGAATTTGGACAGTTAAATGAATTAGACATCCTTGAAATGAGGTAATGAACTATGCCATTCCAAATATGACTTTAAGAGGATTTTTGAAACAAACTTTTAAAAATTGATTTCTAGATTTGACATTGTTAAAAAAGAATTTAACGTTATTGTTTTTCATTTTTATGTTTCATTTTTATGTTATTACTATGGGTAATTGCTTATATTTTCAAATTACTTTTTGATGTGTACTTTAAACAAGATTATATCTTGTATTTGTATTGAAGCCTATTTTATTGTATTTAAATTTGAGGTTATTCCACGCATCACCTTGGTGTTTTTAAATTTGAATTCTATATTTATATAAAAAAGAGAAATTAATTTAAATTTTTTTTTTATTCAGTATCTAATTATTATTACTTATATCAACAACTTCGTGAGCTAAGTCTGCATCATCTCCCTTTCTGTGAAATTGCAGGTCTCAGACCTACTTTTTCACCCGTCTTTCTGGGAGGGGGGATTGTAATGATTACATGAAAAAATCATTTTCACGACAAAACTAGCGCCCTCCTACTCCGCGTCAATCATTTTAAAAATCCAATCAGGATGGACTCGAGCCTCTAACGGACAAAATGATCAATTCTAATTGGCCGTAATAGGCGGTCTATTGGCAAGAACTATATTTTTTCCTCGGAACACTAAGCCCTTTAGCAACGCGTAGTAACACTTGTCACGCGATGTTAAAAAATAAAAAATAAAATTAAAATCGCAGGAATATGCCAGAAAGTAAAAAGCTTACGAAATACTTCCCGCCTTTTTGAGAAGCAAGAAATAATTTATTAATAACTAAAGTAAGAAAAAGAATTTTAGCTGTTACAAGTTACGAAACTAAGATTGAAATATGTTCCACAAATTTAGAATTGAAGCTAAGAGAGAATAAAAAAAAATGGCGCAAATTTTTTTATTTTATTTTATTACATATATATATATATATATATATATATACACTGTAAAAAATATCCGTTAATATACACAAACTTTTCCCTAAAATTTTACGGAATAGTTTAATTTTTCCAAGAAAACAGCAGTATTTCCGTTTTTTGCTATTTTGAGATTAAAAATACAGTAACTGTTCCGTAAATCTCACCGCAAACAGAACATCTTCTGTTTTAAGCAGCACAAGTTATCAGTATTTTTAACTGATAAGTGTCGTGGCGCCATCTGCATGACAAATAGAAAAACATAGCAACATTTCTCTTATTTTTTTCTGTTTTAATTATAAAACGATGGCATATTTTTACAATATTAAAATAATAATAATAATTATTATTATTATTAATTCTTTTTAAGTTTCAGATAGTTAAGGAAAGTTTTGTTTTTTCAGTTTGATTTTGTTTAATTTATTTATATTATAATATAAAAAGTGCGTATGTTATTTAAAGTGGAAAAAAAATCTACTTTTAATTTTAATATATATATTTTTTAATCTATTCAAATTAAGAAGTTTACACATAAAATTTAAAGTATATTAAAAAGATAGCATATTTTTACAAATTAAAAAAAAATAATAAAATTTATTAATTTATTTATATCATGATATAAAAAGTGTGAAAGATATTTTAAGTGGAAAAAAAATCTACTTTTAATTGTAATATATACAGGGTGTTTCGCTACCAGACCGACAAACTTTTAGGGGTGAAAGTAGACATAAAGACAAACATTATTAAATAGGAAACCATGGGGCGCAAACGTCTTCTGTAGGAGCTAGGGGCCATTAAAGTTTAAGGTCAAAAAATTCAAACGCTGATAAAAATTAGAAAAAAGGGTCGATTTGTTTGCGGTTTTCTCTAAAATAATTCTTTATATCACGATTTTTTATTTTTTTAATTTTAAAGGTTAAGTTCGAAAATTGTCGGTAGAGGGCGCTTTAGACTTTAGACTAACGAACAAATACTTTTTGCCGTTCTTTTGTGCATGGGCTTGAAATTATTCTAAAGTATAGACTTTAACTTAAATTTTAAGCCCAAAATCGGAAACATGGGGATCGGTTAACTAGCGAAAATTTAACTGTGAACAGAGGGGGAGATTTTAAACGCTCATAAACATTGGACAGACTAATCGATTTTGTTGCAGTTTGCGTGTAGGTCATTCCCTTGGTAATTATTTTATTCAAAATGACGTACAGCTGTGGTGTCCTCATTTTTTCATAGAGGGCGCTTCCGACATATCTCCGATATTTCAATGGCATTACTCCTGGGTGTTTAACTACCAGACTATCATACTTCTAGGAAGTGTTAGGGATGCAAAAGCGACTCGGAATCACATAGGAATGTACCGTTGAAAATGTCTTTTTTGAAGGTTATGGTTAAAGGAAGCAGAGAAAAAAACAACAGAAACAAGCAGAGAAACAGAAACACGTTAATATGAGATAAAACAGTTTGTTTAAAGGTTTTACTAGAAAAGATGTTCGAAATTACGACCAAAAGTAATTCGACATGCTTGACAGCGGCATCGCATGTAACTCCTCATGCTTTGAAAGATTCCTGGAATCATTCCTGGAATCTTTGATAGGTTTCCGGAAGCTACAGAAATACCAGCTGCTAAGTCTTTAATTGATGGTACGGGATTCTCAACACCCAACTTTTCATGTGACCCCAGCAGAAGAAGCTCATACTTGATAGGTCCGGTGATCTGGCAGGCCAATAAACTGGGCCACCACGACCTATTCACCGCTGTCCATATGTTGCGTTGAGGTATCGGTGAACATCATTGGAAAAATGTGGAAGAGCCCGATCATGCTGGAACCACATAGAGCTGCGCAACGAGAGAGAAACTTTCACGCGCATTACCGTTCAGCTCCATCTATCACAAGAAAATCGCAGCGCCACCTACTGTCGCTGTCAAGCTTGCCGGACTTTTTCTGGTCGTAATTTCGATCACTTTTTGCAGTAAAACCTTTAAATAAACTTTGTTCTGTCACTTTAACATGTTGCTGTTTCTCTGTTTGTTTCTGTTGTTTTCTTCTCTGCTGTTTTTTAAACGTAATATGCAAAAAAGCAATTTTCAACGTTACATTCCTGTGTGATTCCGGTCATCTTTGCATCCCTTACACTTCCTGGAAGTATGGTGGTCTGGTATGGAAACACCCAGGAGTAATACCATTGAAATGTCGGACATGTCTCGGAAGCGCCCTCTATCAAAAAATGAGAACATGAAAGCTGTACGTCATTTTGAATAAAATAATTACCAAGAGAATGACCTACACGCAAGCCGCAACAAAATCGATTAGTTTGTCCAATGTTTATAAGCGTTTAAAATCTCCCCTTTGGTTCACAGTTAAATTTTCGCTAGTTAACCGATCCCCATGTTTCCGATTTTGGGCTTAAAATTAAAGTTAAAGTCTAAACTTTAGAATAATTTCAACCCTATGCACAAAAGAACGGCAAAAATTATTTGTTCGTTACTCTAAAGTCTAAAGCGCCCTCTATCGACAATTTTTGAACTTAATCTTTAAAATTAAAAAAATAAAAAATCGTGATATAAAGAATGTTTTTAGAAAAAACCGCAAACAAATCGACACTTTTTTCTAATTTTTATGAGAGTTTGAATTTTTGGACCCTAAACTTTAATGGCCCCTAGCTCCTACAGAAGACGTTTGCGCCCCATGGTTTCCTATTTAATAATGTTTGTCTTTATGTCTACTATCACCCCTAGAAGTTTGTCGGTCTGGTAGCGAAACACCCTGTACATATTTTAATATATTCAAATTAAGAAATTCGCTCTTAAAATTTAAAATATATCGAAATATATTACCGAAATTAATATCATTTTGGCGATTACCTAAGTTATAAAAATCAATAAAAGTAATTAATTTTAATAACCCACAGTAATTATCTTTATTGAGTTTACAATAGATCGTCATATAAAATATTTTTTAAAATACATGTTTTTTTAAGCTATTGCATAGCTTTTATCGCGGGCTTTGAGCGCGGCGACCGAATCCAAAAATTCCGTAACCAGAAATATCCTAACACATCCGTAACGAAAAAACCTAACACTCGGCTACCGTCGTTTCACTTCGGCAGACTTCGGCATGGTATCCTTCGGTAGGCTTCGGCAGACATTGACGCGGTATTTTTCAGTTATTTAGCGGATATCAAGTCTCAAACTTATATATCTTATTTCAGTTACTATAAATCTATAGTTTCAATAATAAAAACTCCTGATAGAATGTGTATAGAAAAGAATCGTCTTAAGATAAAACAAGGTAGGATAATGAAGCTTTTGGTGAGTAGAGACCCGCCCAATGGTGAGGATCGAAAAATTTAAATGCTTATAACTCGCAATCTAATTTTCGTAGCGCGGCCAAATTTTGTTAGGTAATTTATTATGAGACAGTGTTAATTTTTGGTGAAAGGAGACCCCAAACGGTGAGGGTCGAAAATTTTAAAATGCTTATAATTCGCGGTCTAATTTTCGTAGCGCGGCCAAATTTTGTTAGGTAATTTATTATGAGACAGTGTTAATTTTTGGTGAAAGGAGACCCCAAACGGTGAGGGTCGAAAATTTTAAAATGCTTATAATTCGCGGTCTAATTTTCGTAGCGCGGCCAAATTTTGTTTGGTAATTTATTATGAGCGAGTGTTAATTTTTGGTGACAGGAGACCCCCCAAGGTGAGGGTCAAAAATTTAAAATGCTTATAACTCGCGATCTAATTTTCGTATCGCGGCCAAAATTTGTTTGGTAATTTATTATGAGACAGTGTTACTTTTAGTGACAGGAGACCCCCCACGGTGAGGGTCGAAAAATTTAAACTGCGTATAACTCGCGATATAATTTTCGTAGCGCGGCCAAATTTTGTTTGGTTATTTATTATGAGACTGTTTTAATATTTAGTGACAGGATATCCCCCATGGAGAGGGTCGAAAATTTTAAATGCTTATAACTCGCGATCTAATTTTCGTAGTGCGGCGAAATTTTGTTTGGTAATTTATTATGAGACAGTGTTACTTTTAGTGACAGGAGACCCCCCACGGTGAGGGTCGAAAAATTTAAAATGCGTATAACTCGCGATCTAATTTTCGTAGTGCGGCCAAATTTCGTTTGGCAATTTATTATGAGACAGTGTTACTTTTGGTAACAGGAGATCCCCCATGGTGAGGGTCGAAAATTTTAAAATGCTTATAACTCGCGATTTAATTTTCGTAGTGCGGCGAAATTTTGTTTGGTAATTTATTATGAGACAGTGTTACTTTTGGTGACAGAAGACCCCCCCCCCCCCCACGGTGAGAGTCGAAAAATTTAAAATGTTTATAACTCGCGATCAATTTTCGTAGCGCTGCCAAATTTCGTTTGGTAATTTATTATGTGACAGTGTTAATTTTTGGTTACAGGAGATCCCCCATGGTGAGGGTCGAAAAATTTAAAATGCCTATAACTCGCGATCTAATTTTCGTAGTGCGGCCAAATTTTGTTTGGTAATTTATTATGAGACATTGTTAATTTTTGGTGACAGGAGACCCCCACGGTGAGGTTCGGAAAATTTAAAATGCTTATAACTCGCGACCTAATTTTCGTAGCGCGGCCAAATTTTGTTTGTAATTTATTAAGGTATTGCATAGCTTTTATCGCGGGCTTTGAGAGCGGCGAAAGAATCTAGAAATTCTGTAACGAGAAAAAAATCCTAACACTCCGGCTAACGTCGTTTCAGTTTGGCAGACTTCGGCACGGTGTCCCTCCGTAGACTTCGGCAGACATTGACGCGGTATTTTTCAGATATTTTGAGAATATCAAATCTTAAACTTATGTTTTTTTTTTTTTTTTTTTCAGCTACTATAAACGTATAGTTTCAATGATAAAAATTCCTGATTAACCTACATGTATTGTAAGATAATAAAAATATTTTAAACGATATTAACTTCTTATTTGTTCAATACAAGAAAAAAAAATGTTATCGGTCATCACTCTCAAAATGTTTAACTTGAATTAATATCAAAGACAAAAAAAACTGCATAAATAAAAAATAAATAAATAATTATAATTGCATAAGTTGATAAAAAATGCTATGAAATAGCTTTACCGCGGCAGTCCCCGAGTTCCACACGTATTTGTTTTTTTTTTTTTTTGGTTTTTTTTAAGTGTGTTAGTATCCTTTTATAAAATAAATAAATAAATATGAATAAAATAGCTTTAAAACTCTTCCAAAAAGGAAGGAAACAAAATTTTTTAATACTTTCATTTATGCATGTAATATTTTAAAGGTTAAACTTTTTTTTATAAAGCTAAAACTAAAAAGCTAACTATTAGAAATTATAAAAAGAAAATCTGTAAAACTTGATTTAGAACTGTCCGTTCAATAAAAAAATATTATCTCTACAAAAATAAACCCACATTCAAAAATCTTGTCTTTACTTCATGAAATGCATCCGAAATAAGTAAAGGTATTTGAAATGGTGCTATATGAAATCATAGCGTAATGGTATTACACTACCGGCTACGACCGACAAGGTCGTGAGTTCAAACTCCATGGAAGGTTAGTAACATTTCTTCTCTGTTGTTTAAATTAAATATATATAATGTGTCCCTGATATTAACGTGCCTTTGTAAAGTACAGAATAAAAATCGCAAAGATGTTAGTTTGTCCTTGAAAAATTCTTTTAACTTTTCAAACGAAAATTTTTACATAAGGAAATATTAAAAAACGGAAATATTTTGTGAAAAAACGGAACTATTCCTGGAAATTTTTTTCCGATAAAAAACGGAAGTAGTACTGGCGTCTTGATTACCAGTACTATTTCCGTTTTTTAACGGCAAAATTTTTTACAGTTTATATATATATATATATATATATATATATATATAGAACAGTATGTTTATGAGCTGCATTTGGCGGTTCGTGGATGAAAATTTTCCGCACTGTGTTTTTCCCTTTCAATGTCGCCGTTTTTTGCTACGGGGCTACTAGATAATTGGGAACGAACTGTGGTCTATTTAGAGGGAATTCGAAATAGGCTGATTTCATCAATAATAATCACTGTATTCACAACTTAAGGCTTAAAGTTGCGCGAGGAAATCTGCTATTGATAGCAATATTTTGTAGTATCATAGCAGTGTTTTTATGAAGTATCATGGCAAAGCTCGGTGGCTCACGGAATATATTTATCTTGTGCTGCGTTTGTAGCCTTGCCAACATGTCACAGTAAGAAGTTTGAAGCTGAATGTCGTTCCATGTGGTTTAGTCGGTAGAACGTCAGTGCGTTATACTGATGACCGGGGTACGATTCTCGTCATGGAAAAATTTTCACTAAATTGGCATTTACGCCAATAAGCAATTAAAAAAATTGAAATTTAATTCTCATTTGAAATACAGGCTACAACCTTTTACCAAACTGAATCCTATCTGAAATGATTACCTGGAATCCTACAACTGAAAACTGAATTTTCAATAAGTTATAGGAGTGTCTCGGCAATTGTGCTGCTGTGTAACTTTTTGTATTAGAAATGGAATTTTTACCTATGTCCTTTTTGAGAAATACTATACAAGAAAATTAATATTCAAAATTTTCAGTTAAAAGACAGAAATTTCTTCAAACAGGAGAAACAAATTTCATCCAATCACAAAGGTGTTTCAGTAACTTACTGCCCACACATTTTACTTTTTTCGACGGATTTGTTTTTGAGAAAGCACTATTCTTGTAACTGTGACATTTAATTGCAAACATTTTAAATGTACGAATAAGATTTCAAAATATGCATTAAAATATTTAATTGCATTTATAGACACCTGATCGGTCAAATTTATCAATAGGGTCAATTCTAGTTGTTAAAATTGATTTTAATTTTGGAAGGGGTCTAGCAATTAAAATCAATTTTAACAACTAGAATTGACCCCACTGATAAATTTGACCGATCAGATGTCTATATCATTCCCTTTCTTAAAGAAGGTGGTTATAAGAATTATTATATTGGCATGACTCAAAGAAAATTCAAAGTAAGATGTAAAGAACACATTGCAGACATAAAATTTAATAGAGGTAAAACCGCATTATCAAGGCTAAATCAAATAGAAAACATAGATATTTTGTTTAATGAAAGTAGATTAATTTATAGGTCAGATTTTTATTTGCAACTTTTTATTAGAGAGAGTATTGAAATTTACGTCAGAAGCTCAATGGTCTGCAATGACTCCTTGTCATTTCAAATCCCAAATATTTGGATTGAATTGTTAAATAATTTAAAAATTAAGCAACGTGATACATAATTAAAATATAACGCGCGTGATTTTTTTATTTTTAAAAAATTTTTAAATTTCATTTGTAATAGTTTATTGTTATTTTCCATCTTTGTGTTTATTTGTATTTTCTTTTTCTGATGATGATTGAGTAAATTCAATCGAAACATGTAAAAATTAATAAGATATTTTAATGTTTTTATTAGTATTTAATGTCCTTTATAGCAATTAAATATTTTAATGCATATTTTGAAATGTTTTTAATGGACGTATATGAAAACTTTTATTTATAATTAATGCACGAATGAGGCTCAATAATTATTGTCCCTAGTGTATATAAATATTTGTGTTGCGATGGTTATGAAATAACAAAGCTTAATGTCTTAGATGTCTATATGCTCAATTTCAGAATCATAATTGCTATATTCACATAATTTTTGAGGGAGAAGTAAAAAGGAGGAATTGGGGGGGGGAAGGCTGATGTTTATCTTACGTGGATAGGTTTCTGACAGTGGATGAGATGTCATTATATCATTGCATGCTGCATATCATTTACTTTCAAAACATATGACCTCATAAGTTCCTAACTAACTTTTACCTTCATCCTAATCTTTAAAAACCTCCTCAAAAATTAGTCTTTAAAACTTCACCGCTCTCTCTAAAACTATGTTAATCTAGTAGCTACGGTTCTAAAACTGAGCATATAGACATTTTAGACATTAGGCTGCGATATTCTACATCAACCGATCGCAGTACAAATATTTTAAATTAACTAGGCACAATAGTTGCAGAACCACTCATGTATAACTAATATTGAGCAGTCGTTGTTGGAAGTATTTCTGATAAGTATAACACATTAATCCAACATTGGACATTCACTGTCATCAACGCAACCAGTGTTTTTTGATAGGTTATGTATAGCTTAAGATGAGTAGACTTTACATTTTTCATGTTGGCGAACATTTTTAATCAAAAAAAAACACTAATTTAATTGTAAATGACAGTTATTTGTGTCAGAAAGATGAAAAAATGTCTCATAAAGTGCGAAAATGTCTCTTCATTTCGTCCATTTTGGAGAATAGTTTTTTTGCTAAAAACAAAAAAATTAATTTAACTATGAATTATAGTTATTTGTATTGGAAAGTTGAAAAACTGTCTTATGTGAGAAAATTTGCTTTGTTCATGTCGCTGAGCAATATTTTTTCAAAAACAAAAGCCTAATTTAATTATAAATTATAGTTCATATACACATGCATTTTTTAACGACTGAATTAAATATCCAAATCTCCAAAATTCATCTCCAAAATTAATTATTAAAATTGATTTATCTGCAAATTTTCAAATAACTTCTAAAATACAAAAATTAATTTTTGTAGTACTACAAAAGTAGTACTTAAATGATGCCACCTTAGCATTCAGCGAAATGAAACGAAATAAGTTTGAACTCTCTATTTAATTTACGCGATAAAACAGCGAATAGAGGGATAGATGATTTGAATACAACAGGAACATTTATTGCGATCAATGTTTGTTTCTACGCTCTGTTGAAGGTTTTTTCACTCATTCGCCTGTTTTTAGCTCACAGGCTATCAAAGCCTGAGAGCTTATGTGCCCTCCTGTTCTGTGTGTTTGTACGTTCGTTTATTCGTTCGTGCTTACGTGCGTAACGCGATAACTCATGATAAAAATATCCGATCCACTTGAAATTTTGTAAAAATGTATATTCCGATAAGGCGGTTCCTGATCAGTTTTTGGAGTTCATTCGATATGTATAAGAGGGGGAACGGTGGGCTCATGCCCTCCCTTTAATTTATATAAATGGGTTTTTCATGCAGAATTATCAGTTTTCGTTCAAAATTTAGATATAGGACCATTCTTATGAGGCGCCTCCATGATTCATTTTGCGATTTCATTGGATAAGTCTAATAGGGGGGGGGATGGGAAACAAACCCCCCTTTATTAAGATTAATGGGGTTTTCCCACAGAATTTACCGATTTGCTTCAAATTTTGGATATAGTTTCATTCTGATAAGGCGCTTCCCTGATTGGATTTGGAAATTCTTTGGATAAGTATAAATGGAGGATCGGTGGGATTACTCTCTTAATTTATTTAATTTTTTTTCTTGCAGAATTAACCGATTTGCTTCCATTTTTGGATACAGGTTCATAATTATAAGATGTTTCTCTAATTAACTGTGGGGTTCTTTTGTTAAGTTTTATTTAAGGGGTACTTGCGATTACCCTCCCCTTAAATTTGATAAATGGTTTTTTTATGGAGAATTGTCGGATTTGCTTTTAATTTTGGATGTAGGTTCTTTCTGATAAGGTGAATCTCTGAATAGTTTTGGAAGTTTAATGGTTAAGTAAAAAAGAGGGGGATAACTCCTCTTAAATTATATAAATAGGTTTTTTAAAGAATTTTCCGATTTGATCTGAATTTTGGATATAGATTTTTTATATGATAAAGTATTTCCTGATTAGTTTAGGGTGTTCAATGATTATGTATAAAAGATGGGAAATGGGGGGAGCTGTCCCTCCCGCTTTAATTTGTTTTTCGAACTGAATTAACTCTTGAAAATACAAGGTTGTAATATACAATTAGTATGCCTAGCCTGTGATCTCAATGCCATCAGTTTAACTGTGCAATATTCTTTTTATTTATGTCTTACACAGAATTTCAGAACTTTATGAACAATAGTTTCGTCTGTATACATCTTTAAAGTAAAGCAATTAAGCCATGGTCATCCTCTACATTGAATACGAAAAAAAATATGTATAACTTTTAGAAAATTTGCATAATTTAACTTGTTAAAGATAATATTTACTTAGCACTATTACGGTTATATTAAAATTACGATTTTGTAATCGATCTTAGGAAGATCTGGGATGCATTTTAAAAGATTACTTATTTTTTGAGTTAAAATTTTGAAATTTTCTCTGATGGTTGACCATTTTATTTGTAAAAAAATAATAAAACTAAAATTAAGTAAAAAATAAATCACATAACAAAAGTTTTGCGAATTAAAATAAAAATAAAATTCAAAATATATTAAAAAAGTGGAATGAATTAAAATCATTATAACTCAGAATATTATTTGTAGAATTTCATTTTTTTATTTAAATAAGTAGAAGTATATAAGTTTTAGCACTGATTCTGCATTAAAAAATAATTTAAGTAAAAATGAAAAATATTTAAAGTAAAAAACTTAAAGAAAGCTTTTTTTTAGAAAAAAAAAAATCATATTTTAAAAAGTATATATATATATATATATTCAAATTTGCTGATTTAAAATTAAAGTAAAACAATTGAAAAAGACATGCTCTAAGTTTGAACCTTCTATACCTTTGACAGTTCCACAAGAAATCTTTATCATGACAATCATTACTTGAAAGCTAGATTTTGAAAATAAACCAAAACGAAAAAGAAAATAGCCCAAACAAAAAATTTTCAGGTCCAATAAAATAGAAACACGACTTAAACGTCATTTTAAGTAGAAAAAATAGAGAAATTTTTATGGTGATAAAATTACTTTAGAAAATTTGAAGATTTTTTTGTCCAGGACCGATTAATAAAAATCAGTGGAACTTAAAGACACTCTGCTGCAATTTAACAATGTGATTTCATAGATTTAGTTTAAAATTCTCGTATAATAAATGCATAAATTGAACGACTTGGGTTATTTTTTTAAAAATCATTACTAATTGAGAAAACAAACGCAATTGACAGAGTATATGCTTTTATTAATAAAATTAACATAATATCATTAAAATTTTCGAAAACTTTCAAAGATACTCCGAAATGAAAAATAAACAAATAACAAAAGAGATATGCTATAAGCATAGATATTTATCATACATTTTCGAATGCTTTTTAAATGCTATAACAATAATAATAATAATAATAATAATAATAATAATAAAGCGTAAATACATATCTATATTTTCAGTAAGCATTAAAAAAAAAAAGCTTGAGATATTTGAAAACCAAACTTCAGTGATTACTGCTATTAATCGGAAAGGTAGTCGGTAGAATGGCGTACCCATTACTGCTAATTTATATGATCTATTCCATAGATTTGTATACGAGAACCCTAGAAGCCAAGGGGTATAAGAGTCAAAATTGAACCAAATATTTACAGACGATCTGGAAATATGTTTTTTTTTTCTTTTCAGGTAATGAAATATAAGCCATTTTCTAATTATGTGATGCGTTTTAGAGATAAACCACCTTTTTCCTAATAGTAATCATTGTTGATTAATTATAAATTTAAAGTAATTGTAGACTATTTTTTCATAGTTATTTAAATACGAGTTCAAAGACCAAAATGAAACAAGCGACTGTTTCCTATTTTAATTCAGCCAAATATTATTGATGTTCATATTTAACGTTAATTATCTTTAATCTCAATTTACTCCAAATCGAATTTTTGTCATTGGTATCCTTTAGTTTCTGAGGTACACATACATCCTACGTCGTAGGCTAAAATTTAGTTCATTTTAAAAATGTAAATCTTAATTTAAAAATCCCCTTTGCAAATTTCTCCAATCAGCGGAGATATCGTCGAACTTATTTTGTATAAACCCGTATATTACCTAAAGATTTTATACATAAGAATATTAAACTAAATTTTAATTTAGGTGTAAAGCATTTAGAAACACATAGTTACATGGACTACATAGATTGCGAGATATCCAGTTCTTTGCATAACACCACATATTAACTTGAAACTTTTATAATACACTGAACATAATTGAGATAGAAAATGCGTCCACTGAAAAAAAAAAAAAAAAAACTGTGAAGTTACTATAATTTTTCTAAGATATTTAATTTCCTAGAACTTTTTATGTAACGGCAACAACAAAAAAAAATCTATAATGATATAATAAATCCGCGATCAAAAATCTTCAAAATTACTAAGAATTTTTTTAGAAAACTGCGATGCTTAAAACTTTTTATGTAATTTCAAACTGAGTAACAGATAAAATTTGATTATGATTACTGCAATTTTAGTTGATTCTTGTGTAAACCTAAGTACTTCTATAGCTTTACAAAGACTAGTTTTGTAGATTTGCATCTTTTTTGTGTAGTGTACTGATAAAACTTTAATAAGCATGCAGATGTTCATAACTTTACATCTGTAAAATTAAAGTTTATTTTTAAATTGTATAATACAATTAAAAACGATCCTAAAGCAATTCACGTCCGTTGACAATAATGCTTACTGATCTTTTGTGGAATCTTGTATTTAATTTTCAGAATTTATACACATTACAAGATATGAAAAAAAAAATGAATTATTCTTGACAACATGCCACAAAAGAAAATGCTTTTTTATCAATTATTTGCTTTTCTATCAAAGTATTCTTGATAGTAATATTATAATAAAAAAATTTTGTGTGTCTCTGTAAATGACAACAAATGCTAAGTTTTTCATATTCTACATAAAATATGCTCTATTGCATCTCAATAATTTGAATCAGTTTCATTATGCTTAAAATAAGGCAACATCTTTAATATACATTGCAAAGAACCATCCCTTATTGATTATAATACAACGAAATTCTTTTAAGTTTCCATGTTAACGATCTGCAAATGCAACATGTTTCAGTTTCACTTGAATGCAAAAGAACACTAATGAAATTTCACATGCTGTAGTAAACCTTAATAACATATATATATAATTATTTGTTAAGCCTAGTTCACCAGAATTCATCCAAAATCATTAGAATACTCTGAAGATAATTTTACTCTTTTACAACACAATGTAACAATATTCTTTTGAGATTCCATGTAAACGAACTATAAATGCTACAAATTTAATTTTTAATAGAAACTTCTCATATTCGGCATTAATAAAATGTATCAGTTGCACGCCGTTCATTTACGGTGTTGGAGCACCAACAAATAGAGAGGTAAACGGATGTCATAAGCATTTGATAACTATGTATGAATAAAAGCATTAAAAAATACCATTAATATTGAATCCCCGCACCAAAATATTGCTATGTATGTACAAGTCAAGCAGGGTTGTTAATATAAGGTTTTATTTCTTCAAAATATGTACCAGAATTATTAAATAGTAGTTTAATAAATAAACAAAAAACAAACAAAATAAATTAATATACCACTAAATAATGATATGCGTATGTAAGTCAAATAAAGTTTCTAATTTAGTGCGTTTTTTAAATTTGAACCAACTACTAGAATTTTTAAACAATAGACTTAGGATTTATTTATTTATTTATTTATTTATTTTTTACTGTGAACGTCTGTCAGTTTATTACACAAAAAAATATATGTATTCCAAAATTAATTTTCATGGGTTATTGATTATATAAACTCATTAAATTGTAAACATTGATGCAAAAGCTGATATTCGCGAAAATAAAAGTTTAGTTAAACTTATTATTATATATGTGAAAGAAGGGAAAAAATTGCAATGTGTGAAAATCATGTATATGTACGATAAAGAAAAAATTCAAATTTAACAAAAAACATTTTCTCGTGTATTAAGAAAACATAGCAGATAAAGAAATAATTTATTGATAAGCATTCCTCTCTTCTTTGAAATTAATTATTAAAATTGATTTATTTGTAAACTGTCCAAATAATTTTGGAAATATAAAAGTTGTACTTATGTAGTATAATATAATGATGTGAGAGGAAATAGCAACAACTCAGTTATGAGATAAATCAACGAATGCGAGAATAATCATGATCGATTAGCATAGTATTCGAACATTTGTTTGATCCAATATTTACTTTTACTGTTTACTTAGCTTTAGTTTGAATTTCACTTAAAATCAATGCTTAGTTTTAATGAATTAGTGTCTTTTAAAATGTAGAGAGCAAATAATTTCTTCAACAGTTTCATTGTTTTTATTTTTTTTGTATCTTTACTAAAAGAAAGTGTTGGATTCGTGATATTTTTTAATTCCAATTTTTGACAGATTTACGCATTTTTGGGCTCAGAAATCCCCAAAAACATATTTTTACAGATTGTCTGTTTTTAAGAGTGTGTCTATCTATATACACAATTTTAGTGAACGTTTTATCTAAATAATTAGTGAAAAGAATTAAAGAAAACTTAAGATTCAACTAATCTCTAATATAATTTGATACCGATTACTTTTTGGTGTAAATCGCCTGAGAAGTGATGCTGCATGCTGCATTTTTCACAATTTTTGCAATAGCTATATCTCAAAAAGTAATGCGCGGATTTTCATAAAACTTCAGATTTAGTAAGACTTTGATAGAGATTATTACTGTTTGTTTTTAGTGCAAATATCCCAACAGGTGGTGCAATTATGCTGCATTATTAATGATTGTCATAATAGCTCCATCTCAAGAACAAATGCAATACTTTTTTTTATCAAACTTTAAATTCAGTTAGTCCTTGCTAAAATTACTGCTGTTTGAATTTTGATGTAAATTGCCTAATAGTTGGCGCTGCTACGCTGCATAATTCATGATTACCGTTACAGTTCTATCTCACGAACAAATGCTAGAATTTCCATCAAACTTTAAATTCAAGTAGTCCCTGATATAAATTATTGCTGTTTGAATTTTGATATAAATCGTCCAACAGCTGGTGCTGCTATGTTGCATTTCCCACAATTTTCGCAATAGCTGTACTTTAAAAACTAATCCATGAATTTTTATCAAATTGCAGATACAATTAAAAGTTGACATACGTTCTTGCTGATTAGATTTTGGTTTAAAACCTCTTAGCCAGTGGTACAGCTCTGCTGTCTTTTTTAAAAGTACTATTATATATGAAATAGAAGAAAGTTTTGTGTTTGGTGCATTCGACTTGGTTATTTTTTTTATAAATATTGTTTGTTAGTTTCAGTAAATATGAAAAACAGATATACGATAAGACCTATTTAAATTATCATTCTCTTGAAATGTCACCCTGCGTGTAACGCCCGTTTCTTAATATTTTGGTTTAATCAATAAGGAAACAGCGACGATAAAAAATTCTAATAACCTTGCCACTCGGTAATATGATACACGTTAACGTTAAGACATTCTTTGTATAACAGTCCTTCCCCTCAACATCACATTGGTATGCGCTATTTTCCCTTGTATATATCCAGATGATTTTTTATTCTGCCACTTACACACATTAAATAAAGGGTTTTTTTTCTTAAATGCAGAGGACAATTTTTATTTTGTTTTAGATTTACGCTTTTTTAACATAATAAAATCTTATTAATTTCAATAAAGCTAAATAAATAAATCAAAATTTTTATAGATTAAATAAATGCATAATTTTTACCTTTTTTCAGTATTTTCTCAAAACACTGAAAAAAATTATGCTTCAGAAGTAAAAAAAGAAAAAACAGTCTTGGGTTAATATCAGTATTTAATTGCAAGTATTTCCAATATGAAGTCTACATTTATGCAATACTAGCGGCCTTCGCCCGCTACGCTGGTCGGTTTATCTAAAGAAATCTTGAAGAAGTAGTTAGCTAAGGTTCAGACATACATTAAAAAAAAAAAAAAGCAAGTCGATCATTCAAAAAACGTTGGGAAATATCAAATATTTACTGTAATTTTTTAAGAAAAACAAAGTTTCGAAAAAAAAATTAAATCGAAAAAAAAAATTACACTGACATATTAATGCAAGGAAATTTTCCCAGAGAGAAAATTCGCCTTGAATACAATATTTCAAATTCTTTTAATTGCTTATAGGCGTTAATGCCAACATAGTGAAAAAAAATTCCATGCTGGGAATCGAACCCGGGCCATCAGTATGGCGCACTGACGTTCTACCGACTAAACCACATGGAACGACAGCCAGCTTGAAACTTTCTCATACTTAAGTAGACTGGCGAAAACATAACGATAGCGCGTTTTAAAATCGCACAGTGACATCTATTGGATTTTATATGTACTAAAAAACGTTATGTACTAAAAAACGTGAGCAGCGCACCTAATAGTTTCTTTTTGTTACTTTTTTGTCTGTTGTCCGATTTTGATGAAACAAAGCCTATACACTGCCCGGGAGTGTGCATTCTTCATTAGTGAAAACCGCATAAAAATCCATTCAGTAGTTACGAAGATAACCTCGAACAAACAGACAGACAGACAGACAGACAGACAGACAAAAAATTCAAAAAAAATTTTTTTGTGTTTCATTGGTTTTCTTTTATCGCCCTGACTCCATTTTTGTCAATTATCTTCAATGTACAGACACACCGGGTCCTACTGTTTTATTATATGTATAGATTAGCGTTTAACTGCAAACATGATCAATATGAAGTCTATATTATTGCAATATTAACATTGAGTTGCAAACATTTCCAACATAAAGGGAACATTTAACTGACATCGGCATGTATTGGGTGTATTGTCATTTAATGTATCATTAAGGTAATTTTAGACAACAATATAATTAATGTAAACAACTGGTGTGATATTATTATGTGCATCATTTAAATTGAAGCAGCTTTAGTTTATGAATGATGTTTAACCTTTTGATTACGGGCTAGGTGTGGCGATATTATAATAATTCCTCGCCCGAAATTTAAAAAACAATTCCTTTCAGTTACATTATTCTTGAAATTAATCTAATTTAATTTTATGACAGTGAATATTTTTCAAAAATTCGTGAGAATCAAATAATGTAATCATCTCTGGGACTACATATGTCCCAACCCCGTAATCAGAAGGTTAATAATTATGTTGCAGAAATTAAAGTTTTATTTAATGTAAATTACATTTATTTACATCAAACAATCAAACAAAACTGCGTAAAATGCGTATATATTATTTCTGGTCTTAATAAGAAAATAGTAAATCGTGCATTAAGGGGAATTAACACCTTTCGGAGCCCGATTTTGCTGATAATAACACGCTTTATTCAATCCAGTATAGAAAAACAGGTTTTACATACTTTGTAGCAAATTTTTTACAGTTTTAAGAGTAATAGTAAAACTCTAAATCATTGTCACAACATTATCAATTTAAATAATATGTATATTTTTTTACATTATGTAATACATAAACAAAAATAAAAGAGAAATTATGTACCTATCTTTCTTACAATGTAGCTTTAATAAACACATAAAGAAACTAAATTTTTAAAATAATTATCATTATTTTTTTAATTTTAAGCATTTCTTACACTAAATATTTAATTAAAATTATAACATTTTATAAGTTTAATGTTTTAGGTTGGCGTAATAAACATTATATTTAGCTTCAATTTGATATAAACCTTTAGTTTCTCTTATGTATTTTTCAAAAGGTTATACTGTAATAAAGAGAGATAGGTATACAATTTTTCTTTTATTTTGTATAAATATTGCATATTGTTAAAAACATACATATTGTTTAAATTGCTAAATGTTGTTGTAATGTTTTATAGCTAGGATTTTATTTTTGAAACTGTAACGATTTTTTTTCTAAAATATGCAAAACATATTTATTGAAGAGTGCACATTATTTTGAGGTAACCGCCCTTAAAAAAGAAAAAAATATTACTAGCATTAAAATATTACAATCACGAAATAGCTTAATGATTAATTTACTTTTCTATCTGAAATTAGTTGGACAAATTTGTTTATGTGCGAACATAACCGTATAATTTAATATTCACTTTGAAACACAACAATAACGAAATGATTAAACCATTAACACATTTTCCCTATTCTAAATAGAATCATCATAACTGGTTTATCTGCGAACCTTCAAAACATTTTTACAAAGACAAAAGTTTGCATTTGTAGTACTTAGGAAACAGTTTTTCATCTTTTTCCTTCAGTTACGCAGTTATTGGACGAATTCAGGAACAAATAGGGTCGTTTAAGAATGGATACTGTAGTGTTTGTTCTGATAAATATTTGCTCCAGCTATTTACATTTAATTTGAAATTCTCAGAAAATAAATGCATGTTTTTTAAGAGTTATAATGTTATTTTTTGACAATATCAATGAAAATCTGACAGATAGACAGATATAATTAATATATTGTTAAATTATTCAAGTAATATATATTATATATATATATATATGGGGCATAATTATATATGGAATATAATATTATATATTATATAATATGGCATAATTATGTATGGAATAATTAAAAATTTTGAAATAGTTTCAACAAACAAACACATAAAAAATGCAAATTAGGCAAAAGGCATAGATTTTGTGAAATTTTCTGCAATTGTTTGATACAATTAAATTAGATAGATAAATAAGCAATTTATACAAAATGCACAGCTAACGATTTTCTTCCACAGACCATAATTTTAGAGATATGTCTGTGTGTGCCTATAAGTGATTTATACATATAACACATTTCATTTTCAATAATAAACTTCTAATAATGAGCTTCATTAATATTGAAAAGTTCTTGCCGTTAAGAGTATATTTATGCAAGTTAGAACACAACCAAACAGCCAACCAGACAAGTAAACTTATTTCATAAATATTACGTTGGAATGTTGTAACAAGGATGATAAATACACTATTAACCTTATTATATAGGAACCATAGATACCTATAGATTTCTTGATATTAAAGAGTATTAACAATTATTCACGAAAACAAAAGTGTAATTTAATTCACAGAATGATTTTTTTGTGCGTCAAACACTGTAAGATTAACCCATATAGCTCTGGGTAATACTTTGTTATACCCTTGTTTTAACTTGAAGATGTTTCAGAAAACTTTGTTCTACGATTAGGTGCTATGCGAGCACAGTTGAAATCAGAAAGAACAACCAACTCTTATCAGTAGCGGTATCCTTTATTGTTGAAATTCCGTGTTTTTGATCTATAATGCCTTTTAAAGGAAGGGAACTGATGTCCGGCAAAACGGGAATCATGTCCGCCCACTAGGGCTGAGTTCCTTATCTCCTGAGCCATTGTACATGTCCCATTTTCCTATTGTGAATAAACGACCGAAGGGATTCTGTACAAAGGATTTCCCAGAATTTAGTTGACCGGAGCAAAACAAGTATGTGCCCGCAGCCTTAGGCTGCGCGCAAACATCACTACTTTCAGTTACACTAAAAGAGCATTAAATCTATCTTTGAAGAAGTAGTGTTTCCAACAATCGGTGGGACAGAACAAAAGGTTGCTAGTTTTGGAACATCTTTAAATGATTTTTGGGGTACGAATCGTATCGAATTGACAAAGGAAGGGAAAGTTTATCTCCCCCATCTTCAGTCGTAAAGCTGTCAACTGATTTCGCGTTCGATTTTTCTCTTGAAGTTCAAATTCAGTGCACTAAAAAAGCCATTTATGCATCAAAGCGCCGACACGAAAGGTCAGAGAGAGCGACGCCTGACCACAAGAATTTGGTGCTATGTGTCTTGTCCTTTAGACTTTAATGAAAGAGAAAATCTTGATCGTGATATAGAAAATATTTAATAATTTACAAGATGCGTTGCAATTTTATTTAGAAAACAGTATTTCCACCAATATCTTTAAACAGGACAATACTAAATGCATCTTTACTTTCTGAAATTCATTAATGACTAGATAGTATCCGCCAAGAATTGATTGTAAGCAACTTGAATGTTTCATTAGTGAAATGAATTTTTAATTAGTTGCCTTTAAATTAAGTAAGTTTTGAAATATTGATGAATAGTTGTATTTCATAACTGATTCCTGTAGTAGATTAAGTTGGTAGATGGCGCTAATAACCAACTCAGTGAAGCGCAAGAATTTTAACGTTGAAATTTATAACCAATTATAAAAGTATAAATACTTTTTAAAATGCGAAAATCTTTTAAGTGCAGCATTGAAAAAAATTGTAACCGTTTAAAAAATACAATGTCCATGTAAAATATAAAAAGTATGGACAAATTTAATATAAAACACATTTAAGACACAATTTTCTTGTTTGAAATTAATTATTGAAATCCATTTATTCTATTGAATAATTGCACAACTACAATAAATTTAATTTTTTTGTATTGATCAACTGCGTAAATATATATATATATATATATATATATATATACATATATATGTAATAAAAAAAAAATCGCCATTTTTTTTGTTCTCTCTTAGCTTCAATTCTAAATTTGTGGAACATATTTCAATCTTAGTTTCGTAACTTGTAACAGCTAAAATTCTTTTTCTTACTTTAGTTATTAATAAATTATTTCTTGCTTCTCAAAAAGGCGGGAGGTATTTCGTAAGTTTTTTACTTTCTGGAATATTCCTGGGATTTTAATTTTATTTTTATTTTTAACATCGCGTGACAGGTGTTACTACGCGTAGCTAAAGGGTTTGTTCTTCCGAGGAAAAAATATAGTTCTTGCCAAGGACCGCCTGCTACGACCAATTAGAATTGATCATTTTTGTCCGTTTGAGGCTTGAGTTCATCCTAATTGGTTTTTTAAAATGATTGACGCGGAGTAGGAGGGCGCTAGTTTTGTCGTGAAAATGATTTTTTCATTTGGTCTTTTAGGAGGTTAGAATGCATCTCTCCTTTAAACTACTCGGAAGCCATGTCATTTTTTCCGAGAATGCGATTGACTTTTAAAATATTAGGATACTGTTTCTTTTTCCCCGAAAAATTCTAATATCTTGGAATGCAGTTTAATCACGAAGTTTTGGAATATTTGATGATCAGGCCAAGGTGAATGTGGGGAAGAACTTACGTAGTTTATGAGTTAATAAATAAAGGAATTGAAAGACTCATGGATTTTGTTTTTATAATGGGGAAATTCCCCAATGCAACTCTTCCAGTGCTTGCCAACTGCCGGAGCGACTACTCTGCTGATTCTTAGAAGTAACATTCTTGGAAGTTTACGGAACATAGCCTTCGTCGAATTATTATTACATATATATATATATATATATATACATACATACATACATATATATATATACCGGGTGTCCTGAAAAGGACTGAACGTTTTTAAAAATCAATAACTTGCAAACTTTTACAGATATTTAAAAAATTCTTGCACGAGAATCATCTCAAAGGTCAAAAGTTTTTTTCCTGCGATTCTGGATTTTAGTTCGAATTACAAACAATAGATGGCGCTGAGAGCGCTAGGTGCGGTGTTGAGATGGATATTGACGTCACTTGGTACTGAAGCAAAATAAGGAGTTTAAGGCTGTGGAGTGGGTCTCGTTTGACAATGCAATCTTGCTCTTAGGGCCCGATTTTGAACTTTTGTTTGTGTTTATTGAACAACATACATTTGACCTGTGCACTCGACATAAAGCCCGATTTTGGACTGAGTCGGTATAATTTCAATGAAATGTGTCGTTGTCATGGAAATAATAAATCCTTTTATATAATAGCAGCGATTGGAAAATGGAAATTAATTTAACGAGCAGCATACGAGTTTTGCCGACGATTTTACATTTAAAAAAGCCGTGTTTTCTCTGATTAAATTACTTTTTATCATCTAATTTAAAGAATACTTTGTGCATCATATTTTAAAATAAAGTGAAACGATTTAGTAGTTTTTTTTTGTTGTTGTTGTTAAAAATTAATCAATTTTGTTATTTTAAAAAATTTGTTTTATTCTAAGAAATGCTAGTTTGTTTTAAAGAAGTTCTTTAGTAGAGTTTTATGTATGTTCTAAAAAAATTGCGGAAATGGTTTATTCTTTAGAACAAAGAATATTCATAGTATAAACATTGAAAATTTGGTGCAATAGCTGTTGCAGTCTTTTGTAAAAATACCCAAATACAAAATTTATTACGAATATGTATATTAAATTCATGGTAATAGGGAAATAATACTACCTCCACCTTAAATGAGCTATAATCATAATGACAACCTAGAATCATCACCTATCACTGGATATCATTGAATTAGTCACGCAGAATAGGTTTTAATAGAATTAAGAAAACATTTTTTAATGTCCTTTTAAGCTTTGATTCGCTTTTCATAAAACTTTAAATGAGTAACGAAAATTCTGCAACGAGTATATATATTATAATTCAAAGCATTCTGTTGGGTAGTTTCTGCACTATTATGTGCGGACAAATAAAAGAACATTCCAGATGACGAATATAGGCGCTACATATATAATTATCTTCACAGAACATAATGTAATGGCATAATTCTGAGTGGCTGTGTAAATGAATCATGAATTATGCATTAGTTTGTTTACAATACCCTCACGGCATAATAAATCTTATTAACATATATCACTTACAGACCAGTTCAATTATTTCAACGCAAGTTAGAGTTTGGAAAGACAGACAGGCAGACGGCTAACTAAAAAGAAATCATAAAATTTTTTTAACTACGTTGGAAAGCGTTAAAAACACGTGTTAAGTTGAAATTTGACATTTAGCAATTTATTTAAATAGACGGAAGCATATTTGAACTCTTTTGTATAGCCCTGTACTTTTCCTACTATCTTTAAATACACGCCATTTATCTAGCTAAAATCCATCTAAAACCGAAACATGCTTTAAACTAATGAAATCACACTTCCAGAGATTACCATCCAGAGCCGGCTATTAATCCAATTTTTGAGTGCCTCTGTATATCATTTCATTTCTATTCTTTAAACATATCGTAATATACTTAAAGCTGTTCAACGTAAAAAAATGCATAACTCATTTACAAACCACCTAATATATTTACTTACACACTTAGTAAGGAGTGCGAATTCTTTTGTGTAGCCTTGTATATGATTTGCACCAATTATATACACAGCGTAACATGCAAAAATGTACTGAAACTTTAAAAAAATCATATCAAAACTTAAAACTTCAAGCAATTATCGTTAGCGTACAGCATTTTTGATGCAGCATAGTTTCCAAAATCTTTTGTGTGTCCCTGTAAATATTTCATATTTTCTATTACATAATAAGAAATTCGTAGTAAACCTAAGTAACTTATAACAATTTTATTATATGTGTAACAAAATTTAAATATGCCGCAAAGTATGTTTCCTTCTATACCGTTATGTTACATAATTATTTTGTGTGGCCCTGTAAATGAATAATAACTATTGTTTGTGCAGCATATTCTACATCATTTGTATTTCAATTTAATTCATAAATGTATATTAATTTCATTATGTTCGGACGGGTGTAATATCATCAAAAAGCACTTGAAACTTTTTCCCCCGTCGGCCATAATGTAACGGAATACTTTTGACTGTCCCTGTATTGGAAATACACATCCGATATTCATAAAATTTGAAATAACTGGATAAAATTCTTCAATAAATACGTATTTAAAATTTCAAACGATTCGATAGAGTAATTTTTGCACTGTTATATGCGGACAGACAGACGTACGGATGCATCAGAAACGAGTATAGGTGATATGCATTTATATAATTATTAATGTATCTAAAAAACAGCTAAATTTAAAAGCGCATGCCGAAATTGAAAACGCATTTCCAGCAGTTATTACTTAAAGACAGTACAGTAACCGGTTTCTTTTTGTGTGCCCCTGTAAATGAACGTTAAATGCTATAAATACCAAATACTCTATTCTATCATAATCATCTTACACTGAAATTCAGTGATTTATATCAGTTTCAATACATTTGAAATAGCGTATTTGATTAACATACACTGCAATTGATTTTCCCCCATAGACTATGATGTGATGCAATCTTTTGGATGTACCTGTAAATTAACTGTTAATCCCACATACTTAAAATACAATATAGGACATGACTAGGTGACAAAAAAAAGGTTTAAAAGATACCCAGATAAATAAATAGATAAATAAGATATCCTGTTCTGAAACTATTTACATTCTTGGAATGTAAAAAAAAAAAAAAAAAAAAAAAAGTCTGTAATTCGAACGTTGTTGTTTCACGCATTTCGATATCAAAGGAGTCGTACCCATGAAAATAATATTTTTCTCTATTATTGCACTGACGCCAGCAAAATCAAAATTATATGGATTGCATTCAAAATCGGACGGTAAAAGCAAAAGTTCATTTTTGAATAAGTTCCACTCCATAGCTTTAACCTCCTTATTTTGCTTCAATACCAAGTGACGTCAATATCCGTCTCAATACAGCACCTAGCGCTCTCAGCGCCATCTATTGTTTGTAATTCGAACTAAAATCCAGAATCGCAGGAAAAAAAACTTTTGACCTTTTAGATGACTCTAGTGCAAGAATTTTTTAAATATCTGTAAAAGTTTACAAGTTATTGATTTTTAAAATCGTTCAGTCCCTTTCAGGACACCCGGTATATCATAGAAGGCGGCAGCCTTCAAGTGACGCAGCTTTAAACCTACCATCGTCAAAACCTACCATCGTCATAAGATGCGGAACTTCATATATACAGCTAACTCAACTTCAAAGGAAATCGGAAAAGCCGCCTTCTAATAACTCAGCAAATATTGGTCAGAATGGTCCAATTTTTTTAATATAGTCTTATATTCCCAGTCTAATCCTATCCTATAATTTTTACATTTCTACGTGCCGTATATTTTTAGATCTCGATAACCATTTTTAAACTGAAAACGATGGTGTTTGTTCCTGATAATGAGATCTAGAAAACCGGCTGGGAGATTTTATTAAAACTTATATATAATATGAATCTCTTTAAGATAGAGGTAATAAGACTTGCCTTGTTTCTAGGAAAACTCTTGTTTGTTATATATTGGTCTTGGAAAATTGGACTATATTAGCTCGCGGATTACATGTTATTCTATGGGTTAGCAGACGAAGAGGGAGTGAAAAACGTTATGGACTTATGGTCACAGTTAAAACACCCAAATCGAAGCAATAAATGTTTTTTAAACTACAAAAACATCTTATCATGTGCTTTAAAACATTCAATAAATACAGGGCCGGCGCCAGGGGTGAGGCAAGTGAGGCGGCCGCCTCAGGGCGCACCGTAAAAGGGCGGCATTTGTCTTGCAGATTTGTACAGGTAAAATAAACTAAAATATGAGTAAATGGACTAACTTATGGCCATTCGCGAAAATTTGTAAAATGTTTTGTTTTGACAGTAAAAATAAAGATCTAATGACCCCCACCCTACTAGAAAACTTGTTTTAACATGCTTTGGGGAGGAGAGGGGGTAGAGGGCATTTTTACTCTGGTGGAGAATTTAATCTTTTTTCTTTAGCTAAAATGTATAGTATCGTTTGCTATGCATTTTTAAATTCTAAATTGAATGACATTTCCGCAAGGTGATACGATTATACGTGACAAAATTAGGCAGGTTTTATGAATACAAAGTCATTAATGGTTTTATCAATAAAAAAATTATGAATATACGAGTATTTTGATGAAGAAATTTGATGATCCTGATTTTGATTATTGCTGTTTTGAGGACGTTTAAAAAGCTTGATTATATTTGATATGATATAAATAATGCTTTTTCTACGTAAAATAAATATTAATAAATATGAAAATCAGAGATATTGCTAGATTTCTTTTAGGATATGAAAACACGGTTCGATGTATTTTGAAAGATGGATTAGTTTTATGAAAAGTACAAAAACAGGCAAGCATGAGGGTGGTTTCAGAGTGATAGTCTCGAAATGCTTACATAGATGGAAATCATTCTGCATTGTTTATTATTTTTTCTAAACAAAATTATAGAAAAAAAAGGAAAAAAAACCCTTTTCAAAAATATACATTAAAATATTTAATTGCTATAAAGGACGTCAAATACTAATAAAAACATTAAAAGATCTTAATAATTTTTACATGTTTCGATTGAATTTACTCAATCATCATCAGAAAAACAAAATAATTCATGTTCAATAATTAATGTTTTTATTAGTATTTGACGTCCTTTTTAGCAATTAAATATTTTAATGCATATTTTTGAAATGTTTTTAATGGACGTATAAGAAAACTCCTATTTATAATTAATAAAAAAAAAAAAACCTCTAAAATTTCAAAAATGAAGAAAGAAAAATTAAGTTTTTTTACACTCATAAAACAGCCAGTGGGCCACTAACAACAGTAAAAAGAATAAAAAAGAATACTGCCCAGTTAAACTGAAGGCATTGAGCTCACAGGCTACAAATACTAATTGCACATTAAAGCTTTATATTTTCAAGGGTTAATTCCGTTCGAAAAAAAAAATTAAGAAGGGGAAACAGCTCTCCCCTTTTCTCTTTTTTTATACTTAATCATTGAACCTCCTATACTATCAAAGACATGCTTTATCATATAAAAAATCTATATCCAAAATTCAGAGCAAATTAGATAATTCTTAATAAAAACCCATTTAGCATTTATATAATTTAAAAAAAGTTATCCCCCTCTTTTATACTTAACCATTAAACTTCCAAAACTATTCAGAGATTTGAACGAAATCTGAAAATTCTGCTTGAAAAACCCATTTGTATAAATTAAGGGGGGGGGACATTAGAACCCCTGTTCCCCTTATTTATACTTATTCAATGAACACCTAATAACAGTCACGGAATCGCCTCATCAGAATGATCCTAATCTAAATTTTGAACGAAAATTAATTCTGCATGAAAATCCCATTTATATCAACTAACGGGGGGGGGGGCATTAGAGCCCCTGTTCCCCCTATTTATACTTATTCAATGAACACCTAATAACAGTCACGGAATCGCCTCATCAGAATGATCCTAATCTAAATTTTGAACGAAAACTTAATTCTGCATTAAAATCCCATTTATATCAACTAACGGGGGGGGGGCATTAGAACCCCTGTTCCCCCTATTTATACTTAATCAATGAACACCTAATAACAGTCACGGAATCGCCTCATCAGAATGATCCTAATCTAAATTTTGAAAACTTAATTCTGCATGAAAATCCCATCTATATCAACTAACGGGGGGCATAAGCCCCCCGTTCCCCCTCTTATACATATCGAATGAACTCCAAAAACTAATCAGGGAAGCACCTTGTCAGGATATACCTACATACAAAATTTCAAGTGGATCGGATATTTTTATCATGAGTTATCGCGTTACGTACATACGAACATACATACAGAACGGACGGGCACATAAGCTCTCAGGCTATGATAGTCTGTGAGCTAAAAAGCTGTGCTCAGTAACAAAACATAACTTTCAACACTTTTAACTTTGTGTATTTATAAAATCTAACAAAACTTTTGTAAAGAATGGTCATATGGACGTGTGAATGATGTTATTTGATCCAGAATTTAAAAACAGGTAATACTTGATGCCCACTCGACCCAATTTCAAAAAGTTGAAGTATACCTATTCCTCAATGTAACTCTCAGCCCCCCCCCCCAAAAAAAAAAACTGTAAAAACCTATTTTATCTAAATTGAGTATAATTTTTACCATTTTATTCGTAAAACGTACTGTAACTTTGAAAAAACAAATGATCTATCGACTTGCAGATGGTGTCAATCGATTTAGAATTTAAAAAAATCCATATGAAACGATACCTACTCAAAAAATTTGGATTCCTTTTCTCCAAGGTAACCCCCTTGGGGGGGGGGGGGGAGATTTTTTATTTTTAGTGCAATAACAATAATAAAGTTTTTCCAAATTTTAATTATTGGCCATCAATTGGTAGAAAAAGTATTTTATCTGTAATGTAAATTGAACATGTAATCCACTATATGCAATCTATTTTTAAACCTTTAAACAGGTATAGTAAAAGTTGTTTTTCACATTTTTTATCGATTTTTAGTGAGAATTTTAATGCCGTTCTTAGTGGGCTTTTTCCATTCTTCTGGAGTTTTTTATATTCGTAAATTTTTTTTAACTTAATCTAATGTAGTACATTTTGTAAATCGCGATTAATAAAATGTTTGCAGTTTTTAGATAGGGATTCTGTTTCAGACTAACATATTAAAATTTGTCTCCCGCGATTTTCAATGCGATTTTTTGCATTATTTCGTTTTACGTGCCGATTTTTTTATTATTATTCGGAAGTGAATTCCTGTTAGAATGCTTTTGCTTTCGTTGTAGTAAATTTTCTCTACTGCGATCGATTTTTAAAAGGTTTATAATTTCCTTTCTCGATTTTCCGACATTAGTAAAAGGAAATGTACTTTAATATTTAAGATTAATATTAAAAAATTCTTTTGAATAAAATTTACCTACATAGAGCGATTTTTGGAAATTTTCTGTCATTTTGCAGCATTTTTTTTAAGCGTTTGTAAGATTAGTTCGGTTTCAAACTTTTAGCTTAATATAACGAATTTTATTAGCTGCTATTTAAAAAAAAAAAGTGTGATTTTTTAGCGTTTTTTCGCATCTTTTTCGGAGCTATTTTTTGACAAAAAAGAGTTTCGGTTACTATCTTCTGGGAAAATATATTCAATTTTGCTCTGCAACTTTTTAAAAACTATTTTTAAATGATTTTTGTCGTTTTTCCAAGTTTTATGGCTTTTTTTTTTTTTTTTTTTTTTTTTTTTTAACTTTTTGGAAGGAATTCTATATAAAAAAAAATTAGCTAAATATATTATAATTTTTCCTCCGCTATTTTTAAATATTTATTTTACATGTCATTTTCTATGCGATTGTCAGTGATTATCATTGTTATTTTATTTTAGTGATTATTATTATTATTTTATTTATTTCTTTATTTTTTTTTTCATTCTGCTGCGAGTTTTTGACATTCATTACACAAACTCCTTTCTCGAAATTTTAGCCTAAATCTTGGAAATTTTGTCCTTCGTGATTTTTGAAGTGTTTGCGATTTTCAATGATATGTCTAACAAGGAAACCTTCCCAAGTGTAAGTTGTGGATTTGGACGGCCGGGGTATCATAAGAAAGATCTCGCCATGTATGTTAAAAAGAGCAATGGAACTACCCGTCCGAATCCAAAGAGTTATCAGCACTTGGAGTGTGAATGAATGAATGTATGAATGTATGAATTGACAGGCAGGCATATAAATTGTTCGCAAGTTAAAAAAAATTATGAATTGTTTTTAATCCTTCTGCCAACAATAATTGTTTTTAATCCTTCTGCCAACAATAATTGTTTTTAATCCTTCTTCCTATTGTAATGACTGCCCTCTGCGATATTCCACGATTTTACTTACCCATCATACGTAGTATAGGGTAAGTCTTGCAATCGTTTTGAAAATCGAAAAATTTTTTTTGACGGATTTACACGTTTCGGACACTGGAGATTCCGAAAAACATATTTTTAGAAAAAAAATTTTGCCGTCCGTCCGTCTGTGTGTCTGTCTGTAACCGCTCTATCTCCCGAACAAATTGAGATAGAGATTTGAAATTTTGTATGTGCTTAGTATGTAAGTATGGGACGAAGCCTATTTAATATCAGCAACCTCGATTATCCGGAACTATTTTTTTCGGACTCTCGAAAAATTCGTTATGATGAAAGGTATATAAAAATTTTCGAATTCTTTTATTTTAAGGAGTGGACGTAAAAGGCAATAAAATAACACAAATTTTGCATAAAAAACGAAATCAATCGGATAATTAGTTGTTGAGATATTTCTAATCCTATTTTCCACATTCTTTGATTTTTCATGACCCTGTATTTCATTCAAATTTCAATTCAAAGATATCTTTTAATTGGAAATGAGATACTTAATTCGATGCAAGAAACCGTTAGTGAATATGATTATTATTTTTGGAGTTATAAGGATGTTTCTATTACGCAATTCAGTGCTACTTGAATAGTTTGGCGTTTCATACAGTTTATCGAAATTAGGTCATCAGAAATCCATTAATAGAGCATGATTATGTGTTAAAAATACTTAAATATACGTTTATATTTTGTTTTGGAATTGTAATGCATTTTATAAATTGTTTACATGTGTTATGTTTTCATATATTGTGCTATGCATATCCATGATGGGTAAGTATTACGGTGGCCTCCAACGACTAGTTTGTCTCTCCGGGGATTTTTCCATATCTTAATAAAATAAATCAGCTTTTATTTTTTTTAGCCCAATGGTGAAACACCATTCCATTTAATTAAAATATTTTTTTTTATTTAATTAAATGTAAATACATTTTATAATACATTTTATATTATATTTATGCAAATAATTATAGTTATAACATTATTTTGCTTACTTAAAAAAATGAGTAATGGTAAAAAAGGGTCATCATAGGGGCGGCAAATTAAGGTTCGCCTCAGGCGGCGAAATGTCTAGTGCCGGCCCTGAATAAATATATACTAAATCAAATTTCTATTTATATTGCCTTTATTTTTCGTAAGAAGAAAATATTACGTTTCTTACATTGGATATTTTTGCATTTTGTGGAAAAAATATTTTGAATCCTTTTTTAAAATAGGAAAATATTTTTTAATTATACATATTCAATATACTTTCGACTTATGATTTTTTTTTTAAGTTTTCAAACAAAAATTATTTTAAATTATTTGTTGTTGGAAAGTCATGTATTCATACGCCTAGGGGCGCCACTTGTCTAGTTTTGTTTTGAATCAGAACGCGGCGGCGGCTGGATATTGGTGTTAGCAATTCAGGTAGGATTTATTTATGTACAATTGAATTTGATAAAGAAAATGTACAAATTGAAAAACATCGAACAGACATGATAGAATCATTAAGTAATTTTCATGGTTTTAATAATCCACATGGCTGTTTCTTGTTATGCCAATTCAATCTTGCAATGTCTTAATATACAATGAATAAAGTTAACCCGAGAATCTTGCAATGGATTTTTAATATAGAATGTATTAAAACTTATGGATTAGACTGAGGAGGCAAGGTATATTTAAAATTTTACGAGAATGCCAGGTAAAAATCCTGCAAAAAAATATTTAGATTATTTATTTTTAAAATTTTTTTGCTACTTGAGCAAAGAATAGGTTTGCACCCAATCAACTGAAACTTACTGATTTGCTTAAAGTATTGTTTTTAAATACAGGGTGCAAAATACGTGAATTTTCTTAAATCCCCAGTTTATTTCATTAAAAAATTTATCATTTCATGAAAATGTATTTCATATCTTTATCTTTGAGTTTAAATGTTAAAACACTTTTCAATGTTCATATTTTAGCATATTTTGCAGATAATGCATTTTGTGGATTTCACAGAGTTGACTGTATTATACTCTATTATAAGCATTCATTATGATTTCTTCTCCATTATTACAATCAAATTACTCTTTTTAAAAATGTAAACAAAAGATGAGCACATTATATTTTGAACAATGTCTGGTCCCAAGTTACACACACTTGAGGGAATTTACAATTTCTATATATTGCTTGTTTTAAACTTAAGTGAAATGTTGGATAAAACATTTTCAGTTACATAAATTATTTCTATTATGAAATATTTTAGTAATCGGTACTGCTCTGTTATCCTGTCGACCAATTTCGCCAAATTATACAATCACCAAACTAATAGCCAAATTATACATGACATATTTTTTATTTCAAATAACGAAAAAATAAATAATTAGTAAAATATTAATAAAAAGTCGAAATAAAAATCACTTAATGACATTTTAAACACACAAATCGTATTTAATGGCATTGAATGTGACATTCACGATCATCCATTATTGGCATTTAATCTTATAGTTTGGCGATAATTTTTTGGTCGATGGGATAACCTAGTAGTACCTAGTAACCTATAGAGTTAACAAGTAAAATTTATACAACATTTCATTAACTCGATTCCTCTTAATTAAGTAAATTTGAAAAAACGGCGGCAAAAATCCATTGCAAGATTCTCCATTTAACCTTATTGCAGACTTTATTCATTGTATATTAAGACATTGAAACACTGAATTCGCATAACAAGAAACGGCCATGTGGATTATTAAAACCATGAAAATAACTTAATGATTCTATCATGTCTGTTCAATGTTTTTCACTTTTTGCATTTTCTTTATCAATTCTATTCTAAATAAATAAATTCTACCTGAATGAAAAATGCTAAAAGAGGGGAGATAGGGTATATTCAAAATTTTACGAGAATGCCAGGTAAAAATCCTGTACTGTACTTTTTTTGGTTTGTTTTCAATAATTTTTTTTCTCATTACTCCTTGCACCAACATAAAATTGTCTTGTTCAAGAATATTTACTGAAGGAGATATGTATCAGTTTTGTTTGATTAAAAAAAAAAAGAGATAAAATTATTTATTTTTAAAATTTTTTTGCTGCTTGAGCAAAGAATAGGTGTGCATTAATCATACCCAATCAACTGAAACATACTGACTTGCTTAAAGTAATGTTATTAAAAAAATACAGGGTGCAAAATACATGAATTTTCTTAAATCCCCAGTTTATTTCATTAAAAAATTTGTCATTTCATGAAAATAAAAAGTATTGCATATCTTTATCTTTGAGTTTAAATGTTAAAACACTTTTCAATGTTTACATTTTAGCATATTTTGCAGATAATGCATTTTGTGGATTTCACAGAGTTGACTGTATTATACTCTATTATAAGCATTCATTATGATTTCTTCTCCATTATTACAATCAAATTACTCTTTTTAAAAATGTAAACAAAAGATGAGTGCATTATATTTTGAACAATGTCTGGTCCCAAGTTACACACACTTGAGGGAGGGAATTTACAATTTCTATATATTGCTTGTTTTAAACTTAAGTGAAATGTTGGATAAAACATTTTCAGTTACATAAATTATTTCTATTATGAAATATTTTAGTAATCGGTACTACTCTGTTATCCCGTCGACCAATTTCGCCAAATTATACAATCACCAAACTAATAGCCAAATTATACATGACATATTTTTTATTTCAAATAACGAAAAAACAAATAATTAGTAAAATATTAATAAAAAGTCGAAATAAAAATCACTTAATGACATTTTAAATACACAAATCGTATTTAATGTCATTGAATGTGACACTCAAGATCATCCATAATTGGAATTTAATCTTATTGTTAGGCGATAATTTTTTGATCGATGGAATAACCTAATAGTACCTAGTAATCTATAGAGTTTTCAATTAATATTTATACAACATTTCATTAACTTGTTTCCTGTTAATTAAGTAAGTTTGAATAATGTCACACTACTTAATTTCATAAATTTTTGTGACGCTTTGTGAGTTGTTTATTTTATTTATAAGTGATTAATAAGTCAGAGGTGGATCTTGATTGATGAATATTATTTTACATGATTTATGTCAAAAAAAAAAAATTTCGTATCGTCAATTTCAAGATATATCATACAATGTTACTATAATTTATAAAATTACTCCTTGCACCAACATAAAATTTTGTTGTCAGTGGTGCAGCCAAGGGGGTGGTTTTGGGGTTAAAACCCCTCCCAGAGCTAAGAAAGATCACTATAATTGTCACTTATATGAATCAAAACCAAACTTAATATTTAAATGTTTTGGCACATTTTAGAATCCGCCGCTTTTTTTTAATCAGATTTCATTTAATAAAGCAATTCAATTATCTGGCGAAAATTCTACTTAAAATTGTGAAAGTGCATATTACATGGATTAGTTAAGTAAAAATTCGTTATTTGAAATAAATCACTTTTCTGAGACGCATTATGCTAAAAAAATGATAATTTCTTGTCACACCGATGCTTTTTGAGTTTAAGGTGGCTCAGGGGTTGAAAACTTTTCAAAAAATCTATTTTTTTATGATCTAGTTTGATTATTCAATTAATTCTTAACTCAATGCAAAAAACCGCATAAAAATATTTGCATTTTTAACGGAGTTATAAGCTTTTATGTATTAACACATTCATAGTCGCACCCATATAATTTCAACTTTAAGTCGCGTTTTCTCAAAACTTTATTTTTGACGACTAACACCAAGATTTAAAAAAAAAACTGTTTGATGGAATGGCTTAATTTTTTTTTTTTGCTTGCATATAACATCATTATCTATTGAATGAATTAAGAATATAACTATCACATTAAAAAGCTCTCAAATTTGAAAATTTAAAAAACTTCTAAAATAGGGATGCACAACCTGTGGCCCGCCAGATTCGTCAATTCGTCTTCGACAAAAAGCTCAAAAAATGCAAAATATGTCTACGAATCGCATAAATATAGCAAATTATATCCATAAATCATGTAAAATGTAAATTACATTCATTAATCGCATAAAAATCACGAATTATGTCCATGTATCGCTCAAAAAAAGCGAATTGCATAAAAAATGCGAATTACGTCCACAAATCGCTCAAAATGTGAATTACGTCCATGAATTGTGTAAAAAAGTGAGAATTACGTTCATAAATTGTATGAAAAATGCAAATTATGTCTATGAATCGTGTAGTAAAACGAGAATTATGTTCATAAATCGCTCAAAAAACTCAAATTTTGGCAGCAGAAAGCTGAAATGCAAATTACGTTCATAAATCACTCAAAAAATGCGAATCACTTCCATGAATCGTGCAAAATAACACTAATAACATTCATAAATTACAAAAAATGCAAATTACATCCAACAATTGGTAAAAAAAGCGAATTACATTCATAACTCCTATAAAAACACAAATAGCATCAATAAATCGATCAAAAAACGCAAATTTTGTTGACAGAAAGCTAAAAAAATGCGAATTATGTCTACAAATTGCATAAATATAGCAAATTACGTCCATAAATCATGTAAAATGTAAATTACATTCATTAATCGCATAAAAATCGCGAATTATGTCCATGAATCGCATGAAAAATGCGAATTGGGTCCACAAATCGCTCAAAACGTGAATTACGTCCATGAATTGTTTAAAAAAGTGAGAATTACGTTCAGAAATGTATGAAAAACACAAATTATGTCTATGAATCGTGTAGTAAAACGAGAATTATGTTCTAAATCGCTCAAAAAACACGAATTTTGGCAGCAGAAAGCTGAAACGCAAATTACGTCTATAAATCACATAAAAATAGCGAATAGTGTTTTGCATTCATGAATTACATAAAAAATGTGAATTACGTTCATAAATATTCAAAAAATGCGAATCACTTCCATGAATTGTGCAAAATAACACGAATAACGTTCATAAATTGCAAAAAATGCAAATTACGTCCAAGAATTGGTAAAAAAAGCGAATTACATTCATAAATCCTATAAAAACACAAGTAACGTCAATAAACCGATCAAAAAACGCAAATTTCGTCAATAGAAAGCTCAAAAAATGCAAATTATATCTATGAATCTCATAAATATAGCAAATTACGTCCATAAATCATGTAAAATGTAAATTACATTCATTAATGGCATAAAAATCGCGAATTATGTCCATGAATTGCTCAAAAAAGCGAATTATATAAAAAACGTGAGTTGGGTCCACAAATCGCTCAAAACGTGAATTACGTCCATGAATTGTTTAAAAAAGTGAGAATTACGTTCAGAAATTGTATGAAAAACAGGGTTCGTAAATATCATGATATTTTCGAAAATATTGAAAATATCTGATATTTTGATATATATCTGATATTTTCGATATATATCCGATATTTTCAAAATTTTCAGCTTATTGATTACAAATATTTTTTGATTTAATATAAATTAAAATTTTAATCATATTACAGTTAACATGAAAACATAAACCAATATTCTAAATCTTTTTTTTTTTCCTTTGTAAATTTGATGATTAAATAAATGAAGACAAACAATTTTTTGTGATGTTCAACAAATTACCTTTTCACTCATCAAAACACAAAATACAGAATTCAGTTTCAAGTTTTAAAAAAATTTATTTTTAAAGAACAAGTTTCAAGATACATAATAATAATAATAATAATAATAATAAATAAAAAATAAATTATTTTTTTCTATTGAAGAATTTAAACATGAATGTAAGCTTGTCAGCTTTTTCATTCCCTAACCTATTCCGGAGTTTAGACTGAACTAAACCGAAACTGGAAAAGATTCTTTCTAATCCAGCTGTTGAAGGAGAAGCTGTAAACAACTGATTAGTTAAGTTGGACATTTTTTCTTTTATGGGCTGCTCCAATTTAATATTGTCCCACCAAATTATTGGTTCAACCTTTATATATTCAGTTTCAAACATAAAACTTGGAAAAGGAGATTTCTTTGTTAAAAATGTCATTGCCAGGGGGAAAAGTTCTTTGTCTACTGAACGCAAGAAATTAAAAGCACTATGCTTTTGATCTTCAGTTAATTTTTTCCCACAGTATCTGTGGGTTTATTCTTGGCATAGTGATTGCAATAAAAACTTTAATAAAAATTTTAAGCTTTATATCATTTAAATATAATATCAACAAGAACAAAATAATGACAGCACAGCAAAGACTTGCAACATATGTAAAATTTTGTTCTTAAAACATGTCTATTCTATGCCTACACATTACACTGCCTGATTGACTATTGAGCAATTCAGATTAGCCAATCATCACCCCTTTTTCCAATTCTAGCAGGTGCAATCTAAAAATAGTTTTTGGAGGTGGGGGATATTTTGTAAGCATGTTTTTAATATTTTAGTTATTTACAGATGGGTTAATTTTTAATAACAATTGAAGAGCTCATTTAGACTTTTGTTGACTAAAAATATTTTGAAAATAAAAATTAAATATATGAAAATATCAAGAATCATGATATTTTGAAAATAAATATCAAATATGAAAATATCGAAAATATCAAAAAGCTTGATATTTTGAAAATAAATATCGGATATATATCATGATATATATCATGATATATATCCATTGATATATATCACCGAACCCTGATGAAAAACACAAATTATGTCTATGAATCGTGTAGTAAAACGAGAATTATGTTCTAAATCGCTCAAAAAACATGAATTTTGGCAGCAGAAAGCTGTAACGCAAATTACGTCTATAAATCGCATAAAAATAGCGAATAGTGTTTTGCATTCATGAATTACATAAAAAATGTGAATTACGTTCATGAATCACTCAAAAAATGCGAATCACTTCCATGAATTGTGCAAAATAACACGAATAACGTTCATAAATTGCAAAAAATGCAAATTACGTCCAAGAATTGGTAAAAAAAGCGAATTACATTCATAAATCCTATAAAAACACAAGTAACGTCAATAAACCGACCAAAAAACGCAAATTTCGTCAATAGAAAGCTCAAAAAATGCAAATTATATCTATGAATCTCATAAATATAGCAAATTACGTCCATAAATCATGTAAAATGTAAATTACATTCATTAATGGCATAAAAATCGCGAATTATGTCCATGAATTGCTCAAAAAAGCGAATTACATAAAAAACGTGAGTTGGGTCCACAAATCGCTCAAAACGTGAATTACGTCCATGAATTGTTTAAAAAAGTGAGAATTACGTTCAGAAATTGTATGAAAAACACAAATTATGTCTATGAATCGTGTAGTAAAACGGGAATTATGTTCATAAATCGCTCAAAAAACACGAATTTTGGCAGCAGAAAGCTGAAACGCAAATTACGTTCATAAATCACTCAAAACATGCGAATCACTTCCATGAATCGTGCAAAAAAACGTAGAAGAATTGGTTAAAAAAGCAAATTACATTCATAAATCCTATAAAAACACAAATAGCGTCAATAAATCGATCAAAAAACGCAAATTTCGTCGACAGAAAGCTCAAAAAATGCGAATTATGTCTACAAATCACATAAATATAGCAAATTATATCCATAAATCATGTAAAATGTAAATTACATTCATTAATCGCATAAAAATCGCAAATTATGTCCATGAATCACATAAAAAATGTGAATTGGGTCCACAAATCGCTCAAAACGTGAATTACGTCCATGAATTGTGTAAAAAAGTGAGAATTACGTTCATAAATTGTATGAAAAATGCAAATTACGTCTATGAATTGTGTAGGAAAATGGGAATTATGTTCATAAATCACTCAAAAAATACGAATTTTGGCAGCAGAAAGCTAAAATGCAAATTACGTCTATAAATCACATAAAAATAGGGAATAGCGTTTTGCATCCATAATTTGCATAAAAAACGCGAATTACATTCATGAATCGCTCAAAAAATGCAAATTACATCCATGAATCGTGCAAAAAAACACGAATAACATTCATAAATTGCAAAAAATGCGAATTACGTCCAAGAGTTGTGTAAAGAAAGCGAATTACATTCATAAATCCTATAAAAACACAAATAACGTCAATAAATCGATCAAAAGACACAAATTTTGTCGACAGAAAGCTGAAAAAACACAAATTATGTCTATGAATTGCATAAAAATAGCAAATTACGTCCATAAATCATGTAAAATGTAAATTACATTCATTAATCGCATAAAAATTGCAAATTATGTCCATAAATTGCTCAAAAAATGCAAATTACATTCATAAATCGCATAAAAAAACACGAATGATGACCATGAATTGCACAAAAAATGCGAATTACACCCAACATTAAATTAATTTGCAGAAAGTTTTTGGTTTTATACAAGTTTGCCAACAAGAACCTACAAGTTATCCTGAAACCCATTCTAAACCAACAAAAATTTAATGGAAAGATAAATTTGTCCAAGAAAGACAAAATAATTTCCATTGAAATACACTGACCAGAATCGAAAAATTCCTATTGAAATCTATCCTATACAATCCAAAACCAGAAAGAAAAAAATCCCTCCAAGAGTAACTCAATCTATCTGCTGCAAAATAAAATACATTGAAATGCAACTGAACAAGAACCTGAAAATTACATTTGAAGTCAAACCGAAACCAGATTCAACTCCCCCCCACCCCCCCCCCCACCCAAAAAAAAAAAAAAAAATTATCCAACCATATCTCGATTCGGGAAAGAAAAATTAATTTCCAGAGATACGCGGGATCAGAAATCTGGAAATTCCAATTAGTCTATCTTAAACCTAATCTGAATCTGAAAAAGGAAATTCCATATAACCGGAACCCATTATCTATACAGTACAAAATATTTTCCATTAAAGCACAACCTGACCGCAACTTGAAAATTCCATTTGAATTGAACCTGATTGAAACCTGAAAAAAATTTCTATCGAACCTTAACCTAATCCGAAAAAGAGAAAATTATTTCTGCCGATACTCACTGACAAGAGTCTGAAAGTTAACATGAAATCTTCTAATCCAAACCCGAAAAGGAAAAAACAATGGAAACACAAGTCTGTCCAAGAAAGACCAAATAATTTCTGTCCACATACACTGACAAGAATTTCAATTGAAATCTATCCTAAATCCATTTCAAACACTACCCCCCCCCCCCCCCACCAAAAAAAAAAAACTTTCAATTGTAACCCAATCTATCTGCGACAAAATAATATACTTGAAATTAGAGCCGTACCGAGTACTCGGTAAATACTCGGTATTCGGCCTACTCGGCCAATACCGAGTAGTTGTAAGAATTTCATTTTTTAAGCATGTGAATTTATAACTGATCTGAAAAAAGTTATTTGAATATCAATGTATAATATATGTAGTAATTCATAAAACTATTTACTCTGTATTTAACAATATGTCTGCAAAATATAAAAAAAGTTAAGAACAAAATCCCTAAAGAAATTTCACATTTATACAAATAAAAATACTTTTTTATATATAAGGAAACAGGAAAGACTTATTTTGGATAAAAAAAACTGAAAATACGATAAATGCAATAAAAAATTAATAATTAAATTTAATATATTTCAAATTATGGTGCAAAAACACCAAACGTTCTATGTTATTTGTAGACAGGGCATTTCTTTTACTACTATAAATTTGGCCGACCTCTATTACGTTCAGAATAAACAGTTGTTGAAGGTGCATGTAAGAGTTTTTTGCAAAGTTGCACATAAACAGAAAAGTTTTTTCCCCCCTCACCATGCAAATGGAGTGTCAGTTTTACATGTCTTCTGTTAAGAAAGCCTGTATATCTTTTTGTACCAATTCTTCATGCAGTGATTTTAAACTAGTACTAGTGCCACAATCTTTTTGTTCATTCACAATTTCTTCAAACATTGCCAGAAAATAGATGAACTTTTTCCTAGCATTTTCTCTTTTGATTCGTTGACATTAGCATTCTCATATTTATTTTTTGTTTCTTTGGTGGATTTTCAAGTTCTAGATCATCTAAATTCATCAATTTTAGAGCTTGCTTTTTAAGGCATTCTTAATTTACACATTTAATATTTTCAGTGAAAAAGGTTAGTTTTTTACTGAGATATTTAAAAAATAATAAATTTAAAATAACATAATATAATCTGTACACATGAAAAATGAAAAGAAACTGCAAAGCCAATACATTTTTTTTTTAATCAAAAGAAAATAAGGTACAGACAGTTACAAAATAAATATGAAATGTTTGCATTATTCAATGAATTGTTACAGTAACCGATGAACATTTTTATTTTTGATAGACAGATTTCAATGGTTGGAATAAATTGAAGGGTTAAAGAATGTTTAGTTATTATTATTATAAGAAGTATATTTAGTATTAGTTATTAGTTAATAACTGTAGTTGTCATGTATCAATTCTCCTTTCTTATTAGTTTTGAACTGTCAAAATTTGTATTTAAAAGGTGCACAAATTTCAAATTTGATAAGTTTATTTATACTAATATGTATATTATATTATATGTACACACAGGTATAGACATGTGTACACAAGTATATTTATATATATGTACACCTAAGCTCACATTTTGCGCACATCAGTGTTTTATTTTCTTATTATACAACTACTCGGTACTCAGCATTCGGTACTCGGCCGAGTACTCGGTACTCGGCTACTCGGCCAAAGTACTACTCGGTACACCACTACTTGAAATGCAACTCAACAAGAACCTGAAAATTCCATTTGAAGTCAATCCGAAACCAGATTCAATCCCCCCCCCCCCCCCAAAAAAAAAAAATCCAATCAAATCAAGATTTTAGAAAAAAAAAAAAAAAAAAAAAGACAATTTATGTCGATATGTACTGACCAGATCATGGAAATTCCAATAGAAGTCTATCTCAAACCCAATCCGAACTCTTAACCTGAAACCCAATCCAATCCCCCCCCCCCTCCCAAAAAAAAAGTAAAATAAAAAAATTAGGAAATATAAATCTGTTCAAGAAAGACAAAATAATTTCCGTCCCCATCCACTGACCAGAATTGAAAACTAGTACTTGAAATGCAACTCGACAAGAACCTGAAAATTCCAATTCAAGTCAAACTGAATCGAGATTCAAACCCGAAAAAAAAAAAAAAAAAACAATTATCCAACCATATCAAGATTTTTAGAAAAAGAAATTATGTAAATACGTACAGACTAGATCATGGAAATTTTAATAAAATCTTAAACCTGATACAAACTCCCCCCCCCCCTCCCTCCCACCAAAAAAAAACATAGGAATTGTAATCCAGTATCTGTACATGACAGAATATTTTTTTCATGTAAACGCAACCTGGCCAGAACCTAAAAATTCTATTTGAATTGAACCCAAATCGAAACAAACAAAAAAAAAAAAAAATCCCATCACACTGTAACCTGATCCGAAATTGAAAAAATAATTTCTGCCAATAAGCACCGACAAAAACCTATAAGTTTACCTGAAACTCAATCTAAACCAAAAAAAAAATTAAAACAAGAACTTAAAAATTTCATTTCAAGTTGACCCATTACCAGATTTGAACCTTAAAAAAAATCTATCCAATCATATCCTGAAACAAGAAAGAAAATGTAATTTTCATTGATACGGACAGACTAGAAGCTGTAAATTTCAATTGAAGTCTATTTTAAATCCAATCCCTGCACAGAACAAAATATTTTCTGCGGAAATGCAATCTGACCAGAACTTGAAAATTATATTTGAATTAAACTCACTCCAACAACCCCCCCCCCCAAAAAAAAAAAAAAAAAATTCTATGGAATCTTAACTTGATCCGAAGAAGGAAAAATAATTTCTGCTGATACACATTGACAAGAACCCAATTTGAACTGAAATAAAAATCAGTGTAAACATTAATCTGTTTAAGAAAGACGAATTAATTTCTGTCAACATGCACTACCCAGAACCTGAAAATTCCTATTGAAATCTATCCTTAACCCAATTGAAAAAACCACAAGAAAAAAAAAAAACCTAATTAGAACCCTTTTACCTGTGACAAAATAATATATTTTGAAATGCCACCTGAAAATTCCAATTGAATCTGGTTTAAATTTTTCGGGTTTAGGGTAGATTTCAATTGGAATTTGTATTTATAGCTGTTTAGTAAATCAAATGTGGTTCTTAATGGATAAATGTTATTTTACATGATTTATGAGAAAAAAATAAAAAATTTTCAAGTCGTCAAAATATTACATACAATGTTGAAAATCTAGAAAAGACTTTTGATGTATTGCACTGCAAGAAACCCTAAGTAAATACGGAATATTTTTTAATAGCTGTCTGCTTTTTTCACAAAATTATGTTAAAAAAAAAAAAAAAAAAAAAAAAAAAAAAAAAAAAAAAAATCCAAAAACATGAAATGTTTAAATTTATATACTTTGCATGTTTTATGCTTAGTGACTGAAATGTTCAATAAAAATATATTAGTTTTATTTTGTAAGTTAAGTCGTCCAAGAATGGAAAGTTTCATATGAAATGAAAATATTTAATAAATAACAGAGTCCTGATTTTCTTTCTTTGTCAGTTAAACATTTTCCTAATTGAAGTATGAAACTTATAGGGTGGACCGGGGTAATTCCTGATCAAAAAACACTAACATCTAAATATCTTTTTAATGTTTATAATAGATGTGACCAAATTTAGCATGGTTAATGATTCACCATGTTTCTATTCAATAAAATATAGGCTTTGATTAAAATATTATTTAAAGTTTGCTTAATTAAAAATTTTTGATTCTCGGTAACTACCCTGGGAACATTGTAATTATCAATTACACCGGGGCAATTACCAATCAGGACATTCTTTTGTACAAATGACAGGTACATTAATTTAGAATATATATTGTCAATTTTAATATAAGCCTGATTTAATTAAATGCCTTCATCCATCTGCAATAATTTTATCAATGTGTAAAGAAAAAAAAAAAGAAAGAAAAAACAAGAACGAAAAGTTATGTGTGCAACATAGAATATGATGCAACTTCCAACATATTCTGAATACTATTTTCATCCATATACAGTAATTTTTCCCTAACAAGAACAAAGAATCATGCATACTGCATCGATTATGATGCATTTTCCTACTCATTCTGAATACTGTAAACTTATTGTCATTCATGTACAAGAATTTTACCATTCTGTGCAAAAAACAAAGCATAATTAACGACAATAAAAATTTTTGCATACAGCATGTTTAGATACTTTCCAATTCATTCTGAATACTTTAAACCTATAATTTTCATCTTTGAACAGCAATCTTCCCACCCTATGCAAACAGCAAAACATAAATAAACTAAGAAGAATGAAAAATTAGTATAGATTATGAAACACTTTCCAATACATGTTCAATATTGTAAACCTATCATTTTAATCTATTTGCAGTAATTTTACCAATCTATATAAAGAACAAATCATAACTAACAAGAAAGAAAAACGTGTGCAACATAGATTATGAAACATTTCCAGCATATTCTGAATATTGCAACGCATATAGTCTTAATCAATCTGCAATATTATCAACTTATACATAGGTTGAAACATAATTAACAAGAATCATGCATGCAGCATAGATTATGAAATACTTTCCAGCACATTCTGAATATTGTATCCCTGATCATTTTAATCCATCTGCAGTATATGTATCAACATGTGTAAAGAAAAAACATAGTTAACAAGAATGAGAAATGATACATTACATACAGCATAGATTATAAAACCCTTTCTGAGATGTATGGTGCTGAATGTACATTACCTTCTTATCTTTTACTAACGTATTTTACTACAGAGTTGTTTTTAACAAAATCAAGTAGTACAGCACACATTAATAAAATATGAAATATCTTTTTTTTAAGCGGATGGGGGAAGGGTAATTAAAGGTGAATGAATCATGAATATGAATTTTTTGCATTAGTCTTTAATTTTTTGTTTTTATCATTAACCTAAAAAAAGCAATGATATCAGTACAAAAAACCCTGAACGGGTTAAAAGCTTGTGACGCAGCACTTTATCTTATATCTCTAAGAATTTTAAATTTGGGACTTAAAATTAATGATATCAAAATTTATGTGACGCTATGCTATTAATTAATATACATATTAAAATTTATTCATTAAGGTTTTATCAATTACATCTTTCATAAATTCAAAATATGAATCTTAAAAGATATGATATCAAAATTTAAGTGACGCCTTGACGAGGCTTTAAACGATGTTTTAAAATTCCATTTATTTATTTATTGTCCAAATACATTTTCATATATAAACAATACTTTTTATTTTCCAATACACTGTTAAATACATCACTTTCACTGAATATATATAATGCACTGAAATGTATTTATTTGAATAAATAGATTTATCTTTTGGGCTACGCTGTCCAAAATCAAAAATAACATTTAAATGAATAGTTTTTGCGTCATTGTATCCAAAGTAAGTTAAATAGATGCAAATAGATACAATGATGCAAAAACTATTTATTTAAATGTTATTTTTGATTTTGGACAGCGTAGCCCAAAAGATAAATCTATTTATTCAAATAAATACATTTCAGTGCATTATATATATTCAGTGAAAGTGATGTATTTAACAGTGTATTGGAAAATAAAAAGTATTGTTTAGATATGAAAATGTATTTGGACAATAAATAAATAAATGGAATTTTAAAACATCGTTTAAAGCCTCGTCAAGGCGTCACTTAAATTTTGATATCATATCTTTTAAGATTCATATTTTGAATTTATGAAAGATGTAATTGATAAAACCTTAATGAATAAATTTTAATATGTATATTAATTAATAGCATAGCGTCACATAAATTTTGATATCATTAATTTTAAGTCCCAAATTTAAAATTCTTAGAGATATAAGATAAAGTGCTGCGTCACAAGCTTTTAACCCGTTCAGGGTTTTTTGTACTGATATACATATACATATACATATATATATATATATATATATATATATATATATATATATATATATATTACATCAAGTTATATGATAAATCAATGAATGTGAAAACACACAGAACCGGAAAGACAGCACAAGATTCTGGGAAAATTCACACTTGATTTTTATAAACGACGCTTTTTAAAAAAATACTCTTATATATTTTACAAACAATCAAAAAATAATTGAGACATTATGCACTTACTTCAATAAAATATATATGCAGAACTAAAGCAGAACATCATTGAGATCCGGGATAATATTGATGCTAATGTCTTCCAGGGATTGATAAATGGTATGCCACATCGTATGTTTTAAGTCAATTGTAAGCATGGTGGATATAATTGCTATTAACAATAATGATTTTATGTCGGTGGGATACTCTCCCCCCCTCTTTTTTATAAATTCATTTTTTTCCTGATCAAGTGAGGCAGGGTGTGAGTTATTCCTTTTAAATATGCATTTCTATGTATTCTTTCTTAATGCATTTATTCCGTTATCGTGGTTTTGTTTCGTCTCCGATTAGGGCACAAAATGAAGGTGGCTTTATTTGTATGGGACGCACTGTATATTAGTAAATACAGGGTGTCCAGCAAACGGAATTTCAAACAGTGACTATTTTGAAAAATTTGCGTTCTGATTGCATAGAATGCTTTGATTTGACATTTTTCTTGTTTTAGATTACCTGCAGAGAAATAATTTTTCAGCTTACAGTGCAATATTTTAAAGATTTTCCGAAGTGAATTTTTAGAATTTCGAAATTTCAAAAATTTAATTAAAAAAACTATGAAATATGGCACTTTAAGCCGAAAAACACAGTCTCTGGCAGCAATCTAAAGCAAGAAAAATGTCAAATCAAAGCATTCTTTGCAATCAGCCTACAATCTTTTCAAAATATTTACCGTTCGAAACTTTTGCATAAGATTTTTACAGCTTACCTGATAAACAAACCGTTTACTGCATAATTCTATTGATCTTTGTTTTTGAGAAATTTAATTTTGAAATCAGAGTGTTATTTGCTGGACACACTGTATTTACTCATCCCATAAAATGATTTTTTGTAGACTGAAAAACATTTTAACATAAACTAAAGTAACGCTAAAATATTTTATTTTATCTAATCTCGATATTATTTATCTTAAAAAAATTACGAATTGTTTTTAAAAAGGCAAAAAGCTTTTAAATTACGCCTATTAAGATACTTTAAAATCCTTTTTATTGCTTTATTTATTTAAAAGGTTATTATTTGAAAGATTTAGCCTTTTAAAGAAACCATTTCATGCATGTTTTTTTAATGAGATAGCTAGCTACCTACGCAATATTTTGAATGCTTTTTAAAATTTGAAAAAAGGGAGTGTTCTCTATTACATTTTTTAAACATTAAGTCTTTTATCTCTTTCTCATTATGGAATTTAATTAACTAAATATGCTATTCAATAAACACATTATTTTTAATTTTCCTCTGAAAGAACAAAAACAGCTATCAAATTAAAATCCAATTTTAAATTGTGCAAAAGGTTAAAAATATAAATTAAACAACAACAACAACAACAAAAAATTTGATTTTAAAAATATTTTTACTATTAATAAATTGAATATAATTTACATACTAAAGGGTGACGAATGGCATTCTAGACATGTGTCACATTAAAATCTATTTTGTAGATTTTTGAAAAAAAAAAAAACAAAAAAAAAAAAAACTGGAAAATTACTTAAAAAAATTACTATTGAATTCAATGCATTTTCAACAAAACATTTTATTTAAAAAAATAATCTAGATGCTAGGATGTTTGATCAAGAAAATTGCATGTACACTAAACTCTCGATTATCCGCGGAATTGAGTGGCACGACTATCGCGGATAATTGATTTCCCGGATAATCCACAAAATTTTGAAAGAAAAGGGGAACAAATCAACGGAAATATGTACCTGAACAATTTATATACATAAGTAACATAAACATACACTAAACAATTTATACGCACAATGGATAACATAAATATACTTTAGGAATAATAAAATTATTCATTACTTACAAACTTGTTAGTTTATTTCTTTAGAAAATCTGTCAAAAGTTTCTGTTTTTTGTATTGAAATACTTCTTCGTTATTTGCGATTGAAGTTTTTTAAGCACTATTTTATCACAAAGAAATGCGTCACCCCCTTCTTCTAGATATTGGATAAGGCCTTCAACGCGAGCTAAAGCTGGTGGTGGTTCATTTTCCTTTCTACCTTATCATCTTGTTCGTCATTCTCTTCGAAATTCATACCTAACGCTTCTTCTATAATTTGGTCATCATTTGCATGTTCGAAGCTGGATCGTTAGCATCACAATTAATCCACTCAATAATATTATATTCATCGACATTTTCTCCACCAGCAACAGATTTTGCTAAATTCGCTAAATCATGAACGGAAATTTCATCCTCATCCTTTTCAGATTCTACTAGAGATCTTTCTGTACTTGACAAAATCTTCCGCCAAGACCTTATTAATGAGAATTTTTGTACCGACTCTCAAGCACTGTTTACATCATAAATGCTATCGAGAATCGTGTAATCTTTGAAAAAGCTTTTAAGATCATCTTCTCAGATCCCTCTTCAATTCTTTAGTCTGTAATCTCATTCTGTATTTTTTCTGAATTGAAGCGATTACGATCTGGTCCATCGGCTGGATAAGAGCTGTAACAGTGGGAGGCAAAAATTTTGCAAAAATATTTCCATCTTCCGATTTCCATTGTAGGTCTCCAGGATGAGATGGAGCGTTTTCAATTAGCAACACAGCTTTCTGGAGGTAAATTTTGAGACGCCAGATGCTTGCTAACTTTCACGTTTTCAAATGTAATTTATATTCAGTAAAAAAATATCCAAAACTCATCCTGCATCGCAGAAATAAGTTTCTTCTTTAGGATAAGAAAAGAAAAGAAAAAAAAAAGGTAGACTCGCGGATAATCTGCCACGCGGATAGTCGAAAGTTTACTGTAGTTTCCCTGGTAGTGTTGAATGATTACGGGAATTAAAAAGCGAAAAAACATATATTTATAGCCTTTGAATTGAATAAAAAAAATCAGACAGACAATTAATTTTAACAAAAAATGTATTACTGTAATTATTTTAGTTTAAAAGGGAAAATTTGATAAAAGAAGAAAACATTTTTTAAAAAGTTACACTTGTTAATTATGTATATGAATGTTTATGCATATAAAACGAAAAATTGAATAGTTCATTAGGTTCGTGCGTGTCTTGTGTAAGTTAGAACAATTGTAAAATCGATATTTTATTACCTTTCTCATCACAGTCTAAAAGTTAAATAAAGACAGTTTGAGAGAAACGCATTTAAACGCATGGAAAAGTCTATTTTGACATATTAAACAAACAAAAGCGTAACAAAACATTTTTTTTTTAAATCGAAGGCTGAAAAAAATCTTTTAAAAAGGAAAAACAAAACAAATAGAAGTACTTTTTTTTTGTGGGAAATTCATAACAACATCCGCATTAAATTTCCCAAAGAGCACAATTAATTGCTCATGGTACTTTCCATTACATAGATTGAGAAGAAAACCTTATTATCAGTATGCTTTACAGAAAGTAAATAATTGTTTTTTAAGCGATTTAGGTAAAAAAAAATTTTATTTAAAAATTACGAAAATAAAATCTTTCTACGGTTCCCCGGTCCTATAAGTGATGTTTAGTAAAAATTTTCCATCACTCTAGCAAGTAATATAAAAAAGTTCCATTTATGTAACGTTAAAATTGACTGAGTTATGAAACTTTAAATTTCATCACTTGGGGAACAACTTTCTGTAACTGAAAACGGAAGAGTTGGACTAAGCTGTAAGGGAACGTACACTAAGTGCTTAAAGTATTATAAAGGGCGTCCATTTCCAACGCTGTCCAATGGCTAATTCCTAAACTATTTGTCACAGATGTATAGTTCCAGTTACAAAAATGTTTTAAATGAGGTAAAGGAATATTTTTAAGATGTTTAACTGAAGGTGCTGCCGTCTTATAAGTTTTACGGTTTCTGTTAATTTTAATTAATTAACTTCTAAATTGGTTAAATTTCAAAATTCTCTTTATAAAGAAAATTAAATTTTGAGAAATCGCGAAAAACCTTTAAGCTCCCACCTAGACACTGAAAAAGACCCGGATGATAATGTTAATTCTATGAGGGCATTCTTTTCAAATATCTTGCTCAGATTATAATATTTTTACATGATTTTTTTGCCTAGGATATTTGAGGGCGAACTACAACCGGCCTAGTTTTTACTTTTTCAATTTTAGTTTCGGATAAAAAAAAACACTTTAACTTTCCAAACCAGTTAGAACCGGTTTTGAAATCGAAACTATCATAATATAAAAAAATACATAACCAAAATTGAAAAAGTAAAACACTAGCCCGGTTTTAAATCATCCTCCTCTATCATATATATATTTAAAAAAAAAGTAGAAATATTAAATATTTGAAAAGAACGCCCCCATTACTTAACTTTGTCATCCGGGTCTTTTTCAGTGACTAGTATTGCGTCTTAAATGCGTCCATTGGTTTTCATTATAAATTTGGAGATTGTAGTGTTACACTAGTGCAGATTGATTCAGGCTGACAGAGAAGACAAAAGCGATAAGGCGAGTTTTGAAATTCACATCCTCAATTGTATTTTTGTATATATATATACAGGGTATCCCAAAAGGTCGTTTACAAACTTAACATGCTGGTCTGTCATATCATGATGAACAATATTAAATAGGAAACTAAGGGTCCCAAGCGTTTTCCAAAGGAGATTTTCGCCATTAAAGTTTAGGGTCCAAAAATTCAAATGATTATAAAAAACAGAAAAATTGGTCGATTCGTTTGCAGTTTTCACTAAAACTATTCTTTATGTCAGTATTTTCTTGAAAATAAATTATAAAGATAAATTTCAAAAAATGTCGATAGAGGGCGCTTTAGACTTTGGAGTAAAGATAAACTAGTTATTACCATTATTTTTTGCATCTCATTAAACTTTTTTAGAAGCTTAGACATAAACTTAAATTTTGAGCTCAAAAACTAAATCGTTGGAAGTGGTTAAGTACCGCAAACTGAATTGCGGGGGGAGGTTCAAATTTCAAATGAATATAAAAAACGGAAAAATTGGTCAATTGATTTGCGATTTTCACTAAAATTATTCTTTATGTCAGTATTATCTTGAAAATAATTTATAAAGATAAAATTCAAAAAATGCCGATAGAGGGCGTTTTAGACTTTGGAGTAACGTACAACTATTTTTTCCGTTATATTTTGCATCTCATAATTTTTTTTAGAAGCTTAGACATAAACTTAAATTTTGAGATGAAAATCTGAATCGTTGGGAGTGGTAAAGTAGCGCAAACTGAACTGTGTTCAATGGGGGTGGGGAGGTTCAAATTTCAAATGATTATAAAAAACGGAAAAATTGTTCGGTTTTGGTTTAAATTATTCTTTATGTCAATATTTCCTTGAAAAAAAAATTTAAAAGATAAATTAAAAAAAAATCCGTTAGAGGGCGCCTTAAACTTTAGAAAAACCAACATTTATTTTTAAACTTTTTTTTTTATTTAATTAAATGCTTGTAAAAGTTTAGACTTAAATTTTGTGCTCAAAATCTAAATCGACAGGAGGGGTTAAGAAAACTGCAAACTGAACTGTGTTCAGGAGTTGAAATGTTACCTTCCTCACCCCTCGAACGCAGTTCAATTTTTGGCCGCTTAATTACTCACAACCATGCAGATTTTGAGCACAAAATTTAAGTTTGAACTTTTACAAGCATTTTATTAGATACAAAAAATAACGGTTAAAAATATTTGTTGGTTACTATAATGTTTAAGGCGCCCTCTGACGGAATTTCTTGAAAGATATCTGTAAAATTTATTTTCAAGAAAATATTGATATAAAGAACAGTTTTAGCGAAAACCAACCAATTTTTCCGTTTTTTATAATCATTTGAAATTTGAACTCCCCACCTGCATTGAACACAGTTCAGTTTGCGCTACTTAACCACTCCCAACGATTCAGATTTTTATCTCAAAATTTAAGTTTATGTCTAAGCTTCTAAAAAATTTTTATGAGATGCAAGAAATAACGGAAAAAAATAGTTGTACGTTACTCCAAAGTCTAAAACGCCCTCTATCGGCATTTTTTGAATTTTATCTTTATAAATTATTTTCAAGATAATACTGACATAAAGAATAATTTTAGTGAAAATCTCAAATCAATTGACCAATTTTTCCGTTTTTTATAATCATTTGAAATTTGAACCTAACCCCGCAATTCAGTTTGAGCTACTTAACCACTTCCAACGATTTAGATTTTGAGCTCAAAATTTAAGTTTATGTCTAAGCTTCTAAAAAAATCTAATGAGATGCAAAAAATAATGGTAAAAACTAGTTTATCATTACTCCAAAGTCTAAAGCGCCCTCTATCGACATTTTTTGAAATTTATCTCTATAATTTATTTTCAAGAAAATACTGACATAAAGAATAATTTTAGTGAAATCAGCAAACGAATCGACCAATTTTTCTGTTTTTTATAATCATATGAATTTTTGGACCCTAAACTTTAATGGCGCATATCTCCTTTGGAAGACGTTTGGGACCCTTTGTTTCCTATTTAATATTGTTCATGAAGATATGACAGACCAGCATGTTAAGTTTGTAAACGACCTTTTGGAAAACCCTGTATATATATATATATATTGTAAGGAAATGAAGCTGTTTGTTTTCATGATTTTATTTTAAAAAGGTACGTTAAGCTAAAAAAAGTACGATTTAAAAAGTACGTTTAATATGCTTTTATTTTACTTATAACCTTCGTATGTATGTTTTCCTAGTTTAAAAATTTGTATTCAAACTTTAACTCTCTTCCAAATATCCGATCGAGGTCACAAAACGCATACTTGTATATACCCAATAAAAAAGTAATATTAATACGATTTTAGGTGCGTACCATTTATTTATTTTATAGGACTACACCAAATTCTATTAGGTTAAAAAAATGTAAAAGAATTTTAAATATGTATCAATTTGTAACGAATTGTGACTGTTGCTTTTCATAATTCAATTTAACAAAAAAACCTGTTATTTTTTTTTCTTAGTACAAGTTGTATATTTTACTTTAATGTGTAAGCATCAACATAAATTTAAAAATTATTTTGTAAAAGCTATTTTATCCTCAATGTTTAATTTAAAATTTTATGTCTGATGTTTATTTTTATTTCCAGTAAATTTGTGACTGACCCCTATTTTGCCTCAAAAAAGATGCTTCAACTATAAAAGCTATCATTCGGTCAGTTTTAATCGCCCCAAAATGGATTTTTTTTTTTTTTTTTTTTTTTTTTTTTTTTTTTTGTAAGATTTGTAAGGGTAGTGATAAAAATTTACTAAATATCACTTATAGGACTGGGGAACCGTATAAAAATTTCATTTTGTAATTTTTTAATAATTTTTTTTGACCTAAATCGCTTAAAAAATACTACCTTATCTTTTTTAAAACATTTTTACTATGGAACTATATGTCTACGACTAACTGTTTAGAAATTAGTCATTGGCCACCGTTGAGTGTGGACACACTGTATATAATAGTAATTTATGAGATACATTTGCGAGGTGTAAATAAATTACTCATTGAAGCTTTTTTTAAAATTACTGTTGTGTTAATACGTAAGTTAACGAAAAAAAAAAAAAATAATATGTTCGATGAAAAATCAGCAAAAGTGTTAACGCAAATTTTTCTTATACACTATATGGTTAAAGGTGACCGACCACTTGAAATTTCAGACATTTTGTTAAATAGCTAGAAAAATGCATGAGGAATTATGCTGAAACTCTTCGTGTGTAAACATAATAGTACAGGTCATACACTTCCGTGAAGATTGTTTGTCGAAACCCCATTAACGTCCATCAACAAATGTCAAAATAACGAATATCCTTTGGATAACCCTGTCAAAACTAATGTAGCAAAAGCGTTAAATATGTAGATTGTGATTAAGTGGCTTATTTTAATAAACTGTGTTCATTTTTATGCGGATAGTGCGCATACTCGTAGAAAAATTAAGGTTTTCATAAAAACAGTCCCAAATTTTTCCAAGTTTTTTGCTTATAATTTGCAGAGTTCTTATTTTAAAATAATGTTCTTCTCAGAAAGTATGACAAACAATATTGCACACAATACCTTGCAATCAACATTAAAAAAATAATAAAAACTGTATGAAAAATGATTCACTAAATAATTTATCGTTGCGCGTGCGCGAAAACTATCAAAATTTTATTTGCATATTGCGTTAAATAAATGTACAAAGCAACTTTTGTAAGAGTCTCAAAACATAGCTTAAAAATTCTGAAAATTATCGTCGATAATATAAGCTCAAAATCCGTTATTTCCAAAATGAAGCAAAAATATGAGGGGCTATATCCACATATCCGTTGCTTTGTGTTAATATAGAATACTCAATATGGCACGTATTACTATATTTGGATACAAACCCTCATTTTTTGGCTTCCTTTTTTTGAACAATGAATTTTGAGTTTATTCTTTCGACGATTACTTTCAGAATTTTTAAACTATGTTTTAGAAACTTTTACAAAAGTTGCTCTATGCATTTCTCTATACCATACATGTCCAATCTTTTACTAAGCAGGGACGCATTTGAGTTTTTGGCAAGCAATGAAGGGCGCCATTATTAACATGCTTTAAAACATGCAAGATAATCATCTTTTTATATTAGTAGCATTATATATGTATACAAATGAAACATAATGCTCCTATAGATCTGAAGCACCATGTAAAATAAATAAATAAATAAATACACCATGTAAAATAAATAAATAAATAAATAAAATAACAATGAATTGTATTAAATTTCGAATAATACATTTTTGAGAGGGGGTCATCTCAAAAATTTTTGAATCGGAAGGAGCCAGAAAATGAAATTTCATCTATCATTAAAATAACATGGTATTCAGAGATATTGTTAGGTTTTTTTTGGACACAAATACTTAGCAATAACTTTAATATTTTTGGAAGTATATGTTTATTATCATAAAAAATACAGAAACAAACTCATGGGTGGCTCCAAACCGAGAATCTTAAAGAGCTTTCATCGATAGAAATCCTTTCACATGATTTTATAGATTTTTTTAAAAAACAAAATTACTAAAAGTTTTAAAGGTTTAAAAAAGAAAAAGACAGCCATTATCCCGTCTTATAAAACAGCCAAATGTCCAGTGAGACAACTTCAATATCAATAACAACAAATTACCTTTAACGTAGCAAATGAGGTGCGTTCGTACGATAATGAAGTTTTAAAAATATACAGATCTTGGTGATATAGTAGACAGTACTTCGGATTCAGTATAGTGGTCGAAATCTTTTTTGAGTGTGCGTTGTGTGTGTAAATATACAAGAAGTAACTTTTATTACACCTCAAAGCGCAATCATATTCATAAAATGTAAAACAGTTTAATATAATTAAAACACGCCCCAAACAATATTTCCCCGTATAGCATTATGTAGTGGGATATTTTTGTGTGCCCCTATAATTTAATAATAAATATTCTTTGCATCACAGATTGTACAGAATGTATATTTTAGTATATCAATATATAATTCATAGGTTCATGTCAATTCTATTATATTCGAAAGAGTTTATCATCATTAAGATGTACTTGAAATTATTTTTCCTATTGATCGTAATGTAATGGAATACTTTTGATTGTCCCTCTATTTAAACAATACATCCGATTTTCACAAAATTTAAAATTATTCAACAAAATTACGCTAAAATTATGTATTTTAAATATCATGCGATTTGGCTGGGCAGTTTTTTCTTTGTTATATGCGAGTAGACAGACGGACGATCGGACAGCCGGACTGACAGACTGAACGACGAATGTAAGTGCTTGCTATTTATATAATTACGGACGCAACTAAAATTATTCAGATCTTGATGTAATAGTACACAGTGTTTCGGATACAGTACAGTAGCCAAAATCTTTTGTGTATCCCTATAAATACTATCTGCTTCCTTTTATACAAGAAATAACTTGTAGTATTCCTCAGCAACGTATACCAATATTATAAAATGTTAAATAGTTAATTACAATTAAAATGCGCACCAAACAATGTTCTCCCTATACCATTATGCAATGAAATACTTTTCTGTGGCCTTGTAAATTAATAACAAATGTTCTTTGCACCACAGATTGTGCAAAATGTGTATTATAATATATACTTCATAGATGCATATTATTTTTATTATGATCGAATGAATACAAAACCATTAAAATGCATTTGAAACTTTTTTACCCATTGACCGTAATGTAATGTAATATTTTTTATTGTCCCTGTAATTGATCTATGCATCCAATTTTCATAAAATTTGACAAAATTATGACTCGACAAAATTATGTAATAATTATATATTGTAAATTTCAAACGATTCGGTTGGGTAGTTTTTGCTTTGTTATATGCGGACGGACGGAGTGAATGACAACTATAGGTGCTACGTACTTACATAATTACGAACAAACCTAAAAATTCATGCTCGGAGAAGAAAGATAGCTTATTAGTTCTCTACATTTTACGGCTGAAAGTATTAAAAAAGCTTTTGCCGACATTTATTAATTCCTATCGGCATAATTCTCATTTTTTTTTCTTTTAAAGCATAACTACACCCTGTCCCAAATGTTTAGACAATCAATAAAATTTGCATTAACATAAAAAGTAATAAGGTACAATTAAAATTCATGAGATAGGTAATAAATAAAATGAGTTTTGCTGATAGGCACATTAAAATTATGATGAAAGGTTTGAAATTACAAAATATTCATTAAATTACATAAAAATATAATGTCCCAAAAATATAGTCACAATAGAGTATTACACGTTTTCTTTTACATTTTTATTCACAAAATAAAAATGTACTAATCAAAATATCAAAATCGAAATAATCAAAATAATTAAAATGAGATAAAAAATATTTTTATTTTTTGTGTGCTCCTGTAAATGCAGAATAATTTTCCCTTTATTTGAAATCGTCTATACTTCTTTTCAGAAATAATAGTTTATTGAAATTTTATGGGATCAATTGATTTTAATATATTGTTTTCTTTGTGATTTGGGAAAAGACATTTCCTGCGAATTCTGATAAGAATGCCACGTACTAAAAAAGTTTCTAAAGATGAAATTATTAAGATATTACATTTAAAAGCGCAAGGACAAAATCCTGTACAAATATTGATAACAATAAAGAGATCCTCGAGCAATATTTACAGAGTTTTGAGATCAGGTGAAACATAGAATACTAGAAATCTAGTGTGGAGAACTAAAAAATATGTTACGTGATGATAGAATATTATTAAAATTGTCTTTAGTGGATAATTTATCTGTGCGTGAAATTTCATCATTTACCAGAATTTCAAAAAGCACTGTATGCAGAAGGATTAAAGCTTCAACAAATATTGTTTAAAGTTGAATGAAAGCAAGACCTTGCTTAAAAGCAGAGACATTAAGATGCACGTATAAAGTGCGCTAGAAAAAATGTGTCATACTGTGTGATTTCTTTCATCTTCAATGATGAATAAAATGGAATTTAGACGGCCTTGATGGTCATCAATTTTACTGGTTTGACCTAAGAAAATAGCCCAAGGACTGTTTGAGCAGGCAACAAGGCGGAAAATTCGTAATGACCTGGAGTGGATTTTCTTTCAACGGTCAAACATTTTTAGAATAAATGGACTGAAAAAGGAAAACAGAGGATTATCAGGATATTTTACATAACAATTTACTGACAATTGTGGATTTGCTAGGAAGTCCAGACTGGCATCCTGACCCGATCGTGGCATCCATCCATACCACTCTAGATCAACGAAAACAGGCTTTAGGCAAAACAATATCACAGTATTAGACTGGCCAGCACTTAGTCCAGATTTGAATCCCATGGATAATATATTGGGGATATTAGCTCGTAAAATTTGTGAAAATTTAAAGCAATATACACGTGTAAATGACTTAAAAAATCAATTGACAAAGCGTGGTATGAAATATCTCCTTCTGTAATGAAATGATTACTTAATTCTATTGAACAAGGTATATTTGATGTTATAAAGTGTCGTGGCAATACAATTTAAAATTAGAAGTAAGTTTTCGGTTGCTTTTTTAAATTTAAAACCCAAAAAAGTAACAATTGTCTATACTTTTGGGACAAATAATTATTAAATGATTATAATTACATAATTTAATGTGTATTCTATAATTTCAAACTTTTGATCATAATTTATTTGTGTATATCAGAAAAACTGCTTTTATTTATTACCTATCTCAAAAATTTTAATTGTACCTTATTATTTCTTATGTTAATACACTGTAAAAAATATCCGTTAAATAATGGAAATAGTACTGATAATCTAGACGCCAGTAATATTTCCGTATTTTAACGGGAAAAAATTTCCGTTTTTTTCACAAAAGATTTCAGTTATTTTTTTTTAAATATATATAAAAATTTTCGCTTGAAAGCCAAAATAGAATTTCCAAGAACAAACTGGCATCTTTATGATTTTTATTCTTTAGACAAAGACACATGAGGTTAGAGCTCATACATTTAATTTAAACAACAGTGAAGAAATGTCACTTACCTTCGATGAAGATCGAACCAGGGACATGTCCTATGGCAGCTTGCAGTAGTGTAATACCATTGCGCCATAGTTACACATGCAGAGATTGGAAATATATTTACTTATTTCGAATGATTTTATAAAGCAAAGGCCTTATGTTCAACGTGGCATTAATTTTTGTAGAGAATTATTTTCTATTGAGTGTATAGTTCTAAATGTTTAACACATTTTATTTCCATAATTTCGTATATTTAGTTTTTAATTTCAATTCTATAAAAAATAAATTTTAGTCTTTAAAATATTTCATGTATTAAGAGTTGAATGCATTAAAAAGTTTTGTTTCCTTCATTTAAAGGAGATTTTTAAAAGTTTATTGTAATATTATTCATATTTATTTACTTATTTATTTTAGAAAGGATACTAAAATACTTTTTTTTTAAAACACCCATTTTAACAAAGTATTCGTATGACGATCGATTTTAATCTCAATAAAGGTAGTTATTACGGGTTATTAAAATAAATTTCCTTTATTGTTTTTATAACTTAGATAATCGTCAACATTATAATAATTTCTTTAATATAATCCTGATGTTTTAAATTTTATTTGTGAATTTCTTAAAGTGAATAGATTAAAAAAATATATTAAAATTAAAGGTAGAATTTTTTTCCCTTTAAAAATATCCTACGCACTTATTAAAAAAATATGCTATAAATGAGTTAAACATTATTTAAAAATCATAATGGAAATAAACTAACTAAAAATAATGGAAATAAACTCACTAATCTCAAACTTAAAAAAGATTAATTAAATTTTATAATACTTATTATTTTTTTAATATTGTAAAAATATGCTAGCTTTATAATATTAAAACAAAAAGAAATAAAGAAAATTATTATAGAAAGTTGTTCACAAAACAACTCTATAATGTTTTTCTATCCCAGATATAGATGGCGCCACTAGAGTTGTTTATAGAATTTATGCTTTCTTGATACGGAACTTCGCTGTTTCAAGAAAATTTACAGAAAACTTACAGTATTTATAATCTCAAAATGTCAATAACGGAAGTTCTACTGTTTTTTCGGAAAAATGAAACTATTCCGTAGAATTTTACAGAAAATTTTATGTATATCCACGAATATTTTTAACAGTGTACAAATTTTATTGATTGTCTAAACTTTTGAGACAGGGTATATTAATTAGTAAAGAAATGCAACAATATATGATTAGTTTTTTCACAATAACTAATCATGTGCTGTTGTCTTTCTTTTAGTACTTTGCATACGTTATAATTGTTCATACTTGAAATACACTTGTATTGGTTTTAAAACATTTGTTATGAAGATATCATGGATTTTAAATAAAGTATCCTTTACAAGGAAATTGTATATATATATATATATATATATATAAGACAATTAATTGTAAAGAATATGAACCAGTAGAATGTAATAGAAAAAAACCATAATGAACATGAGGAAAAATTAACTAAATAAGTAAAATGAATAAAATAGAAATTTGTAGAGCCAAAGCAGAATTGTCAAGCCCCAAATACTCTCGAACTATTAAATAAAGTGTGTGGTTTCATCTTCGTATCAGCCCTGAAAAAGCAAAATAATACGAATTTGGGGCTACAAACAGACATAAAACCAAAAATAATTAAAGAAATACCAAGTAATCTATAGTGGATATGGAGAAAATAAAACAGTTATGAACTATAAAGTGGAAGGAGTCTCAAATGCACGTCCTTAACCCTGATATCGCACGTGATAAATTAAAACATTACGTATTCATATATCATATGACAAAAAATAGAGATATTAAAATAATAAAAACAAAAAACGACTTATGTGTTGAACTCTGCAATGCTAGTCACATGGGACGACCCTTAGTACACAAATAGAAAGAGACACCGTTAAAACGATATACATCTAGAAAGTACACAGAAACGGGCAATACAGCTTCCGCTGAATCGAACGTGGCCAATACACGAGCGCAGAATCGTTGATTCATATCGGGTACTAACGCCAAAATAGCGATAAAGGAACACTATGGCAACGCACATTTAGATGGCGAATCGCGGTAAAAATTACTTTCTCCCGTGACGTTTGGAATAATTGCGCTTGTTCAATAGGGCTGGAATAGCTTAGAAAAAAAATTAATACGAACGCTCACTCAAACTAGAGAACAAATAATGAGCCGATTAAGCTAGGAATGAAAGTGATTCATCATATTGAAAGCATTTAAAAAAGCTTAATAATGGGAGCAATAAAATTAATATTAATGTTAAAATACAAAAAGAGTTAAGATTAAGTAAAAAACAAAGCGTTATATGCATGTGAAGACTTCGAAGTGGCAGAAACAAAGAAAATGTGACGAGAAATAACATCAATAACAAAGAACAACAAATTACTAAATTGGACATAAAATGGAAAAGAAGAAAAAGTAAAATTAATTATCGTATGCATCATAATATTAAATTAATAAATTAATTAAAAGCAGAATAATGTAATAACAGAAAAATTAAACCATAATCTATAGTTTACCCTATTATTATTTAAATCAATAACATTTATTTTGACTATGCTAGGCTAAACTCAATATCTTAACAGGATGATAAAAGATTAAAAAATAGCTTATTAATAAATGTACCCTATACATTTTGTAGTGATATAGTACTCTCTATTATTAAAAGTGAAGTGCTATTTAATGATTAAAATTATTTTAATATAACAGATGTAACTGAACAATTATCCATACATTGGTGTCAATTAAAATTCACAGAAATTTCGTACCAAACTAACATATAAATTTCCCACTCATTTTTTTAAATATGAAATTAACCTTTGCGTATTATCCAGACGACACCGCCCTCCGCTTTACTCTAAAATTTCCCACCCAACCAACCTATTATATACATTTTTTATTTATATATATTTTTTACATTTTTAAGTCATTATTATTATTTTTATGTTTTAATAATTTTTTTGTACTTTTTTTACGCAAAGTGTTAATTATTAGATCATGTAATAACTAATTGTATATTAAAGAATATATGAATTTTTTAGGAAAACCATTATTTACAGCATCATAAACAAGCTTTTTAATATTAGTATTAATTAAATGAGAAGAACATAAACATTTTATTACATACAGAATTATGAAGACAGAATTTAAAATTAGTAAATGTATTAACTTTAAAATTAAACTCTTTCTGTTTGTCATAAATATCAGTTATTAATTTTTTTTTCTTTTAATATAATTTTAAGGTCTAAAAAGTTAGTGGTATTATTAGAAAGCAGATTTTTTGTAATTTCTAGATTGGATGGATAAACAACTGGGAATTGAGATACACTGGCATTATCAGTATCAATTAAAATTATATCATCTATATATCGATATAAATTTATTTTATTATTAAAATATTTACGCTCATAATGATATAAGTCTGACAATATACTAGATGTACTACCATATTGTGGTATACCAATGCATATGTATATATATATAAAAAGACTAGCAAAGGGAAACTTTTAGAAGTGCGCCAAAAAACTTATAAAGGGCGCCATGGCGTCCGCGAGCAGCGTGTTGGACAAACTTACACGCTAAAAAAAAAAAAGACAGTGGCAAATTTATAATGGCATTCATATTTCAACTTAAGGTATTATTTTATGTCGGTACAACTACTTCAAAGCGGTATCAGCAGCGAAAAGTATTCTAAAATTGCTGTTTTTATGCTATTCAAGTATCTACTATCTTAACAAAACTTTCTTCATTTCACGGAAAATCTACTGGCAGGAATGCTTCCAGTGTATTTCTTCCAATTAACGGATATTCATTTTTTCTCTCCGTTCCATGAGGTAAAATAACCATCGATTGAAGAAAGTTCAGAAAATGCAAAAGCGTCGGGAGATGGATTCAAACCGGCCACTACAGGGGCCGATTTTGCTCATTTGAAATACCTGCCGAGATATTAATCATCTCAACGTATATGGTGAGTTTGAAGACGATTCGAACATAAATGCGACTTTTATCATGCGGACAAAATTTAGTATATAAATACATACACACATATACATACACATACACACATATACATACACACACACACACACACACACACATATATATATATATATATATATATATATATATATATATATATATATATATATATATAGGGTGATTATAATTAAAGTCCGAAATTCAAAACGCTCTAAAAAGCGAACCACTCGTTAGAATGACATCAAAATTTAACAGCGTATTATTGAAGAAGAGGGAAAGAACATGAACCAAAAAAAAGCTCAAAATTTTAGCGACAGATGGCGCTATGAGCGTCAGAATTTCGACTACAAAGGACAAATCGTAAAACAACGGCTAAGGCGTAAGTTACACGATATAAACCAACTGTATTGTTCAGTGTGCATGACTGTACGCGTGTGATACTGTTAGTTACGTAAGCCCGTCCACCACGGCAATGTCATAACCACATCGGATGGGAAAATCGGTTTTTAATTGTCCTGAGGCCAAAAACCGCATAAAAAGCATCCCTCCAATCGGTTTTTAATTATCCTGAGGCCAAAAACCGCATAAAAAAGCACCCATCTAAACGGTTTTTAACTGTCCTGAGGCCAAAAAACGCATAAAAACATCCATCCAATCGGTTTTTAAGTTTGGCGAGACTGGCGCAAAACATGTTCAATATGCTGTCCGCCGTTGTGGGCAACAAGATTAAATCGGGAAACAGCATGTTCCACAACCGATCGAAGTGTATCCGGGGTCAAGTTCAGAATGTGTTGCGCAATACGTATCTTTAATTCAGCTACGTTGGCAATCGGAGTTCTGAACACAATATTTTTCAGATAACCCCACCCCCAGAAATCACACGGATTAAGATCAGGTGATCGGGCCGGTCAGGCTGTAGGGAAATGACGACTGATAATTCTACCATTTCCAAAATGCAGCCTCATACAATTGCTTCACTCGATTTGCAATGTGCGGAGGAGCGCCATCTTGCATAAAAATGATACTATCCAGACATTTACGCTGTTGCAGAGCTGGAATGACGTCATTACGCAAAAGAGACTCATAGCGCTGACCATTGACGGTAACGGTAACAGGATCTAAAGCACCCGTCTCCTCGAAAAAATACAGCCCTATGATAAATGATGCCGTATATCCGCACCACACAGTGACCTTTGCAGGATGAAGTGGTACTGGGTTCGTTGCGAGTGGATTTTCTGTTGCCCATATTCGGCAATTCTGTGTATTGACATATCCCATCAGGTGGAAATGGGCTTCGTCTGTCCACAGAATTTTCCACGGCCAATCATTGTCCACTTCCATGCGAGCGAGAAATTCCAAAGCAAAACGCTCTCTTGCTGGCAGGTCAGAAGGGAACAACTCCTGCACATGGCAAATTTTATACGGATAGCATTGCAGGATGTTTCGTAGAATGTTACGTACCGTGCTCACAGGCCTGTTCAATGTTCAGGCAATTCTCCATGCACTGCTTGGTTGCTCACCACCGCTAGACTCTTCCTGAACTGCTGTGGCCACTTCTTCAACTACCGCCGAGTCACATCTTTTCCTTCCTCTACCAGACTGCACATCAAACGAACCTGTATTTTCGAATTTTTGCATCATTTTCACCAGACCTCTGACAGTCATCGGTCCAGCGCCTTTTTTCATACCCTTGAGAATCCTGAACTTCTGCAGTGCCACTGGTGCAGAATCACCGCTCTTGTAATAAAGCTTTACAAGCAGAGCACGATCCTTCATTGAGACCCTCATGGCCAACGTCTGAGAAGCGAAATGAGGAAACGCCGTTTACCCAACACTTTTATAACACCTGAAATTGTCGTGCGCATGCCAGGTATTTTAATTTACACATACTGACGCTTACAGCGCCATCTGTCACTCAAATTTGGAACTTTTTTTGGTTCATGTTCTTTCCCCCTTCTTCAATAATACGCTGTTAAATTTTGACGCCATTCTAGCGAGTGGTTTGTTTTTTAGAGCGTTTTGAAACTCGGACTTTAATTATAATCACCCTGTATATATATATATATATATATATATATATATACCGGGTGTCCCAAAAATGACTGATGGATTTTAAAATTCAATAACTTGCAAAAGGTGACAGCTATTAAAAAAATTTTGCAGGAGGGTTATGTATAATGTCAGGAGTTTTTTAACAGTAATTTTTTATTTTAGTTCGCATCTCAAACAATAGGTGACGCTGACGGCGATTGAAGGCCAGGTGATCAGTGCTGAGTGAAGCATCGACGTGGCCTTCAATCGCCGTCAGCGCCACCTATTGTTTGAGATGCGAACTAAAATAAAAAATTACTGTTAAAAAACTCCTGACATTATACATAACCCTCCTGCAAAAAATTTTTAAATAGCTGTCACCGTTTTCAAGTTATTGAATTTTAAAATCCATCAGTCATATATATATATATATATATATATATATAAACTATTTAAATGGAAGTGTTTTTGGGTTCCTGGGGTCCTACAATGAAAAGTTATGAAGAACTTTTTCAAAAGTTGTGCCATGATAACGATTGCAATCGGTAGTATTTCTTACGAAATCTACCTAAAAATTAGAACTAACGCCGTGACTCATGTAATGAAATTTTTGGATCGGAGGTGTTTTTTAGCAAATGTTAAGAAAACGATTTCATTCTTTTTAAAAAAATGGTAATATTATAAAAAAATGTATTCAGGTAATTTTTAACCCGGGAGAACTCGCTGCATGAGATTTTTTTCCTCCATCATACCTTTTTTAAGACGCTTATTTAAAACATTTTTCATTTTAATAATACTTCAAAATGTGATTTCGATTACTTTACCTCTTTTGTGAATAAAAATACTAAGCCAAACAAAAAAGTTGATGTTAAGTAAATGTAAAATAAACGAAAAGTAATTTGGCACCGTGAGAGAAATTCTCACTTGCGAGTTCTCCCGGGTTGAATGGTAAAACAATTAAAGAGATATTTAATGTTAAATTTGGTCAAAATCATTTTATTACGAAAGTTTTATCAGTAGAAAAACTATACATAGGAGTTTAATATTTTTTTTATAATAACATTATAAGCTTGCAGTGTGTAAACTGCATTTTTTTTTATTTGATAAATTTTTTTAATTTTTTTTCCAAATTCTTTAATAAAATATTCCTTATTTCAAGATATAATTTTTTCATGTCTGAAAAAATGTTATTCTTTTACATTGTTGCCAAAAGTATAAAAGCTCCAAACTATTTCCTTTCATTTATAAATTTATTTTCACAAGACTACTAAAAGCAGCTTTTTTTCTTTTTTTAATTATAAATAAACGATTACATGTTAAAAGAGGGAAATACTGATAGTTACGAATAAAAATTTATATTTACACGTGAATATTAGCATTAAAATAATAAATTCATTAATATACGTTGAAAGTAGTAAATGGAGGGCATAACGTCATAATTAATATGATTAAGTTATAACTAAGCTAAACTGTTAAAGTAATAATAATAGGAAAACTATTTGTAAGAGATATTTATATGATATTTCGAAATGATTTTTTAAAATATTTTTGTCAATTCTAAGACAGCGTAACTAATATTATTTCCTTTCTAACATTGAGTATTTTCACGTGAACATAAAAAAATGGAAAATTTTAAAATTATAAATTCTTAATACGTGTTAAAATTAGTAAATGAAAAAAAATTATGTCATATTTAAAATGGCCAAAAATAATATTGACAAACTGTTTGAAATTGAAAATAGATTTACAGAATACTTTTATTTGATATTTCGAGATGATCTTTTCAACTATTGTTGCCAATAAGACAACGCAAATAATTGCATTTTCAGTACTTTCTCGTGAATATTTAAAAAAGAAAGAAAACAATGGCGAAAATAGCTTCAGCTTCAAATTGATATAAGGTACCCTGGGGTAATAACGCCACGTTAAGGTTCTACCAATTTTCACGGCTTACTATTAGATTGTATTTTTCAAACAAATATAGGATCTGATACAGCAACTCATTGACTATCTATATAAAATACAATAATTTAACAGATATGTATTCATAAAATGTAATGGCGTTTTTTCTTGACCAATGCTATTTGGCGTTATTACCCACCTATATGGGTAATAACGCCATGCAAACAAAACTATGAAATAAGATGGAATTATTGCATGTAGATAGCCCAATTATAAAAATACAAACTCTACAAACTTAGAAATTGACAAATTGCATTCTAATCTATTTAAAATGTTCATTTTTTTGTGAAAGTGTTAGAAAAATAAAGGTGTGATGTGGGAGGGGGGGTGAGGCAAAAGAATATCAGACCGTGAGCTTCTTTTTGCTTAAAAAGGACCACTTAAATAGAAATATGAGAAACATTGGACAGTTTTAACTGTGTTTATTTGAATCAGTATTTAGGATGTAGCTCGGCTGCTGTAGGGAATCAACCAAGGTACTAAAATCAAGGATTGGCGTTATTACCCCGGTATAGTTATTGCGCAGTACATTTTAAATTACAAATTATCTCGAGAAGATATCCAAAGTCTTCAACAACATTTTAAAAGTACATGAAATGCACTACAAATTTATGTAATTAACAAAGTATTTCCGGATAAAAAAAATAGTCTTCACATCACAAAACGTATCTCGCAAATTTTAGATCAAGCGTTAATTTTAGTTGCTTGTAAAAACAATAAGCCCTAAAAATGAAACAAATTAACTTGAAGCTGTTTTTTGCGATTTATATGACTCAAAACCTTTCTGCGCAGAGCACATGGGTGTCATTTACCTGATTATTTCATAATTATGCAAAATATAAGCACTTGGCGTTATTACCCCGCTTGGCGTTATTACCCCAGGGTACCTTATTTAAAATGTCGTGTTTAAAAAGTCTATATTATAAGCATTGTTGAAAAATACCGGGAGGCAAAGACTCTGTTAACTTAATTCATTTTATATTAGCTTATTTTCAAATGTTAAGCTTATTATATTTTATCAAACTAGAAAACACGCTTTGGATGTCTTAACAGCAGTTGATTTTTACTTTAAATTCACCACTTAAAAGGTATTGAATGAAGATTAGATTAATGAGAGATCGCTACTGGCTTTTAACATTTTCCAACATAATTGAATTATAAGGAAATAGCATAAATTTGGTTTTTAAGTACATTATGACTATGAATTTTCTAAACTGTTCGTTTAGACATGATCTTTCAACTTAGTAAACTGTCAAATTTTGTTATTGTATTGACAATGTGTTTGAAAATATTTCATAATCTATGCTGTAGTCAGGATTTTTCGTTCTTATTTATTTATAATTCAAACTTTCGTAATCTTTTTATAGCCGATCAATTTGATGCTTTTTATAGACACTATTCTACTGAAAGATGATGTTCATTGCGTTGCAAAAATACATTTTTATTTTTCTTAAGTTGTCTGTGTAAATATATTATTAGCAAAATTATATAAAATTCATAAAACTTATCTTATTGCATGCTAGCATGACAAATATATAAAAAATGATGCATAAGTTAAGAAAGTGATGTAATCTTTAGCGGTAACTCTCATTTCAGCATTTAAAATAAAAGAAAAACGAACAGGATTTCTTAAATTCGTTTCTTAAAAGCATAAGCTATTTTCATAAAAGCGTTACATAAATTAATTTCATAAAAGCATTACATAAATTAGTTTAATAAAAGCATTATATAAATTCGCTCCACAAAACTGTTACATTAAAATTTTATTCATATGGCGTAGACAAGAAATGCGTATTTTTTTAAAGCAAGGTTCAAATTTTGTGAAACAAACAAGATGCAATCATATATCAAGAGCTAATTGCAAATAATTTATATTCTTATCAAGTAACTAAAACGCCATATTTATTACAAAAATGCCTTACGGATACTAATCCTTATTACATTAAAAGGATTTTTTAAAACCTGCGTTAGTTTTAATCTTTGAAAGGGTTTTTTACGTAAATTTTTGTAAAAGCCCAAATTTGAAACAAGCTCTCATGTTACTCATCGGAATTAATTTTCCACGGTGTTTATTTATCTCCAGAAGAAAAATTTAGGAAGGTTGTAAAAGTAATATATTTTCAGAATAACATAGAATCTGCTTATGTGTTTTTGTGATAATCCCAATTTAAATGTGCGCCTTTTTTGACCAAATTTTATTTTTAAATAGTTTTAATGAAGTAAGAATTTAAACTGATTTCTTTTAAAAGTTCATTCTAAAACGATTTCTTATAAAACACTATCCATACACATGAAATTTTTATTTCTATATTTAATACACATTAAGACATGTTACAATAAAAGTCTCTTTTATTAAAATGCTTAATTTCAATTTCTCCTAAAAGTTCCAAACTTTATTTATAATTTTTCGTCAATAATCATATTGAATGCATATTCATTATAATTTTTTTATTGGTTTAAATTTTCTTCAATTGAACTAAAATCATCGTTATGCTATAACAGGTAGTATTAATATTATTATTTTTAACACAATCAAACTGATTGGTCAAGTTATCATACGAATTGATTACTTCCAACTGAGCGAAAAATTGCCCAGGCCGGGAATCGAACTCGGATACTTGGCTTACAAGGCCAATGCTTTACCTGTTAAGCTGACTGGGCGATAACCGGCCGGAATTTTTCGCTCAGATAACCTTGTTGGGCATAAAGCCAACAAGGTCGTAAGCCAAGTATCCGGGTTCGATTCTCGGCCTGGGCAATTTTTCGCTCAGTTGGAAATAATCAATTCGTATAACTTTACCAATCAGTTTGATTGTGTTGAAAATAATAGTATATCTACGTATCTATTGTTCTATGGAGTTCCATTACCTGCGGCTTATTCTGCCGAGCTGTCTAAATGACAGACCAGGTGTTATGGCCAATAAGGTTATCTGAGCGAAAAAAATACCAGCCGGTTATCTCCCGGTTAGGTTAGCAGGTAAAGCATTGGTCTTGTAAGCCAAGTATCCGGGTTCGATTCCCGGCCTGGGCAATTTTTCCCTCAGTTGGAAATAATCAGTTCGTATAAGTAGTATTAAGAAAATAAATCGCGGAAAGTTTTTGTTATTTTAATTTGAATAATAAAATTTTGTTCGTGCTATTTAGATATTTATACTACATAATTAAAGCATCAAGATTAATTAAAAATGAATAACTTTTCTCACATTATGATAGACATTTTTATTTGTAAAAAGGTTAAATTGAATTGAGTCTTTTTTTTTAAAACAAATAACGAAGGTCATGAATACTGTAGATAAATAAATGTTCCAAGGATAAAAAGAATTCGGAGATACTGCAGAAATGCAGCATATAAGAAAGACGAAGAAGATAATGTATCATTGATGCTGTAGGTAATGAAATGCTCCAAGGATAAAAATAATTTGGAGATAGTGCTGAAATCTAGTATAAGGAAGATGAAGAAGGTAATTAATCATTGATATTGTAGATAAAGAAATGCTACAAAGTTTAAAAGAATTCGGAGATAGTGCTGAAATGTATTATAAGCAGAATGAAGAAGGAAATGAATCATTGATACTGTAGATAAAGAAATGCTACAAAGATAAAAAGAATTCGGAGATAGTGCTGAAATGTATTATAAGCAGAATGAAGAAGGTAATGAATCATTGATACTGTAGATAAAGAAATGCTACAAAGTTTAAAAGAATTCGGAGATAGTGCTGAAATGTATTATAAGCAGAATGAAGAAGGGAATGAATCATTGACACTGTAGATAAAGAAATGCTACAAAGTTAAAAAGAATTCGGAGATAGTGCTGAAATGTATTATACGCAGAATGAAGAAGGTAATGAATCATTGATACTGTAGATAAAGAAATGCTACAAAGTTTAAAAGAATTCGGAGATAGTGCTGAAATGTATTATACGCAGAATGAAGAAGGTAATGAATCATTGATACTGTAGATAAAGAAATGCTACAAAGTTTAAAAGAATTCGGAGATAGTGCTGAAATGTATTATACGCAGAATGAAGAAGGTAATGAATCATTGATACTGTAGATAAAGAAATGCTACAAAGTTTAAAAGAATTCGGAGATAGTGCTGAAATGTATTATACGCAGAATGAAGAAGGTAATGAATCATTGATACTGTAGATAAAGAAATGCTACAAAGTTTAAAAGAATTCGGAGATAGTGCTGAAATGTATTATACGCAGAATGAAGAAGGTAATGAATCATTGATACTGTAGATAAAGAAATGCTACAAAGTTTAAAAGAATTCAGAGATAGTGCTGAAATGTATTATACGCAGAATGAAGAAGGTAATGAATCATTGATACTGTAGATAAAGAAATGCTACAAAGTTTAAAAGAATTCGGAGATAGTGCTGAAATGTATTATACGCAGAATGAAGAAGGTAATGAATCATTGATACTGTAGATAAAGAAATGCTACATAGTTTAAAAGAATTCGGAGATAGTGCTGAAATGTATTATACGCAGAATGAAGAAGGTAATGAATCATTGATACTGTAGATAAAGAAATGCTACAAAGTTTAAAAGAATTCGGAGATAGTGCTGAAATGTATTATACGCAGAATGAAGAAGGTAATGAATCATTGATACTGTAGATAAAGAAATGCTACAAAGTTTAAAAGAATTCGGAGATAGTGCTGAAATGTATTATACGCAGAATGAAGAAGGTAATGAATCATTGATACTGTAGATAAAGAAATGCTACAAAGTTTAAAAGAATTCGGAGATAGTGCTGAAATGTATTATAAGCAGAATGAAGAAGGGAATGAATCATTGATACTGTAGATAAAGAAATGCTACAAAGTTTAAAAGAATTCGGAGATAGTGCTGAAATGTATTATACGCAGAATGAAGAAGGTAATGAATCATTGATACTGTAGATAAAGAAATGCTACAAAGTTAAAAAGAATTCGGAGATAGTGCTGAAATGTATTATAAGCAGAATGAAGAAGGTAATGAATCATTGATACTGTAGATAAAGAAATGCTACAAAGTATAAAAGAATTCGGAGATAGTGCTGAAATGTATTATAAGCAGAATGAAGAAGGGAATGAATCATTGATACTGTAGATAAAGAAATGCTACAAAGTTTAAAAGAATTCGGAGATAGTGCTGAAATGTATTATACGCAGAATGAAGAAGGTAATGAATCATTGATACTGTAGATAAAGAAATGCTACAAAGTTTAAAAGAATTCGGAGATAGTGCTGAAATGTATTATACGCAGAATGAAGAAGGTAATGAATCATTGATACTGTAGATAAAGAAATGCTACAAAGTTTAAAAGAATTCGGAGATAGTGCTGAAATGTATTATACGCAGAATGAAGAAGGTAATGAATCATTGATACTGTAGATAAAGAAATGCTACAAAGTTTAAAAGAATTCGGAGATAGTGCTGAAATGTATTATACGCAGAATGAAGAAGGTAATGAATCATTGATACTGTAGATAAAGAAATGCTACAAAGTTTAAAAGAATTCGGAGATAGTGCTGAAATGTATTATACGCAGAATGAAGAAGGTAATGAATCATTGATACTGTAGATAAAGAAATGCTACAAAGTTTAAAAGAATTCGGAGATAGTGCTGAAATGTATTATACGCAGAATGAAGAAGGTAATGAATCATTGATACTGTAGATAAAGAAATGCTACAAAGTATAAAAGAATTCGGAGATAGTGCTGAAATGTATTATAAGCAGAATGAAGAAGGGAATGAATCATTGATACTGTAGATAAAGAAATGCTACAAAGTTAAAAAGAATTCGGAGATAGTGCTGAAATGTATTATAAGCAGAATGAAGAAGGTAATAAATCATTGATACTGTAGATAAAGAAATGCTACAAAGTTTAAAAGAATTCGGAGATAGTGCTGAAATGTATTATAAGCAGAATGAAGAAGGGAATGAATCATTGATACTGTAGATAAAGAAATGCTACAAAGTTTAAAAGAATTCGGAGATAGTGCTGAAATGTATTATACGCAGAATGAAGAAGGTAATGAATCATTGATACTGTAGATAAAGAAATGCTACAAAGTTTAAAAGAATTCGGAGATAGTGCTGAAATGTATTATACGCAGAATGAAGAAGGTAATGAATCATTGATACTGTATATAAAGAAATGCTACAAAGTTTAAAAGAATTCGGAGATAGTGCTGAAATGTATTATACGCAGAATGAAGTAGGTAATGAATCATTGATACTGTAGATAAAGAAATGCTACAAAGTTTAAAAGAATTCGGAGATAGTGCTGAAATGTATTATACGCAGAATGAAGAAGGTAATGAATCATTGATACTGTAGATAAAGAAATGCTACATAGTTTAAAAGAATTCGGAGATAGTGCTGAAATGTATTATACGCAGAATGAAGAAGGTAATGAATCATTGATACTGTAGATAAAGAAATGCTACAAAGTTTAAAAGAATTCGGAGATAGTGCTGAAATGTATTATACGCAGAATGAAGAAGGTAATGAATCATTGATACTGTAGATAAAGAAATGCTACAAAGTTTAAAAGAATTCGGAGATAGTGCTGAAATGTATTATACGCAGAATGAAGAAGGTAATGAATCATTGATACTGTAGATGAAGAAATGCTACAAAGTTTAAAAGAATTCGGAGATAGTGCTGAAACGTATTATAAGCAGAATGAAGAAGGGAATGAATCATTGATACTGTAGATAAAGAAATGCTACAAAGTTTAAAAGAATTCGGAGATAGTGCTGAAATGTATTATACGCAGAATGAAGAAGGTAATGAATCATTGATACTGTAGATAAAGAAATGCTACAAAGTTTAAAAGAATTCAGAGATAGTGCTGAAATGTGTTATAAGCAGAATGAAGAAGGTAGTGAATCATTGATACTGTAGATAACGAAATGTTACAAGGATATAAAAAAAAATCGAAGATAGTGCTGAAATGTAGTATGATCAAGATTAAAGAAGTGGGAAACGACTTTACCATGGCATATAGAATAATAATTCGTATTGAGAAGTGAAGTGAATCAAGTCTACTTTTGAGTAAATTCGGATGATTATTTTCTTAAGTGAATCAGTACCTTGAAAATATTCAACATATTGATTTTCTTTTTTTAATATTAACTGAAAGCTTTTTTAATTGTATATATTTTGATACCCCACTTTTACCTATACAATAATTATATCGCGTATCGTATTATAATATTATATATATTAAAATTTGTTAATAGATCCAGAGCTTTCACCCACACAAATGAAAACTTTAAATTGATTTTTTCGTTGTTCATATTTTTATAACTTGCTAGTTCCATAAATACTAACGCTTTTTTGCTAATTTAGATAAAGGTTTGAATTTTTTACTATTCTCCATGGTGTATTTAATATTTTTGTGCATTTCACATTTATGTGATATAGCATTCAAATTTATAGTTATTTGAAAAATAAAAAATAAATAAATTAAGAGTTTGCCGAATTTTTTTTTTTAATTTTTTATTACCTAAAAGAAAAAAATCATATTGAATGTAAAATCTTATGCAACGAAAAATCCATGCATAGTTTTATGTTGTACATTCTAATGTATGTGAGAAAAATCGAAGCAAAAATATTCATATTTAAAAAAGCGGTAAACATTTTAAGAAACCTAATTTAAAAAAACTTAAAACAGGCTGTCCAACAAAAACTTTTTAAAATTTTATTTAATTTTTAGTATTAAGTATTGTTCCACTAGTTATGTAACAGTTTTATTCAAAATTGAGTTTCAAAGGTACAGTGTCCCATTAAACTGCTAAAAAGTTCTAACTTTTCAGCGGAAATTAGATCAAGTTCTTATAGACTTATAGTTCTATAGTTCTTATATAGCAGCAGCACAAACAAACGCATCATCGAGTTAACAAGTGAAATTCTAAGATCAGTTAAACCTCGATTCGCATACGAAAATGCAGCCGTCTGCCAAGTCATATCTTGGTGGAAAACATCCGAAAACTTGATTTTAACCCCTTCGCGACGGGAGCGTTTTACGAAATTTTTAATGTTCTGTCACCGGTTTTTAAAAACAGAAATTTGTGCCTTATTTAATCAAGAAAGTGCTCCGATTAGATAAGGCAAATTTTGCAGTAAATTTTTACTGGTGGGGATAAACACGGATTCTTAAGCCTTTTCGCGGCACGTATACGTGTCGCTCGTCCCCAAGGGGTTAACGGATGGCTCGTAGGTTTGCCATTATGTTTTTCTGCTGCCAGTCCTCCATGTTTTCATACTTTTCGGTGCAGGAAAACACAATGGTAAACCTACGAGTCCCCAATAAAATCGGGTTTAGAGGAGTTTTCCACCAAGATATGACTTGGCATACAGATTGTGTTTTAATATGCGAATCGAGATATAACTAATGCTATAGTCCGTGAACTTAATGAGGTGATTGTCTGTGCTACCGCCTCTTGGTCTAGTAGTTGCGATGGTTACCGATAAATGGCAGTAGTAAATTTTAGTCAAATAGAAAATTTACAATAAAAGGGAAAATTTAACTGCATGTGCGTAGTATGATTAAAAAATTCGGGGAATGCAGCCATCCTCGACAACGAAAGCAAGTGCCTAAAATAAAACCACCTGAAATGTATTCTCCCAACTCTTCCCTATTTGTTCATATTGGTTTAGTCCATGTCATGTGACTGAGCCGCATGCAGCTGTTACCTTCCGAAGTTAGTTATATTTGCTCCACGACGTGAAAAAGATGGCTTTTCTTGAACAGCGTTGTAGTATTAAATTCTGTCAACAATTAGGTAAAACACTAATGAAGACTTTGAAAACGCTAAGAAAGGTGTTCGATGAATTTATCATAGAGAGACACAAGGTTTATAAATGGGATCGATGTTTTAAAAAGGACGGAGAATCCATCGAAGATCATAAACGTGTTGGTCAACCTTTGTTAAGGTCAGATACTGATACGTTATGCTTGAGAACGCACCAGCACATCGATACTTACTGCTAAAACAATTAATGATCAAAACTGGCACTAATATGCTTTCACGTCTCCCATATCAACCAGACAAAGACTTGTGTGACTTTTATCTAATTCCATCAATGAAAAGACACTTGGAAATATCAAATTCTGCTAAATTCAAAGAACAGCTTTTGAAGAGTTTTAAGCTTGAAAAAGCTACGTCTGTAAAGAAAAAAACTTCATCCAAACACTTCTAGTGATATTTCAGCAAATGTACCCGGGTTGGCAATAGTGTTAACATTAGAAAAGGACAACTTTGAAGATGATTATGGCACCAATGGATTTTTTTTTATACTAGTAGTATATTAAAATGTAACATACAGTAATTTAAGTATGTGGTTGTTTTCATCTTAAATGTGACCTTTTAGCAGTGGTGCCGATTAGGCTACTTTTCTTATTTTATATTTTTTTTTGAAACTGAGACATTCATTTTATTTAACAAGTATTATAAAATGCTCTGACGAGCTCCAAAAAAGGTTAATATGTTTTTAAGTATGAAAAAGGGTTTGACAAGTGCTTCTGTTAATTATTGAGCATGAGGAAGGACAAGGGATCCCTTCTTGGCTACAACTCACTTCAATGCCAACTTTTAAAAAATCATATTTGCGCTTTTTCCGTGAAAACAAATCAGTCGCAGTTACTATAAAAATGTATAGTGTAAAGACATAACCAGTAAAGATGCAGCTTAATTAGACATAAATGTAAAGGAAGACGACAGAGTGCCAAAAACCTAGTTCCTGCAGGTGTCACATTCATGCACTGCCACCAAGCATGCCCTAAGTGTATAATTGCACAGAAAATTGATTTGTAGTATAGTGCAGAGTGAACATTGCAGTTAATATCAGGGATGTAATGCAGGTTATACGCCGTATACCTTCTGGACTTTTTAATAGAACACCATATACACTGTTTCTCAAGAAAGCTTTTAGTATACACATTCTAGGGTATCCCTCTGCTTAGAGCATATATCCTATGTTATTTTTACGACTACACCCCTGGTTAACATATAAAGCACGGTGGGAAGTTCTACTAAAGAACCGCAAATTTCTTTTATATGGAAAAAGCGCAAATATGATTTTTTTTAAAAGTTGGCATTGAAGTGAGTTGTAGCCAAGAAGGGATCCCTTGTCCTTCCTCATGCTCAATAATTAACAGAAGCACTTGTCAAACCCTTTTTCATACTTAAAAACATATTAACCTTTTTTGGAGCTCGTCAGAGCATTTTATAATACTAGTCATTTAGTTTTTTGATAAAAAGCTGAAGATTTTCTAATATCGTAAAAAAAAAAAATAAAAAAAATAAATAAATAAATAAATAAATAAATAAATAATTGCTGCTGTCAAAATTTATAAAATGATAACAATAGCATAAAATTTTGATGTATCAGAATAATTAAAAAAGTCATTGCATTGCCATATAAAATGCATGATATGAAAAATAACCATGGATTCGAACGAAAAAAGTACAGAACTTTATTAAAAGAATTAAAAGCCATACCAATTAAATACATTCAAGGTAATTTCTCGAATGAAACATTCACAACTAGAAAAATTCTAGAAATTGAATAACAATTAGCATAAGAATATTCCCGAAAGAATAATAATTTAACACAAAAGCATTTCTAAACAAAACGAACTTACATCCAACGGGATTTAAACGCTCTACCCGCTGCTGAGCAGCTAAATGCCTTACCTCGAGAGTCCACCAGAGGTGCTGCAAATTTTGCTATAGTACCTATATAAATACCAGTATAAGTCTTGTGACTGTCATCAACAGCTCCGATCTGATTGTTTTATTTTTAATATGCCCGGCGGCTATTTTCCTACTTTTATTTTAGCTACCCGAAACAATCGCCAAATAGGTTTCCTTCGCCATCATTTCATTTTAAATATAAAGCTGCCACTAGCTTTATTTAAAATACATGACTTTCATTAAAAACCACATAAATTAAAAATAAATATATCAGATACATTTAACTTGCACGATTTTCTTTCATTTTATTAAAAATACTATAAGTAAATAAATAAAGGTACTTTTTCAGTAGTTGTACATAACGAAAAGTTCTTGGCGGGAAAAGAAGTTTGGCAACGTATATTCTGGCAACCTATTTACTATTTCATATACACAAGCATTTTTTTTCTCATGCGATAACAATGTATTTAAGGTACTACTTAATTATCCTGTCGACCAAAGAACGATAGACAAACTGTAAGATTATATGCCAATAATGGATGAACATAAATGTTACACTTTCTTGACATTAAACCCGCTACTCTTGTTTGTTTGATCAAATTATTTTAATTCGATGATTTATTTATATTTTTATGAATGTTTTACTAATTTATTTGTTCTTTTGTTATTTAATATAAATTTTATGCCAATAAGCGAATAGCTCTTGATATTAATTGAGAAAAATATAATATGTATTTTATTAAAGTTACTTTATGGTTATATCCGCCGACATTATTTGGCTAAATAAAAAGCATGTAACTCCTTACAAATATCCGCTAACATTGATATTTTTGGTACTTGCGTATTAATGCCAGCGCAGTAGAAGTTGTGCTAATGCGCCAATAAAGAGCGATCTTGTTGTTCGTGCCTTTTTAGGTTTTTTTTTCTCATTTTGACGTCATTTTTAGTACTTTAGTACTTTTTAAGCTTATTTTTGACGCCATTTTTTTGTGCGTGTGCGAACAAGATTGCTCTTTATTGGCACATTAGCGCAACTTCTGCTGCGGTGGCTAGTGTGACCGTTTTTGGATTGTTGTAAGAAATCTGAACTGTTGTAGGACTTACAACAAGCTAAATCAAGCTAAAAACTCAAGCTAAAAGATAGTTGTCAGTCTATTGATATACTGACCATCAATAGATGGCAGGACCATCGAATTTATTTTTAGCTTGTTGTCAGTCCAACTCTAGCCTGCTTTTAGCTTGAAAAAACGGTCACACTGGCGGTGGCGTTAATACGTAAGTACCATATTTTTTATGCTCCTTAATATACTCTAATATTACATTTAAAATACTGCAATGTTATTCACATATGCGATATCTTACAAGTATCTCTTTATGGTTTGATTTAATAAATTCTGCATTAAAATATGAAAACTTTATTAGCATTCTTTTGTCCGAAATCACCTGAATAAATCAAATTTTATATTTGGTACATCTCGACGTCATAACTAAACGTCATCATTAACGTAATCCTTTTCATTAATGACTTTTTTTTTTTAACCTAAATTCATTAATTTTCTAAACTTAAATTTTTTTAATGGCAACATTTTTCCTTTTGAGTAATTTGGCGAATAGTTTGTCGATATCTATAAATGGGTGAAATTGGTCGACCTGATAATCAAGTAGCACCATACGTAATGTAAATAAAATAGGTATGCATTTTTTGCACAGATGTCATATACGCACCACGTTGGCGAATTTTTTTTCTGACGCCAATGTCATATGCGCATCGGAGTATTTAACTGAATCCAGAGTGTCGTTATTTTGCTTGATATGGCAACCCGGATGTTGTTCTTTACTTATTAATAAATAATTTATTTTTTTTAAATATATAAATTGTTTTGTTCTAAGTTATTAAACAAACCTTTTTTTTATTTATTGTTATTACCTTTCAAAAAATATATATGTAACTGGTATTCCAAAACGAGATCTTCGCCAAATTGGCTTTAGAAAAAAATTAACGCCAATGTGATTCGTATATGACATTTGTGCCGCATTTTAATATAGAAACAGAAATAATTCGTACGAAAACAAAAATTAAAGTTCATCAGGTTTGTTTTCAGAGCTATTTATATATTTTGGCATCATACCCTCCCTTTTTGGAGCCAAAATAGCACCAAGCTTTGACAAACAGATGTATATTAATCAGACATTCATAAAATAAGTAATAATTTAATTGACCTAGAATCATTCAAAGTACCTTAAAAAAAAGCTGACACATTCTCACGTCCGAATCATCATGGAGCGCCCGACTCACCGCTCTTGTGTTGCGCCAAACCGGATTTCTTACCGGTACGCCCTTACCTTACGTCTCAAAGGCTCAAATAAATGTTTATAAAAATTTAAAATATTTTTACGCTTATCTTTTAAATGTCCTGTAGATTTTTCCATTCATGTTTAATTATTCATAAAATAATAACTGTGAAAAGTATTGGTATGAACGTTTGTACTTAATAACTTTACATATCTTTTTGTCTTGTACAATTAAAAAAAAATTATATTAATGTCAGTCTTGTGTTAAATCAGTCTTTGAAATAAAATATTACGTGTTGGAAAAACACGGTTACGCCGCTTTAGCGGTTAACCCGTCAGTAGTCGCGTGTCGGTCTTTTCGCCACCCGTATAACTTATCTTCTCCTAACTTATATCACATTACAAATACAACGGAGATCTACCATGTAGCTGACTTTGAAGCTTTCTCGACCACTTTAGTGAAGTAATAGGACATCTCTGCTATTCTTTCAGGTACATTTTTAGAAACAAAGTTGAAATTGGCGAAAAAGTCTACGTAAAAATCACTAATGTCAGTTCATTTTTACTTTTTCCAACTACTCCAGATCTCATGAATAAAACGCATAATTTAAGAAAACTGCGAATTTATATCTTCGTTGTAATGTTATTTTCGTATATTAGGTGAAAAATATTTCTTATTTTACATATTTGGTATGCGGGGGGCCAGCGGCGAAAAGACCGAGCGCGACTAATGACGTTGTGAAAAAAGTCGCGACTACTCGCGGGTTAAAAAAATTTTGCTATTCGGTCTTTCGGTGCCATTTTTGATTTATTCGCCAAACACACCAACCAGAACAGAATAATGAACTTTTCCGCAAAATCTTGCCCTGATCGCCTAAATTTGTTCATTTCACCATATGGACCTTCTGATAAGCAAGTAAATAAAATTATGAATAAAAGTATCATATTATAATGGCTAGCATAAATTTAGGAGAGACTAAACTTTTTGCCAGAGGCGGCTTTTAACTTAAATAAATGAGAATTTAATAAATAATAAAAAAAATTCACTTCGCTCGTCAAAATAGATAGTAAATATGATACATGAAAATAACAACAAATAAGTATTTTTTTCACGTGATTTATCTAATCTATTTATTTATGTTACATACATAGCAATTTTTATGTTCATTTAAACTTACGTGCAACAATTACAAGAAGTAACAAATATAAGAAAAAGACTATGTTCAGCTGGAAATTTCAGACAAAAATTCGATTTTCTCAGCGACCGTCAAACATACAAAGATGAAAAAAAAAACTGTTTTAAGTTTAACCATGAGGATTAAAATAAACCAAAAACGAAGTTAATCCATCCACGGAAACGTTAGCCAGACTTAGTTGAATATTTTGCCTTCATTTTTTCACTTAAAATTAAATAAAAAACTATTGGAAGCTGCAGTAATTTTTTGAATGCTATCATTTTTATCGTCTCGTCGAGTTCTATCTTTTAAAAAAAAATTCACTGCCGTATCTCAACTGGTTCGCCGAAAATTTTAGAAAGTTGTTTGCACTTTCTATTTCTTAAGCATATTATACCAAACGCTACCGCGTTTGCTATGATATCATTAATTAATACGAATATTTCATTTAAAAGAAAGTGTACGAATGAAGAAAATTGAATTTAAAATTGTTTGAATCGGAAATACTGCACTCGTGGATGGGTATTTTTTAGGTATTTAGATCCCAAAAAGATATCGTTTTGCCTATACATTCATATAATGTTTCTTACAGAAAATATTGATAATTATACTGAAATTTTTATTTATGTGATACAAATATTTAAAATAATTCCTCTAGTTTTAATAAATTATAAGAATATCATTCTTCTTAGTGACTTAAAACTACACTAATATAATAGATGTGAGTTTTAAATCTGAATTTTAAAAGGAGCTTTAAAATATATAAAACTTTATAAAAGGTTTCCCCTTCGTTTAACGCCAAAGCTGCTTTTGCTCTTGTACATAATTTGTATTCTTATCAAATACGTAAACACAATAAGAATTACGAAAATACCTCTGAGATTACAGTCTTTCTTATATTAAAATGATTTTTGAAACCTGTGCTAATTTAAATATTTTTGAAAGGATTTTCAAAGCCGGCATTTTGTAAGCATCCCATATTTAAACAAAGTGCAGTTCTGCATTACTTATTGTAATTAGAAATTTATTCATAATGAGAAGAAAATGGAACGTAAGTTGTGGAAATAATTCATTTCAATGCAAGCAGACTTGCTTCTGAATTTCAAAGGATATTCTTCATTTGATGTATGCAGAATTCCAATGCACATTATTAACTTAGTTACATTTAAACTTGTATTTATAATTTTTAAATAAAAAAAATAAACTAGAAAACAGTAATTAATCAAAGTAATTAAAGTAAGTTATATTGTAATTAATCAAAGGAAATATGGATACAACACCTCATTTTTTTACCTCAATTTGGGAATAACGTATTTTTTAGCTGATTCTATAGACGATCACTTTTAGAATTTTCAAGCTATATTTTTGAGACATTTATAAAAGTTGCTCTATACATTTAGCTAACACAATATGTAAATGAAATTTTGATATCGTTGACGCATGCGCAATGAGAAATTATTCAGTAAACCTGCTCATTTTTCATACAAATTTTATTATGTGTTAATTCTGATAACAGGGTATTGTGTACAATGTTGTTTGTTATATTTTCAGAAAAGAACATTATTTTATATTAAGAACTCTGCAAATTATAAGCAAAAAACTTGGAAAATTTTGGGACGGTTTTTATAAAAAACCTTAATTTTGCTACGAGTATACAAACTCTCCACATAAAAATGAACAAAGTATACTACAATAAGCCATTTAATCATAATCTACAGTTATAGCTATCTGCTACGTTAGTTTTGATGGTGTCATCCAAAAGTTATTCGTTTTTTTAGGTGCGTTCGTAATTATGTAAATACGTAGCACCTATTGTTGTCGCCCAGTCCGTCCGTCTGTCCGTCTGTCTGTCTGTCCGTCTGTCTGTCTGTCTGACCGCATATAACAACGCAAAAACTATCCAATGAAATCATTTGAAATTTAAAATATATAATTATTACATAATTTTGTCGAGTCATTTCAAATTTTATGAAAATCGGATGGATAGATCAATTACAGGAACAATCAAAATGATTCCGTTACATTACGATCAATGGGGAAAAAAGTTTCAAATGCATTTTAATCGTTTGAAATTTAAAACGTATATTTATTACATAATTTTGTCGAGTCATTTCAAATGTTATGAAAATCGGATGCATAGATCAATTACAGGGACAATCAAAAGTATTCCGTTACATTACGATCAATGGAAAAAAATATTTCAAATGCATTTTAATGGTGTTACACTCATTTGAACATAATACAATTGACATGAATCTATGATGTATGTACTAAAATATACATTCTGTACAATCTGGGATGCAAGGAATATTTATTATTAAATTACAGGGCCACACAAATGTATTCCACTGAATAATGTTATACGGGGAAACATTGTTTGGGGCGTGTTTTAATTATATTAACCTACTTCACATTTTATGAATAAGATATACGTTAATGAAGTATAATAAAAATTACTCCCTGCATATTTACAGGAACCCAAAGATTTCGACCACTATACTGTATCCAAAGTATGCTCTACTATACCAGCAAGATCTGAATATTTTAAAACTTATAGTACGAACGCACCTCATTTGCTACGCTTCACGTGCAATTTCCAACTTGTTTTCAATTTGTTGAGGTGCCCTTTAGAGTTTCGGGAAAAAATATCTTCATGGAAACGTATGACCTGTACTATTATATTTAGACGCTTAGAGTTTCAGGATAATGCCTCATGTATTTTTCTAGATATTTAACAAAATGTCTAAAATCACAAGTGGCCGGTCATCTTTGGGCACATAGTGTATATTAAAATGTTTTTTAGCTCAATTATTTTCGAGGAATTGGAAGTTTCAACAAATGTAAGTATTGATTTTTACAAAACTTTAAATAACAGTTAAGCAAACATGAATGGCAAACAGACTAAACAAAGAATTCGAAGGTATTTCCATCTACTAAAAAAATTTTCCTATTCAATGGCATGTCTAGCAATGTTTTAAAGAAATGATAGTGACATATTGTGATCAAATTATGTTTTTCGGAAAAAAAGTGGTAAATAAACAAAAGCATCTGAAACTTTTTTTTAGATGCCAAAAATCGTCTGTCACTTTCAAATTATATGGACGCTAAAAGAAAAATGTTTCTTTTGAATGTTAATGAAACAAATCGGAATATCCTCATCAAACGTAGCAAATAAGGTGTTTTCGTATGAAAACGCAGCTTTAAAAATATTCAGATCTCAGGGAAATAGTATCCAGTAAGTCCGATATCCGAAATCTTTTGTGTGCCCCTGTAATTTGCTTTTTATTATACAGTAGGTAACTTGCAATAAACCTCAGCAATATGCATCAATTGAATTAAAATATGAAATAGTTCAACATAATTAAACGCACCCCAAACAATGTTTCCTTTTATACCATTAAGTAATGAATTCTTTTCTGTGTCCCTGTAAGTTAATAAAAAATATTTTTTGCACCACAGACTATACAGAATGTATATTTCAGTGTATATTTCATAGATGCATATGAATTTTATTATGTTCGAAAGAATGTAATATCATTAAAATGCACTTGGAACTTCCTCCCCCCCCATTAATTATAATGGGGGGACATACTTTTGATTGTCCTTGTAACTGAACCATGTATCTGATTTTCATAAAAATTGAAGTAACTCGATAAACTTACTTAATAATTTTATACTTAGAATTTCAAACGATTCGTGTTGGTATTTGTGGACAGAAGGACGGATCGAATCATGACTATATGGTCTACATATTTACATAATTACGAACGAATTTAAAAATGACATCAATAATTGTAAAATCACAAGGCTAATTTTAAAATGAGAATTGAAGAATCGCATGTTACAAGCAGAGAAAAAAATTACGCAAAAATCTTTAAATATAATTATAAAAAAAAAAAAAAACTTTACGGAAACTTTAAAATAAATTTATCACACCAAAATACATTTAAATATCATAATTACGTCATCTATAAAATTTCCAAACATTAAATATTGTAATATTTAAAATGCTTAAAATAATACGACAGTAACTCTTTAAAAAATTTCTGTCTTAAAGTTGACAAAAAGTTTGCATTTTATTAATGCGTGAATTTATTTACTAATTTTCAGTACAATTTCACAACTACACAAGTTTAACTTTCTAGAATATGTTCAATGGCTAAACAGATATCATTTCCGATATTTCTGTAAAACATTGCTAGACACGCCATTGGATAGGAAAATAATTTTATTAGTAGATGAAAAACACCTTTAAATTATTTGTTCAGACTGAGTTTGTCATTCATGTTTGCTTAACTTTTATTTGAAGTTTTGTAAAATTCAATATTTACATTTGTTGAAACTTCCTTTAAAGTAATTTAGCTGAAAACAACATTTGAATGTACAGTCGGCTCTCGTTAATTCGAACTCGTCGGGACCATATGAAATGTTCGAATTATCCGAAGTTCGAATTATGGAAAATATGAAATGAAAACATGCTTAATATGGTACTATTACTAAAGAATTAATGTTATAGTATTTTTTAAAATTTATTATGTCTGTTATCTTATGATATATCTATATGACTTAATATTAAATTTGAATGAATAAATACTTAAACTATTTAAAAGATTAGAAACAAGCACAATGGAAGAAAAATTTGAAACGTCACTGATGGACAGACGGGGCACTTAGAAAGTGGATATCAAATGCATGGTATTAAATGTATACTCGTTTGGAAAAAAATTCACAAAAATCAAAGGAAGAAAGTTATTCAAATGATCTGTAAAGTACACTGTAAAAAAAATTGACCCTTTTGCTGCATCGTCACTCCACCGCTTTTATAGAAAACGATTACTTTACTGTGTTATGGAGCATTCTCATTGGTCACAAAAGAGATATTCTATAATAGCTGTGGCGTGACGCTGCAGCAAATGGGTCAATTTTTTAACAGTGTAGCACTATTGAAATAATCGCCATGGGTGATTTTCATTAAACGCTATTCCTACAAAAGACGAGGAATTTGACGTCAAAAATTCCGCCCAATCCGTTTCGATTGGGGAAAATCCCGTTGGAAAAGCGGGAATATGTATCGATTTAATATGCTCGATTACACCGTGATAAACGAAGATTTGAAATAAACATCAAATACAAAAGTTACGTATTTTTGTCCGTAGAATCCGAATCTGCAATAAAAAATGGGGGTTATAATTTAAGATTTCAAAGTTGGACCCCCTCTGATCCCCAGGGGGTCGGTTTCGAAGGTCAAATTTGGTATCACAGAGTAGCTTATTTAAAAATATTTAACACGTATATTTACGTTTTTCAATCTCATATGTATTTCTCGAGTTATTCGGCCGTTTCCAGACTTTTCGGACACCCTGTATATTGTCGGATACATATTACAACATTATTTGCATTAAAAACTTACAGCTGTTTGTTTTTATTTTTCAAATTGAACTTTTAGATTCAGTTCGGGTTGCAGTTTTGTATTGCTCGGATTTGTTTATGTTTCATTGGAATGATTTTGCCGAGTTCAGATTTGTTTATGGTCAAAATAATAATATCACTAAATTTCTTAAATTCTTATTTCATTTTCCCACCCTCTCGACCAATATATCTACAAATAGGTTTGCTAACGGAGTTTCCTTTGGATATAGATTCGTTAAGAAATGAGTGCCCTCCTGGAGGTGAATAGTGGAACTAACATATTTTACAGAGCATGCACAGATTGCCTTCTATTTAGTGAAGCAATTAGCTGCAAGACGCGTAGGAGGCTCAATATCGGGCTCTTAATTGAGTGGTTACCATTATTTTCGAAGAGAAATTTCAGAAAATTTCTTAAATTGCTATTTGTATACCCACCCCCTTGGGCAATATATCTATGGATAGATTGAAAATCGGAATATCATTCATATTTAGGTTTGTTTACGAAAGTTAGTTTTTGATTTTTTGAAAGATCATTCTAGTGATGAAAAGCGAAATTGAAAAATTTAGAAAAGCGTGCATCCGCCTGCAGGTGGCCGCGATCCGTGTCGGATGTTCCCCAAAACATATTGCCTCCCTTGGCGGTCGAAAGTGGAACTAAAGTACTTAGTAGCACGTGCACGATTGGGATAGTTAGTTTATAGTTAGTGTTAAATTAGAATTTGGTTATGGTTAGATTACAGTTAGTTTACATTTACGTTACAGTTAGGTTGCGATTAGTTTGTAATTGCATTACAGTTATAGTTAGGTTATATTTAATTTTCGGTTAGGTTACAGTTAGGTTATGATTAAGTTACAGTAAGGTTAAGGTTAAATTACAGTTAGTTTACATTTACGTTACAGTTAGGTTGCGATTAGTTTGTAATTGCATTACAGTTATAGTTAGGTTACAGTTAGGTTATGATTAAGTTACAGTAAGGTTAGGGTTAAATTACAGTTAAGTTATGGTTAGATCAAGAAGTGTATTCAAAGGACACATAATTACTCGGAAAATCTTATTTAATTGAACTATTACTGCATCTTTATATTAGTCCTTACATTTTTTTTTTATGCATTAATATTAAATAAACGCTAATTAGCAATTCTCACTGCCGTCAGTCACTCCTACCCGACATCATTAATTTCCTACCCGAAGTCTAAAAATGTATTTTTGCTTTGTTTTCTGGCCTGATGTAATGTTTGTTTCGACTTTCTTTACTGAAATTCATTTAGTCATTCATTCATTTGCATATCATATTTATGGTGCGCGTTATATACGAGATTTTAAAAAATTGCCAAATTTTCTTGTAAAGGTGTAACGCGTTAAACACGCGTCCTCGGTATACACGAGTAAATACGGTATATATAGGTTAGATTATATAGCGTACCATGTATTATGAAACACATATTACAGCATATAATTAATGTATTGCATTACTTTCACACTAACATACATAATTTACTTAAATGCATCTCATAACTATTCATTGTATAAGCTTACATACAAGTTGCAACGTACACCTCACAATGCGTATGTCACCGATACATACTTTTAAAGAGACATTTGTTATGTTATAGAGCAAACTTAAAATAAATATACATGACGCATAGAATATTATGCATACAACAGTTGTAACTAGTTAGTAGCGACCAAGAGTAACTGTAAAGGATTGAATTTTATTATTGGCGGTATTCCTGCCAGGCAGCATTTTGCAGATGCGCCGAATTTGATGATAAGTTAACACAATGAAAAAATGATTTCCACTAAATTTATTAGTATAGAAATACAAAAATTGCCAAGTACTTAAAATATATATATACTTGAAGATACATTTGAGTTATACAAAGTAAAGATTGAGATAAACATCAAAGTTTAATAAATCGCGAATTAACTTAAAGATAAACAAATCTTTTCCCCCTTGCGAGAATTATTTTAATAATTGTATCAGCTAACTTTTACTTTAACTTCAGAAAAATGTTTACTTTTGCAGTATCCGCTTAACGACGAGACAGATGGTATCAATTCTGTAGAAAATTGCTACAGGTAGCATTGACTGCTTAAAGCACTTCTCTGGATTAAAATAATACTGGATAGTTTTTTCAGAGTAATGTTTGCCATTTTTGTTTACTTAGCTTTTACAAGAAGTTTTGAGATAATGATGTCCTTTATTTCAGAAAATGTACCATTCATTAAAATAAAAAAAAGAAAGAAAAAGAAACAGCTGGAATTGACATTTTACACCAATTGTGTTTTTTAAAAGTTTACACAACTATTTACTAATGACATAAAGGATTTTATAATGTAAATATGTGAGTAAAATGAAATAAAACGAAGTAAGACTAATGTGTTTAAATCTCAGTTTATATCCTTGCACATATTTGTTTATATCAGGGGTGGCTAACATTTTTGACAGTGCCATTATCTAAAGAAAAAGATATGCATGCCACTTTAAATATTTTCAACATGTTAAAAAAAATATATATAAAAAAACATGTTATTTACAGGTTGATTACGTCATATTTTCAATAGTAGCACATCTTTCCTTTGTATGTCTGAGTTGTGAACATTTAAAGAATAAAATAATAAATTAATAGAAAGTATAAACTTAATTTTTATTGTTGAAACATTGCTAAAGGTTCTTCCAGATTACGAATAAAATAAAAATGAGCAACTCTCAGCATATAATTCTAAATAGTTCTTAAACAATTAGTCAATACATACTTATTGATGTGCTTTTTGAATATTTTGCTTTTTTACTAAGCCATCAATGTCAGTTTAGTTCTTGAAGATGCTAAAAAGACTAGATATTTTAGCTGCAAGTTAACCTTGAACGGTATTTTGATTTTATTCTTTTAATAATAGAAAGCATTTGTTCACAAATATATGTTTACCCACAACAATATCTTACAGCCAAATCATGTAAATTTGGAAAATTTTGTAATGGTACAAATTTTTAACATTCAATACTGGATCACTTGCAGTTGAAAATATTTTTTTTTCAGTGTAATATGGTGCTGTAGGTCAAAAATTTTGATTCCGATTTCAGCTGGGTAAAAATTAACTTTTTCAAAGAAATACTGAAAAAGCATTTGTGAAAAGATCCCCATGTTTTGGAACCTTTTTGAAAATCATCAAACCTAGCACTAAATGAATCCTGCAAAAGAAGAGATTAAAGTTTTAAATATATCATAGATTAATGTAGAAACTTCTTTTTTTAAAAAGTTAAATGCGAAAGTTAAATTTGGACATTTAACAATGAAAATTTTTTTCTGGATTTCTACCTATTATTATTTTATTATTTTTTTTGAAATTCAATAAATTTTCGCGTGCCACTATTGACTCTTTGCCGTACCACAATGTGGTATGCGTGCTACGGGTTGCTCATCCCTGGTTTATATAAACTAGAGCAAAAAAATCTTGCGTACACCACAGATAAGGAGTGTCCAACTTTTTAACAATCAGGAGCGCAGCTCAGAGCTTAACATTCAATAAAGGTAACGCCATTATTCACGTGACTAAGAAATATGACAAAAAGTTTTTGAACCCTTTGGAGATGAGCGACCTATATACGGGGCGTAAAACGGCCTCGAATCCTCGTTTATTCTCATCAATAAAATTTTATTGTAAAATTTACTTTATTTAATTAGGGCATTTTCTCGATTTAATACAGCACAAATTTCTGTTTTTAAAAAGCGGTGACAACAGATTAAAATTTTCATAAAACGCTCCAGTCACGAAGGCGTTAAATCAATCAGATTTTTAAAATCTTAAGAGTTTAAGGGGACTCAAGGGTTGATCGATACGAAAAAACATGAAAACAGACATCTCGCTTTGAGTCCATATAAATAAAAAAGTATTCAGTGTAATTAATTTAAACTTTCTGGTATTTTAAAATTATGTCTGTAGTCTTATAAAATTACAAAATGGAGTACTTCAATGTAATATAATAAAAAATATAGCAAAATTTATATAACACAATTTTCGAAAAAAAATATATGTTATATCACCAACACCAAGCTATCTTAACGTTGAATTAATTTAAGAACCTAATTTTTGCTTTAAAATGATTAGAAAACTTTACTCTATAGAATGAATTAAATATATAACAATCACTCGAAAAAAACACTATTAAAAAAACTCTCAAACTTAAAAACTAAAAAAAGACCTTAAAAAAAAACATTTTTTTTCATTAAAAATACTCAAAATATTAAACTATCTAAACTATATTAATTCATTCTACAGGTAATTATGTTATACGCATGCCAAAAAAAAAAAATATTAAGCCGTTCTATCAAATAGTTTTTTTAAATCTTGGTGTTAGTCGTCAAAAATCAAGTTTTGAGAAAACGCGACTTAAAGTTGAAATTATATGGGTGCGGCTATGAAAGTGTTGATACATAAATACTTATAACTCCGTTAAAATGCAAATATTTTTATGCAGTTTTTTGCACTGAGTTCAGAATTAATTGAATAATCAAAAGAGATCATAAAAAATCGATTTTTTGAAAAGTTTTCCACCCCTGAGCCTCCTTAAGATAAGAGAAACCACATTAGAAAATAATCTTTTAAATTTTAAATCATTGTCTAATTTTTTATTTAATGTTTCACAATAGAGCGCTTGTTTTTGTATGTACATCTCATTGTTGCTCGCGTGTTGAAAGATTTTTATTTTTATTATATTATAATTATGGTTCTTATCTTGATTGGAACTGTAACAGGTCAAAAACAAATTGTTTTTAATACATCGTGTATCACCTTTCGGAAGTAAATGAAAATGTTTATTAAAATAAAAACATTCCGCAATTTTATCGCGCGGTATTAGTACATACGCATGTTTAAAAGAAAAATGCAAATAAATCTTATAGCGGTAGAAAAGAGGCCCTTACTGTCCTAAAAAGTTACATGCATTCATTATCAAATAATACATTTTGCTATAACAATTCTATCTTAAAAATATTTGTAGGATAAGGGACTGGAAATTTTAAGCGCGTTAATAATAAAAACAAAGAAAAAAATAAGCATGAAAAGCAACATTTCTTATGCTTAATGCGATGTATCTTTTAGGATGTGACAATATTCTTCGATATATTTTGAAGGCGTGGATTTAATTTTATAAAAATTGCAAAAAATAAGTTTGGATATGAATGGTTCTAGAGAGATAGTCTAGAATGATTTTCGTAGAGGAAAATAATTTTGCATTGTTTTATTAACTTTTCCAAGGAAAAAAAATCTAAAATTTTAAAAGTAAAGAAAGTAAAGTTAAGTCCCTTTATCCCTCGTTTGAAATAGTCAATGGGCTAGTGTGACAATAGAAAAAAAAGTTTAACTTGCATACACATGTTTCGTCAAAAGTTACATGCTGGGGATAATTTTTCTGTTACTTCTTAAGTATTAAAAAAAGCTATTTCTAATCATTATCAAATTTAATCATCATAATTACACTTTATAAACAATAACTATAGATTGTGAAAAATACAGATTAAATTTTCAAAATATGTTTCCAGTTTTTAATACGTTTTTACAGGTTTTGAAACTATCCCTTATGCAAATATGAATAATTTTAAAGAAATTATTTTTCACAATGCAATTTTACTTCTAAAAATTCCAATAACAAGAAATCTTGAAAAGGGCGCCAAGAAAATCCTAAAAGAGCGTCATAGCGTCCACGGGCGCCGTGTTGGACAGATTATGAAACACTTTCCACTACATTGAGAACACCATAACAAAACTTCACAGTTTAGATAGGTGAAAGATGATGTCTATAAATAAGAACTTAAAAAAAGCAAAAACGAAAAACATATTTTTTCTATTAACACCCTAATTAATAACCCTTTCAAAGCCGATTTATTTTCTTTTATATTTACTTTTATTCTAATAACGTTAATCTTTGCTATCCAAATATACTTACTTGAAGTTTAAAGATTATTTCCTTGTCTGAAATATATCGAATGTACCTACTTCGTGTACTATTCAATTCATAGTTATATCATTATAGGCTAAGGAAGAGTTTTTGAAGAAGTTTGTGAAATATCGTATTACAACAGGATTTGAGAGGATATTAAAACTTTCTAATGTTTTTGGTGTTTTCTTACTTATGATTCATTATGAAAAATAATTTATATTTTAAATTTAAAGAGTAAAATGTATGTATAAACTAAAAGAAATGACCATAAATGCAAGTATAATTTAGAAAACTTTTATTATTATTATTATTATTATTATTATTATTATTATTATAATTATTACTGAATGTCAAAACATAAATTAATTCATAGAAAAAAGGTATACCTATGTACTATCATTTATGTATGTAGAAAGTAACTAAGTAACTGTTAAGACAAATTAATACTCGATTAAAATACATTTAATGTTAATAGTACACCAGACCTGAAAGGGTTAAAATATGCAATGTTTTTGTGCAGTCCTGTGTATTAGCTACAGATTTGTATGCATATTACATCTAAAATTTAGCACAGTTTAAAAATTTTATCCTGAATTTTCTGCCTATAAACGAATGCTGTTGAGAATTTTTGTGAAAACCTATGTATGATCCAGTAGAATTTATACGCTCATAAAGTAATATTAAAAAAAACACCCATAATTTAAAAAGATATACCACCATTGAAGACGCACTTCCAACAATTATTATTCGTAGGCTTCAACAAATCAATTAATGCTCATTTTCTTCTATAGCCAAATACTTTTGTGTATCCCTATAAAAGAAGGATAAGTCCTATGGGCACACAATATAAAGGAGACTTGGAAGGGTTGACCCCTTTTTTACAAAATATATGTATATATTTTTTTAATAATGAACCTAGAATAAAGATTCATATTTTATTTTATTTCTTTATACACTACAATAAGTTATCAGAATAAAATTTCAACATAACTATTCTATATAAGATGTTGAAAAAAATATTGATTTTAAACATGAGAAAAAAATGACCAAATATGCCCACAAATGGAAGGCTGGACAAATTTTATTTTCTATTGAAATAGTTGATATGCGATGTAAAACAAGCTTTAAAAATCAGAATATCTTTACACTGCAAGGTTTGATTAGTAAATATTTGGGAAAATGCGATGCGTAAATAAACCTATTAACGGAATTTAAGGTAAGTGTGAAAGATTTCATTTTAAATCCCCCCTTTTCAACTATTTGGAAAATAACCGTTGTTCTCTGTAGAGCAATAGGAAACCTGAAGTACATATGAATATTTTTATTAGTTGAATTCCGAAACTTATTCGTTTTCTGATTGGTCCATGTTTAATGTTCCATGTTTAATGTCTAAAAATGTATTATTTCTGCTTCCACGATCATAAAAAAGTAACAAAAACTTAGAAAAAAAAATAATAATTTGAAAACAAATTGAGATAAAGATTTCAAACAAATTTCATTTAAAAGTGCATTTTTTTAAATCTTTGCAACGGTTTAAAAATTTAAGATGTGCGATGTTTAGAAGTTTAAAAATTTCCAGTTGCGGAAATTCTCAAACTGAAATTTCATTTAAAACTTGTTTATGATAGGTCCAGGAATATTAATGTTTATGTCATGTCATGCGTAATATGAGGATTCAGAAGTCAGTCTGATTAGCTCCCTCAAATAAAAACACATATTTTAAACAGTTAAAGTTGTATGTATATATACTACTGTTTTTTTTTACCATTGTTCAAGGAATATTAATCTTTAAGCATGGCGTACGTAATATATGGCTCGTTTTGATCATGATAAAAAGAATATTTACAATTATTAATAATTTAAAAATAGAATTTATTTATAATTTTTTAAAATTTAAACTTTGAAAGTATCATTTTTTAAAATAGTTGTTGTAATTTGTTAAATTATATATTTTTATTACATTTGACCTGGCAAAACTAGTTCTCACATGATTTAGCTTCATCTGAACTTGGTAAAATTTGTCTACTAACTTCCGAAAGTATTTGATCAGTGTTATGTTATTTCGATGGGGAATGAATACCTAACAACCTAACGCTTCTTCTTTTAATCTTTTAACTATTTTCCATTATTTCTAATTAAATATTTTGGAGGCTATTTAAATGAAATAATTCTTTAATCAATTTTCTAATTTATATTTCATTTATTTTATTATTATTTTTATTTTTTGGGAGGGGAGGGGGGGGGGGGTTAAAACAATTTTTTACATTTTCATTTAATAATTATTAAACATTTTTCTTTCTATTAGATCATTTTATTGTAGCTTTACAGAATAAATTTACATCGCTTTAGAAATATAACCGTTAACCCTTCATTATGTACAGTGTGTGATAAAAATATTTCTAAAAACAATTAATTAAAGAGCTTTAACCATGTGGTCAATCCTTCACACATTGCATGGGTCTCCACGTAGTCTCCAAAAACATAGTCACTTTTAAGGTATAGCACATGCTTCTATTTAGCCTTATTTACTATACAATCTTTATGCCTGGAATGAAAGGTCAATATTTCTACATTATTAAAAAACTATTTGCTTAAACTTCTATCATATATTATATCTGAGAAAATCGTACAAACTTAAAGAAAAAAGAAACATTTTTTTAGCTGAAAACTCTTTACACTTAATTTTTCCACATCTGTTTTAATTATCTTCATGAAACGAAGGCTATTGTTTGATCATTCTAGTAGTATTAATTAATACCTATTGACAAAACTTTAAATTTCTTTCAACCCTTCACTACAATAATCTGACAGATCCGGCACATACCTAATAAAAAGAATACTGCCCAGTTAAACTGATGGCATTGAGCTCACAGGCTACAAAAACTAATTGCACATTACAGCCTTATATTTTCAAGGGTTATTTCTGATCGAAAAAAATCAAAGGAGGGGAAACAGCTCTCTCTTTCCCCCTTTTATACTTAATCATCGAACCCCCTAAACTAATCAGGTACATTCTTTATCATATAAAAAATCTATATCTAAAATTCAGAGAAAATCGGAAAATTCTTAATAAAAACCCATTTATATAACTTAAGAGGAGCTATCCCCCTCTCTTTTATATTTAACCAGTAAACTTCCAAAGCTATTCAGAGATTTGAACGAAATCTGATTATTCTGCACGAAAAACCCATTTATACCAATTAAGGGGAGGGACATTAGAACCCCCGTTCCCCCTGTTTATACTTATACAATGAACACCTAATACCAATCACTGATGCCTTTCATTAGAATGATCTTATACCTAAATTTTGAACGAAAACTGATAATTCTGAAGGAAAAACCCATTTATATCAATTAAGGGGAGGGGCATGAGCCCCCCGTTCCCCCTCTTATACTTATAGAATGAACTCCAAAAACTAATCAGGGAAGCGCCTTATCAGGATATACCTGTATACAAAATTTCAAGTGGATAGGATACTTTTATCATGAGTTATCGCGTTACGCACGTACTGTACATACAGAACTGGCGGGCACATAAGCTCTCAGGCTATGATAGCCTGTGAGCTAAAAACACTATAATTTCCATCGCGTGCTATGCATTTGGCCGATAAGATTCTATCCTTGATCAAGAACAGTCCAAAAAACAGAATAATACTTATTTTGTTCATGTCAGATGATTGCATTTGACAAAAAAATAGAATTTGTAAAACTTGTTTAGAATGTAAAAAAAATTCGAACAAGCTATTAAAGGTGCTAGCTACGCATTTTCTTCTGTAATTTTAAGTCTATGTGCGTTTGCTGCATTCTTACATTCAAAATAGACCTTCTGGGAATTAAGATTTCTATCTTCTTTTTTTCAGTGTTCTCTTCTTATAGGATGTCCCTTTTTTAACACTTTCAAACAAACTTGAAAAGTGTCTGTGCATTCGGTTTGTTTGTTCATCTGTCCGCTTGCCGTCTGGCCATCTGTCCGCCCTCTAATTCCCTAAATATGCTCAGATTGCTATGAAAATTTATATGTCATTGATGTTTACCCTAACATAAACCCTATCGAAAATAAAGTTTCTACTATGATTTGATTATTTACAGGGATAGTCAAAAGTTTTCCGATACATTACGGCCTATGGGAGAAAATTGTTTCAAATGCATTTTAAAGGTGTTACACCCTATCAAACTTATTCTTATTTGCATGGATTTGCAAAGTGTACTAAAACAAGCATTCTGTAAAGCACTCAGTGAAAATAATAGTTACTATTCATTTACAGGGCCACTCAAAATAATTCTATTACACAATAATAAAGGGGGAATTGTTTGCGACATATTTTAATTATGTTAAACGATTTCAAGTATCATAAAATTGATATACGCCAGTGAGATTTAATATTTAACCCCTTAACGCGTAGTATTGGGTCGGCAACACCTAAAGTTCTCCCTGTTTAGAGACACAAAAACTCCGTGAATATTTCAAAAACTACTCTAATGGCTACTTTAAATCTTTCTTATGAGTTCTAGATGGCAGCATCACAGAGATCAAACTCTACTGTTTTTAAATAATAGTAAAATGTTTTACTGTAATATGCGCTACACAGCAATGCTCTTCTCACTGCACTTATCAATGTTTTACTTATGGGAGGTTACCACTTCGGCAACAGCTGTATAATTAAAATGGTTAGTGCAATCTTTACAAAACAATACCTGTGTACTCCTCTAGGCCTAAATAGATTGCCTAATTTTTTTTTCTTTAAATTCCAACTTTAAAGGGTAGTGCGCCGGAAAGGGTTAACGGATAATATGAAGTGCATAGCATTTACAGGGATACACAAAATATTTCAGATCTTATATTCTTATCCGAAGTACTGTATATTATCGATAATAGCTGATTTATGGATGAAATACATTTTCAATTATGATATGCATTTTTAAGTTTTACTAAATGTCTGCAAATTATATAGTGTGTTTAAATATTATAGTTGATATAGAGGGTTACACAAAAGAGCTCATACAGGTTACTGAATATGTGGTTAATTAATTTAAAGTTGGTTTTTAAATAAGTTATGCACTTTTATGTTGAACTGCTTTCAGTTTACTAAGAGATGTTTGTAGAATATAGATAAAGGGATATACAGGGTCACACATAAATGACAATTTCTGGAAATGTGATTTAAATAGTTTTAAGAGTTTTTTCTTTGAATTAAATTTTAGCAAAATATTGGCGTGTAATAAAGGTACTAGGTAAATTACTTTGATGAACAAAAGTATTCAAGTATTTTCCTATCACTTTATTCTGTTAGAATAAAGAGCTGAAAGAGAAATTTCTACCACTTAGGCCAGAGGAATTTCAATCAGTCCTAAACAGTACTTAAGGTTAGATATTTTTAATGCGTTTTTAACGATATTTCATCGTGATTTAGAACTTTTTTGCATTTAGTGATTTCTTGACATTGTCATGGTGTAATTTAAATATATGTTACTCGTACAACGGTTATATCGGTTAAAAAACTCCATAAAATTGGTGGCAGCCTTGCTGCCTCTATTAATAATATTTTTGGTAATAATATTTTAGTAATAATAATATTTAATAATTTTAGTAATAATATTTTACAATGTAATATAGCAAATTTCGACTTCTTTCTTGGTGTCTTTTAAAAATTTTACCTTATTACAATTATAATGACATGAATATAAATGTCTGAGATGCACTTTGTATTATGCTTTCTGTAGATTATGAGTTGAGAAACATTTATCATTCATTTACACTGTTAAAGCTAAAGGTGACACATTGCATTTTTCAGGGGGTGAAAGGCTTGTCTCACTGGTGACACCCCTATGGGAACCAGAATGGCACTTTTAATTAGGGTGAAACGATTTCGCCCCTAATCCAGAGTGCCAAATAATAAAAAGAAATTATGAAAACGACTTTGGCCAGCGAAGGATTCGAACCCACAACGTCTGATTGCAAGCTCAGCGCTCTAAACACTCGGCCATTGAGCTCACCATCAAAGTCTCTTTTAAATGTACAAATGTCTTGAAATTCAAAGGTTGCTTTATATAAAAAGCTCGCCAAAAGTTATCCATCCGAGGAGGGGGGGGGGGGAATTGGGATAGCGAACGACCGGTGATAGTCTTCGAAGGGAGAAACTGCTGCTTTGATCCACCAGTGATGGCGAGTTGAAGGGGAAGTCGTAAATGACTAAGGGGTGAAAATCTTCCAACGGTACGCATTGCGTGGCACCTTAATTAGTGTGAATCACCCATTGCGGGATCAAACGGCAAACCAAGCACATTTTCAAGCAAGCGGGTGTCAAATGGTAACTTCTTTTCACCCCTTGGCGCCGAATGCAACATATTTGTCATGTTTAGTTTTAACAGTGTATTCCATAAAAACCACACAAAACCGTTCGGTTATATAATGGCCTATGGTAAAAAACACAGTATTTAAGTTAGGTTGCACTATTTCAGATATGATCAAATTTATACGCACTTTATTACACTTGCACAATGCTTCCAGTACACTGCGAAAAATTTTAAACATTCTATTCTGTCAATCGACAATTTTTATCGAAGATAAAAATTTCCGATTCGTTAGCGTTGCGTATAGCATTGTGTACGGTTATACAACCGTAACTTAACGCTATTCTTACCACATTTTTGAACATTTTATGGTCAGAATGCAGTTAAATTTTGGTTAAGTAATCGTTTTTTCAAAATTTGTCAAATGATTAGATAGTTTGTTTCAAATTTTTAACAGTATAGAATAAAATGTGCATTGTATAGATCGTTCATTTGCAGAGACACATAAAAAATCTCTTATAGAATACTATTTCCGAAGTTGATGATTTCTGACAGCACGTTTTCAACTATGGTATGCCATTTTAAATTTAAATAATTTTTGTAAGCAGCGAAGAGTGTATAAATTCTATGAATTACATACAGGAAAATAAAATGCATAAAAATTACTGTGGTTTCTATTTTATTTGAAGCATGCATTTTAAATCTTTATATATATTTAGAATACTAAGAGATGTTTGTAGATTATGGGTAAAATTACATACATGATTATGCAAAGAAATAGCCGCCAATAAATAATAATTTCTGACATTGTAATTTTAGTTGTTTTAAGAGTAGTTTTGTCTCAATTAAATTTCAGCTTACGTTTGGCGTATATAAAAATCTGTATGTAATATACAGGGATGTGAAAAAGAATTGAAGTACATTTCACTATATTGATCGGTGTTACTGAAAGTTAATTTTATATTGCGCTATGAGTTTTCTTACTAAATTGAATTTTTCTTTAATTTCTACCATTTGTGCAAATCTATAGATCATATAACAAGCTGTACAAAATAACATGAGTAACTTTTTGGCTGTGGACGTTAATTACTAAGATCAGATTTTGAAATGTGTTAAATATTTCCTAAAAGGTTTACTGTTTTATCTTTTTCCTGTATAAAATTTAAAAAAAAAATTTTAAGCATTCTGGAAGTACTGGAGAGCGTTTCATATTCTATGCTTGGTGAATGATTTCTATTTCTTGTTTAAGTTAAAAAATGTGTAGAATAGAAAAGGGTCCTTTCCTAATCTAATTCGCCCCATTTTACCTTAATCTGTTAAAACAAATACTGTGTTAAACTAATGTAAAAGACAAGTTTTAATAACAAAGACCCTTTTATATTACGATGAATAAAAAAGCTAATAAAGTTTTTGTGCTCTAAAATGTCAATTGTAAATGATGATGAGAGAAATTTTGGTATTGTACTGCTAGCTTGGTACCACTAGTAATTTACCAAGTATTAGATTCGCATATTATTTATATAGATACATACATACATATATATATATATATATATATAACAACTGTAAGAAATCTCAATAACTAAACAATAAACTAAACAGACATGCAGCAATGTGATGCCCCCACCTTTACCCGTGAAGAAAAAAGAAAAAAAGATACCTGTTAAAAATTATCCCATTACACCTCCATACTTGCATGAGCGGGAAACTGTTAGGCCTAGGATGGTAGCAGGCCAGCATAAAAAATTTAAGCTCTTCGAATTGTCCTTCCGTTATTCAGCTCTCTCCATATTCAATCCGGGTCCGTGTATTCTCAAAAGTTGATAACCATCGCCCTCTGAACTTTCCTTAAATGGAATTCATCCACAGATCCTCATCAATTCAACACTCGAGAAGAAACCTCATTTATGGCGTTTGGCCTTGCTGTTGCCACTTCAAGAAACCTTTCTTTAATTCATTTACACAATGAAATATAAATTTATGAGGATAAAAATTATTATAAAACAAGTTTGCAGCAAGTTTAAAAATTTGTGTCTCCAAAACTTTTTTCGACCCACATCTATATTATAAAGGTCAAACGTATCTGTGCGTAACGCAGGCGTCATTTTGCGAATGGCAATACTTTGAGATTTGAAATGAAACTTCAAAAGATTGTATTTTTTCTACTGCAAATTTTTAAACTTCTAAAAACCGCACACTTTCAATTTTTAAACCGTTGTACAGAAAAAAAAATGCACTTTTAAATGCAATTTGTTTGAAAACTGTAGCTTAATTTGTTTTTATGATATTAAATTTTTTATAAGTTTTAGTATAATTTTTGTGATTGTGGCAACATAAATACACCATTTTTATTAAAAGTAAAGGTAAAAAAATCGGAGGTTATTGTACCTTTTTGTTGCCATTTTATCATAAAAAGGGAAAACTTTTGAAATTAAAATACGTGTTCTGTTAAAAACATATGTAAATTTTGAGATGACGAAAATAATGTCGGGTCTAGATTCCATGGGGGAAAAAATCTATGATTGAGTCAAAGTGGAATAAATTTTGCTGTTTTTCCTTTTTTTAATACCAAGCATACGGACATTAATTGATAACTGCATTATAATAAATGAACTTTATCATATTTTTCTGCTTACATATACGAATAAAGTTTAATTTTATTAATATCTAAACTAAGTTTTATAGAAATAGTATTTCGTTAATTTTAGGTTAAATATCATTTGTTTAAGGTTACCTATATAAGGTGCATTTTTTATTGTAACTAATTTCGTTGATTTATTATAAATCAATGATACAGTTCCTATTTAAACATTTTCTTTCGTCGAAATTCGACGGGTTCTACCTTGTATATTATAATATCTAATTATTTGTCCTAAAATAATATTTATAAAAACTCTTTTACTTAGATTAGAATGCCAAGGAGGCATGGAGTGGGTTTTAAAATTGAAAGAAGTCCTTTAATGAAATGATTTGACAACCAAATCACCATTATTATTAATATTTAAGCCAAGATAAAAAAAAAAACTAGTTGGATGTGCCAATCCCAAAACTTTCTTCTATCTCATACATACATTTTAATATTAAAAAAAATAGTTACTCATTTTAATGCTTTAATAATTTTAATGCAATACCTTACCAACTTTGACTTTCATCTTAAATTTCTGCTTCAATCAATTAATCGGGTAAAAACGAATTTCCGTCTCTGCACGAGCCGATGGACAATAGAATGATAAGCAGATTTTCTTTTTCAAATTTAGGGAGGACCTACTTGCCTCACCAAAAAATAATCAAATACAAAATGTTTAGTTCAGTTCTAGAACTAACTTCATACACGTTTATGTGGTGCAATATTGAAAATGGCATAAAATTCGATATTGCAGCGCCCCCTTCCGGTGGACTTTTTTCACATTCAGGGCGATCCAACTAGCCATAGCCATACACTTACATAAAACATTTCGTTCAATTCGATGCATAACTTCATGTACTTTTGGTCGGTAAAATATTGAAAATGGCACAAAAATCGCGATTGCAGCGCCCCCTTCCAACGGATTTTTTTTTAAATTCAGGGAGGACCAGCTAGCCATAGTATACAGATACAAAAAAAAATTGGTTCAATTCGATACTTCATATACTTTTGGTCGGTACAATATTGAAAATGGCACATAAATCGCAATTGCAGCGCCCCCTTCCGGCGGATTTTTTTCGAATTCAGGGAGAACTAACTAGCCATAGTCATACACATACACAAAAAATTTGGTTCAATTCGATGCATAATTTCATATACTTTTGGTCGGTACAATATTGAAAATGGCACAAAAATCGCGATTGCAGCGCCCCCTTCCTGCGGAATATTTCAAAACTGAAGGAGGACCTGCTTGCCACAGCCAAAAACATTCACAAAAAAATTGCTTCAATTCTACGCATAACTTCATACACTTTTTGATGGTAGAATGGCGACAAACAGACAGACACACAGACACATATACGAACAGACAGACATTTTGTAAAAACATGTTTTTTGGAACCCCTAAAACGTGTAAATCCGTCGAAAACCGGAAGTCGAAAAAAATTTCGATTACAATACTTTCTTCTATTGAAGATAGAAGAAAGTAAAAACAACATGTAAATTATTGTCAGAAGCACAATTCAATTTTAAACAAGGTGGATAAATATGATTAATCGATTCTAAAAATTTGCAGTCGAAGACAATTATGTCATCGATATATCTCAAAACCCTGAATGATTTGTTAGAATTTAAAATAAATTTATATTCATAAAAAATAGAAAAAGATTAGCTGCAGTGCTTGAAAAATTTGTACATATATCTATACCACATACTTGATAAAAAATAGAAACATTGAATGTTATGAAATTATTATAGAAACAAAAATTACATAAACTCAGAAAAAAATCTCTATTAATGCCCAGCTCTTCCTCGATATGACAAATCTGGAGGATTTGTTTGATACTTTTCATATCGAGGAAGAGCTGGGCATTAATAGAGATTTTTTTCTGAGTTTATGTAATTTTTGTTTCTATAATAATTTCATAACATTCAATGTTTCTATTTTTTATCAAGTATGTGGTATAGATATATGTACAAATTTTTCAAGCACTGCAGCTAATCTTTTTCTATTTTTTTATGAATATAAATTTATTTTAAATTCTAACAAATCATTCAGAGTTTTGAGATATATCGATGACATAATTGTCTTCGATTACAAATTTTAAGAATCGATTAATCATATTTATCTACCTTGTTTAAAATTAAATTGTGTTTCTGACAATAATTTACATGTTGTTTTTTTGGATCTTGACTTAAATATTAATAATAATGGTGATTTCGTTGTCAAATCATTTGATAAAAGGACTTTTTTCAATTTTAAAACCAACTCCATGCCTTATTGGCATTCTAATCTAAGTAAAAGAGTTTGTATAAATATTATTTTAGGACAAATAATTAGATATTATAATATATGTAGGTCGAAAAAAGTTTTGGAGACACAAATTTTTAAATTTGCTGCAAACTTGTTTTATAATAATTTTTATCCTCATAACTTTATATTTCATTATGTAAATGAATTAAAGAAAGGTTTCTTGAAGTGGCAACAGCAAGGCCAAACACCATAATGGAGGTTTCTTCTCGAGTGTTGAATTGATGATGATCTGTGGATGAATTCCATTTAAGGAAAGTTCAGAGGGCGATGGTTATCAACTTTTGAGAATACACGGACCCGGATTGAATATGGAGAGAGCTGAATAACGGAAGGACAATTCAAAGAGCTTAAATTTTTTTTGCTGGCCTGCTACCATCCTAGGCCTAACAGTTTCCCGCTCATGCAAGTATGGAGATGTAATGGGATAATTTTTAACAGGTATCTTTTTTCTTTTTTCTTCACGGGTAAAGGTGGGGGCATCACATTGCTGCATGTTTATTTAGTTTATTGTTTAGTTATTGAGATTTCTTACAGCAGTTATTTATTTTTTGAAATTTCAGAATATTTTATGTTACGAGTTGATTTATGCCATGGTTTTGTTGTTGGTTATTCATTAAATTCAGTATTCAATGTTACTTCGTTTTATATTCTTTATTTATTAAATTCGGTATTCAATGTTATTTTGTTTTATATTCTTTATATAAGTGGAGTATGTGGTTTTGTGATGCCTTGCGAAACCTGTGAGGATACATTTTTTAAAAACTTTTTGATTCCTGTTACTCTTCCTACCTTCTGAAGAGCAGGGAGTTTATTTATTTATTTATTTTTTTGATGTTGTTCTTTTATAATTCATTGTTGTTGCACCCATCTTATCATCTTTTAATCATTGTCATACTTTTCTCATAAAAAAATATATGAACTTTGTGTAAAATAGAGCTACTATGCGTCAGTTGCATATATGAAGAAGTGTTTTTTTATATTCACCTTATCCAAAATTTACTTTCTCTATATATTAATTCTGTTGGTTAACTTACACCGCAAAAAAATTACAATTTATAAAAAAAATTAGTTTCATAAAGTATTTTTGATATTATAAGATAGTTTAAATATAAATCGACGGACATAGTTAAAGACCGGGAAACGACAGCACAGAGAATAACTTCATCGAGTTCACGGATGAAAATCTAAGATTGGTTAAATTTCGATTCGCATATTAAAACACAATCCGTCAGCTAAGTCATATCTTGGTAGAAATCATCTAAAAATAAGATTTTAATAGCTGACTCGTAAGTTTACCATTATACTGTTGCGAATTTCGTAAATAGTTATTGTTTGTACTGTAAAATAATGTAAATAATCTTATTAAGCTCCATTTTTTTACTAATATTAGTTTTTGTTACATTGTCTCTGTTATCAAGCAAACTTGTCTATTATTTTCAGTGAATGTCTATGGCAGCTTTGCTCAATATTAGAGATATCGCCAAGTTGGCGTCACTTTTGGCGACTAATTTTGGTCGCCAAATTTGGCGATATATCGCCAAGTGTTTGAAGACAAGAGTTTAAAGTTGACTAACCATAAGATCAAAAGAACCCTATATACGCTGTAACAATACTTTCCGGCACTGAAAAGTATGAAAACATCGAGGATTGAAAATAAGAAAACATAATGGTAAACTTATAAGTAATGGTAAACTCATGTTCATGGTAATGAATATGGTAAACCCATGTTCAATCAGTAACAGAGGTTACAATTTCAATATACAATATTATACTTAATATAATATTTTAAAAAATAAATATTTTAATATGTTGGACCTAACTAATTATTATTAGGGATTGTGACTATAGGGGTGATATAGGGATTATATTAGGGATTATGACCTGTAAAACAGTTTTAAAAAGTTATTTTAATGTAATAAGTTAAAAGTTAAATTGAAAACTATGCCTACATTTATCTAGACAGGCTATTTTGTTTGTTAAAATGAAAAATAAAATTGATATTTTCCTTTAAAAAATATATATTTTTAAATATTTTTTTAAGTCATTATTTTTTTGAGAAAAAAAAATCTTCCTTTTATCCAGATTATTTAATCTATTTGTGAATATGATATCGATGTATGCTTTTACTTTTTTGTTTCACCCATATGTCTAATTTCCTAGTGGTGATGGTTGAGCCATGGGTCATGTATTCCCAATCTCAGTGGCTCAAGTATCCCCATTACCACCATTTTTGTGTATCAGAATTTTACTAAGTAAAGCAGGTAGCTATTTGAACTATTTTAGACTTAAAATACAGTTGAATTTATACTTAAAATACAATTAAATCTATTTATATTGTTGCAGCTTTATACAAAACTTTGATTAAAAAAAAATGCACCTAAATATTTACTTCAGATAGGGGAAAAACAACTATTAATCACCATACATTCAAAATGGGACCCAGGTATGTGATTTCTTTTTTACATGTTCAGAACTATAAACATGTTATCATGTTGCCTGTTTTAGAAAGAAAAAATAACCAACTGTAGAGATAAAAGGGTGGAGTATCCCCTATGATCAGGTATCCCCACTCTCCTCTACTCTATGTAAAGGATTATATAATTATAATTTTTGGATGTGCCATTTCAATTATGGTATGCATGCTTAAATTCAATGAATATTTTTCTTACCACTTCGTGTGTTTAAATGCTATAGATTACATACAGAGCAGCACAAAACGATTCGAAATCATTGCGAAGCACAAATGCGCTAAAAGTAGTTTCCAATTCATTTATGCACTTTGAAATTGAACTGTATTTAGTGTACTAACTGAAGTTTGTATAACATAAATAAAATCATATATAAAGCCGAGTAAAGGACAGGATATATGATCCCTAAAGTTAATAGTGTATGGCAGTGGGATTTCAGTAGTTTAAATCATATTTTAGCCTGAATTAAATTTTATCTTCAGGTGGGCGTATATACAAATATGTTTGTAATATACCAGGCTGTAAAAAATGAAATCAAATATGTTTTCGTAAATGGGTAATAATTACTAAAAAGCAGTTTTTAAACTATTATTTATTTTCTTACTAAATTATGTTTTAATATTCCATGTAGAATGTACATAGTAACCTGTACATAATAGAAGTAACCTGTAGATTAAATACAGAGTTGCACAAAGGAATAACCATTTTTAACCATTAACCACCATGACTATAGACGTTAATTAATATCTGGTCTCTAAATGTATTATGTCTTTGGTAAAATGTTTCCACAGATTTTTTATTTATTTATTTATTAAACAGCGAAGTTTCGTTAAAGATTTATGGGAGTGTTTGTAAAATGTTTTATAATCCATACTCTCTAAATAGTTTTTCTTTCGTATTTTAATGTTAAATTAGTTTCATTATTTAATATTTAATAAAATGTCATAATTTAATATTTAATTATAATGAACAAAAAGTTATAGTACAAAAAGAACAATATATGGTTACTAATACATCAATAACATTTTCTTGTGCTATTTAGATTTAATCAATTATAGAAAACAGCGTTATCATGTGTATATTGATGTATCATTATCCAAAAATCTAATTAATTAAAATTTGAAGCAGTTTTTATTTCGATTTATCTTTGATACTTCTTTTGAATTAAGAAATTTATGCTAAAAGAAACGAAACTTATTAAGTTACATAAATATCTGTATTTTCATAAAAGTAATTAATTCTCCATCTTTCTCAACAAATCTTTTGTTAAAACATTTTACTTAGATAATAAATTAGTGGATCTAATAAATTAAATGTAAATAAAATGATATCTAAAATATAGTTTACAATCGCAGAGAATTTAATGGTAATGTATCTTTTGTTACCTAATTGCATTTTATTTTTTCTGTTTGTAGCTTTCATTTATTTCATTAATTACTTCTTTTAAACGAAGCAGCAAGTATATTTTTTAATATTTCGTCTTTTATGAAACAAAAGTGTTTAAAGGTTTAAAGTCATTCGTTTACTGTGCGTTTATGAATAAAAATCTCCATATATCGATATCAATTAAAAGAATTGAACCACAACTTAAATTTTAGAATCAACTTCCTTGTTTTCTAGCTTTGTTCCACAAAATCCTTTATTATATAGTTTACTATATGTTACCCGTAATGTCATTCACATAGAATTTAATAACATACTAGCAGGGGTGACCGAGCTCAGCTCGGTCAAAATTAACTTTGTGTTCAACTCGTTATAGTATTATTACTGTAAAACATGTTATTAATAATAGTATTATTTATAAAAACAATCAACTATGTTTCTATGCACATGTTCATAAATTTTACTTTATTTTAAAATTTACAAAGAAAGGACATCAATCCAAATCACTTTTATAGCTCGACTCTGATTAGTTTAACTATGCATTTCGAAGACTATTAAGAATGTATAAGAAATTTCTGCACATTCTGAAAGACAATATTTTTTGCCAGATATAACCAAATTTGGACACATTCTTTCATTTGGCGCCAAATATGTGTTTTGGTTTCGTAACCTTAATAGTCGATTTTTCGGCCAAATTTCGTCACTATTTTGTCAAATATCGCCAACTTATTGGCTTTTGCCATAGTCTCGTGATCCTGACCCTTTTTTACCCAAATGATCCACTAATCACATATGATCAAACATGTGACTTAGCTCAATGGTCTTCAGGTAATCAAAAACAGTTGAGTATAAAATGAATCAAAATCGTTTAAGCCATTTCTTAAGTAAAATTAGCATGACAGCATTCAGCAATGAAGCGATATGACCCACTAATATAATTTTGTTTAATATGCAACTCAGCTCAATAGTCTTCTCGTGACAAAAGACGTTCCATTGCAAAATTTAGGTAAAATTGACTGAGTCGTTGTTATATATAATTAGAATGACCCGAACCCATTAAGACCTAAAACGACCCACTAACTGAATTGTTACGTGCATGTGTCCTATCTCAATGGTTTTCTTTCGCCCGAAAACGATATAATAGAAAATATACTGAAAATGGTGAGAACAATTTTCTAGATAAAATTAGCATGGCTCACAAATGACCCTTATATCGAAATCTCTCGAAAATGCGACTTAGTTCATTAATTTTTGGGTGCCGAAAAACGTTAAATACAAAATTTAGATAAAATCGATTGAGCCAATTTTTAGGTACAAATAGTTTGACCTTGACCCATTATGACCCAAAATGACTCATTAATTGAGTTTTCTGAAACATCTGACCTAACCCAATGATTTTCTTGTGTCCGAAAACGATAGAATATAAAATTCAGTCAAATTTGCGCGAGACATTGTCTAGATAAAATTAGAATAACCCAAAAGTGACCCATTGATCGAAATTTCTCGAACATGTGACATAGCCCAATGATTTTCTCGTGCCAAAAATATGCTGTATACAAAATTTCGTTAAAATCGATTCACCCATTCTTTAGATATAGCTTGACCATGACCCATCATGACCCACAAATGACCCTTATAATCGAAATCTCTCGAACATGTGACTTAGCCCATTAGTTTTCTCGTGTATAAATATTGTTACACTCAAAATTTCGTTAAACTCGATCCTGCCGTTCTTTAAATATAAATAACTTGACCCAGACCCTTTATGACCCTTTATGACCCATTAATCGAAATTTCTCGATCATGTGACCTAGCCCAATGATTTTCTCGTGCCAAAAAATGTTGTATACAAAATTTCGTTAAAACTGATCCACGTGTTCTTTAGATATAGCTTGACATAACCCATTATGACCCATCATGACTCATAATATAATGACCCATAACCTCTTATAATCGAAATCTTTCAAACATGTGAGATACCCCATTAATTTTCTCGTGTCAAAAAACTTACATACAAAATTTCATTAAATTTGATACTGTGGTAGTTTACATATAAATAGCTTGACCCAGACCTTTTATGACCCAAAATGACCCACTAATCGAAATTTCTCGAACTGAGACCTAGCCCAATAGTTTTCTCGTGCCAAAAAAATGTTGTATACAAAATTTCGTTAAAATCGATCCACCTGTTCTTTAGCTATATCTTGACTATGACCCATTATGATCCATCATGACCCACAAATGACTCTTATAATCGAAATCTCTCGATCGTGTGAGCCCATTAGCTTTCTCGTGTCAAAAAACTATTACAGGCAAAATTTCGATGAAATTGATTCTGCGGTTCTTTAAATATAAATAGCTTGACCCAGACTCTTAATGACCCAATATGACCCATTAAAATTTTTTCTCGAGCATGTAACCTAGCTCAATGTTTTTCTCGTGCCCGAAAACCATAGAATGCAATTTTTAGTCAAAATTGCGTGAGAAAATCTCTAGATAAAAATAGCATGACCCACAATGACCCCAAAAATGACCCACTAACCGAATTTTCTCGAACATGTTACCTAACCCAATGGTCTTCTGGTAATCCAAAACGATAAAATGTAAAATTTGGTCGAAATCGTTAGAGCCGTTTTTTAGATAAAAATGGCTTGACCCATAATGACCCAAAAATGACCCAATAATCGAAATTTTTCGAACATGTGACCCAGTCCAATAGTTTTCTCGTGCCAAAAAACGATTGGTTACAAAATTTCCTTAAAATCGATCCAGCCGTTCTCTAGATATAAATAGCTTGATCTTGACCCATTATGACCCAAGATGACCCAATAATCGAATTTTCTCGAACATGTGACCTAGCCCAATGGTCTTCTCGTGCCCGAAAATGGTAAAATCCAAATTTTTGCGAAAATCGTTAGAGCCGTTTTTGAGATAAAATTTACCCACACACACACACACACACACAATTTTTGCTCGCATTATAGTATAAGATAAATGCGTGAATTAAGCATTTTACTCGCGACACAAGAAAAAAATACATAATCAATCTCTCTCTGTGCAATTCTTTAGACGACACTACGGTATTTCTTATTTATACTGATCTTGACATAATTCGGGCTTAAAATGCAGAATTTTGCGGCAAATAGTTTAAATCTCGAAAATGAAACTGCAATCAATTGAATAATGAGGGCCAAATAAAATTGTGGAAATTGACGAATTTCTTTTAGTAAAACGGAAAAACAGTTTATTAGAATTTAACCGTGACGTCGTTCACGTAGCGTTAAAAGAAAGATAAATGAATTAATTACATAAAATATTTTACACTCGAAAAAAAAAATATGCATAATTAATCGACTCTTTATCACGTTTTACAGCAGACAATACGGTAGTTCTTATTTATCCACCAATAAACAACTTTTCAAAAGTAAAAAGTAAATAAATATATAAATAAAAATAAATAAACAAACAAATAAATAAATAAATAAATAAGATTTAAACTGTGGCTAATAAATAGTGTTATATCAAATTTCCAAGCTTATATTATGATTCTTATTTAACATTTTCCATTTAAAAAATTACCATTTGTATGTCAAGTGCTTCCGTATATCTTCATAGAAATCCTTTTCTTCTATACTAAATACATCATGACGTGTTTTAAAATTATTCATGATGGGCTTGGCAGCCATCTTTTTACATTTCACACAAATTTCTATTTATCTAAATACATAGTCGAAATTCGAAATTGAAAATTAATACTTTATAAGACATTTTAAGCTTTTTCTTTAAGGACTTTTATTCGCGAAATTTTATCTTATAAAACAATAGTGATTTATCTAAAAGATTCACCTTGTAATTTATTTCATAAACTAATTAGTTATTTAAAAGCAATGGAAATCAATTTCTTTTCTCACAGTATCAATCTTTTTGAATTTGTCAGTTTGCAGTTGACAATCAAACATTCGACATTTTACTAAAAATCGACATTTTACTGAAGTTCGACATTTTACAAAAGAAAACATTTTATAATTTTCCTTTATGAAATTGTGTGCTTAGAAATTTGTGTGTTAAAATAGTGGTGACATATCTTAGCGATTTCTCTTATGATTATTTTTTTAGAGCAATTAATCATTTAAAAGAAGTAATAATCAAATTTCTATATAGAAAGAAAAATCTTTTTAAATATTTTTCTCCGTAGCTAAAATTAGAAGTTCTAAATTCCTGTTAATGCAAATCTATTACGCTTCTCTTTACGAGTTTGGGGGCTTAGACATTTGAGTTAGACATTATTACAAAAATGGGAAGATGACCACCAAGCCTATCATACATAATTTTGAAATATTTGAATTTTCAGAAACACGTTATGTTTAGCATAGGAAGAAAATAATTTCTATCAACATATACGAAGGCACTCGACTTACAAATGGTAATTTTTTTAATGGAAAATGTGAAATAAAAACCATAAAATAACCCTTGAAATTTGATATTACACCATATTTTAGCCATAACTTAAATCTTTTTTTTTTTGAAAAGTTGTTTTTTTTTGCGGATTAAAGTACACTCCAAAAATTATCTTCACTTGAAAAAACAACATAATTGCAAGCATCAACAATCTAATATCAGGCATATGTATTTTTTGCTTGAAATTACATTCTTTGGCGATAAAACAAAACAAAACAAAAACGAATATGTAACTCACAATTTACAGTAACGTTTGCAATTGGATCTGCTTAATTAATTAGCAATTTTTTGATAATTAAGGATAGAAAATTTTATTTATTTAAACTGAAATTTGCAAAAGCGTGTAAATTGAATAATTACCTGTCCAAATATGCACTATATACGTTTTTCTGTTCGTTATTTAAGTCTGTACCTAGATTAAAATAAAAATGTTTGACGAAGAAAAAAATGATCATTTTCGTTATTTCAACGTTTAAAAAAAATGCGGTAGCTCCGTTTATAATTATTTTATAAAAATGAATTTTGTCGGAAATGGAAGAATTTCTTCATTAGATTCTTCTAGTTTTCGTTTTATTTCTCTGTGATACTTGATTTCTTAAATACATGAAATTTTAAAATAAATGCCATTTTTGGTTGATTTAACAGAGAGAAGGTTTCTCGAGTATAATAAGCAGTTAAGCAGTCTTTATGTTCTTGGCGTTTGTTTGTTTGGTGGTACATTATTTTTTTTTCTAGAGTGGCTTATCAGAACGACCGCCCTGCTTGATAAAGGCCTAGACAAAAAGAAAAAAAAATCAAGCAATGTGTTAAACATTTTATAAAAGCTTATTAAATTCAAAAACCACGCGAAATTTTAGCGAAATATACAGAACATCACGTTAATTAAAAAATCAATCAATTCCATAAACATTAAAAAAAATCATATCAATTGTAAAAACTACTCTAAATTTTGGAGGAAAGATATAGAATCACCTTTTAATAAAAAAAAAAAAAAAAATCAAGCACTATCGCAAACATTTCATAAAACCTTGTCAATTATAAAAATTACATGAAATTTTGGCAAAAGATATAAGTCATCACTTTAATAATAATAAAAAAAAAAATCAAACAATATCTTAAACATTTCATAAAATCTTATCAATTGTAAAACAATGAGTCTTTCAAAGCTTCAATTAAGCACCGGAATATGTTTCTGAATTCTTTCTTAATATCGGATGTTTTTGATCAAGAATTTTTTACAAGATAAAACAATCGATAATTTCCTATCCAACTCTTTCCTATCAGTACATGTTAATCAATTTCATAAAAAAAAGACTTTTTGTAGACCTCAAAAACTACGGCGGTTTTTCCTGGCAAAAATAGATTAGTTTCTTGCGTTTTGCCAAAGATGTCGGCGAGGTAAGCGCGTTAGCAAATTGAATACATATATATTTTTAACGGGTATCCCAAAAATGACTGATGGACTTTAAAATTCAATAACTTGCAAATGGTGACAGCTATTTAAAAAAATTTTGCAGAAGGTTTATGCATAATGTCAGGAGTTGTTAAACCGTAATTTTTTTATTTTAGTTCGAATTTCAAACAATAGGTGGTGCTCATGGCGATTGAAGGCCAGGTGATCAGTGCTGAGTGAAGCGTCGACCTGGCCTGCAATCGCCGTCAGCGCCACCTATTGTTTGAAATTCGAACTAAAATAAAAAATTACGGTAAAAAAACTCCTGACATTATACATAACCCTCCTGCAAAAATTTTTTAAATAGCTGTCACCGTTTGCAAGTTATTGAATTTTAAAATCCATCAGTCATTTTTGAGACACCCGGTATTTATTTATTTAAAACCTTTGTCAGTGTTAAGGAAAGAGTCTACCTTTTCGGCATTTTTTTAAAATAATGTATATTGCAGTTCAATGCTCAGCTAAAAATGCATAAATAAGGAAAAAAATGAATTGTTAAAATCTTTACTACATTTTAGTATATTAATATCCGTCTTTTTTTTTCTCAAGTTTGTATTACACAATTCTGAGCATGGATTTTTTATCCATCTAATATTATATTGAATATAATTTTTGATTGTTTATAATGAAAAAAGAGATGAAATGATTTAATTACACAAAATACATGAAATAACTCTTCATACTTTATTTAAAAAATATATCAAAAACACCGATGGCTAAGCCTATGCGCCGATTTATCACATATATTGTCAGTATCATGTCGAACTATTCAATGTGAAAATAGTGTTCCCAATGGGATACTTTTCTAAAATTCAGATTTCTTGAATTGGTATCACTTTTCTAAATGGTTAAAATTCCCCTTGTATTCGCTTTAATTAATATATCATTAAAATAAGATGATATCAGGGAAATATTTCAATTTCTGAAAAGAAGTGCTAATCAAGAAATCTTATCTTAAAAAACTAGCCCAGAGACAACACTTGTATGTACAATCTACTATACGTAACACGATAGTAATTGTTATCGACTTTAATTTTACGATTTAATATCTTTTACTTTAACTTTAAATTTTTATAGAAAAGAATACTCACAATTAGTACATTTGCGCATTGCTGAAGGAAGATCACAACACCTGCGACGAGTTATACACTAAAGCTAAACAATAAAGACGCATATAATACAAGCTACCAACATTTTTAATTTTCTATCTTCGAATACAAGAAAAAAAGCTGTTGCTACAAAATACATCAAAACTTGGTTTTTCTCAATTTCTTTTTAACACGAGACAATCACATACGAACGCGCAAATAAAACAAAATATTAAAATGTCACTTTAACTCAATGTTTTTTCTCTTTTTCTTTTCTACACTGTTCATTGCTGATCGCGTGATTTTGAGCAAAAGTAATGAATAAATAATGCTGATTCCCTAACATCCTCCCACCTTCTGATTACCCTGTATAATCCGACTAATTCTAAACTTAGAGGAATTGATCAAAGTTACTTGTTATAATATCAGTCTGTCAGGAATTTTCAGGAGCCGACTAGCTCTGCTGTGTCTAGGAGATTCTTTGCTTGAGGATACATCCAAAATTGTAGCTTTGTTTAGTATTTTCATCGGGTTGTGGACATTCTTTGGTTTTGGACAGTCAGTAGGCGAAGCTATCTCTAGTGGATATATTCTTTGTACAGGTCGTAAAAGCTCATGTTGTGATGTTTGAACTCTTACGAGTCGAACTTTCTTGTCTCTACTTGGTATAAGTTATGTGATTCGACCTAAAGGCCAATCAATTCGCGTTTTGTTATCTGATCCGATCAATACAACATCACCGATAGCTATAATTTGCTCTTGGTGTTTGTTCTTTGCTCGTTCAATTTATGCACCTAAATATTCTGACCTGAATCGATCTTTTAATTCTTTTTGCAATGACTGCCGATATTTCAGTCTCTTACTTAATAATTTTTGTTCCACAATATCCAGGTCTGGGAGATTGCATTCTTCTATACTTTGTAGAAACATAGATGAGGAGATAGGTTTCACAGTTGCGTCTTCCAAAGGTATATTAACGGTCTTGCATTTATCACACTTTCCACATCTGTCAAAATTGTGTTCATTTCTTCATAGGTGAGGTAAGCATGACCTAATACTCTTTTGAAGAGATCTTTCATTATTCTGATAAGTCTTTCCTAAAAGTCGCCCCACCACGCTGCGGTTGGTGGAATTCCCAATCAATAGCATTGACAGAACTGTAATTTTGTATTCGTGACCAGTCTAGGCATCTCAATAAATTAGCTGATCTAGTGAAGTTTGTGCCGTTATCGGAATAAATGACAGCACATCTTCTTCTCCGTGCTATGAATCTCGTTGGTTTCATTAAAAATGCCTCTGTCGAAGCAGCAGCCACTAACTCTAAATGCACTGCTCTGTATATTCCATAGGAAAATATCAGTATCCAACGTTTTTGAATTTTCTTCAAGTATAACGGACCTGCCATGTCTACACCCGTAATCTGAAACACGTAAGCATCCTTTATTCTATTTTCCGGTAGTGGCACACTATCTCTCCATAAACTTTTCCCAATGAATCGTTTGCACACAACACACTGTGCTAACACTTGTTTTACATTTCTATGACCGTTAAGTATCCAGTATTTCTCTCTCAATAAATTAAGTAGGATCTGTAATCCAGCGTGACAATGTTTTACATGAACATGACATATGAGCCATTTTACAACTTCATGCTTTGCTGGCAGGACAATAGGTTTCAGGAAATCTTCACTGTCTTTTCTGTATGTTATTTTGGTGCGTAGTCGAATTATATCATGTCCATCTTTCCATGTTTGTAAAGTACGCAATCTGTTATCGCTCTCGGGAAAAAATACGTCTTTCCGAATCATGCGTGGAGTCTCCAAGTCAGCTTCCTTAAATTCAGATGACGTCAGTTCTCCTTCTCTTTTCACTTTGGCACTTTTGCAGTTATGCCTGAAACATAATATCCATCCAATCATCCGTATGATTTTTACATAACTCGAGAAATATCTGTAATACCAATTATCTTGTTTAACACCAGAATTCGTTATCATGGAAACTGACTTTATTCGTTCCTTCCGAATTTCGTCTTCATCATAGTCTTGGTCAGTAGAGATCGGATGTTTTTCAAACTCTGCTGAATCTCTCAACCAAGCTGGACCCTCCCATCTTCTTCTGCCAGCTAGCTGTCCTGCCTTACATCCGCGAGTTCGCAGGTCTGCAGGATTTTTATCACTTGGCACATATATCCATGATGAAGGACTGCTTAGTCTTCTGATCTCTAGACTCGATTTCGTTCAAATACTGACCAATTGTCATCTCTGGATACCCAAGCGAGTACTGTAGATCAATCGCTCCAATAATACTTCTTCATCTTTTCCCAACCGAGAGCATCTACGATAGTCCCAAACGAGCTCCCATAGTTGCCGCCAATAATTCCATTCTTGGTATCTTGACATTCTTCAAACGCGCAACTCTTGATTTGGCTGCTATGAAAACTAAGTCGACTTGGATTTCAATTTCTGTTCTGAGGAATATAACTGTTGCGTAAGCATCTTTACTTCCATCTACAAATGTGTGAAGTGAAGACGCTTCTTTGTGTCCTGGAGTCTTTTTCATGTATCTTAGAATCTCCATATCTTTCAAAACTGTTAATTCTTTGAACCACAGTAAAAATTCTTTACGTAACTCACCAATTATCTCTTCATCCCATTTTAAACCTAATTTCCAGGCTCTTTGCAACATTAAAATAGCAACACTTTTTGATCTTTTCTGATCGTTGCAATATTATTTTCGGACAAATCATGACTGGCGAAGTAAAACCAAATGGATGAAATATTTTATGCATAGCTGATAACATACTGCGTTCAGTGATCTTTTCTATGTCGAAATCTTGTAACCAACTTAAATTGATCTTTAACATGTCAGAATCCTTCTTCCAAATGATACCTAAAACGTTGGTTTCATTCGTAATTTGCGCTTCTTGGCGATCACCTGTGTACTCCCACTGTCTTAGATCAAAACTACCTTTCGCCATAAGCGTCTTAGCGTCTTAAATTTTCAATTCTTCTTCGCTGTTTACACTGGTTATGACATTATCCACATAAAAATTATGCAACAGTCTATGTTTAAAACTTTCAGCAAAATCTGAAGTCCTCCAGATGTGATATTCGATGACTGATGAAAGAAGAAATAAACTGCATTTCACACCAAATACAACTCGGGTATGCCTAAAGATCATTAATTTATTTTCTTTTAAGCCCTTCCACCATAAAAAAATGTAGAAAATTTCGATCTTTTTCACAAATGCTGATTTGTAAAAAGCTTTCTTAATATCTGCAATTAAACCGAGCTTTCTTTTTCGAAAGCGTAGAAGAACATCTGGAATTAGCTCAATCAAGTTGGGTGCACATTGTAGGCATTGATTCAGGGATGGATGATTTGCTAATCTTGATGACGCGTCAAATACAGGAAGAATCGGGCTTGTAGTACTACACTCTTTTATGACTGAATGATGCGGCAAATAATTACCGTACAATTTCGTTTTGCAAGAAAAACTTCTTCTATAATTCCTTCGTTCATCCAATTCTTAAAGACATTCTCGTATTGTTGAAACATGTTCTTGGCGATTAACTTGGAGGTGGTGTTTTCTAAACGTTTCATCGCCAAATGAAAGTTATCTAGAAGTGTTGCTGTGTCATCAGCCTAAGGAAGGCAAACTTCATAACGGTTTTCATCGTTTACCTGTACTGTTTCTAAGAAATGTTCCTTAGTTTGGCGATCTATCTCTTCTTTTGACTTCTTCTCTATAGGATCTGTAATTCCGATTAAATCAAGCCTCCATAGGTTTTTAAATATCTGCTTCTTTCACAAACATTGGTGTTACTGTATTCGCCAAGTTTTTGGCTGAACATTCCTTTTCACATGGTACTTTTCCTATTAATGTCCATCCAAGATACGTTTACACTGCAACCAAACCAGAAGACAATATTTTTCGTTGTCCAGTTAACATTTTTTTCATAATATCCGATTAAAACTTCTGTGGCACCACAACATTGACTCACATCGTTTAACATGATGTCACTATCCTTTAAATCTTCTAACCACGGCCCCTGTGTAACAGATTGAATATATCTGCTTATGCTAACTTGATCCCGTACTTCGAAATTGCATCGGAAATTTTCGCTCAAATCTCTCATTCTTATTTTGTAACAGTTGTAGTTGTGTTGGCATTCTTGAGTAGTAATACCGCTAAACAAAGAATGGATTATCTTTTCTTGCCGAATAGGCTTGTAATTCACTTCTTCCGCTACACTTTTTAATATATACAATTTTTGTGATGCTGAATCTAGTAATATACGAACAATTTTTCGTTTACTTTCTGAAACTAGCTTCATCTTCAAGATCTAAAAGAACACTTAAGCGCTTTTCTTACTAACATTTCTCATATTCAATTAATCTTTTTTAAATTTCTCTTAAGCTCCTTCTTGAGTATCTTTACCGGACGATTTACGTTGATCGCATAGTAATGGCAGATGACGCTTATTACATTTTACCATTGTGCGGCATCTTTTAGCGGTATGTTATAGTTCTAAACATACGAAACAGCATCTCTTCTCCTTGCGAATTTTTGTATTTCTGTCAGGCTTAATTTTCTAGCAGAAAAGCATTCCGAACTTGTATTTTTTCCCTGGCGAAAAATGCAGGCTCCTTTTTTCTCTGTTATGGAAGAGGTAGTCAACAGACCTGTCGCTGTCGAAGTTTTATTAGTTTTATGTTCAAAATTAATGTGGTTCTTTTTGGCGACATATTTACGATCTTCATTCTTACCTAAACCAAAACCAGCTACTGCAAGTGACACCCTCTCTTCACCTTCTGCTTCAGTTCTCAAAAACTGCATAAGACTATTTAATCTGCCCTGCGCCTTTGTTTCCTCAGTTGATATGTTCGAACGATTCCATGCCTTTAGAAATTCTGCTGGGAAAAAGGATTACACTAGTGGATATAAGATCGATGCGCACTTGTCAGTTGTAACACCTTAGGTATATAAAGCCCATAAATATGATTCCAACTTATCATATAAGGATGTCAACGAGAATTTTCCCTTCGTTTGTACTGATATTATCAGTTTGAGTAATTCTCTCACATAGACTTTTGCTTATATATCTTCTCTGCCAAAACGGATTTTTAAACTCTCAATTGCTTTGGCGCAGTTATCACCACTTGGCGGAAAACTCTCTACCACTTCTCTTGCACGGGAGCTGGCAATTGTTGCTTGCACGAGATACTGAAATTTATCTTTTGGCGCAATTTCTGAATCTTCATCAATTTGTCTAAATTGACATCGAAATGGTAACCAGTGTATGATTTCACCGCCAAACTTTCTGAACTCTAATTTTGGTGATGTAAAATTTCTTCTCATTGCATAAGTATCGATAGCTGGAGAATTTCACCTTGGCTGTTTACTGGTAAATCAAGTTTTGCTTATTCTAATTCATGCGCCAATTTTAACTTTTCGCATTCAATCCTTGCTTGTAATTCCATATTCAGTGCTTCAGTTTCTTTCTTTGCTTGCACTTCGAGTTTTTCTTTTTCCTTTCTTACTGAAACGACATTTTCTAAAACGTTTTATACAAATTCTGGATCATTTTTATATTTCTTACAATTCAAAATTAGATCCTTAAGTGCCGCAAGTGTAGCCGTGGACGATATTTTCTCACATAATTGCTCAGCCAAAAAGATTAAATATTCTCTTTTAAAACTTTTAACCGATTTAAACATTTTGAAAATCTTTATTTCATTTAAATTTTATTAACATTTTAAAAATAAATATGATAGATACCTATCTTCTTTAAACCCGGTCCTCGTCTCGAACGTGACTAATTTATGTATGTACAATCTACTATACGTAACACGATAGTAATTGTTATCGACTTTAATTTTACGATTAAATATCTTTTACTTTAACTTTAAATTTTTATAGAAAAGAATACTCACAATTAGTACATTTGCGCATTGCTGAGGTAAGATCACAACACCTGCGACGAGTTATACACTAAATCTAAACAATAAAGACCCATATAATACAAGCTACCAGTATTTTTAATTTTCTATCTTCAAATACAAGAAAAAAGGCTGTTGCCACAAAATACAACAAAACTTGGTTTTTCTCAATTTCTTTTTAACACGAGACAATCACATACGATCGCGCAAATAAAACAAAATATTAAAATGTCAATTTAACTCAATGTTTTTTTTCTCCTTTTCTTTTTTACACTGTTCATTGCTGATCGCGTGATTTTGAGCAAAAATAATGAATAAAAAATGCTGATTCCCTAACAACACAGTTTTCACATTGGATGGTTTGACATCGTATTGACGACAATATAATAAAGAAGGCGCACAAAAATTTTAAATCTCTATCCCAGATGCATACACATACAAATATTTAAAAAAAATCTTATCATTTTTTAAACATGAAAATGAACAAAATTTGAATATGGAAAAAAAAATCCATTTAAAGTTTTAAATTGCATGGGGAATTGAGCTGAGTGCATTAACAAAAATTGCATTATCTCGTAATATAATAGCTGTATGGGTACAAAGGAATTGCCAAAATATTCATAATTATCCAGGGTTTCATTTAATATTTAAAAACTAAGATAGATTGTTTGATCAATTTTGAGATAAACTGTCAATGAATATAAATCCACTCAGAAAATTTTATATTTTAAAGCAACTTTTAGATTCTTATTCTGAATCTATTCTTTACGATCTTCAATACTATCTTCATTACCATCTTTTTACTATCTTCGATTACTATCTTCTACTCTTTACTTTTCTATTTTCAACAGAAAAAAAATACTCTAATCGAAATAAAAAAAAACTTCCAGTTTTTCACGGATTTACACGTTTTTGAGTTTAGGGATTTCAAAAAATATGTTTACAAATTTTCTGTTTATTAGTCCGTGTGTCTTTGTGTAGCCATTGAAAACTGTATGAAGATATACATAGAATTGAACCAAATTTTTTGTGTAAGTATTTGGTTATGAGTAGGGTAGATGTGCCAGTAATGGGCCACCTTCCAGTAATGGGCCACCTCGCACTTTTTGGTTTATAAAAAAATAATAAATAATAGTTAAGCTTTTATTATTTTTTTCTGAACTCTACCTTGCATGCTTTATTAGCTGGATTAATTTTTTACACTTTTCGTCAAAACAATTAGGAAGCAGAAAATAAAGTTTCACAGTTTTTTTGTTTTTCACTGAAAATCTTAATGAACATGCTAAGAGCAGACTTTACTTACTTAGTTTTATATCTTTTTTATTTTTCCGTAAAAATTGAATGTTTTTGTTTGGTTAGCAATATAAAACGTTGAATTTAATATACCAATGGCCATTTACAAAATTTTATTTATTTTTAAGATTTTAGGAGGGGTGGTCCATTACTGGATTGCTTATTTCGTGATTTGCCAGTAATGGGCCACCCAAGTGACCAATACTAAAAGTGTAATTTCAGTAGTGATAAAATATTTTGATTTAACTGAAAACTAAATAAACAAATTTAATACTTAAATTTTACTTACTAGAATTTAATAAAGACAATTTCTTTATAAATACAGTCAAGTCTCTCTATAATGAAACTCCATACATCGAATTTCTCTATATAACGAATTTTTAGTAGGAATGTTCCCCTTTTCCCATGATTACATTAAAAACAGTTTCTATATAGCGAAATATCTATCTCCATATAACGAATATTTTCATAAAATGTTCTTTATTCAGTTGTAAAAAAATACTTCGAAATCACATGAAATCAAATTTCCATCTCTTATTCCTAATTTATCGTTCAGTGCTGAGTTTTTTTTTATATTACTCCTCTGCTTGAATTTTCTTGTTCCTTAAGTCCAACAAATTCATCAACCCCCTCCTTTCACACACCTTTCAACATCCTTCTCAAAACAGTGTTAATGAATAGTTATACATATAAGAACGGGATCAATGGGGGTAATTGAAGAAAAAACAATTTACAATTGCTTCAAAAAGGCCGAATTTTGTATACAAGAGGATAATGTGGATTCTGAGGAAGAAGAAGATGCGACTTACGCAGACATAAAAAGAACAAGTTGGAAATTGCACGTGAACGTAGCAAATGAGGTGCGTTCGTACGATAACGAAGTTTTAAAAATCTTGCTTTTATAGTAAATAGTACTTCGGATACAGTATATTGGTTGAAATTCTGTAAATATACAGGAATAGTAATTCTTATTACACCTCAGCAACGTATATCTTATTCATAAAATGTGAAATAGTTGAATATAATTAAAACACGTACCAAACCATGTTTCCCCGTATAGCATTATATAGTGGAATACTTTTGTGTAGCCCTGTAATTTAATAATAAAAATTCTTTGCGTCACAGATTGTACAGAATGCATATTTTAGTATATATTTCATAGATTCATGCCAATTCTATTATGTTCGAATGAGTGTAACATCATTAAAATGCATTTGAAACTTCTTCCCCATTGACCGTAATGTAACGGAATCCTTTTGATTGTCCCTGTAATTGATCTATGCATCCGATTTTCATAACATTTGAAATGACTCGACAAAATTACGCAATAATTATATGTTTTAAATTTCAAACGATTAAGATGCATTTAAAACTTTTTTCCCTATTGGCCGTAATGTAACGGAATCCTTTTGAATGTCCCTGTAATTGATCTATCCATCCGATTTTCATAAAATTTGAAATGACTCGACAAAATTATGTAATAATTATGTATTTTAAATTTCAAACGATTCGGTTGGATACTTTTCCGTTGTTATATGCGGACAGACAGACGGACAGACAAACAGACAGATAGACAGACTGTCAGACAAACGGACAGATAGATGGACAGACAGACGGACTGAACGACAATTATAGGGGCTACCTATTTACATAATTACGAACGCACCTAAAAATAATCATCTGTTATTTTTTGTAGGGTGGCCCATTACTGGAACATAGGCGGTCCATTACTGGAACATAGGTGGCCCATTACTGGGCATTTGGGTGTTTAGACATATTTCTATTATTTAAAATGAAATTTTTATTTCTATTGGGAAACGTAACTGTGGGATTAGTTAAATATTGTTGAAAGATTAATCTAATATGAAAAAAATTGGAATACAATAATTAAAACTATTAATAAAAAATTATTTTTTAGAGAAATTCCTTAAGGTGGCCCATTACTGGCACATCTACCCTAGTAGGTTTTCTCGGAATTTGAAAGACCACCGGAAGGAGGCAGGCCGTGCAAAGCGGGGAACGAAGGGAACAATCGTCAAAGAGCGTGAAAAGTGATGTGTTCCCAAATTTAGACTACTAACCTGATTCGTTTCTTCTTTTCTTATTAAAATATATTTTACATATTCGGGATTTCTTTGTGAAATAAACCTACATTCTTAAAATAGCATATGACTTCTTTCTTAGAAATCAAAAGGGGTTACAAACTGTTAAGGACCGGGCACATAGCACTAACTTCTTGTGGTCAGGCTTCGCTATTTTTGATCTTTCGTGTCGGCACTTTGATGTATAAATTGCTTTTTCAGTGCTCTGAATCTGAACTTCAAGAGAGAAATCTAACTCGAAATCATTTGACAGCTTTAAGACTGAAGATGGGGGAGATAAACTTTCCCTTTCTTTATGAATTCGATATGATTATTACTCCAAAAATCATTTAAAGAGGTTTCAAAACTAGCAACCTTTGTTCCGTTCGGAAACAAAGATAGATTTATTGCTCTTTTAGTGTAACTGCAAGTAGTGCTGTTTGCCCGTAGCCTTATACTTTCCTGTAGATACTACCTTTATTTCAAATCTGTTTTCTAGATACACTTTGCCAATATATAAGTAAAATTTTTCTTTTGTATTTACTAAGATGTTAAAATAAAACCTTTTAAAGTTCTAAAGTAAACGCGACATATATATTCAATAGAATTTGTTTGTTTTTCCACATTTTTCAATTTTGTTACACCTGTCACAAAGAGAAGGAGACGGGGGGGGGGGGGGAGGGTGCCAGATCCAAACTTTGCCTCAGGTCTAGTTTTCTTTTCGCACGCCGTTCGAAGGAGGCTCTGTAATAACAATGTCTGTGCCATTTTCACTATTGTACCATTGAACAGAGTATGAAGTTATGCATTGAATTGAATAAATTTTTTTTGAGAATGTTTTTGTCTATGGCCAGCAGACTTCAATGAATTTTGAAATACTCCGAGAAAAAGGAGCGCTATGATAGCAATTATACTGTATCATTTTCACGATTTTGTTGTAGTTCTATTGTTCTTGGGCTCGTTCAAAGACGAGAACTCGTGTCCTGCTTAGTCGGCTATTTAAAAATAGCTCATTATAACATAATAAAAAAACCTATAGATTTTTATAATATTATGATCTACAATAACCTTTGATTTCCCTCTGATTAATTGACTGAAACAGAAATGTTTGATAAAAATCGAAGTTAGTGTAGTGTCAAAAAAAAATAAATAAATAAATAAATAAATAAATAAATAAATAAAAATAAAATAAAATAATAAAATAATGATAATAATATTGAAATATTAACACGTGTAATTATTTTCTGAAGTATTAAGATTTACGTATGGGATAGAAGAAAGTTTTCGGATCGGCTTATTCAAATAGTTTTTCATTTCAATTTTTCTCATTTTTACTTTCTTCTATCTTTACAAGAAGAAAGTATTGGATTCATGAAAATATTCGACTTCCGGTTTTCGACGGATTTATGCGTTTTAGAAGGTCCTGAACACGTTTTGACTATTTTTAGAAAATGTCTGTCTGCGAGTCTGTCAGTCTGTCTGTCTGTATGTGATAAAAAATTTGAGGGCGCTCTACCTCAAGAACTAATGCTCGAAATTTCATAAAATTTTATATTCAGTTAGATCTTAATGCTTATTTTAAAATTAATATTTTTATTGTAATTTATTCATAAAGAATTATTATATGTTTGTGAAAAACAACAGCAAACAATTATATAAAAAGAAATCTAATAAAAAATGTTTTAATAAAAAAAAGAAGAATGATTTATAATTAAATAGAGGGGAAGTGCTGTTGCCCCATCTGTTCTTTCCAAAAGGTGCTCTGATTTTTATTAATTTTATCTTGCACAGTGGTGTTCTATTTACACATTGGTTATCTAAACATTTCTATTAAAAAATAGCCATTATCTGGGTAATTGTCCAGGCGACCAGTATTTTTTAATTAAAATGTTGCATTATACCCTCCTTCCTGTATGAGATAAAATAAATAAAAATCAGAAAATCATGTAGAAATGAAACGTTGAGCAATTTGCATCTTCCTCATCTTTTTTTTTTATCTTATTTATTATAATTTTATTATTATATTCTTTTTTTAATGATTATGTTTGCTGTTGTTTTTACCAAACATAATTCCTAATGAATAAATCACAATCAAAATATTAATTTAAAAGTAAGCATTCAAAATGAATGCTAGAAAATTACTAATCTCTTTCAATGTTTTGCATAATTTTATGCCGGACAAGCAAAGGATGCACAATTCTATTCATTTTACCTAGTCCTATGAGCATCCTACTGCCATCCTAAAAACGTCGAAATATGACGTACGGAGGACGTGAGTAGGATGTCCGCCGGACGAGGCTATATACTGAATAAGACGCTTATCGTATGTCCGCAGGACGAGTTTGTGCCGTATGGGTTATATGACATATTTTTCTAGTCTGTTTTTTATCTGGTATCAATATGTTTTAACAAACTCATATAACGTTATGTATATTCACCTGTTTTTCGTCCATTATTTTCCAATAAGACGTAACATTTGCTTTACAAAATACGTCAAGCTATTTATTTTATTTTTAGTTTTCATATGAAAATTTTGCTGTAGGAAACTTATGACGTAATACTCAATTTTTCTTAAATTCGTCGAACCTTTTTTTTTCACTTGCAAATCTTACAACAGTAAAGTAATTGGTTTAGTAAGAATTTTATTGCTTTTTTTTTAAATTGTTGCCAGCAACTATAACGAAATTTTTTTATTTTTTCGGCCATTGTTCTGTAAGACATGATTTTGTCAAAGCCATGTTAAGGAGGTATAATTTTTGAACCCTTCCCATTTTCATCCAATTGAGCCAATTTTACCCATTTGCAATCCCCGCTGAGATAATAATCATGTAAATGTATATGGCGAGTTTGAACACGATTCGTGTATAAATGAGACTTTTATTGTGCGGTCAAAATTTAGCACATACGTATATATATCTGTAAACTTTTTGGATGGGGGTGGTTCGGGATTCCTGGGGGTCACATAGTGAAAAGTTATGAAGAAATATTTCAAAAATCGTACCGTGGTAACGACTGCAATAGGTAGTATTTCTTAGGAAATCTACCTAAAAGAGAGAGAGGGATAACATAATTTTATTGTGAACATAACTCCGGCTTATGCCTTTTATTGCTTAAAGCAGCATTGTTGCGTAAAATCTAATACCCAATTAAACAAATAGCATGTTTTTAACAGTTATTGGAGCCATTTTTAAAATTCTGTGAGTTTCGGCACAGATGTCATGTACGCACCACATAAGCGCGACTGTAACAAAATGATGGTTTTATGCCTCATTGGCGGTTGTTATTTATTTATTATAAAACTTTTTATTAATTTTTTTCTTTTCTTAAAGACTTTAAATATTTTGTTCTATGAGTATTAACAATTTTTTTTTATTTATTATTATTTCCTTTTTAAAATAATCGAAAATAATTAATATATATGCAACTGGTATTTAAAAACGATGTTTTCGCTGAATTGGCGTCAGAAAAAATTGCGCCAAAGAACTGCATGTATGACATCTGTGCTCGAATTTCTTCTGTAAGACATAAATTGGAAGAATCACATAAAAAAGAAAAGAAAGAAAGAAAAGAAAAAAGTTATTTTACGCTTTATCTTAAGAAGTTTTTGAGATGCTTCTTTCTTTAAACCTGGCGCGAAAGAGATAAACAGCCAAATATTGATCAATTTAAAACTTTCTTTCACACTGAATTAGTTTTTAATCATTACTAATATTATTTTTATGCTTAAATTAAATATTTTCATTTTATAATATTATTTCTTTTTAAACTGAATTTTGTTCTTTATCTATTTATTTATCTTAAATTAAATAAGTTATCTATTTTTTCGAGATGTTTATGTTATCTTTTATCAACGATAGTCATTTCGATTTTTTTATTAACGACAATTATCGCCAAAAAATTAGTTGTTGCAATCCTTTCGGCAAAAATATCAATAAAATAAAAAATTTATTGCCAAAAATCAATGTTATCGCTGTATTTTTGACTTATAGACCACCGCGGGAATATTCTATACCAAATGGTACAGTTTGCAAAAAAATTCATTGGGTATTTCTTATGAAATCTACCTAAAAAGAGAAAGAGAGAACATAGTTTTTTAAAACTTTGCTCCGGATTATGCCTTTATTGCCTAAAACCGCATTATTTGGCGACAAAAGTAAATTTTAACACCCTATTAAACAAGTACTCCACAATTAACAATTAGAGAGATTTTTAAAGTTAATTCTGCGAGTTTCTTCTGTAAGACATATAATGGAAGAATCACATAAAAAAAGAAGAAAAAGAAAGAAAGAAAAGAAAAAAGTTATTTACGTTTTATCTAATGAAGTTTTTGAGATGCTTTTTTCTTTAAACCTGGTGCGAAAGTGATAAACAGCCAAATATTGCGTCAATTCAAAACTTTCTTTCACACTGAATTAATTTTTAACTATTACGAATATTATATTTATATTTAAATGAAATATTTCCCTTTCATAATAATATTCCTCATTAAACTATTTTTTTCCTTATTTATTTCTCTATTTTATATCAAATAAGTTATGAGGTTTTTTTTCGATGTGTTTATATAATTTTGTATCAGAAACAGCCATTTTGATTCTTCTAGTAACGATAATTATCGCCAAAAAATTAGTTGTTGCAACTCTTTCGTCAAAAATATCAATAAAAATTTCGAGACAACAGCTCCGCCGCTATAAGTCTCAAAAATCCCCCCTCCAAATATCAATAAAACAAGAAATTTATTACCAAAAATCATAATTATCGCTGTATATTTGACTCATAAACCACCGTGGTAATATTCCCTATAGAATGATAGAGTTTGTAAAAAAATCCATCGGGTAGTGTTTGAAATCCTTCGAGCTGAATTTTAGAGGCTTACTGCTTTATAATAAAAATGATAAGCGTTTTTAAGTTTCACTAAATGTATTCGTATTATATATGGTGCGCATAAATACTATAAAGGTTATACAAAAGATCTCGTAAAGATTACTGAAATACTCGTAAAGATATGAGCGTAATTTATTTAAGGCTGATTTTTAAATAAGTTATGTATTTTCACGTTGAAATGCTTTCAGTTTACTAAGAGATGTTTGCAGAATATAGATAAAAATATATTCAGGGTTATGCAAAGAATTGGCTATATGGTCACCTAAGGATGATAATTACTCGAAATGTCATTTAAGTAATTTTAAGATTTTTTTGTTTGAATTTAATTTTGGCAGAATACTTATGTGTAATAAAGGTATTTGGTAAATTACAGGGATGAATAAAAGTGTTCAAGTATGTTTCCATCTATTAGTATAAATTGCTGAAAGAGAAATTTCTACCAATTAGGCTTTTTCTTGCTAAAGTAAATTTTCTCATTGTACATTATATATGTCAACCAACAGATCAAATACTTGGCTGTTAAAAAATATTGGAATAGATATTGGACTATGGACAATAATACATTATTTCCTAAAAAACTGAGTTTTGTGAAAGTTTTCCAGAAGTGTTGGAAAGTGTTTCATAATCTATGATTAACGCATAGTTGTTGTTACGACCCAAATTAGGAAAATAAAAATAATTATGTACAAAAATATGACTGAAACATTTCAAAGACCTCGTCTTACGGTAGTTATTGAATAAAGTAAAACTAATTTACATCAGAAAAATATACATCAATTCTAATATTTTTAGATGTATCACAGAGAACGTTTTGGATATGCAAAAAGTTGGATCCACACAATGAAAATTATGTCATGAATGATATACGTTGGATTATTTTTATTATTATTAACTTTTATAAGCAATAATTATACCAACATTGTACGAAAGTTAAGAATTATTCTGATTTCACAATAAAGTATTTCTAAAAGGCAAGACGGGCGCTGTATGTTTTCACACCCCATGCCTGAAAATAGTCATCTGATATTTCTCCTTATAAATATAAGAGGTCTGGTTTATCAGTATTTGCATACAACATTACCTTCCGTGCGCAGATTGTGAAAACAGCGAATGCAAAATCTTTTTTTAATCTTATAACAATGATTTTCGGTGTGTGTACACTCAAAAAATCTAAAGTTTCTGATCCATGTATACCCTAACTTTTAGGAAAATTTATAAAATAAGCATTTTTGTTTTCACAATAACGTATAATTTTATTATAATAAAAGTTGAATAGAAAAACCTTTATAATATGCATGGGTAAAATTAAAATTTATGAATAAGGAAACTAAAAGTGAGAGCATTTAATATATTTTTCATTCATTTTTAAAATTAACAAAAATTTAACATTTAAGTTATGATTTTTCATGATAAAGAATAATTATCATGAGCTGCAATAACAAATATAATTCTAAAGATTTTTTTCTTTTATGTCATTTAATATGTTGACCCTTATGCCTGTCCTGCCGGGTTAACGGACGGTTCATGTTCTTAGCTGTATCTTTATTGACAAGAAAAGTTTAGCGTTTGCAGAAGTAGATTTTTTATGCAACTGTTCAATCAAATTATGCAAGGATTATATCTTTTACGATGCTGTGTGTAAGGTGAAACGTAAACCAGAACTATTAATGAAGTCAACAGCTCTTGTTTTTTTTTTCGTCTTTTCTTGTTGTGCTTATGTTGATCGGGTCTATGAGTACAGTCTATTGCATTATTTTTTTCCTTGTTTGCCACAGAAGCTCAGATGATACATCTCTGACATACGCCCTGATCATATCTGCAATTTTAAAATTTTTAAATTACTTTCTTATGTTATAAATTTCAATATGACAAATGTAGATTATTTTGTCTCTTTTTGTAGGCCAAGCACCTAAAAAATTGCAAGTATTTTACATGGCAATATTCGTAAATGGTTATATACAGAAGGAAAGCAGTAATGAGTTATCACATACTCGGCAAATATGCACAGCTTTTCCAACTATTGATATACTCGTAGATGGCAGCAAAAGTGTTAATATGTACTACTGTAGCACATGGCTCGTTTTTGTTTGCTGCTTGGGTTTACAGATTTAAGTCTGTAATATTTTTTCTTCTTGAAGACCTTAATAAATGTATCCAGAAGGGACATGTAGCTCTAAAGACATGGTTTTCACGTCTGAGCAGTTTCTCTTTGATAATCAAAATAAAATATTGATGAAGTTTAAAAAGTTATCCAAGACATTATTCACCAATTTTTCAGAATAGAAAAAGCAATGGTACATATATAACTATAATAAGATTCAATCCCTTTTCTCTACGTTTCTAAAAAGGGTCCATTGTTCTTTGTGTGAATCCATAATTAAAAGCAGTTAAATAATTGTTGAAAATCAATCGTACGGCAAATGAGGAATTATGATATGAACTAATATATTTACATTTACATTTCGTAGATTCAGCATAAGAAAATGCAATATAAGTGATATTTGTCATTTTAATTATTCACCGACTTTATAAGCCATAGGTATGTGTACATCGTTGCAGTGAGATTTGAAAATAAACCTTTTTCCACAATGTGCACATATTTGGTAGCCAACCAAGTTCTTGTTGCATTTTCAAGAAAAAATTATCCGTTACTGAAGCAGAATCATAGCGCAATTGCAGAATAAAATTTGTCTATGTTTTTCTGTTTTTTTAATGGTATAATCAACGAGCGAGTATATCTGACAAAAGGAAAACATAAACTGATAACAAAGCTAAAATATTAAAGACGCTTACTCTTATACTAGATTATTATAAGCCAAGTTATGGCGATTTACATAACATATAAGGTACACGGTTATATTTCAAATATAGTAAAGATTCAGCGGTTTTTCACCATGTTTATCGTCAGAAGTGAAACTTCATTGGTACTTAATAAATAAGCGAAGTTTTTTTATTTCCGAAAACGAATCGTACATAAATGAATGTATACATCGTACATAAATGAATATATATATCGTACATAAATGATTATATATCAGACTTCTTTTGCAAATATTTTGCAGTTTTTAGTATGTATGAAGAAGCGCAACATAAACGAAGTTTGATGTTTTAATTAGTCACTGACTTTATAAACAATATGTATGTAAATGCTGAACCATCGGTAGTTAATAATATATTCTTTTTAAATATGAACATGATCATAATAGGCCGTCCTTGTATTTGTTGCTTCTTCATTGCAATAAAGAGGTTTGTCTGTTGATGAATGTGTATGGTGAGACAAATATAGAAATAAATTATATAGTGATTTTATTGTGGTTACATTTTAAAACTTAACTTGCAACATGTCAAATATCTGACTAAACGAAATGTATACTGGCAATAAAGCTAAAATATTGACAAAGACTAAGATTATAGGACATTATCAGCCAATTCATAACGAAATACAAAATAAATTGTGTGCGTATAATAATTGCATTACATGTTAAGTCACCGCAATTTTTAATTATTGTCGGAGCACAGTTCCAGATTCCCGAAAAATATTACACTTTTGTTACAATGATAGCGTCTAATCACTAACCAAATATCCATACGTAATGTCCTTTTTTATTAACCACTGAGCAACAAGTATGTGAAAATCGTTATTATGATAGTTAAGAATAGCATATACTCTTTAAAATGGTAAAGAATAGCATAGCGGTCCAAGTTCTGGAAACAAAAAAGTTAATATGAATTGATATAAGATAATATGTGCAAATAGGTACACACAATAAAAGCTAAAAAGAATTTATGTTAAAAGTATAACATTGAAATGTTAAAAGTATAACACTGAAATGTTAAAAAAGAAAAGTGCTGTAATAAATATAACAATAATTTTCAAAATGTTAAAATGAATCATGTGTCGCCGGGATGGGAGGCTCGGAGCAAAAAAAAAAAAAAAAAAAAAAAAAAAAAAAAGAAAAAAAAAAAAAAAAAAAAAAACTAGTTACTTATGGTCCAGGTCTTCTGGCAGCGCGGTGCTGTTGAGAGATCTAGTTTCCTCTCGAAATTGCACTTAGATGCTAAAGTGAAAGCTGGTCTCCCGAGGTAGACACCCAAGGTATGGGGTCCTTTTGGATCCTACAGCGTATCGCAAACTGTGTGAAAATTATTAGAAAACAACGAATTAGTATTTATCAATCCTCTCCGTTTTCGAGCTAGTTGGGTCTTCTTGTTCTCAGCTTCCCTGCAGACAAGAGCCTCAGTTTTGTACGTAATGTAAATATTTTTATTGCTTCCTTTGTTTTGTTTCAATGATTTATTTAGTAATTTTGTTATAATTATAGCATATGCACTTCTCTTAAAATTTTCCAACTCTGAAATTCAAAAATTATGTCTTGTAATTTTTCATTGTTTAACTAGAACTTTCAATGTGTGTCAATTCGTGTCAATGTATGTACTGATGACGTTTCTTATGAAATTCAGAGCCAAAACTATCAAATTGAATTTTTGTTTCTCTATGTTATTAAATGTTGAAGAATATTGTAAAAGATTATCACTGTTAATGTATCCAACCATATGCAGTGGAATTCAGTCTTGTCCCCGGGATTGCCCTTATACTCAAAAGCGAAAGCTGGGTTCTCGGGACTGTCATCCCTGTCACTTCATTGGTGAGAAAAGAATATTTACTGATGAAGTAGAATCGTAAGACTCGACAATTAAATTATGCAGTTATATGGATAATACAGAAATGAATATCACACATAAAAGTTTTTTTTTCTTTTATAAATTAGAAAATGTAATGTAAGTGGTTTTGTTATTTTAATTTATCAGTGACTTTATAAGCAATAGGTATGTAAATATTGTTCCAACAATAGTTAAGAATAATCCTCTTTTTAATATGAACATACTACCGATGGAGAGTCCAAATTCTTGTTGAATTTTCATTGCTAAGAAAAGTTTATTTATTGCTGAAGTTGAATCATGAGACAATTGTAGAATTAAATTAAGCAGCGATTTATTTGCGGTTACAATGCCATGCCCAACATGTAACATGACAAATATTTGACAAAATGTGGAAAATACTGGTAACAAAGCTACTATATTAAGAAAACTTAAACCCATCCACGACATCATCAGCCAGTTTATGGTAAAGTACACACAACATGATATATAAATAATTGCAAATAAAAGAATCATAGAAAATACCTCATTTGCCACGTCAACTAAGTTGCACAAGTCACAATAATCGTTAAAGATCTGTTGGTATGAAGGACGAACAATCGAAATTTGTTTTTCAAAATAATTAAGAGCTACTTTTAATTGCCAAGCTATTCCGGTAAATAAAATAAAGAAAACATTGAAAGGATATCTAGAAAAAATTAAAGGAATAATAAAATTTAGAGTTGATTCCATGCGACAAATTGTCTCTGGAAGAGATACATTATAATTTTTAACAATTGAACACAAATTGATTTCTTCCTTTCCAGTTATATCTTCGTTTAAATTCGGTGTTGCAACAATGCACCAAGCTGAAAGAAAAACTATCACACTTACCAGCACAAAAATTAATTTCCTTCTGAAAGTGAAGATGTATGGCATACATTTCATTATGTATTTATTTTTATTAGCATACATTATAAATATATGTATTTCTTTTCGTTTTCTATACAATAACCATTTAAAGAGAAATCCTGTTAAGAAACTGCCAAACAAAATGTTGTCTGTATTTATATTTGCAATAATTTTTATCCCTATAATAATAGCGGATAGAGTTAAAATTATATTTATAACTGACATAATTTTTCTGAGACAACGATAGTGGTAGGGATTTGGAAACATATCTATTCCGAAACACACAAGTGCGATAAAAGCTGGTTCAAAAAATTTATGCAGCGTCATATTTTCAGTTTTTTGTTGTTTATGACACATGAATGTTTGATAAAAATGCATTTTATTTTCGAGAGTTTTTTTCATTGATAATTTATATAATCTAGCAAAAAATAATTGCCAGTTCCAATTTACGATCAAAATGCAAATTCATATAAGAATTTCACAAAACTTTTTCTTTTAGTGCAATCTATATTATGATAGGAATTTTTCGCACAAATTCATACACACACACAAAAAAAAAATTATGATTACTGAAAAAGTATTTTAGTAAATAATACAGTTTCAACTAGCAATGCATTGCAAATACTTAATGACTATGGTGTTTTGTTCCAATAGTTAGTATTTAGATGCTTATAACTGATGAATTTTTTAGAAAAATTCGTATTCTTTTTAAGAATATTTTCTTTTCTTCATCAATTCCTATAATCTGGTAAAAAATATTTTTTAGTTCCAAATTACGATGAAAATGAAACTAATTATAAGAATTTCAGAAAATATTTCTAAAGTGCTATATATATTACGATCGAAATTTTTTTCACAATTTCACACACACAAACATAAAAAGAATAGTTTTATGATTACCGGAGGAATATTTTAGTGATTAGCACAGTTTAAACTTGTAATCCGATGTAAATATTGAATGGGTACGTTGTTTTGTTCCAATTTTTAAATTTAGTAATATACTTTTCCGTTTAGAAACGTAGTCAAACTTGTTTAGCAAGTCACTGTGATGTAAAAGATCTTCTTTACTTTTAAAAGAAAGCTTTTTTTCTTTTTATTCTTTAAATATCCGTAGTGTCTAAAATGATAGTTTGTAAGTTTGATTCAAGAAATAAGTAATATTGATGTTTCGTGACTTAGTAGCGTGTTTCACCTGTTGTTTTCGTAAAAGCCACCTGATAAACACCTTTATTTATAATTTTAATTTGTAGATTAATCAATTATATACACTTACCGAAATCAATATTTACTCATGTAAACTTTGTGCATCTTGTTGTCATAACAAGAACTTATGTCTGTAAACCAAAAGGTTGTTTCATCTATTTAGAAGTTTCGATTACAACAAATGTTTTAATATTTATGTTTGAGAAATGTAATCAATGAATGTTGATATAGATTGATCATTTTCCTAGAATATCAAATAGATTGTGGAAAAATAAACTGATAATAAAAAAATTATATCGCATGCTCAACTTGTTAACATATTTATTTGGCACACACGCACGTACTCATATAATGTATACAGGACGAGTCAAAAATGTCGAAACAATAGGCTATCTCCTTAAATATTGCCTCTATAGCCATACTTCCAATTGCAAAAAATTATAAAAAATTGTGCAACTTTTCATAAGATAAGTTAGAGCTCCATGGAGGGTCTATTTGAAAAAAAATATGAAAATTAAATTTTTATACAGCCCCCATAGGATAAAAATTCCACTTAGAAAAACTTTCCTTATCCAGTTCTGAGTAAGACACAAAAATTGCATCTTCATATTTTCAAAACTCGCAGAGTTATAGCCATTTAAATCATTCATATGGTTTTAAAGGATTAGACATAAATGGAAATGCACGCAATTCAAAAAACAATGTTAATTTAACAGTCCTAGGAAACATTTAAAAAATCCATCTTTTGAGTTAGAATTTTGTTTTCTTTTCTTTTTAGCTCACAGGCTATCATAGCCTGAGAGCTTATGTGCCCGTCCGTTCTGTATGTATGTGCGTAACAAGATAACTCATGATAAAAATATCCGATCCACATAGAATTTTGTATATAAGTATATCCCGTTAAGGCACTTCCCTGATTAGTTTTTGGAGTTCATCCGATATGAATAACAGGGGGGACAGGGGGTCGTGCCCCTCCCTTTAATTGATATAAATGGGTTTTTCATGCAGAATTATCAGTTTTAGATATAGGATCATTCTGGTTGGGCGCCTCCGTGATTGGTATTAGGTTTTAATTCAATAAGTATATACAGGTGGAACGGGGTTCTAATGCCCCTCCCTTTAAATTATATAAATGGGTTTTTTTATGCAGAATTATCAGATTTCGTTCAAATCTCTAAATAGTTTTGGAAGTTTAATGGTTAAGTATAAAATGAGGATAACTCCTCTTAAATTATATAAATGGGTTTTTATTAAGAATTTTCCGATTTGCTCTTAATTTTGGATATAGACTTTTTATATGATAAAGTATGTCCCTGATTAGTTTAGGGGGTTCAATAATTAAGCATAAAAGGGGAAAGGGAAGTTGTTTCCCCTCCTTTAATTTTTTTCGAACGGAATTAACCCTTGAAATTATAAGGCTGTAATGTACAATTAGTATGCGTAGCCTGTGAGCTCAATGCCATCAGTTTAACTGGGCAGTATTCTTTATATATATATATATTTTTTTTTGTGATCGTTAGCCATATAATTTGCTAAGAAAATCACATCCTTAAATTTCTCATAAAATTTATAAAAATTTCGTATGATTAGTACTGGTTTAAATGGGATAAATAAAAATCGTTATAACTCGAAATATTATTTATCGGATTTCAATTTTTTCCATTTAATTAAATATGAAAACTGATTTTAGTTTTGTTCCAAGGTTTTTACTTACCCATCATACGTAGTATAGGGTAAGTCTTGCAATCGTTTTGAAAATAAAAAAATTTTTTTTGACGGATTTACACGTTTCGGACACTGGAGATTCCGAAAAAGATATTTTTAGAAAATTTTTTTTGCCGTCCGTCCGTCTGTGTGTCTGTCTGTCTGTCTGTCTGTCTGTCTGTCTGTCTGTCTGTCTGTAACCGCTCTATCTCCCGAACAAATTCAGATAGAAACTTGAAATTTTGTATGTGCTTAGTATGTAAGAATAGGACGAAGCCTATTTAATATCAGTAACCTCGATTATCCGGAACTATTTTTTTCGGACTCTCGAAAATTTCGTTCTGATGAAAGGTATATAAAAATTTTCGAATTGTTATATTTTAAGGAGTGGACGTAAAAGGCAATAAAATAACACAAAATTTGCATAAAAAACGAAGTCAATCGGATTATTAGTTGTTGAGATATTTCTAATCCTAATTTCCCCATTCTTTGATTTTTCATGACCCTGTATTTCATTCAAACTTCAATTCAAAGATATATTTTAATTGGAAATAAGATACTTAATTTGATGCAAGAAACCGTTAGTGAATATGATTATTATTTTTGGAGTTATAAGGATGTTTCTTTTACGCAACTCAGTGCTATTTGAATAGTTTGGCGTTTCATACAATTTATCGAAATTGGTTCATCAGAAATTCATTAATAGAGCATGATTATGTGTTAAAAATACTTAAATATACGCTTATATTTTATTTTGGAATTGTAATGCATTTTATAAATTGTTTACATATGTTATTTTTTCATATGTTATGCTATGTATATCCATGATGGGTAAGTATTACGGTGGCCTCCAACGACTAGTTGTTTTTCAATTTCAATTTTATAAATATTAAAAATATCTATTGAAAACATAATATAACTTTAAAACTAATAAAAATATATTGAATAACAAGATGAATGTAGATTCTACCATTGCAGAATTCAGTTTCGCCTCCGATTAGAAAAAAAAATCGATAGAAGTTTTTAAGAAGGGCGACCCCGTTTAGATTGCAATGAACTAACTTCATTTTTCTTCTGATTATTAATATAATAGCAAACAGAACGGCGTGAAATAACCAATTGAATAGCAATTTCTCTCTGAGACATTGGAATTGCGGAATAATAAAGAGATACAATTTGACGTGCTACTTTTTCATTGACTAGATTCATCAAAAACGGGTTTTTTCTTTAGTTTAAACGCTTTTTTATAGACTCTGAGTAAAAGGAAATGCAATTTAACAATAAAACGAATGGAATCCCGTCGAATTCGACAAATGAAATGTTTAAAAGACCCGATCGATTTGGTTTTAAAAAAAGCAAAAGTAATTACATTATTGAATCAATATATAATAAATATATTTACAAAGTAAATGTCAAATTTGCCAGTTACAATTTTGCATTCAAAAATTCGCACATCTACAGTTAAAATTGTAATATGAGTGCCGGCGAAATCCAGAAATTTTATTTTATATGCACTCACAGAAAAATAGCTTTATTTAAAAAAAAAAAGAAAAAAAAGTAATATTGGGTACTACTAGGTTATCCCATCGACCAAAAAATTATCGCCAAACTATAAGATTAACAGCCAATAATGGATGATCGTGAATGTCACATTCAATGACTTTAAATACGATTCATGTGTTTAAAATGTCATTAAGTGATTTTTATTTCGACTTTTTATTAATATTTTTATTAATATTCTACTAATTATTTATTTTTTCGTTATTTAAAATAAAAATTATGTCAATATGTATAATTTGGCTATTAATGTGGCGATTTGTATAATTTGGCGAAATTGGTCGACGGGATAAGAGAGTAGTACCTAATATCGTTATGAGTAAAAATACGATGTTTTAAATAGTGACGTCATTTTCTCTTCAAATGTTCTTTAAAAGTTACTATTTATGAAAAAGGCATCCATAATAATATTGTAATTCCCTTTTATCTGGTTGCTGAATGACATAATTTTCCTCATTTGAAATTTCTCTTATTTTGATTTAGACATTAATTTTTATCATAAATTATTTTCTGTCATTTTATTTACATTTTATTAATATTATTTCTCAGTAAATATATATTTTTTAACTCAATTAGTGCATAATTATACGCAATCATTTTAGAAAATAAATTTTTATTATCGAGAGAAAAGCTAAACTGTGTTGCCACCATTTTGAAGAAATGTCATGAAAAAGCTTTTAAAATTAAAAATAAAATATAAAAATGGAAATAAATTAAAAAATAATTAAAATGGGCACAACTACAAATAAATAGCTTTCATTTAAAAGAATAATTATCAAAATCGGTTGACTAGAAAATTCAGGGCTGATGACACGACATTTTTAGCTTGTCTGAAAGAAATAGCATCGGATGCTAATAACATAACTTTTTATAAAAATTTTTTTTTCAAAAGTAAATATTTTTTCAAATTTGCCGAAACAAAACTAATGTAAAATAACAAAAAATGACAAGCTTTAATTTTGTACTTTTTTTCTTTTGACAATTTTTAGCTTCTAATAATTTAAATACGAGAAATAGTGAGTGAAAAAACTCATTATGCAGAAAAGCGAAGCGTACTGTTTAAATGGCCGTCAGAACAATGCTTTTTCTAAGATGAAGATTAAGTTTTCTTTATGAATTTAGCTCTCACAACTTCTGGCTTTTTATCGTTCTGGAGAGACCGTTAAAAAATCTGTATTCTGGGCCCAAGCCTGGCCGAGACCGATACGTTACTTTTTTCTGAGGATTCGCCTGGCCTAGGGCCAGGGGCGTACTGGCATGACAAAAAGGGCGGTGGCAACTTGTATTAACAGGGCGCCAACTTCTAATCAAAAGGGCGCCAATTACTATTTTAAAGTATTTTAAACATTTTTATTTATTTATTTATTTATTTATTTATTTATTTATTTATTTTTTCAAGGGTTGACATAACGGATACAGGCCTATCTTGAATGAAATAATTTGTTTTATTTAAATGATGTGTCCTTTATTTGTAGATTAAATGGATTGTAAATAAATCCAACTTAAATTACACTGGGACTTATGAAATTGTCAGAAATACGTGTTTCTGAAATGCCCTTTATCTTCTTTCCTTCTCTCATATTTAATTTGCGTCCCAAGAAGTTTGGCAATAAACTTCTTTTTAAGAGATATATTTAATTTTTATAATCAGCCAAATACAACTTCGTACTAATAGCCATAAGTATAGCATAACTCTGTCAGAAAAAAAAAAAAAAAAAAAAAATATTGCAATTTTTTTTTTGAAAAATATTTATATTAATAACAGAAAAGCGTTTATCTCTCTCAGTATATGTATGCGAGGGGAAGAAATGGCTAAGAAAATTTGCCGCATGAAAGATCTGAAAATTTGAATGAGGATAGTCCAATGCAGGTCTTAATGCAACTGAATCTGAATTTTGCTATTTTTTGGTGATTGGATCAGATATTGAATAAACTCCACAGTAAAAAAAAAAAAAAAAAAGTCGACCGAAAAAATGTTGCCCCACAGAGTACCAGAAACCACATTCCGAAACGTGAAGGTAAATAATATCCAATAGCGAAAATGTTTTTTGCAGCCTTAACAGCATATTAAAATTTTATAAAGCATATTAAAATTTTATACAAAAATTTATCAATCTCAATTTTTAAGAAAATTAAAAACTAGAATGTAATTTAAAGAAAAAGAAAGCGAGAGACAGAAAGACATGAAAACAGAGAAACGAAAAACAGTCTTAATGATACAGAAACAGGGCCATTTGCAAAGATAGAACACCTCTCATGACCGGAAAAAAAAAGAGTATGAAATCAAACCATCTTTTCAAGGGTTAAAGTAAACAATATGTACTTGTTTTCGGTGCTTTTTTTTTAATACATAAATATATGAATATACACAATTGTGTAATTGTGGGGGTGAAATTTTCCCAAAAATCAATTGTTTCAATTTAAAAAGTGATTTAACAATTACTCTATACTGAGAATAATAATACAATTAGATCCTTTTGTGTATCTCTAAATAAACAATAAAATTTTTTCAATTCGTATTCTATGTAGTGTACCACAGTAATATATATCTATTTAATTTTATTTGAAGCATTGGGACATATTAAAATACACTACAAACATTTTTTCCTCATATGACATAATTAAACGGATTAGTTTTGCGTATTTCTGTAAACGAACTATGAGTGCTAGACACTCCATTTTCATTAACAGGCTACTTCAGTCAGCTTGCTAATACTATTCCTAAGGAAGAAATTTATAAAGATCTCGGTTGCATTTCAACCGGTTCCAAAAATGGAAGTGTCCCTTAAGGAATTCCGTGTATTAATTCTTGAGATATGACTATTACAGAAATCGTGTAAATCCAGTAAAATGCACCATAGCAGCTCACTTATTGGATAATTTACACCAAAACCTAATTAGAAACAACGTCTAACTGAATTTTAAGTTTGGTAAAAATCCATGCATTAGTTTTTGAGATTGAGTTATTACAAAAATCGGGGGGGAAATCCGGCATAGCAGCGTTACTTGTTGAGAGATGTACACCAAAGCATATTCAGCAGCAATTCATATCATATGAAGGACTAACTGAATTGCACGTTTGATGAAAATCTGTGCATTAGCTCTTGCTATAGAGCTATAGCGGAAATTGTGAAAAATTCAGTATAGCAGCGCCACCTGTTGGACGATTTACATCGCCTTAATTTTCATCTGAAACCACCTGATTATAACCTTTTTATTAAATTCCGTGCATAAGTTCTTGATAAAGAGTGCACACGTTATTTTTGTCACATACATACATGCAGGCAGAGTCAGAGGGCTCACAGGCAGACATTTTGTAAAAATACGTTTTTCGATATCTAACCCTTAAAACGCCTAACTCCGTCGAAAACCGGAAGTTGGAAATTTTCCCAAATCCAATATTTTCTTGTAAAATAGAAACAAGTTGGAAATTGCACGTGAAGCGTAGCAAATTAGGTGCGTTCGGACGATAACGAAGTTTTAAAAATATTACGTTCATATATCAATCTCATAACATTGTAAATAGTGAACTACAATTAAAACGCTCATCAAACAATGTTCTCCCTATACCATTATGTAATGGAATACTTTTGTGTGGCCTTGTAAATCAATAACAAATGTTCTTTGCACCACAAATTATGTAAGATGTATATTATAATATGTACTTTATAGTTGCATATAAATTTTATTAAGTTCGCATGAGTGTAACACGATTAAAATGCATTTGAAACATTTTTCCCCATTGACCGTAATGTAATGGAATACTTTTGATTGTCCCTGTAATTGATCTATGCATCCGATTTTCATAAAATTTGTAATAACTCGAAAATATTATGCAATAATTATGTATTTTAAATTTCAAACGTATAGAATATATTTGAAACTTTTTCCCCATTGACCATAATGTAATTGAATACTTTTGATTGTCCCTGTAATTGATCTATGCACACGATAATCAAAAAATTTGAAATAACTCGACAGAATTATGTAATAATTGCGTATTTTAAATTTCAAACGATTAAAATGCATTTGAAACATTTTTTCCCATTGACTGTAATGTAATGGAATACTTTTGATTGTCCCTGTAATTGATCTATTCGTCCGAGTTTCATAAAATTTGAAATAACTCGAAAAAATTATGTAATAATTATGTATTTTAAATTTCAAACGTATAGAATATATTTGAAACTTTTTCCCCATTCACCATAATGTAATTGAATACTTTTGATTGCCCCTGTAATTGATCTATGCACACGATTATCAAAAAATTTGAAATAACACGACAGAATTATGTAATAATTGCGTATTTTAAATTTCAAACGATTAAAATGCATTTGAAACTTTTTTCCCCATTGACCGTAATGTAATGGAATACTTTTGATCGTCCCTGTAATTGATCTATCCATCCGATTCTCATAAAATTTGAAATGACTCGACAAAAATATCTAATATTTATGTATTTTAAATTTCAAACGATTCGGTTGGGTAGTTTTTGCGTTGTTATATGCGGACAGACGGACGGACGGACAGACGGACGGACGGACAGACGGACGGACAGACGGACGGACTGAACGACAACTATAGGTGCTACGTATTATATAATTACGAACGCACCTAAAAAGAAAAAAAATCATTTTAAACTATTTAAATGCAACCGAGATATCTTCATAAATTTCTTCCATAGGATTAGCATTGTTGAACTTATCTTTTCGCTTGGCTTGACTGAAGTAGTCTCTTAACACATTTAAGGCCGCCGCATTCATTTCAGTACAGTAGTTTTTTTAGACACCCTATAAAAACAATTCGAAATAAAATATTTCTAAAATTCTTTAATTTTCGATGAGGATATACTAGTATTTTTAAACTAATGAAAATGTGGGTGCTTATGATTTAGTGTCAGTTCTAAACTACTTACCAACAGATCATGGAAGTAAGTACATAATCGTTTTTTTAAATCTATTTAAAAACGTAATGTTCCTTTTTTTTTTTTTTAAGCAAAGTATGTTACAATTGATAATATGAGTTAAAATCTGTGCATAAAATATTGAGTACTAAGATTTATCACTTAATGTTATCTTGCTTAAAAAACTTACTGATTTATTTCGGATTTTTTTGTTCTTATATCATTGTTTGCCTTACCTTTAATACCATAATAAAAATATTGCATGATTGTTTTATTTCATTTCTCTTCGACATTAAATGGATTGCAGCGTTGAATTCAAGGGGTGGCCAGGGGGGAAGATTCCCCCCGGAGCAATGAGAAGTCCTCCCTGGAAAATTTGAGATTTTGCGTCTTCAATGGTCAAAAAGTGCAATTTCCCCCCCCCCCCCGGAACTCTATAATGTCTCCCCCGGGAGATACAGAATTCTCTCCGGGAGAAAAGTGTCTGAATTCAACACAGGGATTAAGAAACCTTCTATAGTAAACCATATATTTAAGCGACATGGGAATCGGAATTTATTTACATTTGATGGACAAACTAATCGAAATCATACACTTTTCAACTATACTGAAAAGTGTCAAAACGTTGAATTTGTAATTTTTTTTATGTTGGTGCAAATTTTATAAAGATTACACACACATTGAAAAAATATTACCAATATTTAGTAAAATATGTATCTTAACTTTGCGGAAGGGGAGAGAAATATTTTAGATACCTCGAAAATTTTATGTAAATTTCGTTTCATCCCATGGACACACACACAGCAAAATCCAAGAAGGGGAATAAATATGTGCTTGTAATACACTGCCAAAACTTTTCTTTGGCAAGAATAATGCATAAGACAATTTCGAATAATACCAACAGCAAAAAAATATAGAAATGTAAAAAATAAGATGCATAAGAAAAACAAAAATAGTTTATTATTCTTTTTTCTGTCCCAGTTTATTTACTTCTTCCAAACCACGATTTGAGATAATTTTGAATGCATAAATGTAAATAAAAATCAGAGCTGAAAATAATTTTTAAAGGGATTGCAGGAGGAAAAACAATTTATCCTTTTTTTTTAATGTTTATTTATTATAAATAATTTGAAAGGAACAATCTTTATTTTTTTCCAAAAATTCAGAGAGAGGTAATTGCTTTCTTCTGTCTCCCTTTACCCTATTGTGAACGCCCTTGTTTCATCCCTTTATACAAAAGAAACCAGAAGCATATTGATACTTAAAAGATATGTAACACTTATGAAAAATTTAAGACATAACAAAAACACACCATATAATTAACATCATGTTATTAGTAAAAACTTAATCTTTTAAAATTACTTACAATTCTCTTGAATTGAACGTATCATCTCCAAATGGAATCAATAATTTACTATCTGTGTGATTGTGTTTGGTAAAGATTTTAAAATATTCCAGGTCTTTCCAGGCTCCCTGTCTGTTTACATTTTGTTATTTTTGTATTCAGAAAACGAAGAATCAGAATTCAGAAAAGAAAACAAACAGAATTCAAAAAAGAGCTACTTCAGAATAAACTATACATGTCCGAATTTAAATAGTCTAATACTTGACGGGTTTTTTTTTCCCCTTTTGCCAAAAAGAGATATATCTTGGGCACTAATCAAGATATAATTGACAGCGTGAATGATGAAAGAAGATCTTAGGGGAAGGGGGGATAGGCTCAAAAACGATTCTTCTGCCAGCCAACAGGTGTGGGTCTCGATTGATGGTCCATAATGTGTTTAAACACGGACTTCTTTTAATCGCAAATGCTAAACTGCTGTTGTTAATTGTCGTTTGAGGAAAACCAACCATGTGGCATACAAAGATCTTTTTGAAAGGTCCGTTTAAAAGCTGATTGTGGGATAGTTTTCGTTTACAAAATTCCAAGTAAAAAAACTATAAGCATTTGAAGAAGTACCAGTTCTTCGGAAGTACCGTAGTATCTCATTACTGGGGATAAAACAGCAAGTAAACATAACTTTTTTTGTGCAATTCTTTTCAATTTGTTTGGGAAAAAAATAACTAAAATAGGTTTAAATTTTACCGCCTTACTTTCTAAAATTGAATTTATTTATATATTGTTCTTTTAAACATTTAATAAATAAGGAAAGCCTGCATCCCTTCGCGTAACTCTTGTAATTAAAAAGAAAGTGGATGGATTTCATGACCACCTTTTAATCTCGATTTAAAAATATAGACAATACATTTTTAAAAATGACAGCAGTAAGAAAACGATTTCATTTTAAGGGTATTCTTAACTACTCCGCTTAACAAGCGCAAAACGTTTTGACACATTTACAAATTCATATTTTAACAGAAAGATATAATTTTGGAAGGCCTGACTATAGAAGCGATTTCGAATTGAACTTTTTTTTCCATTTTATGATAATTAAATTACCTATCGAGTTATAAGCTATTTCGATGACGTGATCACCTGCTTTTCGACCGGTTTATCTGCTTTCGTCGGGAAATCTGCTCAAAAGTGTCAATTTTGAAGGCTTGTTATGAAAAATCTATTGTGTTTTTCAAAATACAGAAAATTGAGTGCAATTAGACAGTTTCTGTATAAGAACAACTGCTATTTTCATGCATTTCCGAACAAAAATAAATTAAAGCATGTGTCACAAGGTTGCCCTTTTTGATTTAAGAACACCGTTAATGCAGAATACATAAAATTAATATTTTTAAAGATATGTATAAGATTCAATAAACGACAGAAGCGTTAAATAACATTTAAATGTACGGTTAAATAGTATATATATAGTGTTGTTTTTTCGCCAAAATTTATAAATTTCGACATTGTATAAACAAGCCATAAGAAATTTTGACTCTAAAAAACATTCCATGAAAACATTGCACTTAAAACAAGTTGGAAATTGCACGTAAAGCGTAGCAAATGAGGTGCGTTCGTTGATAACGAAGTTTTAAAATATTCAGATCTTGCTGATATAGTAGAGCGTACTTTGGATACAGTATAGTGGTCGAAAGCTTTGTGTTCCTGTAAATATGCAGGGAGTAATTTTTATTATACTTCATTAACGTATATCTTATTAATAAAATGTGAAGTAGTTTAATATAATTAAAACACCCCCCAAACAATGTTTCCCCGTATAACATTATTTAGTGGAATACATTTATGTGGCCCTGTAATTTAATAATAAATATTCTTTGCATCACAGATTGTACAAAATATATTTTTAGTACACATTTCATAGATTCATGTCAATTCTGTTATATTCAAATGAGTGTAACACCATTAAAATGCATTTGAAACTTTTTTCCTCATTGACCGTAATGTAACGGAATACTTTTGATTGTCCCTGTAATTGATCAATGCATCCGATTTTCATAACATTTGAAATGACTCGACAAAATTATGTAATAAATATACGTTTTAAATTTCAAACGATTAAAATGCATTTGAAACTTTTTCCCCCATTGACCGTAATGTAACGGAATCCTTTTGATTGTCCCTGTAATTGATCTATCCATACGATTTTCATAAAATTTGAAATGACGCGACAAAATTATATAATAAATATACGTTTTAAATTTCAAACGATTAAAATGCATTTGAAACTTTTTTCCCCATTGACCATAATGTAACGGAATCCTTTTGATTGTCCCTGTAATTGATCTATCCATCCTATTTTCATAAAATTTGAAATGACTCGACAAAATTATGTAATAATTATGTATTTTAAATTTCAAACGATTCGGTTGGGTAATTTTTGCGTTGTTATATGCGGACAGACAGACGGACAGACAGACGGACAGACAGACAGACACACAGACGGACAGACAGACGGACAGACAGACGGACGGACTGAGCGACAACAATAGGTGCTACGTATTTACATAATTACGAACGCACCTAATAAAAAAAGAAATCTGTTAAATCCAGGGTTGACATTTTTTTTAATAAAAAAATTATATAGATATTTTATGTTGCTAATTTTGAATAGTAATATTTGGCTTACCGAATGACAGATTAAATAAGGCAAACATTACTATTCGGAAATGGTTGACACACAGACGGACGGACAGCAATTTTTTTTCTAAAAACATATTTTTCGGAATCTCCAGTATCTAAAATGTGTAAATCCGTCAAAAAAATTTTTTTTTTCAATTTTCAAAACGATTTTAAGATTTACCCGTCCTTATACTACCTATGATGGGTAAGTAAAAATAGCAAGGGCGCCATGCCAGCCAAAGCCGCATCTGTCAATGGGTCGAATAAAATGATTTTTAAGGCACTGAATCCTATTTTATCGTTTCCATTAGCTCAGTAAGTAAAAATTCCAAAGTACCGGGCAACCATACGAAGCGGACAATTCTTAAATGAAGAAAATATTCTACATATGTGAATAATTCTTAATATCAGTTTTTTAGAAGACTTCATTTGCAAGGGCGCCTAAAAGAAAAAAAATCTGTCTTAGTGCGCCATGACGGCCAAAGCCGCCTACATCAATAGGTAGAATAAGATGATTTTTAAGGCATTCAACCCTGTTTTATCGCTTCCATTAGCACAATAAGTAGAAATTCCGAAGTACCGGGCAACCATATGGAGCTAACAATTCAAATGCGTGAATAATTCTTAATATCAGTTTTTTAGAAGACATCGTTTGTAAGGGCGCTTAAAAGAAGAAAAAAAATCTGTCCTAGCCTAGGGCGCCAAGAAGGCCAAAGCCACCTACTGATATAGCTGAAAAAAAAATCTGTCCGAGGGCGCCAAGAAGGCCAAAGCCACCTACTGATAGAGCTAAAAAAAATTTGTCCGAGGGCGCCAAAAAGGCCAAAGCCAATGTAGCTGAAAAATATCTGTCCGAGAGCGCCAAGAAGGCCAAAGCTACCTACTCATATAGCTGAAAAAAAAACTGTCCGAGGGCGCCAAGAAGGCCAAAGCCAACTACTGATATAGCTGAAAAAAAATCTGTCCGAGGGCGCCAAGAAGGCCAAAGCCACCTACTGATATAGCTGAAAAAAATCTGTCCGAGGGCGCCAAGAAGGCCAAAGCCACCTAAGAAAATATAGCTGTAAAAAAAAAAATATGACCGAGGGCGCCATGTCGCCTCTTGTCAAAATGGATACAATAAAAATGAAAATTTGCTTTTCTTGAATTCGTATTTCACGTTTTTCATACTTAACTTAAGCAATATGTAGAAAAACCAGAATAGTGGGCAACAATTCGACTCGCAAGTACTTAAATACACAACACACGGTAAATATAACACATAAAGAATAATTATTAGTTTTCATTAGTTTTCTTAGAAAGCATTAATCGCTGAGATGTTTTGAAAATGTCACTTTTCTTTTTTTGCCGCTCAGAAAACCTTATTTCAAATGCGCTTACATAAAAAAAAACCTCGACTAGGGGCGCACCGGGCATTTGCCTCGCTGCCCGGTGGGCCAGTACGACCCTGCCTAGGGCTACTAGATTTACGAGCTGAAGCATCCGTCATTGATGTGCCTTTGGGTTTGCCATACTATGTACCCAGCGCCCATTCGCTTCTATGTAAAGCGAAAGCAACGGTGCTGCATTTTGACAGTTATTTTCGATTAAATGCACGTTATAATTAGTTACGAAATTTATGGTCGGAGGTTGCTCTGCTATGAATTGTTCAAACCATTTTAGAAAAGGACACAGTTCCAATTTCTTAAAGAAAGCACCAAGACGAACAAAGTGAATAACCAATTGTCGTCGAAATAAATGGCGCGGTTTAAAAAAGCGACAAATTTAAAAGTCGGTCAAAATTTGTAAAAATAAGTGATGATTACGATTCTTTTAAATTTAATTTTTTATATCTGTATTTATATAATTCTCGTATGATAGCGGTTCCCAACCAAAGGTACACATACCCTTGGGGATACGTTGCGGATTTGCTGAGGGCATGTCTTAAATAAGTAATGATTTAAATCACAAAAATGTTAGAAATGATAATGTAATTTTTATCGATTTATTATGTGGTTGAGAAAAGAATTACTAATAAGAAAAATTACACAATTATTATTATTATAGAAGATTAGATATTTTTATTATATAAATTAATTATTTTATTATATTAATGCATTATTATACTATACTATATTATATATACATATATATATATATTATAACATATAAATATAGTATATAGTATATAGTATATAGTATAGCAAAATATTAATACATAACTTTAAGATTAAAAAAAATAATAATATATAAATTGTTATATATAATTAAAAGTATAAATAATATTAAAATGTAAATTTAAAAAATAAAAATATAAATAAATATAAATAATGTAAATATAATTATTTATATTATACATATTACTCCGATATATATATATACATATTATGTTATTTTGCATAATAATATTGTATTAATATGCAATTGCTTTTAATTATTATTTTTATTATTATTGCTTTTAATGATTTATTATGAAATTGCTTTTATTTTACTACTACTACTACTACTACTACTACTACTACTAATAATAATAATAATAACAATAATAATAACAATAGCAATAATATTTATTATGAGTTAATAAAATATTATCATTTTTAAAATTAATTCTTGCCAATGAAATTAAGTTTTAATATTTAATTTTATTTATTTATGCAATTATGTTTATTAATTTACTATCAATTAATAAAATATTAAAAAATTTAACGAATTCTTGTTAGCAAAACTAATTTTTATTTAATTTTATTTATTTATACAATTATTTTTATTAATTTGCTATCGGTTAATAAAATATTATCATTTTTTAAATCAATTCTTGTAATTGAAACTATTTTTTAATTTTTAATATTTATTTTTATTTATTTTTACAATTATTTTTATTAATTTACAATCAATTAATAAAATATATAATAATTTTTTTTAATCAATTCTTCTTAAAAAAACTAAGTTTAATATTTAATTTCACCTAAATATTAGTAATTAAAATCAAATATCTATATTAATGCAATAATGACATTTTGTTTTTTGACATTCTCATTATTTATTCTATTAATATCTGAAGATGCTAATCTCACTGATTAGAACAGAAAAAATACATTCTTCATTGCTACTTTACTTTTAGCACATATTTATTAAGGTTAATATTTATCAGTTCCTGGTCATTTTTATCCCTTACCACTTTTTTTGCCGCGTCACGTTTTTTCAGCACTTATTTTTTCTGTCACTTTTTTTTTTCGTTTATCATTTAGATGATGCATTAGTTCAAGTAATATAAGATAAACAAATTTCTTGAGATCGCCAATAAGGCGCTAAAGTCGCCAAGAAGTAGGGATGTACCAAAAGTGTACCCAAGTATGGCGGTGATGCTCCGGCTCATAATTCTAGAGACCTGACCGAGCCTAACTTTTTTTCATACCGGAGGGGACTGTTTCCTTCTTACTGGGTCTGAACTGGACAAAATTTCAATCCCGCTTTCGAAGAATCAGTATTAAAATCACTGTCTGTGACTGACCTAATTTGTGCATAAAATAAGTAAAATTTGGTTCAATCAAAATTTTTACAAAAAACACATATATTTTGAAATTGCTTTTATTTTACTACTACTACTACTACTACTACTACTACTACTACTACTACTACTACTACTACTACTACTACTACTACTAATAATAATAATAATAATAACAATAGTAATAATAATAATAAACTTTAAAATTCGTTTTTTAAAATAATAGTATATTTAAAGGCTAAAATATTAAATACAACAAAACCAGTGAAAAAAATTGCCTATGACGGAATTCTGTCTTAAACGGAAAATGTGTTGATTGATGAAAAATAAATATAATAATACCCGAGAAAAAATAAACTCCATTTACACTTCCTGGGAAGGCATTTGTCTATAACGTAGTTTTTCTTTCCTATGTGATTCCGTCTTAAAAGGTTTTACTGTATAGCATTTTTCAAAGTCTCCAACGCATGGTATGTGGATTAACAATATTAAAATATAAGTGAAACATGTACATATACATAGATATTCATTGATAAAATAAATATATCACAGCATTTGGTGCTTTTTTAATAATAAAAAGTATAAATATAGAAGACGAAAAACTATAATAAGTATTTTTGGTCAGAACTCCTTCATACGAAACAATTTTTAACCACACCGAAGTAAAAAACTGTATAGAAATTCACGGTTCAATCAGGTTATGATTTTAACTCTTTTCCAAGCTGGTCCGGGTTATGATTTTAACATTTTTCCAGGTTGGGCGGAACTTTTTTTAACTGTGGGTCACTTTGGGACTGGACCTAGGTATTTCGATCCATGCAGACCTTCACTGAAGACTACCAATACATTTTGAAAATAAGTTTAGCTTTAAATCAATATCCTTCTTTTTTATGTCTAAATTAGACGCACTGTCTTAAATCGACATTTAATAACGGACAATTTGTTAACAATCCCTCACTTGCTTTCAAAATGAGTTAAAAACTCTTCCTTTACAGGCATGGTTAAGTGGCGTAAGCCATGAATTTTGGAAAATTTTGGATTTTAATATCTCTGTGAAATTTTTAGATACAGATATGAATTTGTTTTTGTTCAATTTAGAAATGAATAAGGAATAATTTCCTAATTGGGAAGTTTGCCCTACGGGTCCCGTATAAAAATTTAATTTTCGTATTTTTTTCAACTAGACCCCCCATGAAGTTGCAACTTATAAAAAATTTCACTTTTTTTATGAATTGTTCCAATTGGAAGTTTGGGTCTAGGGGCAATATTTAAAGAGATAACCTATTGTTTCGATATTTATGACTAATTTTCCGCGTTTCATTTAATTTATTCCCATAAAAATTCCCTTCAAATATGATTTTACAATTAGTTTCTTGTTTATTAAGTTATTCCCTATCTTAAATAACATGTCTTTCGTCACATTCGTTTAAATTTATTTTTATTTAAAATGTGTAATTTAATATTTATTGAATTGCAAAATCCACTATAAAGACATTTCCCATAATTTTTACTTGAATCCAAAGTCATCATTTCTCACTCTTTAAATGCCGCTTTGAATTCTGTTAAGGGAGACCCGTACCCCATTTTCGGCCAAAAATCTTCAAAAGTTCAAAAAAAATTTTATCTCAGAAAACGATAAAATACATATTTGCGAATATCCATGCAAAATTTCAGAGCTCGGGGACACTTGGAACAGGTAGAATATGAGCTTTTTTAATTGAACTCACTATAGAGTTTAAAGGACTAGCATCCATTTAAAACGTGTTTTCCTGAAAATGACTTTTTTCATATTTTGCCTAAGTTTAAAGTACTAAGGCTCAGTGGTAAAATGATTTAGAAACAAAGTGTTTATGTTTTTAGAATCTTAAAAAAAATTGCAACAAAAGTAAGGAGAGATATTTTTTTAAACTATTTCTGAAAATTTTACATAAATTGATAAACATGAAAATTATAACGAATTTAAGGAAATTTACCATGCGTAATTTTATTTTTATTTTATTTAGCCGATTAAAGCAGAAAATTAAAAATATCTCTCCTTAGTTCTTTTCTATATACTATAACACTATTTAAGAAATTTTAGTAATACCAAAATATTGAAAATTGAATGGGGAGTAGTAATTTTAAAAAGTATATTTTTCGTCAAAAAAAATCATAAAAATCCCCATAAAAAATATACTTTTTAATAAAAAGTGAATTTTTTTGCTAATTATTCCTTACAAAAAGATTCTTAAGTAGTTCACCAAAATTCATTACTTTAAAATCAATAATAAAAATTTTGGGTTTTTTCTTATGGGTCTCCCTTAAAATTATATGTTTGCAGCATTTTTTTTATTTTTTATTGTAAAAATCCTTTAATACTCTTTTCCCGGGGAAGCTGAATCAATTCTCTTTCTTTACGCTTTTAAAATATCATTCTGTCTAGTTACTGGTCATTTTCCATATTCGTAGGTCGCAAATAACCTTACGCATGCTGATATATACTATATGGCCAGTAATAATCGGACCCTCTTAATTTTAGACATTTTGTCTAATATTTAAAAATATACTTGTTGGATTCTTCTGGAAATTCGAGATCTTGTAGATTAGGTTTGACTTAAGATTTATCAATGTACATTTAAGAAGGATGACGATTAGAGGTTAAAAAAAAAAAAGACAAATAGTAATGTTTGGGATTACCTTGTACATTAAAATTTATAAAATGATCTATTATTATAGACAACAAATATTTGAATACCGTATAATATGTCCACTGATTTTCATAAGAACAGCACGTATATTCATAGAAATAGAGTGATATTTTTTTAAATGTTAAAAAAATTCCTGCATGTTTTTGTGATTTTAGAAAAATTGGTGAACTGTAGTAGAAACAATATAGGGCAGTTGGAATATAAATATATAAAATATTTTATGAAATATGAGTAGTTGTACGAAATATTAGTTGTATGAAATAACTTTTCTCTGCGCGTGCGTGAAAGACAAAAGAGATCGTTTTACATAAATTAAAATTCAAGCGTATTGATCAACTCATGAAAAGATTTAGTCAAATATCATGAAAATTCAGAAAGATATTGTCGATAGTGTAAGCTGGTATTTAATTGCTCTCTAAAAGCAATTGAATGATAAGACCGTAAATTTTTATTAACTGATTTTTTAAAAAAGTTAGTATTTAATGACTACAATGAGTAAATTTGGAATAAATGCTTTAAATTTAATATTTTTCTTCTTTATCACGCAATAGGTTAGTTTTGGTCGTTACCCTAAAAGAAATAAAGCATCACAAAAAAAGTATTAAATTGTAAAAAATCTCTTATTGGTCAGCTTTTAAAAGGGAACAAGAACCAGCTCACTTCAACGCCGATATCTTTCTGATATATACAATATTTGACTGAATTTTTTTTTTAAGAGATAGAGTTGGCCACAAGATTATTTTTAAAAAAATCTTTATTATAGTTCGCACATGTGCAAATAAAAATTATTTCGCAGAATCTCTATTATTTCGCAAAATATTTAATATTTTTATATTCTAATTGCACTACATTGTTCACTGTTAAAATTGAAGGTGACAAACCGGTGCCATTTGGGACCCGGAGGTGAAAAGGCCCTAAGGTCCATTGGAACCCGGGGCATTTGGAACCCTAGGGTGCCATAAGGGTTTGGATGTGGTTGCAGTGCCGACAGGTCTCTTACTGGGTGATTGGAGCTAAATAAGGTGCCATACACTTCGTATTGGCACCAATGTGGCACATCATCGGGTGACTGGAACCATGCGCATGCGCTGTGACGTGTGTCTTTCTGTTTTCTGTGACGGCAAGTAAAATCTATGGCTATGAGTGAATGAAGGTGAGCTCGATGGCCGAGCGGTTAGGACGCTGAGCTTGTAATCAGACGTTGTGAGTTCGAATCCTTCGACGGCCAAAAGTCGGTTTGTATATTTTTTTAATTTTTTATTATTGGACACTCTGGATTAAGGGTGCCATCTTTTCACCCTAATTAAAGGTGTCATTCTGGCTCCTTTAGGGGTGTCATCAGTGAGACAAGCCTTTCACCCCGAAAAGGTGCAATGTGTCACCATTAGTTTTAACAGTGTTCCTATCACACTTTTCTGAAACTAATGCTAAAGGCTAAAGACTTTGCATGATTTAACCCTTCACTGCACCGGCTGCTACATCTGGCACGCACTTAAGGGAGACCCGAACTCCATTTTCGGCCAAAAATCATCAAAATTTAATTTTTTTTTCCGTCAGAAAACGATAAAATACATATTTGCAAATATCCATGCAAAATTTCAGAGCTCGGGGACACTTGGAACTGGTAGTAAATGAGCTTTTTAAATTGTACTCACTATAGAGTTTTAAGGACTAGCGGCCATTTTAAAACGTGTGTTCCTGAAAATGACTTTTTTCATATTTTGCCTAAGTTTAAAGTACTAAGGCTCAGTGGTAAAATGATTTAGAAACAAAGTGTTTATGTTTTTAGAATCTTAAAAAAAATTGCAAAAAAAAGTAAGGAGAGATATTTTTTAAAACTATTTCTGAAAATTTTACATAAATTGATAAACATGAAAATTATAACGAATTTAAGGAAATTTACCATGCGTAATTTTATTTTCATTTTATTTAGCCGATTAAAATAGAAAATTAAAAATATCTCTCCTTAGTTCTTTTCTATATACTATAACACTATTTAAGAAATTTTAGTAATACCAAAATAGTGAAAATTCAATGGGGAGTAGTAATTTTAAAAAGTGTATTTTTCGACCCAAAAAAAAAAAAAAAAATCATAAAAATCCCTATAAAAAATATTTGAAAGTGAATTTGTTTGCTAATTATTCCTTACAAGAATATTCTTAAATAGTACACCAAAATTCATTACTTTAAAATCAATAATAAAAAATTTGGGTTTTTTCTTACGGGTCTCCCTTATATACACTATAATTTCCAGTATGTACCATAACGTTTGCCAATATGATCACAGATCAAGAATAGTCCAAAGACTGGAATAAAACTTATTTTGTTCATGTCAGGTGGTTTGCATTTGATAAAAAATTAGAATTTGTTCTTTAGAAACAACAACAACAAAAAAATTCGATCAAGCTATTGAGACAAATTTTACTTTTATTACATTTACTGAATGCTTAAAAGAATTAATATGATGAAAATTGCAGAGTGTTAAACAGATAAAATTAACTATTTTAAGTCCATTTAATTGAAAATATAGCAATATCTATATTATAAAGGCCAAACGTATCTGTGCGTAACGCATACGTCATTTTTCGAATGGCAATACTTTCAAATTTTAAATGAAATCTCAGCATTATAATTTTTTCTACTGCAAATTTTTATATTTATAACTATCGCACATTTTTAAATTTTACACCATCGTGTGGGAAAAAAATGTACTTTTAAGTGCAATTTGTTTGAAAACTGTATCTTAATTTGTTTTTGAAATATTAATTTTTTTGCTGTTTTTAATACCGCTTTTCTAATCGAGCCAACAAGAGTATACCATATATATAAAATGTATGACGGAATAAAATTTCGCCCTGCTTTTAACATAAAATGAATAATGCCTACTTAATAGGCGATTAAATAAACAATTATAGATGTTAAAGTTTTATTTTATTTAAAAATCTTAGTACTTTCGAACCTTTTCCAAACAGGTTCTTCCTCAGAGAATATTTTCATTAATAAATACAAATATGAGATTTTGTTTTGAAAAATGAACGAGACTCGTGGCATGAAAATTGAGTTAGCAATATTTTTTACGTGAACGGTAAAATTATTTGATTGTTGTACCATGATTTTTTTTTAATACGTCATTTTCACAATTTGTTAGGATTTTATTTTTAGGATGCTAAACCATAAATTGGGTATATTATAAGATAGGGTATCATTGCATATTTTATTGCTCTTGCATAAGATTTCTATTCATTCTCTTATAATGGATAAGTAATAATTGGATGCTGGGAATATGATTTTTGTATTATGAAAATCTATTGTGATATTCTATTTGAGATATAAAAGTCAAAGAGCAGTAGATTGGCGAAAAATTTTTTTATATCTGCTTTATGTTCTTTTATTCTTTTTTTTGAGTTTTCCATTGGTTTTCCCGATATATTCCATTACTTTATTGCAATCAGTTTGAAAAGGGATGGTATATACACCGGCTAATTCACTTTCTGGTACTGGATCGATTTTTGTACAAATTACTTCTTTTAATTTCTTTGGTGGACAGGCTATTAAATTTACATTGTGTTTCAGAAGAGCATATCTTAATTTCTCGAATAGACCAGGGAAATATTGAAACTTTTTGTATATCATTTCTTTATGGTTTACTTTTTTGATATTTCCATGAAAATTAAATTCATGAATGAGTTTATTAATGAGAATAGTTGAAAATCCGTTTTCTTCAGCAATATTTCCGATGGTATTAAGCTTTTTTTCTAAATATTTATCTGAGCATACCTTAAAATCACGTCTAATGTAAAATTTGTAGGCTGCAATTTTATATATAAAAAATGGTGATGAGCTATTATATGGGATTGTATTAGTTGATTTGATTGGTTTCCTATAAAAATCTCTGTCAAGGCTGAAGTTTTCTTTGTTTTTAACGAAATTAACATCAAGAAAAGCTAAGCTTCCACCTGTCTCAATCTCAAGAGTAAATTTTATATTATTATCAAGCTCATTTATCTTATTAAGGAAGAGGTGTAAATCGTGTAAACTATTTTCCCAAATAATAAAAATATCGTCTACGAATCTATACCATACTGTAGGTTTCATATCGAAATCAGCTAATATTCTTTCTTCTAATGGTCGTAATTTAATTTCGGGAAATAGTCCAGATATAGGCGAACCCATTGGAGCTCCTTCTAACTGCTTGTAATATTTTCCGTTAAAAACAAAAACATTATTAAAAGAAAGGAAAACCAACAGAAAACTCAAAAAAGACTAAAAGAACATAAAGCAGATATAAAAATTTTTTTTGTCGCCAATCTACTGCTCTTTCACGTTTATATCTCAAACAGAATATTACAATAGATTTTGATAATACAAAAATCATATTTCCAACATCCAATTATTACTTATCCATTATAAGAGAATCAATAGAAATCTTATGCAAGAGCAATAAAGTATGCAATGATACCCTATCTTATAATATACCCAATTTATGGTTTAGCATCCTAAAAATAAAATCCTAAAAAATTGTGAAAATGACGTATTAAAAAAAATCATGGTACAACAATCTAATAATTTTACCGTTCACGTAAAGATATTGCTAATTTAATTTTCATGCCACGAGTCTCGTTCATTTTTTAAAACAAAATCTCATATTTGTATTTATTAATGAAAATATTCTCTGAGGGAGAACCTGTTTGGAAAAGGTTCGAAAGTACTAAGATTTTAAATAAAATAAAACTTTAACATCTATAATTGTTTATTTAATCGTCTATTAAGTAAGCATTATTCATTTTAAGAGTATACCATTTCTATTAAAAGCCATAGAGTAAAAAGCGAAGGAAAAAAGGGAAAAGAAATGAAATTTAAATACGTGCTGTGAATTTCAAGAATATCGTCTGTTATAAAACCCGGTGAATTTTCATTTCATTTACAAAATATTATTTATATATAAAAGAATATCAATAGTTTAATATCTGTTTCGGCAAATAGCATCGACACTTAGAGTTTTGAATCAAAATGATCAAATTAAGATACCAATTTCTTGAAAAGATCAATACGAATACGAAATGTGTATTTGTAAATTTTGATAGGGGAAAATGATGTCGGGTTTAGATTTCACAGGGAAATAAATTCTATGATTGAGTCAAAGTTGAATAAATTTTGCTTTTTTTCATTTTGGAATGCTGGCCTTAATTGATAACTTTAACCTAATAACAAATCTTTATTAATATTTCTTACTGCTTACATATACAATTAAAGTTTAATTTTAACAACTTCTACAACAGAGTTTTATGGAGATGGTATTTTGTTAACTTTAGGTTAAATACGATTTGTTTCAAAATTAGACATACCAATATAAGGTGCATTTTTTACTACAACTAATTTTGTAGGTTTATTATAAATCAATAAAACGGTTTCCTCTTAAACATTTTCTTTCGTCAAAATTTGACGGGTTCTACCTAATAATATTTAAAAACCCTAATTGTATATATTCGCCATAAAATATCAAATTTTAGCTGAAAAATTGAAAATTAATTTTTTAACTACTTTTCTCACTATTAGACCAATATATAGGTTAATTTTTTTTCAAAAAATCGAAATGCAGTGAAGGGTTAAGCTAAAAACATGCATAAATTTTTTGAACCTTTTTTTCCCAATCGTTATAATTTCTTATAACGATAATGAATGGATAGTGAATTTCGTCTCCTGTCAATACAAGTACTAATAGGAATACTGGCGAGATGTAATTATACAGTCATACAGTGCTCAGCAAAAGTTTAGACAATGATCGATTACGCTTCTGTATTCAGAAGTATGTAACGAATTTTTGTAATTCATCTGTCATACATTAGTTGTTAATTATTCTTTATTCACAAACAATACATTTTAAATTTTACCTTTTACGAAATAATGACAAAAAATGAAATTAACATTGTGGCAAAAGTATAGACAATCTGTATATTTAAAGAAAAATAACTACTAATTAAAATCGAGTGGCACGCACATTGTCTGCAGTTAGTGCAAGAATGTGATTTTCCATCGAAGAAACTAAATGCTGCGTCACTTGGGGGTCTGTTTTGTACCAAACCCTTTAAACAGCAGATCAAAGCTCATTAAGAGAAAAGTTTCGCAAAAATCTGCATAAACCTTACGCGATATGATGTCACAAAGGTTTTCGATTGGGTCCAAATCAGGGTTACATGACGGCCAGTTGAGATCAGTAGTATTTTCAGAGTTAAACGAAGTTTTTGTTTAGAATGCAATATAAATCGATGCATTATTTTGCTAGAATCCATACTTTGGACCAGCTAAAAGTTCCCCAAATGACTAAAAATTGTTCTCCAACGTATGTATGTAGTCTTGTGTTGCTTGGCAACCATTGAATATATCTAGAGATACTCGAGCATTAAAGCAAAGTGAGGACCAAATCATTAAAAAGTCAGCTCCTTATTGTCGATTTAAGAAAGTCCCAGGCTCTTTATGCAAGTCGTGCCAATAGTATGCCCACCCGTTTGGGCCATCCAAATTCCACCTTTTTTTTGTTACTGAATACCATAGTGTAACATTTGAGTCCATATGACGCATGTTTGCAAGTCCATTGCATTCTCGCCAATTTGTAGTGAGATTTCAAAGCTGGTTGTTTTATAATTTTCATGTAAATTGATTTTCCTCTTTCTTTAATTCATCTACGAATCATATCCGTCAACACAGAAAGTACTGACTTACTTTTAATGTGAATAGTAATCATAATTTTTGTAAATGCCAGTTTATGGATCCTTTTGCCATCTCATTTTCTGATCACGCAAGGACTTCCAGATTTATGTTTTGTTTTGAAGGAGTCACCCTTAGACTATACTTCATAGACAGACATATTTGGCAGCTGAAATTTTAGAAACAGTCTTCCCTTTCTATTTCAGCTTCTCTACTTCAATTACCTCATCTAACTGAACATTTCTAGCTCGCGGAATCTTCACTAACTGATGCTATATTGAGGTATACTTAAATACTTCAGACATGTGACATCATAACTATGAAATATGCAGTTTACTGTGAACAGTTGGCAAAAAATCAAAAAACTGTCTAAACTTTTGCAATATGCAAATTTTTCCCTTTTCAGTTAAATTAAATATTATCTTATATTATAATCATTATTTTCATCCTAAAATCTTTAAAATATATTTAAAAATAAGTATAGCCATTTGTAAAACTCAAGAGTTCGTATTTTAGGTAGATTTCGTATGAAATACTACCTATTGCGATCGCTCACATGTTGGAATTTCTGAAATTTTTTTTCAGATCTACACCGATCACGACCCCTAGACCCCAAAACTACCATTAGTAAAAAAGTTTATATATATATATATCTGTCTATCTATCTATCTATCTATCTATCTATCGGTGTATATCACTTTCTTCTGAACACGATAACTTCCATAATTATGCTCAGATCTTCTTCAAACTTTTACATAAAATCAAGGGGCATAAAATCTCGGTTAAGTTCGTTAATGGGCAAAATCGGACCAAGTGGGTGGAAGTTAGGAGGGTTTTTGTGAAAACAGAAAAAACGCGATAACTTCTAAATTAAAATAGATATCGAATCAGTTTAAACTTTATATTACTTCTAAAGAATGGGCCAAACGTTTATGCATGACAGATATTTGATAAAGTTAAAAATGGTCTCAAGAGGCGAAAAAAACAGGGGTTTTGAGAGAAAAAAAAATCATAACTTCGTCAATTTATTAGATATCAAATCCAACTAAATTTTTTATAAATGTTCTTAAAATTATGTAAAACTTTTGAATTTACAAGTTTTTGATAGGAACAACTTTTACCGATGAAAAAAATTAAAAACGAAAAGAAAAAGGGGGGTGGAAAATGAAAAAAAACTATAACTTACTTAATTCTTAAGCAATCAAATCTAATTAAATTTATTTTACATCTTCTCAATAATATCTATGACTTTTATATCAACAAGTTTTTCATAGGACCAATTCTTATAGCAAAAATAAATTAAACAAAAATAGGAGTTGGAGAAAAAAACTCAAATCCAAACTGCTTATATTCTGAATCATTTTAAAATTCACGTTTGATTTTAAACGCATCAAAATGGCAGATCCTCCTATTTAGGAACTGTATAACGTGGCGTATTAGCCAGTTTTTTGATAAAATCAGAATATTTTTCAAAAAAGGCTGCCAAAAACGGTATTTTGAACAGAATTTCCGAAGATGATGGTGATTGAAAAAATTGAGGAAGTATAACAAATTGCATTTTTTCTGACTCATTTTTAAATCCATTTTTGTTCTCAAAAGCATCTTATTTACAGGTCCTCTTACATAGAAACTATATAATGTGATGGATTTACCAGTTCTTTGATAAAGGCAGAATATATTTCAAAAAAGGCTGCCAAAATGGGCACTTCGCACAAGATTTCCCAAAGCTATCATGATTAAAGAATTGAGAATGTATTCAAATAACAAATTGGTTATTTTAAGACTCATTTTTAAATTCAATTTTGCTCTCAAATGCATCCAATTGACAGTTTTTTATTATTTAGGAACTATATAATGTGAGAATTTGTCGATTTTTTGATAAAGGGTAAATGTATTTTTAAAAAAAGCTGTCAAAGTAGGCATTTCGCACAAAATTTCCCAAAGCGATCATGATTTAAGAATTGAGGATGTATTAAAATAACAAATTGGTTATTTTATAACTGATTTTTAAATTCAACTTTGCTTTCAAATGCATTCCATTGACAGTTATTTGTTATTTAGGAACTGTGTAATATGCCGCATTGGTTAGTTTTTTGATAAAGGTTAAATATATATATTTTTAAAGCTGTCAAATTGAGCACTTCGGACAAAATTTCCCAAAGCGATCATGATTTAAGAATTGAGGATGTATTCAAATAACAAATTGGTTATTTTATGACTCATTTTTAAATTTGATTTTGCTCTCAAAAGCATTCAATTGACAGTTTTTTGTTATTTAGGAACTATATAATTTACGTATTGGTCGATTTTTTAATAATAAAGTCAGAATATATTTCAAAATATGTTGTCAAAATGGGCATTTGAGCTGAATTTCGCTTAAGATGAATTTGATAAAAACCATTTCTTACATAAAAATAAATTAAAATTTTTTCAAAAGCGGCCAAAGAAAATTGTTAAACTGGATTTATCTCTAATCATATTTTATTTTTTGTTGCTGAAATGAGCACCCTTCGAAATCTACCTCCGCCTATAGGCCAAGCCGACAGGGATTTTTTTTTGTTTAAAGGTTAAATAACACCAGTGTCTAAACTTTTGCTGAGCACTGTATAATCCATCTTTATAGCAAAGAGGGCAATGGTCAACGCTGGATTTCAGAATCGAGGAAAATGAATGATTATGAAGGAATTCGGATTGAATATGAAAAAAAAAACTTTATTTAAATACATAATTGATACATGGTGTCCAGTAAATGACTGACCCATTTTGAATTAAAAAAAAACGGTTTGAGATAAAAATGCTCGGCTAGCTGTATTATTATAAGAATACTAGTAAATTTTGAAACATGCACTTTCTTAATGTAATATAATAATATTTAAATTAATATATCAGTCTCAGGATTGAGGAGGTTAATTATAATAGACATTGTTCAATAATAAATATTATTTTAAATCTCTTTCCAACCAACATACCCTATTTCTGAAGATGAGTCGAGAGTCGATTCAACATATAGATTCAGATTCGACAACATATAGATTCAGATTCAGCCGAAGATCTTATACCTATTAAAAATAGAGTCATGTCTGTATTTAAACAGCCTGTTACCACCAGTTCCATATTTCGGCCGAAATTCGAACTATATTATCAAAGTGCATGCTTAAAAATTTATTGAATTTAAAATAACAATGCAGCAAACCGCGCATTTTTATCTCAAACCGTTTTTTTTTTGTTATTTAGATTCAAAATGGATCAGTTATTCACTGGACACCCTGTATTTTTCATATAAGAATGCTTTTGACCAGCGGGTAATTGTGATCACCGTCATAATGGAGAAAATCGTGTATTGTAAAATTTCATTTCATGCTTATATTTTAACCCCATAATATGTTTTTAATTTTAGATATTCTTTATCACTGGTCCGAAGCAATTTTGAGATTCAAATAGCAATTTGAACTAAGTCTACCAAAATTTTTGGATAAACGGATTTGTCACTATGGTATTCCAATGGTATTAATTATCCCCAAATGAATGTGTGTAGGCAAGTATAAGGAAGAAACATAGCTGTCATAATTCCCCCCCCCCCCCCCAGTGCTCTTAAAAGTTACCCAATTTTTGTGATTGTGGGTTTTTGATGGGGTAGTTATAAAAACCCTTTTAACTTAATGAAAAGGGGAGGGGGGGATATGAGAATTAAAACTTTTAAGAGGTATTTATAAAAGATCAAAGCTACTTCATATGTACTATATCCACAGTACATTACCAAAAAGAAATAAAGTAAACATTTCCTGAGAATTCTTGGATGAGAATCTAAAAATAAATGAAAAAATTTAAATTAGAAAAAAGATTTTCATCTGTGCTATTTATACAGAGTAATTTATTCTGTAACCTGTACTTGAATAACTTGTTAATTATTTTAAAAATATATGTTAAATTAAAAACAATAAAGGTAAATCTTTATAAATGAGGACCTATATTTGTATAAGCCTTCAAATTTGTATGTAGAATCAAATGGAAAATATTGTAGTTAAAACTGTCACTTTCCATTTATATTAAATTTATTTCGTTAAATAAATAAACTGACTGAATAAGTTCCACACTTTTGCATATAAAAGGGAATCTTCGTCGGAGCAAAGTTCATTGCAAACTTAAAATTATCTTTTGAATTTTACGCAAACTTCATCTAAAACTTTTCCAAAGGTACTCATTTATTTGTGCGTTACATAGGTAATTGCAGCTATTCATTTCTTCAGTCGAAAACTAGAGTTTATTTCGGAAACGGAAATGAATGCGCTCATTATCATGTAGTATCATTAAACACGCTGTTATATGCATTTTGTCTCTGAGTACAAAATAAAACGTAATTTTCAACATCATTAAAATGATATTTATCGCCGAAATATTTATAGAATTATTAGTGGGAAACAAAAGTTACTTATTAATCGAAGCACGGTTTTTTTTAAAAAAAAGTATGAAATAGAAATAATAAACGCTATAGACTTAAAAAAACAGGGTATTTTATGGAAAGATCTCTAACTTCAAAATTCCTTAATTTATTTATTATTTAATTTATTACATTATCCTTAAATTATTTATTAAAAATTAGTAATGATTTATTAATGAAAATTACAAAAATAATATTTATTAATAAATATTATCTTTAATTTATTTTTTGACAGTTTGTTTCCTTATCTACCTTGCTCACATGCACTCTCGCCTGTCTTTCTGTCCGCGTTTCTTCTGCCTGTCTGTCTAGTTCTCTGGAACAGGTTCATGAATGGTATTATAACGAATCTTAAACTCGTAGGAATATATAAAAATATTTCTTCAACAATCTGAAGTTAAAACCCGATATTTAAAATAATTTTTGAGAAAACATGAAAAAACTTCGAGACTCAATCAATTAACTAATCTTTCAAAACTTTTCTTGTAGTTCGAGAATTAATTGGTCAGTTTTAGAAATATGACACTTATTGAAAGGTCTAAATAAAATTTATAAATGATAGCATTGACATCTCTGCCTTATGGCGTGAATTTTATTTTGGAAACTGATAGTCTTTCTTAAACAGATTTCGATAATTCTTTTTAAATGATCGCTTCAAAAAACTCGAAAAATCTTTAAAAATATAAATGCTAAAAAAATAAATTAAATGCTAAAAAATAGTTTGCTATGCAACTAGTCTATTACGTACATAAAATGTAAGTGGTAAGTTCATATCGGCTGTTAATATTTTGAGTTCTGCCTAATGAATCTGGAAGGGGCTTGCCCTGATATTTAAGTAATTTTCCAGAAAAATGTTTTAATGTATAAAATATCAATCTACATTGCTTAGTTAAATAATTATGATAAAAATGGTAGAATGAGATGAAACCAGTTATGAATAAGTAGTGTTTTAATAAAATCTGCCGAATGGATTTTGATGAATTTTGTCATGTTACTTAATTTTTCAGACAAAGATCTAGTCTAGAGCACATTATTCTATGTTTCTTAGTTACAGAGTTTTCGAGAAAAGTTCTATACTCAGGCGAACCCAATTACTAAAGATCAACCTTTTCAAAAATATCTATTGGACATATTTTTACAGTACATGAATTATTAGGTAGATGTTTTTTATAGTAAGGTTTTAGTACATAACAATATAACATAATATTGTACGTTGCTTATAGAATTATAGGCTAAAGTTCTATAATAAGATAAATTCTTTTATTAAAAATGTTACTAAGCAAATATGATATTGAGAAGCATGCACTGTTAGTTAAATAACTCTTGTTAGACTTATTTGTTATTTATGTTCGGATTTGGCACCATATTTTGTTCGCTAATGTATGTAACAATAGAAACATAAATCGTTTGTTCCTTCTCTAGTTTTTTTCCTTTTTTCCCATAAGGGCACGCAACACATCGCAGTATGTTAAATAAAGTATATACAGTCCGTTTAAGAATGTGAATGTAATAATTATATTAATACGCATCGCTACAACTCTTGTGGAATAATTCTTGTGCATTGCAAATCGCTCCTTTATTACAAAATAATGGGGAAAATTCGTTAATTAGGTAAACCCGATTATGAAACATAAACTTTTTTGGAAAATTTATCTACTCTGCGGATTTTGATATGATTTGAAATGTTAGATAGATAATATTTCAATGTATGTTTTGTGTATTCGATGTTTTGTATTGTACTACACAGTCTCACAATTATGAGGGCCGGAGTTCTATTATCAGGTGAACCCGATTACGAAAGGTAAATTTTACTTTTGATAAGGTTTTACACTACAGCTTTATAAGAGGCTTACATTGTGAATGAGATAATTTTTTTTAATGATTTTAGTACATTCCATATCGTTTTATCGTTTTTTGTAACAAATACTGTAGAAAATGATATTTTAAAAGAACTGGACCATCACAGATCAAACTTTGTCTGACACTTTAGAAAATATTATAGCTTAATGAAGTTTGTGTCGTTTTAAGGCATGTTAAAGAGCATTTTACGTAAATGTCAATATTGCATTAAAACACTAAAATAAGTAATACATTTCACTCGATTCAAGATTCATTTTGAGAAACGTATAGCATAGCAGATGAAACCTGCGTATAATAAATATAAAAAATAAATTGAAAAAGAAAGAAAAAAGTACTTATCAGGCGCCCTCATATTTTGTATACGTAAATTTTAAATTAACTAAGAATTCAATTTTCATTAATGGCACTGCGATGTTTCTAAATGTAATTTAAAAAAGTTCAACGTATTAAACTCATGTAAGTGTTTATATTATATTTTATTTAACTTTTGAAACAAGAAAAAAATGTCTTTTAAAATAAAGACGGACACGACAGGTGTTTGAAACACTACAGTGCCATCTATCGCTTCAGTTTTGGACTATTATTAAAATAACTCCTTAAAAAATCACGAGTTATATTATAAGTATGAAATCATCATCTATACTAATAAAATCCGTGCGCCTCTGTTTGTCTGCTTGAAGCCGATTACAGTTCGCAACGCGGGCGAGTTGGAAGTCGCGAGAGGTGTCTTTCCATTGGAAATATTCCGGGGAAGTCATTTCGGGCATTTTCGAGACCGTGGGACCAAAATTAAAAAAGTTATGAATTAAAAACCCCTTGGGAATCGGAACAAAAAATGTCCCAAATACCAAACGGCGCTCAAACGGAGCTCCGAGGCAGAACACTGCGCTACCTTGCGGTGAAGAACCTGAACTTTTCCCCTTTGGCTAAAAGAAGAAACAGCCGAAAATCGCTTTTTCTACCGGCGCTAATTGCGTTTTTTTTGCGCGTTTTTTCTTAAACCATCATGCAGACAGTTTTTAAAGTAGAAAAAAACTGATTACATATTCAGAATCTTCGTAAAAGTCTGCTTCTGATGAACCAAAAAAATACGAAAAAATGTCTTATGGGCGCGCAGAGCCAACCGTACAAAACCAAATATTTTTAATGGGACGATGGCGACCATGGAGCGTAGAGCCCACTGTGCGAAATCACATATTTTTAACGGGATAATGGGCGCATAACAACCATAGCTCTTTAATTTACTTTTTTTTGTGCTTGAGGATTCGAACACCAAGACTTGCTTATTAAATGAATTTTTTTGTTTATTATATATTGCTTAATATCGAGGTTCGTTTGGAAAAAGTGGCCCAGCTAGCGGGCGTAGCTCGCTAGTCTATACTAATAAAATCCGTGCGCCTCTGTCTGTCTGTCGGCTTGAAGCCGATTACAGTTCGCAACGCGGGCGAGTTGGAAGTCGGGAGAGGTGTCTTTCGATTCGAAAAATTCCGGGAAAGTCATTTCGGGCATTTTCGAGACCGTGGGACACAAATTAAAAAAGTTATGAATTAAAAACCGGTCGGGAATCGGAACGAAAAACGTTTAATTTCCCAAACGGAGCTCAAACGGAGCTCTGAGGCAGAACACTGCGCCACCTTGAGGTGAACGACCTGAACTTTTCTTCTTTGGCTAAAAGAAGAAGCAGCCGAAAACCTCTTTTTTCTCCCGGGAAAACGACTTTTTCTTTAGTTTCGGTTCTTTGAAAAAGATCTAATTGGTAAAAAATGTTAAACACGGTTTATTTTCATACTTTTTCTTTTTGGTAGCATACACGAATATTGTGTAACCTAAGATTTACGCGATTAATACTAATTTTTGTTAGTACAAACGGAAAACGAGCTGCCAAAATTATTTGTTAGTTATGTTGCTTGTGATATTAATGAAATTACCTTTTTTTTAATAGCAGTCTTTTGCAGATTTTAATACCGAAACTTTTTTTGCGCGTTTTTTCTTAAACCATCATACAGACAGTTTTTAAAGTAGATAAAACTGATTACATATTCAGAATCTGCGTTAAAGTCTGCTTCCGATGAACCAAAAAATACGAGAGAATGTCTTATGGGCGCGCAGCGCCAACTGTGCAAAACCAAATATTTTTAACGGGACGATGGCGACCATGGCGCGTAGCGTTGGTGGGTGGTAGGCCGGTGGGCCGCCTTTGCACGGTGGGCACGTAGCGCCCACTGTGCGAAATCACATATTTTTAACGGGATAATGGGCTCATAACAACCATAGTTCTTGAATTTACTTTTTTTGTGCTTGAGGTTTCGAACTCCAAGACTTGCTTATTAAATGAATTTTTTTGCTTATTATATACTGCTTAATATCGAGGTTCGTTTGGAAAAAGTGGCCCAGCTAGCGGGCGTAGCTCGCTAGTCTATTCTAATAAAATCCGTGCGCCTCTGTCTGTCTGCTTGAAGCCGATTACAGTTCGTAACGCGGGCGAGTTGGAAGTCGCGAGAGGTGTCTTTCATTTCCCTGAATTTTTCGAATTGAAAGACACCTATCGCGACTTCCAACTCGAAAAATTCCGGGAAAGTCATTTCGGGCATTTTCGAGACCGTGGGACCAAAATTAAAAAAGTTATGAATTAAAAAACGGTCGGGAATCGGAACGGAAAACGTCACATTTACCAAACGGGGCTCAAACGGATCTCTCAGGCAGAACACTGCGCCACCTTGCGGTGATCGACTAGAACTTTTCCCCTTTGGCTAAAAGAAGAAGCCGCCGAAAACCCCTTTTTCTCCCGTGTCATTTTGTCAAAGAATATATAAGAGAAAAATAACTGATTGGTAAAAAATGTTAAAAACGGTTTAATTAATATAATAAGTACAACTATTTAGGCACAGCAAGATATGTTCACTAAGAGGTAATAGTGTTGCTAATTAATATTTTGAGGATCTCAGATGTAACTGGCTATTCATATATTTATTCTGTATGTAAGTATTAATCGTTGTAGTTCATTTTCATACTTTTTCTTTTTGGTAGGATACACGAATATTGTGTAACCTAAGATTTACGCGATTAATACTAATTTCTGTTAGTACAAACGGAAAACGAGCTGCCAAAATTTATATATTAGTTATGTTGTTTGTGATATTAATGAAATTACTTATTTTCTTTTTATAGCAGTCTTTTGCAGATTTAAAACCCAAACTTTTTTTTGCGCGTGTTTTCTTAAACCATCATGCAGACAGTTTTTAAAGTAGAAAAAAACTGATTACATATTCAGAATCTGCGTAAAAGTCTGCTTCTGATGAACCAAAAAATACGAGAAAATGTATTATGGGCGCGCAGCGCCAACCGAGCAAAACCAAATATTTTTAACGGGACGATGGCGACTATGGCGCGTAGCGTCCACTGTGCGAAATCACATATTTTTAACGGGATAATGAGCGCATAACAACCATTGCTCTTTAATTTACTTTTTTTTGTGCTTGAGGATTCAACACCAAGACTTGCTTATTAAATGAATTTTTTTGCTTATTATATACTGCTTAATATCGAGGTTCGTTTTGAAAAAGTGGCCCAGCTAGCGGGCGTAGCTCGCTAGTTTATACTAATAAAATCCGTGCGCCTCTGTCTGTCTGTCTGCTTGAAGCAGATTACAGTTCGCAACGCGGCCGAGTTGGAAGTCGCGAGAGGTGTCTTTCGATTCGAAAAATTCCGGGTAAGTCATTTTGGGCATTTTCGAGACCGTGGGACCAAAATTAAAAAAGTTATGAATTAAAAACCGGTCGGGAATCGGAACGGAAAACGTCTAATTTCCCAAACGGAGCTCAAACGGAGCTCTGAGGCAGAACACTGCGCTACCTTGCGGTGAACGACCTGAACTTTTCCCCTTTGGCTAAAAGAAGAAGCAGCCGGAAACCTCATTTTTCTCCCGGGAAAACGACTTTTTCTTTCGTTTCGGTTCGTTGAAAAAGAACTAATTGGTAAAAAATGTTAAACACAGTTTACTTTCATACTTTTTTTGGTAGCATACACGAATATTGTGTAACCTAATTTACGCGATTAATACTAATTTTTGTTAGTACAAACGGAAAACGAGCTGCCAAAATTAATTGTTAGTTATGTTGTTTGTGATATTAATGAAATTACTTAATTTTTTTTAATAGCAGTCTTTTGCAGTTTTTAATACCGAAACTTTTTATGCGCGTTTTTTCTTAAACCATCATACAGACGGTTTTTAAAGTAGATAAAACTGATTACATATTCAGAATCTGCGTTAAAGTTTGCTTCTGATGAACCAAAAAATACGAGAAAATGTCTTATGGGCGCGCAGCGCCAACAGTGCAAAACCAAATATTTTTAACGGGACGATGGTGACCATGGCGGGTAGCGCCGGTGGGTGGTAGGCCGGTGGGCCGCCTTTGCACGGTGGGCACCTAGCGCCCACTGTGCGAAATCACATATTTTTAACGGGATAATGGGCGCATAACAACCATAGCTCTTTAATTTACTTTTTTATGCTTGAGGATTCAAACTCCAAGACTTGCTTATTAAATGAATTTTTTTACTTATTATATGCTGCTTAATATCGAGGTTCGCTTGGAAAAAGTGGCCCAGCTAGCGGGCGTAGCTCGCTAGTCTATACTAATAAAATCCGTGCGCCTCTGTCTGTCTGTCTGCTTGAAGCCGATTACAGTTTGAAACGCGGGCGAGTTGGAAGTCGCGAGAGGAGTCTTTCGATTCGAAAAATTCCGGGAAAGTCATTTCGGGCATTTTCGAGACCGTAGGACCAAAATTAAAAAAAGTTATGAATTAAAAACCAGTCGGGAATCGGAACGGAAAACGTCTAATTTCCCAAACAGAGCTTAAACGGAGCTCTGAGGCAGAACACTGCGCCACCTTGCGGTGAAGAACCTGAACTTTTCCCCTTTGGCTAAAAGAAGAAGCAGCCGAAAACCTCTTTTTTCTCCCGGGAAAACGACTTTTTCTTTCGTTTCGGTTCTTTGAAAAGAACTAATTAATTGGTAAAAAATGTTGAACACCGTTTATTTTCATACTTTTTCTTTTTGGTAGAATATACGAATATTGTGTAAACTAAGATTTACGCGATTAATACTAATTTCTGTTAGTACAAACGGAAAACGAGTTGCCAAAATTATTTGTTAGTTATGTTGTTTGTGATATTAATGAAATTACTTATTTCTTTTTAATACAGTAAAACCTCCATAACGGACACTCCCGAATAGCGGACACCTCTATTTAACGGACAGTTTTCCAATCCCCACTCCCAAAACCTAAATTTTTGTATTTTTAACCTCTGAATAACGGATATTCCGAATAGCGGACACTTTATTCGGCAATAAAGGATGAAAAAGTATGTTTTAAAGAGAAAAAAATGAAAAAGAATAAGCAAAAAGGCTTCTGAATTTATCAAGACAACGTGTCACAAATTTTGTAATCACAGATAAATGTAGATAAAGAGCTAGGGAAAATCTCCCCCCACCCACGTTCAGTGCTAAATTCAGGGTGTTGCCCGGTAGGAATATCTTTCAGAGCATTGAAATGTCACTCAAAAATATTTTGAGATTTTATGCTTTTAAAGGTCAAAAATTGCAATCCTTCCCTTCGCATCCGGAACTCTACAATGTCCAATAACGCCACATAGAGAAACAAATTGCATGTAATCGCAAGCAAAACTCAATTTTTGTAACCGATTATTTCACGAGAGTATAATAAACAGTGGATAAAAGTGTGCACAAATTTAGTTCAATTTTATTGATTAAAAATACTTTTATTTTCTGATTAATTATATAATAGAGGTTTTAGGATATATAAAAGTAATTTAATGAAACATTAAGCATTTCTTAGCGATTTTTGAATCCCTGAGGTTTTCCCAATAGCGGACACCTCCGAATAGCGGACAATTTCTGCGTTCCCGAGGTGTCCGTTATTTAGAGGTTTTACTGTAGTAGTCTTTTGCAGTTTTTAATACCGAAAACTTTTTTTTGCGCGTTTTTTCTTAAACCATCATGCAGACAGTTTTTAAAGTAGAAAAAAACTGATTACATATTCAAAACCTGCGTAAAAGTCTGCTTCTGATGAACCACAAAACACGAGAAAATGTCTTATGGGCGTGCAGCGCCAACCGTGCAAATCTAAATATTTTTAACGGGACGATGGCGACCATGGCGCGTAGCGCCGGTGGGTGGTAGGCCGGTGGGCCAGCTTCACAGTTCACATATTTTTAATCACATATTTTTAACGGGATAATGGGCGCATAACAACCATAGCTCTTTAATTTACTTTTTTTGTGCTTGAGGATTCGAACACCAAGACTTGCTTATTAAATGAATTTTTTTGCTTATTATATACTGCTAAATATCGAGGTTCGTTTGGAAAAAGTGGCCCAGCTAGCGAGCGTAGCTCGCTAGTCTATACTAATAGAATCCGTGCGCCTCTGTCTGTCTGTCTGCTTGAAGCCGATTACAGTTCGCAACGAGGGCGAGTTGGAAGTCGCGAGAGGTGTCTTTCGATTCGAAAAATTCCAGGAAAGTCATTTCGGGCATTTTCGAGACCGTGGGACCAAAATTAAAAAAGTTATGAATTAAAAACCGGTCGGGAATCGGAACGGAAAACGTCTAATTTCCCAAACGGAGCCCAAACGGAGCTCTGAGGCAGAACGCGCTATCTTGCGTTCTGCGCCATCACTGCGCCATCTTGCGGTGAACAACCTGAACTTTTCCCCTTTGGCTAAAGGAAGAAGCAGCCGAAAACCTCTTTTTTCTCCCGGGAAAACGACTTTTTCTTTCGTTTCGGTTCTTTGAAAAAGAACTAATTGGTAAAAAATGTTAAACACGGTTTATTTTCATACTTTTTCTTTTTGGTAGCATACACGGATATTGTGTAACCTAAGATTTACGGGATTAATACTAATTTTTGTTAGTACAAACGGAAAACGAGCTGCCAAAATTATTTGTTAGTTATGTTGTTTGTGATATTAATGAAATTACTTATTTTTTTAATAGCAGTCTTTTGCAGTTTTTAATGCCTAAACTTTTTTTGCGCGTTTTTTCTTAAACCATGATACAGACAGTTTTTAAAGTAGATAAAACTGATTACATATTCAGAATCTGCGTAAAAGTCTGCTTCTGATGAACCAAAAAATACGAGAAAATGTCTTATGGGCGCGCAGCACCAACCGTGCAAAACCAAATATTTTTAACGAGACGATGGCGACCATGGCGCGTAGCGCCGGTGGGTGGTAGGCCGGTGGGCCGCCTTTGCACTGTGGGCACGTAGCGCGAACTGTGCGAAATCACATATTTTTAACGGTATAATGGGCGCATAGCAACCATAGCTCTTTAATTTACTTTTTTTGTGCTTGAGGATTCGAACTCTAAGACTTGCTTATTAAATGAATTTTTTTGCTTATTATATACTGCTTAATATCGAAGTTCGTTTGGAAAAAGTGGCCCAGCTAGCGGGCGTAGCTCGCTAGTCTATACTAATAAAATCCGTGCGCCTCTGTCTGTCTGTCTGCTTGAAGCCGATTACAGTTTCAACGCGGGCGAGTTGGAAGTCGCGAGAGGTGTCTTTCGATTGGAAAAATTCCGGGAAAGTCATTTCGGGCATTTTCGAGACCGTGGGACCAAAATTAAAAAAAGTTATGAATTAAAACCCCCTTGGGAATCGGAACGAAAAATATCTCAATTCCCAAACGGAGCTCCGAAGCAGAACACTGCGCTACCTTGCGGTGAAGGAATGAATTTTTCCCCTTTGGCTAAAAGAAGAAACAGCCGAAAACCTCCATTTCTACTGGCGCTAATTGCATTTTTTCCCGCATCAATTTTTTTGACTTGCCGTAGAATATTTACCGTAGTTTTCGCTAAAATATTGAACTTAGAAATAAAACAGGACTATCGAAACTTTTTTTTTGCGCGTTTTTTTCTTAAACCATCATGCAGACAGTTTTTAAAGTAGAAAAAACTGATTACTTATTCAGAATCTGCGTAAAAATCTGCTTCTGATGAACTAAAAAATACGAAAAAATGTCTTAAGGGCGCGTAGTACCCACCGTGCAAAACCAAATATTTTTAACGGGACTATTGGCGCGAAGCGACCATAGCGCCGATCCACAATCTTTTTTTTTTTCAAGTGCACGTGGCCCACAGTGCGAAATCACATATTTTTAACGGGACCATAGCTCTTTAATTTACTTTTTTTGTGCTTGAGGATTCGAACACCAAGAGTTGCTTATTAAATGAATTTTTTTGCTTATTATATACTGCTTAATACCGAGGTTCCTTTGGAAAAAGTGGCCCAGCTAGCGGGCGTAGCTCGCTAGTTTATTTTATATTTTGAATCAATATAGTTAAAGGATTGTTAAATTTTAAACTTACAGGATTATTTCCGAAACACTGTATGTAGGGATTGGCACATATGAATTGACATCATTATTTCTATTCAAACGAATGTCATATCATTGAGATCTTTATTATAATTTAGTTTATTGAATGAAAAATAAAGATTATTTTTTTTAGTCTCAAAACCTGACAAAGTGATAAACCAAAATCTTTCTAAATACTCCCCTCCTTGCAAAAAATGCAAGCACTAAATGATGTTTCAATCTACAACCTAAAAATCATGACTAGCACACTGATATTCATATTTAAAACGAAAGATGATTACAGCTCTTTTAGAAATTAAACAAGAACATAAAATGATTTGTGGAACATGAATTAGGAAACATTATCCAAAACATTCAGAAGTTTAAATTTCACGATTTTATATGGTGTTAAAAGATGTTTAAATAAACAGTTTGCAAAACGCATAACGCGATTCAAAAATGAAAACAATTTCTCGCTTACAATGCACCATCATTTAAATTTTCATCTTATATTTAAAATGTAAATTGCTTATTTTAATAAATAACAGTATACATTTTTAAAAATATATATTTATTGAACTGTAATTCGAAGAAAATAAATTTAAAATAATTTAAGCATGTATTTATCAGTATCTATGCTGCATCAAGTAATAAAATCTATAAAAAAAAAAACTTGCTAATCATGTTCAGAAGAATGTAATGTAAAAGAATGTTCTACGTAATTTCCGTTATGACGTCACATGAATATTATCGAGGCTAACGAAATAGACAGGCTACCGAAGTGCATCCAAAGTACTACCTTTTTTTTTTACAGACCGCTAGAATGACGTAGTGCTCTATTCGTGCACCCGGATTGGTGTATTCGACCATCACGTGACTCCAAGGGGTCAGCAAAAAAAAAAAAAAAAAAAAAAAAAAAAAATGTGGAACAGACCGCGGTAGCCTGTCTTTCTCGTTAGCCTAGAATATTATTCATTAGAAAATCCTCAGAAAAGCATCTTTTGATGTACTATGACTTAATCTTCATCAGAATGTGTTTCTTGTGTAATAATTTAATTAAATTTAAAGTTAATTAAAAGAAACATTACTCTTCTTATTTCTTCTTTGCAGTTTCACAGCAGTTTAAAAAAATGATTTTTTTCTGACTGTGAAATTAATCTGCATCTAAACAGTGAAAATTTGAATAACAAATAGTAATTATAAAAAAGTCTTAAAGCATTAATCAAACAGATAAGCAAGAAAAAACTAGATTATAAACCAGATACCCGTAATAGTTATTAAATCTGTTATGAATAGGTTATATATATACATTAAACTGAACTATTACGACCGATTTTAATATCAAACTAACACTTAAAGTAATTCTTCAATTTAAAAACTGTGTGCTTCAGTGTCCTTATCGAACATTTCTCTATAAAACCGACATTTTTTACATCTTATGCAATAGTTTTCTTAAGTAACTGCAAAAGGGGAATTTTTTCATACCTTAACCCTTTCCGGCACGGGCAAAATTTGTAATAAAATGAGAAATTATCGACTGACACCGGAATTCACAAACGAATTTTTTAGATATTTTGAAATCTTTAATTTAAGCTTTCATTGTAAAAGCAAAATTTTAGAAAAATATTACTGGTGCCGTTTGCAAGTTTGGAATTAAAATTAGGTACACTGTTAAAAATCTGCTGCATTTTGCGCAACGCACTCCATTGCTTGTATATAATATCTCTATTCCAACCAATGAGAAAGCTCCATTTCACGGCCAAGTAACCGTTTTCTATACAAGCAGGGGAGTGCGTTGCAGCAAAATGCAGCAGATTTTTAACAGTGTATCCCAGACCGGGCACAGTGTGCCGGAAAGGGTTAATTACAGTCATTTGTCTATAATTACAGTTTTAAACAATCTTTACTAAAATTACTATTTCAGTCACACTGTTAAAAAAATTCTGAAATTCACGAATATTTTTATCCTGAATTTCACAGAAAAAGTCCCCTTTCAGAAGAAAAGGGCATTTTCCGATAAAAATAAGAAAACTCCGCCATATTTCCTGAAAATAATGAAACGGATGGAAATAGAAACAAAAAAGGAAACACCGTTATGTGGGGGGGACTCTGTGCCGAGTGGTCAAGGCACCACACCGTTAATCGCCCGCGAGTGCTGATTGTGGGTACGAATCCCACTGGTGCCATGAAATAATGAAAACATAAAAAATCCCTTTTAACCTTCCGTCTACCAGACAAAACACCCATTTATCTACGACAACACCTAATTTTAATTCCAAACTTGCAAACGGCACCAGTAATATTTTAATATAATTTTGCTTTTACAATGAAAGCTTAAATTAAGGAATTCGTAATATCTAGACAAGTCCTTTATAAATTCCGGTGTCAATCGACAATTTCTCATTTTACCATCGACACCAGAAATATTGCTGTCGGGTCCAATGGACCCGTCTGGTAGACGGAAGGTTAAATTACATTTTTTCTGTTTATTTTTCTCTTATTTCTTATTAAAAAAATCTTTTAATTTATTAGCCAAAAAAATAAATAAATAAATAGTGTTATAACTTTATTTTTACAAAAAATTAAAAAATCTTTTTTTTTTCATTTATTCATTCATTCAAAAAAAAAAAAAAAAAAAAAAAAAAAAAAAAAAAAAATCAGCGATTTTGAACAGTGATTTTTTTTAATTTAAACTAGTTAAAAAATTAAAATTTATTTAAAAAAATAATTATTATTATGCATCAGTCTAAAATAAATTAAAATAAACCGTTTACAAATATTCTAACGAATATATTTAGAAGAAAATCTTTAAAAAGCACAACAGATTTTCCCACTAACTCATAAAAGACATACTTTGTAGATGCCGACATCAGCGGCTTTGGCTCAGTCCGTGAGGATTTGTTCCGCTAGCAAAAGGTCTCGAGTTCGATCCTCAGGTCGGCTTGAGGTAAATTATGCAAAATAATAATAATGATAAATTAAGTAAGATAACATAGCAGCTTTAAATCACTTGGAAATTTCGAATCCTTTGATGATTAATCGAGTCATTAATTTTAAAAATTATATTAAATTATTATCATTAAAAACTGTAACAGAAAGTTACTGCTCCTGCAAACGGAGTTTTCCTTTCTTTTATTTCCCAAAAGGGAAAATCTACTAACGGAACGGTAAATGTTCGGCTACTTTGCTGCCAGTAGTTTCACCGTGAATTCACAGATTTATTTTTAACAATGTACATAAGAAAAAGTTTAGATTTTGAGAAAAAAATTAATTTTAAAGCGATTAACGTGTTTACGGTAGGTAAACACGTTAATCACTTTCAAGTTGTTGTTAAGTTGAAACAATTTGAAACAACTATTAAGTTGAAACAAGTTTTCAAAATTTTATTGCCAAAAATTTTGTTATAGTTTTAATTAAATAGTATAAAAAAGACCTTTGAACAGCGACATGATCAGGATTTCAGTTCTTATAATCAATTCTGCGCGAAATCACACAATACTTCTTACCTCTTCAATTAAAGACTTATATGCGAGAGATAATTTCTTCCTTCAAAAGGCAGCTAACAAGTTCGTTGCCTTAGCATTACACAGACGGTATAATTTTCGCCTTCTACCAGTTGTCATAATATATTTAAAATACTAGGCGGGTTATTTTTAGCCATCAGTCCTGATCTTTGAATAAAATCGATTTTGATAATTATTATTATTATTGTTATTATTTTTTTAGTAAAAGCTATTCTTTTGTAGGTCTGTTTGTACTGGCTATTTTTAATTTATTGTCATTTTTTTAAATTTTAATTTTATTTATAAAAGCTTTTTATGATATTTCTTCAAATAGGTGGCAATCATGCTAAGCTTTTTCCCCTGTAATATAAATATTTTTTGTGTTACCACATTCCACTTCCATGTATCAGAAGTCTCAGTGAATGTGTTATCGCATTTAAAAGCAACAGTTTAACGGTTTTCATAAAACTTAACCATAATAAAATGATTGTGTGTAATTATGCATTAATCACGAAAGAACAAATTATTTATTGAAAAATAATGTTGAATAATCTATTTAACCCCTTACGGCGCAGTGGTATACCTATAAAACCACTTAATTTTAATTCCCAAACGCCACACTGGCACCGGAATTTCAGTGAAAAAAATTTACGTCTTATTGAATGCGTGAAATATAGATTTTTCTTATTTACAAATAACGATGTTTTCAAATTCCGGTGTCAATCATTAATTTCAACACTTAAGCAATGAATTTTCCCTGCGCCGCAAAGGGTTAAATAAACAAACTGTGATCAAAAGTAATATGCAAAGCAAAATGCTCCGGATGCGAAAAATGATTTCAATCAGAAAACAGAAAAAATTGCTATGAATATATGTTGTTACAACTGTGTCAGTGAGACATATTTACTAACAGTTTATTTCTGCATGTAATGCACTGAACTTTTGCAATTTATTTAAAAAAATTGGTATTCACAAAAGTAAATATTTGTAAAAATTACGTCATTTCCATTTAATTATAATCTATACAGTTAAAAGACAAATCTGTTTTCTCAGTCGTCTAGTGTGAGCTTTCCACTGAACCGATTTTGATAGTTATTTTTTACTGAAAGTATTTTATTTGTAAAGAAAAAAAATATGCGTATGCGAAAAACCAAATATGCGTATGCGTAGTATGCATTTATTACCTATTTTTCCAATAGTCCTATTTTTATATCAAGTCTTTTAAGGAAATTCTTTACATTGGTGACAATTGGATTAGTTGCATTGTTGAAGGCAAAAAGGAAACAATGGGAATTGCTATATCATTACGGATGCTGCTTTTATATTACAATTAAAAATAACTTTTGAAAAGAAAATGACGTATCCACATAAAAAAAGCATTTTTACTTGTAACGCTTTTACATTTAATATTTTTTTTTCATTCCGCTGACACTGAGATTGAGACATTCATCTCTGACGGCTTCGGTTGGTGAAAATGAAATAACTATTTTTTATGATAAAGCAAAATATTTTTGGGAGTACTTCTAGAAGTAAATTTCTGGAATTTGCCGGCACTTTAAGTAAAGAGCGTGAAAGTTAATATGCAAAATTGTAAGTGGCAAACCTAACGTCAAGTTTTGAAATATGATGATGAAATATTGATTCATTATTTTAATTATTTTTGATATTTTATATAAATTCTGTCAGTCGGTTATTTTAAGGTATGTGTCTATACGTAAATCGATGTTTTACGAAAATCTTTCAATTTTCTTTTTATTTTAAACTAGCTGACCCGCCCAACGTTGCCCGGGTCCGTGATAATAATATCAAACGAACCTGTAATTTGTGCTTTTATCTCTAATTCGAAATACGTGGCCACTGACTGTGAGAAAAATCGGTTTAAAAAAATAAACAACTGAATTTAGAGTAACAAATATTTAAAACGACTTCAATGGGAAACGGAGGAGGAAATATGTGTTCAACAATTGCGCAATTTTCGTGTTAAAATGCTGATTTTATCCGTAAATATCACTGTTCAGTCACGTAACTTTTTGTTTTTTTCTCATCTCGAAATCCTAAGTGTAACATTTTGATTTTCAAATAAATTATATCTCTCCTAGATCCGACTATACCTTAATTAAAATAGATAATCAATGATTAAGTAAAAGGTAAATGTAAAATAATGTAGTTTCAGAACCATAGAACAAAATTAAGTATATTTCAATCAAAACATGTGTAATATTCAACCTGTGGATAAAATCCTAACCCTAACCTAATTGTACTGTAATCGCAACCTATCTGTCACCTAACTGCAACTTAACCTGAGCCAAACTTAAATATATCATAAATGTAACCTAACCTTCACCTTATCATAACTTATAAATTTTCTGACCGTAACCTAACTGCAACTTACCTTAACATAATTGTAACTTAATCATAACCTAACTATAACGTAACCGGAATTTAAATATAACGTAAGACTAACCGAAATATAATTGCAACCTATTTGTAACCTATCTATAACCAAAATGTAACCTAACTGTTACCTAACCGTAGCCAAATTCTAAATTAATTAAAATTAACACTAACTATAAACTAACAATTCTAACCGCGTACGTGTTACAAAGTACATTAGTTCCACTTTTCACCACTACGGGGCGCAGTATGTTTTGTACGAAAATCTTATATGGATCACCGCCACCTGCGATTGAATATAATAAGCGTGCAATGCACGATTTGCAGAGTTCTACAGTTTCACTTTCCATCACCAGAATAGGCATTTTTTCGTAAACAAACCTAAATCCGATCGATAATCCGATTTTCATTCTTTCCGTAGATATATTACCCAACGGGATGGGGATACAAATAGCAATTTATGAAATTTGTTGAAATTTCTATTCAGAAATAATGATAACCACCACGCAATTAAGAGTCCAATATTAATCAATAAGAATCTCCTACACTGCTACTGCATGCTCTGTAAAATATGTTAGTTCTACTTTTCACCTCCAGGAGCTAACTTATTCCTTAATAAACCTATATCCGAAGGAAACTCCAGTATTAAGCTTATTCGAACATATATTAGTCGAGAGGGCGGGAAAATCCAATAAGAATTTAAGAAATTTAGTGAAATTATTGTTCGGAAATAACCACTACTTATAAATTAAGGATGAAATATGTTCTGTGCAAATATCCTACACAGATTCCCACTACCCTTAGCACTGTATGGCAGGTGTGCGTTAAACTCGGAACAATTTTTAGTATTTAAAAGCGAAAAAAAAGAACAATGAAAAAATGTGTTTAAAAATAAAAAGTCATGCATCAAGTACAGATTATGAATCACTATTCAACGCATTCAGAATAATGTAAAAAACTGCACTGTTTAAAAAATTAAGATATTGCGTCATTTCACCATGTGAAAATATATTAAGCATTTCAAAACCAAATTTCAGCTGTTTCCATCTGCATTCGGAAAATGATCCAAAAACTTTAGCAGCCCTGTATATGATACATCGATAGGTACATATTAACAACATGCATTCCAAAATCTAATTCATTTAAGAGATACATATATTTCAATTGAAAATTCCCCTTCAGCAATATCCTCTAATGAGAAGAATGGTAGGTAAATACTTTTGTGCTGCCCTGTATATAATGTGTAGAATTTATATGTAAAGTGTAATGTGGAAAATAAAGTAATTACATTTAAAAGCGTATACCGAATTTTAAAACGTACTCTCCAGCAATTATTATGCAAAGACAGTATTGTAACCATTTCTTTTGTGTGTGCCTGTAAATTTATTTTAAAATGCTGTAATTGCTCTGTTTTAACGTAACCGTAGTTAAATTAATTGATTTATATTAGTTTGAATACAATAGAAATAGCAGAATGTCATTAAAGTACGCTCCAAACGATTTTTGCCCGTATATCATAATGTAATCGAACTCTTTTGAATGTCCCTGTAAATGAATCATTAGTCATACATACTTCATATGGAATACCAAACATGCTTTGGTGACCCTAAATAAGCCTTATCAATAGCATGAAATTCCGACTATAAATATAGTAGGATTTTCATGCAATTGATAAGGTTTATTTAGGGTTACCAAACGCGGGAGTTAGAGCGTGGACAGACGGACCGACAAACCAAATGCATAAGCACTTTTCAATTTCCTTGGAAAGTGCTAAAAAGACAGATGTTTCTTAAACTACGATAATTTACTATAATCACTATGTAAAAATACTCGATAACCACTTCCAAGTCGCCAATGCTCCTTTATCTTTAGAAACATCCGAAAACAATTTATTTTCCATTTACAGTTTATTTAATATATAAAGCATTTCAAAACCGAATTTCAGCTGTTCCCACTTACATTCGGAAAATTATCCGATTTTTTTTAGGATCACTGTATATGATATAGAGATTTGTAATGCAATATGCATTTCAAAATTTAATTCATTTAAGTGGTACATATATTTCTGAAAATTAGCCTTCAGCAATTTCCTCTAGTAAAGAAAATGGTATGCGACTATTTTTGTGCAGCCCTGTATATCAAATATAGATTTTATATACAAAGAATATTATGTAAAAAACTAATTAAATTTAAAAGTACATACCAAATTTTAAAAATTACTCTCCAGCAATTATTACGCAAATACAGTACTGTAGCTGATTTCTTTTGTGTGTCCATGTAAATCAATAAAAATGGCTATGATTTGTGTGTTTAATTTAATCGTAGTGAAAGCAGGTGATTTATAGCCGTTTCAATACATTTAAAATAGCGTGATCTCATTAAAATACTCGCCAAACAATTTTTCGTATATACCGTAATGTAATCGATTTCTTTTGTGTGTCTCTGTAAATGAACTAATATTCGTACATATTTCATATGCAATACCAAATATGCTTTAGTGATCCTAAATAAGCTTTATCAATTGAGTATATTTACGGGATTTACAGTATGGACAGACGGACAGACAAACCGAATGCATAAGTACTTTTCAACTTTGTGATAAAAAATACTTTTGAGATTAAAAATATATATGTATATCATTAATATTATCGAAAATGAGAATTTAAATTATATTCAAAATGTCTTCAATATCTTATTTAATTTCCAATTTGACATTTAATTATTTCTAATTTTCCAATTTATTTTATTTTAAAAGACAACATTTATTTTAATAAATAATAATAAAACAAAGACAATTTTAAAAATTTGCTATTTCTTCTTAAAATATGCTTTAGTTGTAAATCATTTCTTTCAATTCGTCTTATAATACAAAATCCCTTCCATGTCCTTTTGTTTGGAACATTAAAATTTGAGCAATAAATGATTTCATATTGCAAAACTTTTTTCAGATTTACTTCACCTCCACCTACCTATTCCTCCATGGTCATCGTCTTGAAACATCAAATACTCCAATGTCATTATTACACCAGCTTATCTGATTACTTCTGAAAAATCTTTATGCAACCAACCAACCCAAAGCAAGCGAAGTGATTAAAAAGTGGAAAAAAGGCGTTTTTTTTAATGAGAGTGGAGTTCCGGGTTTTAATTAATTATTCAGTTAATAATTGGAATTTCGAAATTCTGAATCTCAGGTGCATCAGGAGAGATTTGGGGCTACTCTCAAAAAATTTTTGAGCCCCGTACATGTTGTAGATTTTGCTAGCCATCGCAGACACACACACACACACAGACAGAGCGTTTTGTTCTTTTATTAGTATAGATTATAGTTTAATTGTTGAGGTTTCGAAAAAGTCTTACTTTTGTTTCAGCGATAATTTAAAGTACAGTTAATGGATGATATATAAACCGGAAATAAGCTTTTTTGATACCGAAAAAGACCATTTAAACAGACGCAAAAAGGTAAACAATCCATTTTTATACACAAATATGCACAAAAATATATAAACTCCTATAAATATGTTGTATATTTAAAAAATGTAACTTTATACATAACTTTTTGCCATATCTAAATCTAAATTTGCATTTTGAGGAAAACAGGTTTACTAAATAAAGTTTCCGTGTGCATGCTTGATCTCATTCAAAAGATAATTTGCATAATGTGTTAGCTAAATTCATATAGCAATTTTTGTTAAAGTGTCAAAAACATAGCTTAAAAATTCTGGAAATTATCGTCGATAGAATAAGATCGAAATTCGTTATTCCCAAAATGAATGAAAAAGATGAGGGGCTGTGTCCATATTCCATTGATTAGTGTCTACACAAAAATGCGCTTACTGTTATATTTGGTTACAGCTTCCCTTCTTTTTGTTTCATTTAATAAAAAAAATTAAAAAAAAACGGACTTTGATGTTATTCTCTCGACGATAAATTTTAGAATTTTCAAGCTATGTTTTTGAGACATTTACAAAAATTGCTGTATATATTTAGCAAACACCTTATGCAAATTATATTTTGAATGAGATAACGCACGCGCACTGAAACTTTATTTAGTAAACCTGCCCATTTTTCATGCAATTATTAATAATTTTAAATTTTTACTGCAGGGTGTTATGTACAATGTTGTTGGTCATATTTTCTGTAAAGAAAATTGTTTTTTATTAAGAACTCTGCAAATTATAAGCAAAAAACTTGGTGAAATTTGCGACCGTTTTTATATAAACCTCAATTTCTGTACGAGTATATATGCTATATTCATAAAAATTAACACAGTTTACTACTATAAGCCATTTAATCATAATTTGAAGTTTGAACACTTTTGCTATATTAGTTTTGACAGGGTTATCCAAAAGATCTTCGTTCCTTTTCAATTTGTTGATGGTCTTTTATGGGAATTCAGGAAAAAAAAAAAATTCTCGAAAATATATTACTAGTACTATTTTGTTTATACATCTGGTGTTTCGGAGTTATTCTCATGTATATTTTTAGATATTTAACAAAAAGTCTAAAATCTTAAGCGACAAGATCTTTTTCGCTGTGACTGTAATTTTGTAAAAGACTTCGGCTCATTTATTGATATGTTATGTAGCAAAATATAGATTGTAAGTTTGTATGTATTAATTTAAGAGCTATTTTAATTGAAAGATACACATTTTTAAAAAAATCATATTTTGTATACAAAGTTTGGTACATATTAGTAAATTTAAAAGATATTGCAAATATTTTACTTAATAACACAGATAAATGGTTTCTTAATACATTTTTGAAAAAAAAGGTGAGATATATTGAATAGATTTCTTTACAGAAGGTTTGTCGTAAATTTAAGTATTTTCAAAAATTTGACTAAATATTTCCTAAGTATGAAAATGTGAGTAAAATTCCACTTAAAATTTATATGAATTCATAGTTTTGTACCTTCTTTCAAATAAAAAACACGTGTTTGGCGAAAATTTCAAATTACGCAAAAAAGTGTCCCGAAAACAGGAAATATACTTCAAATTTTCACTTTTCGATATCTACGGGTTTGAACTGGTATTGCATAAAAATAAAAGCGAAACATAATTTATAAAGTTCAGTTACTTAATTATGCTGTTCTTGTTTGTCAGGAAAGAAATGAAGGCGGAATAAAAACAGAAGCTATCGTGTTTGACAGTCGAGACAATTTACAAGAAAAAAAAAAAAAAAAAAAAAACTGAAAAAAAAAAAAAAAACGAATCTTTAAAGACATCCTTGATTTTATAGACTTACTGTCAGTTACTGTCAATTTCTCCTTCTTTCTTCATTTTAACGTGTCACGAACTTACAGTGATGTTTTTAGAAAGACATTTAAGTTAATAATAAATCAATTGAAATAAAGTATCAGACACATTTTATTGTTAAACTGAACAGAATCGACCAAGGTTCACTAAATTATATCATTTTTAGAAGTAGGGTCGATCAAATTTCTGGTATTTCTTGACAAAATTGTCTAAAATATTTCACAGTAATAATCGATATATTTAAATGTTTTTCATTAATAGAACTTTGTTTTTACTGTTCGATAATAAAATCTCTTGGTTCTTATTTCAGTTTTTATGCAACGGAAGTGTTATTCATTTGATTTTGAATTTATTTTATTAATGATTAGTTAAGAATACATAAGACAAACTGCAATGATATATCATATTTTGTTATTTCGGGCATATATGCCGTATCTCATGTATGTCGACATCCTACCAGAATTTGATTTAAGTATACTGTGACTTGCCGTTGATTAGACTTTATTTGACTACACTTTTTAAGTAAAATTTTCAGTTTAAAAAAGACTTAAACCGCTGTGGATTTGTAGGAAATGACAGTATTTCTTATTAAAATCGTAAAAAAAGGGTATCTTTAAATGGTTCAGGTTTATTTAAAAGACGGTTAAAATAATCAAACAGAGATGTTAGTAGTTAATTTTATTTAAAATATATTAGTATTTTTAAGCTTTAATCAGGCTTTGTTTATATTTGATTTGACATTGCTTTGAGGCCTATAGTTGCTATGGCTGTCGCCTCGATTGATCCATTATACGCAGAAACAGAGACAATGCAGAACAATTTTTATTACACAAATCATTACATATTTTTATTACGCAACTGCAAAGAGACAACACACCATCCATGTCTGTACCCGGATTCAAACCAGGACCTCTCGGTGTGGCAGCAGCTACCACTACTGACCACGCCATCAGGCTCTTTCTTAGAGAATATTTTTGTTTATTTATACAAATACATTGTCAAAAAATATTAACAGGTTTTAATAATGCTCACCTGAGTTATCCTTTTTTATCATCAAGAAAAAAAATTCTGAGATTAAGACATGATTTATTTTTGAAGTATTTAACATGGTTACCGATTATGATAATGAAATATGCTCTCAAAATAATTTTTATTTTCGAGTGACAGTTATACAATTGTGCAATAGAACATATTATTTGGTAATATATATTACATAATTAACCTTAAATAAAATCGTATGCTGTCTTAGCTGTTAATTTAATAATGCTGACTGAATGTCATAATGAAGGTAAAATTCAAAAGTAAAGTTGCATAATTCTGATATTATTATTTCCTTATAAGTCAGCAGAGAAAATAAGGAAATATAAAAGGAGAATCTAACATGCCTGACAGTCGAGACAGATCTTTTTTACAAAAAATAAAGTGCACTTAACCTTTAAAGACGCGCTTGACTTTATACTTTTATTTTCTAAAGCCATTAATGCCTTTTTCTTTGTTTCAGCTTGTCACGAAGTTCAGAGTGATGCTTTATAAATGACACTTGGGTTAATAATGAAGCAATTGAGATTTTATAACAGACACATTTTATCGATAAAATGAACAATAAAATAAATTTTGTGAGTGATTTATTCTTTTAAAATTAGGAATAAAACACAAACATACAAATATTGGTATTTTTTAACAAATTTTTCAATTACATATATCATAGCCATATTCAACGTACTGAAATGTATGTTACTTATGTAATTTTGTTTTTTTTAATAAAGCATTCTTCCCTTTCTCCTTCGAGGATTTCATTCTGATGTGATTATATCGGTATATCTATAACATTAATCAGCACACTGAGTAAAATTCGGGTATAATCGAATTACTCATGAAGGTTTGGTTGCTTTTTAGTGTTTATAGCGGCCAATTATCTACACTTGGGATATGGACCTTAAAGGGGTGTGCCCGCAGGGGTGTGCATCTTTTAAAGAGTCAAGAAGGGTAAGTGCACCCATTTAATTTTTGTTCGTTAAAAATGAGTATGAAAGAACTAAAAGCGAAAAAGAAAGTTTACAAAACAAATTTGACAAAGCTAAAAGAAAAATTATCGAATTCTGAGCTAGAATTGAATGAATTAATTCTCATAATGGAGAAACGGAATAAATTAGAGCAAAAGTTTTCTGAGTTATTTGAGTCTATTTATAAAATAAGTAAAGAAGATGAAACTGAAGATTTTATTAAGGAAAACGAGGAAATTAATGAAATATTAGAAATAATGAAATTCCAGCTTACCAAAAAGTTATAAAAAATGAAATTGCAAACTGTTAATTTAGAAAATGTTTCAAAGGCTGAAAATAACATAAAATTGGCGAAGTTAACTCTTCCTGTATTTACGGGTAATTTGCATGAGTGGCTGTCTTTTAAGGATATATTTAAGGCTACTGTACATGAACATTCAAATTTGTCAGGGACAATGAAATTGCAATATTTGAAGTCTTCATTGAGAGGAGATGCTTATCATATGTTCAGTCTATTTCAATCGTGCATTCTAATTATGAAGTTGCATGGTCGCTTTTAGAAGAACGGTTTTCAAATTCGAGAGAACAAGCTTGCGCGCATTTAAAACCTTATTTTAAATATGCCTGTTATTCAGAATGAGTCCCCAGCAGCATTATTAAATCTAATAGATATAACAAATGAATGCATTAGATCGTTAGAGATTTTAAAACAAAAAATTAAGGGGCGTTCTATTAAAATGTTTGCTTATATTTTGGCTCAAAAATTAGATGTAAATACAAAAATGGGAAGGGAAAGACATCTTAAGCGGGATAATTTACCGAGTTTAACTAAATTACTAGAATTCTTGAGAGACCACGCGCGTACACTAAGTGCGTCCAAACAAGTAAATACAAAACGAAATTTTCAAAACAAAAGCCAAACAAAGTATAGCTTTTCAAAGGTAACGTCCGTGGTTGCGAGTTTAATGAGAAAAATATGCGCAAATGTGTTGTATGTAACCAGGAAAATCACAGTGTTTTTAAATGTCCATAATTTCAAAAATTTAATGTACAGGAAAGAGTAGATTTTGTTAAAAAACGCAATTTGTGCTTTAATTGTCTTTTAGAATTCCACTGCGTTAAAAAATGTAAGTCAAAATTTTTGTGTTCAAAATGCCATAAACGCCACAATATACTCTTTGTTTTGATAGGCGTGAGGGAAATTCCAATGCGATGGGAAACACAAAAAATTATAGTGATAAGGAAATGCCCAATGCATTGTCAACGAATGGAAGTAAACCAACATTAAATGCTGACAGCATACCATTTGAGTTAAATAACCAAATTCAAAATTTCACTGGTAGTTCAAATGTGAGATCGAGTAATGTTAAAACAGTTCTTCTTTCCACTATGATTGTTTATATGAGAGATAAATTCGGAAATAAAGTTCAGGTGCGTGCTTTATTGACAATGGTTCAATGAGCAATTTTTATCATTGCAGTTAGTTGAAAGGTTAGGAATTCGAAAAGAAAAAGTAATGTTTCGGTATCGTGTTTAAGTGGATCCTCTGTAGCGGTAAAAAATAAAACTACTGCCTTGATCAGTAATAATTCGGGAGATTATAATCGGGAGTTAGATTTCCTTATCATACCAAAGATTTCGAAAATTATGCCCTCGAAATATATTAATATTTCAGAGCTAGCAACTCCAGAGTCTATTATTCTTGCTGATCCTGAATTTACTAGGCCAGGGAAAATAGATCTTTTGCTAGGAGCTGAAGTATTTCTAGAATTGATAAAGGTGTGTTGTATGAAGTTATCAGATTCTAAATTAAGTACTGCAAAATACGGTGTTCGGTTGCATAGTAAGTGGGAGTGTTTACGATTGTAACGATCAGGAACAAATATATTGTGGGTTAACAACTGAAACAGATTTAAATTTCGAAATGAAAAAATTTTGGGAAGCTGAAAATGTAGAAGAAAGTACACCATTGAGAAATACAGAAGAATTAGCATACGACACCCACTTTATAAACACACATCAGAAAGATATAACGAGCAAATTCATAATACAAATGCCGTTGAGAAGGGATCCTAGTTCTTTGGGAGAATCAAAGCAATTTGCGGAAAAAAAAATTCACTTTGGAACAAGCTAGTCAAAAATCCAAATCTTTTAGAGTTATATTGTGCATTTATGGCGGAGTATAGAGAGTTAGGCTATATGGAGGAAATAGAGAAAACAGATGAGTCAATACATGCGATTTATCTACCTCATCATGCTGTTTATCACCTAGATAAAAGTTCTACAAAACTGAGAGTTGTTTTAAATGGTTCACATGCAACTTCATCAGGAGAATACCTAAATTCCATACAGCTGAATGTAGGTGTCATTCAAGATGATTTGTTTAGCATAATACTTAGATTTCGTACACAACGCTATGAATTTACAGCAGATGTAAAAATGATGTATCGCATGATACTTACCTGTAAAAGTCAACGTGATTTACAGCGCATAGTTTTTTAAAGATACTGTAAATGGTGAGATGAAATATTACAGACTATATGCAGTCACATATGGCACAACTAGTGCCCCTTATTTAGCCATGCGCTGCCTTAAACAGCTTGGTATAGATGGTGAATCTCAATTTCCGTATGCTTCGGCTGTGGTGCAGTCAGACTTTTATATGGACGATGTCCTGACTGGAGCAGCTGACTTAAAATCGGCTAAGAGATTGCAAATTGAGCTAATTCAACTATTAAATACGGGCGGCATGAACTTACATAAATGGTTTAGTAACCATCCAGAATTAATGGAGCAAGCCTTTAAAAATGAGAATTACACTTTTAAAAATATGAGTGAAACTAAGGCACTAAGACTTTGTTGGAAGGCCAATGATGATACTTTTACTTTTAGTGTATCATTCAGTGAGCAAACCAAGGTAACTAAAAGAAGTGTGCTGTCAAATATTACTCGCATTTTCGACCCCTTGAGTCTACTAGGTCCAGTTGTGACGAAAGCAAAAAGTTTCCTACAAAGACTGTGGAGACTGCAAATTGGTTGGTATAAAAATATCCCTACAGCTGAGCTTGATGATTGGTTGCAATTCCTAGAATCATTAAGAGCCATCAACAATATAAGTTCTGTTAGATACATTTTTATAAATAATCCAGCGCAAATGAAAATTTGTGGCTTTTCAGATGCTTCGGAGAAAGCCTACAGTGTTGCATTGTATGTTGTGTCTTCAAATTCTTCAGGAGAGCAAAGTTCTCAGTTGCTTTGCAGTAAAAGTCGAGTTGCACTAATCAAAACAATCACCATTCCTCGACTGGAGCTATGTGGTGCAGTTTTATTAGCCAAATTGATGAATAAGGCTGCCAAAACCTTAAAAGTTCTTAAAGAAGCTGTCTACTATTATTCAGATAGTACTATTGTATTATGTTGGATTCAAAATCAGCCGTGTGACTTAAAAACCTTTGTGGCATCACGTGTGGCTACGATTCAGAATCTTTCTGATATCAGTTATTGGGGACATGTGGCTTCTGCTGACAATCCTGCTGATATTGTGCCACGAGGTGTAGATCCAGACAAACTTCTCTAGAGTAGCTTATGGTGGAAGGGTCCACTATTCCTAACACAATGAACTGAACCTTCTTCAAATATTGTCGAACTTGTGCAAAAAGATAAGAATCTATACATAAGTGAACTTAAAAATACAGCTTCAAGGACTTTTTCAGAGACTTCACTTTTAATATCAGACTGTCCATCTTTTATTGACTATTTTTTGCAATTGAGTAATAATTATGCTAAATTAATAAGAATTCTTAGCTATGTTTTCAGGTTCATTCAGAATGTCAAGAAGGTAAAAGAAAGGTATTCAGGTAAGTTAACATCTGCTGAATTGAAGAAAGCTGAGCAGTTTATCATAAAATCTGTTCAACAAAAAGAGTTCAGTTCTGAATTCACATTGTTATCTAAGGGTAAGGAATTACCAAAAAATAGTAGATTACTTTCATTAAATCCTTTCTTGGATAAAAATAATTTAATCAGAGTTGGAGGTCATCTTCAAAATAGCATGGTAAATTATGCCGAAAAACATCCAATTGTACTGCCCTGTAAACACAAATTAACAGAATTAATTATTGAGTTTTATCACAAAAAATATCTACATATAGGACTACAAAATTTACTTTATTGTATTCGAAAAGAATTTCGGCCTTTAAACAGTAGGGCTATTTGCAGAAAAATTGTACATAAATGTATTACATGCTTTAGAGCCAAACCTAAATTGTTAGAGCAAATTATGGGCGAGCTCCCGAAAGAAAGAATAAATGCAGACTTTGTTTTCAATTGCATAGGAACTGATTTCTGTAGTCCATTTCTGATTAGATATAAAGGTCAACGTAAAGGTATTTTTCATAAAGTTTATGTTTGTATTTTTATTTGTATGGTAACAAAGGCAGTGTATTTGGAATTAGTGATTAAACGTCTGAGGCTTTTATTGCCACATTAAAGAGGTTTTTTGCCAGACGAGGCAAACCTCGAAAATTTTCCAGTGATGATGCAGGCAATTTTGTGAAAACTAATGTAGAGCTTAAAAGATTGCATGAATTGGTAAACAATCCAGACCAGAAACTTACTAATTACTTTTTATCTGAAGGTATTGCTTGGGAATTTATTCCCCCTACAGCTCCAAATTTTGGAGGTTTATGGGAATAGGGAGTCAAGTCCTTCAAGTATCACTTTAAACGTGTTGTGAGCAACTCTAATGTTAACTATAATTGTCCAAATTGGAAGTATCTTAAACTCGCGCCGCTTACTCTCTTCAGTACAGATATTGATGACTTGGAGGTCTTGATCCCGGGACATTTTTTTATTGGTCGCCCACTTAATGCCATTGTTGAATCTGACTTGAGTAATATTGAAGATAATAGACTTAACTTATGGCAAAAGACCACTAAAATGATTCAGACCATCTGGAAAAAGTGGAAAAATAGTTATTTAAGTACATTGCAGCAAAGGCATAAGTGGATGATATCAAAAAACAACATCGAAATAGGAGATATGGTTGTAATAAAGAAAGATAATCTTCCAGTGTTTAAATGGTTATTAGGCAGAATTGTAGAGGTATTTTTTGGTAACGATAACAGAGTAAGAGTTGTAAACATAAAAACCCCAAATTGGGTGTATATAAAAGAGCAGTTTCCAAAATTGCTGTATTACCTCTTGAAAAGTAATTCAGTTTTTATAAGAAAGTGTACATTATTGTAAAAATGCTTTATTTATTATTCATTATTTAAAATTGTTTGGATATTTGTTTAAATTTAACATAACTGTGACTCATTTATATTGTATTTAATTGTATTGTTACTTATATTTTTTACAATGGTTGCAATTGCAGTGTTTTAGTTTGAAACCCCCTCGGAGGTTTCAAGAGGGGCGATATGTTTGATAAAATGCTATTTAATTTTATACTGGCGGTGTCGTCTAGCAATCAAATTATATCAAAATGTAAAAAGTTTTCTGTGCAAACGATAATTTGTGATAAATACATTATCGATTTATTTCTTCAGCTTTTACCTAAGCTGTGTGAAACAATATTTTTTTTTGTTTTTGAGTGTGATTAGAATGTTTTTTATGAGTATATGTTAAAAATGTTACGGTTTTTATTGGAGTTGTGTTTTGTTAAATTATCTATGTTCGAAAGAACCTGAGATGAGTTTTCTCATGAGAATAAACTGTTTAAAAGGAGAAATGAGTATTTAATTTTGAGTTGAGTAAAAAATTAATAATACTTTCGAACAATTGGATAAATACTTGAAACTTTGGTTATCTAAATTACTATGCAAAGTAAATTAAATGTTAAAAGACCCACGTTTCTATCTAGTTTAGAATATACAGGGTGAAACACAAATATCGAAACAATAGGTTATCTCCTTAAATATTGCCCCTAGACCCATACTTCCAATTGCAAAAATTCATTAAAAAAAGGTAAATTTAAGAATAAGTTGCAACTCCATGACGAGGTCTCTTTAAAAAAAATACGAAAATTAAATTTTTACACGGCCCCCGTAGGACAAAATTCACAATTAGGAAATTATTCCTTATCCCTTCCTAAATTGAAAAAAAAAATCATCTAAATATCTAGAAACCTGACAGAGATATTAAAATCCGAAATTCTCCAAAATTTGTGACTTACAGCACGTTACCATGCCTGTAAACGAAGAATATATGGCTCATTTTCAAAGACAGTGAGGGAATCGTCAATAAATTGTCCATTATTAAATGTCGATTTAAGCCAGTGCTTCTTATTTGGATATAAGAAAGCAGCGTATTGAATTAAATCTAAACTTGGTTTCAAAATATGTTGATAGTCTGCACGGGAGGTCTGCATGGATCGAAATATCTAAGAAAGGCCCCAAACCGACCCATAGTGGAAAAAGCTCGGCTCGGTCTGAAAAAAATTTTGAAATCATAACTCGGACCGATCTGGAAAATAGTTTAAGTCATAGCTCGGTCCAGCCGCAAATTTCTACATAGTTTTTTTTACTTCGGTGTGGGAAAAAATTATTTCGTAGGGAGGAGTTCTGACCGAAAATTTCCTTTATAGCTTTTCATTTTTTATATTTATACTTTTTATTATTAAAGAAGCGCGAAAGGCTGTAATACATTTATTTTATCAATGAATCTCTATTTATATGTAAATGTTTCACTTATATTTTAATATCTTTAATCCATTTCCCATGCGTTGGAGACTTTGAAAAATGTTATACAGTAAATCCTTTTAAAACGGAATCACATAGGAAAGATAACATACGTTATAGATTTATGTCTTCCCTAGAAGGTGTAATTGGAGTTTATTTTTTTTAGGTATTATTGTATTTATTTTGCATGGATTAACATATTTTCCGTTTAAGAAGAATTCCGTCATAGGCATATTTTTTTCACTGGTTTTATTGTATTTAATTTTTTAGCCTTTGAATACACTATTCTTTAAAAAATGAATTTTAAAATGTTTTTTTTTTTTTTTTTTTTTTTTTTTTTTTTTTTTTTTTTGTAAAATAAAGATTTTTAAATCTATGTGTTTTTTATAAAAAATTTGATTAAGCCGAATTTTATTTATTTTATGCACGTATTAAGTCAGTCAGAGACAGTGATTTTAATACGGGTTTTGTCGAGACCGGGATTGAAAATTTCGTCCAGTGTACACCTAGGAAGAAGGAAGCAGTCTCCTCCTTTAAGAAAAGTACGTATGGCCCGGCCTGGCGAGTCTTCAGAAAAAAGTAACGTCTCGGTCCCAGCTTGAGCCCAGAATAGAGGTTTTTTAATAGCTTCTCGAGGACGATAAAAAGTCTGAAGTTGTGAGAGCTAAATTTATAAAAAAGACTTAATCTGCATCTTAGAAAAAGCATTCTTTTAAATAACTGATGGATATTTAAACAGTACATTTCATTTTACTGCATAAGAATTTTTTCCCCACTATTTCTTCTCTTTAAATTATTAAATATTAAGAATTTTTAAAGAAAAAAAACTTGAAACACGTCATTTATAATTTTTTCACATTAGTTTTGTTTCGTGAAATTTGAAAAAAAATATTTACTTTTGAAAACATGATTTTTTTAAAAGTTATATTATTTTTCCAATAAAAATTTTTAATAGTTTAAAAATTAATATTTAAAAAAAAAAAGAATCCTTTGGAACAAAACTAAAATCAAATTTTCATCTTTAATTAAATAGAAAAAAATTGAAATCCGATAAATAATGTTACGAGTTATGGCGATTTTTAATTATCCCATTTAAAGCAGTATTAACCACATGAAACTTTTATAAATTGTATGAAAAATTTCAGAATGTGATTTTCTTAATTTATAAGGCTAACCATTACAAAAAGAAAAAAAATTGTAACTCAAACAATATATTTTTTGCGCGTTTCCTAGAATTGTTTAAGTAACATTATTTTTTGAATTGCGCACATTTCAATTTGTGTCTAATCCCTTAAAACCTGATTAATTTTTTAACCGGCTATAACTTTGCGAGTTTTAAAGATATGAAGATGCAATTTTTGTGTCTTATTCAGGATTGAAGAAGGAAAGTTTTTCTAATTGGAACTTTTATCCTATGGGGGCCGTATAAAAATTTAATTTTTGTATTTTTTCAACTTGATCTGCCATGGAGTCGAAATTTATCTTATCAAAAATTTCACCCTTTTTTACGAATTTTTGCAATTGGAAGTATGGGTCTAAGGGCAATATTTAAGGAGATAGCCTATTGTTCCGATATTTATGACTCACCCTGTATAGGAACTCATATTTTTACTTTTAGATACTGATCGCTTGACTGACGTATCAATGATAAAAAATCTGAGATAAATCCTATAGTTTAGAAATTTGAAATTTGGCATAAATAAAATGTTCGAAATAATGATAATAATAATAATAATAATAATAATAATAATAATAATAATAATAATAATAATAATAATAATAATAATATTGACAACAATAACGTTGGGACGCCATTGCTAAATTGTAATAAATATACGCCATGTAATTCACAAGTACGTTGTTTTTGGGTTGTAAGTTCGTAATATATAAATATGTAATACCTATAGTAGTCGTTCAGCCAATTCGCCTATCCGCATATAAAGAGCAAAAACCAGCCAGCCGAATCGTTATAAATTTAAAATATATAATTGTAACATAATTTTCTCGCGTCATTTTCAATTTTAGGAAAATTGGATGTATAATTTAAAACAGGGACAATCAAAAGCATTCTGTTACATCGTAGTCAATAGGAAAAAATAATACAAGTTTATTTTAATGATGTTATACTCTTTCGAACGTAATACAATAGATATACATCTATGAAGTATATGCACAAAAATACATTCTGCACAATCTGTGGTGCGAACAATATTTGTTGTTAATTTGCAGGACCACATAAAAATATTCCATTTCACAATGACAGGGGAAACACATTTTGGACTGCGTTTTAAAATGATTAAATTATTTCACTTTTTATCAAATTGCTATGAGTTGTTGAAGTTTGCAACAAGTTACTACCTGTATAATAGAAATTGACGGTATTTACAGGAACACACAAAAGATTTTGCCCACTATAATGCATCCAATGTTGTGTATGCATTTATACCAATATCTAAATATTTTTAAAATTTTGTTTTAAACGCACTTCATTTCTTAAGTTTAATGTAGAATTTGCAACTTATTATAATTACATAAATTTACATAATTTACTTTTATTTCTGCTTTTTAGTGTTTCCTGTTTGGCATAAGGATAATATCTATACCGCCTGCGGCACTAAAAAAAAAAAAAAAATACATTTTCTAGTTTCTTCTGCAAGTTACATGATGGATGAGTTAGATAAAAAAATAATAAATAAATAAATAAAAATAATAAATAGTATATAATAAACAGTAAATAAATAAATAAATAAAATCGTTACTGAGATATTACTTTATAAAATTTTCTGGTGTATATTTCTACATCTGATGCAAGATAAATCACCAAATCTTGTTTCAAGCACAAACTTTCATATTGAATAAACTTTTTAGTGTTACGGAAATCCTCTTTCATGTTTAAATGCTATAATTTTGCTTTGTAATATTATCATTCCCCAAAACTGTTTCTTTCTCATTTTCTTGGCCTTTTTTAAAACACTAAATAAAATTAGCAGCAACTTTTATTTTTCGAGACATAAAGACGATTCAATTCATTTACTATCAACGATACTGACCTCCAAAGAAATAACGGCAACCATTTTGCCCAAAATAGTATAACTTTGCGTCATAATTCTATAAGTAATTACGTAGAGCGTCGTGTTATAAATTAAAACTTTCCCTGAAATAATTAATGCTTGTTTAATGCAGCAAGCTTCATCAAAATCCATTGAATAGAACTCGGCAGCGGAAACGAAATTTTTGTTTGTATTTTATAAAGTAAATGTTACGTAATACTATTTGAAAGAATGATGTTACATAAGAACTATTTTTATCGAGATATCTATTGAATCAGAAAATTCTTAATTTCCTTACTTTGTCCTGAATAGTAGAAATTTAAAATAGACAAGAAATAAAAATTTGTCATGGCTGTTACGCCGATAATGGGAAAGGATAATGGTTATTTTTTATCGAGATATCCATTAAATCCAAAAGTTCTTAATTTCCGTACTTTCTTCGGTTAAAAATATAGTACAATTTTTAAATAGATTAGAAAAAAAATTGGCATGGGTGTTACTTTAGAAACGTAAATATTTGTCCAAAATAGTTTAATAAAAATTCGTTATTTAAAATGTGTGCGGCGACAAGAAATGTTCTAAAACTGTAAATTATATGATATAGTTAGTATAGAAAATTAGAACTTGGTATAGTGATTACTTTTTAGATGAAATTATTGCCTAGAACTTTTTCTAAAAGATTCGAAATTTAAAAAGCCAAAATGAGCAGAAAACCTTCTAAAAATGTTCTAAATTACAATGTAATTAGATTTGTTGGGGGTTAAAAAGTTGAAATTTAGTATTGTAGTCATTTTTACGGTATAAACAGTTGATAAGAAATTCGAAATTTAAAGAAGTGAAATCACCTAAAAATTTTCTAAATTACCATATATTTAGAATTTTTAGGAATAAAAACAGAAAAAAATGTCATGTATTTTAATTTTAAGACACGACTTTAAGAGTGTAAATGAGAGGGCAGACATTTAATTTTTGCACTCAACTGTTTGTACAAAAATTTATTGTACAAAAATGAAATTCATAAAGTTACAGAAAAAAGTTCTAAATTTACGAATTGTTTATGAATTGCGTGAAGCGGTTGAGCTTGAAATCTAAAATTTGGCAAGATTAAAAAAAGCTCTAAAATTGTGACTTCTTAAATATTGTTGTTACAGAAGTTTACACTCCCAGAACTTTGAAATTTTTAGTACGATGGTTACTTATAAGCTATAAATGATAGCTAAGAAAGACTTCTAAAAAACTCCAAACTTCAAATAAAAAAGTAAATGAGCTTAAAACTTTCAAAATTCGATGTGAATTTCCATTCATATAGAATTAATTTTAGTTTTTTGCACCTATTTAAATCTTTATGTTCGACTAGTATAGTATAAGAACAAAGTTAAGTCATTTTTGAATTATTCGAAGCATATAATTTACTCAAAGCCAAAAAAAGTGGAATTGTACAAATTACAAAACCATTTGGAAACGACTATTTTTTCAAAGACTAAAAATTAAGCCTTATAAATAAATTCTACGATAAAAAATACATATTTCTTCCTTATTTTTTGTAACCAAGACAAACTTATTTTACCGTTAAAGTTAAATATAGGCGAAACATCTCGAAGAGATGATCCTTTATGCAGTCATTATATTAAAATGATTTATTAGTTTAAAAAAAAACAAGATATAGAGGTGATATTGTTCCTTCCTTTTCCAATTTATCTAATTTCTTACAGTTATATCTACTCTATCAATATTATTAAAGGCAAACCTATCTGTAAGTAGTGCATACATCCTTCTGCAAGTGACAACACTTTAAAATTTTAGATGCAATTTCAATTTTTCAATTATCAGTGCTGTGAATTTTTAAACAGCTAAATATTGCACATTTTCAATTTTTACACCGTCATATAAGGAAAAAATTGTAAGTACAATTTATTTTTAAGTTAATGTTTTCTCGCCTTTTTTTTGTAGTTTTTAATATTTTTTGCCAACGTGGCAACATAAATATATTATTTCTGTTAAAAATAGAGGAAAAATAATAGATTATTGTATCTTTCGGTTGACAAAAGAAAAAAAGTAGCATGATAATTTTCATGATAATCCAAAACGTGGCTTGCGTAATAAACAGAACCATATATTACATACGCTAAGGATTAAACGTTAATATTTCTGGACCAATCAGAAAACGAATAAAATACAGGCACCACAAGGATTCATATATATGCATCAGATATATCTGTTCACGACCAAAAACAACAACCATTTTGTAAATGGTTAATAAATACAGAAATACCACTTGTCCTATTACAACAATTATGTGACCAAAAATATGTGTTTTGGTTATACTAATAGGTCCTGACTAATGTATGAGCATGCAAGGCAGCTGCCACGTGACCCCACTTGTGGGAGTTTTCTATGGACTTAATTTGGATTTTGTCAGGAGAGCAAGAAATTTTTATAATTGACCGAGCTTTATCATAATAATTATACCTTCAAATATTTAGAAAAGGGGAGTAACTCTTAACTTACGCACTTTGTTTACCATAATAACCCTCTATCCCCTTCCCCCCCCCACCAAAAAAAATAAAGAACGAACGAATTACATCGTAAAAAAATAATGCTATGAAATTTTATACAAAGCACTTTAGTGAATGAGAAAATCAACTTTTTATGTTTGTTTTTATTAGCATAAGTGCATGCCCGCATTTGTCTTCCCATGTCACGGAATCACCAAAATATATTTTGACACTTTGATACAAAGACTAATTTTTAAAATGTGATGAAAGTTTTCACATTGGGAAAATAACCAAGAATGATCGAAAGACATGAATTTATATTTCAAAGGCTCATATGAGCCTTTATATTTCGATAAAAAAGTAGTTTAATCTAATTTCTGATAAATTTATGGCCATCCTTAGTGTTATTCTTTGTATAAATGTGAGTAGTACCTGTGTTGATATAGTAGTACCTATTTCTTATATATATATACAATAGATATGAAATTTTGTGCTAGTCAATTCAGCTTATTAGTAATTTCTATCGGATGGTGCCACCAGAATGGCGCTTGCCTTGGGGCTTCAGCCTCAGATAGTAAAAGTCGGACCCTGTGTACTCTAACAAGATATTGTTCCTATATCTCTAACTATGTACATATGCCTTAAGTATGTATTATTATTTTAAACTGCAAATTTTCATTTACTTGTCAGTTGCATGAAATTTTCACTGTTAAAAATCTGCAGCTATTCGTTGAAATAGCCATTCAAAAGTTTTTACAGAAAACGATTGCAGAACCGTAATTTATCACTGACCGACGAAAACCACTAAACGATTATGGTCAAATAAATGTGATCTATCGAAACGATTGAATAATAGTACCACTTGCAGCATATTTCTAACTATTTATTAGAAATTTTTCTTTATATTTCGAAGATACTTTTTAGAGGGTAGATTTTCTTTACCTTTGGTGTGTGTTACGGAAACTTGAAATACATTGTAACCTGCTAAAATGACCACCTTGGTAAAGTGGCCACCTGGCTAAAGTTACCGCTTTTAAAAATTTTCACTTGTGCTCATATAAAATAACATGTGACCACCTGTCTAATGTGTCCACCTGTTTAAAGTGACCAGTTAGCCAGTCATTGTCAGTGTTATTTGAACCTGTAAAATGTGACCATCCATTTTTTTTCTGCATGCTGAAAATTTTGAACTCAGAAAGACTAAAGTGAGCATTTTCTAAAGTTTTATTTTGATCTATTAAAAATGTACGGGGATTTCCTGTAGTTATTATTTGCTCAATATATAAAGTGGCCACTTTGTACTTTATTGTAATGATATTTGCACTTGTTTAGGGGGATTTTTGCTGAAAAGTTTATTAGTGCCAGTCATAGAAACGTGATTATTGTACAATTACAATGAAAATAAAAATGCGTATAAATTGCTGAGTACCTTATACAGTGCTCAGCAAAAGTTTAGACACTGGTTTTATTTAACCTTTAAACAAAAAATAAGAACGCTTGAGCTTTACAAATGGCTATATTTATTTTAAATATATTTTAAACATTTTAGGATATAAATAATGTTTATAATATAAGATGATATTTAATTAAACTGAAAAAAAGTAAAATTTGCACATTGCAAAAGTTTAGACACTTTTTGATTTTTTGCTAACTGCTCATGGAAAAATGCAAATTTCTAAGTTATGATGTCACATGTCTGACGTATTTAAGTATAACTCGATATGGCGTCAGTTAGTGAAAATGCCGTGTGCTAAAAATATTCAGTTAGATGAGGTAATTGAAATAGGAAAGCTGAAATCGAAAGGGAAGACTGTTGCAGAAATTTCCACAGCATTGAATCGTCCAAAGTGGTCTGTCTATGAAGCATAGTCTAAGGGTGACTCCTTCTAAACAAAAACATAAATCTGGAAAACCGTGTGTGATTAGAAAATGAGATGACAAAAGGGTTCATAAACTCACATTTTTATAAATGATGACTGTTAGTCTCATTAAAAGTAAGTCAGGACTTTCTGTGTTAACGGTTATGATTCGTAGATGAATTACAGAAAGAGGTAAATCAATTTGTATGAAAATGATAAAACAATCAGCTTTAAAATCTCGCTACAAATTGGCGAGAATGCAATGAACTTACAAATGTATGTCATATGGACCCAAATGGTACACTATGATATACAGTAACAAAAAAAAGTGGAATTTGAATGGTCCAAACGGGTGAGCATACTATTGGCACGACATGCGTAAAAAGCCTGGGACTTTCTTAAGTCGACAACCAGGAGATGACTTTTTAATGATTTGGTCCTCACTTTCTTTAATGCTCGAGTATCTCTGGAGTTATTCAATGGTTGCCAAGAAACAAAAGACTACGTTGGAGATCAATTTTAGTCATTTGGGGAACTTTTAGCTGGTCCAAAGTATGGATTTTAGCAAAATAATGCCTCTATTCATGGTGCAGACTTCGTTTAGCTCTGAGAATACTACTGATCTCAACTGGCCGGCGTGTAGCCCTGATCTGGATCCTATGTAATATCATATGTCTAAGGTTTATTCAAATTTTTACTATACTCTTCTGTTAATGAGCTTCGAGCTGCTTTTGAGCATGTTTGGTACAAAATAGACCCCCAAGTGGCGCAACATTTAGTTTCTTCGATGAAAAGTAACATTCTTGCACTAACTGCGGACAACGTGGGTGCAACTCGACTTTAATTTGTAGTTATTTCCCTGTAAATATACAAAATGTCTATACTTTTCCCACAATGATAATTTATTTTTTTGTCATTATCTATTATATAAAAAAGTAAAATTTTAAATTTATTGTTTGTGAATAAGGAATAAGTTAAAAGTAATGTATGACAGATGAATTAGAAAAATTTCGTACATACTTCTGAACACAGAAGCGAAATCGATCATTGTCTAAACTTTTGCTGAGCACTGTAGTAATGTGTTATTTAAATCAAATACTAAGGAATTTCAACTGTATTCAAAAGAAATAATGCGAGATTTAAGTAAATTATCTTCTATGTAATACATTTTAAATTAGAGATTCAGATTTATTCTTGTTAATTAATCAGTTTATTACTTAATATAGTGCATTTTTTAATTTAAATTTTATTTTTCGCCATTACAATATTTTAATGTGTCATTTTGAGACACTTCATAAAGTGACCACCTGTATATAGTGACCATTTTAGCCTGTCCCAAAGGTGGTCACTTTAGACAGGTTCCACTGTATTATTAGGTTTCATATGGGTACCGTTTGTTTTCCAGGTTTTTTTTGGTCAAATAAAAACAAATTAGTTCAAACGTGTGAATATCTGCCTTACTTAAAGAGTTTTTTTCTATAAGACAATATTGGTAGCGAAAAACTTTCACGCCTTAAAATTCCAGGACTTGTACGAACTCTGTATATTTTTCACACAACATGTAATTTTAAGAGAAACTACGTTAATTTTCTAGTTTTGTTTTCAGAAAATTTTCAAAAAGAAATAAATAATAACTTATAGGTTTTATAGAAACTTTGAATTAAGCTACGGAGTTTCTTTTCAATTCCGGAAGAAATTTTATTTAAGGTACCCTGGGGTAATAACGCCAGGAGGGGTAATAACGCCAAGTGCTTACATTTTGCATAATTATGAAATAATCAGGTAAATGACACCCATGTGCTCTGCGCAGAAGGGTTTTCAGTCATATAAATCGCAAAAAACAGCTTCAAGTTAATTTGTTTCATTTTTAGGTCTTATTGTTTTTACAAACAACTAAAATTAACGCTTGATCTAAAATTTGCGAGATACGTTTTGTATATGTGAAGATTATCTTTTTATACAGAAATACTTTGTTAATTACATAAATTTGTAGTGCATTTCATGTACTTTTAAAATGTTGTTGAAGATTTTGGATATCTTCTCGAGATAATTTGTAATTTAAAATGTACTGCGCAATAACTATACCGGGGTGATAACGCCAATCTTTGACTTTAATACCCCGGTTGATTGCCTACAGTGGCCGAGCTACATCCTAAATACTGATTCAAATAAACACAGTTAAAACTGTGCAATGTTTCTCATATTTCTATTTAAACGGTCCTTTTTAAGCAAAAAGAAACTCACTGAAACTCATCCCCCCCCTCCCACACCACACCTTTATATTTCTTACACTTTCACAAAAATTGAACATTTTCAATATCTTAGAATGCAATTTGTCAATTTCTAAGTCTGTAGAGTTTGTATTGGGCTATCTACATGCAATTATTCCATCTTATTTCATAGTTTTGTTTGCATGGCGTTATTACCCATATAGGTGGGTAATAACGCCAAATAGCATGGGTCAAGGAAAAACGCCATTACATTTTATGAATACATATGTGTTAAATTATTTTATTTTTTATAGATAGTCAATGAGTTTCTGTATCAGATCCTATATTTGTTTGAAAAATACAATCTAAAACTAAGCCGTGAAAATTGGTAGAACCTTAACGTGGCGTTATTACCCCAAGGTACCTTATATCTGAATTTATGAATAAAATGTCTTTATTTATTGTTTCACAAAGTGCAATTGGAATTCAGTTCTTCAGTGTATCTACTAGTCTGAGAGATAGTGCATGCGTCTGCATATTGTATATAATATTTTTTAAACTTGAAACATTTGTTCATAATACTTAAAAAATACCAATTTCTCATATTAAGAAACATTTTAATGCACTAAAAACTAAGAACTCGTCTTTGGTTGTGTCTTGAAATACTGAATTCAGAATAAAACAAGTAAGAAAAATTATGTGTCAAGGATGGATTATGAAATACTTTCCAATACTTTCTGAAATCTTTAACGAAACTTTATTATTTAGACAAATAAAGTTATTGTTTATAGTTAATATGTATTACGATACTTTTGAACCACCCTTTATCTGAGCTGTTGGTATTATATGTATATATACTATATAATGAGGAAATTTAGTTAAGCGAGAAAATGCCTAGAAGGTTGAACTTTCTCTTTTAGCTATTATACCAATAGTAAATATATTTGAATGCATTTATTCAGGCCTGTAGTTTACCTGACACCTTTATTGCACGTCACTATTTAGCTAAAATTTGTTTAAACTAAAACACTCGTAAAACTACTGACATTTTCAGAAATTATCTTTCATAGGCGCCCATGTATCCAATTCTTTGTGTGGCTCTGTATATTATTTTATCTACATTCTACTTTGTAAACTAAATACAGCTCAGTTCAAAAATGCATAACTTATTTAAAAATGACCTTTAACTAATTTAAGCTCATGTATCGTAACGTTTGCGAACTCTTTTACGTAGCCCTTTATATCAACTTTAGCATTTATACGTATCATATAATTTGTATAGATTTAGTGCAGATTTTTAAAAGTGCATATCATAATTAAAATGCATTTCATCCATTCATCAGCCACAATCGCATACCTCATACTTCGAAAAGAATATAGCTTGAAAGCTTTTATGTGTTTCTGTAAATGCTATGCATTTTGTACTATGCATGACTATATCGTATAACTTATATTAAGCATTATTGACTTATATAAATTTTACTATTCATAAAAGAGTTATTATAATTGAAACATGTTTCACACAATTCACCCCTTTAGCATTATATAATGGGATTATTTCGTGTAATCCTGTAAATGAATAATAGCTATTTTCTCATCGCATACTTTACAAAATGCATATTCTAGAGCATTCGTAAATACATATAAAGCTATTTTTTCATATGTCGTAATGTAACAGTAAACTTTTGATTGTCCTTGTAGATAAACTAATATTGCTAGAATTTGCATTTGAAATACGGTTCGTGCTAGGGTAAACGTCCATGACGTCCTACAATTTCAGGGCTATCTGAGTAAATTTACGAGGGTTAGAGTGCAGACAGATAGCCAGACAGACAAACGGATGGACGGCCAGACAAGCCAAAATCATAAACATTTTTCGGCTTTGTTGGATAGTGTTAAAAAGAGCCAAACTTATTAAATTTTCATCAATTAAAAAGTTTTCCTAACTCTTAGAAAATTGGTTATCCTTTCATCTTTTAAAGAGATATGACTAGTCCTTTAGAAGCATTTTTAATATCCATTTTTTTAATTGTAATCTGTTGTTTTTGCTTTTATATTTTCTTATTACATTAAATGCTTGCTTTTTTCGCTTTCCGTTTTATAAATAGAAAAGATAATTAACGTGAAGAAATAGCCCTTGATAAACCCAAAAATAGTTAATTGTTTAACCATTAAATGTAAATACATAAATTTTGCAATTATTATTATTCATAAATGAAAACAAAAATATTTTGTTTCTTTAACATTTTCAACTTCTCTTTTTCTACCTTTTATCATCTAATAGTAAAGAAAAATAGGTCTATTTATATTTCGAGAAATAAAATTATATACATTACAAGTTGAGAATAATATTTTTAAGTTTCTGAATATATTTATTTGTCTTTTTAGGGCCTTTTTTTCTTAGTCATCAATTTTTCTTATGCCCATGCAAAAGTAATTAATTTCTTTAAACAATTATTTTGATTATATTGCTTTGAATGACTACATTCAAAACAACGCATTCATTCACCAAGGTAAAAAGAACACAATTTTCGTTTGATTGATTTTTTGTGTGTGCGATAGGTTTTTTTACATGTATAAAAAGGTAACTAATTTATTGCCTTTTTCGGATGAAAAGGCAAATAAAGAAATGTATAATAACTTTGTAAAAAATGTCTTCCTTTTTCTTTCATTCTAGGTAACTTTGATAAAAATGGATAAATGGATAAAAACAAGCAAATAAAAGATCAAGCAAAGCGTAACGCCTTTATAAGTAAAAAAAAGGCATAAAGAAATACTAGCATCAATGAAATAATTAATAAGAAGTTGGTAAAATTGTGTAATTAAAAAATAACCAAGTACAATTCATAATTTACCTCCTGCTCCCCCTACGTAAAATAAATAAATAAATAAATTTTAAAAAATGATTATCAGAAGCTCTTAGTGTATCCACCAATGTAAGAGATAATGCAGACATCTGAATACATACAGTGAAACCGCCATAACGGGCACTTCCGAATAGCGGACACCTCTATTTAACGGACAGTTTTCCAATCCCCACTCCCGAAACCTAAATTTTTGTATGTTTAACCTCTGAATAACGGAGATTCCAAATAGCGGACACTATTTTCGGCGATAAAGGATTAAAAAGTGTTCTTTAACAAGAAAAATATGAGAAAAAAAAAGTAAAAAGGCCTCTAAATTTATCAGAGCAATGTGTCACAAGTTTCGTTATCACAGATAAACGTAGAGGCTGGACTGAGGAAATTTCTGTTTCACGTTCAGTGTTGATTTCAAGGGTTGCGTGGGAGCAACATCTTCCAGAGAATTCAAATGTCTATTTGCCCCCGGAAGATTTTATGATTTTATGTTTTTAATGATCAAAAAGTTCAATTCCCATCCCCGCTTGGAAGTCTATAATGACCAATAACGTCACATTTAAAAACAAATTATAAGTAATCGTGAGCAAAAGTAAACTTTTGTAACAATTTTTTTTTATAAGAATGTAACAAACAGCAGTTAAAGGTGTGCACAATTTTATTTAAGTTTTATAGTTTAAAAAATAGTTTTAATTTCTCATTATTCATATAATAAAGGTTTTAGGACATATAAATGTAAATTAGTGAAATATTAACCATTTCTTAGCGAATTTTGTATTTTTGAGTTTTTTCCCAATAGTGGACACCTCTGAATAGCGGAACATTTCTGCGTTCCCGAGGTGTCCGTTATTTAGAGGTTTTACTGTATATTAAAACTTGAAGCATTTGTCCATGATACTTAAAAAATACCAATTCATCATATTTAGAAATATTTTAATTCATTTAAAATTAAAAACTGTCTTTTGTTGTATGTCTTGAAATATTGAATTCATTATAAAAAAAGAGCTAAACTTAATAAATTTTGACTAATTAAAATTTTTTACTCGTAAAAACTCATAAAAACCTGATTAATCTTTCACCTTTTAAAGAGAAATGGCTAGTCTTTTAGATGCAATTTTCTACTTATATATTCAATCGCAAACTGGGTTTTTTCTTTTATGTTTTTTTGTTATTCTAAAAGTTTTTTTTTTCGCTTACCGTTTCATAAATATAAAAAAATGTTTAATGTGAAGAAATTACGCTTGATAAATACAAAAATATTTAATTGTTTAACCATAAAATGCAAATAGAAATTTTTGGAATTATTATTCATAAATGAAAAGAAAGATTTTGAATCTTTCTATATTCTGTACCACTTCTTTTTTCCACTTTCTTACAATCTAGAAGCAAAGAAAAGCTCATCTGCTATTCATATTTCGAACAATAAAATTATATACATTAAATGTTGAGTATAATATTTTTAAACTTCTGAATAAATTTGCCTTTTTTTTCTTATGCACATTTTTCTTATGCCATGCGAAAGTAATTAATTTATTATAGCAATTATTTTGATTGCATTGCTTCAAATGAATAAGTTAAAAATGACATTTTCATCAAGGTTAAGTAAAAACAGTTTTTGCTTAGTTGTTTTTTTTTGCGTATATGCGATGCCTTTTTAATTTTTATTTTTTATAAAAAGCCAACGAATACATTGTCTGTATTGTATCAAGGAAAAGTTAAAGAGTTTGTAATAAATTTGTGGAAAAGTCTCTCATTTTTATTTCATTCTATGTTACACTGATGAAAATGAATAATAACATTTTAAAAGATGTAGCAAAGCGTAACGCCTTTAGAAGTAAAAAAAGAATTAATAAAAACTAGCATCAATGAAATGCTAGTAAGAAGTTGATTAAAACTGTGTAATTAAAAAAAATTAAAATAGCCAAGTGCATTTCTGCCCCCCCCCCAAAAAAAAGATAATCAGATTTACAAATTTCACAGAGAACCATTTAAAAATATGTGAAAATGTCTTTATTTATCGTTCGTCCCCCTCCCCCCCCCAAAAAAAAAAAAAAAAAAAAAATCAGATTTACAAGTTTTATTATGAAACATTTTAGAATATGTGAAAAAAAATTACAAGATTACAATGGTTATTAAATGAGTACATTAGTAATATAGGTTTAGAAACTTTGATTTGTAATATGAGTTATAAGTTATGTGTACAAATGAAAAAATTTGTATTTAGTTCGAATTCAATTTTTTAAATTTTTTTATGCAATAACCATGGTAACGTTTTTATATTGTAAGGTTCAGGAATTCTTCTGTGGTTTTAGACGTTTATGTCCGGTTTGAAAGTTTAGATTTATGTAGCATTATTTTATCCTGATGGTAATAGTGATAGCGATTTGAAATGAATGTTTGTAACCCTTTTTAAAGTGTTCGTAATATTACTTATATATTATGAGTATTAGTTAGCGAGTTTTATTCAATTTGAATAAAAAATTTTAAGTATATTTCATCTGGTAACTATGGTGGCTTTGTGACTTTTTTGTGTTCTCAGTTCTGGATTTATTCTGTCTCTAAGGTATTTATGTCCGTTTTTGAATGTTTAATGTTCTTCAACTAAATTTTTATCCTGATGACGATCATTAATCCTCCAAGAGTCTTGCAAATGGGTAAAATTGTAAAGTTGTTTTCTCTGCATTTTGTTTTAAATGCTAATAAAATACGGAATATTACGGGACAAACGCTTAGAGGGTTAATAAGTTTTAAAAATACATTTGTAAGTCATTTGAATATGTTTGTACTATCACTTATATGCTGTGCATATCAATTAGCAAGTTTATTTTATATGAATACAAAATGTGAAGTATATTTCATTCTTTTGCAATATCATGGTAATTTTATGACATTTTTGCACTTTTCGTTAAGGGTGTTTTTAAATAAAAAATGGCAACTTTGTGACATGTGCTTTACTTTATTTTTGTTCGGAAATGCATAAAAATTGCAGGTGTTGTTCAGAAACTGTCTAATTGCACTCTGTTTTCTGTTTTTTAAAAAACGCGATAGATCTTTCATAACAAGCCTTCAAAGTTGAAGTTTTTGAGCACATTTCCCGATGACAACAGAAAAACCGGTTGAAAAGCAGGAGAAAAATGGGTGATCACGTAATCGAAATAGCTTAGAACTCGATAGGTAATTTATTGATAAAAAAATAGTAAATTAAGTTCGATTCGAAATCGCTTCCGTAGTCAGGCTTTCCAATTTTATACCTTTCCGTTAAAAAATGAATTTGTAAATGTGTCAAATCGTTTTGCGCTTGTTGAGTGGAGCAGTTGAGAACATCCTTAAGGAATTCTTTTGTGCTTTTAGATGTTTATATGAGTTTTGAACTTGTGAAATATCATTTTGATCGTATGATGATCATTGAAGAGATTCGAAACGTCGATTTTTAACTCAGTTTAATGCATTTGTAAAGTCATTTGTATGATATGAGTACCACTTAGCATCGTATTTATTTCTAATACAAATTTTTAAGTATATATTTTATGATGCAGTCGACCAGTATGTATTTAAAATTCTATCCTCAAAATAAGATTTCAACAGTATAAAATGCTCTAAATTTAATTCATTTCCACTGTATATAAATGTTGTGTCCGTTTTAATTATGCTGTGTATATACAAGTATTTAATTCTTTAAGTTTTCTTTAATTAACTAACTGGAATAACTTTAAATGATCCCTGAAGAGAATTATTATGATCGCACGCAAATTTAATAATGTAATACTTAACACAGGTTTAATGTTTCTAATTACTTTAAAATATTAGCAAGTGAACTGCGAGATTGTCATCATTAAGAGAGCTGTAAGCATGAAGAAGGTCTTTCAGTGTCATTTTATAAAATTATTCTAGAAAAAAAGCAAAGAATATAAGTTTAGGCGTAATTACAATTTAAGTAAGAAGTATTAGACACACTGTTAATGAGATTATAAGAGCATTAAAGTTGTAGTCGGGTTTTAAAGCTGTTTACATTCTAAGAATATGCGTCCCTTTTGGAATGCATTTATTCTTATTTCTCGTTAAGCGTTATGAATCTAAGTGGCCTTCTTTTGTTGGCAGATTAAAAGCAGGTATTAATTCTTTTTAACAAGTGTTTACATTCATTTTAATTATTGTTAAATTTAAATTTCAAATATATAATTAGACAAATTAAAAATGAATAAGTGATTTTTTTGATTAAAGTTGACTCAACCTTAAAGACAATTTATAACCCAGAATATTTATAAATATAAGAAAAGTATATATACTGTTTCGTATATTTAAGATACATGAAGTTATAATTTGAAAACTACATCTAATATTGAACTAAATTGTAAAGTTGTATAAAGGAAATAAAAAAAGGTTATCTTCTCTAAATTTTGCGGCAAACTATCGTGTAATTTATGACACTGACACTAACTGATTAGTAATAACGTTTGCTAATGATTGATATGTTTAAATTATGCTTAGGAGGTCGCCTACATTTGAAATTGCAATATTCCGAAATTTCCAAGTGTAACGCCTAATTTGCACATATGATATTTATATACTTAAGTATGTATTTCTTTCGTATACAAATGGAAAATCGTTAAATCAAGTAGTTTTGGAATTATGTATAGGTAAAGCTTTAATTTTTGAAACTTTTTGAACAATTAAATTGATTTTTAATCATCCGTAAATTTTCAAACATGACACAAAAATTACTCGGCAAAATAGATATAGTTTTGGAATTTAATCTTTCAAGCTCTTAAAAATTGTATTTTACTAAAACTTTTAAAGGTTACAAAACACTATATTGTCATAAGTAGACCGTTCACTTGCGATTTCAGACGTTATGTTAAATATCCAAAAATATACACTGGGAATTGTCCTGAAACTCCAGTTGCTTAACAAAACAGTACAGGTCATATATTTCCGCGAAGTTGTTTTCCCGAAACCCATAGGGGACCGTCAACAAATTGAAAAATAACGAATATCTTTTGGATAACGCTGTCAAATCTAATGCAGCAGAAGTGTTCAAACTTTAGATTATGATTAAGTGGCTTATAAACTCTGTTAATTTTTTTTAATGAGGATAACATGTACACTCGTAGGAGAAATTAAGGTTTTTAGAAACACTGTCCCAAATTTTGCCAAGTTTTTGGCTTACAGTTTGCAGAGTTCTTAAAATAAAAAATATTAAGTTCGGAAACTATAACAAAAAATGTTGTACACAAGATTCTGTAATCAGAATTTTAAAAAAGTAAAAATTGTATGAAAAATGAGCAGGTTTACTTAGTACTATTTCGCTGAGAATAATGGAATGTAATCAAAATATAAAGTGCATAATGTGTTAGCTGAATGTATAGATCAGCATTTATTTTAAAAACAGAACATGAAAATTATGATAATTATCATTGATAGAATAAGCTCAAAATCCGTTCTTCTCAAAAGGAATAAAAAAAAAAGGTGAAGGGCTGTGTCCAAACAGTGTGGCAGAGAATTAAATGCAGATTGTAAAGCAGTGGGTATTATCTAGAAAAAGATATCTCAATAAAGGTAGAAGTTTTAATTGTAGAATGCTTTCAGTGTACTTTATGACGTTTAATATACTATTTAACATAGTTGGGTGATTTCATAATTGTACCATAAAATTCCATATTATAACTTTTGCATGATTCTTTGTTGTAGGTAAAATACAATCATGTACCTGTTTCCCGATGCGGCAGCTCACATATACTAATACTGTCAAATATTGATATCGTAGTTTCGTCTCCATATCACTTGTTTTCTCTGTCTTCTGTGCATGAAATGTGTTCTTTTTTCTATTGTTCCAGTTTAGCTGTTGTGTGTTACTCAGCAATGACTTTTTTCGGGAATCCTACATTTTAACCAACCTTCAATTTTTTATTACTGTTCTTTCAAAGACAAAAAAAATAGTTTCACTCAATTTACAAATAATGGCTGCAGATCACATTCATCTGTCTCTGGTGGAAATTTGTCCTATCTAACAGCCTATAAAGAGATAAATAAACACTTTTTCTTTTTTTCTTTCTTTGTTTAGTATAGATATTGTTTCCAGATAACGTAAACAAAAACTCTACATTGCTGATGTTTACAAGTTCCCACAAACTTATCTTAGAATTGTAACGACAATTTTCAAATAATAAAACAATCCTAGTTTTTAGATGATGAATCACCATTATAGCTGCACAATATGGTTTTACTTATTTTCTACAAAGTTAATAGCATTTAAAATTGCAAACAAACATCTAACTATAATTGCCCTTCAGTAGCCAACTTTATTTTGGAAAATGAAGCATCCCAATTGATTTTTTATGCATTTCAAATATGACTCGGCTCATTCAAGAAAGCTGATACGGAACGGATATTTCGATAGGCCGATATTTATTGTTAAGAAGATGCTTCTTGAATCTTACGTATCTGTGCTTCTTTCTCTGATGAAAGTTGCAATTCTAGTCATAATACAAATACACTGGTATGCAAAATTTAAGGACGAGTCCCAAAATGCCAATTTTCAAGGGATTTTCAAGAGATAATTTTTCAAGCGAATATACAAAAGGAATTATGTAATATAATTCGAATAATTAGTATCCCAGCGTAACAGCTAGTCCATATAACATCTCATTCAGGTCGCACATGGTCACAAGAGTCACAGTCACTACACTGTAAAAAAAAATCTGTAAAACTACAAAACTAGTTTTTGTAAAGCTACAGAAATCTGCATGTTTACTAAAATTTTATCTGTAACCAGATATGATATTTACCGCCCGCATAGTACAAATACATGAAATATCTTATTTTCACCTGTCAGCCAATCAGAAAGAGCTTCAGTAGTGACGTAATCACTATTTACGTAGCCACAGAGGCGTGAAATGCATCCATCTTGAATCTGGTATTGATAAAAATTTCTAATTACTGAGTAAGTAAAGTTTTATTCTGTATCAGTTATATTTTATTACATTTCCTTTCTGCTTGATTCATAATAAGTAAAAATCAAAAATTTAGAAAGACTATTTGATTTTTAGTTATTGGTAAGGTAATCTGCCAATTATGTTCTGTTAATTACTTATATTTATCTTTCGGTGAAATAACTATTCTTTACATCTGTGTTTAATGCATGTGAAATTTCTAATGTTTTATGTAATAAATCAAATTTATCTGCTCTTTTTCTAAAATTTCACTTCCCTTTCTCGCCCTCTTCTCCACAGTATTTTAAAAGAAAACCAAAATTTTAAGTGTTTAAAACTTGCTTTAATATATATATATATATATATATATTACTCAATTGGTTTCTCCATAGTGAATAAATTTCATTAATCATCCTTACACCACATTCATTTCATTAAAACTTCATATGTATTTCGCTTTTAAAATTTTGCTTCCGAATTTTCTTCAAAAACTCTTCAAAACTGCTTAATTTAAAATAACATAAAGAAAACAATCTGTGCTCTATGTGTTATTTTATTGTCGTAATGAAATATAAAGTAAGTCTTTCCTGTTCTTCCCCCACCCCTTCTTCCTCTAAAAGAATGCATAGAATTACACACAGAAAGTCTAAAATTCTTTTATACCCCAGTAGTAGGAGAGGAAAAACCCTAAATCGGAATTATTTAGAGGAAAGCTGAAAATTATTTAAATTCATCTAATTTAGGTCTATGATGAATGTATTAAGTTTTCCCCCTCTTACTAGGTTGCGTTAAGAAATATGCACAAATTTGTAATTGGAAAATACAATTTTATTAATTACCATAAAAATATCTATTAAAAAAACCTCATGAAAAACACTGTAAGTACAAATGTTGTAGAACTTAAAATTATAAATTAAAATGACTACCGATGTTTAACATTTTTGTTGAATTTTCCACAATTTTACTTCAAAGTATTGGCTAAATCGCTAAACAAGAACTTGAAACGCGAAAAGACGAGGTTATCAGTTTACCGTGCTTGTTGTTATGTACATGCAACTTTTTTTTAGTTATTGATGCATTATGGATATTTTTGAGAATTATGGCTTAATCTCTTCATTGCGGATTATAGCCCAGTGGTAAGGTATACAAGAAGGGCCAAAACTCTAGTTTAATTGCAAGAAATCTGGAAATTGTTTTAATCCTATCAACATAGATTAGAAATGAATGAACCAAGTTTCCTCCTTTTGCAGGTGAGCTTTAGCCACTACAAACAAATTAACTTTAAAAAGTGCATATTTTCATAATTTTTAGAATATTTCAAAAAATGACTCGTAAATGATGGGAAATATTGTTTATTACTTCCGATATTGTATTTGAAATATGTCTAGCATTTAATATAATGCATATAGAGTGAATAACATTGCGTATTTATTAAAATTAAGGATATTGAAAATAAAGAGCAGGGATAGGGGGAAGCGTGGTAGGGCGAACAAATGGATGTGCACAAGACTTTTCTCTAGAGGAATTCAAGGTCAAATAATGGCACGATTATACATTTCGATATTTGCGTAAAAGACAAAGATGGTACTAAGAAAATGATTTTTGACAAGTATACAAGAATCTTCAGTTAAATTCATAAAAGTTTCAAATTTTAGAAACATTGAAAAAAATGTATTATAGACTTTACGTAAAAAATCTTTCACTTTAAACTATGGTTTAAGGTTGGCGGTGTTCGCTGCGAAATGAAATGGGAAACAGCTATCATTTATGCAGCACTTTCTCTATAACTACAAAATTAAAATTCTCAAAATAGACAATATAAATTCCTAACATAATTACAAAAACATCGTGAATGCCTCAAGAATTAAAAATGTATATGTACACGTATGTAACAAATGTCGAGAGGATGAATGGGTAACTTGGTGTCTCCTTGTTCCAAGCTTTGGATTAGCGGTTAAGGCAAAATTTTGAAATAGAATTGCGACAAAATTATGAACATGGGTATTCATTTTATTGCAAATTTCAAGCTCTAAGAGATTTGAATTGTCAATGATTTTTACAGCATTACTTGTTTTGAGATATTAAGATAATTAAAAAAAATGTATTTTCTAACGTTAATTTAGAACATGGAGGGGGGGGGAGGGTGAGGATCTATGTTAATTGTAGATCTAAACTGGAGGGATTAAAACAATTTCCAGTTTCCCCTAATTAATTTTGAGTTAAACCCCCTACCACTGCGGTTAAACTTTGAAAGAGAATTGTGGCATTAATGTTCAACAAAGATATTAAATGTAGGTGGTCATTTTACTCAGAATTTTAAGTTTTAAAACATCTGTATTGACAATGTTATTTAAAGTTAATTCTTTTGAGATATTTTTATGGTATTTAAAAAAACAATTTTACTGTATATCTATATCTTTTTTCTAACTCTAGCTAGTAGGGGAGGAAAATTAAATATATTCATTGTAGATCTAAGCTGAAGGGATTAAACCAATTTCCTATTTACCCCTAATAACGAGCTCTACAAACTAATCCCTGGGCTATTAGTATTTTACTTATTTCTAATTTTTAACTAATGTAAATAAGTCATCTAATACTCCCTCTTTCTAAAAAAAACCCTGATCTGTTACTTTATTGTAACAACAAGTAATAGATCATATAGCTTTACCCCTCCTCTCACCGAAAATGACGTTATCTCTTCCCCTCTTTCCTTAAAAGCATACAAATTTTAGTCTTTTACAGTGATTAATTTTCATTTTTTGCACAATTTGTAAGTCTTCAATAAGTTAAATTGTCAACCGTTTGAAAATTCCTCCCTCCTCTCCTTCAATAAAAAAAGGTAAATGTGGTTATTTTTGTCGCCATGCTTACTTTTAAAATTATAAATCTTTAAATGTCTATTTTCTTCCTGCTGTATTTGTTACTTTATTATGACAGCATTAACCATCTGAAATCTTCCCTAAGTCTCTCAACCTAAGATTTTATTACTTAGTAAGGAAGAGTGGGAGTAAGGGAGAGTGGAGTGGAATGGGTCAGGAGATTTTTCTGTTTATTTCATTTATAAATATTTCACCAGTCACGTATTAGATTAAGGAAAAGCATCCCCAATGTTCAGTTAAATAAAGTAGCTAATTTGCACAAACTTGTAATTGTAAAAAGAAAAAGATTATTTCAAGAACCAAAAGTAAATTTGCTTTATAATTTTTTATGCTTTCTGTATATTAATGACTTGTTTATGTATATATGTAATTGTTTCCCTATTTATAGAGCATTATACTACATATCATCTATAATTTAAACTATGTCTAAAAGCAGCATTTCTGTCTATACAAGAAGTTTAACGTAAAGTATAGGGAATGGGACATGCCGGCAAATGAAGAATTAGGACAAGTTCAATTTCTTTACTTTTTTTTTCTCTTAGTTACAATTTCATTATAATTATAAAATCGTTTTGAAAATTATATTTTTATAATGTTCAAAAACATTAAAAATGTTTCATTTTGTATTTTATAAATCGAAATTTTGGTTTTTGTGTCAAATTTGGTTTTCTCATCTTTGAAAGTTGTCTCATTCCTCCCCACTCTCCCTTAATTTTTTTTTTATATTCAGGTAATTTCAGAGCTTTAAGTGAGTAGTTCAGTTGCATGTCTGTTAATTTAATTATTTATAAAGAAAGATTTATTTTTATGTAAAATTAGAAAAAAAGAACTCTTTATGTTTTAAGAGCAAACAAATTAATCTTTGAGGTTAAACAAGTATAACGTTATCTTTTTTTTTTGGGGGGGGGGAGTGTTGTCATTTGACATCGATGTCATTTCTGATCATCAATTTTTTCTCTTTTTATTTGTAACATGATCTTTGGTACAAAATAGCATGCTATCTTTTTAGTCCGTTATTTATTTTTATGAAAATACAAAGTTATTAAAATAACTGAATTATTATAAAGATAACGTTTAAGATTTCTATTTTTCTTCATCTATGTATGCATATATAATCACAGTTCGAGAATCCGTATAAAAAATGCACTTGAAATGAAGCTATGTTTACTAATAAAGAAAAAGAATGTTGTCCTTCTTTTGCTGATATGAATTTCTATTTACCCCTCACCCCTCTCTCTTCGGTGCAAGTACAAAAGTTCTTTATTATTATTGCGAAGTAATCTGTGTTCACCAGTGTATTTGAAAGAGTTAAAATTCATATTTTTAATAATCAACTGCACTATCAATTATAGCATTTCAACTTTTAAAGCATATATTTTGTTTATCGGAACTTTAAAAATAGCATCTTGTAGTAAGTTGCTTAGGGAGTAAAAAGATTTTACAGAAATAGTTTGAGATTTTTTTTTTCAAACGGCTTACTGTGGGGGCTGGTAGATATCAGAAATTCAATATCAGAATATATAAACATGTTAAAATTGGTACTGATGATATATTGCGATAACTATCGTAAAGTGTATGGGAATAGAAAAATTGCCAGTTTTTAAAGATAAATGCATAGCAGATATTTATGTACAAATAGATGCAAAAAGCAGCTAATCATTTTTTATACTATTTTACCCTGAAGCATCTTTTAAATCTGTGTGTATTTTTACTTAATAGAAGTATTTTTAAGCAAGAACTAAAAATCAATTTAAAACCAAAGATTATAAAACACTTTCCAACACATTCAGAATTGTATCTAAAATTTCCACCGCTTAAAAGGGTTAAGTATGATGGCTAAGTAAGCGTTTTATAAAACACATAACGCACTTGAAAACTTAATTTTAAAAATTACTATCAGCTATCGGAAAAATATCCGAATTATTTTGTAGAACACTGTATATGACCTATGGATTTGTATGTATACTACATGGCCAAAGATGACCGGTCACTTGCGATTTTAGACATTTTGATAAATATCTAGAAAAATACATGAGGAATTATCTTGAAACTCTAAATGTGTAAATATAATAGTAAAAATCATACATTTCCATAAGGATTTTTTCCCGAAACTCCAAAGGGGGCCGTTAACAAATTTAAAAAATATGTTTTGGATAACCCTGTCAATACTAATGTAGCAAAAGCGTTTAAACTGTAGATTATGATTAAATGGTTATTGTAATAAACTCTGCTTATTTTTATACGGATAGCATGTATACTCGTAGAAAAAATTAAGGTTTTTATAAAAACAGTCCTAAATTTTTCCAAGTTTTGACGGATTCTATCAGCTAATTTTGAAATAGTTGTAACATCCGATACGAAGATGAATATTGGTTTTTCTATAATAATATTCATTATAAATTTTATTAAATTTTTCTTTAGTTTTTATGTTAACATTTAACTTTTCTTTTTAGATGCATGAAGAAACTGAAGTACATCTTAAAAACAATGTGAGCCTGCTTGACGGCGAAATTTGAGGAAAAAGAAGCTCTATTATCAATCAGAAAAATGTCGTGAACATCATTCTTGCGCTTTAATATATTCTGCAGCACTGAAGTTTCCAGTTGTTTTATTGTAATGACATTTTGACAGTCATTTTCTAATAGTGTTTTAACATATATATATATATATATGAGCTTGATTATTGTTATTTAGACAAAACATGACTTCAAAAATATAAAGTATGAAATCCATAGCTATTTGTATAAATACTAACTATGTAATATTTACAAAATGTGAGTTGTATAAAAAATATGCTTTTTTATTGCAATGAATTTAATAAATATTATTCAATAAATTTACTCATATTTCATTGTATTTTGTTATTTATTCATATTGCATTTATTGGTTGTATAGATATGGATATTATATTTATATCAAAAGACAGCTTATAATATTTTCCAAAGCAATATACATTTATTTTTGTCTCCATTTTAGTTTCCATAGGCTTTCTACTTTTAGAAAATTGCTTAGTTACTGATTATAACATACTGATAAGCACTAAAAAGTTCGAAACCTGCCCACAATTACTGTTGATGTATCAAAGATGTATTTTTCCCGTACATATGTTAATGTGTTTATCAATTCTCATACATGTAACTATTTGAGTTAAAAATTCTAATTCCAAAGGAATGTAAACCACATAAGAATTCTACTAAATTCATACATATTTGATTCATTCTGCCGGATCTTTAAGCTAGGTTAGTTTTAAATCCGTGGTCTTGTCAATAATTAAATTTTTCCTCTTTAATACTCGATTTTGAAATAAAACTCTCAAGCAAATAAAGAATTAAAGACATGTGTAAAATATGTAATGTATTAAGTGTAGGCGGTGCAAGAAATATATGAAGAATAAGTTGTGGAAAAAGATCGCCCCTCCCTTCACAAAAAGGGGGAGAAGAAAGATTCTAATAATTAGTTATTTCAGATGAAAATGCAGTGAAGTTATAAGAATAAGATGTAAAAAAATATTAAATGCTACATTCAGGTAAATACATTAATTTTTTTGCAGATATCTTATCTGTTTTTGTGCCCTTGAATCGGTTATTATATAGTGTTCAAATATATGTACCAGGAGATAATGAAGTTCTTACGACCATAGAACCGAACAAAACTTCTTTAAAAAATATATAAGGCTATATTTTTTTTCTAGTTTAGTAGAATATTTACATAAAATGAACAGATGGTGTTTTCTCATAATATAAAAGTTTTTAAATCATGTGTTGTATTAGATGAGGCACAGTATATAGAGAGAGATTATAACGTCCTTACAATTTGTAAATTTCGTTTGTCACAATTATACCAAAAACATTTTTTAGGAATATTTTAAAACTCAATTATGTACCTTACTTTGTTTTTATTGGCTTTTTTCAATTTAACTAAAAATCGTAAGATCTGCTTCAGCTTATCTGCTCATTTAGTGCTGTTGTTATAATGGCCGTTTAATATAAAATATGAATTTGTACCTATTGAAATGTCTACAGTGAAACTTTAGTGCGTAACATACAAATATTTATGTCAATTGCTGTGGTAATGCTGAAACACATGTCAGGCCATATTGTTTATTTTGTTTCGAAGTATTTTGATACATGAGAAAAACTTCACTCTGGATATTTAAAACTCTAAAAAATCAACTTCATGTTGAAAGAATTCTGTAACAACTCAAATTAATAGAAGTATTAGTATACAATATATACATATAAAATCTTTTCGGAATATTGCTGGTAAACCACTGGTAATACAATTGCAAAAATATTTTACAGTTACAAATATATTTTGGTAAGTGCAAATAAAATATTTTATATACAATATTAAAAAATCATTAGCATTTTTATTGTATTAATTCCTGTACTGTTGCAAAGAACTTTCTGGCGAGAATACAAAAACTGGCTCAAAACATATAAAACAAAAAAAGGTAATTTTTCTGACGGTACCTTAATAAATTTCTATTTTTTAATAAGTACATTAAAAGTTTAGTTTGCAATTTTGAAAAATTCTAAGTAAATGTGCCATGAAGTCCCTTGCAAATGTACAAGAAAATTCTCAATAAATTTACTACAAAATCCTTTGTAAGAATACTAAAACTCAATGGAAAACTTACAAAATATTGTTTAGAAAACTCCCTAAAAAATCATTTGTACGTTTACTAAATAATTCTTAGGAAATTTACCAAAATATATTTAGTAATCGCCCTAAAATATCGATAGTAAGCTTACTAAACTATATTTAGTACATTTATAAAAACTAATATGTGAAACTCCCTTAAAAATGATTAGTAAATTTACTAAAAATTCTTAAGTAAACTCCCTGAACAATAATTAGTAAGATTACTAAATAATATTTAGTAAATTTAGAGGCGTTTCTTTGGGAAACTCGCTAAAAAAAAGTTAGTATGTTTCCTAAACAATATTTAGTAACAGTTACTAAAGAATCTTTTGTAATATTACGCGATTTTCTTCTGTTGCGTTTACATAAAAAATTCTAGGCATCCCAGTTTCCTAGAAAATACTTAGTAACCTTGCAGATTTTTTTTACAGTGTACAGCGAAACAAAAAAAAGGAAATTCCATACGCCTCTTTTATGAGTTTTAAATGATTATTATATGTGACTCCACTGAGAGGTCACTGTGACTGCTGCTTTGTGGCAAGTCACCAGATGACTTTACAGTGTCGTTTCATTGAGACTTTCTTGTGACTTCTCATCTGGAGACTCAATTTCAAAGTCATTGAGAACGTTGCATTATGATAAATTACCAAATAATGTCCCATTAAAGTCACATGGTGAGTTTTCACCACTTTTACAGTGGTTACTTTACAGAAGGGTATCTGTCATCATTTGACAAAGGCTTGTGACAGAAAGTCACCATGTGACTTTAATGTGAAATTATTTGGTGATTTATCATAATTCAGCATTCACAATGACTTTGAAATTGACTCTCCAGATGGCAGGTCACACGAAATTCAGTCTCAACGAACAAAAACGAAGTCTCAATAAAACGACATTGTAAAATCACCTGGTGACATGACACAAAGCAACAGTCACAGTGACCTGTCAGTGGAGTCACATATAGTAGTCATTTGAGAATTATAAAAGAGGCATATGGAATTTTTATTTTTTGTTCCGCCGTAGTGACTGTGACTCTTGTGACCATGTGTGACCGGAATGAGATGTTATATGGACTAGCTGTTATGCAGGGATAGTAATTATTCGAATTATATTACTTCATTTTGATTATTCGCGTGAAAATTTCGCTTGAAAATCCCTTGAAAATTAGCATTTTTGGGCCTCTTCCTTAAATTTTGGACAGCAGTGTTTTTAACCTATGTTTATTGTTTGAACTAGTATAAAACTTTTAATATTAAGTTTCCTTTCATTTTAAACACAATTCATTGCACTGTGTGAAGTAATATAGGTTTTATATATGCTTAGCATCTAGAATTAGAAACATTTAATTTTCAAAAAATGTCTACCCTTTTGGTACCAACTGTATAATCGGATCATCATGATATTTTTATGCTATTGAATTTTACAGAACGGTTGCTATTGAAAATGAGTGTGCATCGTTTAATCATAAACGATGTACACTCACTCATTTAACGATTAATCATAAAATCTTGAAAAAGTATATTTCTACTCGTAGTCTGTATCAATGCAGGTCTAATACACACTTATACTGCTATAAGCAGAGACACTATAGCAACGCTGCGGAAGACACCTGGAACAAAAGGTGTTGAATATAAGACACATCGACAAGTCAAGTTTTGATGACGACAGCTCTTTATTTAAACTTCAATCGGTCCATGAGAACTTGTTTTAAAAACACTTTCATAACAGCTTTCAATTAATATTCAGAACAAAGTTTGTTTAAAATGACTAAGAGTTTGTTAAAATGTTTCATTAAAATAGTATTAAACTTCATTAAACCGGGAGATTAAAAAAAAAAATTACAAATAAAATAATTCATTTAAAAACATCGTAAATGAAAAACTAAATATCATATTCTAACCTAAGCTCAAACTATTAAATCATAGCATAAACTTGACGGAAACGAAAAGAGAGAGCAATGAACTCGATCAGGGAAAGGCATTTATACTGTTTGAGAAACTGAACTGGACGATTCTACTTATGAAAAAGGGTAAGTCTAAGACTAGCCGATTACGGAACACCTAACGCCAGCTATCGAAATACAAATACCTCATGTCGATACTTTAGTTAATTTCTGTTTTATAAAAGAACTAACATTACAATTCAGGTACACTGTTAAAAATCTTGTTCTAGTTTGAACCAAAAAAGTTTGTTTTTTGGTGCTCAATATCTGCCATCGTAAGATGGTGAAATCTTGAACCAAAATTTGAGCTCCCATTGAAGCATAGTTCCAATAGATGGAACGAGGTTGAACTAGGAAGCTCCAAATGTTGGTACGAGATTTCACCATCTTACGATGGCAGATATTGAGCACCAAAAAACAAACTTTTTTGGTTCAAACTAGTACAAGATTTTTAACAGTGTAATAAGGGTATTACTTTTAAAATAAAGAAGTCTTTTGAACTTTTAATAAAAAGAGAAAAGCTATTAAATTAATATAAATTATTAATAAATTAAATTATTATCACACTTAAGGTTTTAAACTCAAAATAGTCATAAGTGACAAGTAAAACCCAGTTATTAGCCCACATTTTTTATTAAATTAATTTTCTCAATTTCATCCATTCATTTTTGCAATTTAAAAACAGGAGATTTATTTGGGTGTTTTGTGTACAAACTTTGTGGCTTGGAAGAAAAGCATCTCGCTAATAAACTGGAGGTTGTTTGTTCGATCCCCGATGCGAAAACTTGAATCTTGAGATGGCTATAATAAGCAGAAATTTCGTATTTTAAGAGTTGTTCGTAGAGTAGCTATTTATATTATTAGGTTTCGTTCATCTGACATTCATAACATTTTTTTAAATTTAATTATCTTTCTATTGTAAAAAAAAAAAAAAAAAAAAAAAAAATGCGACTAATTAAAGATTCAGCATTTTAAATTTAAACATTTCTTTTCGTTTAGAACTTTAAAAATTTTATTTATATTTCGGATCATTTTTTTTTCATTTCGCATTTTCAAAAATTTTTGAGCATTGGATTTTACTTAAATGATTTAATTTGAACATTTATAATTTAATTAAAATAATATTTATTTTTAAATTGATTTATTGGTACTACTATCTATGTAAGAATTTAATAAGTATAAATTAATAATTTCGATTTATTAATAAAAGGAAAAAACATTTTGAATGAAATATTAAGCGAAACCATCTGTGCGATCTACGAACTCACTTATCCATTTGTTTTAAATTTATTAGTCAAATATATCATTTAAAATTTGAAATTCCCAGTAATTTTCTTTTGGAATTGCTAAGTGTTTAATAGTCTGTGCTTTGATGCATGATTTTTTGTTCTTGCCATGGAGCATCGCTTTTCTCCTGGCATGCGAGTAGCTCCCAGGGCTTCGCATGAGAAGGATTGGCTACAATACATTTCTAGAGAACTGTCTTAATCGTAGTTTATTTTTATTAGTGTCTGGTTGGGTGCATTTTTTACAATGCAATGTCACCATCAGAACATGCTGCGCAAGCAACAGTCAGATAGTTTTAAAAGATATGAAGTGACATAAAAAGGCTTGGTACAATCAATATAAGGACAAAATAAACTGCTTGGATATCGAATTGTTGACATAATTGTTGATTATTTGCAATGCCGTTACTGTGTGTGCCGCAATCCATGCGTCTTTTTTTTTTCTATGATCCAATGATTTTTTATTTTTATTTCCTCATTAAAATAATCCTTAATTTAGAAGATGATTCTGGTGATCTTGTATACCATATGTATACTTTCTGATTGATATGAATATTCAGTTTTATAAATGTACAAAGGTAATCACATTAATTCTTAATTTTTAACAAAGAATACCAAAAATGAAATTCATCTTTAAAACTGCGTTTAAAACAAAAACATTGCAAAATGTTTAAAAATATTTTACTCAACATAAAATCCTTTCTTATTATATGTAGTTTCGCTTCTTAAAATCTTAAGAGGTGGAATTTTTTTTTACCGTTTTATTTCAAATAACCATTTATATGTTATTTAAAGAAAGGAAAATATCCAGCAGTTATGAAAATTACTTATTAGGTAGCTTTCATTACAAAAAAGTAAAAAGCTACCTATTGCAGCCGTCCGGAGGAAAGCACTTCTAGAAAACTTTGGTATATTTTCACCGATCATGACCCCCAGACCCCAAAATCACCCTCCGTTCAAATGTTGACTTACATATATATATATATATATATATATATATATATATATATATATATATAACTGATTTTTGTCATACTATAACGAACGTATTTATAAACCGATTTGAATGAAACTTGGTATGTACATAGTACATACAAATATCTCGACCGAGTTCGTTGGCCAGCATCATCCGCCATTTTGTTTCAAAATGGCGGCCATTTAAAATTTTTTTAAAAATTTAAACTTTTAAATTCAATGCGAAAAAATTAAAAGTTGAGAAATATTTTTCTTTTGTGAGTTAGACCTTAAAATAACGATTCCAGAATATTTGTTATTTTGTCTATATCTTAAAAAATGATTGAGTTATAGTGCTTTGAATTTTTTTTTTTATGGCTGACAATTTGAAACGATCTGATCTTTGTCACGTGATAACACGTGTATTTATAAATCGATTTCAATGAAACTTGGTATGTACATAGTACATACAAATTTCTGGACCGAGTTCGTGGGCCAGCATCATCTGTCATTTTGTTTCAAAATGGCGGCCATTTTAAATTAAAAAAAATTAAACTATTAAATTCAATGCGAAAAAATTAAAAGTTGAAAACATTTTTCTTTTACGTGTTAGAACTTAAAACAACGGTTCCAGAACACTTTTTATTTTGTCTATATCTTAAAAAAGATTGAGTTATAGCACTTTGAATTTTTCTTAAGGCTGACATTTTGAAACGATCTGATTTTTGTCATGCGATAACGAACATATTTATGAACCGATTTGAATGAAACTTGGCATGTACATAGTACATACAAATGCCTCGACCGAGTTCTTTGGCCAACATCATCCGCCATTTTGTTTCAAAATGGTGGCCATGTTAAATTATTTTTTAAATTTAAACTTTTAAATTCAATGCGATAAAATTAAAAGTTGAAAAATATTTTTCTTTTGCGTGTTAGAACTTGAAACAACGGTTCCAGAACACTTTTTATTTTGTCTATATCTTAACAAATGATTGAGTCATAGCACTTTGAATTTTTCTTAAGGCTGACATTTTGAAACGATCTGATTTTTGTCATGCGATAACGAACGTATTTATGAACCGATTTGAATGAAACTTGGCATGTACATAGTACATACAAATGCCTCGACCGAGTTCTTTGGCCAACATCATCCACCATTTTGTTTCAAAATGGCGGCCATTTTAAATTATTTTTTTAATTTAAACTTTTAAATTCAATGCGATAAAATTAAAAGTTGAAAAATATTTTTCTTTTGCGTGTTAGAACTTGAAACAACAATTCCAGAACACTTTTTATTTTGTCTATATCTTAGAAAATGATTGAGTCATAGTACTTTGAATTTTTCTTATGGCTGACATTTTGAAACGATCTGATTTTAGTCACGTGGTAACACGTGTATTTATGAATCGATTTGGATGTAACTTGGTGTGTAAATAGTATATACTGAGGCCTGAATCGAGTTCGATACTCAGTTCTATCCGCCATCTTATTTCAAAATGGCAGCCATTTAAATTTTTTTATAAATCTTAAAATTTAAAATTAGGTACAAGAAAGTGAGAAATTGAAAAAGATTTTTCTTTTATGCATTTGACCTTGATACAAAGATTCCAGAGGATTTTTTGTTTCGTCTGTATCTTAAAAAATGGCTGAGTTATCGCATTTTAGGTAGCTTTCGTCGCAAAAAGTAAATAGCTACCTATTGCAGCCATCCGGAGGAAAACACTTCCAGAAAATTTTGGTATATTTTCAGCGATCATGACCCCCAGACCCCAAAACAACCCTCCGTTCAAATTTTGACATATTTTTATATACATATATATATATATATATATATATATATATATACATCTGATTTTTGTCATGCTGTAACTAACGTATTTATGAACCGATTTAAATGAAACTTAGTATGTACATACCCTCATAGCATGCATGGTCACAGTGACGTCACTGTGAGTCACTTTGGTCACATAATATCTGTGACCAAAATGCCACCACTCAGTGACGTCACATTGTGATTGAGATGTGAATTTATTAAATTTTTTTAGAAAATTACAAATGTTCTTCAAAACATGTTATTTACTTTTAAAAACATGTTTCTGGCAATTTAAATATCGTCGCTTTTGTCACAGTTTCGTCACAATGTTAATGTCAAATTAGTCACAAATGACACATTTTTGCACAATTTTGTCACATTGTGACCACTTTGTGAAACGTCACAAACGAGCTCCAAAACGGCCATAACGACTTCACATTTTAGTCACTGTGACTTCACATCGACGTCACGTGACGTCACATCGATAATCGATGGTCACAAAATCACAATGTGATTTCACAACGACGTCGCAGTGACGTCATCATGCCTTACGGGTAGTACATACAAATGCCTCAACCGAGTTCGTTGGCCATCGTCATCCGCCATTTTGTTTCAAAATGGCGGGCATCTTAAATTAAAAAAAATTAATTTAAAATTAAATGCGAAAAAATTAAAAGTTGCAAAATATTTTTCTTTTATATGTTAGAACTTAAAACAACGATTCTAGAACACTTTTTATTTTGTCTATATCTTAAAAAATCATTCAGTTAAAGCACTTTGAATTTTTCTTATGGCTGACATTTTGAAATGATCTGATTTTTGTCACGCCATAACATGCGTATTTATGAATCGATTTGGATGTAACTAGGTGTGTACATAGTATATACTGTGGCTTGAATCGCCTTCGTTACCCAGTTCCATCAGCCATCTTTTTTCAAAATGGCGGCCATTTAAATTTTTTTTAAAAAATTTAAATTTAAAAATAGGCACAAGAAAGCGAGAAATTGAAAAAGATTGTTCTCTTATGCATTTGACCATGATACAAAGATTCCAGAGCATTTCTTGTTTCGTCTGTATCTTAAAAAATAGCTGAGTTATAGCACTTTTAATTTTTAGTGTTGCTCACATTTTGAAATGATCTGATTTTCGTAATGTGATAACACGCGTATTTATAAACCGATTTTATGAAACTTGGTGCGTACATAGTATATATCAATGTTTGGACCGAGTTTGTTGGCCAGTTCCATCCGCCATCTTGTTTCAAAATGGCAAAATATTAATTTTTTTAATTTAAAATTTTAAAATTAGGTGCAAAAAGTAAGAAATTGAAAAAGATTTTTCTTTTATGTGTTTGACCTTGATACAAAGATTCCAGAGCATTTTTTGTTTCATCTATATCTTGAAAAATGGCTGAGTTATAGCACTTTCAATTTCTAGTGTGGTTGACATTTTGAAACGGACTGAAATTTGTCAGGTGATGCGCATATTTATAAACTGATTTGGGTATAATTCTGTGTGCACATAGTACATACCAATGTCTTGGCCGCGTTCATTGACCAACTTCATCCGTCCTCTTGTTTCAAAATGGCAGCCATTTAAGTTTGTCAAAAATCTTTTAAATGTGTAATGATTTACAAACAAAAAATTGAAAATTGAAAAAAGGTTTTTTTTAAAGTATTTAATTTAATAATGAATTCCGAGAGTATTTTATGCTTTGTCTCTGCCTTAAAAAGCGCCTGAGATATAGCAGTTTGAATTTCTAACGTGGGTGACATTAAAAAAATGAATTTGCCCGCGACAGCACTCGTATACATTAATCGATTTCAATATGAGTGTGCATGTGCACATGAATTAAGATTTCGACCAAGCTCATTGGTTTATTTTATCCATCATGTTGCTTTAAAATGGCATACACTTCATGATATCATGGAATTTGGCCACTCTCGAAATCGCTTAAAATAAAACCAGGTTGAATAAAATATGATTAATTTCTAAAACTTTCTATTAATATTCAGTCTTTACAAAAACTAGTATTCAATCTTATAAAATCGGGTTCCACTAATTTGAGCTTCGTATATTTGAATAATGTAATTTAATTTAAAATAAATAAATAAATAAATAAGTACATGAAAGCTACCTCTTTCTCCCGGCATTGCCGGAAGGACTTTTTTTTTTACTACGTGTTATCTTATTTCATCGCTAATTTTTACTAAATGCTTCTATGTACTAAAAATAAAAGTTAATGGGCAAAACAGCTGTAAATGGGGTAGCAGCAATTATAAAAGATGCATCGAGAAAACTGTCCCTTTCAACTAAAATGAAATTAATTAATTTCTCATATTTAAAAAAAAGCAGAACTGCGGAAACGCAATTAAACATTAATTATGGGACCGTTAAAAAGATCAGCCCCACTTACCTTTTTAAAAAAGATTTTTATGTTAAGAAACACATTTCCAGTAGAAAGTTTAGTGAAATTAATTTCTGAAAACTGCGAAACTTTGTTCTAATAAAAAAGATAATTTTTACACTGTATTTTATTTTATTAAGTGCGAAATTAGTAATGACAGTGGTGGAAAATTGGAGCACAGGTCGAATTTATTGACATAACTAATTTGTTTATAGTATTCTTAGCTTTATTAAAAAGCCAGACATTTTGTCATTCGATAAGCCAAAAATACTACAAAAATTTAATGGTGACAATGGGCTCCATTGCTGCACCAATTATCCACCACAATAATGACTAACGATAAAAATTTTGAAAATGGTTAAGAATAAACAACCTGACATGAAAAAGTTTTGTCCACAAGAAGCTGTTAGATAAACTAGGGAGCTCTGCCCCCTACGAGCTACGCCCGTTAACTCGCCGTTGCGACACTACAAAATCTAAAAACAAAAATTTTATCGGCTTTTAAAATTTTGCGAAACATTTAACTATATTTTTTATAAAAAACTGGCGATCTTCTTGTAAATGGGTTCCCATTCATTAGTCTATTCATTAGATTGGAGATTTTTAAGCTCGAATCAGCTGCTGTTAAACATTAACGGCTATATGCATGTTTGATTAAACAAGATCAGTTAAAATGTGTTTTTTGAGCCGCAATATAAGAAAAAAAGTAAGTAATTTTAGACCCTTGGAGGGCGGTAATATGTTTATCAAATCACTTAATTTTAATTCTCAAAGGCCACATTGGCACGCATAATTTGGTTTAAAAAAGAAAAAAAATGGTTTATTTATTGCATGAAATATTGCTTTTTCATATCTACGAATAAATTTGTTTTCAAATTCTGTTGTCATTTATTAATTTCAACTTTTAAATATTGAATGTGCCCTCCGCCGCAAAAAGTTAAATACACCATTTAAATCAGTTGTAATTTTCAATAAAACTTTCTTTCCATTGATAATAGTCTTATGAAAATACTTTTGTTATTTGAAAGAAAATATTATTTGAGCTGTCTTAGAATTCACAAGAAGAACATATCAAAATATCAAGTACTTGTTTCGGCTAAATATTTTTATTTTTAATTATAAGTGTTTCGCGTTATTACCCGGTCGTTATAAATATGATGTAATTTCGTTTACTTGTTGCTTTTAAGGCACATTAATGAATTTATTATTTAAAAGTTTCGTTTCCCATTTTGGTATTCTCTTAGAAATACTTTCATTGCATGAATGCAATTTTTTTATTTCCACTGCTTTAGAATGGTAACAATAGTTTAGAAGATCCTTTAGAAATGTGAAATGTTTCACGTAAATATATTTTTAAATTTAAACTGTTTGAAATACTATTGTTTGACTATTTTAAATATGACGTAATTTTTTCCATTGTTGGCGGTTAACACATTTAAATGAATTCATTATTTTAATATTTCCTTTCTCTTTTTAATATTCGCATATAAATGTAATTTTATGATGTAATTTTCTTCATTTTCCCGCTGTGATAGTAGAGTGTAAATATTTTTTTAAAATTTGAAGGAAATATTATTCTTTGTGATTTATCCAAAATTTAAAAAATAACTTTTAAAAGCAGCATTTTTTCTGTCACTCATAAAGAAAAAAAAATCCAAGTTGTTTTTAAAATGCATATACAAGTTTTCTTAGCTTAAAAATTCGGTTCTTAGGATGTAATGCAATTTCAATGAAACATTTTGAGCTGTGACATTGAAATTATACGCCCAAGTGTATCAAAATAATCTTAATTTTAATGTTAAAGTTATTGCAGTTAATTTTTCATGGCTGTCTGTAAAACAGGTTTGTTAAAAGTGAAAATGGGTACTTCAGAGGGAATTGCATACGAAATACCTATAAACATCTTTGAAAAAAACATGATTATGTGAGGAATTTGCATTTAGAAAAAGGAATATTTTAGCATCGATTTTTTATAGACTAGAAATAAAACTTTAGCTAGATTAGAGCTTATTGTCTTAAAGTTTTTGTCTTGATTAAATCATTTTTTTAATTATAAAACGAATGAATAATATGTCAGAAAACTACTATAAAACTATAAAAAAGTAGTGATTCTCCTTAAGGGAGTCCGGGACACCAATATCCGAATCCTCAAGCTCATAACTGTGGTTTGGCGACAGACGGAGAGTGTCAATTGTGTTAATTTTGTTAGAAGAGCAAGTCAAGGGAGAAATTTTGAGAGCATTCTATTATTGACATTGACACCACTGAGAGTGATTTTTAGTTTGTTATGTTCCAAATGTTATCCTGTATCAAAAATAAATACATAAATATACAAATTGCTTAGATAGAGATTTAACGTTTAAAAAATTATTACTTTTATAAGAAGGATAAAACAACTATTCAGATCTATACAAATTTGCAAATTTTTCGCATGAAATAAATGTATTAAAATGATTTATACCATTCAAACACATGTGAAATAGATACATTTTTTAAATAAAGAAAGGGTCATTAAAAATCCACTTACTTTCATTATTTTTTTAATAAATTATCTGGATTTTTCTTAAATCAGTCAGATTATTTAACTGAAAAATTGTAAATACTAAATCGAAATATAACTATCATTTAAATCATGCCCCAAAATATATAAATAAAAAACAAATAAATAAAATAAAGTAAAAATAAAAATTAATGAAAAAAAATAAATAAAAAAATAAAGTAAAAATATAAAATACATCAAATATAAATAAAAAAAAATAAAATAAAAAATAAATAAAATAAAGTAAAAATATAAAATACATAAAATATAAATAAATAAATAAAATAAAAATAAATAAATAAAATAAAGTAAAATAAAAATAAATCAAAAATAAATAAATAAAATAAAGTAAAAATAAAAATAAATCAAAAATAAATAAATAAAATAAAATGAGCAATAAATAAATTGCTTTGAAAATCTACCATCTAATAAATTGTGCTTGGAGTTTTTCCAAGTTAGGAGGTAAACCATTCAATATCAAAACAAAATGCTGGTACAAGCTTGTTAAAGGTAAAGAATTATAATTTATGATAGAACATATTAACGAAAACTTAATTAAACTTAATTGAAAGGAAAAAATCGGGTTGAAAAAAAATGTTGCTAAAAACTAGTAGAACAATTTTTTGTCTAAGTAGAATAATTGTACATCTACCTAAGTATGCAACATAAAGTTTTTACAAAGTTCTTAATTAGTGTTTTTAACTATGTTAATGAAAAAACATTAACATTACTCACTGAATCACAACTTATATTCTTTCAACCTTCGTTCAGCATCAGTGTAAAATGTTTTCAATGTTTTATATTTATTTTTGTGCTCTTTTATACTGGGGACTCATAAAACTTTCATTACGATAAGGCACATTTTAAAATTTGAAATTAAAATACTGTTTCGAAAACTGCGATCTATTAATTTTGTTTGTAATGCATAATTTGTAGCATTATAAGGAATTCAAAATAAAATCTTTTTTTGTTGTTGTTGTTGTTGTTTTGTTTTAATTTCATAATTAAAGGCAATCAGAAAGGAGAAAAGCTCAATTGTAAAAAGCATTTTAATTAACAAGAAGTATTTTTAAATTTAAATTCTATGAAGTTAATTATTTAGAATGTGTTCATTTAAATCACGCTAACATTACTATCAAACACAGTGAAAATCAAAAAATTTGTGTGCGTAAAAATCAATTCTCGGTGAAGCTTTTATTTATTTATTAATTTTTTCTTTTGGTCGTTTTCAAAACTTTGATGACCGAAGGGAAAAATAATCATAACGAATTCATATCTTAAATTCAACAATCTATGTTTCATCTGCTTTTTTTTTCGAATCATGTGTATCATTAAATGAAAGTGATTAATAATCTGGACTTTGAGCTGAAATGAGAAAAAAATATAGATAAATGAATCTGAATAATATCAAATTATTATAAGTTGCAAATGCATAAGATTAAATAAGGGCAAACAATTATTAATTTATTTGGTATGACACCATTTTACTTCAATCATATCAACGAATCAACCTGTAATTTTTTAATCAATCAATTTTTTCTTCAATCATCAATCTTCAATCAATCTCCCCCCGTCCGCGTCCCCCACACACATTGTCAATATCAAGTCATTGTCTCTCAAGCTGTCTTATCTTGAAATTGCATTATGTAGCCATTCGTAATAATAAATATACTAAAAAGTATTAATAATGTAAGATAATGTACAAAAACAAATGTGAAAATATTTTATATAAGGTGGTCTGGTGTAATAACGCCAGGCGGTGTAATAACGCCAAGTGCTAATATTTTGCATAATTATGAAATAATCTGGTAAGTGACACCCATGTGCTCTGCGCAGAAGGGTTTTGAGTCATATAAATCGCAAAAAACAATTTCAAGTTGATTTGTTTCATTTTTAGGTCTTATTGTTTTTACAAGCAACTAAAATTAACGCTTGATCTAAAATTTGCGAGATACGATTTTTGATGTGAAGACTATTTTTTTTATCCGGAAATACTTTGTTAATTACATAAATTTGTAGTACATTTCATGGACTTTCAAAATGTTGTTGAAGATTTTAGATATCTTCTCGAGATAATTTGTAATTTAAAATGTACAGCGCAATAACTATAACGGGGTAATAACGCCAATCCTTGGCATTAATACCTCGGTTGATTCCCTACAGTAGCCGAGCTACATCCTAAATACTCAATAAATAAACACAGTTAAAACTGTGCAATGTTTCTAATAATTCTATTTAAGCGGTCCTTTTTAAACAAAAAGAAACTCACGGTCTGATATTCTTTTGTCTCACCCTCCCCCCACACCACACTTTTATTTTTCTTACATTTTCACAAAAAATTGAACATTTTCAAAAGCTTAGAATGCAGTTTGTTCTTCTAAACTATTTGCACTTCTTAATTTGCATTTCTAAGTTTGTTAGATTTTGTATTTTTTGAATTGGGCAATCTACCTGCCTTATTCCATCTTATTTCATAGTTTTGTTTGCATGGCGTTATTATCCATATAGTTGGGTAATAACGCCAAATAGTATTGGTCAAGAAATCACGCCATTACATTTTATGAATACATATCTGTTAAATTATTTTTTTATATAGATAGTCAATGAGTTGCTATATCAAATCATATATTTGTTTGAAAAGTACAATCTAAAGCTGAGCCGTGAAAATTAACAGAACCTTAACGCGGCGTTATTACCCCAGGGTACCTTACATGTATTTAAACGAATATTGCTAATTACGTGTAATATCACTCTCAGAGGTGATATTGTTATGTTTTTAATCTCTATAGGTCTTAAGCGACACTATTTAGCATAAAATAATATTGAAAATAACCAAATTGAAAATAACCGATTTGAAAATAACACCAAGTTGAGAATTACAGCTGCTTCCGCACACGCGTTTATCTCCCAAAATCATTTGGCACTTTCCGTCTGTCACTAAGGCATTGTGAGCTGAGTGATATTGTCGCCGTCGCTATTAAGTCAGCATTACTCACGGAAATGATTTTGGTTTATAAATTAAGTAATTTATTTAGAAATAAACCGTTTTAATTTAGGGCTAATTTTTATTAAAAAATTGTTTTGTGCATTAAAAACGAAGTTAAAAGGTGAAATAAATTATGCAGCAATAAAAACACATCCTTTTGTAAAACTATACTTTCTGAATAAAGGCAAATTTTAAATCTAGTCCTCCTTTCCAGAAAACAAACACTACAGACAAGCAATTTAACATTAATTACGGAACTGCTGGGAAATTAAGTCCACTTATTCTTAATGAAAAGAGATTTTATTTTAGGAAACACTTCCAGCGAAAAGTTTAGAAAAAGGTTTTACTAAAAACTTAAAGCAGTAAAAAGTCTGTATGCTTGGAAAATCTTAGTTCATTTATAACTTTTCGTTAATAAATGTAAAATATGGGATACTGAATATGGTTTCTCAAGCAGGAATCAAATATATTTTTTACAGATGTAAAACAGAAAGGCTAGTTAAACACATTTAAAGTATTGGTTGACTAACCCGATGTTACCCGTGCCCGTTACAGTTGTCTTAAAGGAATGCGAAATCTGTATGATTTTATATATTTAATTGGACTTTGTCTAAAATAGATTTCACAAAATGAGTGAAAAATAGGGTAAGCGAAACAAGCAACAACAACAACAACAATACTAGATATTTAGTCGCAAAAATAAATAAATAAATAAATAAATAAAAAACCTTCGAAATGTCTACAACGAGAAACGGGTAATAGAAATATGTTTCTGATAACTGTTTATTTTGTGTGCTAAATTATTAATATTTAATTCTAGTATCACTGTTATACACCTTACAATTTTTTTTTTCTCATCGAACTTCTGAAATATTTTTTAAATTTACAAATTAATTACATCACCTGAAATCCGATTATGCTTAAATCAAATCGATGCATGATGATTAATTCAAAACTTAGTCTGTAGTATTAAAATTTCACGGATAGTTTAGACATACATAATGACAAGGGCGGAGTACTCAATGTACTATGGTTTTAAAACCTAGATAACAATTTTTAGGGACATATTTGTATAATGCAATACCAAGTAGTGGTATGAAATTAATACACGGTAAATTCTTAAAAACAGACTAGCTACATTTCAATTAATTGCATAAATACTACAATATTCGTGACTATTTTAATTTAGCAACTCTTTCAATTCGCCCAATAAATATCACCTGATATAAATGATAATTAAAAACCTATTTTTAGAATAAGGCGGTTGTGTAATTTTGAGACCACTTTTCGATTTGCGCTTAGTACAATGCCACGTTTAAATTTTGAACAATGATTTGATTTTAGCTACTCTGTAAAAATAAAAGATTTTTATTAAACTGAATTTTGTTTTGTGAAATGCCAATGAGGTTTAAATATACACTACTTTTATTGTCAGTATCGAATTAAGTTCGCAAATAACAGATTAGGATAAGATAAAAAAAAGTGTTAAGCAGAATAGCAATAATTAATACTATTTAGGTTTCACATTTCTTTGAACTTTTATGTTATATCCATTCATACTTTTCTAATATATACAGCTACACTTTACGACCAAAGATGAAATGCCACATATGATTTTAGACGTTTAGCTCAATTTCTATAAAAACGCATGAAGAAACATTTTGAAACTTCAATTGTGTAAACAAAATAGTACAGGCCATATACTTCCGCAAAGATTTTTTTCTCGAAATTCCATAAAGGGCCGTCAACAGATTGAAAAATAACGAACATCTTTTGGATAACTTTTTCAAAACTAATGTAGCAAAAAAGTTTAAACTGCAGATTATGATTAAGAAACTTATTATAATAAATTGTGTTTATTTTTATGAGGATAGCATGCATACTCTAAGAGAAATTAAGATTTTCATAAAAAATGATTCCAACATTTTTGCTTATAATATGTAGAGTTCTTAATATAAAAAATGTTTTTCTCTTTTGAGAGAATATGAATAACAACGTTGTAAATAATATCCTGTAACTAATATTAAAAAATAATTAAAAAATCGTATGAAAAATGAGCAGGTTTTCCAAATAATGTTTCTCTGCGCATGCATGAAAGCAATCAAAATGTAATTTATTTAATCTGCTAGCTAACTGTACAACGCAACTTCTGTAAAAGTCTCAAAAAACAGAGCTTGAAAATTCTGAAAATTTTCGTCGATAGATTAAGCTCAGAATCCGTTATTCTCAAAATGAAGTTAAAAGATTAGGGGTTGTATCCATATATTCATTGACTGGTGTCAATACAGCATAGACAATATAGCATGTACTACTTTATTCGGATACAATCCCTTATCCTTTTGCTTCCTTTTGGGAACAATGGATTTTCAGCATCTTCTACCGATGATAATATTGAAGCAATGTTTCTGAGACGTCACAAAATTTGTTCCATACATTATTTAACACTTTATGCAAGCTATATTTTGATTGCGTTCATGTGGTGAAGCATTATCTAGTAAATTTACTCATTTTTATACAATTTTTATTATTGTTTTGTTCTATTTACAGTGTATTATTTGAAATGTTGTTTGTCTGATATTTTCTGAAAAGAATATTTTTCTATACTAAGAACTCTGCATATTGTAAGAAAATAAAATGTGGCAAAATTTGGAACTTTTTTTATAAAAACCTTTTGTTTTTATACGAGTATACATGTTATTCTCATAAAAATGAAGATAATCTATTACAGTAAGCCACTGAATCATAATCTACAACTCGAACGCTTTTTCTACATTAGTTTTCACAGGATTATCCAAAAGATTTTCATTTGTTTCAATTTGTTGACGAATCCCTAGAGAATTTCAAGAAAAAAAAATCTTCGTGGAAATTATGGCGTGTACAATTCTGTTTAATAAATTAAAGTTGTGCTATAGTTTCAAAATAATTTCTCGTTTATTTTTCTTGATATGTAACAAAATGTCTAAAACCACGAAGTGACAGCTCACGCCTGGCCATATTGTGTACCCTCAATCCTACATCACATAGTTTTTACAAAGGCATATTATTTTTTTAGCAACGATTTTTTAATAATATAATCAACTCGCTGTTCTTTGTACGAAATCCTCTAATCTCGAGCAACTTGCTGTTGAACCTTTATTTTATTTTCTAAAAATGCTTTTTAAAAACAATTAAACATACAAATAAGTAAATAATAAAGCAGAAGTAAGTAGTGTTTCGAAAGTTACATAAAAATTACTTAGAAAAGTAAACTTTTGACAAAAAAGAAGTTAAAATATGCTTTAATCTGTTGAAAAGTTAGACGCAGTATTTACCCCAAGGAAATTAAATCTATTTATGTTTAATGGAAACACATTAATTATTAGGTTACACTTCTGGCGAAAGGTTAGGGAAAATCTTTTTTTATGCATATTAATATAGTGGTTCATTGTGTTTTCGCTTATAAAATATAATATTGCCCCAATATTCTTTTTTAATAAATATAAAACTGATAGTAATTAAGAGTAGTTTTTTCAGAATATAAGAATACATATAAGAGTAAATCAAAATCAATTAAATAAATAATAAGTAAATGTATTCAGGTTAAAAATAATTAAATTAAACAGTTTTCTTCATGCATTAAAAAAGACAAGAAAATTTTGCAATGTTACATAATTAATTATCTTAGTTCTAGAACATGTTATAACGCATTTTCTTAAATTTTTTTTCTTTTATGGATGAAAGACGTATGAGGCATTATATAATGTAATAAAATTAAATTACTGAAATTCTACTTAGTTTTGAAAATATTAGACAGTATCTTTTAATATTTAATATTTTTATATTTAACAATAAATAGTGTATTCAATAATTAAAATTTAATATTCTTTTCTATTAGAATTTAAACATATTGTGAAAACAATCATCACTAAAAACTCCCCCGCAATAACACTAAATCATTTGAATCGATTTATGTCACAATAATTTGTTAATGCATGTTACCTTGTGTTTTTCTCATTTTGATGACTGATTTATGACTTTAATTGATTTGCTAACCATATTTTGTTTTATATTTTTACAGAATTTAGTCAGTTGTAGTGTAATAACTCGAAAGAAGAAACTTCATGTAATTTTGTGTGTGTAAATAATACCTCTATTTTTTGTGTGTATTAGTTTTCCGTGTTATTTTTTTAAGCTCTTGGATTTTTATTTGTTTTGAAGAAGATGCCAAGAATTTTAAGGGGAAAGTGGACCTTTATTTGAGAAAAATCTTCTATAGCAAATTCGTCACAAAAAGGTCTCTTTCTGTGGTATGATGGTATCAAAACAGTTTTTTCTTATTATAATATCATTTATGAAGATTTTAAGAAATAAATAACAAAGTTAAATATATTTATGTACTTTAAATCTGTTTTTTGCAAAATTAATTTTTCAGCGTTTTTAATTTTTGAAATGCTCATTGTGATGTAATTTTTGACATGCTTATCATTAGTATTTATAAAATTGATAAGCAAGTAACCTGATATTGATTAGAAAGAAACAGTGCAAGATTTTTAAAATTTCGTCTTCATTAAGGTAGTCAAATTTGATTTTTTACTTATTGCAAGGGAAAATTTCCTAGAAATTGTATGGAATTTAGAAAAAATCTGTAAAATATCAATTATTTAAGAGATTTAAAAAATCTTATACATATTTGTTTATAATAGAGTTTTAAGTGCTAAAAATGCAAAAGCAAGAAAATATCTCAAAAATTAAAACACGAGGAGCACTTTAAAATTTCGTTTAGAAATTTATTTTTTTTAATTTAAAATTTTTTATAAGATTGGAAATTTTAGGTTGATTTCGTATGAAATACTACCAATTGCATTCTCTCCCATGCTGGAATTTCTGAAATTTTTTTTGCAGATCTACGCCGATCATGAGCTCTAGACCTCAAAACTACCATCAGTAAAAATCTTTATCTATCTACACTGTTAAAAATCTTGTTCTAGTTTGAACCAAAAAAGTTTGTTTTTTGGTGCTCAATAGCTGCCATCATAAGATGGTGAAATCGCGTACCAACATTTGGAGCTTCCTAGTTCAACCTCCTTCCAAGTATTGGAACTATGCTTCAATGGGAGCTCCTAATTTTGGTTCAAGATTCCACCATCTTACGGTGGCAGATATTGAGCACCAAAAAACAAACTTTTTTGGTTCAAACTAGAACAAGATTTTTAACAGTGTATCTATCTATAGGTGTATATCACTTTCTTCGAGACACAATAACTTCTATAATTATGCTCAGATCTTCTTCAAAATTTTACATAAAATCAAAAGGGATAAAATCTCGGCCGAGTTCGTTAATGGGCAAAATTGGACCAAGGGGGTGGAAACAGGGAGGGTTTTTGTGAAAACCCCCAAAACGCGATAACTCCTTAATTAAAATAGTATCAAATCAGTTTAAAGTTTATATTATTTCTAAAAGAATCGCAAATTTCGTAAAAGGGGCGCGAAAAAAAAAAAAAAAAAAACACTCACATAGTTCGTGATGGGGTGGAATCGTCCCTGCATTCCTCCACATTTTTTGACCTCGCGTTTTTTTCGTGTCCCTTTGATGAAAATTTATTTATCAAGACTTGTCTATCGCGATTCAAGCTTTGAGAACGCACGATCTTATTTGTATGAATAAAATGACATTTGGCAAGCGCGCATTCAGTACGGACGCAACAGCAGTAACGGCTGCTTTTTAAAAATGAAGTGCAAGAAAGGCGCTATTTTTTTTTTTTTTTTAACAACTGAGAAGGGGTGCGTTAGTTTTGGATGAGGGGAAAAAAGGGCGCTATTTTTTTAAATTAAAGGGCATGAGGGGCGCAGCTCTCTCCTAAAACTCTCTGGGGGAAACACTGTACACATCATTAACTATTTACAATTAAGATTCTGATATGAAAAACCGTATACGTAAAAATAATTAATAAGTTAAAATATTTTATAAATAAGAATGAATAAGTAAATTATAAGTATCACTTAAATTGTTCAATAAATGAGTACTAAAGATCTAATACTTTGTAATTTTCTTTTAATCCGTTAACACTTTTCGAAATAAATTTTAAAGTTCTTAATCAATTCTCAGAAACAAAGAGCTGCTTGGTTGTAATAGGGTGCCTACCCAATCAGGGGAGCTGGCCGAAAATTTGTTCAAAAAATGCCTCTTTGAAAAACTTCCATTCATGTCATCAGATTCCACGCCTTTTCTATGTTGAGTTCATTGCCTAATTCCTTGTACGTGTTTCTGACTACACTTAATTCAGATCTTCGCATTTCATTTGGGAAACATTTTTAAGGTAAATTACTGGGAAGTTTATCTAAGGAAACATGTTATTCAGTGATGAGATTGTTTGAAAACAGTATTGCTATTGTAGTGCTGATAGCAACTGACGAAAAAAATGCTTTTTAAAACAAAGAATTAATTAATGTAACACTGATATTGTTGAATTTCGTTAAAATTTAAAGAAAAATAATTATGCAGAAAAAACTTTTTATTATTAGCTGGGTGGCGTGAATCAGAGGCAAACACTGTCAAAAATAAGTTAAATACCATTCTTTTTTTAAAGAAAAATTCACCTTCTTTAATCTTTTTATATTATTCAAAGATTTTCTTAAAAAATATATAGGTAGTTTTCTTAAATAATAATTAAAAAATGCGTTTTTTCTTAACCATTTGCCTTTTTGATTAGGTAAAGAGAGATAGCCCCCTAAAAACTCTCACCATGATAATTTTGTGTTTAATACCATAAAATAATTAGAAAAAAGAATAATTTTATAAATGCTATTTTTTTTTCAAGTTTAACTCTCGGAAAACACATTTAAAAGAGTTATTTAAGGGCAAATTTGTAATGATATTTTTTCTGAATTTGTTTTAAATACTGATAAAACATGATTATTTCAACATTATACAAAAATACTTGATTACAAATATGAATGTGAAGACTCAGAGTATTAATCATTGTACAATGCATTAAAAATCTATTTAATCATTAGGTTTACATTAGTTTAAATATTGCTCAAATTCCTGGAAAACTTGGAGTTTTGTGAATGTATTAACATGGGCTTGTCAGTGTGAGGGTTAATATGTTTATTTTGGTATTTTTATTCTTTGTTTTGAGTAGGCGGTTTTTATTGTAGTAACAAGGAATTTTTAATTTTTAATGGCTTTACAAGGAAACTGAGGGAAATAATGCAGGATGGAAGAATTTCCTTCAAGTTCGACCTAAACTTTTAATCTCTTTGTCACTGTTAAATTCATTGTTGAATCTCCCATCCTTTTGTTAAAAACAACAAAGGGAATCAGAAAAGAAAAGTTTTAACCACTTTAGAATGCTAGAAAAACGTTTACTTCCTAAGCGCAGTTTTACATTTACAAACAAAGACCGGTTAAAAACACGTTTTGGGGAAGAAAATTGGTCTAGATCACTACTATTCTATTTCTAGACACAATTTCTGAAATTAAGCCATTGAATGTAAGTAACTAGATTGCATTACCTATTTAAAATTTTTGTCGATCGTTATTTGTGTTTAAAGTCATAATCTATATCTAAACGATTACTATAACTTAGCTTCGTACCGGTAGCTGAACTGAGACAATCAACTAAGAAGTTCAACTTGTTTCATATATATGCCACGATGTAATGCATACATTTCATCCATAGATTTCTGCAAACATTTAGTATTAACTACATTGTGAGATGACTTCAGGAATTGTAAGTGGAAATATAACTCACACTTCCGTTCTCTAAACTATGGTAAGATATAATATTTTATAATAATTTTATAACTAAACTATTGTGAAATAAAACATTTCATATTAATTAATAAATTATATTATTAGTATTAAGTTATAAAATCAAGTATTTACAAATAGGTAATAATTAAGAATTTTTATTCTCATAGATTCTAAATATTTCATTTTCATCTATAGATGTTCCATAGAAAGTTATTATTTATTTTACAAGTTTTACTGTAATTAATTATAAGAAATCTAACGCATATTACCTAGACGAAATAAATTAGTCGTAAACAATTCATGGCGTCACTTTTGCTAAGATGGTGAATAAAAGTTTTATAACACTGCACATAAATTTATGATAGTACTTAAAGGAATATGTAGCTTCCAGATAAAGGATGAGGATAATGCAATGATGCCATTCGTCATAGGAAATATTATAAAAGTACATTTATATGTTTTACCCGACTATGAGTCATAAATCTTTCGATTGATCCTACTTTTCACAGTATTTTGTTGTCAGACAAAAGTGTCTCAAAAAGAGAAAGGGGGAGATTTGTACATGTCAACGAGATTTGCGGGTGAACTCTGACTTTTAGACATACTGTAGAAGTCATTAAGCTTAAAAGAAAGCGTCTCATCGTATAAAAATATGACAAATCTCTGTTTTTTAACCTTAAAAAAATTCTCCCTCACGTGATTGACTTCAGACGTTCTAATCAAGAACAGTTCGAGAACAGAAAAGGAATATCCTGCATTCAAAAAAGATACGGCGCATTCTACCATATCACACCCTGATAAACGTATAATAATATCATACAGTTTTACGTAAGCATATAATGGAATCCTAGGTGATTAATTTCTTTGTTTATCAATGATGCAAGGACTTTGGAACAACTATAGAGTATAGAGTTCATATAGTTACAAATCGAGTTTTTAAAACAAAATGTATAAATTACAAGATAAAAATATTATTATTATCATTTATGAATGTTAATTATATGTTTCAATCTCAATAAGACTTTTTATGATTGACTAATCAGTTGTTGGATTTTTCAGTATTGAAAGATTGGTTGGCTGGTATCTTCTCCCGATTTTTCCTGTTTTCCCAAAAATCCTTTTAGTTATTGGTATGTGATAAACATAGGTTTGTAACGAGATTTATCACTTAAAAATCTCGTTTCAACTTTTTGATGGTCTCAAGAATCATTAAAAGTATTTGTAAAATTCCTAATTTTTATGTGATAAAAGATATACGATCATTCCATATGAAATGAGCAAATCAGGTGTGGTTGACATATCACAGATTTTATTGAAAATCACCATATAATTAGATCATATTCATTTACGAGGAAGTGCAAAGTAATAAATTTCAGACTAGTTTATTTCAGTGTAAAAATTTGCATTGAATGTTGATACAAAATCAAGATTTTGTGTATATGCTTGAAATTTCAAGTTTGATTATTTGTCATAGGAATAGAAAAACTGTATTAAAACATATTTATAATTTAGAATAAACAATAAGTAACAGATTAGCGTAATTAAGTAACGGTATTATAACTTTACAACTTAAAAATATATAAATAAGAAAAAAATTGTGAGAAAAGGGAAATATTTCGATTACATGTTTTAACAGGAAACATTTTACGGCTTTAAAACTATTTAAGGTTTAAAACGTTGTAGCTAACGATATATATTTTACACATCATAATTTTCATTCTTGCCTTTTTATTTCTTAATAAGAAAAAAAAAATAAGAAAAACTGTTGATGGAAAATTCAAAATTTTTATCACTTGTTTAAACACGAAGCAAAGCTTTCAAAGTCTTTAAACTTTTTGATACTATAAATAAACGTGCATATTTTAAATATATAAAGTTTGATTCTTGTTTTCCGTTTATTTTTATCTCAAGAACATTTTAATTTTGAGTAAAAGAAAAACAGGTTCTCTTGACTAAAAAATGTTATTTTAATCCTAAGGCATAATATCACATAAAAGTACATTTTAGTGTTTCGGACCTTTATTATTGATTTTAAGCAAATAAAATGTAAAATTTTATTATTATTCTTTAGAACTATTGTTTTAAAAATCAATAAATCAAAAAATATGATTTTATTTCAATTTCATTATTTTTTAGAAAATTTTAAACCTTAAAAATGTTATTTTTGTTACAGTATCTAGGACCATATGTCTATATATAAAGTATGTTTTCTTCTAACAAAAATAAAATAATATTTATAAAAATGTCTAATTATTGTAAAAAACATTTTGTTTTCAAAGAAAAATATTTTTTTATTAACATTAAGTTAATTATCATGCATGAGTAAATAAATTGTATGTATGCAAGTCTATGCATCATTTTCGTGACACACGAAAATAACTTCACAAACGATCAAACCATCATTTTAACAGTACTTTTTTTTTTATTGGAAACCTACATTAAGCACTTGTGGCAGAAAAATTTTGAAGAAAATAAAAAATATGTATGCGATAGCATTTTTATTGTTTATATGCTATGCGTACACTGTAAAAAAAATTCAACAGGTTACTAAAAATTTCTTAGTAAATTTGTATTCCACAGAATTTTTTAGTAACCATTACAAGCTTTTTTTTGCAAGTGAAACAAGCATTTCTTTTGTAAACTGAACAAAAGAATTTTTTGTATAACTAACTTAAAAATTTTTAGTATGAGCCACCAAGCAAATTTTAATTATAGCTCTAAAATTATTTTAATAACCATTACGTGCGCCCGAAGGCCAGGAGCTTCCTTCGAGCTGCATCCAGGCTTCTAAAGCGGAAGATTTTCGGCAAAACCGCAATAGATGGCAGCACTAAACATTCCTACCTGCTCCGACAGGACTTTCACAATCACTTTACTAACGAGACACTACATACATTCGGGGCATATTTGGCGGTGGCAAGTTTCGAACCCGGGACCTATTAGCCTGGAGCCCGTTACTATAACCACTATGCTATCAAGGCCACACCAACGGAGTTTTAGTAAGAGCTATTAAAAATATAAAACTATTAACTCTATTCGTTGCTAAATTTTTTCTAGTAATTCTTACAGATTTTTTTGTAACCGACTAAGATTACTAAAAATTTTTTAGTAATTACAAGGATCACTAAAGTTTTTTTAGTAGATCGACCCTTTTTTTTTACAGTGTATGTTTATTGCTTGTCATTTTCGGAATGCTTAAAAAATAAAAATATATTATTTTAAAATTTAAAATGACGCTTTATTTTAATATAGAATGTGAATCAGAAGAAAGAAACGTGCCGATGTAGGCTTAACGAAAGCGTGCTTTTAATAATAGACCGAATTATTGGCGATCCGTCATTTTCGCGACGGTCTTTTTCGTGACGTCTTGGCAATGACTTACGTCGCCTGGAATGACAGCATTATTGCGAAAATGACATTTCTAACAGATTTACTATTATGAGACCTGGAGTTAGTGGAGTTTTTGTTTAGAATTAAATATTTTTTGGGGGTAGGATAAGCTTTATATAAGTTTTTTACACAATTTTTTTAAGCTGCCAAATTCAGAATGTCTAAGATAGACTTATTTAAAAAATTGAAACTCATACATAGAGTTAAAAAAAAAATTCCAAAATGCATTATATGATATTCAGCCCTAAAATCAAATAGCAAAAATAGATGGCAGCACATACATTTTTTCAGCAAGAAATTCTGCAATACTTTAAGAAACATGCGTGATTTCAAGGAGGATAGTCAATAGGATGTTTCGAATATTACTTTTTGGAACTCATTTTTGTTATATTAGGAATAAAAAAGGCAACATTGGATTTTTTAGTGTATTTTGGACTTATTTATTCTTAGGGGTGTGCAATAGTGTTAATTTTGGACCTTTCCTTTACTCCCTTTTTGAGGATACATAAGAAGAAAATTATGATTTTGTAATTTTGTTTAAAAGTTTCTAAGATTGTTGAAGATGTAGATGATAAATAGCAACTTCCAAACTCGGATAGTTATTTATATGTAATACTACATCAGGCAAAAATTTCATAGATGTTTTTTAAATCCTTTGATTTTCACAACGTTTCTAAGTTTTTAAAAATTTAAAAATTTCAATATTTACAACCAATTTAAGATTAATCATGGGATTCCGAGATTATTATTACCCAATAAATATAAAGACTGATTTTCAGAGATCACAATTTTATAAAAAAAATTCATTTTTGATAAATAGTTTTCAAGATACAGAACTTTAAATTTGCATACATGCCATTCTATACTAAAAGTTTTTGAAACGTCCAAAACAGCTGAAATAATTTAATTTTCGTCAAGATACATTTGAATATGAATGGAATAAATGTATCACATTTCCTTAAAACCGGATCCTATGCAGCCACGGTTTTTGTTTTACATTTTTGCTGATTTTATGTGGAATGACTCTAATATTGATTGATTATTTCTTCTGCTTTTTGTCCGTTTTGTCAAAAAAAGTATTTTAGATGTTAGGATACTATAAACTGGAGACTGTAAGTTTGTCTCTGATTAATCAGAGTTTGTCATGCAACTATTTCTATTCCCTACAAACAAAAAAATAGACAAAATCCATTTAAATGCTTTTTTTAATTAAATGCTATTTAAACAGCCAAATAAACTAAACAATATTTATCTTTCTAAAAAGACATATAGACAGACACTTTAATTTTATACAAATGTTTAGATTCACATTACTTTTTAGTATATAGAAAAGTTTAGATGTTTTATAAATAAATATGTTATCAATCAATTTAACAAATTGATTTGCTAAATTTATCAATTTAGCAATTTAACAAATCATATATTATTCTGCTGATTTTATGTAATAAAAGATGTTAAAAATCATGTTTTACGACCGATTCCATTTATGAAGTACTTAAATAATGGAATTTTGAAAGCTATTGAAAATCTACATGCTTAGTTTTAGAAGAGTTTGCATAAATTTTTCAATAACAGTCTGTTTGAATGTTATAAAGAATTTCAGTCGGCAGATCTTGAAGTTTATGACGTAATTTGCGCATTCTTATTGTCTATCTTCAAAATCATTGTATACTGTACTTTAGTTTTACTTAAAATATGAGCCTCTAACTAAATTATTGACCACGGTTACAACTTACATTTTTACTATTATAATTAAGGTTTTGAAGAGGATGGTGCGTAGGTGTGCTGTTCACAAATATATGCGTGTCTTAGGATTTACCAAACATTTTACACGCTATAATACATAGATGCCAACACCTCTTAATTTATTCCGGAGTCTGATACAAGATGAGCATGTTTTCAACCGGAATTTTATTTGACCAAAAATTTCAGGATGAAATCAAAGATTTACATCGTAGAAAGTAAACACATTTTCTTAAATGTTTTTTCCGATTTATACATGCAAATTTTTGATCACACTCCGGAATAATTAAGAGATGTTGGCATCTATGGCTATATATATAAAAAAAACAACACTAAAAAGTAAGACTCAAGAGTGTCCATCCGTATTTTCTTGACCCTGGACTTCGAGGTACTGTGCAGCTTATGCCCTGTTTAAGGGATCCGCCTAATGCGGATCTCAATGTTAGATCTCAAACTAGATTGGTAATAATTTTTATTACCGAAAGGAATGGATAGCTAAGTGAACATTGTCCCGTCGGGTGTCGATTCATGATCTGCAGTGTGGCAGTTTGACTATTACGTCATTAGAATTGTTAAAAGCCATGTAGTAAATTGAAAACAATGTAACGCTTGTAAATAATTTTAATAGATGTTAGTTCATTTAGAAATTTCATTTTATTTTTTTAGTGCAGTAACTCATTATGCATTCCTATTACAGTTTTAATTAGAATATTATCCTGTCTGTATCAATGGCTACAACTGATATACTAATTTTCGAAGAGTTAGTGTTATCAATAGAAAAATGCATAGTTATTCTGCACACAAATATGTATCTTATGATATATTAGGTACAATATTGGCTCTATAAGATTTTGAATACAACATAACCTTTGTACATTAAGTTACTATTATATAGATATATATATTTAAAAGTTTGAACAAATTAGATTTTTTTTTTAATTTTAATTTCTGAAACTAATTTATTTTTTTCTATTTTGCTTGAAACCAAAGAATGATATTACCAATGTATTACATAAACTTTATTTCAAAATTTCTTTAATTAGGAAATTTAAATTTTTGTTTTTGAAATCTTGCTGCTACAAAATGCAGTAACTGAAACGTATCATTTTTTTTAAGAATACTGGAAACTTTTGTTATAGTTTAATTGCTCGCAACAAATGTTACTTTCATTTCACTACTTGGCTTTAATCTTCAAACTTTTCTGAATTAAAGATATTTAAATGCTATTCATGCATTCATTAAATGAAAAATCTCTTTGAAAGGAGTGTATGTAATGCAATAGATTTTGCAATTTGTGCATTTATTTTTTACTCACACTGTTAAAAGTTCTCAAAGTGCATCTCTCTCTTTCAGAGTCAGATTAAACAGCAACCCTTTTACCGGTTGAATACAATTTTGCCCTTTTAGAATTCTTCCTTAATGAAGCATACATCTTAATCGCTTTTAATATTCGCTGTTAATGAGCTGTTTATACGCTTCAAAGTTATTTTTTGAACAGTCTAAGGAAAGTATTTCTGTTTCACAGTTTTAAGAGCTGTTCGAAAGAGGAATTTATGTAAATTGTTCTCGTGAAATGAATTGTTTTCTAATATCCAGGCAGGTAGGGTCTAATGAAAGAAATCCCAGGCAGCACAGAACTATGGGCCCATGTGGGCTCCATATGGGTCCAATATGGACAGATGGGCTTTAGCTGGGCCCATTTGCCCATTAGAAACCCAGATACATCCATATAAATTAATTTTGTAGCATATAGTTCGAAGTGCATTTATTCTGCATTTATATTAATGTTAGAAGTATATCAGCTTACCGTTGGATTAAATTAACCGTAAAAAGTAAGAAAATGTTGAAATTGTTATATATGTACAGCATTCAGAAAATCTGTGTAGATTTGTATAAATCGATATGGGTTATCTATATAGATCTTGATAGAAAATCTATCAGAATCTGGAAACAACTTTTTAGTGTTACTACAGCGTTTTTTAAGTTATTTTAAATAAGATTTATTCATAATATAAATAATACGGAATTTTTTATAGTAAAACTAATTATTATTATTATTATTATTATTATTATTATATAATGGTAATAAAATATCAATATAAATTAATTTTGTAGTATGCATTTCGTGGCATATATTACTATGCGTTTATTTTAATAATACATGTGTACTATTTATTCAACTAGTACATTAATTGTGAAAATGTTGAAGTGTAATATCCGTACAGCATTCAGAAAATGTATGTAGATTTCTGTAGATTGATATGGACCACCTATATAGATCTTGATAGAAAATCTATCAGAATCCAGGGACAGCTTTTTTATGTTACCATAGCGTTTTTAAAGTTAATTTAAATAAAATTGATCCTTAGTATACATAATATGTAATTATGTATACCATAACTAATTATTCCAATTATTATACAATGCTAATAAAATATCTATATAAATTAATTTTGTAGTATGCATTTTGAAGCATACTTATTATTTAATTTAAGGACACATTTAAGGACGTTTAATTTAAGGACACATGTATATTATTTTATTAATCTATTAAATTACTCGTATAAATATTGAATTAGCATTCAGTAACACTTGGTAGATTTGTGTGGACCGATATGGGCCACCTATGTAGATCTTCAAAAATGCCTGTCTGACTTTGGTGACAACAGTTTAGCGATCCTATATTTTATTCCGATTTTTAGGAAAATATTTTTAATGTAAGAGTAGGAAAATTTGAATTTTAAAAATTTTTTATTTAATTATTTAAAAAAAAAGCTGCTATGAATTTATAAAATATATTTTAATTATTAAAAATTATTTTTAAAAATATGTAAAAAAAATATAAAAAAATTTTAAACTATTTTTAATTTGATTTTGTATCCTTACTTTTTAGTAAAATCTAATTTAATTATGTAATTGAGAATTTAAAAAAAAATGCAAAGCAACTGATTTTTATATGTTTATAAATATTCTTTATTAACTAATTCAATAACGATAAATAAAAAAAAGAAAAAATCCTTTACAATAGATAAGACAGAAGTAAGTATAAAAATTTTAAAATCTTCTTGCCTCTATCTTTCAACAAGTTCTTCGGAAAACGCCCCAAAACAGATTTGCGCGAAGGAATTTGATTTCGCTTCGAGAGGATGCTTGTTCCTTGTGAAACATCAACCCCAACCAACCAAACAGGCTATGGCGTTGGTTTGTTGTCATTCTCGGAATTAATGGCGGCGATCGGCGGGATTTTTATTACTTCTTCATTTCCGAAAAGCAAGGTAAGCTATATAATATATGCATGCTTTTGTTTATACTGCATTGTCTTTTCTCGTTCTACATCAAATTTGTGTTTGTATGTAGAAATTTTTTAATTTTAACTGCATCTAATCAGATGCATAAGTAAGCCGTTAGCCTAAAATTGTTAGAGTTCCGATTATGTTAGAAAAATGGTAAAAGTAACCGTTTTAAAGATGTAATATCTAAGAAAACATTTAATAATTAAATGCCATATTGTCTTTAAAAACTTGATAATACGTTCTTCTACGATTCTATAAAAAACTATAGTTGGACTGACAAACGTCAACAACTTTTTGTTGACGTTTGTCAGTCAATTATTTTTTTTAAATAGTGTAATGAAACGTTAAATTTTTGTTTGACACCTAGTTTAATGTTTTTAAAAGTTTAATCGAAAAAATAATTTATGACTGATAAAAATACTTTAATCATTAAAATAATATTGTAAAAAGAAGGATTTACTAAGTGCAGTTCTTATTATATGTTTATTCTTCTGAGACATCCCAGAACTTTTTTTCATTAAATGTCATTATGATTAGTTAAAAATATTCCAGAGCGTCTTTTATAAATTTTATATATGGTAAATTATTATTTGGTTTAAAAAACATTGCATGCATATCATTTATTGTAATGATATTTAAATGTCTTGTTAATTTGCTTTTCTAAAAACTTTCCCACTCATTATATCATTTTGATAAACTTTTTGCTTAATTTTTAAAAAGCATAAAATATGCTGGCATGATTATGATTATTTATATTGTTTGTAATATATTTTGTTGTTAAATAAATGATATTTATAGTATGTAAATAATTGTTTCCAGTGTTTAATTCAGATACTTTTTTCTGGGAGTGATTTCTGTATCTTCAGAAAGGGGGGGGGGGGGAGAGGATTGCACTTTTTGATAATTGAAAACAAAAAAATCTCACATTTTTGTGTGTGTGTGTGTGGGGGGGGGGGGGGAGGGGGAATACCCTCTCGCTACCAGACCACCTCCTGAATTCAACGCTAATTGTCTCGCCAATAATTTTTTTTTCTTTTCTCAAATGTGCTATTGCATACAAAAACTTTTTCGAAAATTTCAAAGAGTCAAATGTCAAAAAGAAACATGGATTGTGTCAAAAGTTAACAACAAAAAAAAAAAAAGCACATTATGTTAAAGGATTGTGCAAAAATGCATAATTAGTACCTCTTTATCTTTTAGAAAATTTGTTGTAAATTTCATTTTGCTAATTAGTATATAAGCATACCTTTTTTTTTTTTTCCAGGTCTTAATTTTAGACAAAAAATTATAAAAAAGAGGAGAGGAGTTTACTTTTGTCGTTAGCTACACATATACCTAAGCATAGTACACTTATGTAGCCAACTACATAAGCATTTGTTGCATATAACTTTGCTGCTAACTTAATTAAAAAATTTAACATCTGGTTCCAAGTTGTGCAGATTTGAGGGAGTCTACAGTAGTACGAATTATATAGAATATTGCACAATTCATCACCTGTGGTATGCTCACTGTAAAACAGGGCTGCACAAAAGGCCAGGCCGGCCGGCTTTTAGTGGAAAAAGTCGGTTTTTATTAGAAAAAGCCAGCTTTTATTGGCTTTTCCCAAGGCATATCTTATTATTTATTTTTTAGAACTATACATGTTAATTTATTTTACTAATAGCTATTTTCTATAATTTTCTATAAATTCAAATTAAAATATAATGGAATTGCTTTAAAATCATCTTCAAAGGTTCATGTTTATAGCCAATTAATAATTGATATACCAGAAAAGCATCATAAATAGACAACATGATTTAAATAAACCTTTACTCTAGGTTCAGCAGCACTTTTTCTGTTTATTAAAGATGTTTTTATGCTATGAGTAAGGATTACATTCAAATAAATACTCTACAAAATGAAACTGTCTATAATATACTGCACTTGGAAAATGTCTCCTAGCATGTATGAATGCATTAGTATTATGAATAAAAATAAATTCCTTATTTATGTGAAAATAATTTGTTCATGAGGCAGCATTTCACTTTAAAAATAAGAAAATATAAATTATTAATTATTTTTTAAAACTTTTATATTAATTTTATCTTTTTAAATACATGCTTTTTTTATTTGAATAATTTTTTCTTTTAAAAAATTATTGAATATTTTATTCTTGTTCTTCCATAAATCTACCTACATATTAAAAGGAGGTGGGAATTTGATTTGTTCCAATTAGCATACTTTCGCATCCTAAATTATCCTGAATTTTTACCTGGTGTACTAAAAATTAAGGCCCCTCTCCTGGCCGAGAAAATGCTCACGAGCTAATGCTATTCCTATGGGGAACTCTTTCACATTTTGACATTTTTGAATAATTTTTTTTGCATTGGATCGCTGAGGTGCATGCTGACAGCGCACCTTTTTTACTTTTTCGATTTTGGTTGCAGATATTTTTTACAAAGTTAGTTTCGCTTTCAAAACCGGTTTCAAAACTGAAAGTGCTTTTTAAAAAATATATCTGCAACCAAAATCATAAAAGTAAAAAAGGTGCGCTGTCGGCATGCACCTCAGCGATCCAATGCAAAAAAAATTATTCAAAAATGTCGAAATGCGAAAGTTATTAGAAAAATGCTTCCCCATAGGCAGAGTTTCCCCCAGATTTAAAAAAGGGCAGGGCGCTACTGCTCTGAAAAAGGCACTTTTTACATTTTTCAGGGCACTTTTTACATTTTTCAGGGCACTTTTTACATTTTTAAGGGCACTTTTTCATTTTTAAGGGCACTTTTATAGAGTTGAATCAAGAATCTAGCGGTTAAAAAAATCGCGAAAAAACAAATTCAATCAAAAAATTTAAAAAAAGAAAAAAAAAGGTAAATTTTTTAAAAGATCTTGAAAAAACGGGAAATATTGATAAAAGATCTTGAAAAAACGGCCAATTTTGTTAAAAGATCATAAAAACAGCAGTTTTTGTTAAAACATCGCAAAAAACGGCATATTTTGCTAAAAAAATTGGGAAAAAGCAACAAATCTCGTGAAAATATAGCGAAAAAACAGAACTTTTCACAGAATTCTCCGTTTCATTGTGATTTTTGTACGAAATTTGTCGTTTTTCTCGCAAATCTTTTGATGAAATCTGCCGTTTTATTGCTATTTTTTGACGAAAGTTGCCGTCTTTTGCAACTCATTTGACAAAATTTTTCATTTTATCGCAATTTTTGGAAGAAATTTGTCTTTTTTCCACGATCTTTTGAAAAAATCTGCCGCTTTGTGACATTTTTGGACAAAATTAGCCATTTTTTTGCAAATCTTGCCGGAAATTAGTCGTTATTTCGCAATTTTTAACGAAAATAGCTTTTTTTTAGAGATTTTATGATGAAATTGCCCATCCCACGCGTATGAGGCTATTTTTGCATTCTGTCGCCGATTTCTTGTGTAATTTACGCGCTATAGCGCGTTCGGATCATCGCTGGGGGGCTGCGTTTTTTCAAATGTGGGGCAAGAAGGGCACAATTTTTTTTTTTATGAATGACATTTTTGGATGAGGAGCCAGAGGGGTGCTATTTTTTAAACTAAAGGGCAGGAGGAGCGGAGCGCCCCCCCCCCCCTGAAACTCTCTGGGGAAAACTCTGCCCATAAGAATAGCATTAGCTCGTGAGCGTTTTCTTGAGCAAGGACAGGGGCCTTAAGATGAAAGATCCTGAAGCATACCCACATTTGCTTTTCTCTGAAAAAGTTATAGAGCAATTTCCAGCAAAAAAAGGTGGAATCTTGCTAAAGTGAAGACATCAAAAAAGGATGGTTCATTATCTAATGGTTTCTGCGATTTTTTTTATTAAATTACACAGCTGTCCCCCAAGTTCTGCATCTATTGAGAGAATTTTTTGTCTGGAATAAAATCAGGAACAGCTTAGGTGCTGAAAAAGCAGAAAAATTTGTAAAAGTATACCGTTATTTAAAAACTGAGCCAAATGATTGGTAACTTATTTCATAAGCTAATAATGTATTATTTTTTTGAATAAATATCTTATTCGATTAAAATGATTTGAAATGTTTAAAAAGTTATTGCACAAATTTTTAATAATCATTCTTATATGTTGACTACCATACCATTTATATTAACAAATTTGCTTATATTTTAATTGCAGTCAATTTTACTGTAATTTACTGAACATTTTCATGGCAACAGTAAATAAAAAGTCACTAATTAATTATTAATTGTACATTTCATTTTAAGAATAGTTTTTGTAAAAAAAAAAAAGTTTTGGCAAAAGGCCGGCTTTTTCTAATAAAAGCTGGCCTTTTTAAAGTGGCTTAAACAAGAAAGCCGGCCGGTTTACACCGGCCTGGCTAAAAGGCGGCAGCCCTACTGTAAAATGTCTTAAAATAAATGTATTAATAAATAAATTTTAAAAAATAAAATAAAATGGGCAATTTTCTCTTCAGATAATCTGTTTATTGCATTTAGAATGCATTTTTTTACACTGTGCACTCATATAAATAGTATTTCTTAAATATTTGAAAGAGTAGGAAATTTTGGGGAGAGGAAGCGTTTTTTTTCTAAATTTTGTTAAAATTAGAAAAACTAAAGAACCAATCCTTTTTAAACTTGGATATAGTTTATAATTCGTAATAATATATAAATTCAGGGTGATTTGATTTTTGAGAGGAGGGGGGGGGGGGGAGTTTTCTTTTTCTTCGGATCAGCTGTTTGTTGTGTTTTGAATACGTTGTTTCACTGAACACTAAAATATTATTTTTTAATATTAAATATTTGAAAGTGTGAGATTTAGGGAGAGGAAAGGAACTATTTTCTAAATTTTGAATGCACCCCTCATGTAATATATTATTAGAAAACTCTATTAAAACTTATTCTGCAAATCGATGCCTGTCCCTCCCGCCCTCCTTCCACACACACTTTGTCCCTTCGAAAGTTTAAGCATATACCATGTGCGACATCTCATTAGATAGGTCTATAAAGAATTATTCATGTTATGCACGTATCACATCAGGTGCCTATTTATGCAAGTAATTATTAATTTTCTATTAACAATTTTGGTTGATAACTTAAGGATAGTGTATCTTTTAAAAGGAATATTAAACCAAAACCCTCTGTGCAATCTGCAATCACACTTACCCATTTGTTTTTAGTTTGGTAGTCGTGTGACTGGCATTAATTTTACCATTAAATTCTTTCTGGTCATTCTAACTTTTGATAAAATTTTATGAAATTGTATGTATGTCTGGATAAAACTGACTTATTTTATTTCCTGAAAATTTTGAAGTGTTTACAAATTTGCTTACTCAAAAGTTCTTATGAAAGATTATTTCTAGTTGCACAATAATCTAAAATGTTAAACATAATGTTGATTTCTGATCTTCTGTCAAACTGATAAGAAAAAAAGAAATCCTTCAATAATACTGCTAACATTTTCAACTACAGTTTTTTTTAAATTAATTTTTAAAATGCTTTAAAATTTTAGTTTATTGCACAAAAGAAATTCAGAACAATATGTATTAAAAATGAAATTTAAATATTCAAATTTAGATATTATTATATATGCATTTTGATTTCCATAGGATTTGAGTTTGACTATCAAGTTTGACACTCAGCCTCTTAGCGTCTTAGCCATCTTAATTTCTCAGTTTACTCTTAAAAGGATGTTCAGCTACATTTAATTTATGTAAGTACATTTTATTTTATTTGAAGTTTTATGAATTAAATCCTATTACCATAAAATCTGGCTAATTCCTCCCCCCCCCCCCCAAAAAAAAAAACTTTATTTTACATGTATTTAAAATGAGATCTCTCTGTAGCATGTATCTTGGCATGTAGGTAATTCTGCTTTACAAAACAAATATTTAGAAAATTGACAATCTGGGACATTGAAATTTTTTTATATGTATTAAAAAATTTCGAATTTTAATTTTTTTAAAAATTGAATGTTATCTATTAAATCAAAGTTATAACTTTGTTAAATTGAAAGAAGAATAAGAAAAATTTGCTAAATTGAGAAATTTAATAAATTGAGATTTGTTAAATCAAAGTTCAATTATATTTTGAAATCATAGTTACATCCAGAGTTGTATAATATAGACGCAAGCTGTGCACAGAAAATTTTAGGAAAGAAACAATTTTTATTTTTGTAACTTTTTTTAAGTACCAGAAAATTAAAAATATTCCCCTAATTTTATGTATGAATTATTTACTGTTACCGCACAATTAAAAGCAGGGCCAATTTTCGAATTTTTCAAAAATTTAAGACATTTTATGCCGAAAACATTCAAAATTCATCAGTAAAAAATTTCAGATACTAAAAATTGTGAATATTGACAGTCGGTTGTCATAAAAAGTCATTTTTGTCAGTCGTTCACAAAAAAAATCTCCAATTTTGCCTAAATATCATTAAAAAAACACAAATTTTGTCAAAGTTCTGCAAAAACAGCACAAAAATCATCGACAGGCCAAAAAAAAAAATAGAAATTTCGTCAAAAAGTACTGAAAAAAAAATCAAATTTCATCACAAGATCTTGAAAAAAATTCGAATTTCGTCAAAATACCTCAGAAAAATCATGAATTTCAACAAAGAATCATGTAAGAAAGAGGGTTTCAACAAAGAATCTTGTAAAAAATAGAAATATTGGCCAAAGACTGTGCAAAAAACATGAATTTTGTCCATGAGTCATGTAAAAAACTCAATTTCTTCTATGAATTGTGTAAAAAAAAAAAGTTAATTTTGTCCATGAATTGCATAAAAAAACACTAATTTTGTCAACAGATGGCTTTAAAAACGCAAATTTCATCCATGAATCGCTTAAAAAATGCAAATTTCATCCATATCAAAATCATGTAACACGTAATTTTATTAAACATTAAATTAATTTGCAGAAGGATGCAATAGGTGTCATCTTTATTTCTCTTTATAATGAATATTTGATCATACATCATTGATTATTAACTTGATGTTTGCTTTTAATATTTTAATCATTTTTTAAAATCATCTAAATTTTTATTAATTTAGTTTATTACCTATTTTAATATTTTGTTATATTTTAAGCAGTCATTATAATTTTGATTGCATTATTAATTATGATGAAATTACTGTTTAAAAAATGTAAAAAAAAAAAAAAAAAGCAATGACCAGAAATCCACAGAACCTCTGATCCGAAGCTGTGTGGATTTAAGGAAGTCTACTGTACTACTTATATTTGGAGTGCACAAGTTTTTCTAGAGAAGGACCACTTACAAATATCTCTGGGTGATCGAAGGCCAATCTAGGTTTATCCCTCTACGTTCACTTATCCAGTCAAAATATCCAATTCTGTTGGTAAGGATATATATCAACAGTTTTTACATTTGTATATATAGCAGATATTGTAAGGACTATTTTCTAGATGCAATAATATTCCTTAATTTTTTGGAAGACTAAATTTTGTTTTATTAAAAGTGTTAAAAAACAAACATGGCCAGTGCGGTAAACAAAATGTGAATTTATTAACGAAGGCGAGTGTAGGAACTGATCAAGAAGATTTTTCAACAAAATTTGGATTTTTTTTTCCTACCTAATCAATCGAATTTGTGCTTTTACAAAGCTGATCAAGAAAATTCACAAATTTTCCATGCCTGATTCACAAAATTTACAGTTTTTCCACACATGATCGATGAAATTCATGATTTTTCCAAAACTGATAGAAAGCGTCGCGATTCTTCAGAAAATGATCAGTGAAATTCACACTTTTAACGAATGAAATTTGTGATTTGTCTTCGCGTGATCCACATAATTCACACATTTTCTGTGCTTGATCGACGAAATTTGTGCTTTTTCCGCCCTTTATAGATGAAACCCGCATTTTTCTGTAACGAAATTCGAGATTCTTAACTAACACTGCATTTTTTCTCCGGCGCTTATTGATGAAATCCGCAATTTTTTATCATGATAAACTGGCGAAACTCATGATTGTTCTGCTGCTGATTAAAGAAATTTTCAATTTTTCTGCTCATCATCAACAAAATCTGCGATTTTTGTGTCCTATCAACAAAATTTGCAATTCTTCTGCAATGAATCAACAAAATGCTGATTTTCTCCTTCTTAGTCAATAAATTTTGCAATTTATCTTTCTTTCTTTTTTTTTTTTTTACTTTATTGATGGAATTTGCACTTTTTACGAATCCTATCGACCATATTTGCAATATTTTCGTTCCCGATTGACGGTATTAGCGATTTTTCTGAGCCTAATTGATTAAATTGACAATTTTTTTGTGCCCAGTCAACTAAATTTGCTATTTTTTCATTCCTGATCGACAAAATTCACAATTTTTTTCGCGCCCCTTAGCCAATAAATAGCAATTTTTCCATGTCTGACCAACAATATTTTCGATTATTCATGCCCGATTGACAAAATTTGTGCTTTTTCATGCGGCAAACAGGCAACGTTTCTGCAGCCTATGAAAAAAAAATTGCAATTTTTTTCATGCATCATTAAGAAAACTGACAATTTTTCCTTACCCAATCAACGAAATGTGATATTTTTCCCTTCTAGTCGATAAAATTCGTGATGTTTCCGTGTCTGATCGAAAAAATTTGTTACTTTTGTCTGCACTTCATCGGCAAAAATTCGATATTTTTCCGCACTCGATTAACTGAATTCACGTTTATTATGTGCCGGTCATAGAAATTCACGATTTTTCTGTCCTGTTCAACAAAACTTGTGATTCCTAACTGACTGGTGACATTTTCCATTTTCTTACCACAAAATGACGAAATTTATGATTTTTTCTTGCTACAAATGCACAAAAATTGAAATTTTTTTCCTGTTACAAATTGATGAACTTTGTGGGCCTCAAGTTGTGCATCACTAACTTATATGTTAAATTACATTGGACTCTTCTGTCCGTATCGACACTCTCATATTTTTATCCATTACCTATAGTGTCCTTTTTAAAAAATTCACCTAATTTTTTTGTGTATTTCTTTTAAATATTATTCTAAGGATTAATACACTATGCTTAATTTTGATAATTTGAAGATCTAAAATGCTAAATACTAAGATATTTTAGCATGTTTTCTTGCTATTGCCCTGCTATTAGTTGGTTTTTCCAAATATCAAAGTATTCGTCCAAATTCAATACTTAATAAAACCTTTTAAAACACACTTTTAAAAACTTTTCACAATATCTACTTTTAGCTGTCAATTCATAAATATATTCAAAATAATTAGAAAGAAAATTATATTTAAATAAAATAATGTTTTTACCTTATTTATTTGCTGTTTGTTAAGTATAACTTATGAAAATTAACCATGAGAACGGTCATTTATTAGGATTCTTAGGAATAAATGATGTGCAGATGAAAGTTCCTAAATTTTGTTTAGTATATAATCTGTTTCTTGCTTTTCAAATTAAAAGTCCTTGAACAAGAAAGAAAAACTTTTGAGATTAGTAATAGCTATCAAGACAGCAATTTTTGTTCATGAAACCATAATCATAATCAGCTTATTGATTTATAAGTACATTGTATTTCATCTCACTCTAAGTCAAACTTGTGTTTTCGTTTGTTGCAATAACAATGAATAATATACCATAACTATATTTTCAACTCACATGCTTTGGTTTCTTTAAAATATGATATGAAAGGAAAGGTGGAAAATGCCACCATCCATAAGAAAAGAAAACTATGAGCTAGACATTCCTTTAATCAGAATTAAGTTTAAAGTATTTGTACTTTATACTGAAAAAAATTTGCCTTGAGTTATTTAAAAAGGACAATTATGCAGTGGCGGATCCAAGGGGGAGATCACGGGGGTCATGACCTCCCTCTGAGCAAAGAAAAATTTTAAAGGAAATTTAAAAAATGAAGTATTGAATATTTTCAAATTCATACCTTGTTTAACAATCAGAATATTTCCGACTCTTTTAAAACTGTACTTAACCCCAAAGTAGGTAATTTCTGAATATCCATAAAGCATTTTTTATTCTTAGATGCAAAATGCACTTATTCAGAACAAATGTAAATTGATTAACGTTTTCCATTTTTCAATAAAGGCAAAGAATCTTTCACAAAATCACCGTAAATTGTAGAATTTTAAATTGAATTTCAGGTTCTAACAGCCAATTGTTCTCTCATGATGGCTTTTTGTAACTGTCACGTTTTAAATATTTGCATAAACTACTCTTATTAAGAGACATGACCCCCCCCCCCCCCCCCCCCCCCCCCGGCCCCTAAAAAAGGAGCCATGACCCATCGCTAAAAGGAGGGCTGGATCCGCCCTTGCAACTATGAGACTGTAAAATTTTTCTTCGACCATTTTTTCATTATTTCACTTTGATTTTAAAATATTTGTTTTAATTCATAGAATAAACCATGAAATTTAAAATTTTATTAATTTATAAAGTCTCATTGTACTTCTTAAAAAAACTCACAAAAGATTTTTTTCAGCACTAAATGTTCTATAAAAAGCTCTAGTTTATCAAAATATAAATTTCTTTTATTAAATATTATGTAAAATTGTTTTAAAAAGTAACGTTTTAATACTTTTAAACTTTGAAATATAAAAAGTATTTGGAAAGCCAAAAATTCGGTATTCGGCTGGCCAAATATTCAGTATTCGGTCCAACAATTAGTATTTGGGTAGCAGAAGATACAATATTGGATTCACATGTTGACTGAATATTCGGTATTTAGCCAAAAGCACTATTCGGTGCATACCGAGTAATTTCTTAGGTCCCCCAGGTATTATATGAACAACAAAACAATTTTCCAGATTTCAGCTACTGCTAAGTTTGAATTTTAATTTCCTTCTTTAGGCCTTTATTGCAATTTCTTTAACAATGCTCTAATTGTATTGCAATTTTCTTTGACAGTTCTAGCATTCTTTAAGCTACTAAAAATTTTTCTTATAGCCAGCTACATTCCTGTTAATACACCTTTGTCCCCTATGCCTGGTCCTTCTTTATACTTCAGCTGCCACCTTTTTTGTATACATTTTGAATAGCCAGCGTTTTCGAAAAGTTCTGTTTACTCACTGCAGTTGAAAATTAAAAATCACATAACTTTAGATTAGAAATTTCATCCCTTTATTAAACGTCATATTAATATTGATAGTAATTCATTAAATTTACAGGAAGAGGGGGCACTTTCCATCACTGGAAGATACATTCTTTCTCACATTTCTAAAGAACCAATTTTAACAGATTTGGTTCATTCAACTTAGATTACAATTCAGCTGCTTTCTGTATTATAAAAGTTTATCTTAGACTTCAGTAACCAACTTTTTAAAAACTTTAATGAGGTATTAGTTTTTCGTATTCTGTGGATTACTACGAGGTTTGGTTCACTCAACTTTGTTTTTGATAGTCTCTGGTAAATGCAGAACATTTTCAGTACATGATGCACTAGATAGTGGGGACCCATGTCATAGGTTAATTCAGAAAAAAGGTTTATTACGAATGCACTAGACTCTACAGAATGTCCCTGAAACTAGGTTTAAAGATTTTTTTAAAAATATTAAATCATACGAAGTTTTAAGTTTTATTTAAGGAACCGACACTGGACAACGTCAAGCGGATCAGCTCGTTTATTTATAAATTCATTAAATATGCAATGCCTCATAGCAATTGATCTATAAATGAAAAAAAATCATTCATTGTCATCTTAATTTTAAAAATAAACTGTGAAATTAAAGTGGAAATAATAAATAAAAAAGATGAACTGTTCAAAACTATTACTTTTAACTATCTAGGTACATTATATTTTTGTTATAAAATCCCATGATAGTCAAATAAGAATACTCTTAAGTCGTAAATTAAAATTATGTTTCTGGGTACATTCTTTTTCATATATTTATATATTTTTTTTTCTTTGCATATAGATATCAGATCTCTTTCACTGGGTATCTTTTTATTTTTTCAGTTTTGATTGCACTTTTTAAAAGACTTTTTTTTTTTTTTTTGTAACCACTTAAAAAATATAAATTGAAGCTTAATTAAAATGTATATATATATATATTGTACAAATATTGAAATGTAAATGAGAAATTTGGAAAGAATGCTGCCATAGGTTTAATATTAGCTTAAGTGTGGTTGTGTTATTCACTCCAACACAATTTCACATTTGAAGAAGTAAGCAGAATCGATGCAACGCTGCGGCGCACGTCGCAGAGTATTTGAGAACGTCTGCAGACTATTTTTCTACAATTAATAGTAGTAATAATAATAATAATAATAATAATAATAATAATAATAATAATAATAAAAGCTTGCTAGAAATTATTTGCCATGTGCCATTGTAATACAATCCGCAACATATCCGACTGATGAAGTTTCGATTCACATTAATCTATAAATCGGGGACGATTCCGGGAAATTTAGGCAACCATTTCCAGAATTTAAAGTCTTAAATCCAAAAATTTGAACATAAGATGTGTCATGAATTTTGACAAATGGTCCTCACCTCCACCCCCCCAAAAAAAATTAGTTAATTATTCTAAGAAATTTTGCTATTTTCGCTGTAGATCTCAGGGAAAATGCGAATTTTGTCAGAAGATCGCCAAAAATCACAAAATTTGTCAAAAGATCTTGAAAAAAACAGCAAATTTCATCAAAAGATCATTAAAAAACAACAAATTTCGTAAAAAGAGCCCAAAAAGTGACAAATTTCGACAAGATGTCCTGAAAAACCCACAAATTTTGCAAACAAATTGTAAAAAAATGGAAAATTTTTCAAAATATTGTGAAAAAACGACAAATTTTGTCAAAAGATTGGCAGAAAACGACAAGTTTTGTCCAGGTATAACAAAAAGAAAAAATCGTCAAAAGTTCACAAATTTTGTCCAAGTGCTACGAAAAGAAATGGCAAGTTTCATGAAAGAATCCCATAAAAACGGCAATGTTCATCAAAAGATTAAAAAAAATGATAAATTTTGACAAAAAATCCAAAAAAACCCCAGCAAATTTTGTAAATAGATTGCAAAAAAGGCAAGTTTCGTCAAAAGTTCACAAGAATTGTCAATAATTGTATAGCACCAAATATTTTCAAAAGATCACAAAAAGCCTCGAAATTTGCAAAAGATCACAGAGAAAAAGCAAATTTTGTCCAAGTATGACAAAAACACTCCACAAACTTTGTGAAAGAATCACAAGAAAACAACACATTTCATCAAAAGGTGCCGAAAAAACAACACATTTCATCAAAAGGTCACGAAGAAGCAGCAAATTTCATCTGGGTATTACGAAAAAGTGCGAACTTTTGTCAAATGATCGCAAAAGAAACGCAGGTATCATGAAAAGAAACATCGAATTTCATCAAAGGATCGCATAAAAACACAAATTTTTTCCCAAGTACCACAAAAAAAGGTGAACTTTGTCAAAAAATCATGAAAAAATGGCGAATTTCGTTAAAAAGTCATGAAAAAATAACAAATTTTGTCAAAAGAACCCCCCAAAAAAATCCCCAGCAAATTTCGACAAGAAATCCTGAAAAAAACCCGCAAATTTTGGAAATAGATTGTGAAAAAAATGTGCATTTCTTCAAAATATCATGAAAACATGACAAATTTTGCCAAAAGATTGCTAGAAAACAGCAAATTTTGTCCAGGTATTACAAAAATATGCAAATTTCGTCAAAAGATCGCAAATTTTGTCGAAGTATCACGAAAAGAAACATCAAGTTTTGTCTGAGGATCACATAAAAACTGCAATCTTCGTTAACAAATCTCAAAAAATGGTAAAATTCGACAAAAGATCTAAAGAAAACCTGGCAAATTTTGTAAACAGATCGTAAAAAAAGCAAATTTCGTCAAAAAATTGCAAGAAATCGACAAATTTTGTCTAAAAAATCAACAAAAAACCGCAAAAGGTCACAAAAAATGCAAATTTAGTCCAATTATCACAAAAAAAAAAAAAAAAAAAAAAAAAAAAACGCTAAGTTTATTAAAGAATTATGAAAAAAAGCAAATTTCATCAAAAGGTCGAGAAAAAAACAAATTTCAACAAAAGATCTCGAAAAACGACAAACGTCGTAAAAAGATTGCGAAGAAACTGGAAATTTTGACAAAATATCACGAAAAACTGCAAATTTTATCAAAAGATCGCGAAAAAACACAAATTATGCCAGTGGAGCGAGCACAAGAAAAAAAAACAAAAAAAACATGGTGTCGGGAGTGGATTTTCTCCCCTTTTGGACAATGTATGATGGTGTTAAAAATTCTGAGGGTTAAAGTAACTTATTTTTAATACTTTGCTTTTATGTTAATCATGAATACTTGGGAGATTTGATTGTATCTAACATGATGTGAGAGACTGGAAAGAGCCGTGTTGAATTCACACATTTCTTTGGGAGCGATATTCGTAGCTCCGGGTGGGGGGGGCGGACACTGCACTTTTTGACCATTGAAAATACTAAATTTAATTTTTTTTTTGGGGGGGGGGTATACCTTTATCCGGGTTACTCCCTCGGATCAACACTGGGAAAGAGTGCATTTGTCCTTAAGTTCTGCAGACTGTTTTAAAATTTTTACTTGTGTTGCAGACTGCAGAAAAAATTTCTGCTCCTGGGAAAGAAGGAGAAAAAAAAATCTGTTCCTGGTGAATTTATTGGTTTTTAATGCATCAATTTTTCAAATGAAGCTTTTTCCTTGCAAAACTGAATTAAATGGATAGTGTTACTGTTATAATTGACTGTTTCTGCTGTGTAAAATGTGGTTTTTTTTTTTTTTTTTTTTTTTTTTTTTTTTTTTTTTTTAATATATATTTCTTTATTTTTAGATAAAATTATTTCTGCACAAACAATTTTATGTCTTAAAAATTTAATCCTTACATTTTAAAAATAGGTGGTGACATTAACCAGATGCTTGGAGCAATTCAATTGTACCTGACATGGAATCTTGATTCAAATTTATACGAAGCTGAAGAATCCTGCATTGGTGATCTTGAATGTAAAGTTATGCATTTGAAGAGGGAAAAGAATGTTTGTTTATACTTCATGAACTTTCTTCTGCAATGATACATATTGTTTGTAAATATTCAAATAACTATATCTATTGACTTTCTCCTAGAAGTAAAGAAGGGCAGAGTGCTTGCTCATAGGATTTTAGATTCTTATAGGATTTTTTCTCCTTTTATAGAGGCTAGAAGCATGCATTTTTCTAAATGAAGCTACAGAGAGGGTGCAGCACCCATCTAAAACTGTATGAAAAATAGAATTATGTTACAAGATAACTATTCTGATATAGTCTATAGAAATACATATATATGAATATATAAATTGTATTTTCAATAAATGGAGTGACATACCATAAACCAAGTGAATTGTGTTGCTATTTTATTTAGTCTGTTTCGTTTTCATTTCAAATTTACATGACTGCCATTGGTAATTATTTTCTCTCTGAAACTATTTCAACAAATTAATCTTCAAAGTAAATTATTATTTAGAAATATTTAATAATAATTTAAAAAAATCATCAGCGAGAATCCTGTCATTGGTAAATTAAGAAAAACAATATTTTTATATTAGCTGCATGCTAAAGACATTACTGTGCTCTTATTTTGTAAAGTGCTTATTTATGGAATATCAGTCAGAGGTGCTGAACTGTTTATATTGTTGTAAGTACATGTAAATTAATCTTCCGGGAATTGAATTATATGCATTAAATGTTTTTCATTATGCTTAAAATATTTTAACTTAAATAAAAAGTAAATTGGAATATGGGTTTTAAACAAATTAAATTTGATAGTATTTTTTATTTTTTATTTGATGATTGAAAAATTATGTACTGTTTAGAAACAATTATATTTTTGAAAAAATATAAATGAATTTATTTCATACATATATTGTTTAAAATTGTACTACTAAAATGCATAAAGCCTAAAATATTAAAATTGTGAGACATTTCATATGTAACTTACATTTGTACTTGCATTAGCCATAAAATCACAAGATCTGGTGATGCTTGTGACCCCAGAAGGGAAATTTTGTGCATGGAGGTTGATAGCCATGTTCACTTGCTCCAAGTAGTCAGCAGTGGTGTAGTTAAAAAAAAACAAAAAAAAAAAAAAAACCAGGGCATATGCCCTAAGCAGAGGGTATATGCTCAAAACAGAGGGTATACCCTAGAGTGTATTTACTATGGCTTTCTTGAGAAACAGAGGGTATACGGTGGGTCCTCAGAAGGGAAATTTTGTGCATGGAGGTTGATAGCCATGTTCACTTGCCCCAAGTAGTCAGCAGTGGTGTAGTCGGAAAAAAAAGGGCATATGCTTAAAACAGAGGGTATATGTTCAAAACAGAGGGTATACCCTAGAGTGTATTTACTATGGCTTTCTTGAGAAACAGAGGGTATATGGTGTTCCTTAAAAAAATCCAGAGGGTATACGGCATATACCCTCCACTACATCCCTGGTTGTCAGTCTCTCTTTCATTACAGTATTTGTGAAGCTTTCAAGATCACTAGGATGTTGAACGTCTCTTTTTTGGTTTTCACAAAACAGGTAAGAGAAATAAAGGTAATGGGTCATTGGTGACCTATCTTGGTTGATTTATTAATTTATTTTAGCAAAAAAGTAACATTTTAAATTTGTCTGAAGTGTGTATGGCATGTACACTGTATGATCCAATAGACGAAATTATCAGACTGTACAGTGCATACATGATTTGCATTTTTAAATTTATTGAGCTACATAAAGTAGATAAAAAATTTTGATAATTTTTCAGCTAATTCTATAATACTTTGATAATTTGCTTTGTTCAAGTTTTACACCATATCTTGCTTCATGTTTAAATTTTACTTAGTTTACTGCCAGTCAATTTGTTAAAATTTTTGATCAACAAAGAAATATAAATTCAGTGTGGAAATAAAGTAATTTATTAAATGTAGAAAGTCTGAATAACAATTTATAAATTAATTTGATCTATAATGTTCCTGAGAGATACTATTGCTATAAAGTTAGAATTTTTGAAAATTTTTAATTTCAATTTTGAATGATAGGACATACATAAACCTGCAATAATTGTCTGTTGCAGACTTTAAAAAAAAAAAAAAAACCTTCATTTTCGAAAACGGTTTCGAAAATGAAAGTACCTTTATTAAAAAATCTGTAATAAAAAGAATACAAAATAGTCCTATTAGAAAACAAGTTCAGCTATCCTATATGCAGAAAAAAAAATCTCTAAAATATTTAAATTTAAGTGAAATTCAAAGATAGCTTGCACATAAATTTAGCATTATGAATGGGTGTTTTCGAATGAGTGACGTGTCCCCTTCATTTACTTGAAAATATCGGCTTTGTAATGCTATGGATAGGTTATTTTTGAATTTCTCGTTTAAATTTAAATATTTTTTTTAATGACCTTTTCTGCATATGAAACTGACGTCGATCTCTAATATCATATCACTAGTTTTACTTCTTGGATTTTGGTACCAAATTTTTTTTAGTAAAGGTATTTACACTTTCGGAACCGGTTTCGAAGATGAAAGTACCTTTAAAAAATTACAAACAAAATTGAAAAAATACAAAATGGTCCCATTAGAGATTGAGTTCAGCTATACAATTTAGAAAGAAAACATCTAAAAATATCCAAATTTGAATGAGAAATTCAAGAACTTAAGTTTAACATTATGGAACAGATGTTTTCAAATAAGTAATAAAGTGTCTTCTTAAATCAGTGACCTATAAATTTATAAAGATCACATTATAAATCCTTATTGATCTATGTAAACAGCTTAAATGGGCCCATATGGAAAAAAAAGTGGACATTCTATGCGGGCCCATATAGATATCATTATAGATCTATGTGTGTATCCTAAATAGACCCATATAGACACCTTTATAGATCGACATATGCACCCATGTAGATACAAAAAAAAAACCCATATGGGCCCATATGGAAAAAAAAGTGGACATTCTATGCGGGCCCATATAGATGTCATTATAGATCTACATGTGTATCCACATAGATCTATATAGATATATCTTTATAGATGGTCATAGACATCCATATAGATATATAAAGATAACCCTTATGGGCCCATATGGAAAAAAAAGTGGACATTCTATGCGGGCCCATATCGATATCATTATAGATCTACATAGGCATCCACATAGATCCATATAGATATCTTTATAGATCAACATAGGCATCCATATAGATATATATAAATAGCCCATATGGGCCCATATAGAAAAAAAGTGGACATTCTATGCGGGCCCATATCGATATCATTATAGATCTACATAGGCATCCACATAGATCCATATAGATATCTTTATAGATCAACATAGGCATCCATATAGATATATATAAATAGCCCATATGGGCCCATATAGAAAAAAAAGTGGACATTCTATGCGGGCCCATATGGATAGCCCTTATAGATCTATATCCCTGACCCACTTTTGCCCTTATGGGCCCATATGGATGTGCTGCCTGGGATGTACCTTTGAATACGACTGAATAAGTTTTGAAATTGCGATGTTAATTTCTCAGAATATTTAACATTACAACAAAGTGTTTCTCAGGGGGAATGCCGGATCAAGAATCTCTCGTTTTGAACTTAGAAGCGGTATTCGAAACAAAAAAATTAAGAGGAATTGTGGAAAGTTTATCTACTTTTAGAAGTAAACAGCATGACTTTCAAAAAGTTTTTTCAAATGTTGCATAAGGGATCTTTTAAGAACATACGTTTCTAAAGAGTTTTAGAGTTGTTCATAATTATTATTTGATAAAAGTATCATTTTAATCCTATAAATTAGGAGCATAAAATAAGTAAAATAAATTGATGTATGATGTTTCGTAAAATAAAATATACATAATACACTAAGAAATTATTAAATTGTCTTTGTTCTTTATAAAATAAATTGAAAAAAAAATAAGAAAGCAAAATCATGCATAAAGCATAGACTTGAAACATTTTCTAAAAAATCCTTAATACTTAAAAAACATCTCAATTATTTAAGGTGAAATACTACGTCAAAATAAACAATTTGAAAATGAATAACGTTTTCAAAAACTTAATTTCTGTTATTAGAATCAATAGTTGAAAAAGTATAAGTTTTTTCTTGAGCATCCACGTATATTATCAATGTTTACATGTAAATCTCGTAATATATTAAAAGTAAGTTCACATATTTATATAGAATGGTTGAAAATTTTCGTTAAACCGCAATGTACTTGAGAACTTTTTAGAGCTCTATATAGGATTTATAGAATTCATATGCACTAGATATTACTAGAAACAAATTAATAAATGTGATAGCAAATTGCACAGACGGTTTTGTTTAATATTTCTTTCAGAAACAACTTATTCTTTAATTAATAATTCCAAATTGTTATTTCATTATTATTAAACTTTTACATCTATGGTATGACTAATAAATTTAATTTAAAAATAATTACAAAAGGAAGTTATTTTTTTAACCAAATTAAAAATCTTTAAATCTATTATTAAATCCATTATTACTATTATCCATTATCTACTATTATTAAATCCAAAACTCTAATTTTTTTGAAAATCTGCTATAAAAAAATAGCGCAAATAACATAAAATTTTAAATTCCTAAAAGCAAAAAATATTGTTTAAAATCAAATTAAAAATACCGAGTCATTGACAAATTGAGAAAGTTTTTGAAATAGAAAGAAAATTGAATTTCAATAAATATTATGAATATCAAATGTACAAAACCTTATAATGTAAGCTTTTAGATTACTAAAAATACAAAATTTCTTTAAATTGTCGAATACAAAATATCTGCTTTCAGGTCATTTATTAAAAGAGCTTTTGTGATTTATTCAGATGACATATTAAAAAAAGAAATTGATTTTATACAGAAAATAGCTTTTGACCATGTTTTTCCTGCAAAATTTGTAAATAAAATAGTTCAACAGTACAATACTCCTCCCACATCTGACCAACGACAGGATAAGCTTGTGGTTTACAGAAAATTTCATTATATCCCTTATATATTTGAAGAAGTAAAAAAGATCGCACAAAAATATAACATAAAACTTGTCGCCATTCCACCTCCATATCTCATTGACATCGTTACAGATAAGATCGACAAAAGTCCAATAGATCAAAAATCTGGTATTTATGAAATCCCCATCACTTTATCTAATAATGTTAAAAAAAGTCTACATCGGCATGACTACGCGGCAACTTTTAATTAGAATTAAAGAGCATCGCAGAGATATTAAACAATATAAACAGAATACTGCTCTTTCTCGCTTCTAGTTGGCGAACAAGGGTTACCGTATTAACTTTGATGAGGCCAAAAACATAGTTCCCTGCAATAACCCAGTTCAAGGTAAAATAAGAGAATCTATCGAAATCATTGCACGAGAAAATAAACCATGTAATGCTAATTTATCATACAATATACCAAAAATATGGCATAACATCATAAAATCTTAAAATTTTTATTTCGTTGCAATATTTTAATTTTTACTCACGTGTAAGTGGCAACATTTTAAAACTTTTAATTCATTTAGATTTTAATTTACTAGAAATATTATCTCTCGATCAAGATGCAAACTTAGTCCTTCCGTTATCATGTTTTCCTGAAGACGCCCGCAGAAGAGCGCGCGAAACGTTGATATTTATATTTTATTTTAATTGTACAAATGTATATTAAAATTCTTGTTTTGTGCACCACTGAGCAATGTGTTGTATTTTAATAAATTCATTCTTATTAGTTAAATTTTATGGTGCAACTCTCCTGTATATATTTACAAAATTTCTTGTAATTAAATCCATCTTAAGATGAAAATTTCAAGTTTCAATATCGGGGATTGAACTTAGAACATACTGTTTACTAGCGACATGCTTTATTTCCAAGCCATGATGTTTATATTCAAAACACTGAAATTAAGGCTCTCTTTTGAAGTTTAAAACGCAAAAATATGGGATGGGATTGAAAAAAGTAACTTAATCATAATAAGAGACTTTTTTAATTATTTATGATTTGTCGCGTGACATGAGGCATTCAGCTGCAAGTACAAAAAATTTGACATCTCTGCCTTATAGAGTTTTCGTGTAGAGACTCTGGGACGGACGGACAGACGACAGAGACGAATAGGGTTTCGTCAGATGAACAAAACCCTAAAAATAGATGAATTACACAAGGCGTATCAAGACTGAAAAATGTACTTCCATCCATTATTACCTATATGCTTCATTGGTTCAATTACTGTTTTATTTCTTCTGTAGCCAAAATCATTTTGCGTGCCCTTAAAAAGCAACAATAAATTATATGTTTATCATGTTCTATAGTAAAGCCCTTGTAAAACTCTACTGACATACCTAAATGTTTAAAATAGTGACATATTATCAACACACCCATGAAAAATTTTTTACCTTTGACCATCGTGTAATGGAATTCTTTTGAGTATCTCTGTAAATGAGCCGTATGTGCTGCAGATTTTATTTTCAATATCAAGCTTGTCATAGCACGAGGACTTTTTGATAAGTAAAGATACAAGGCAGACGGTACGGGGGGCGGAGATTTTTAATATGAGTTCGTAGTTAACGCAGATTCTAATCTTAAATTTCTGACTTTTCCCTCGCAGTCATTCGTTAATTCCATGGTGATCTTGCTTCGTATAGCTATTGTTTAAAACGGCTACACCAGTTAAAAATACCGCTTTAAACCATCTGCATAACAGTTCGGATTATGAACCATGTGACTTACACTTATTTCTTTACCTGACATCCTGAAACATCTTTCTTTGCAAAATTTCCATGTCGATCATGAGATCGAATTTGCAGTTGAAATGGATTTCGACAGCAAGTGGCAAACTTCTATGACAATGGTATATACGGGTGATTCTCAAAATAGGGAACAATTTATGTCTTTCGGCATACAAAAAAAATTGAGAGGTTTTCTGTCATGTTTTTACATTTAGATATGTTTTTCTTAATATTATTCATTATTTGCACTCAAGAATTACTCACTTTTTAATTAAAAACACTTTAAAATAACAGAATAAAGATTCAAAATGTCATTAGCATGGATGTCCACAGAAGTTGTGCCTTGTGTATACTAGCATTTTCAAGAGTTAATATCTTGTTTATAAAATAAACAAATGTTATTCTTTCTTTATATTAATCGAGGAGAGGATTTATCCAATAAATTTCTTTTTAAAAATAAAATTATAATACATAATAAGAGAATTAAAGTTTTTCCTCCAAATTCGATTTTCAAAACAAGGTCATACTATAACAGCTGGTTATTAATCAAAATTTCATTTTCACATATGACAATAGTTTGAAAATATAAAGTTTCTCCATGGCAACAAGTAGCTATTTTATCCCAGCCAGAAAATAGAAGCATGTATTGTATTTTAAGAACAGAATTTGAATATTAGGGGCGTACATCAATTGTATGCCATTAAAATGGATAATAATTTCCATGTTTATTTAATAGTTAAAATTTTTATTTTATTTATTTGCATAGAACTTTTGTGTTTTAAAAAGCCCCAGAAAAGACTATTGCATTGTGATTATATTATGGCTCATAATCTTATTTAAATTAAAATTTGTCATTAGCATGGACAGATATCAGTGTCATTAGCATGGTTTTTCTGTCCATGCTAAAGACTCCTATGTACATAAATGTAACCAGTGCTTATATTGTATCCTTTATAAAGTTTAATTTTGCGTATAAATTTAGGTATTACGAAATTTAGGTATTACTATCCAGAAAGTAGATTACGTTTTGGAATAAAAAATAAACAAAGTATAGGAAACAAATTTTATTATATACAGATGAAAGCCACACTCAAATACTACTTTTCTACATAGTCACCATTCAAATTAAGGCATTTATCGTAGCGATGTACGAGCTTGGAAAGTCCTTCGTCGAAAAATTCTGCCGCCTGCGCCTTCAACCACTTCGTTACCTCTTCTTGCAGCTTCGTCTGTGTCCGCTAGGGGCGGGGCTAGCGCAGCCATCTTGGGGTCAGAGTGTTGCGCAGCTCAGTCGGAATCTAGCCGTGCTAGTGAGAGGTTCGTGTTGTGCTCCGTTCAGATACTGTGACGGTTTGAAATGTCTGCGTTAATTGAAAATCCCGCGAGCTGCGAGGTGCGTGCAGTAATAAGGTTTCTGACTGCAAAAAACTGTAAACCGATAGAAATCTATCGGCAACTTTGTGAAGTGTATGGGAACAACATTATCACTGAAGGTGGAGTGCGTCACTGGGTCATAAGATTTAAAAATGGCCGAACCAATGTTCACGACGAAGATCGAAGTGGGAGACCCAGCATAGTGACTGCCGAACTTGTCGAAAAAGTCGATGCTAAAGTCCGTGAAAATCGAAAGTTCACAATAACGGAACTTTCTTTGAGTTTTCCACAAATTTCGCGAAGTTTGTTGCACGAAATCATCAGCTAAAAGCTTGGTTACCACAAGTTTTGTGCAAGATGGATTCCAAAAATCTTGACAGAGGACCACAAAAATCAGCGAATGGCTGCAGCGTTGAACTTTTTGGACGCTTACCATAAGGATGGTGACTCTTTACTCGATCGCATCGTTACTGGTGACGAAACATGGGTTAAACACGTGAACTGTGAAACGAAATTGCAATCAATGCAGTGGGGGCACACAAGTTCTCCCCAAAAACCCAAGAAATGCATGCAGACAATGTCGGCAAGGAAGATGATGGCGACCGTTTTTTGGGACAGAAAAGGTGTGATTTTGGTGGACTTCCTGGAAAGAGGCACTACAATAAACTCTCAAAGGTATTGCCAAACTCTCCAAAAACTCAAAAGAGCAATTCAAAACAAGCGCAGAGGAATGTTGAGCTCTAAGATCTTGTTGATTCACGACAACGCCCGGCCCCACACAGCAAATGTCACTCGTGAAGTTCTTGAATCTTTTAGGTGGGAGTTGTTTCCTCATCCGCCGTACAGTCCCGACCTGGCACCGAGCGACTTCCACCTATTCCCAGCAATGAAGAAGTGGCTGGCTATGCAGCGTTTTGATGACGACGCACAGCTGCAAGAAGAGGTAACGAAGTGGTTGAAGGCGCAGGCGGCAGAATTTTTCGACGAAGGACTTTCCAAGCTCGTACATCGCTACGATAAATGCCTTAATTTGAATGGTGACTATGTAGAAAAGTAGTATTTGAGTGTGGCTTTCATCTGTATATAATAAAATTTGTTTCCTATACTTTGTTTATTTTTTATTCCAAAACGTAATCTACTTTCTGGATAGCCCACATTCATTATCCCTAAAATATGCATTAAATCTGTAGGAAAATCACTAAGACAGCTTCTTACATTGTTAGCGTCGGAATGTTGCTCATGGAACAAAGTTTGCTCTTTGGGTAAATTTTTTATTCTCCTTATATGTATATATGTAAAAATGGAAACCATTTGCTGAAAAGGAATGCTAATAAGTTTGGAAAAAAAATATTTAAACAGGAAGAAAATAAAAATTTCATAATATATTTATTCCATGCAATTTGTTTTGTCATTAGCATGGCTCAAAAAATACTAATTATTTTTTTTTAAAGTTAATTTTTAAATATTTAGCTCTGCTTACTACATGTAAAGTATACCTAATACTATATTAACAACACCTATTTTTTTCAGAAATTTTGCTAACAGTAATTTTATTAAGATTTCATTTTTAAAATAGTCCCCTATTTTGAGAATCACCCATAGAAGCTTGTACTAAGAGCAAACAAAAGCCTGGAGAACCGCGGTAACTATGTTGAAAAATAAAGTACAAATGTGTAAATAATTCGTAATATGTGTAAGTATATATGTGTATATTTTATCATATAAGATTTTTTCAGCATTTATACGGCACTAGATCTTTACTTTTTGAAAAGTCATCGTAAATGTCAATAATGTCTATGGTCAATCAGGATATGCATATCAAAGTTACAAAATAGCAAGATAAACTGAAAAAGCGAAATCTTAAACAGTTTTCAACTTTGTTTGAAAGTATTTAAAGGGAAATTTTATATAATTAAATGATAAATATTTTTTAATTGTACTTGAACGTTAGCAATGATATGTTTATATTGATTAGCTTTCAAATACAGGTAGTAACTATTTAAATATGAACACTGTATATGGTTCTGTCAAAAAGTCCATGGAACTTCGTTGTAACTCTTTAATTACCACAGTATAATGAATACATTTGTTTACTATCACTATATGTTTTACTACCGGAATCCATACATCCGGAAAATGTGATGGCAGAATAGCTGTAAATATGAATTTGTGGTGACCTGTTGGCGTTATGATAAGGTTGGAATAAAAAGGCGAAATAGCAAGTTCACATGCAGGTTTGGAACTTTGCTTCAGAGACTTTGTTTGTCTTACAAATGGAAGACAGATGAATGCGCTAAGCTTGGTGATTTCATTCTCTTCCACAAGATCAAAATGAATCTCCCACACTGTAGAAAGCTTCAAACCAACGTAACAGTTGAATTTGGGAAGATACGAAAACAGCGCTTTCCTCATTATTTCTAGTAATGGAAGGAGAGGTAGAAAAATTGTATGTGTTCTGACGGAGCCTATATTGAAGACAATTATATAAATGTGTATCTATATTGGTACTAAAAAGTTACAACGAACTTTTGACTGCCGCCTTTAATTATTTTCCCAGACTAATTATTTATAATGTTTAAAATTTACTTGAGAGAGCATTTTTATGTAAATATGTGTCAGTTATCTATTAATATAAAATTGTTTTCAAATCTATTAAATATTATATGGGCAATCTGCATCTTCATTTCTTTTACAATCTATCGATATGCAAAATTCTAAAGGAATTACATTAGTCATTTTGTAATTTTTGCAAGAGGAAAAAATATTTTTATCTTTCGACTATGTGAGGGACGTCGAACTGTTAACTTTCAACAATATAATACCTCCAATACTTATTGTGAATTGAGGCAATACAATAGTTTTGAATATTTATTGCAAATTTTACATTATATTATAATAATAAACAACTGCTAGTTGCTCAGTTCGAAATAGGTCATGAAATTTATTTAGAAAATTATAAAAAGGAGCAGATTAAAGTAAATTTTTCGAATACAATTTATTTGAGAGTACATTTGGTTTTATTGTACGAAAATTTAAATTGTGCGATTTTTAGAATAATATAAATATGAAATAAAAGTGAAAGTCGCATAGTGCAGGTCGTTGCTATTGTCACGATTTAGAAAAATTTAAGTATACAAAATATTTATTTAAATATTTTTGACTCATAATATTTTTTAACATTTTTGTATGCATTTTTTAAAATAAGGTATATTTTCCTCTGTAATAAGCATGTTTTACAGAAAATATATTAGGTTGAGGTAAAAGTAATTTCGTTTCTTGTCATATTTTCAAAACTAATTTATACATATAAATTCAGACACTAATCAGTGATATATGTCAATACTTATCGTAGACTTCTTGCCAGTTTTCTTAAAAAAAAACATAATTTCGCCACCATACAACTTCTAAGATTTGTGCGTGAAAAACTGATCTAAGTGATTTTCCCAAGCCAGCTTTACACCATTACGAAAGTTCTGCAGAGACCGAAACAAGTAAAAGTCGGATGAGACAAAATCCAAGCTATGTATTGTATGCATCAAAACTTATCAGTAGAGCTCTCTCATTTTCTTCCAACTCACTGATTATGTGTATGACTTTACGTTGTCATAATGGAAGACAACGCCTTTTCTTCCGATCTATTCTACCATTTTTTTTAATCGCGTGCTTCAGTCGCATAAGTTGTTGACATTAGAGGTTTAAATTAATGGTTTGGCTAGGTTCAAGCAGCTCATGATGAACAATTCCTTTCCAACCGCATGGTCAAAAAGTAACCACTACATTCAATTTCATGATTTAGCCTGAAGAGATTCAAAGGAATCGGGATACGTTATAGAATGTTTAATTTTTAACACTTTCTTGCGGCAAGTTTACACAAAGGTAAAATATAGCCTATTTTTAGAGTGTCATATTTTGAAATCTGTGCAATGCTCTCAAAACGGATTTTAGATATCTTTTCAGCTCATTTCAGTCGTTTATTTTTTTAAATATTAAAAATATTAGCTTTGACGGAATATGAACTGTTTTCAATTACCATGTAACAATAGTCTTGTTTCAAACTAAAAAAAAATGTCATTTTAGAATGTTTTCCGCTTTTTTACCCATTTGAAAAAAGTTGATCACTGCTAAAAAAAACAATCCAGTTTTAAGAAAAGTTTGCCATGAGTATTAATCATTAAAAGTTTTGAAATCGGTTATATCAAAGTAATTGTTATTTTAAAACATTTCTGCTCATTTACCTCTGTCTTTTTCCGTTTTTTAATAAACTGTGTTATGCGATAACTTCCATCATACAAGAAACAGTAATGTGAAATTTCATGTTTCTAGCCTCCAAGGTTTCGTAGAGATTCAGAATTTAGAAGATTTTTAGGATTTCTCTCTTAAAATTCCATGTTTTAAAAATAGTTTGAGAGAGCAATTGCATCTCAAAAGCAAATACTATAATAAAATTCAATTTTCAAATTTCAACAATATTAAAGAAAATATCATTTTAGATCATTTTTTTCTTCACACTTTCAAAATTCTAATTTTTCCGAAAATATTCATGAAGGGGGAGGGGAGAGAATATAGTGTTACAAACAATAGCCATGTGAAAATCCAAGTTTTTAGGCTTAATAATTTCATGAATATCGCAATTAAAAATATTTTAGAACATTTTCTTTTCATTTAACCCTTTTAATTTTCGAATTTGTTTGCATAAACGTTAAAAAATCATCCTGGAATAATAAATAAATAAATAAAACCGCATAAAAATACAATAAAAAACCTAATCTGAAATTCCGAAGACAGTTATTGAGTTGCATATTTTAACTTACACGTAATTTTTCTTTTGATAGTGTAAATTGGTGTCAGGCGTTTCTTTATGCAAACAATATACAGTTGGCAAAAAAAGTATTTGTACACTTCATTTTTCTAAATTATAATGAAATTAAACAAAAGATTTAAGCAAAAAATACTGTAATACATTAATTTAATGCATTATAATATTATAGAAGCAGAAACAAAATTAAACGAATCGATTTTTTACATTATAATAAACAAATATACAAAATTATAATGCAAAAAAAGTATTTGTACACTATCTTAATGTAATATAATTAAGGAAAATTTAGTAAAATGATACAAATTAATATTTTGTGCGAATTCATTTAGCGTTTATGACTACTTCTAGATGGTATGACATAGATTCCACCAACTTTTTTGTAGTGGTCTGGTTAATGTTATTCCATGACACAATAAGAGCTTCTTTAAAACTGTTTTTTACTAATACATATTTTTTTTTTTTCGGATTTTTGCATCCAATAGCATCTGCAAATTTTCTACTGGATTCAAGTCTAGAGATTTTAGAGGAATTACCAGTCGTCTTCGAGTATTGTCGTAAGCATGTGCTGGTGATCACAGCAGTATGCTTTGGTCATTATCCTGCAGAAAGTGAAAAGCTTCCTCTATGCATAATTTCTTGGCACAGTTTAATAAATTATGGCGCGACACATCACTGTATGTTAAACCTGTCCTTCCATTGTCAAAAAATTTTAAATGTCTTGCTCCATTAGAAGCTATACACCCCAAAAGTATAATATTCCCCCCAACATGCTTGATAGTTTGAGGCATACGTTTTGGATCTAGAACAGTTTTATTTTTACGCCAATTTTTTCGAATGCTTGATGGTAAGAAAATTCCGAATTTTTCCTCATCAGAAAAAATTACTGTTTTCCAAAAATCCAATGATTTACTTCTGTATGCGAAAGCGAATACTATGCGTTTTCGCCTATTTGTTTCGTTGATGAATGGATTTTCCCTTGAGGTTCTTCCTTTTAAATCTGCATTGAGAAGAATATTTTTTATTGTTTGAGGTATTACTCTGATGCGAGAAGATGTCGCAAGGTCTCCAGCGAATTTTTGAACCGAACGCACAGGAATTTTTAAAGCTTTTTTTAACAACACTCTCTTTTTCCCTCATTGTTAGTTTGCTAAGAAGTCCTGGTTTTCATTGAATTTCGATTCTTTTAATTTATTCATAGTTTCTCACTATACATCCAATAGTTGTAAATGGTAATTTAATAGCTTTTACAAATTCTTGTTGCGTATTTAAATTTTTATTATGCTCAATCATAGGATTTCATATATCTAGAGGTGCCTCTCTAGTATTAGGTTCTATATTCAATTACTTCAAGAGCAAATTAAATTAAATGTCAGACAAATATAATATGAACTTAAAAATTATTAACAGCTTCTGTAAAAGTAGTCCTTTGAACCATAAACACTATAAAACACAGTACATATCAGGATGGAGAAATGTACAAATACTTTTTTTGCAAGAAATTTTTAAACTTTTCCCATTAGAAAATTATTTTACATCTTTATCGAAATTTTCTGTTGTGTAATTTAAAACGCACGGTAAACAGACTGTATTAAAACTATTTTTGACAAAATATCTGTTTTTATTTAGTAAAAAATTAAAAATTTTAGAGTGTACAAATACTTTTTTTGCCAACTGTACAAGAATCTTTCTTATTATAGAATATGTGCCTCGACTGGCGTGTCTCTTTTCATAGATAAACATACTACATTTTTCTACAAGACACATTTTAGATAATATCAACTTTAAAATTTTAAAAACGATCAATCATTACATCAAAGTGTTATTTATTAGGCATTTTCTAAGCTCTACAATTCAAGTAAAATCCATTAAATTAATGATGATGCACTTTCCCAATGAATGAACTTTGCGGTTGAGGTTTAACTATCTATTTATTTTTGACTTTGTGGATCTTAATGTAATTCTTAAAGCACTCGATATCGATTATAAAGTAAACGGACTTTACTGAAGGAAATAAGGATTCGAACAAAAGAGATATAGATCGAAAAGTTTTCTATCTTTTCAAAAAAGAAAATTAAAACTGAACGTAAAATGTACTTAGAACAATATTATTAATAGAGAGGATAATGGGTTTAACTGTATGAAAATATTTAGAAGATTAGATAAAATTTGACGCATGCTAAAAGTAATGTGAACAGAGAATAGTAAAAGGATATTAATCACATTTATCACTAAATAAACAATACGTATATGATTAATATGAATAATTCTTTGTACACAAATTTACTTTATTTTTCGATACTTTAAACATACAGGGTGAGTCATAAATATCGAAACAATAGGCTATCTCCTTAAATATTGCCCCTAGACCCATACTTCCAATTGCAAATTTTCATAAAAAAAGGTGAATTTTTTGATAAGATAAGTTGCAACTCCATGGGGGGTATATTTTAAAAAATGCGAAAATTAAATTTTTATACGGCCCCCAGAGGATAAAACATCCAATTAGAAAAATTTTCCTTATTCATTCCTGGACTGAACAAAAAAAATTTCATCTTGATATCTTCAAAACTCAGAAAGTTATGACAATTTTAATAAATCGTGAAGTTTCAAGGGATCAGACACAAATTGAAATGCGTGTAATTGAAGAAACAATGTTGCTGTAATGGGGCCAGGAAACATTTTATTTATTTATTTATAAAGTTGGAATTTTGAATATTTTGTGATGGTTAACCATATAATTTGTAAGCATTATCACATCATAAGACTTCTTAATATTTAAAAAAAAAAAAAAAAAAAAAAAAAAAAAAAAAAATGAGTAAATTAAAATTGTTATAACTCAAAATATTATTTGTCGCGTTGAATTTTTTTCTTTTGATTAAACGAAAATGTCTAATTTTCAATTTTAATTTAGCATTTTAAATACTATGTATTTAAAAAAATAAAAGTATTTAAAATAGCAACATTTAAAAAAAGGTAATTTTTGTAAACAAATCACATTTTTAAAAGTAAATTTTCTGAGCTGAAAAGTTACCGTTACCGACGGTTATTGACGTATGTCAGTTTAAAAATGAGAAATACTGAAATACAAACAATTTGATGCAGTAAAGTGCATTTAGTTTTAAGATGGGCAAAGATGGGCTCCTAACGTTTAAATGCTGTATAGTTTCGATTTCAAATTTTGTTTAAGTTTTGCCATTTTCACCTTCTTTAATTACTGTTTAAATGCGTCAGTTGATTTAAACTTTATTTTTTTATCACGTCGATTTCAAATTTTTTCATTGTGCTGTGACTCACAGACAGACATTTCATAAAAACATGTTTTTCGGTATCTTTGAGCCCTAAACCGTGTGAATCCATCGAAAACCGGAATTCAAAATTTTCATGAATCCAATACTTTCTTCTTGTAAAAATAGAAGAAAGCAAAAAATAGCTTTAAAACCTTCATAAATTTTGAAACTGAATACAGTAAAACCTCTAAATAACGGACAAATCAGGAACGCAGAAATTGTCCGCTATTCGGAGGTGTCCGCTATTGGGAAAAACAAAGATATTCAAAAAGTGCTAAGAAACGTTTGACATTTTATTAATTGACTTTTATGTGTCCTAAAACCTCTTTTATATGATTAATCAGAAATTAAAATTATTTTTTAAGCAATGGGGCTAAATAAAACTGTACACACCTTCAGTCACTGTTCATTACATGCTTATGAAAAAACCCTGTTACAAAAGTTAACTTTTGCTTGCGATTACATGTAATTTGTTTTCCAAAGTGACATTATTGGACATTATAGAGTTCCGGTCGGGGAGGGGGATTGCACTTTTTGCTGTTAAAAGCATAAAATCTCAATTTTCCGAGGGGATATTTCAATGCTCTGGAAGATTTCCCTCCTTGGCAACCCCTTCAATTCAACTCTGAACGTGAGGGGGGGGGGGATTTTCCCCAGCTCATTTATCACAAAATTCCCTGATAAATTTAGAGGCCTGTTTACTTTTTTTTATTTTTTTGTCCTTAAAAAAATACTTTTTCATCCTTTATCGCCTTAAATAGTGTCCACTATTTGGAATGTTCGTTATTTAGAGGTTAAACAAGCACAAATTTAGGTTTTCAGAATGGGGATTGGACAATAGTCCGTTAAACAGAGGTGTCTGCTATTCGGGAGTGTCCGTTCTAGCGGTTTAACTGTAGTATAAAGTAGATTTTTTAAAATATTTCTGTGTAATTTATTAAAATATATTTCCATTGATTCCGCTAATAGAAGAGTCATTTTCGCTATCACTATATTTACTAAACTTATTGCCTGCGCCAATAAGTTTTTAAGACACTTTTGATGAGAGTTTAATTAATATTACTTAATTTGATAACACTTTTAATGAATGTTTAATAATGGTCCGTTTTAATGGTCCGTTCAATGAGTCGTGCCAGTTACGAAGGTGGCTGCAAGGTCGAAATATTGCAGACATATAGTATATTTATCGAAGTTTAAAGCACAAACCTATACGCTTTTATTTTATATCTAAAAGTTTAAGTGTTGTCTTGGATCGACATTTAACAATACGTAAATTTATGGTCGATCCCTTAATTGTACTTCAAATGAACTGATTTTGCTGCTCTCAGATGCATGCTTAAGTGGTGTAAGTCAGGAATTTTGGAAAATTTTGGATATTAATATCTTTCAGGGATTTGCAGATATCGAGATGAAATTTTTTTTGTTCAATTCAGGAAGGGATAAAGAAATTTTTTCTAATTGGAAGTTTTATTCTCTGGGGGCCGTATAAAAATTTAATTTTCGTATTTTTTAAAACAGACCCCCCATGGAGTTGCAACTTATCTTATCAAAAAATTCATCTTTTTTTATGAATTTTTGCAATTGGAAGTATGGGTCTAGGAGCAATATTTAAGGAGATAGCCTATTGTTTCGATATTTATGACTCACCCTGTATAAACTGCTATGAAAACAAAATTAAAGAACTTTTTTAGTTTGTTTACATAATTTACAAACAATTTATTTATATTTATATAATTGTTTTTTATGTACAATTTTTTTCTGTTTATGTACAAAAATAGTTAAATAGCTACTTTATATTGAATAAATTATATAAGTACAAAAAATTACTTGATTATACGAAAAATGAATTAATTATTAGGAAAAATGTTTCAAAATTTAATTTTCCCTCTAAGGTCAATTTCTCTATCTCGCTAAGTCCCCTATGATTGTAAAGTACATAACGCATTGAAATTGCAAAGTTATGAGATCAGATAGCATAGTGTAGAATAGTGATGGTTTTGTTATTAGTAGCATCAATATAAAAATGCAAAAACTTACATTTTCTTAAGGAAGCGTTCCATATCGTATTCCTGTTGGTGCAATTGGCAAAAAATTGAAAACGGTGAACAAAATGTATTTTTGTACCTAATCAGTTTTTCCAAGATGGCAGATAAACGTGACTTTTACGTAATTTATAAACATATATTTATTTAATTAACATTAAATATGTAACATGTTAAAAATAAATATATAACGCTAGTATACACTGGTGTCCAAAAGTTAAGCATAATTGGCAATTGAGTAAGTAATGAAAGAAATATAAATCGAAATGTGGTGAAACTCCAGGTGTGTAAACAAAATAGTACGCGTCATATATTTTCGCGAAGGGTTTTCCCCGAAATCGAACAGGGGACCGTCAACAAATTGAAAAAGAACGAAGATCTTATGGATAACCCTGTCAAAACTAATGTAGCAAAAGCGTTCAAACTGCATATTATGATTAAGTGGCTTATTATAATGTGCTGTGTTTATTTTTATAAGGATAGCATGGATACTCGTAGAGAAATTAAGGTTTTTATAAAAACAGTCTTAAATTTTTTGCTTATAATTTGCAGAGTTCTTAGCATAAAATAATGTTCTTTTCTGAAAATATGAAAAACATCATTGAACACAATACCCTGTCATCAGAATTTTAAAATAATAAAAATTGTATGAAAAATGAGTAGGTTTAGTAAATAATTTTTCATTGCGCATGCGTCAACGATATCAAAATTTCATTTGCATATTGTGTTAGCTAAATGTATAAAGCAACTTCTGTAAAAGTTTCAAAAACATAGCTTGAAAATTCTGAAAATGGTAGCCTATAGAATCAACTCAAAATCCTTATTCCTGAAAGGAAGCAAAAAGATGAGGGTCTGTATCCATATTCCATTGTTTAGTGCCTACACAATATTGCACGTACGATTATATTTGGATAAAACCCCTGATTTTTTTGCTTCCTTTTAGGAATAAGGATTTTGAGTTGATTCTATAGGCGACCATTTTCAGAATTTTCAAGCTATGTTTTTGAAACTTTTACAGAAGTTGCTCTGTACATTTAGCTAACACAATATGCAAATGAAATTTGGTATCGTTGACGCATGCGCAATGAAAAATTATTTACTAAACCCACTCATTTTTCATACAATTTTTATTATTTTAAAATTCTGATGACATGGTATTGTATACAATGATGTTTGTCATATTTTCAGAAAGTAACATTATTTTATATTAAGAACTCTGCAAATTATAAGCAAAAAAATTTAGGACTGTTTTTATAAAAACCTTAATTTCTCTACGAGTATAGACGCTATCATTATAAAAATAAACACAGTACATTACAATAAGCCACTTAATTGTAATGTGCAGTTTGAACGCTTTTTTTACATTAGTTATGACAGGGTTATCCAAAAGATCTTCGTTCTTTTCCAATTTGTTGACGGTCCCCTGTTCGATTTCGGGAAAAACTCTTCGCGAAAATATATGACGCGTACTATTTTGTTTACACACCTGGAGTTTCACCACATTTCGATTTATATTTCTTTCATTACTTACTTAATTACCAATTATGCTTAACTTTTGGACACCAGTGTAAATATAAAGTATAAACAATTTAGATATATATCTATATATGTGCATTTATATATAGCGATATACTTACATAAAGAATTAATATACACACCTATAAATAAATAGTATATTCTTACATTTTTAAAATAACTTTATGCATTATATTTTTTGCATATGTCAAATTCAAACAAAAGCTATAGATTATGCTTAAAAAATAATGGTTAAAGTTTTTTCTGGTAGTAAAAAAATAACTTCATTAAAGTAAACTAACAAGGAAGGTCTCCATACGGGCATACTCAGAAAAATCTGAAAAAATTACAGAATGTTCTTCTCATATAGTCATGTATGTTTATAAAAAAAAATTCGGCGGAACCTCCTTATAACGTCCGTAAAAAAATAATAAAAATTTCGTTTATTTGGCGATTTATCTCCGGTTGGCGAAAAAACGAAATTTTGAAAAATACGCTTTTACGCTTCGAATACTTTTTAAAGAAAAAACTTTCTATGTTCAATTTATTTAAATAAGTTTAGTTTAAGTAATTTTAGTTTTGCATTTTTACTTTACATTAAGTGTAATTTTGTCATATACGTTTATATGTACTTATAACAAAATGAAATTAATATATTTTATCATTTAAAACACAATTTAAATTGATTAAAATTGTTCCAAATTGAAAAATACACTGTTAAAAATCTGCTGCATTTTGTTGCAACGCATGGCATTGCTTTTTCATGGCAAATACGAAGATGAAACCACACACTCCATTTGTAGTTCCAAAGTATTTGGGACCTGAAGATTCTGCTTTGGTTCTACAAATTTCATTTGTATTCATATTATTCTTTTTTCCTTCTATGTTCAATGTACTATAAGTTATTAAACTCAATGGTTAATTTCAAATGGTTAATATTGTTTACTATAATTCAATTTAATTCTTTTATTGATAAAATCCATTGGTGAATCTTGTCTACTTTTAATGGTATTATATTAGCATTCAAATTATTATGCTGCTCCGCGCGTGTAATTATGAATGTATACAATTTGATATTTAATTGATATCTTTTCATTTTGAATAGTCATAATGAATTTTTTCCTATTGTGGTATCTTATATATAATTAATATATAACATCCGTTGCTAATAGCAATTTTATAAATATGGTGCGCATAGGTAATTTATGCTATCCGCATAACCTTTGTGTATTGTCTGTGAGATTTCTACAATGTAGTTTTCCGTTACCACTTAATAGGATTTCCATTAAGAGTTGCAAATTGTTTCATCATGAATATTATATGTGGTATATTTATAATATTTTAACTGTTAATTTTGCTATTATGTTTAATTCATTGTCTTGATATATGGTATATTAAATGTCAAAATCAATATTCATTATTTATTATTTTTTAATATTAAAGTAATACATTGAAATTATCATTATTTATTATTTTTTTTACATTAAATAAATACATTGAAATTATGATTAGTTAAGCCTATGTGAAATGTAGTAACAATGTGAGCATTGTGCTGAGATGTTAATTGGATAAGTTTGTGGATTATTATGTACGGTGATTTTTTCACTTTTAAATGAGTCGATTTTGTGATTTTGCATTTATTGTACTGTGAATACTATGATTCTTTTTATATGTGGTGTGGGTTGGTAGTATTATGGTCGTGTATTGTTTCCTTTTGGAGGTTTGAGTATTGCTTTAAAGCTTTGTACATATTGTATCTATTTTCATTTTATAGTTGTATTATTCTAGATCCTTTTCTTTAGTAAATTATATTAGTCAAGATACTCGATTATTTAACTGTAATTTTTCTATTTTTATCTTTTTATTATATTTGTATTTTCTCTTATATTATGGCAGTACTTAGTAAAAATCTCGATCCTGGCAAGATACACAATGCTTCTTTGCAGTGTAGTGCCCGGTACAGGAGCAATAATAGGGTTACTCCTGGACCGTCATCCAGTTTCCATATACATGCTCCTCCTCCTCAATTATATTTTCAGAAATGTTCTGATATCCGATGTAAAACTTGTCCATCTGCTTCTCAGTCACAAATCGTATCAGATCCTCATATTTCTATTTTTTGTAAGGCTTTTAATGTAATTTATAGTATAAAGTGTAACATTTGCAATTTGAAATATATTGGTGAAACTTCTGGTCCTCTTCATATAAGCATGAATCAACATCGGTCAGATTCTGATAAAAATTTGGCAAAAAATATACAGTCTACAGCTGAAATACAGCATTTTCATAAACATAAATTTAAAAATACTACTATAGAAATAATACAAATTCAGAAAAATAAATCTGAGCGTCTCTATTTAGAGTCTTCATATAAGAAATATTATAATACAATTTATCCTTATGGTCTTAATAGTGAGGTTTTTAAAAGATCTGTTAAAGTTTTTTCCTCTATAAATGATACTACAGATTATTCTCCCATTTATCATAGTTTAAATCATCTTATAAATCCTAAAACTACACGTAACAAAAGAGGTAAAGGTTCATCTTCTAGTATTACTCCTAAAAACATTATAGTTCAACAAATTAATAATCTGCATCGTAATTATTTAAAAAATTACAATTGGTTTCTAATACGTAAATATATTTTTGGAATAAAAAAGAAAAATATAGTACAATATTTAAATATTTTTCTCAGTAAAACTTACTCTAAACATTTTTCAGATGTTTTTTATGATCTCATTATGACTCGTGTCAACCTTTACAATATAAATTTACTAAAAAAACCTAAAAATCTACAAACTAATACTCAAATGGTAATTACTTTTTCTAATCCAATATTTAATAAAATCAATATTAATTCCATATTAAATGATAAAAACTGTCAATTTCCTATTAATAATATTCATATTTCAAAAACCTTTAAGTATCCCATATCTATCGGCAGAACGATTTTTAACTATAATTCTTTCGCTAAATCTTCTTTTGATGCTAGTACTTTACCCTGTAAATGCAATGACCCCTCTCTACAAAAATATATAAATAAAGATCATGGACATATTATTACTGGTAATCTTAATCTTGTAGATGATTTACAACTTAGAAGAATTATGGGTTATGGGACCAAGTACAGAATTCCATCCAAATTAAACATTAAATCTATCATAAAACAATTTACATATGATATAGATATATTTATTTATAAACTTGCAATTTATTATAATAAACCCATTGAATATTTTAATCAATGGAAAATATTAGTTATCGATAAATTAACCAGGTCCTTAAAATATAATATTTCATACCTAGAATATGTAAATACACAGCATCTGTTTAAGCAAATCAATAAATTACAACAAAACTTTGTAATAACTTATGTTGATAAATCTCCTAATAATTATGCCATTATTTGTAAATCTTATTATCATCAACTGCTTAAATCTAGTATATCTAATAATAACACATTCCAAAAAATTAATGATAACTTACTTGCCAATAATCGTAAAATTAAAGGATTCTATAAATTATTAGACATTAACCCTACTAACTTTAAATATCCTTATCTAGTCCTTATACCCAAATTTCATAAGCATCCTGTTAAATTCAGAACTGTTACAATTGGTTGCAATACTTATAATAATGCTGCTAACAAACTTCTATTAGTAATTCTTAATCAAATATATAATATTACAAAAAAAAGTGATAATACACATTGCATAAAAAATAGTTATGAACTGGTCCATATTATGAAAAATCTTAAATGTATAAAAAATATCACTACCTATGATTTTAAAGATCTATTTAATAATATCGATTTATCGGATTTACATAATATCATAAATGAGCTTTTTAAAAAATATCAACACGAGTTGGATATATCACATAATATCGATTCTGATTACTTTCATACCTTAACTAATTTCATTATCTATAATAATTTTATCATGCATGATAACAATATATGTATTCAAAATGTTGGTATACCACAAGGTGGTAGTACATCTAGTGTATTATCTGACTTATACTTATATTACTATGAACGTCATTATTTAAATAATACAATACATTTATATCGATATATAGATGATGTAATTTTAATTGATACTGATAACACCTGTTTATCTCAATTCCCTGTTGATTATCCTTCTAATCTAGCACTTTCAAAAAACCTACTTTTTAATAATACAATCAATTTCTTAGATATTAAAATTATATTAAAAGAGAACAAATTTATAACTGATATTTATGACAAAAGGAAAGAATTTAATTTTAAAGTTAATACCTTTACTAATTTTAAATCTTGTCTTCATAATTCTGTATATCGTAATATAATACTTAACCATTTATATAGAATAAAATGTCTATGTTCTTCCCATTTAATTAATACTAATATTAAAAAGCTTGTATATGATGCTATAAATAATGGTTATCCTAAAAAATTCATATATTCTTTAATTTATAATTAGATATTACATGATCTTATAATTAATTCTTTGCGTAAAAAATGTATAAAAAAAATTATAAAACATAAAAATAATAATAAAAAATTAAAAATGTTAAAAAGTAATAAAATATATATATATATATATATAGGTTGGTTGGGTGGGTAGATGTTAGAGTACGGAGGAGGGTGGTGTTGTCTGGATAAAAACGCAAAGGTTAATTATTTATTTAAAAAAAAATTGAGAGTGGGTTATTTATTTCAACATAATTTTTAAACTGTTTAATTTACACCAATATATGGATATTTGTCTAGTTATATCTATAATTAAATAGCTATATTTTAATTATCAAATTATTTTTAATGTTATTGATATAATTTTTGGTATTATTATTAATATTATTACTATTATTATTATTTTTTATTATTTTTTAATTTTTATTATCCTATATTAAGATAATGAGTTTTTACCATGTAAAGTCACAATAAATGTTACTGATTAAAGTAACAATAATGTATTTTAAGTTATATGTTAACATGAATGTTATCTCTTAATTCTAATTTTAATCATTTTATTAATTTAATTTTATGTTAATATCGATTATTAATTATTTTTCCGGTTCAACTATATTTCCATTCTGCTTTATCTTTTTTGTTTGTTATGGAAAACTATTATTTTTACTTACTTTCAACTCCTTTTTGTAAAATATCTTTGTTCCTTGTTTAATAATTTGGTTTTTGTGTGATGGTAGTCCCAAATTCGTATTGTTTTGCTTTTTCATGGCAAATACGAAGATGAAACCACACACTCCATTTGTAGTTCCAAAGTATTTGGGACCTGAAGATTCTGCTTTGGTTCTACAAATTTCATTTGTATTCATATTATTCTTTTTTCCTTCCATGTTCAATGTACTATAAGTTATTAAATTCAATGGTTAATTTCAAATGGTTAATATTGTTTACTATAATTCAATTTAATTCTTTTATTGATAAAATCCATTGGTGAATCTTGTCTACTTTTAATGGTATTATATATATATATATACAGGGTGTCCAGTAAATGACTGACCCAATTTGAATTTAAATAACAAAGAAACGGTTTGAGATAAAAATGCGCGGTTTGCTGCATTGTTATTAGAAAATCAATAAATCTCAGTCGACATGTTGAATCGACTATACACTCACCTACAGAAATAGAGTTTGTTGGAGGGAAACAAATTAAAAATAATACTTATGATTGGATAATGTCTGCTTTCCTTAAAAAACCAACAAAACATACTTTTTAATAAGCATTGACTTTTCACACATTTACTATGAGTAAATTGTATAATTTTTTTGTAACCGGTTAACTGATTCTATTTTTACGTGCAATAAATTGGAAATATGGGATAAACACCACTTTTTTAAGTTAAGAAATCTTAATATTTTGTCAAATCATTTATTCCATTAAATAGTATGAAATTGTGTTTCAAAAAATTAGTAATGTCAAAAAACTTTGAAAGATGGATCAAGCAAGTTCTTCTTGCCTATACGTTGTGTAGTGAAATCCGAAGTTAAAACAGTAGTACACAAATATTGGTGGCAAGTTCCCTGTTTAAAATAAAAGCAAAACAGTGACTTATAAATCGGCACATAAAAATATATTACACCTTAGAATAAAGGCTCGTCTGCATTTTATCTATAACAAGTCCTGTCTTAAACATAGAAAAAAAATATTGATCAGGACGGAGAAAGTAACATACGAAACTACATGCTAAGACAAAAACCTGTCTGAAACGAAATATTTTTCATTTTTCCGCAAACCGAGTTCATCCCACATTATATTCATATTTTGACGTTTAACATATCTGGAAAATTTTATTATGAAAGCCACGACAGTTTTTAAGATGCTTTTTACACACAATCTTTCTCTATTCTACGCTGAAATGGAAGGATGCTTAGAAAATGCTACTTACCTGTTTTTATATCCTGCGAGCCACCTCTCTTCAAAATTTCATTACAGAAAGCATAATAGATTCTGAATCATCATAGAATAATTATAGTTCTACTTATTTTGCTTATTTTTTTGTTCTACTGAATTTTATAAATATAAATATTACCAAATTACTAGAACATTAGAGTTTTTCATATATAATTTTCAAAAAGTTTTTAGAATCATTTTTTAAAAATAATGTTAAATGTCAAAAATATGAATATAATTTAGGGATGAATTCGGTTTTTGGAAAAATGAACAATATTTTTTTTCCATCTTAGCAGCTGATTTTGTATGTTACTTTCTCCGTCGAAATCACTATTTTTTTACGTTTAAAACAAGATTTGTTATAAACGGATTTCTTCATTCTAAAATTTATTATAATTTTATGCGTCACTGTCACGCAGTTTATAAGTCACCGTCCCGTTTTTTTAGACAGGAAACTTGCCCCAGCACTATTTCCGTATCACTGTTTTAACCATTTAACTGATTTCACTGCACGACATGGACAAGAAGAGTTTGCTTGATCCATCACTTAAAGCTCTTTAACACTACTATTTTTTTTTTTAAATACAATTTCATACTATTTATTGGTAGAAATGTTTAAATTAAATATTAAGATTTTTATAAATTAAAAAGCGGTGTTCAACCCATATTTTCAATTTATTGTGAGTAAAAAGAGAATCGGTTAACCGGTTACAAAAACATTTTTTGAATGCATTTTATTTATCGTAAATGTGTGAAAAGTCAATGCTTATTAAAACTATTTTTGTTGGTTTTTATTAAGTATAATAGACGTTATTCAATCATAAATATTATTATAAAACTGTTGCAGTCCAACAAACTCTATTTCTGCAGGTGAGCAGAGAATCGATTCAACATGCTGACTCCAATTCGATCGTGCGAAATGAGTCAAAAAGCTCCTGCGTATAAAATCTAGAGTAGTGTCTGAATTTTGACATCCTCTTGGCGCTGCCATCGCCATCTGTTGGCCGAAATTCGAACTATTTTAAGAAAGTGCGTATCTAAAAATTTATTGATTTTCAGATAACAATGCAGCAAACCGCACATTTTTATCTCAAACCATTTTTTTGTTATTTACTTTCAAAATGAGTCAGGTATTTACTAGACACTTTGTATGTGTGTGTGTGTGTATATATATTCTTAACGAGTTCAGGAAATCAGTTTATTCCTTTTAATTAATTGCTACTTTAAATTTTTGAACGTTTGCCATCAGACCAATTCCCGTTAGTGGTTCTATTCTATTATTTCCCGGCGATTTTCAGTAAAGGTCCCAGATTCTTTTGAAAACTGTCTAGAAGTCGTCGTAAAACTAATTACCATATTCTGCTTTATACATTTGCCCGTAATTCAGTTTCAAACCGATCCTTAAGAGTCCTTAATTTCTGGTATTGTCTATCAATGGCTATCAAACCAGTACTGAAAGTTGAATTAGCTGATGTATATACGCTTATTTTTAGAGCTGATTGCAATAAATAAATGGAAAACATCGGGAAAACCAATAGAAAACCCAAAGAAAGAATAAAAGAACATAAAGCAGATATAAAATTTTGTCGCCAAACTACTGCTCTCTCTCGTTTATATCTCAATCAGAATATCACAATACATTTTGATCATATGAAAATTATATCCCCAACATCCCTTTATTATTTATCCATTATCAGAGAATCCATAGAAATCCTATGCAAAAACAATCAAGTGTGTAATGATACACTATCTTATAATATACCGAATTTATGGTTTAACATCCTGAAAATAGATCCTGACAATTTGAGAAAATGATGTATTAAAATTCATGGTACAACAATTAAATTTTTCTTTTTTACCGTTCATCTAAAACACTACTAATTCAAACTTCAAGCCACGAGTCTCGTTCATTTTCAAAACGGAATCTTGTTTTTGCATAAAGAAAGAAAATATTCTCTGAGGACGAGTCTGATTAAAAGCTTGAATGTATTAAGATGTTTTTAAATAAAATTAACTATTAACACCCCTAGGCGATTATTTTAATCATATTTTAAGTAAATCTGAATATTTTAAAGTTTATATATTTTGTGTTAAAAGCAAGTCGAAAATTTCATTCCGTTATATATTTTATGTTTAAGATTTAATTAGTTTAAAGAGCGTTTTTGTTTGATCTGAATTTTAGCAAAATACTGGCGTAAAATAAAGGTACTAGGTAATTCACTGGGCTGATCAAAAGTATTCGAGTATATTTCTATATATTAGTATGAGTTGCTTAAAGAGAATAATTTTCATTTTATGCATATTTTTGCTAAACTAATTTTTCACATTATATAGTATATGTATTACCTGAAAGATCAAATATAGGATTGTTCAAAAGTATTTGAATATATATTTTGCTATATACAGTAACACGTTATTTTTCTAAATAACATGTTTTGTTAAAAATTTCAGGAAATGTTGGAAAGTGTTTCATAATCCATGCTTAATCAATGATTTTTCTTACTTGTTTTTTAATTGTTGGCAATTGCTTTAACGAAAAATGTTTATTTATTTCCCGTTCTTGTTCTGTAAGAGCTCGTTTTGTAAGAGCTATGTTAAAGCAGCTTTCCTGAGAGTCAAAATCACTCAATCGTTTTAAGAGTGTATATATATATATATATATATATATATATATATATATATATATATATATATGTATTAAGATGAGGATTGTTTTGGGTTCTTAGAGTCAAGTAATGAAAATTTATGTATTTTTTTATCACAGTTTATTTTAAGTTAGAATAGAATTTAAACAGCAAATATAAATTACAAAACGATTGACACAAAATTTACAATCAACCTACAAATTTTTAATGAAAATCCGTAACCTATTATCTAATTTTATATAATACTTATATAGCAATTAACATAAAATATTCAGAAAATACAGACTTTAATTATTACGAATTCTACATTTAATAAAATATAAAAAATAAAAATCGAACAGCCTTTTTTTTTTTATCGTTTCACTTATTAGAAATAACTTTCCATAAATTTTCCACTAGAAGATTCTCCTAACATAAAATCTCTTTCCATTAAAAAAAGTGGGCTACAATTTCAAACAGGTTCATAATTAATGTTAAATTGCGTTTCTGCGGCTCAAATTTTCTGCAAAGACAATATCTGTTTTTACATCTTTTTTTGTCTTAGAAGTTAACAGTTCTTCAAATGGAACGTTCATATATGTAAGAGTATATTAAATAATTCTTTTTTTTAGTTATAATTAATCATAAAGTAAAATCATATGACTTTGAGTAATAAAGAATTGTGATTTCTCAAAACTACTGACGACTTTTTTCATCTTTTTCACATAAAATAAATTAATAGTTAAACTGTGATTACACCCACAGGAATAAAATATTGAATTTGCAAAATATTGATGGTAAAGGTAAATAGTTGATTATATATTTTATTTAAATATTTTTTGAAATTTAGATGCCTTTCGGATCATATAAATAATTCGTGCACTAATAATTCATCATATATTAAATAATAGATTTCAATAATAATACACTGGTGTCCAAAAGTTAAGCATAATTGGTAATTAAGTAATTATTTTTAAGTAATGAAAGAAACATGAATCGGAATGTGCTGAAACTCCAGGTGTGTAAACAAAATAGTACGCGTCACATATTTTCGTGAAGAGTTTTAACCGAAATCGAACAGGGGACCGTCAACAAATTGAAAAAAAAACGAAGATCTTTTGGATAACCCTGTCAAAACTAATGTAGCAAATGCGTTCAAACTGCACATTATGATTAATTGGCTTATTGTAATGTACTGTGTTAATTTTTACAAGGATAGCATGTATACTTGTAGAGAAATTAAGGTTTTTATAAAAACAGTCCTAAATTTTTCAAAGTTTTTTGCTTATAATTTGCAGAGTTCTTATTATAAAATAATGTTCTTTTCTGAAAATATGACAAACATCATTGTACACAATACACTGTCATCAGAATTTTAAAATAATAAAATTGTATGAAAAATGAGTGGGTTTAGTAAATAATTTTTCATTGCGCATGCGTCAACGATATCAAAATGTCATTTGCATATTGTGTTAGCTAAATGTATAAAGCAACTTCTGTAAAAGTTTCAAAAACATAGCTTGAAAATTCTGAAAATGGGAGCCTATAGAATCAACTCAAAATCCTTTATTCCCTAAATGAAGCAAAAAGATGAGGGGCTGTATCCATATTCCATTGTTTAGTGCCTACACAATATTGCACGTACAACTATATATAGGTAAAACCCCTGATTTTTTTGCTTCCTTTAGGAATAACGGATTTTGAGTTGATTCTATAGGCTCCCATTTTCAGAATTTTCGAGCTATGTTTTTGAAACTTTTACAGAAGTTGCTCTATACATTTAGCTAACACAATATGCAAATGACATTTTGATATCGTTGACGCATGCGTAATGAAAAATTATTTACTAAACATACTCATTTTTCATACAATTTTTATTATTTTTAAATTCTGATGACAGAGTATTGTGTACAATGATGTTTGTCATATTTTCAGAAAAGAACATTATTTTATAATAAGAACTCTGCAAATTATAAGCAAAAAACTTGGAAAAATTTAGGACTGTTTTTATAAAAACCTTAATTTCTCTACGAGTATACATGCTATCCTTGTAAAAATTAACACAGTACATTACAATAAGCCAATTAATCATAATGTGCAGTTTGAACGCTATTGCTACATTAATTTTGACAGGGTTATCCAAAAGATCTTCGTTCTTTTTCAATTTGTTGACGGTCCCCTGTTCGATTTCGGGGAAAACTCTTCGCGAAAATATGTGACGCGTACTATTTTGTTTACACACCTGGAGTTTCAGCACATTCCGATTCATATTTCTTTCATTACTTAAAAATAATTACTTAATTACCAATTATGCTTAACTTTTGGACACCAGTGTAGATTTCATGTATATGAGGAAAGTTCATCCAGATAGTATTATAAACACACTTTTGAAAGGAAATGTCAATGTGCAAAATAAATATATTCCGTACAAAAAAGTTTCAGTAAGAACGAAAAAAGAAACGAGATAAGTATATGGCGCAGTTAAAAGCTAATTCTAAATACAACTTCTAAGATACAGATCGCAAAAAGGTAAAAAAAAAATAAAAAAAAATAAAACCTTAAAAAAACTAAAAAAAAAAAGAAGAGAAAGAGAAAGCTATTATGTCATAAATATAGGGATGCAATTTAAAATGGAAATTGTGAGGCTTTATTATTATTCGTTTTTACATTGAGAAAACCAATACAGGTTTTTGGTAGTACAGTTCAAAGAAAAAGTTATGGTGATATCATTCACAAGCTACTAGAGATTAGGGATGGACATTATTTAACGTATTAGGATAAATAACAGCGTTGCTACACTGGAACCTAATATTGCATTAATATGCTACCGAAAAGTCCCTGTTATTTAAACAACACATGGTTTTAAATGACAGCGTCCTCCTTCACGTGCCTTAATCAAAATTTCAATTTCGTACCTCTAAAATTGAACAATATTCACTAAGAACATCCTCAATCTTTTTTTTTTAAACATTTGCCCAGCAATGCTGAATTCAGACGCTTTCTTCTGGGAGGGATTTCTGTGGCTCTGTTGGAGGAACATTATAGAATTCGGGGGGGGGGGGGATAACTTTTATTTACTATTGAAAACGCAAAACCTCAAAACTTCCTTAAAAAGAAAAAAATCATTACTTTAAACGCTGCATAGTCTAGCATATATAATTGTTGAATTTTGTTAAAATATTTGCCTTTTATGTTAGATAAATGAAAAAAAAATTATTTCTACCCCTTTCTCCCCCCAAAATACAGTAAAAAAAGTTCAGAATCTTTAAATTTTAAAAAGTGCCCTTTTGCAACATTTAAATAAAATACATCTATTCCTTAAAAACTTCAATTCTCCATTTTAGATAGAAAATCTATTTTAAAACTAACAAAGCAATCTTTTGCCACATTAAAAAAAAACCTTAAATTTATATGTTTTTTAATTGATTAGCGAATTTTAAACGCGTACATTATAGCTTGAGATTTATTTTAATTCAAAACAGTGATTAGAAACCAGCCAGAGATTCCCTAATTCACTCAATGCATACTAATTTATGCTATGCTTAAATACGGTTTTTAAATAACAAAAGAACATTTTACTGTCTGATAAGCTTTGTAAAAGTAGGTAAATGCACATCTTTGCAATTATTTATCTGTTTGATATTTCTGCGGTTATTTTAACTGATGTTTATTTTGAAACATTTTGTTGCAACATCGTTTTACGTATATGAAAAACGCTTAGAATAAATATAATCTAAAGATTTTTTTTTTCTTTCAGTGAACGACATTTGATTAAAAGTTTTCCGTTCATGATTTTAGGAAGGAATGAAAGGGTGGTTTTTATTCGCGGTTGTTTATGAGGAAAGAAGAAAGGAAATGATTTGTTTCTTTTTAAATATTGGAAAGGTTAAATTAGTGAGTGGTTTTTATTCACGGTTGTTTATGAAGAGAGGTGAAATAAGAAATGATTTCGTCAGTTTTTAATAATCGGAAACTTTGAATTAAATTCTTGGATTTCGTTTTTAAAGAAAATGTGTTTTATAAGTCAATTGAATGTTTTGTAATTTAGTAGATTCACATAGGGAGGTTTATATCTTGCAATGAGCTATAATTTGAAAATTTTTTTAGAAAATTTTGCAGAAATAAGTCTTATTTTTTGTTTAAATATGAATCCACATAAAAACGTAAAGCCTAATGAAATGTGGAAAAATTTTACTACAAAAGATCCTCAAAACAAAATGAATTTATGTCCACGTTAGTTAGGAGGAATAGTATCACTATGGGTACATCAGTGTCTTGTGAAAGATTTTTTTCAAAGACTGGAAATTTAGTAAAGCAACGCCACTCATGTTTAAAAACAGAAAACGTCAAGAAAATGTTATTTTTATATGCAAATACATTTCTATTATAAAATAGTCTTTGAAGAATTCGTTACGTTCTGTATGTTAAAGAAACTTTTCTTAAATATTTTTTCGTGTACTTTGAAAATTTCCTTATATTGAAATTCCTTATATTAAAATATTTCTTATATTAAAATATTTTACGATATTTTATTTTGTATTCAAAAATGCATTTCCATACACATATTTTCTTAAATGTTGTTTGTCAGTGATTTTTCTTTTCGTTTGTTTTTCTTGTATACAATATAGTAATATTTTATGATTATTGAATTATTCTAATAAAATTGCTTAGTCATTTTATTGACTATAATTTCGTCTAACGAATCATTACCAAAGGTGGAAGTACATCATTTTACTCGCCGCTGACGTGTAGATTTTCTGACAAGGGCTAGCAAATTTTTATGCAATTTTTTAAAAACTACACAGTATAGAAAACATACCAAAACTTCATTTTTCTTTTAGTTATCTATGTTTGATAAAATTTCAAATTATTGCGATGTAAACATGACCTTAAGTTTTGCCGTATATTAAAATTTTATCTGTTGTATATATTTGTTAATTTTACAGGAATTATAAAAACGCACTATAGTGGTATCGATTAACTGTTTCTGCTGTCGTGTGCATTTTGTCATTAAATTTTTCAACTGGCTAGCTGGCAAAATAAGTATTCCAGTGGTAAATTTTTCTGAAAATTCCCCACCTTTGATCATTACACAATTCTTATTGATTATCTATTAACAATGCTGTGTAAATATATTTTTAACTAAAAGGCAGTATTTTTAACAGAAATCAATGGGGGAAATAATTTCAAAGTTTTATGTTTTAACTATTATATTTAAGCGTCGTTTGGGAACATATCTAACGATGTTTATATGCTATAAAAATAAAAGGATAATGGAACCTGTTAACAGTGCTACTGCGGAATGATATAACCTGTTAACCAAAAATAACCATATTTCCTATCTCTACTAGAGATCCCTTTTATAAGATTCTATCTATATCCTAAAATAAATTTTAATCATCCATAAAAGTTCTACTAATATCTAGCTACACACAGCTCAAACAAACATTTCTGGATTAAGGGTTGGGCTAATTGTTATTAATTAATTGTAGCCTAATGATTTTCTTTTAAGCAACGCTAAGTCATTTTGAAATTAAATGAAGTTAACTGAAGCGTAAAAAGATTTTCATGTTGGAAATGAATCTTTAAACAGCATAGGATTTAGATCTCTGCATTTTATACGTTCTCGAAATTCTTAAATGTCCATAAAAGATACACATAAAGATTTCATTTACAAAGAGGACGCAGGGCTTAGCTGCTTGAATATTTTTCACTGTTCAAAAATCTTTCAATAAAGTTTATGACACTTTGAAAGGCCATGCAGAGAAATAATAAATCGCATTTATAGAGCAACTAAGGATTAATATGTAATCATTTTGAATATCTACATGACTGCTTTATACATAAAGGCTCATATGAAAGTATTTTTATGTGTATGAATAAATATGAACTATAAATATATGCCTATAAATTATACTTTAAAAAATAAGGAGGAAAATATAAACTCCAATGTACGTTATTTCATATACTGGCTTTAATGTCCCCAAGGAGTGAAAAGAAATTCTGAAATAACGACTAAGTTAGAATGGCCAAGATTAAAATACTAAATATTGACTATTTAGAAGTAAGTGTTTAACAATGAATTTAAAAGAATTCGAAATTTAAAAGTGTGAAATTAGTTAATAGATTTAGATTCCAAAACTATGAGTACTATTTCGCATTTTTTCTCAACGAATTCAAAAACTAATTCTAAATTTAACTTGTAAGGTAATAATCACATAAAAGTAAAAAAATAACTAAATTAAAAGAAGATAAACTGAGATAGCATGTCATAAATATAAGGTTGCAATTTAAAATGGAATTGTGATGATTTATTATTATTCGCTTTAACATTGTGAAGATTAATAAAGTTTTTTAGTAACACACTTCAAGAAAAAGTTATGGTGGTGATATCATTCGGGAGTCTACGCAGGATCCGTTCTGTAAGAATCTTTCTATATTCTAAAACTTTAATCATCCATAAAAACTATAATAATTTAGTGTAACATACATTTCAAACAAACATTACTGCATTAAGTGTGACGCATTGTTATTGATTATTATAGCATAACGATTTTCTTTTATGAAACGCTAAGTCACTCTGCAATTATATTAAGTTAATTGAAGCGTTGTTGAATTGTAGCGTTGTTTTCTTGTTGAATATAAATCTTTAAACAGCACAGAACTTAGATCACGGCATTTTATACGTTCTGAAAAGTCTGAAATTTCCTTAAAATACACTCAGAAAGGTTTTCATTAACAAAGAGGAAGCAGTGCTTAGCTGCTTGAATATTTTTCACAGTTTAAAAATCTTTCAATAAAGTTTATGACACTTTTTAAAGGTCAAGCAGAGAAAAGATAAATCGCATATTTAGAATAATCAAGGATCAATATGTAATAAAGTTGAATAATTCGACTGCTTTATACATAAATGCTCCTATGAAAGTATTTATGTGTATGCGCATAAATATGAACACATAAATATATGCCTAAAATTATACCTAAATCTTTATAAATTTTACGAAGGTTTGTTCGTTTCCTGTGTTTGGGTGATTCTCCAAGAAGTGGGTAATTTCTGACCCTCAGGGTTACATGCTGTTTTTTGTCATTCATATAGATTTTTTTATCATAAAATGTGTTTTGTAATGTATTTCTACAATTTCATAAAGTATTTTCAAGAAAATAGCTGTAAATATTACTGTAATAGTATTTTAAATGTTCAATTTGTCACTTCTGTTCCTTGTCCCTCACCTCATGTACTGATCTTCTGGAACAATTTTCAGTGTAATGACAAACTATTTTTACTAATTTTACCACCCAAAATAAAAATGTATGCTGCAAAGTACATAATAAAGTATTTCTATTGTAAACTAAAAATAGTTTTACATTTATTCCGAGTCAGAAAAACGCTATCCTCTAGTTTTTATGTCACTACTGACCTCTTCTATAAAAGTGCTAAAGTGACCACCAGGTGGCCAAATAAAATTCTGTGAACAGACGCATTTAGTAGAAGGAGCCATCTTAATTGCCCAAAAAACACATGGACAAGTTCTAAGGACTTCAGCAAAAGTTACAAGTTACAAATAGGATAGAAAGATAAGAATATGTTTATTACTTGTCATTGCTGTTCCCTACTTAAGGGGCTCAGGGGTTGAAAACTTTTCAAAAAATCGATTTTTTTATGATCTAATTTGATTATTCATTTTATTCTTAACTCAATGCAAAAAACTGCATAAAAATATTTGCATTTTTAACGGAGCTATAAGGATTTATGTATCAACACTTTCATAGCCGCATCCATATAATTTCAACTTTAAGTAGCGTTTTCTCAAAACTTGATTTTTGATGACAAACACCAAGATTTAAAAAAAAAAACTATTTGATGGAAAGGCTTAAATTTTTTTTTGCATTCATATAACATCATTATCTAGAATATGAATTAATATACACTATATTGCCATTGATTATGGGACACTTGCGATTTTAGACATTTTACTAAATATCTAGAAAAATACATGAGGAATCATCTCGAAACTCTTAGTGTATAAATATAATAGTATACGTCATACATCTCCATGAAGATTTTTTACCGAAACGCCATAGGGGACCGTCAACAAATTAAAAAAGAATGAATATCTTTTGAATAACTCTGTCAAAACTAATGTAGCAAAATCGCTCAAACTCTAGATTATGATTGAATGCCTTATTGTAATACACTGTGTTTATTTTTATGCAAATAGCATGCACACTCGCAGAGTAATTAAGGTTTTTATAAAAATGGTCCCAAATTTTTCCAAGTTTTTCCATTATAATTTTCAGAGTTCTTAATATAAAATTATATTTTTTTTCAGAAAATATGACAAACAACATTGCACACAATACCATGTAATCAGAATTAAAAAATAATAAAAATTGTATGAAAAATGAGTAGGTTTACTATATAATTTTTTACTGCGTATGCGTCAAAGATATCAAAATTCTATTTGCATATTATGTTAGCTAAATGTATAGAGCAACTTTTGTAAAAGTCTCAAAATCATAGCTTGAAAATTCTGAAAGTAATCGTCTATAGAAAAAGGACAAAATCCGTTGTTTCCAAAATGAAGCAAAAAAATGAGGGATTTTATCCAAATGCAGTAGTACATCCCGTATTGTGTATTCTATATTGACACTAATCAATGAATATATGGAGACAACTCCTCTTGTTTTTGCTTCATTTTGAGAATAACGGATTTTCGACTTATTCAATTGACGATTATTGTCAGAATTTTCAAATTATGATTTTGTGACTTTCACAAAAGTTGCTCTATACATTTAGCTAACATAATATGCAAATGAAATTTTGATATCGTTGACGCATGCACAGTAAAAAATTATTTAGTAAACCAACTCATTTTTTATACAGTTTTCATTATTTTTTAATTCTGATTACAGGGTACTGTGTGCAATGTTGTTTTTCATATTTTCTGAAAAAAATAATATTTTATATTAAGAACTCTGAAAATTATAAGGAAAAAACTTGGAAAAATTTGGGATCATTTTTATAAAATCCTTAATTACTCAGCGAGTATGCATGCTATTTGCATAAAAATGAACAAGGCTTATTACAATAAGGCATTCAATCACAATCTAGAGTTTGAGCGCTTTTGCTACATTAGTTTTGACAGGGTTATTCAAAAGATATTCATTCTTTTTTAATTTGTTGACGATCCCCTATGGAGTTTCGGTAAAAAATCTTCACGGAGATGTATGACGTATACTATTATATTTATACACTAAGAGTCTCGAGATGATTCCTCATGTATTTTTCTAGATATTTAGTAAAATGTCTAAAATCGCAAGTGTCCCATAATCAATGGCAATATAGTGTATTTTAGATAGTTTAATATTTTGAGTATTTTTAATGGAAAAATTTTTAATGGTTGTATTTTTTAGGTTTTTTTTTTAAATTTTCAACTTTGAGAGATTTTTTAATACTGTTTTTATTAAGTGATAGTTATATCCTTAAATCGTAATCTAGATTATGGTGTTATATGCCTGCAAAACAAAATTTAAGCCATTCCATCAAATAGTTTTTTTAAAAATCTTTGTGTTAGTCGTCAAAAATCAAGTTTTGAGAAAACACGATTTAAAGTTGAAATTATATGGATGCGGCTATGTAAGTATTGATACATAAATGCTTATATCCGTTAAAAATGTTAAAATTTTTATGCGTTTTTTTTTTTTTTTTTTTTTTTTTTTTTTTTTTTTTTTTTTTTTGCATTGAGTTAAGAATTAATTGAATAATCAAACTAGATCATAAAAAATCGATTTTTTGAAAAGTTTTCAACCCCTGAGCCCCCTTAAGCTGTCCTTATTATTAGCTCACAGGCTATCATAACCTGAGAGCTTATGTGCCCGTCCGTTCTGTATGTATGTTCTTACATGCGTAATGCGATAAAAATATCCAATCCACTTGAAATTTTGTATATAGGTATATCCTGACAAGGCGCTTCCCTGATTAGTTTTTAGAGTTCATTCGATATGCATAAGAGGGGGAACGGGGGGCTCATGCCCCTTCCCTTGAATTGATATAAATGGGTGTTTCATGCAGAATTAAGTGTTCGTTCAAAATTTATATATAGGATTATTCTGATGAGGCGATTCCGTGACTGTTATTAGGTATTCATTGAATAAGTATGAACAGGGGGAACGGGGGTTCTAATGTTCCTCCCCTTAATTTATATAAATGGGTATTTCAAGCAGAATTTTCAGATTTCGTTCAAATCTCTGAATAATTTTAGAAGTTTAATGGTTAAGTATAAAATAGGGGGATAACTCTTCTTAAATTATTTAAATGCTAAATGGGTTTTTATTAAGAATTATCTGATTTGCTCTGAATTTTGGATGTAGATTTTTTATATGATAAAGCATGTCTTTGATAGTTTAGGAGGTTCAATGATTAAGTATAAAAAAGAGGAAAGGGGAGAGCTGTTTCCCATTCTTAATTTTTTTCGAAAGGAATTAACCCTTAAAAATATAAGGCTGTAATGCACAATTAGTATGCATAACCTGTGAGCTCAATGCCATCAGTTTAACAGGGCAATATTCTTTTTATTGTTTTTATTTATTTATTATTTTATTATGATATAACATACTTTTGCTTAGTACAAAATATCATATTGCAGTCTTACTAAACCTAACTTACTATGTACACAAAAGCGATTTTTATTAACACTTTCCAACAAAGTTGAAAAGTGCTTATGCATTCGGTTTGTCTGTCCGTCTGTCCGTCTGGCCGCGCTCTAACTCGCGTAAATATACTCGGATTGTCATGAAATTTTTGGACGTTAATGACGTTTACCCAAGCACGAATCCTATTGAAAATGAAGGTTCTGCCATGATTAGTTTATTTACAGGGACAGGATTTACAGGACAATCAAAATTTTTCCATTACATTACGGCCTATGGGGGAAAAATATTTTCAAATGAATTTTAAAGGTGTTACACCCTGCCAAACACCTTCAAATTTATATTCATCTACTAAGTGCACTAAAATATGCATTTTGTAAAGCATACAGAGAAAAGCATAGTTATTATTCATTTACAGGGCTATAGAAAGGAATTCCAAAACGTAATAATAAAGGGGGTAATTGCTTGTGACATATTTTAATGGTGGTAAACGATTTCATATACAGGGTGAGTCATAAATATCGAAACAATAGGTTATCTCCTTAAATATTGCCCCCAGACCCATACTTCCAATTGCAAAAATTCATAAAAAAAGTGAAATTTTTGATAAGTTGCAACTCCATGGGGGGTCTATTTGAAAAAGTACGAAAATTAAATTTTTATACGGCCTCCGTAGGATAAAAATTCCAATTAGGGAAACTTTCGTTATCCAGTCCTGAATAATACACAAAAAGTTGCATCGTCATATCTTAAAAATTCTCGGAATTATAACCGTTTGAATAATTCATCAGGTTTTAAGGGATTAGACACAAATTGAAATGCGCGCAATTCAAAAGACAATGTTACTTTAACAGTTGTAGGAAGTACATGAACGCTTATGAATGATAATTTATGAGAATGTGATTTCAGTTTTTTTAGAGTGTTTTAGTTTAAAATAAGTTTTAGCTTAATACTGACGTGTAATAAAGGTACAAGATAAAATACAGAGCTAAAAATGCATTCAATTATGTTTCCATCAATTATTATAAATTGCTGTAAACAATGTTTCAAACTACTTGGCATTTTATTGCTAAACTAAATTTTGCCATTATATAGTATGTATATCAACTAACAGATCAAATACAGTGCTGTTCAAAAGTATCCAAATACATATTTGGCTATATACAATTATTTCCTTCAATAACGAACTTTTGTTAGAGACTTCATAAAGTGTTGGAAAGTGCTTCATAATCTATGCTTAAAGCATGATTTTTCGTTCTTGTTTGAATTTTGTCACTACTGTCCCTGTCACTTCTGTCCCTTTTGAAATTTTTTATTTGAGGACTGAATCTGCAAAGCAGGTAATAATGCCATATATGACTTGGAGTCAAATGATACAGTGTACCATCTATTCCACATCTATTAAAATTGCTTCAGCTCACTTAGAATAAATTTGAAAATGTTAAACTTCAATTGCGTTATTTAAGCTGTTTCACATGTGACATACATGAAAAAATGTCTACATTACTGTTCACAACCATCATTTTTAGACTCATCTTCCTGTTTTAAGGATACGTCCAATGATTATAAATATACTGAAGTATCAACTCCTGGTTCACAAAATGAACATATTTGTGTAGGAACTTGGGTTGCAGTTGTGTATGATGAAAATTGGTTCCTGGTGTGTTTTAAATTTTTTATTTAGAATTAAATTACTATTTTAAATTTTTCTAAATATAATTAATTTTTTCATATTACTTATTACAACATTTGTTTTTAACAGGTTTAATTGAAGAAAAAAATGATGCATCCTAAAAATAAACATTATGCTAAGGAATGGAAGATGATTCTATTGGCCAAATACGCGAGATATCCAGGATGTTCCAAAAAATAAAATTTTGTGTGCTATTGATATTCTCCCTCTACCGGTTACTTCCGGTATTTTACTATAGACAAATTATATGATATAAATTTTAAATGAGCAGTATTTCTCATACTTAAACACTTTATTCTAACTAAAACTTTTGTGCAAATAAATTCACTTATTTACTCATTATCTTATTGTTGGTTATTTTTTTCTAAAAGATTATTCAAATTTTAAAATAGTAAAAAAAAATAATTGATGTTAAATAATTTATATTTGTTAAAATGTTCAAAATTGAAAAGTTTTGATAGTATGTCACTTCTGTTCATGTAAATGTCATTCAAAATCCCGGTTTACAAAGTAAACAACAATCTTGGTTAGTAGCAGCATTCATTAACAAATTAATTTATAAAATAATAAAAAAATATATATAGTACTTAAGGTTTATGCCAGAATATTGTATATTACTCAGTAACATATGGTGTATCTAATTATTTAAAAAACATTGGTTAAAATTTAATTTTTATTTTTCACAAAATCAATGAGTGAAATAACCCACTTATTAGAGAAACACCCGTTTATAGGTGCTAACATTTGGAACCACCGAGCGTAGTTAAAAAATAATAAAAATTTCCATATACATTTCATGTATATGAATAAAGTTCATTCAAAAGGTAATATTAATACACCTTTGCAAAAAAATGTCAATATACAAAATAAACATAACCTTCAGTACAAAAAATTGTCAGTAAGAAAGAAAAAAAGAAGAGAGATTAGTATGGCACAACTTCAGAGCTAATTCTAAATTCAACTTGAAGATATTGATCACCGAAAGGAAAAAAAAACTAAATAAAATAAGAAAAGGGAGAGATAGTATGTCATAAATATAAGGATGCAATTTAAAATGGAAATTGTGAGGATTTATTATTATTCCTTTTATCAAGGTGAAGACCAAAAATGTTTTGTAGTAACACACTTGAAATATAACGTTATGATGGTGAAACCATTCACCAGCTCACTAGAAATCCCTTCTGAAAGATTCTTTCTATATTCTTAAACATGAATCATCAATAAAAGTTACATAAATTTCCAGCAACACAGATCTCAGAAATTCATTACAGGATTAAATGTGGCGCATTGTTACTGATGAATTTTAGCAAAACGATTTTCTTTTATGCAACGCTAAATCATTCTGCAATTATATGAAGTTAATTTAAGTGTGAAAAGATTTTCGTGTTGGAAATAAATCTTTAAACAGAATAGATTTAGATCACCGCATTTTATACGTTCTCGAAATTCCTAAATTTCCATAAAAGGCACTCAGAAAGATTCCATTTACAAAGAGGACGCAGGACTTAGCTGCTTGAATAATTTTCACAGTTTAAAAAGCTTTCAATAAATTTCATGAAACTTTCGAAATGCCATGCAAAGAAATGTCAAATCGCATTTATCGAAGAATTAGCAATCAATATGAAATCATTTTAAATAACCATTATGTTAAAATAGCAAATAAAGCCTTTGTGCACAAATGTTTAAAGAGAGAAAACCAACGATTATAAATGCACAAATAAAGTATGAGAAGGTAGCAAATAGCTATTTCGAATCTACTATCGAAATTCTTCATCAGTGCAAAACTCAGCGAGCTAAAAAATAGCAAAACTGAGCTAAACTATTATCTTGTTTTATACATAAATGCTTCTATGAAAATATTTATGTGTATGCACATAAATATGAATTTATGAACTTGTGTCAATAATTATGCGTAAATCTTTATAAATTTTAAGAAAATTTGTTTGTTTATAGGTGGTAACATTTGGAACTACCGAATCGCATTAAAAGAATAATAAAAATTTTCATATTCATTTCATGTATATGAGGAAAGTTCATTCAGATAATATTATAAATTTACTTTTATAGAAAAAATGCATATGTATAAAATAAAATTAACATTCAGTAGAAAAAAGTGTGAGTATATAAAAAAAGTAAGATATAACTAAATGGTTCAGCTTTAGAGCTAATTCTAAATTCAACTTGAAACTGTTGATTGCAGAAAGGTTAAAATAAAAAATACATAACTAAATCAAAAGAAGAGAAGGAGAAGACAATGTATTATAAATATAAAAATCCAATTTAAAATGGAATTGTTAAGACTTATTATTATTTACTTTTACATTGTGAAGACACATACAGATTTTTGGTAACACACAAAATTATGGTGATGAAACCATTCACGAGCTTACTAGAGAATCCTTTAGTAAGATTCTATATATATATCGTAAAATTTGAATCATGCATAAAAGTTCTACTAATATCTAGCAAAACACAGCTCAAACAAACATTACTGGATTAAGTGTGCGCATTGTTATTGATTAATTTTAGTGTAACGATTTTCTTTTATGCAACATTAAGTCATTCTGCATTTATATGAAGTTAATTAAAGCGTGAAAAGATTTTCTTGTTGAAAATAAATCTTTAAACAGAATAGATTTAGATCGCCGCATTTTATACTTTCTCGAAATTCCGAAATTTTCATAAAAGGCACTCAGGATCTTTTCATTTACAAAGAAGACGCAGGGCGTATCTGCTTGAATAATTTTCACAGTTTAAAGAGTTTGCAATAAAGTTTATGGCACTTTCGAAAAGCCATGCAGAGAAATTATAAATCGCATTTATGGAGCAACTAAGGATCAATATGTAATCATTTTGAATATCTACCCGATTGCTTTTTATGTAAATGCTCATATGAAAGTATTTATATGTGTGTGCATTAATGTGATCATATAAATATGTGTCTATAAACTGTGTCTTAAAAATAAGGAGGAAGATATAAACTCCAATGTATGTTATTTTATATATTGGTTTTAATGTGCCCAAGGAGTGAAAAGAAATTCTGAAATAACGACTAACAAGGAAGGTCTCCATTGGGGGCATACTCAGAATTTTTTGAAAAAAATACGAATTAAACTACTCATGTAGGTAATAAAGGATCAGTGAAAATTGGTGGCGGAATTACATTATTAGATATGTAAAAAAATAAAATAGTTTGGAATAATTGGCGTGAAAAGCTGAAAGCGACGCGGGATTTGGCGAGTAGTGCATTTCCTCGCCAAAAGCAGACGATTTTAACGAATCTGAAAATTGATTTTAATTGACTTCACTGTTAAAAATCTGCAGCATTTACTGCAACGTCACTCCACTACTTTTATAGAATATCTCTCTTCTGACCAATGAGAATGCTCCATAGCACGGTGAATTAACCGTGTCACATACACTGTTAAAAATCTGCTGCATTTTGTTGCAACGCACTCCACCGCTTGTATATAATATCTCTATTCCAACCAATGAGAAAGCTCCATTTCACTGCCAAGTAACCGTTTTCTATACAAGCAAGGGAGTGCTTTGCAACAAAATGCAGCAGATTTTTAACAGTGTATTTTTCAATTTGGAACAATTTTAATCAATTTAAATTGTGTTTTAAATGATAAAATATATTAATTTCATTTTGTTATAAGTACATATAAATGTATATGACAAAATTACACTTAAAGTAAAGAAAAATGCAAAACTAAAATTACTTAAACTAAACTTATTTAAATAAATTGAACATAGAAAGTTTTTTCTTTAAAAAGTATTCGAAGCGTAAAAGCGTATTTTTCAAAATTTCGTTTTTTCGCCAACCGGAGATAAATCGCCAAATAAACGAAATTTTTATTATTTTTTTACGGACGTTATAAGGAGGTTCCGCCGAATTTTTTTTTATAAACGTATATAACTATATGAGAAGAAAATTCTGTAATTTTTTCAGATTTTTCTGAGTATGCCCGTATGGAGACCTTCCTTGTAAGTTAGATTGGCCAAGATTAAAATACTAAATATGGACTTTTTAGAAGTAAGTGTTCAACAATGACTTTAAAAGAAATCGAAATTTAAAAGTGTGAAATCTATACTAATAAAATCCGTGCTCCTCTGTCTGTCTGTCTGTCTGCTTGAAGCCGATTACAGTTCGCAACGCGGGCGAGTTGGAAGTCGCGAAAGGTGTCTTTCAATTGGAAAAATTCCGGGAAAGTCATTTCGGGCATTTTCGAGACCGTGGGACCAAAATTTAAAAAGTTATGAATTAAAAACCCCTTGGGAATCGGAACGGAAAATATCTCAATTCCCAAACGGCGCTCCGAAGCAGAACACTGCGCCGCCTTGCGGTGAAGAACCTGAACTTTTCCCCTTTGGCTAAAAGAAGAAACAGCCGAAAACCGCTTTTTCTACCGGCGCTAATTGCGTTTTTTTTGCGCGTTTTTTCTTAAACCATCATGCAGACAGTTTTTAAAGTAGAAAAAAACTGATTACATATTCAGAATCTGCGTAAAAATATCCTTCTGATGAACTAAAAAATACGAAAAAATGTCTTATGGGCGCGTAGTGCCCACCGTGCAAAACTAAATATTTTTAACGGGACTATGGGCGCGAAGCGACCATAGCTCCGATCCACAATCTTTTTTTTTTCAAGTGCACGTGGCCCACAGTGAGAAATCACATATTTTTAACGGGACCATGGCTCTTTAATTTACCTTTTTTTGTGCTTGAGGATTCGAACACCAAGACTTGCTTATTAAATGAATTTTTTTGCTTATTATATACTGCTTAATACCGAGGTTCGTTTGGAAAAAGTGGCCCAGCTAGCGGGCGTAGCTCGCTAGTTAGTTAATAAATTTCGAAATGATTCCAAAATTATTACTATTTCACATTTTTTTCAAAGAACTCAAAAGCTAATTCTAAATTCAACTTATGAGATACTAATCACAGACAGCTAAAAAATAATTAAAAGAAGATAAACAGAGATAGTTTGTCATAAATACAAGCATGTAATTTAAAATGGAATTGTGAGGATATATTATTATTCGCTTTAACATTCTGAAGACCAATACAGTTTTCTAGAAAAGGAGTGAAAAGAAATTCTGAAATAACGATTAAGTTATAACAACCAAGATTAAAATACTGAATATTGACTTTTTAGAAGTAAGTGTTTAACAATGACTTTTAAAGAATTTGAAATTTAAAAGTGTGAAATTAGTTAATAAATTTAGATTCCAAAACTATGAGTACTATTTCGTATTTTTTTCAACGAATTCAAAAACTAATTCTAAATTCAACTTGTAAGGTACTAATCACATAAAAGTAAAAAAAAAAAAAAATAACTAAATTAAAAGAAGATCAACTGAGATAGTATGTCGTAAATATAAGGTTGCAATTTAAAATTTCCATTTTAAATTGCATTTTTGCAATGCATAATTTTCCATTTCCATTTTAACACACTTCACAGTAACACACTTCAAGAAAAAGTTATGGTTTGTGGTATCATTCGCCAGCCTACTCAGGATCCATTCTGAAAGATTCTTTCTATATTCTGAAACTTTAATCATCCATAACAATTATATTAATTTAGTGCAGCATACATCTCAAACAAACATTACTGGACTAAGTGTGGCGCATTGTTATTGATTATTATAGCATAACGATTTTCTTTTATGAATCGCTAAGTCACTCTCCAATTATATGAAGATAATTGAAGCGTAAAAAGATTTTCGTGTTGAAAATAAATCTTTAATCAGAATAGATTTAGATCACCGCATTTTATGCGTTCTGAAAAGTCGGAAAATTTCATAAAATACACTCAGAAAGGTTTCATTAACAGAGAAGACGCAGGGCTTAGCTGCTTGAATAATTTTCACAGATTAAAAGGCTTTCAATAAAGTTTATGACACTTTTGAAATGTCAAGTAGAGAAATGATATATCGCATTTTTAGAGTAATCAAAGATCAATCTATACTAATAAAAGAACAAAACGCTCTGTCTGTCTGTGTGTGTGTCTGTGTGTCTGCGATGGCTAGCAAAATCTACAGCACGTACGAAGCTCAAAATTTTTTTGAGAGTAGCCTTGAATCTCTCCTGGTGCACCTGAGCTTCAGAATTTCAAAATTCCAATTATTAACTGAGTAATTAATTAAAATCGAGAGGTCACTCTCATAAAAAAAATCATCTTTTTCCCATTTTTTTCTCTTTCGTTTGTTTACGGTTGGTTGGTTGTGTAAAAATTTTTGCAGAAGTTATAAGAAAGCTGAGACAGAATTAAAGAAACCCATGGAGGAATGAGATAAGTGGAGGTGAAGTAAGCCTTGAAATTTGCAATATGAAACCATATATAAGACGAATTGAAAGAAAGAAATTACAATTGAAGCATATTTTAAGAGGAAATACCAAATTTTTAAAATGGTCTTTGTTCTATTATTATTTATTAAAATAAATGTTCTTTTTTAAAATAAGCAATAATTAAATATCAAATTAAAATTAAATAAGATATTGAAAACATTTGATACGAACTAAAAATTGTATAACTAAAAGTTTCCTTCATTAATGTAATTTTAAATACTTTATAACGTAGGTGAAAAATGTTTATGACTTAGAAATTGCATGTAAATAAATATTTAAAATATAATGATGAAAGCATTCTTTTAAAATCATGTAGGAAAACTTAAGTAATAAATATTAATCTAAAATATAGATTTCTGACTGCAGACGATTTTTATGTATTAACAAAAGAATATTATATTTTCAAGCAAAACGTTAAAATACTTATCTATATTGATATTTAAAACACATATGATAAAATAATTAATAAATTTTTCAAAAGTGACTGGTTTTTTCCCTTAAAGACCATTAAAATTCATAGAATGGCAAAATGTCAGTTTAACTTAGGATTTTTGAATACAGCTGTTACGTCAGATTGTTGGTACTTCGTATATTAGAATCTATGCATGTTTATGTATGTTGCAGTAAATATATGTATATGTATATATGAGGCTTTTTTAGCAGTTTTTTTAAATCATTGATTAAATTTGAATATATTTTATTTAAGTTAATATTTTATTAAGACTTTAATTTGTTTTTAAAACAAAAATGAAATGGCTGTTTAACGTACAATTGCTCGAATCGGCAGACGATTCATACACAGTAATAAATTATCAAATAGCAAAATAAATTATATATCAAAAATAGTCACTAAAAGAATAATAGCAAAACATAATTTTTAGGTGTATTAACACATAACCCGACCCCAACCAGAAGAAAAAACAGACCATACTCCGATCCAAGCAAGACAAAAATTTCATGAGCATAAACTCGACCCAAACATAAAAATTCCATTTGAAAAAAAAAAAAAAAAAAAAAAAAAAAAAAAACTATGGATTTGACATCTGACCCGAATCAAATCTGAATCGCACAAAAATATTCAAAAGAAGCATACCCCAATCCGATCAAGGAAAAATAATGTTCGTGTATATGCAACCCGACCCGAACCTAAAAATTTTCTTTGAAAAAACTCGAAAAATGACCAGAACGAAAACTGAAATCGATAAAAATATTCCAAAGAACTATAACCCAATAAGAGCAAGACAAAATAATTTCCGTGAACATAAACCTTACTCGAACCTAAAAAATTCCGTTTGAAAAAAGTTCTGAAATTTTATGCAAACTACATCTGAATCCGATTAAAATATTCGAAAGAACCGTAACCGGATTCGAATAAGAGAAAATAATTTCCGTGGACATGAACCCGATCCGAACCTAAAATTCCATTTAAAAAAATATCTGAAATTTGAATTGAACCAAATATGAACCTGACAAAAATATTTTACAGAACCATTCCCGGCTCTGAACAAGACAAAAAATTTCCATGAACATGAATCTAATCCGAACCTAAAAAACTGAACTAAATCTGAATCTGACAAAAATATTCCAGAGAAGCATATCCTTATTCTAACAATGCAGAATAATTTCCGTTGATGCCTGATGCCGCAACCCAACCTGAACCTAAAAATTTCATTAAAAAAACCGAAATCTGAATTGAACGACATCTGAACCCGAAAAAATATTCCAAAGCAAAACAAAATAATTTTCCTGGACATGAATCCGACCAGAACCTTAAAAGTCAATTTCAAAAAATGCCTGAAATCTGAATCGAACCAAATCTGAATACGACGAAAATATTCCAAATAACTATAACCAGATACGAACAAGACAATATAATTTCCATGGACATAAACCCAATCCGAATCAAAAAATTTCTAAAAAAAAAAAAAAAAAAAAAAAAAAATCCCGAAATTTGAAATAAAACCTAATCTGAACCTAACAAAAATATTTCAGTTTAGTATAACCTCATTGGAACTAGGTAAAATAATTTCCATGGAAGTACAACCCGACCCGAACTTAAAAATCCCACTCGAAGGGAAAAAAACCCCTACGAAATCTGAATTGAACCGAATCTAAACTGAACAAAAATATTCCAAACAACCATAACCGTATCCGAAGAAGACAAAATAATTTCCATGAACATGAATCCAATCCGAACCTAAAATTCGGATGTTCTACAAAACATAATGCGCGGTGGAATGTGAAACTAAGTACTTAGCGCGAGATGGTTAAGATATTTCGTTTATAGTTAGAGTTAAATTATAACTTGGTTACGGTTAGGTAACAGTTACGTTGCAATTACGTTCTGGTGAGCCTTATGTTATATTTAATTTCCGGTTAGGTTACAGTTAGGTCACGGTTAAGTTACAGTTAGGTCACGGTTAAGTTACAGTTAGGTTAAGGTTAAGTTGCGGTTAGGTTGTGGTTAGATTATGGGTAGGTTATGATAAGGTGACGGTCAGGTTACATTTATGGTTTATTTAAGTTACAGTTAGGTTACTGTTAAGATACAGCTAGGTTACAGACAAGTTATGATTACAATACAATTAGGTTACGGTTAGGATTTTGTTCACAGAATGAACATTATGCATGTTTGATAAAAAATATGCACGTATTTTTGTAAAATGGCTCTGAAATTATAATACTATATACTAACATTTTAGCTAATCATTGAGAATCGATTTCATTCACGGTATAGTCGGATTTAAGAGTAATATAACTAGTAAATCTGCAGATCAAGAGCCTCAACGTTAGCTTTTCACATCTTTTTTTTAAAAAAAACACTTAGCGTAATATTCAACTTCCTGGAAACAGTAATTTAAAATTTTCGAATTACGTAATTATTTGTAAGAATAAAATAAGAATAAGAAATTTGAAGCCATCAAAAGACGTTAAATTAAAGATTTAGTTATGTTAGGATATTCTGAAAAATTCATGATCTATTATTTTTGTTTTTTTATTATACCACAGTAAATTTCTTCAAGGGGGCTCCGCCCCCCTGAACCCCCCCCCCGTAGTCTCATTAAATTTAAATTTCTAACTTTCTATCAATCTGCTAATGGTTATCGTATATCTTGTATTTCTTTCTACATTTTGATTTATAAAGAAAAGTGACAGTTTTAATAAGCATTTTTCATTATCCTCATACTTCTAGATACCTGCTTACCAAAAACACCTAAATCTGATGTATCAGGAACTTTTGAAAGTGTAAACTCAGTAATCTAGGGTTTTACAATTTTGTTTACGAAAAAAAAAAGTTTTGGTTGCATTTTGTGGCAGTTATCGGGGACTGACAGATAGACAGAGGAACAGACTGAGAGATGGAAAACAATAAATTTTACGTTGCCAAAATAAGCTTTCACTGAAGTTTCAGCAATGACGTTATTATTCATGAGTTATTGCTGCCCATGTTTCTTGTATTTTTAACGACAACTATAAAATATTTGTTTTATTTCAATTATGACGTCAAATTTTACCAATTAAAATATTTGTTAAAAATAAAATTATTTTATTATTTCTTTTACTTCTAATTATGCCCCCATTTTTGTCAGAAAAATTCATATTAACGAAACTAATTTCCGTGTTTAATATTTAACAAAGTACTATTTTTATTTTTTATTTTCATTCTGACGTCATTTTTTTTTCTTAGTTTTATTTTTCGAATGGAAATTACTCAATTGAAACTTATTGCCGTTAAAAAAAATTTCCAGATTTTTTTTTTTTTTTTTTTTTTTTTTTTTTTTTTAACGATAAAGGAAATTGGTTGAATTTTATCTAAAAAATCGCTGTTGATTCTGTATGAAAAAGAAGGAAATTTTGAATTATTAAGGAAAATATTTGAATAAAATTAATAAAACATAAGCCTATATTCTTTTCTGGGCTATGTTATATTTATCCGCAAAGATACAAAGACATTAATTCATTAGTTTTGATGTTGACTTGATTTAAATTTTCGTACACGCTTTCAAATTTATAGCATTAAAATATAATAAAGATTAGGATGAATTGTTGCTTAGCAACCATTAAGAGAAAATAAAGAAAATGAAATAAATACATTTTAAATAAGTAAATCTCTAAAATAAATTAGTTTATATTATTGGAACACATTTATAAAAAAATCTCCATAATTTACAGTAATAACTTTAAAAATCTGACAAATGCATAGAAAAAATTTCAAAACAATACGAATAATTTAACTGGTAAATTTCAGTGTCCATTTATCATTGAATTCCATTAATGAAATGTGTCATTTTCTCTCAAGGAAAAAAAAAAATTGAAAATCATTGGATTTGCCATAGAAAAGCATTATTGCGCAAAATAAAATATTCTATATTTTCCGAACGAATGAATCAAATCTAACAAAAAAACTATACAGCTTAATCCCAGTGCCTCACTAACATACCCACTTAATTTCAAGCCAATCGGATGTTTTTTGCGTTACTTATCGCGGAACAGACAGACTGACAGACTGACAGACAGACAGACAGAAACCAAAAAATTTCGTGTCTCCAAAGTAAGCCTTCACTGACGTTTCGGCAATTAGTTTGAAATTCAAAATATTTCACTTGGGATATCTATGTGAAAAAAGTATTTAGTTAAGTCACTTAACAGTAATTTTAATGATAAATATCAACACTTTAACACGAAAATCACGGAATCGTTGCACACCTATTCCCTCCTGCGTTTCCCATTGCAGTCATTTTGGGTGTTTTTGGAGCTAAATATTAGTTTTTTTTTAAACCAATTTTTGACACAGTCCGTACGTAACAGGGTACGTAACAGGGGGTACGTATTTAATATAATGTACACTGTAAAAAATTTGACCCTTTTGCTCCATCATCACTCCCCCGCTTTTATAGAATATCTCCCTTTTGACCTATGAGAATGCTCCATAATAAGCTGAAGTAATCATTTTCTAAAAAAGTGATGGATTGACGATGCAGCAAAAGGGTCAAATTTTTAACAGTGTATTTACAGGTATTTCGAGTTAAAGATAAAATCATAAAAATTTCAAGTTCGTTTAACATTATTATTACGGACCCGGGCAACGCCGGGCGGGTCAGCTAGTGTGTAATAAATTTGAATAACTGTTCGACTGCTTTATACATAAATTCTCCCATGAATGTATTTATATGTATGCGCATAAATATGAACACATAAACATGCCTATAATTATACCTAAGGTCTTCATAAATTTTAAGAAGGTTTATTTGTTTTCTGTGTTTACAGGTGCTAACATTTGGAACTAACGAACTAAATTAAAAAATAATAAAATTTTCATATACATTTCATACATATGAGGAAAGTTCATTCAGATGGTATTATAAATACACGTTTGAAAAAAAATATCAATGTACAAAATAAATATAACCTTCAGTAAAAAAAACTGTCAGTAAGAAAGAAAAAATGAAAAGAGATTAGGCACAGCTTCAGAGTAAGAATCTAGATTCAACTTGAAGATATTAATCACAGAAAGAGGATATAACTAAATAAAGTAAGATAAAGAGAGAGATAGTATGTCGTAAATGTAAGGATGCGATTTAAAATGGAAATTGAGAGGCTTTATTATTATTCCTTTTATCATTGTGAAGACCCAAAAAAGTTTTGTAGTAACACACCTCAAACATAAAGTTATGACAATGAAACCATCCACCAGCTCACTCGAGATCTCTTCTGCGAGAGATTTTTTAAAGATTAATCATCCATAAAAGTCACACAAATTTCCAGCTACAGTCGCAGAACAACATTGCAGTGTTAAATGTGGAGCATTGTTACTGATGAATTTTAGCATAGCGATTTTCTTTTATGCAACGCTGAGTCATTCTGTTATTATATGAAGTTAATTGAAACCTGGAAAGATTTTCGTGTTGGAAACAAATCTTTCAACAGAATAGATTTAGATCACTGCATTTTATACGTTTTCAAAATTCCGAAATTTCTAGAAAAAACACTTAGAATTTTTTTTTTTTTTTTTTTTTTTTTTTTTTGCTGCTTGAATAATTTTCACAGTTTAAAAACTTTCAATAAAGTTCATGACACTTTCGAAATGCCAGGCATAGAAATGTCAAATCGCATTTATAGAAGAATTAAAGATCAATATGTAATCATTTTGAATGAGTATTCGACTGTTTTATACATAAATACTCCCATGAAAGTATTTATGTGTAAGCGCATAAATATGAACACATAAATATGTGCCTGTAATTGTACCTAAATCTTTATAAATTTTAAGAAGTTTTTTTTGTTTATAGATGGTAACATTTGGACTGCCGAACCGAATTTAAAAAATAAAGATAGAAATTTAAATTCCAATGTTGGTTATATTTTATATTGGTTTTAATGTCCCCATGACTTAACAGATTTTAAATTCCTATGCTTATATATAAAACAATGCTGAATATCTTAAATTCTTTTTAAGTGCGTCTTAATTACTTGTATAAGTATCAAGGTTGCCACAGCTGATTATTTTTTAATTGTATTTCACAGCATTTTTTTAAACAAATATCATTCACACCCGTTTTGACAACATATGCAAAGGAAATACACTACAAAATTCTGTTAAAAAAGTGATGCGTAAATAATGTAGATATAGTCACTTGTAGCAGTCATAAAATATCCATTTATGATTATATGCCTCGGACCTCACATAAATTGTTGCTGGGTGCAATAGTAGTTATGACTGGTCTAAAGGCTATACCCCTATTCAAATATCTCTAGATGTCGGAAATTAAACATAAATAAACCACTCTGTGAACTTCTCTTAACTAAGAATGAATAATATCACTAATCAAAAAACTCATATTCAATAAAATTTCGTGAGCCTACTTCAAATTTTATTCAAACAGATCAAATTCTGTATTTACACTTTTAAAAATATGAAGCATTTGTTCTATTATCCTCCACCTTTTTCATAGGAAACAGTTGCTTTACAATATTATGGAGTACTCTTATTGGTCATGTATGAGATAATCTATAAAAACAGTGGAGTAACTTTACAGCAAAAGCTGGAGATTTTTCATAGTGTACCCAGAATGGCAATTTCACAGACCTTAAAAATAATGGAACGGTATTTAATTCCGATCTAACGAAAGACAACTATGAAAAATCAAGATAACCGAGGAGTTATCGAATGTTCGCTGGAACAAGCTATTTTTACGATTAAAAGCAAAAACGATAGGTGATTATTAATATACTGATTAAGTTATATAAATTTGGAAAACAAATGTCAAAATTAGAATAAATATCTGAATTACCGTGTTTAACAACATACTATTTGCAGATGATCTTTATTTATTTCATGACGACGAAGATAAAATACAACGTGTAACTTTTGCTCTAAACAAAATTGGAAAGGATTATGATTTAAGAATAAGTCAAACGTACTGTCATTTAAGTATAAAGATCCTATAAAAACAAAAAATTATTTTAGAAAATAAACTAATTGAGCAGATTTTATTGCTTAATTAACTAGGATGTGATATAACTATGACAACGATATACAAAGTAAGCGTTATAAATTTCAATACAATTGTTATACTATAAGAATAATAAATAACATTACGAAAGTGAAACATGGACATTTACAAAAACTAACGATAGGCATATTTAAGTCTTAGGGGTGAAATTTTTGAGAAGTGTGAAACTATGTTCAATAATGGATAAGAATAAGGAATAATTACATCAGAATAGAACTTGAGGTTATGCCAATATTGAAAAAAGTAGAAAATGTTAGGAGAAAATGAAATACTAGATGATTACTAGGGATGTGAAATTTTGAAAATGTGAATATAAACTTGTTATGCACAGCGTTGATTTCAGGGAGTGGTCCAGGAGGGACATTTCTTCTTGGAGTAATCCGGTGTCTCCCCCAGATATCTTGATATTTTGTGTTTTCGATGGTAAAAAGTGCAATGCCCCCCCCCGCCCCTCCCTCGAGATGAAAACATAGAATTTTGCTTAGTAGCCTCTGGCTTGTAAGTTTTTTTAGTAACCGTTTATTGGCTAGTGAAAATAATTTCTTTAGTATCCAGTAAGTACATAAGTATGTTTATGTCATTGAGTATTTAATTAGACATAAACGAGTTAATAATAAAACTAGTCGGTGAGACCCACCTTAATACCTCCCGTCTTAGATAAGCATACTATAAAATATGAAAACAAAACACCAAGTTACAGGGAACTGTCTAAAAGAAGCATATTTATAACTCCAAAAATTATAACTATATTAACTACCAATTTACGGAATTAGATTAAGCATTCCATTTCTAATTCAAATATATCTTTGCATTGAAATTTTAATGAAATACAGTATCATGAAAAATCGAAGAGTGTGGAAAACATGATTACAAATGTCTCGAAAGCTAATAATCTGATCGACTTCATTTTTTTTTGCAATTTTTTTTATTGCCTTTTATATTCGTTTCTTAAAATAAAAAAAAATCTAAAATTTTTATACACTTTTAATCAGAACGAATATTTCAATGCCCGAAAAAAGTAATACGGATAATCGAGGTTAGTGTTATTAAATAGACTTTGTCCCATTCTTACATACTACGTACATACCAAATTTCAAGTTTCTATCTCAGTTCTTTCGGGAGATAGAGAGTTTACAGACACACAGACAGACGGCCAATTGTTTTTTTCTAAAAATATGTTTTTCCGAATCTTCAGTGTTTAAAAGTGTAAATCTGAATTTTTTTTTGATTCTCAAAACCATTGCAAGATTTACCCTATATACGTATGGTGAGTAAATAATGTATGACCTAGATTAAAATATTTTAATTTATATAGTTTGGAATAAACTTGAGATACTAATTTCCAACCTATTTTAAATTCAGTCAACAGCAAAATTATTTGCATCATGCGTATGTAGCAAGCTTCACAAATCCAACTATACTTAGGTACTTGTGTAGCTAACGACATAAATAAACTCTTTTCCTCTATTTTTATAATTATTTGTCTCTAAAATTAAGATCTAGCAAAAAAAAAGTTTATCCACTGATTAGAAGGTTTGATTAAATATAAAAAAAATTGAAATTCACAACAAATTTTCTAAAAAATAAAGGGAGCTGGTCTCTTCTGATGCTATGTTTTTTCGATGTTCCTTTGACATACTATGATTTTTTTTCACCATCTTTTGACAAAACTTGTGTCTATTTTCGCGACTTTTTAACGAAATTAGCCAACGGTTTCACGATTTTTGACGAAATTCGCGTTCGTCATCGCGATTTTTTGACAAAAATCCCCTTTTTCACGATTTTTCGACAAAATTTGCGTTTTTTGCGCTCGTTTCTACGATTTTTAACCATGTTTGCAGCGTTTTTGCGATCCATTGTCGATTTTTGCTTTTTTTCGTGATTCTTGGCCATTATTTGCGTTTTTTTTCACAATTTTTGCCTATATTTACGTTTTTTTCGCGATTCTTTGACGATATTTGTGTATTTTAGCGATTCTTTGATGATATTTGCGTTTTTTGATACTCTTTGACGATATTTGCGTTTTTTTCACGATTATTTTATGATATTTGCGTTTTTTCGCAATTTTACGACGTTGTTTGCCTTTTTACGCGTCTCTGATGATATTTGCGTTTTTCCACGATTCTTTCACAATTTTTGCTTTTTTCGCAATTCTACGATGTTGTTTTGCGTGTTGTTGCGATTCTTCGACGGTATTTACAATCCTTTCGTAGTTCTTTGATGACATTCGCGTTCTTTTTTGCGATTCTTTGATAACATTCGCGTTCTTTTTTGCGATTCTTTGATAACATTTGCGTTCTTTTTTGCGATTCTTTGACGATATTCGTGTTATTTTCGCGATTCTTACTCGAAATTCATGCGTTTTTTACGATCCATAGCGAAATTCATGCTTTTCAGCGATCTTTGACAATGTTTGCATTTTCCACATTTTTTTCACGAAATTTAGGCTTTTTGCAATTTTTTAACGAAATTCGCAAGTTTTTATTCCAAGATTCTTTGACGAAATATTTTTTTGCAAAATTCTGCATTTGGCTGGTATTTTTTATATTTTTAGTCTCAAGATTTTCACATTTAGTCGCTGAGTGCCGATTGGCGAGGGCTTTTTTCATATTTACTCCTCCCCCCCGGAGCAACAGAAATCCTGCCCGGAGAAAATTGTCAAAATTCAACACTTGTGATGCATACTACTGATGACACATTTGTTGCTGTAAATTCCGCTGTTTCATTCAACATTTCAGTTGAATGAAATGGTTATCAATTACATTTTATTAAAAGTTCGTCTTCATTGAATACATTTTTATTGGTTGAATAAATGCATACACTTCAAAACCGTTAATAATATTCGATGGTGTGAAAGCTTTTTAAATTGCATTTGCAACAATTTCTTCTAAAACATACATTGTGATTAACTGTATAACATATGACATCATCCATTCAATAACACAAGACCTGGAGTATATTTTCTACGCCCCAAAGACAGTAGGGTGGGAATTCTAAACAAAACAATTTCAACTTCCAGGCATTTCTCTGTTGTAAGAATCAAAATATATCAGTTATGTTATCCTTGATTAACAATGTAGTAAAATACTTAAATGTACCTTTTAAAATTAACTCAAAATCCAGAAAAATACATTAGAACATATGCTCTTTAAAACACTGCATCGCATTGAAAAAACGAATTATCGGGAGTTAATGAGATCTGAGATTCAAACATGAATCTGAGATTCATGTATGCAATTCAATCATTATAAAATGTATCTAAAGTAAAGTTGTTTTCTTTAGTGTATTTCATAAGTTTTGTGGAATTTTCTGTAAAGTAACTAATAAAATTACTTTCATGAAAGTTATTATAAACCATGTATTTGTTTTGCAACTAGACTTGTCCCAAGGTACAACATTTTCACTGTCCTAAGGTACAGTCATCACATGGTTTTAATAAAATCAAAACGACAGTAAGTCTACAAGTACTATTACTATTTTCTCATAACATTTTAAAACCTTCTATTTTATAGAAAAATAAATTGCTGTTGACTTCTTGTAAAAGTACATAGTTAAAAAATGAAATTTGAATGGAAGAAAATATTTACTTTAGTCTTGTGAAATTTTCTTTTTATCCCAAAACGTTTATTTATTGCTTCTGACACTGTTTTTTACTATGATGAGATCAGTTGGTTAAAGGTCACTATTAGAGATAAACAAAAGATTATTATTGCCAATAGTTCATAATAAAAAGAATATTGCCCAGTTAAACTGATGGCATTGAGCTCACAGGCTACTCATACTAATTGTATATTACAACCTTATATTTTCAAGGGTTAATTCCGTTAGAAAAACACATTAAGGGGGGGCAACTCCATCCATTTCCCCGTTTTATGCATAATCATTGAACCCTAAATCTAATGAGGAATATGATTTTTTATATAAAAATTTTGAACAAAAACTGATAATTCTGCACGAGAAACCCATTTTTATCAATCAAAAGCAGGGGCATGAACCTCCCGTTCCCCGTCTATATACTTATCCAACGAACACCTAATACTAATAACGGAAGTGTCCCATCAGAATGATCCTACATCTAAATTTCGATCGAAAACTGATAATTCTGCATGAAAAACCCATTTATATAAATTAAGGAGAGGTGGATGAGCCCCCATTCCTCCTGTTATACATTTCGAATGAACTCCAAAAACTAATCAGGGAAGCGCCTTATCAGAATATACATATATCCAAAATTATAAGTGAATCGAATATTTTTATCACGAGTTATCGCGTTACGCACATACACACATACAGAACGGTCGGGAACATAAGCTCCCATGCTTTGATAGCCTGTGAGCTAAAAAAATTGTCGATGTCCCAAAATACAAGCGTCCCAAGGTACAACACACTCTTCTACCCTTATCAAAGAGTAATAAGATTAACTAGCAACATTTTTCTTTTTTGAGTGCTACTTAAACGCCGTATGTTGACAATGCAGAAGAGCTCGATTTCGGCATCACGAAAATCGGCAATCAACAGCTCTTTCATTGGATCTTATTCTTGTGACAAGAAATGTCAGAAGAAAAGAATCCAATGAATAATGAGCTGATTGCCAGTTTATCTTGACATCGATGTCGATCTCCTTAGCATTGTCTTTAAGTAATGTTAACCACATCTTTTGTGTGATGTGTTTTATCTCTATATTGCTTATCTATTAAAATGTTTCATAACAGACGAAAAATGTTGTCATTTAAAAAAAAATTTTCGTGTCGTGTAAATAATATATTTACCTTGTTTTAACAGAAAAAAAGATTACATTTTAAGTGTAATACAGCTATATTTTAAAATAAATAGTTTCTCGCAAAGAGATTGGTAAACTAGCTTTTAATTGAGACAATAATGTACATAATGCACATGTTATAATGTTTATTTTAAATATACTACACTAAATAAATAATTGTGTGGAATGGATACCGAAAATGGAAATGTTTACACCAGTTGATTGCTGGCGATTTATTATACCAATTTATTAATGTTGTTTCTTAACACAACTTTTGATGGCAATTTAGTTACCACCAGTTTTGGTGTAAAGTAACACATTTTTTTAAAATGTTGATAACATAAGTTTATGTGCTGTTGGCTCTTGGATTTATAGATGCTGTGTTTTTATGCAACTAAATCTATTTAAAGAGGCAAATGGCGTTGTATAGCAGGTAGTGACACTGTTGATGTAGAATGACAGCCCTGCTGATTGCCCAATTCCCTCATGAATTCTTGTCCTGGGGCATCGCGAGTCATTGCAGCAGATGGCCATTCCTTCTCAAAAGCACTAATTATTAAATTTAACTTGAGCTTAGATTCTTCTGCTTCTCATCTATCAACAATCAAAATAATGATAAAGTAGTCTGGCCTACCTTGGTTGGTTCATAAGGTATCCGAACGGAGGTATCCTACTTGTCTTGCCTTTTGTGTTTCCATTAAGTATATCCGTGATTGGAAGACAGGCACAACATAAAAATTAAATCCAAGAACACTGGAAAAACTGATAAAAAAATCCATATTCTGAAATAACTAAATTTAATAGATTTTAAACAAAAATTAGTAAAAGTTACATGTAAAATTGAAGAAATATTATTTAGCTTTTAAGCTTACAGAGAAAACTAGAAAACTGACTAAGAAAAGTACTACTTGCACTTTCGTGTTAGATACATGTTCGTGTTACTTTCGCATCATTAAGTTGAAATACATAATTACTGGGGAAAAACAGCTATTATTATTTAGAAAAAAACCCGATTACATATTGAAAATGAAAGTCTCTTGATTAAATAAAATAAGATTTATGATTATAGTTTCAGAAATTCATTATATGTCTATCACCCTTGCTTGATTTCTGAAGCTGTAATAGTCATTAGGTTTAATTGGCTTCGATGTTTAATGAAATTAGCCTTAGGTAAGGGCTTAGTAAAGATGTCCGCAGTCATGCCCTTCCTTGGGCAATATTCCAAGTCTATAATCCCTTTATTTCGAAGATCCCTCATACTGTGAAATTTTATATCCACATGCATTGTTTTCGAATGATTCCTTTCATTTTGTGTCATTTTTATGCAGGACTGATTGTCTTCTTAAATAGTTATTGGCAAAGTCTGATTTAACTCTAGATCTTTTAAAAGATTAATTATCCAAGTTGTTTCTTGGGCAGCACTGGCAACTGAAATATATTCAGCTTCGGCTGAGAATAGTGCAATTGAATTTTGTTTCTTTCTTTCCCAAGAAATAGCTGTATTTCCTAGTTTACATAAATTCCCACTAGTTGATTTTTTATCATATTTATCGCCTGCCTAGTCGGAATCTGCGTATGTTGTTAGGATTGGTTTCATTTCATTGCTAATAATTAATTTTATATCCTTTGTAGTTTTTAAATATTTTATAACTCTTTTTACTGAATTCCAATCTTTTTCTCTCTGTTTTTCGTTTCTTCGACTAAGAATACTAACGGCCGCTGAAATATCTGGCCTACTGATAGTAGCTATATACAGGGTGAATCATAAATATCGGAACAATAGGCTATCTCCTTAAATATTGTCTCTAGACCCATACTTCTAATTGCAAAAATTCATAAAAAAGGTGAAATTTCTGATAAGATAAGTTGCAACTCCATGGGGCAACTCCTCCTATTTGAAAAAATACAAAAATTAAATTTTTATACGGTCCCCGTAGAGCAAAATTTCCAATTAGAAAATTATTCCTTATCCATTCCTAAATTGTGCAAAAAAAATTTTCAGAGATATTAAAATCCAAAATTTTCCGAAATTCGTGACTTACACCAGTTTACCATGCCTGTAAACGATAAATTGTTGACTGATTTTCAAAGGAAATGAGGGATCGTCCACAAATTGTCTTTATTAAATGTCGATTCAAGACCGTGCCTCTTATTTGGACATAATAAAGCAGCGTATTGATTTAAATCAAAATTTGTTTTCAAAATATGTTGATTTGCATGCAGCTCTGGAGGTCTGCATGGATCGCTGCCCGGCATGGAAAAATGTTACACACATAATCCGGACCAGCCTGGAAAAAAGTTTAAATCGTATTTCGGCTCAGCCTTGAATTTCTACACACTTTTACTTCAGTGTAGTTAATAATTGTTTCGCGGGGAAGAGTTCTGACCAAAAATACTTAGTATAGCTTTTCGTTTTTTATATTTATACTTTTTATTATTAAAGATGCGCCAAAAGCTGTGATATATTTATTTTATCAATGAATCTCTGTTTATATCTAAATGTTTCATATATATTTTAATATCGCTAATCCATATCCCGTGCATTGGAGACTTTGAAAAATATTACACAGTAAAACCTTTTAAGAAGGAATCACATGCGGAAGAAAAAATACGTAATAGACAAATGCCCTTCCTAGGAGGGTTAAATGGAGTTTAAATTTTCTCAGGTATTATTGTATTCATTTTGCACGGATCAACACATTTTCTGTTTAAGATTGTTCTGTTTAAGAATTCCGTCATAGGTAGATTTTTTTTCTGGTTTTATTGTGTTTAATTTTTTAGCATTTAAATATACTATTCTTAAAAAATACATAAATTTTAAAGTTTTATTTTTTTATTTTATTTTATTTTATTTTTTTATTTTATTTTATTTTATTTTCTTTTACTTTATTTTATATTTGTAAAATAAAAGTGATTTTAAAATGTATCTGGTTTTCGTAAAAATTTTGATTGGACCAAATTTTACTTATTCGATGCACGTATTAGGTCAGTCAGAGACAGTGGTTTTAATACAGATTGTTCGAGCCCGGGATTGAAAATTTCGTCCAGTGCAGTTAAGAATTGTTAAAGGAAAAAAGTACAAACTTGTAATATGTAATTTTTAATTATTTTACATTAGTTTTGTTTAGGGAAAAATTGAAAAATTATTTATTTTGAAAACAAGAATTTTTTTTTAATTATATAATTTTTTCAATAAATATTTTTAATAGTTCTAAAATTAATACTGAAAAACAAAAACCCCGAAAAAAACTAAAATCAGATTTTCATCTTTAAGGGTGTTCTTAAATCAAAAAGGGCAACTTTGTGACACATGCATTAATTTATTTTTGCTCGGAAATTCATGAAAATAGCAGGTGTTGTTATTCAGAAACTCTCTAATTGCACTCATTCTTTTGTTTTTTAAAAAATACAATTGGCCTTCAAAGGGGCCGTCCATTAATCATGCGAGGCTCGAGAGGGGGGGAGGGGTCCATAAAAAATCACGAAATATCACAAGGGGGGAGGGGGGGTTTAGTAATATATCACGAGTATTTATTTTTTCGGCAAACGCACAATACTGAACCGAAAAGCAGCGTTTCGTGTATTTATTTTTTCGTCAAACGCGTACAAAGTCAAAAAGCGGCTGCTTGTAGTGTGACCTTGATTCACCGTTGCCAGGCAACGAACGAAGTGAAGTTCCTGCGAGAGAGATTCTCTGTGTAGTGTGCGAAAATGATGACGCCAAGTGGCTTGATGAAACCGATGTTAATCTTCAACAAAGCACTGTGCCTACAACTAACTTGTAAGATGCTTATCCAGTTATTGGTGTTGAAGAAAGTCTTGCTAATCCGTGGTCTGAGAACATTGTAAATTAAAATATGTTTATGTATTACTACAAAAAAGGTTTTCGCATTTCTTTCATCATTTTTATGTCAGTCCAAAACAACTTGCAACCTTTCTGTTTACCTCTTAAGGTTATTATTGTAGTTTTTTTTATTTTCTATAATAAAATTTGATACTTAAACATGTATTTTATAATAAATATTTAAAAAAAATTAAGATTCTTTGTAGGTACTAAAAAATACACGTGATGTAGGGTTGGGGGGGTAGTCTTGAACCTCACCATGTATCACCAAGGGGGAGGGGGGGTTAAAAATGCCAAAAAAAAATCACAAACACATCAAAGTTGACACTTTTGAGCACATTTCCCGACGAAAGCAGAAAAACCGGTCGAAAAGGAGGAGAAAACGGGTGATTGCGTCATCGAAATAGCTTATAACTCGATAAGTAATTTAATTATCATAAAATGGAGAAATAAGTTCGATTCGAAATCGCTTTCATAATCAGGCATTAACATTTTATAACTTTCTGTTATAAAATGTTAATGCCGTATATGTTCGTATCTGTTAAAAAATGAATTTGTAAATGTGTTAAAACGTTTTTCGCTTGTTGAGCGGATCAATTAAGAACACCCTTAATTAAATGGAAAGAAATAGAAATCTGATAAATAATGTCTTGAGTTTAACGATTTTTAACTATCTCATTTAAACCAGTACTAATCATATGAAATTTTTAGAAATTTTATGATAAATTTTAAGATGTGATTTCCTTCGCAAATTATGTGGCTAACCATCCCAAAAAAGAAAAAAATATCAAAATTACACTCAAAAGATAGATTTTTTACACGTTTTCCAGAACTGTTAAAGTAACATTGTCTTTTGAATTGCTCACATTTCAATTTGTGTCTAATCCCTCAAAACCTGATGAATTATTGAAACGGCTATAACTCTTCGAGTTTTGAAGATATGAAGATGCAACTTTTTGTGTATTATTCAGGACTGGATAAGGAAAGTTTTCCTAATTAGAATTTTTGTCCTACGGGGGCCGTATAAAAAGTTAATTTTCGTACTTTTTCAAATAGACCCCCTATTGAATTGCAACTGATCTTATCAAAAAGTTTACTTTTTTTAATGAATCTTTTCAATTGGAAGTATGGGTCTAAGGGCAATATTTAAGGAGATAGCCTATTGTTTCGATATTTATGACTCACCCAGTATAACAATGCTCCAATTGCTTGCCTATATTTGCTGTTGTTCGGAAGTAAGTTTTCTTCGTCAATTATGTTTAGATAACCTGGTTCCATCGGAGTATCACAGGGTTTTGCCTCACTTAAATCGAATTTTTCGACTACTTCTTTTATTTTGTTTCTTTGATCGAGTAAGAAATTTCCTTCTTTATTTCTGAATATATTTATACCTAAATAATAATTTACAATTCCTAAATTTTTTACTAAAAATTCTTTTCTAAATTTAGTAATTGTATCATCTATTTCTTTAGTATCCCCTGAAATTAACATGTCATCCACATAAATGATGATATATGTAGTACTGTTTTGTGTTTTTCGCATGAAAAGTCTAGGCAGTGCTTTGCACAAAACCTATTTATTCCAAACTCTCTATTATTTTAATATTCCATGCTCTTACGGCTTGTTTTAAGCCATAGATTGCTTTTCTTAGTTTACAAACTTTATTTTGTTCTCCCGGTACAACGTACCCTTCTGGTTGAGTCATGTACACGTCTTCTTCTAAATTTCCGTGAAGAAATGCTGTTTTTATATCAAGATGGTTTAAAATTAAATATTTGTATGCCGCGCAGGCTAAAAATGCCCTCAATGTTGTATATGTTACTACTGGTGCAAAAGTTTCGTAATAATCGGTTCCAAATTTTTGAGAAAAACCCTTAGCGACTAAATGTGCTTTTTATTTATCAATTTCACCATTTGAATTATACTTTAATGAAAATGCTTATTTGCAATTTATTACTTTTACGCCAGGGGGAGGATTAACTAAATCCCATGTTTTGTTTTTCCTTAAAGAAACAATTTCTTCCTTAGTTGTTTCATACCAATTCTTTTTATCATAGGGATTATCAATTAATTCAATATCCTTCCATTCTGATGGTTCTAATATTTTGTTTTCTTTAGAAAAATATGCAAATCTATCAGGTGGAACACCCTTATTTGATCTTTGTGATCTTCTAGGTTCATTTATTTCAATATCTTCATCGCCTGTTTAATTATTTTCCTGTATCTTTATAAAAATTTCAGAAAAATTCCCCCTGCTATTTCGGGTTGCTTTTGAACGTTAATGTCACTTGTTATTTCAAAGCTTTCTACGTTTTGGTTTGAATTAGAGTTTTCAATAAATTTTACTGTTCGTGCTCGTATTACTTTATTATTTCCAATATAAATTCTATAACCTTTTGATCTATTGTCGTAACCGACAAAGATTCCTTCAATTGCTTTGTTATCAAGCTTGTTTCTTTGGGATTTATCAAGGAAAGCGTAAGCTTTGCAGCCAGATGTTTTTATATTTCTCAAATCCAGGTTTTTTTGTCGATAACTGGTATGGTGTTAAGTTGTGTGATTTTGTTGGTATTCTGTTTAGCAAATACACCGCTGTATTCAAAGCTTCGCCCCAAAATTTCTGAGGTAGATTAGCTTCCGATAATAGGCAACGTGTCATTTCAACTAATGTTCTGTTTTTCCTCTCAGAAACATCGTTTTGAGATGGAGAATGTGGTATAGTTATTTGATAATGAATACCTGTTTCGGATAGAAAACTTTCTACTTCATCGTTAATCTATTCTCCGCCGTTATCTGTTCGGAGTTTTTTGATCGTCTGACCGAATTTATTTTTAGTAAAGGCTACACATTCCTTTAATTTATAAATTACTTCGCTTTTGTTTGATAAAAGATATATCATCGTAAATCTACTGAAGTCATCGGTAAATGCGAGAAAAAATTTCTTTCCTCCTATGCTTTCTGTTGGCATCGGCCCACAGATATCTGAATGTACCCGGTCTAGGACCTTCTGAGCTCTGTTTGTTGCTTGTTTTGGATACGGTGTATCTGTTAATTTACATTTTATGCAACTTTCGCAAATCATATCGTGTTTACACTCTTTTATTTCTATTCCTGTGTCTAAACTTTTAAATATTAGTTGCTTAATTGAATTTATGTACCTATGTCCAAGTCTTTTATGCCAAAGCTCAATGCAGGGTTTATTCTTGCATTGATAAGCTAGATTTGCATAGTTATCTTGTTTAGGTTTATAGAGATCTATTTCGTATAAATTATTTTCAATTTTTCCTTCTAAGAATGATTTCTCATTTTGGGTTAATTTACATGTTTTGTTTTCAAATGTGAGCTTACAACCATGTTTTCCAGCTTTAATAACGGACATTAGATTTGATTGTAAGTCCGGCACGTACAAAACATCTTTCAAAGTTATATCGTTAGTTTCTGTTTGTAATTTTATTGATCCTCTGCTTTGAGACTCGAGAGTTTTCCCGTTCGCTGTCTTGACAATATTTTTATTATTTGTGTTAATGTCAACGAATACATTTATACCATTACACAAGTGAGAGTACCATTACACAGTGTGTACACATTACACACTGAGTCAATAATCCAGGTAGATTTATAACCATTTTGTGCGAGAAAAGATAATTGTTTTTGAGATACTTCATTATCTAAAAAGTTATGATTTTCTTTGCTATTGTTTTTCTGAGTCTGTGTATTTTTTTCTATTTTTGTTTCCGAAGTAAGTTTATTTACTTCAAACATAAAGAAGAATTTTGTTTATTTTTCTCAGTTGTTTGGTTTTTAGAATTTTTATTCTTAAGAAACCAACAATTTTGTTTCATATGGTTTTTTTCTTTTACAATAAATACAAAAAAGATTTTATTCGCGCTTTGGAAATGGTTTATGATTAGTTTTTAAAGCTTTGTATACATTTTCATTCGACGAATTAGAGCTATTTTGTCTCCTTTGAAATTCGTCTGTAAGTTTCCCTATAATAAAGTTAAAAATTAATTCTTTCTCAGATCTAGATTCTAGTGCTGTAATCAAAGTATCATAACTCGGTAGGAGAAAGCATAACAGGAGAGCTGATAGATGAGAATCTTTTATTTCTTCGCCTATAGCCTTCAATTTATCAGCTGTTTCTAAAATCTTTACAATTTGATCAATCATGTTGCCGTTTTCGGCAAGTTTTATGCTATATAATTTACGCAATAAATATAATTTACTTCATAAATTAAAGCGCTCGTGTATTCCTTTTAAAACTAGCCAAGTAGCTTTAGCTGTTGTTTCATTCTTTACGTAAATTAATTGTGAGTCCTCTAGTGTTAAAATTATCGTAGCTCTAGCTTTATTATCCTTTTTCGCCCATTCATTATTTAAGGGGGCTCAAGGGTTGAAAAGTTTTCAAAAAGTCGATTTTTTATGACATAGTTTTATTATTCAATTAATTCTTAACTCAATGCAAAAAACCGCATAAAAATATTAGCATTTTTAACGGAGTTATAAGCATTTATGTATCAACACTTACATAGCCGCATCCATATAGTTTCAACTTTAAATCGTGTTTTCTCAAAACTTGATTTTTGACGACTAACACCAAGATTTAGAAAAAACTATTTGATGGAATGGTGTAATTTTTTTTTGCATGCATATAACATTATAATCTAGATTATGAATTAAGGATATAACTATCACTTAATAAGAACATTATTAAAAAAATCCCTCAAAGTTGAAAATTTAAAAAACCCCTAAAAATACAACTTTTTTTCCATCAAAAATACTCAAAATATTAAACTATCTAAAATATATTAATTATATTTTAGATATCATAAGATTTTAATCTTAGATTTTAATAACATAATCTAGATAATGATGCTATATGCATGCAAAAAAAATTAAGCCATTCCATCAAATAGTTTTTTTTAAATCTTGGTGTTAGTCATCAAAAATCAAGTTTTGAGAAAACGCGACTTAAAGTTGAAATTATATGGATGCGGCTGTGGAAGTGTTGATACATAAATGCTTATAACTCTGTTAAAAATGCAAATATTTTTATGCGTTTTTTTTGCATTGAGTTAAGAATTAATTGAATAAACAAACTAGATCATAAAAAAATCGATTTTTTGAAAAGTTTTCAACCCCTGAGCCCCCTTAATGGAGTTGGTGGATCGTCAATTATACGACTAAATAAATCTTCCTTCATAATATGCATTTGGAGTTTAAAACTTCATATTGCACAGTTATTAGAGTAAAGTTTATCTATACTAAAACTTTCTTTTGAAGAAGAAGCCATATTCTTTAATTTTATTTCTGCCTTAATTAAACTTTTGAAACTTTTACTATTTTTAAAACTTATTTTAGTTATTTTTCAACTATAGTTTAATTTAATTTATTTCAGTTTTGTTGTAGTTCCTTTACAAGAGAGCAATATTGCTAAGTTTAGTTTTTTTCAGCCTCATAATCTACTAAATTTAACTTGAGCTTAGATTTTTCTGCTTCTCATCTATCAACGATCAAAATAATAATAAAGTAGTCTGTCCTACTTTGGTTGATTCATAAGGTATCCGAACGGAGGTATCCTACTTGTCTTGCCTTTTGTGTATCCATTCACTATATCCTTGATTGGAAGAGAAGCACAACATAAAAATTAAATCCAAGAACACTGGAAAAACTGATGAAAAAATCCATATTCTGAATAACTAAATTTAATAGATTTTAAACAAAAAATTAGTAAAAGCTACATTTAAAATTGTAAAAACATTATTTAGCTTTTAAGCCTATAGAGAAAACTAGAAGACTTACTAAGAAAAGTACTTGCACTTTCGTGTTACATGCGATTACATCATTAAGTTGAAATACATAATTAGTGGGGAAAAACCCGATTACATATTGAAAATGAAAGTTTCTTGATTAAACAAAATAAGATGTATGAATATAGTTTCAGAAAATCATTATATGTCTATCATTAATGCATGCCGCGACTCTACAATATCGCCTAGAGGAAATGGTGGCTTGTTAATATATATAGAACCAATCCTCTTTCCCGAATCCTATAGTTGAAGTCCTTTCGTAGACGAACCACTGATCTGTGCCAACAAGTACATTTTAAATGTACTATACTTCCTTATCTCATGTATCAACAATGGTAGTTCAGTTCAAGGTATCCATGAATTTGAGTACCGACTCTTTTAAATGCTGACTGTTGCTCATTGCACAAGTCCCCATTAGTCAGTGGTGCTAAAATATTGACCAATTACGTATCTCATGAAATCACATCAACACGCCAAGTTTTGCAGCTCTGACCTAATTATTTCTAGGTTCAACGAAATGCATTTTGATCGTGCACGAACTAATATTTTTGCTAACATCTTTCGTAGTAATTAAGACATTAGAATAAATATTTCTGCTTATAATTAAATTTGCCACAAAAGTTTAATTTACGTCAAAAACAAAAAATCGAATTTTTTAAATTTATAAACTTATGCTCTTAATAAAAAGGGGCTTTTATATTTCTGTGTTTTCAAAAAGTATGCCACAAACGCCCTACAATACGAACCAAAATATATGATGCTCCTAGTATATTTTTCTGCCATAATATAGACGAGGAAAAAGAAACACAAATAAGAAAAAGAAAATTTGGATAATTTTAATATAGTTATTTTATTTTTAAATCAGTCAATTAGTTAAATAATTCCCAAAGGCTATTTTGAGTGTTAAAAATATCTGAAGTTTCAGAAACTTATGAAATTTTCCTATTGTTATCAAATGACATCTCAATTAGAGACTCAATTAGAGAATTTTAATTCTTAGAAACAACATCTTCCAAATATTATATTTAACTCATTATACTAACAAAATTTTTCATATGTATCTGGTGTTCATTAAATCAAGTTAAATGTCGATACGTAAAGAGAATATTTAAATTGAATAGTAAGAGATTTTTCTGTAAGGCATTTTTACTTCTGGTAATTATAGATTATGTAAAATAAATAATGTTTTCCCATTGTTAAACACAAACATGTCTGCCACTGTATAAATGCTGCCATTTTAATTAAGTAAAATATTTTCTATCATAATTAACCTTTGTCTTGAAAAATATTCTGTCTTTTTAATTATGCGATAGTGAAACTTACCGGAGAAAAGTCTCCAACTATAATGATGTTTATTAGAAATTTACTGCTTTATACACTTGCTATTTCTTACAAAATAAAGAGTCGACATAATTAGATATTGATAATTAGAAATATAAAATCTGTTAATACACTATCAAAAAAATTCGCCAATGTACACTAAATTAGCCTTATTTTTTCACATGTAATTCCCGTGCTTCTGAAAAACATATTTGATCCGTGAATTCATTCCAAGCGTCTAAAAAAGAGGAAGAGATTCCTTTTATTTCTAGAACGCATGCATAGTGGGTCTATAAGTAATAAATTCGAATTTATTTTTAAAGGGAAAAACAAAAAAATCTATAGATTAAGATGCCTAATTTAGTTTAAAAAGACAAATTTTTTTCCGAATTGAAAAATAAATAACAATTACTTTCTTCATTCATTCAAAAATACTCACAATTTATTATTTAAAGTTGGATAAGTTAAAAAAAGTTAAATTTACAAAGTTAATTAAAAATATTTATTAATTAAATTAAATTAATATTTGCATTTAAAATATACTTTAAATGAACATATTTGAAAGACATTTTAATTAAAAAAAAATAAATGCAGTAAAAAAAATCGATATTACTCAAAAATAAAAAAATAAAAAAATAAAATAAATAAATAAATAAATAAATCTTATCGAATAAAAATGGAACATCCATATTTAAGCTCTAGCAATCTACGTAAATATATTTAAAATTCACATCTTTATGCTACATTTATTCTAACATATAAAAAAACCCGTCACAATCTCATTAAAGATGAAATCTTAATTATCTTTTGAAATTAACTTCAAAATTAAAAGCTTTTCAAAAAAATTGATCAAGCCACACCCAACTCATTTACTTCAAAGTATTTTAGGCTGTGCAAACTCTGGCCCCGGGCTAACGTGTTCGCCTTCTATCGCTAGGATCGCTGGTTCGATCCCAGTGCCTGACGCTTCCCCCCCCCCCCCTCAAACTTTCTTGAATTGACGGATATTTTACCTTCTGGAACGGAGAAAAAAAAAAAACAAACAAACAAACAAAAAAAAAAACAGATATCCGTCTATTGAAAAAAATGCGCCGAAATGGCTTCTGCCAGTAGATTTTTCGTGAAAAGAAGAAAGTTTTTTTGAGAGTGTACGCAGCACATGAAAAAGATTATATCTTATGGAAAATTGTTTATTTACCACAGTGCTCTGTTTTAAGTAACTAAATATATGTTCACTCTTCTATCTTAGATTGTTCCAAGCTAATAAATATGAGTCTAGTACAAGAAATGCACTGAATTGAATTATTAAAAACGAACTTTCAGTTATTTTTTTCTTAACACTGGTAAATCTGGCAATGTTGGCCTTATCAATTTTTCATTTTTAATTGACTAATAGTTTCTGCATCTGTTTCATATGTCGAAAGCGAAACATGTTGCGAATAGTTTTTTAAACACATTTTCAAAAATAATAAAACATAACGAGAGTATGATATCAACTTTTTATACTTAACATTTCATTTTTAGATTTTTTCTATATGCAAATAATTTGACATTTTCACAGAATTATCTTTTTTGTAAATTACTGTAAAACATATACATTAGGATAAAGAAAAAAACTTAACAGTTGGGTGACATGTCAGTCACCGGTGACTGACAGCTTAAAATATGATATAAAACCTAAATATTTATATTGTTTTAACTTTTTACTAAAAAATTATACAATATTTTATTTTGCACTGCCAGTCATCGGTGACTGACGCCCCCGAAATAGAAACTTCAGTGTCAGTCAGTGCGATACTCAACCTGTTAAAGTCATAATTTTTGCTTTAAAATACACGGGAAAGAGCTGTTAATACAAAAGTTCTTTATCTATCAAAATCTGGCTTTCAACCAATGATTGTCAAGGTAATAAGATCTTGTGAAAATGCATTTATTTTCTTCATGATGGGTTTTTCCCCTAATTGTTTCACTTATCTATACTAATAAAATCCGTGAGCCTCTGTCTGCTTGAAGCCGATTAAACTTCGCAACGCGGGCTAGTTGGAAGTCGCGAGAGGTGTCTTTCGATTGGAAAAATTCCGGGGAAGTCATTTCGGGCATTTTCGAGACCGTGGGGCCAAAATTAAAAAAAAGTTATGAATTAAAAACCCCTTTGGGAATCGGAACGAAAAATGTCTCAAATCCCAAACGCGCTCAAACGGAGCTCTGAGGCAGAACACTGCGCCACCTTGCGGTGAAGAACCTGAACTTTTCCCCATTGGCTAAAAGAAGATGCAGTCGAAAACCTCTTTTTCTCCCTTTTTTGCGCGTTTTTTCTTAAACCATCATGCAGACAGTTTTTAAAGTAGAAAAAAACTGATTACATATTCAGAATCTGCGTAAAAGTCTGCTTCTGATGAACCAAAAAATACGAGAAAATGTCTTATGGGCGCGCAGAGCCAACCGTACAACACCAAATATTTTTAATGGTACGATGGCGATCATGGAGCGTAGAGCCCACTGTGCGAAATCACATATTTTTAACGGGATAATGGGCGCATAACAACCATAGCTCTTTAATTTACTTTTTTTGTGCTTGAGGATTCGAACACCAAGACTTGCTTATTAAATGAATTTTTTTGTTTATTATATATTGCTTAATATCGAGGTTCGTTTGGAAAAACTGGCCCAGCTAGCGGGCGTAGCTCGCTAGTATTAGTATAATTCCTGAACCGTTAAAGAAAAATGGTTGAAATTTGGAACGTACCTTTTTAAATTGTTTTTCTTTCATTTTGATTCAGCAAATTATAAAAAAAATATGTTTACTTTTGAAAATATGATTTTTATTTAAAAAGTTACGTCACATTTTTAAAGATTTTTCTTTAAGGTATTTATCTTTTTTATTTAAAGTAATATTTTGTCAAATGTAAATCAAAAATAAAATTTAAGTAATTCTGTTTATTTTAAAAAAAATGAAAAAGAAAAAGAAATACTGCAAATACTATTTCAAGTCATAAAGATTTTAAATTACCTTACTTTTTAAATAAATTTTAAATTTCAAATTCTTTAAAAAAATTCTTAGAAGTTTTATAAAAAGATTTTGTTTACAAATAATGATTAAATATTACAAAAAAATTCAAAATTTTAAATCAATAAATAAAGATTGTTTTAAAATGTGTCCCAAACCCCTTTAAGTGTAGAAGATAATTTTGACCTTTATTGATCCGATACACCTTTATTTGTGTCATAGAACAGAAATAAGGGCACATAATATTACTTAATACTATGATAATTTTATTTTTGAAAAACACAGTTTATTACAGTTTTTATATATTATGATTCCTTATAGCAAATGTTGAAAAATTTCACCACCATTTTAAATGCAAATATGAAAACGTCGAAACAAGCTTTTTGACAGATATAACGACACTATTGGCTTTATTGGCGAGATTTTTTCAATTATGATTTGTTTTAATTTATAAGATCCACAGCAATCCACAAAGCCTTTTACAACTTTAAAAAAGAAAAATTTCGTAAATCTATCATAAAAAACCACAAAATAAGAAGCTTGAAACAATTGCTTAGGATCGAAATAATGAACAAAAATTTAAAATCTTTAAAGTATGCAGTTAATAATATAAAAAATACGAAATCACTGATAGTTGCTGCAAAAATATCAAATAAAAGTTTTTTTTTTTAAATTCTGATGTAAAACCTAAATTTCAAATTTCATGTACAAAGAAATATAAAACAAAGGATAAAATAAAAAAGTAAATAAATAAGATTAAAATTAAAACAAAAAGTAAAGAATAAACTAATAAAAAAATATAAAAGCTAAAAGAGCCGGAAGAAAAAATCGAGAAATTCCCAGGCATCAGATAATGAAGGCGTTGAATATTATGAACGAGATTTTTGAAGTTTCTAAAGATATAAATGTCTTCGTAAAACTCTTAATTAGAAGTGGAAATTGGGGATATAAATAAAAACACTTTTAGGAAAGGCAAAACAATGATTGGGACTCAATGGAAGATTGTGTACACATAACGCTCTATGGATACATATGGGTATATTTGCGAACATAAATTGGTATTCTGACGTATTTTTTACCTTCCCACAGCATTTGAACGATGAGTTTTGAATCACTCCGTATAAAATGCAAAAATTCTAGAATTAAAAAATATATAATAAAAAAAATATGAAACGACTAAAGTCAGGATCGCGAAATTTAAACAACAGATTGCTATTATGAATCAGGCAAATAAAATAACAGGATTTTTGGAAAATCACCATCTAAAAAGGTTAAAAAGGAGAGAAAAAAAATTAAAAACATTCATCATATCTCAGCAGACATTTTAGGTAGAAGCATGGAACTCCAAAGAATAATCCTACTAAATAAATAAATAAATAAAATAAATAAACAAATAATAAGTAAACACGTAATTTAGCAGTTAGTACAAAATACCTCCTTAAGTAGCTTTGAGATTGATCGAAAATTTTAGAACACTTGGCTAACCTCAACATCCATTTTGGATAGGTACATGAAACGCAGGAAAGAATTCTAGTGAAATAATAACTAAGCATGTGAATCAGCAATTTTACAAAATCCCCCTCCAATGAGGCAAAACGGAGGGGGGGGAGGGGTTAGAGAATTTCTGTATTAGATCAGGTGGTAACATCTATAAACCGGATTTTAGCACATGACTCGTAGATTTAACATTGTACTTTCCTGCGCACAAAAATATAATATGTAAGATTGGGAGCAGAAAAACATATTGACTGTGGGCTGTTTTGATTACGTCATTTTTACTGTACCATTTTTTAAAAAGTAGTTTTCTTTCAGTGTACAGTTTCGAAAATGCTCTCATCCAAAACGTTTTGAATGAACTTTATAATGTCGCTGCATCGGCGAAAATGGGGTACGAAGGATTAAATAAGCATTTCAGAAATCTTACAAAACCTCCCTGAGGTGCTTTGAAAAAATGAAAAGGTGCGTCGAAAATTTCAATTCTTACATTTCATAACATCATTTACAGGTCATCATACAGGACATCATTTTACATCTTAGCAATTAGCATTTGTCCGCCCCTTCAAAAAATAAAATAAAATAAAATAAAATAAAACAAACCATGTTTCATAGGTATTTGAAATCCTCCACTATGTTAATTAAAGGTGAAAGGGGGGGAGATAAAAATTTAGAACATTTGATCATATGTCAACATACTGTGGTAGTCAAAAGTTTATGGCGAGTTAGTTTCTTTGATTTATTTACCAGAAGGTTTAAGCAAAGAAGCACAATTGCTTCCAAAGTTAGGAATATGTAAATGACCTCTGACCACGTGATCATTTTGTTTGGATGCTGTGGACGCTTCATGCAAAGGGGTAGAATTTTAAGTTCGTGTGTGCAAAAGTTTCCGACCACTCATTATTCCTTAGTTTTTTCTATCGGTAAAGTGTTTTTTGGTCGTGTTTGTGAATAAATCAACGTGAATAGCATAGTTTAAATTCGAAATTGAAAAGTTCAACAAATATTGTCCGTAAATGAGTGATTAATTTGTCACTAAAGAGCTAATCTTCTCGAGATATTGCGGTAAAGTTATCGATTGTAAAATCGACTGTAAACGATATTTAAAAATTATATAAAGATGGCCGTGGATCTTCAGGACTTTGTGAGGTCCGGAAGACTTCAAATAATTACTATTGTCGTTGACAGAATTATCAGGAAAAAAAAGAATTGATGACCCGCATAAAAATTTAGTTGCAATATACGGTTATTTACAAAATGAAAGTATTGTTGAAATAAGTCAGTCTACCGTGTCAAGATGCTGACGTGATACAAAACTTTATGGAAGTGTCGGTGTTCAAAAATTTTTCGTAGGTAAAAAAATATAAACGCACCGACGGGCGTTTTGCAAAAAACACAAAGTCTGGTATAGTAAAAACTGGACAAAAGTACTATTTTTCCATCAATAGAATTTGAAACTTTTTTAAGAGTGATGGCAGATACTACGTCCGATGACCTAAAAACTAAAAATGTGATTCAATATATGGTATTCCTACAAACAAGCATGGCGGAGGACACGTTATAAAGAGGGAAGTATTTTCTTCAAAAATTGTCGGTCCGTTATTTAAAATCTACGGCAAGATGAATGAAGCAATGTATAAGGATATCTAGCAAGATTATTTTCTGCCTTAAAAGAGGAAAATTTTGGTCGCAACTATTTGTTTTAACATGATAATGACATAATGAATGCATGAAAGCCTTGGCAAGCAATGGTTTTCGCACAAAAAATATCGTTTTTGAAATGGCCAGCCCAAACGCACAACATGAATCCAATAGAAAACCTTTGGAAAGAAGTTGGCAAACGTCTGCTGAACTATAAATATTCCAATTCAGCAGAAAATTCCAAAAAATATCAAGAAATGTGAAAAAAACGTACCATAGACGATCTTTAACCGTTGATTGTATGAATGTCACGTTTCTGCGCCGTTGAACTTATTTCTAAAGGTAATAAAGTACTAATACTATAAAATACTAATTTTAAATGTTGTTGATCGCTGTAGTTTTCTATTACAATGCATTTTTTTAAAACTTGCGAAGGTGGCCGGAAACTTTTGAGAACATGCGTTTTCCATTGTACTTAATTTTGTCAATTAAATTTATTGATATTTACATATTATTCCATAAGTAAATTCCTGGGTATAGTTACAAATTAACTGAAAAATTTTTCGTGACCGGAAACTTTTGACCGCCACTGTATATCATTTTAGAAGAGGAATGTGAATGTTCATGAAATAGATCTGTTAAAAAAATTAAAACCTTTTAAAGTTATGTCTATGGTAAAGTATTTTAAAAGATTCATTCAGAAGGTTTCATTCAGAAGCAGTTTTGTCAGTAATAAAATTCCACTCGTAGTATTGGAAGTGTTACTAAAAGACTCAAGATCGATTATTTTGCAAACTTGCAGGGCGTACACAGCAGGTTTACCCCTGCTAAACCCTTATGTGATATAGCAACAGAAAACTCTCACACCACTCTTTTATATTATAAACCTTTCTACTCCCCCCCCCCTACTCCCTCAAATTTTCATTTTCCTGGAGGGTCAGTTTTTTAACTCAGCTTTTAATAAAGTTACTACAAAATTCGACCTCATTTGAAGGTTAGACGTAAGATGAAGCTTTCCCCGACCTTTGATTAGTTATGTCCTATTTTTTTACCTTAAACTGTTAAAGAGTATATGGCACAATTTTATTCGAACAGAAAAATATAATTTATAAATTGTTATTAGGTTTTTAAGTATAAACGCAAATATAAGTGATAAAATGCCTGAAAATCATTTTATAGCGATAATAATTATTAATGGTATAATACCAATTTCAAAAATATAATAAATGAAAATGAATAGAATGTAAAACGCATGCATGATGAGCTAAGGTTCTTTGTAATGTAATTTTGCACATAAACAAACTACACGTGTTTCCATTAAAAAATATTAGAGGTTGCAAAATAATTTACTTAATTTTATTCTTTTTAAAATTTCGTTCATCTGACGGAATCCTATTCGTCTCTTATCCCCTGTGTGTCTGTATTTCGCAGCGCCATTATGCAAAAATTACACTGGCCTAAAAAAGTTAAGGTACAACCGGTTTTGTGTCTTATTCGCAAATGAATGAATATAGAAACAACAAATTTGTGCGCTAAACTCTTATTTATTAAATCGACTAAAAAATTTGCCGAAGTTACACGTATAAATGAAATTACAACATAAAAGCAGTTTTGGTGGAAAATTCCATTCTTGGAGAAATCAGTACATCGCAGTAATATGCAGCAAAATGTGACAGAAACATTAAAAAACTGGTTCTAATATGGAATATGTCTATCCCGGATTTGCATGCATTGGCGGCATCGACTTTCTATACTCTCAATTAAATCGTCATACACCGAAATATGTAGCGCTGTCCAGACATGAAGTAAGTCTTGTTCCAGCTCATTTTATGACCTTAGAGCAGGATTTAAAGCTTCAATCTGTCTTTCAGTATAGTCCAAAAGATGATCGGATTCAAATCTGGAGAGAAAGCTGGCCATTCCATTCTCTCCGAACCGAATCCTCAAGATAATTCTCAACAACCACAGCTCTGTGTGGTCTGGCATTATCATTCATTAGAATGAAACCATTACCAATAGATCCGGCATATGGGCGCATATATGAATCAAGTATCTCATCCCGATATCTTGCACCAGTCAGAGTTCCTCCATGGAACACATGCAAATCAATGTGGCCTCCCAGTGAGATCCCTGACCAAACCATGATTCCACCTTTTCTGTACCTGTGTGTTTCGACGTGTTTCATTGATGGTATTGAGTGCATTGTTTTCTCCAGATGATAAGGCGTTCTAAGTCTCTCTCCAATATGAATCTGGACTCGTCTGTGAAGAGTACAGAAGCCCTCTGTTGTCTGGTCCTGGAAACATAATCTCTTGCCTATCAGAAGCGGGTCCTTCTCTGTCGTCTGTTGAGATGGACACACACAACTGGTTGCCTTGCAAAGAAACTTGCCTTGTAAGGACGTTTTTGACCCGTAGTAGCGAAGACCCCTCTCTCTGATGCTGCAAAGTGATATGCAATGAGTTGCGGCACAGTAGTGCATCTTTTCCTTCGGGCCAAAAGAGCTAGAAACCGGATTTTTGTGGGTTTCTAACACGTGGGCGGTCAGGAACATGTCTTCTGGACACAGAATCTTTGGATTCATACTTATCCCATAGTCTTTGGACTACACTGCGAGACACATTGTGTCGTCTAGCAGTATTGGCCTTTGACAACCCCATTTCCACCCATCCTACCCGCCGCCACCTTAATGAATCGGGAAAACGACTTCTTCTAGACATTTCTAGACTCTACTGGTTGTTGTGAACAGTAATTACTACAATAGTTCAAATACAACAAAATGTACACAAAATTACGAAAGCTTCGTAATTGCATATTTTTCTTTCATTCACAAATGCCTATTCTTTTCTATAAAATAAAAGTGGTAGTTGTAGTTTTTGTGTAAATTTTTTAAAGCATATCTTTCTCATTCATATATACTATGAAGTTTAATCTGACTGCCATTTTTTTTTCTGGTGAGTTTCGAAAATCCTATTGTACCTTAATTTTTGGAGGCCTGTGTATATATCCGAATCTTTAAATTTTGCGTACCTACAGCTGAATACCTCGTGTCACAAAACAAAACATAAAATTTTGAAAACATCTATTACTTTAATTAAATTAAATTTTGAATATCATGCGTTTGTTTTTGCGATTTGTATTTTAAATGAGAATATTTTTTTAAACATTCTTCGTATAGACATGGTAGCATCTCGGGAGCATCATAGCATCATCGCAGGCAAAGCATTTTGCTATTTAACAGAGGGTTTTTAGTCTCAGCCCCAATGCTGAAAAGTGAAATTTTCATATTAAAAGAGATTTAATTATAACAAATATAGTATTTTTTCCAATTTAAGGAATTATATTATTAAGGACTTCGTTCATTTGACAACCATAATATTTTTTGGAATCAGATTTTCGTTCTATTTTAAAAACTATTTTAATTTATCATCGATTCACCCTTTTAAATTTCGTTTTTGTTTTTATTTTTTGCTTTTAGAATTTTAACATTTAATTTATATGTTCACTAAATGTTTTTAATTTCAAATTTTCAAAAAATTCGGGCTTTCGGATTTTGTTTAATTAATTCGAATTGAACTTTATCTAATTTGATTAAAAAATAACTTTCTTTTATAATTATATTAAAACTAAATTTATTAGTGCCAACATCTATGTAAGAATTTAGTAAGTATAAATTTAGAAATTGGATTTATTAATTAAAGGAGGAATTATTTTTGAAAGAAATATTAAACAAAACTTTTTGTGCGATCCGCAATCACACTTATCCACTTTTTTATATTCTTTAATCTGGAGGACAAATTGCCTTCTTACTTAGTAAATAATCGATGTTTTGAATTAAGACCAAAATTACAAATTTTTAATTCAAAGTTGTTTCCAAATATTTTGTAACGTGAATTACTTATTCATGATGGAAAAAAATGGTAAGCACAAGAATTCTATGAATTTCATTTTTAATACAATCTGAAATATTTATTTGAATTCATCATTATGGGAATGGGTTTTGCCTTTCGGTGGTTGCTAAAAATTCTTATGACCTGAACTTTTGGGAAATTTTAATATATATGGATATACACACACATAGATATAGAATAAATTTAAAAAATGACAAAAACAAATTCAGAGACTATTAATATATTATAAAATAAGCTTTTTTTGAAAAAAAAAATCAACGTAGTTAAAAAAAAAAGCTAAAAAGAATTAAATAATTCTTTAAAATTCTCTAATGACAAAACGTTATCCAATAAGCACACATCTGATATCAGATACAGGCATAAGTACAGTTATTTTCAATATATATAATTTAATATCCACCAAAGATAGATTTTAGAGAGAATACTTCTTACAAGCGATAAGTTTACATATTTATGATTTAATTTATAAACATATACATATAAAAAGTCATGAATTACTTTTTGAAGTTGGTGCTAAACAGTCACAATTGATAATGATCATCACCAATTTCAGTATGATACTAGGCATAATATATTCACAATTCTTATTATATTTAAGACATTTTGGCACCATCTTCAAAAAGTGACTCATTACTTTTATATGTATATATTCTATGTGAATCCAGTCCAGTTAAAATTTCGCAAGATCATGTATCTGCGTGAGAGTAACAACCTGTAAAATGAACACTTCTAATTGATTGAATGCTTGGAAAAAATTGAATTTTGAAGTTTTTATTTTTCAAAAGTTCTAAACAACAGATGGAAGGAGCATTGCCGTTGGTCGAAATAAAGATCTATACAAATTGTGGAGAGATTATGTAGCTGCATCTGCAGATTTCTAACAGTGTAAAATTTCACACTGATCAATCTCCTTTCGCTAAGAGCACACAATCTATTTGGATCCCGATTGTTATCTAGGTCAAATGTCGCACCTTGAAGTAAAAAGATCGCGTATCGATATAAGAGTAATAGCCTGAAAAATGAACGCTTCTAATTTGACGACTGCTTCAAAAAGAGTTTGAATTTTTAATGTTTTTTGTTTTTAAAAAAAGTTCTAATGACCAGAATTTACTGAAATTGAAATGGAACCACACGAGCATCTTACACTTTCAAAAAAAAAAAAAAAAAAAAAAAAAAAAAAAAAAAGAATTATCAAAATCGGTTCATATTTAGGGAAGTTATGAGTGAACAAGAAATACACACAGGTCGAAATTATACCTCCTCCTCGAAGTCGGTTAAAAATAGGATAATATTTCCTTAATTAATCATGTTGCAACATTTCTTTCACACCCGCACGACATTATATATTCATCTATGGACGTCCATTATATTTCCAATGTCATATAAATATTTCACTTTTTTTTACATTTGTAGAACTAGTTAATTTTCATCTTTTCCGTAAAATTTTTGAAATAGAAAAGTAAGTGTAATTTTACTATAGTTTTTCTATTGTTTGCAACTGACATAACGAAAAATATTAAATATAAAATTTTTAAAAATGATAGGAAAATGCTGGTGAATTGCTAAGTTTTTATTATTAAATCTTAGTTATAAATTATTTCGATTCCAGATTACTTTAATTGCCTCGGCCGTATTTTAATATACATGAAAGAAACATTTCACAATTTTGACTTCCTAACTGTGGATGGATGTAGAATTACAGACAGAAAGACAAATTTACATCTTTATATTACAACATTATAAAAATTTCGAAATGTTGTAGAGCTTTTCAAATAGTAAATTGAAATATTGTAATGTTGCATCACAATTATATTATTTGCTCAGAAAATAAGGAATATTTACCTAATATGTTATGAAAACGTGTATTCTGCAAAATTATGATGAGATTGCTATGATAAAGAAGTAAACTAATAATTTAGTAGCATTTTTGCAAATGTCACATGTTATCAATTGCATAATATGATAATAACTAGCGTGATCGACTTGTAATATCATTTAAAATTCAAACATGTCACAATTTATTCCATGTATTAGGTCATTAGTAGTATTTTTCTTGTATAATTGATGAAACACTTTAATCTTTACAAAACTGATACTTAAGCTATTAGTTTTGTAGGTATCAATAACAATAGAGTTTTATTCATATGTTTATTATTATGCAGGGTGTTCTTAAATGCCGTGTAAAAACGCGGTAGGAAGTTATAGAACATCGTGAGAATCCATAATTACAGCAGATAGCATGGGCTAATACATAATCCTATTCGGAAAAAGATATTTAAAGACAGTAAGGCCACAACACGGAATGTAGTGTAAAAAGTTTTATTTCACGCACATACATTCATATAGAAACAATTATGAATAAAAAAACATGACATAAAAGCATTCCAGAAGGCATTCGAAATTGCGACCATTGGCAAGCATACACTCACGACACCAATGATACTTATTGGTGGACATGTTTGAAAATACAAGGCGTTTCACGGATAGTATCTGCAGCGATGGATATTCGAACCACAAGGTCCATTTCTGAGCTGATGTAAGTGTCGTTGACATGGCATCCCAGAGAAAAAATCCAGAGGATATATATCAGGTGATCTGTGAAGCCAAGCAACGGGACCACTATGTATATATATCGCAGTTATATGCATATATCGCAGTTATCAAATAATTCATATTAGGAACAGGTATCATTTCTTTGATTTAGAATTGTCGATTTCTTTTTGTAATTTTTATGTCTTTTAAGTTAGTAGATTATTTTCATAAAACGATTTTTTTTTTATATTTTTTCCCTCATAGTATCTTTTGGTCACTGAATCTAACACCGTTGATTGAACATAATGACACTGTAAAATTTTAAAGTTTTTTCAATACCATGTTTTTTAAAGTAGGTGACCATTTTTCTGGAGAACTATTGGGCTAATTTAATTAATTTTAACACTTTCCAACATAGTTGAAAAGTGTTTATGACATAGGTTTGTCAGTCTGTTAGGCATCATCTTTCGTTTTTAAGTATAGTTAGACTGTCAACAAATTGTTATATGTTATTACGATTTATCAAGACATGTTTGGCAAATAAAGTATTTAACATAAGTCGTTAATTTACAAGGGAACTCAAAAGTATTCCATTACATTATAGTCTACAGGAAAAAAATCATTTGTAATGTATCTAATATTATTACAAAATATTGAAGATAATGAAATTTATACACATTATTGAGGACGGTCACTAGAAGATGATTAGATGATTACCTGCGGAGTGTGCTATGTTAACACTTACAGTGCGCGTGTAGGGAAAAGAGGTCAGTTATACTATGGTCTAAAAAATCGTTTGCGGCATATTTTAATGATGTTACTCAATTACCAACATAACAAAAATGATACTAAATTTTAATTTATGCTATAATGTTCAACATAATGCTCTAATAACTAAATTTTAGTACATTACGAGTTTTTTTTTATCAATTCTATTGAGCATATACAAGCCTACCCAAAAGAATTCTTAACCATTACTGAAAATAAGTATGAATTGCTTAAACTTGTTTTTAAGACTTTCTGGCATAATTATTTATGAATTTGTTTTGGCTGTCTGTGCTCTAAATCGTGTCAATGTAGTCAGATTGCCATAAAAATGATATAAATTTCCAGAAATTACAAGTGTTTGTTATTGAAAATGAAATGTGTGCCGTTAACAGTGCATTACAGGGACACTAAAAATATTATGTTACATTATTATCAATGAAAAACATCGTTTGATGTATTTAAATGATATCACTCTAACTTATATATATATATACTTAAATTTATGTATATCACTGAGATGTAATAAATATTTTTCATTTCTTGAAAATATTTTATTATTTGCTCTTGAAAATGTTTTGAAGGTATAATGAAAAAGTTGTATTATTAACTCTTTTGAAGGTAGAGAGTATTTCAAATTCTGCTTAGTTTTTGTGGATGAATGTATTAAAAAATTGAAAAATGTTTCAAGCAGTTTGACATTATCGAAATATGTTTTAAGCAATTACAGAAAAATATTTTTCTATGACAGCTCAACGGTATGCTTTACAGAGTTAAGTTTTTGATTGCTAATGTAATTTTAAGTAAAAAATAGTTTGGAGGATAAAATTATTAATAATTTACACCAATTATAACAAAAAAGGTTGTCCCACCAGTGGCCGAGAGGTTCTGACCTCAAACTGGTAGACGGTAGGTGCTGGGTTCGAACCCAATCGCGACCGTCGGCCTAACAATTCGGTGTTTTCCGTGGTTTTCTTCGAACCTTGCGTAAATACGGGTTAGGTTCCCTTGAAAAGACCCCCACGGAGGGCATCCCACCCCTTAGGGCCTATATCCTATAGTGTAGATAATTGGCCTACATACATACAACAACAACCAAAAAAGGTTTTCATAATAGAAGCTGGAAATTTAAAAACATTTTAAACATATTTAAAAAATAATCCGGCACTGAGGATCTTTATTTATTCCCTGTTTGTATAAATGTTTTCTAATTATAGTCAGTTATTTCCTAAAACATTCAATATCATAGATAGAAGTTATTTCATGTTTAACTGAATTATGAAGTGAAAATTAGAAAATTTACATTTATTTTTTAACATAAGGAAATGACTTAATTTTAGAAAACTTGCGCATCTCCGGAAATTTGTGCTTTTTTAAGCAAGCAGAATTCGTGATATATATATATTTATATACATCCAAACAAACACTATAAAATAAACAGAGTAAATTAGCTTAGTAGGAAATAGTTAACAATAAATCTTATCTCCAAGTTTTCCCCATAAATAGCTGTTTAAATGAAACGCATTACTTAAGTTTCTATATTTTCATTTTAAAGCTATTTACAGGAAAAAGTGTTAGATATGTAAAAAAACTCCATCAATCTTTATTTAGAAAAGTATTTTATGCTGATTGCTCGTAAAAATAAGCATTTAATTATCGCTGTTTAAGAACGGATATTAATTATCCTGAAAAACAATTATTGTTTTTACTTTTATCACAACTTTAGTAAAGTATATTTATTTTTTTTCCTATTAGAATTTTCGAAATTAGCTTTCGTACAGCATAACAAAAGTTTTATTTATTTAAAGTTCCATATATCGGTACATTTCATTGTGAAAGAATAGCACAGCATTAGACTTATTTCTGAAATTCTGTCAAAAATAGGAAAAAATAAGTGCTTGCTTTATTATTTTACATATTACAAACATATAGTGTTTAGGTTTTAAAAAAAGATATTTTTTTTCACACGTTCCTAATTTTTTTAATAAACTGATATAATGTCATATAGTTATTCAAAATATAAAATAAATTTAATTTGTTATGACATCCGGATCACTGGCAGACCAGATGTCATGACCAATAAGTTTATCTAAGCGAAAAATTCCAGCCGGATATCGCCCAGTTAGCTTAACAGGTAAAGCACTGCCATTGTAAGCCAAGGATCTGGGTTCGATTCTCGTCTTGGACCTTTTTTCGCTTAGCTGAAAATATTTAATTCGTATGAAAAATTTATCAATCAGTTTGATAGTGTTAAAATAAAAATATAGCTACGCACCCATCTTTATATGAAGTTCCATTACCTGCGGTTTATTCTGCCGAGTTGTCTAAAAGACAGACCAGATGTCATGACCAATAAGTTTATCTGAGCAAAAAATTCCAGCCGGCTATCGCCCAGTTAGCTTAACAGGTAAATCATTGTCTTTGTAAGCCAAGGATTTAGGTTCGATTCCCGGCCTGGGCAAATTTTTGCTCAGCTGGAAATATTTAATTCGTATGATAAATTTACCAATCAGTTTGATTGTTTTAAAATAATAGCATCCAAAAAAATTATCTTTATTTTTACTTAAATGCAGTGTTTTTGTGTCTAAGTAGCTGAAATAAGGAACTTGCCAAGTCAACAAAGCATTTAATAAACCATTTTCCAATGAAATCAAGACCAGAGAAACCGGGAAAAGAATACGCCGTTAAAGTTCGAAAACGGAGCTAACAGAAGTCTAAATTAAATTTTCATGTAGCAGAAGATAGCTCAACCGTAATCGAAGTTGAATAAACAAATTCTTGCAAACATTACACCCTTAGAAACTGAGTAAAGAACGTACTTCTAAACAGTGCAAGTGCTTCCTACCCTGTTAGTTTAGCCATTTTCCTTTAACGCAACATTTAATTCACGGATCTAATCTCTCTTCTCTAAAATTATCATTTACCTTTAAGAGTGATGCGTTCTTTAATTTATAGCTCACTGAATAAACTTAAGTTGATGCCTAAAAGGAAGACTAATATTTGGAAGTATAAAGACTATATAAGGAAATTTTTTAGTAGTTTGTAAAGTTGCCGGGTTTACCCTAGAACTAAGTTACAGAAAATTACTTAGAGTATACGATTTTCTTTTAAGAATCATTACAAAAGACCCCAAAAAGTCGACTAATATTCAAAATTTGTGGTATCAGAAATATAAAATAAAACATTTTGTAAATCTTGTAGTAGATGAAGAACCTAAAAAAATGTTTAAAAAATGGCTAACCAATCGGACAATTTTTGAAGGAGCTATATTATACAAAAGAGATTTACAAAATATACAAAAGAGCTATACAAAAGAGACTAACTGACAGTCGAGAGCAAGTTCTTAAGATGAAAACATATTTAAAGATCCCATTACATAGCAATTTAGATTTTAAATCAGGCAAAATTAAGCATAAGATGTTAATCAATTTTTTAATAAAATTTTAAAATTATGTAGAAGGAAAATCTTTTAAAAAAATGGAAGGAAAAGTTTTAAAAAGTGTCTTAAAGATCCAATAAAAATATGATGATGTTGGTCCTGGTAGAAGAGTAGAAGATTCAATCATAAATTATGCATTGAGTGGTGGGTGACATAATTACAGAACGAAAACGCACGGCGCTTGGTAATAGAAAGGACCCTGAACTCGGCCCTAGGGGAACCAATGATTTTGACGAGAATGTAGAAACAAGAAGATAACTAAATGAAAAAAAAAAAACTTTAAAAATGAAGATCGGATTTAAAGAAAGCAATTCATTAAAAATTTACCGACGAAAAAATTACCGGTCCTCAACAGAGCCCGAGAGATCTGAGTCTGTAATATAAATAGGCGCCTTGTTAAGAAAAAATGTATGTGAGTTTACTAAAAAATACTTAGTATCATTTCACATATCCAAGCAGTTACTAGAAAATCACTGCTTCTAATGGAAAGAAAACAATTGTAACTGAATATTTATTGTGCATGCGTTCTTCTTTGTCGATTATCCGCAACCGTACATTGCAAAGCCCCAAAATGCATTTTAATCCAGCTAGAAAGTTTGAATTTTTTTTTTTTTTGCAAAAAATGGTGTATTGTACACACTTTGTTCACAAATAAACTTTTGTACTAAAAATAAAACCGATTTAAAAAACTGCTGTAAAGCGAAAAAAAAGTTTTATATAATAGTAATAAGAAATTAAATTATGAGCACAGTATTTACCATGCGTGTACATTAAATTGATTGTTTTGAGCCGGTTCCAGCGAAGCCAAGTTAATGTTATTTTCCAATGCATAATGTTATTTTCCATCGAAAGCATCGAAGTTTTTTTCGCTTACGATTTAATATTTAGTTAAAAAGTTTATCTTTATTATTTTTAAATATTTCTTCTGATGTTATAAAAGTGTATTTTCAAGTGAGATTTGCAATTCGATTATGTGTCCGAAATTAATGATTCACTTGAAATTAATGCGTTTATACAAGATATGAGGAAAAAAGCCAATCCCAGATTTTAAAATTATGAATGCTGTCCGTGTTGACTGATTGCAAATGGAAATAATAATAATTTTTTCGCAACATTTTTACTGAATCTTGTTACGATTTGCATTGGATAATGAATTTTAATTTTAAACTTGTTTGGCTGGCACCGACTACGAAAAATCCCTTTAATGTGCATAAATATAATATTACACATGGTAAATACTATGCTCATAATTTAATTTCTTATTACTATTATGTGAAAAAAAATATTTTCACTTTAGAGTAGTTTTTGAAGTCGGATTTATTTTTGGTAGACTAGTTTATTATTCTCTTTTTAGTTAAAAGTTAACGATTTTCACATTATTATTTTTTTAATGAAAATTGACTTTTTAGCGTGTAAAAGTATTAGTCTTTGGAAAATGACAGTAAAAAGAGCTTTATCTTACGAAAATTATTCTACGAAATAGAGAAAGGAGGCCCAATAACTTATCAAAAGATAACCGGGAAAATATTAAAGTGTAAAAGACGCAAAAAGCACTTCATCAAATGTCTTGTTTTTAATGAAATTTCTGTAGTACCAAAAGATAAAATCTATTACATTTTTTATTTGAGGCTTCAATAATTTAAAAACATAATTTTTTTATGGCAGCATTAATATACTTTCATTAGGAGATATTACGTAAATGTCAATATATAAAGTAATGATGTATATGTAATGACAAATATGCATAAATGTTTCCTAACCGTTGCATTATGCACTGTAAAAAAAAGTGTCGATCTACTAAAAAAACTTTACTGATCCTTGTAATTACTAAAAAATTTTTAGTAATGTTAGTCGGTTACAAGAAAATCTGTAAGAATTACTTGAAAAAAGTAAGCAACGAATAAAGTTAATAATTTTATATTTTTAATAGCTATTACTAAAACTCACTTGGTGTGGCCTTGATAGCATAGTGGTTATAGTAACGGACTCTAAGCTAAAAGGTCCCGGGTTCGATACCGGCCACTGCCAAATACGCCCCGAATGTGTGCAGTGTAAGTACTCGTTAATAAAGGGATTATGAATATCCTGACGGAGCAGTAGCAATGTTTGGTGCTGCCATTTATTGCGGTTTTGCCGAAAATCTTCTGCTCCAGAAGTCTGGATGCAGCTCGAAGGAAGCTCCTGCCCTTCGAGCCCACGTAATGGTTATTAAAAATAATTTTGGAGTTATTACTAAAATTTGCTTGGTGGCTCATACTAAAACTTTTTAAGTTAGTTATACAAAAAATTCTTTTGTTCAGTTTACAAAAGAAATGCTTGTTTCGCTTGCAAAAAAAAATTTGTAATGGTTACTAAAAAATTCTGTGGAATACAAATTTACTAAAAAATTTTTAGTAATCTCTTTAATTTTTTTTACAGTGTGTTACTTTTATTTTAATTTTTTTTTTGTTAACCTTTCGACAAATCCAAAAATTCAACGTTTCATATTTAATAAATATACATTAAATTAATATTCTAAATGCGATTGGTGTTTGTAATAGTAAATATAAACAAATCTGAAGAAAGTGATTGGAAAAGATACATTATAAATTTGAATGGGAACATCGTCAAATAAGTCAGCCATAGCCAAGTTGGCTACATATATGGCGACTTATTTTGGTCACTAAATTTTGCAACATTTCACTAAATGGCAGCAAGATTAGCAACAATTTAGCGTTGACAGAGATAAATATATAGTTACATGCTTATGATTGGAAAAACTGTTACAACAATGAAAATTAATTTGCGAGAAAACACTAATTTTATTAGTTTTTGCCTTATTACTAAAAATTACTGAACCAATTTCAATGAAACGGAGGTGGTACCAATTCGAGAGGAACCTTTCATTTAACCCAAAAACAAAATTAATCGATTGTATGGTTTCGGAGTAAACGGTGAGCATATATATATATATATATATATATATTGCTACCTGTTATCCGTAACTTCATTCACTTAAAATTTAAAGAAGAATTCGTTGATTAAAAGAATGTGTAATTATTTTTTTTATCACGATTTATAGTAAAAAACTTCTGATGATTTCTATTTGCCGATTTTTTGGATGGTTGAAATTTTCCTTTCAACGATTTATGCTAATAAATAGGAACATTCTCGAATAGTGTTGTTCAGCCCCGTGGTTTACCTGATACCTTTAATACTCGAAAGTATTTTTCTAAAATTTAGTTCAAACAAAAATGCTCCTTATTACTACCTAAATTACATTTTTAGAAATTATCATCCAAACGCAATAATGTATTCCGTTCTTTGCGTGACCTTGTATATCATTTTATCTATATACTACAAACAATTCATAGTTACTGAATGCAGTTCAAAGTAAAAATGCATATTTTATTTAAAAACCACCTTTAAGTAAATTACGCTCATATTTAGCAACCTTTTCGAGATCTTTTGTGTAACCCTGTATATCTAAATTGTGTAACTATTAGCATTTACACACACAATTTAATATGCATACATTTAGTGAAACTTAAAAGCACATATCATAATTCAAAATGCATTTCATCCTTGCAACAATCATCATCCATCATATACAGTACTTCGGATACAACATATATCATTTGAAATATTTTGACTGTCCCTGTAAATGTTGTGCACTTTGTATTATGCATGAAATAACTCACATTAAGCCTCAGCAACGTATATCAATTTGATTATCCATGAAATCGTTTACCATAATTAAAATATGTCGCAAGCTGTTCCTCCCTTTATTATTATGCAATGGAATTCTTCTCTGTGAAACTGTAACTGTAAATGAATAATAAGTGTCCTTTTCACTGCATACTTTACAAAATGCATATTTTAGTACACATTGTAGATGCATATAAATTTGAATATATTTCACAGGATGTAACATCGTTAAAATTCAATCGAAACGATTTTTTCTTATAATGCCGTAATGTAAAGAAAATTTTTGACTATTCCTGTAAATAAACTGATCATGGTAGAAACTTTAATTTCAATAGGTATTCGTGCTAAAGTAAACGTTAATAACGTCCAAAATTTTCATGGCAATCCGAGTATATTTACGGAAGTTAGAAAGCGGCTAGACGGACAGACAAACCAAAAGCATAATAACTTTTCAACTTTGTTGGAAAGTGTTAAAAAATAGAGTCAAAAATATATTAATCTGTAGTTTAATTTTCTTCCTTTTTCCCCACAACATTTTCTACCAATAATAATTATGAGTTTTGAATACAGATATTCATTTGTATGTAACACAACTTATTAATTAGTATAAATAAAAAATATTTCTCATTAATTTTAAATATGACGTCATTATTTATCTAGCTCCATTAGCTACTGATACTCATTCCCATTATATTTTTAAAGACTACTATAAAATATCTGTTGTATTTCAACTATGACGTCAGATTTTTCCAAGTGAAATATTTTGCTAAAAATATAATTTTTTTCGCCATTCTTCATGTCGCCATTTTTGACACAAAAATTCATCTTAGCATAACAAATATCTTTTTTAAATATTTTATAAAAAATACACCTTTTATTTTTATTTCAAATAAGACGTTACATTTATTTTCTTTTAAGTTATTATATTTATTTTTTTCTCATGGATATTGTTAAACTGACAATTTATTGCCGCTGTGAAATTATTTTTCCTGATTTTGATTTTTTGGAAAATGGGAAAGAAAATTGAATAAATTTTATCTAAAAAAATGCCTACTGATTCTATATGAAAAATAATGAAATTATTAATTATTAATTAAAATATTTGAATAAAATAAATAAAACATAGCCTATGTTCATTTCCGAGCTATAATCTATCTATATGCAAAGTTTCAAAGACATTAATCCATCCGTTTTGAAGCCAATTTCATTCCAATTTTCACATTTATAATATATATAATGATATATATGTGACATTTTAGATGAGAAACTCGAAAAATCTTCAATGGTTCCCCTTTTTTTTAAACACACAGTCTTGCCAAGCGAGGGAAAAAACAAAATAAATAAATGTAGAAGATTTATTAAATTACAGTTGGCTGCTGCAAGTTAGTTTATTAAACTGCCGTCATAAGAGAGGAAAATGCTCCCTTTGCAAAGCCGTCTTGAACCGAAACATCAAAAAGAATATTCCATCATTACTCAGCAAGCCGTCCTTAACGTACGCACCGAAGAAAAACAAAAATCTCTCTCTTCACCTCCAGGCTTCTTTCTTAAATATAAAAACAAAGTTTTAGAGAATTCTCTACTCTCTAACCATCATTTTCCCATGTAAACATAATTTATGTCCAGGATCAGATTTTTATTCCATTCAGACGATAATTTTATTTAAAAAAAATATTATTTAACTAATTTATAATCGACTAAAAATTTCGAATATATTAGACAGACGATATTTTTGCAGACGATTAATTTTAAGAGAAAAAAAATGAATTTATTGATATGCACTGAAATCAAATGCTGAAAGAGGGAAAAAGTAAATAGAGAAATAAAAATAATGATATTTTTTAAAAAGTATGGTTTTGGAATAAATTTAATAAGACTTTCTTAAAAAGGGTTGATAAAAACATTGAAAAAATTAGTTTTATTTAGAATATTCAGAAATAAAGTTTAATTAAGAATATTTTTAATTTAAAGCCATCTTTTTATATTTACGCATATTGAAATAAGTGTTTTTTAAGACGAATTAAGAATTTATATCGTTTCCATAAATGGATTAGATCTAGAAACAAGATTTTAATTTAATATTAATATAAGCTGTTAAATTTAATAAGTACGGAATATTGTTATAAGGAAATTAATATAATATAAAGGTGAATCTTGGCGAAAAAAAAATAAAATTTTGTAATATATATAATGACACGTGTCGAATTGATAACATCCTCCTTTTTTGAAGTCGGTAAAAAAGGTAGGTACATTTTTGAATATTTTAAAAGTATATACTTAAGCGCAAATGATCTGTATTTTTTATGCACTCAAATGAGTGCAATTTTTATGTTTTTAAAAACTGTGCGCATTTAGTAAAATAAATAGAGTAAAATAAATAGATGTTCGATGTTTTCTATTTTTGTGCGTATATTTTAAAATGAAATAAGTGCTTATTCTATGTTTGCAAAATCTGTAAATTTTTATGAATAAAACAGTCTTTATTATACCTTTATTATACCTTAGTCTTTATATTACTTTATTATAGTAACAGACCACATTTCTGAATAAGAACATCTCGGGCGCGCGGATTTGCCGTCAGATTGCAGTAATTGCCCCTCTTAACGCGAAATTACACATTTCTCAATTGAATTTTTTTTTTCTTTGTGATAGTCACATGTAATTTTTTTTATTATTTCCAGGAAATATTGTTTGATCATTAGGAAACAATTTAAAGTAATAATGTTGTCTTAAATATGTGAAATATTTTCACAAAGTGCTGAAAATTTGAATTTAAAATGGAAATAAATCCTCAAAATACGAGTCAAATTAAAAAAGACAATAAATGCAGTCTGCATATCAGAAACTTTTCGTGTATTAAATGATTTAAAAAAGTTTAAATTAACATGTTTAGTTTTTGCTCCTATAAAGCTTTTAAATGGAACGATTTTGATCAACTTTAACATTAAATAGTTCTTAAAATACTTATTCGATTTAAAAACTGTCTACCTCAGCGTGCACTGTAAAAAAAAAAAAAAAAAAAAAAAAAAAAAAAAAAAAAAAAAAATTCAAGCGGTTACTAAAAATTTTTTAGTAAATTTGTATTCCACAGAATTTTTTAGTAACCATTACAAACTTTTTTTTTTGCAAGCGAAACAAGCATTTCTTTTGTAAACTGAACAAAAGAATTTTTTGTATAACTAACTTAAAAATTTTTAGTATCAGCCACCAAGCAAATTTTAGTAATAGCTCCAAAATTATTTTTAATAATCATTACGTGGGCTCGAAGGGCAGGAGCTTCCTTCGAGCTGCATCCAGACTTCTGGAGCGGAAGATTTTCGGCAAAACCGCAATAGATGGCAGCACCAAATATTACTACTGCTCCGTCAGGATATTCATAATCCCTTTATTAACGAGTACTTACAGTGCATACATTAGGGGCGTATTTGGCGGTGGCCAGTATAGAACCCGGGACCTTCTAGCCTGGAGTCCGTTACTATAACCACTATGCTATCAAGGCCACACCAAGTGAGTTTTAGTAATAGCTATTAAAAATATAAAACTATTAACTCTATTCGTTGCTAACTTTTTTCTAGTAATTCTTACAGATTTTCTTGTAACCGACTAAGATTACTAAAATTTTTTTAGTAATTACAAGGATCACTAAAGTTTTTTTAGTAGATTGACACTTTTTTTTACAGTGTGATTATCAAACATTTCTCTATAGTACCAGCAATTATTATGTGTTTGTGTGCAACAGCTGTTTTAATATTAAAGAAGAAAGACCTTTACCAGGTTTGGATAGGCGATTATTAACTAAAACTACTCTTATGTGATTATTATCTAAAACTATTTTTTATTTGCTAATGTATTCTGTGTACTGCAAGGTCTAAAATAGCATTCCTTCTTTATATGGAGTCTTAATCCAAGTAGCTGAGTGACATAGTTCCTTCCTTGTCTGGGGTCTCAATCCTAGTAGCGAAGTGACATAGTTCAAGTTGAAAGAATGTAGCATACTATAGGTTTACTTTTCACTTGTCATTCAAAGTTCATAGCTAAGACAGGCAAACAGGGTCTGAAAAGAACGATATGTCTTGAAAGAGTGACCTTCCTTTTAGAAGTTTAGATACGCGGGAGAAAAGAAATAAACCTCATTTGCTGATTGCTCGCTAGGGAGGGAGTGCTCAGAATTTAGTCTTGATTTGGCAAGGAAAGAGTGAGGTGGTTACAGAGAAAAGCTCTGGTCTAAAAAATCGTGTGTTGAGAGAGACTTTAAGAGGACTGAGCCTGGGTGTGTGGAGAGATTAAGAGTGGTCTCTGAGTTGATTAACGTGAATAAGAGTGGTATAGAGTAGCTTAATAGTGCACAGAACTGTATTTAATTTAATTAACTGTTCTGTATTTAATTTAATGTTGAAACGGATCACCTATATCCTGGTTCGTAATTGCAAATATTGACTTATTATTTGTAAATATTGTGTAAATAAATTGTTCATTAAGTTTAAATGAAAGAGTTGGTCTTCTTCACTACGTACCTCTCATGCGGGTCCGATATCACGTAATTTTTGTCGGCGGTAGCAGCATACTAAAGTATAGGATTATTCTTCAAGGTTTTGTGGACTAAGAGGAGAATCTGACAACCTTCCTTCACAAAAATTCATTCCCTACGGCGGTGACAGCTTTAGTTAATCTTTTTAATTCTCATAAATGGTATAAATTGTTATTTATTTTTGCAATTGTGATAGCGAATTTTGAAGTATTGACTTACATATAATAAAAGAAAGATTTGGAATTGGCACATACAACTAATTTATCATTGTGATGTAAAAAAAAGTCTGAATTAAAGACATTCTGAATAGGTAGTTTAAATATACTTTGTTTCTTTCCTGACGTATCCTAAAACGAAAACAGAAGAAAATTTTTAATATTTTAAAATTTACTACATTTCATGTTACAGCAAGTGTAAATTAAACAAATAAATTTTCCACTATCGGAATGTATACCAAATTAACTTAATGCATCAAAAGTGCTTTTGAACAATTTTTTAAATTTTTAAATTTACTAATTTTTGAGTTGCAGCAAACGTAAATTAAACCGTAATTTTTCCATTATCGGGATATGCACAAAATTAACTTATTGCATCAAAAGTGCTTTTGAAAAATTTTTGCAAATTTTTAAATTTACTAATTTTTGAGTTACAGCAAGTGTAAATTAAACCACTAAATTTTCCATTATAGGAATGCGCAACAAGTTAACTTAATGTATCAGAAGTGCTTTTGAACAGTTTAAACTCCAGTCATAAAATATTAAGATTTTTAAGTTAAAAAAATGATATACTGATATTTTAACCCACTCTATATGATTGATAAAGTTATCATACACTGTAAAAAAAAATTCAAGAGGTTACTAAAATTTTTTTAGTAAATTCGTATTCCACGGAATTTTTTAGTAACCATTACAAACATTTTTTTTGCAAGTGAAACAAGCATTTCTTTTGTAAACTGAACAAAAGAATATTTTGTATAACTAACTTAAAATTTTTTAGTATGAGCCACCAAGCAAATTTTAGTAATAGCTCCAAAATTATATTAATAACAATTACGTGCGTCCGAAGAACAGGAGCTTCCTTCGAGCTGCATCCAGACGTGTGAAGCGATAGATTTTCGGCAAAAACGCAATAGATGGCAGCACCAAACATTGCGACCAGCTCCAACAGGAAATTCATAACCCCTTTATTATAGAGTACTTGCACTACATACATTCGGGGCGTACTTGGCGCTGTCCAGTATTGAACTCGGGACCTTTTAGCATGGAGTCCGTTACTATAACCACTATGCTATCGAGGCCACGCCAAGTGAGTTTTAGTAATAGCTATTAAAAATATAAAACTATTAACTCTATTCGTTGCTAACTTTTTTCTAGTAATTCTTACAGATTTTCTCGTAACCGACTAAGATTACTAAACCTTTTTTAGTAATTACAAGGATTACTAAAGTTTTTTTAGTAGATCGACCCTTTTTTTTTTACAGTGTACGAATTGAATACTTCCAAGTGAGCAAAAAATTGTCCAGGCCGGGAATCAAACCCATATCGTTGGCTTACAAGGCCAATGATTTACATTTAAACTAACTGGGCTGGACAACCGACGACCTTTTTTTTTACTCAGAAAAAAATGCTCGCCGGTTGTCCAGCCGAGTTATTTTAAACGGTAAAGCATTGGCCTTGTAAGCCAAAAAATGCTCGCCGGTTGTCGACACACTTAGCTCAAACGGTAAAGCATTGGCCTTCTAAGATAAGGAACTGGGTTCGATTCCCAGTCTGGCAAACTTTTTGCTCAGTTGGAATATTCAACTCGTAGGATAACTTTACAAATTAATTTGATTGTATTAAGTATATCTACGTTTTCATCGTTATATGTGCTAAATCGGTATATGATCTACGTACTCATGGTTCCTTTGTCTGCGGTTTATTTTGTTGAGCTGTCTAAATGACAGAAGAGATACGGTTTTCGGAGCGAAAAAAAATTGCTAGCATGTTGTTGGCCGAGTTAATTTAACAGGTAAGACATTGGTCCCGTAAGTCAAGGATATGGGTTGGATTCCCAGCCTGGGCAGTTTTTCACTCAGTTGGAAATATTCAATTTGTATAAAAATTAAAGCTCAGAGAATAGCGTTTTTTAAAAATTCTTCTAACTTTTATAATAATTAAATTTTAATTGGCATTAAATTAACCCAAAATAAGTTAATTATTCATTGTTAACTTGTCATTTCATTCATTCTGACAATAAGACCTTTTATTCAAATTTCATTTTAATATGGATTCATTTATACAAATAAGTAATTTGTTATCAAGCGGAGTTAGATGCGTAATTTGAAAACGTAATTTCTAATACCTATTCGAAGTTTTTATACCATGCAAATAGAGATAATGCAATCTGAGAAATTAAGTTTCTTCATCAACAATTTAGATAAATATGTCACTTGCAGTACGAACTCTGTGAACTTTATTAACTAAACTATTTCAGCTTATAATTAAGCTTATCTTTACAAAAATATCCCGCAGTTCTAATTACGTAATGTAAACAACAATGTTGAAAGAAATACTAATGAATAGCAATTGAAAATTGGTACTGTATTTATGTATTATTTGTTGTAATTATATTTTTGCTACATGTAATTTGATGCGATGTTGGATTATTAAATTCAATCAAAAAATCTTTTGAAATAAATAAGTACTTTACAATCGCTTGTGTTTTATTCGTCTAGATTTTAAAATAAATACATTTCCAGCATTATTCAACTTTCTATATTCATGTTGTATTGCTCGTTTTAACTATATTTATAAATATATGATAGAAAACATCAAAGCAGTAAAACTGAACAAAAGTTGAATACTATTATATTTTACAGTAAAACATAATAAAATAATCAGTAGTAGCTTTGACAGGACTGTTGAATGCTAGAAAATTTTCATAATGAGTTAATTTATCATATTTCGAAATTTTTTTTAATTCTCTAAATATAATTTATTTCAATGAAAACCCTAAATTCATGTACACAAACCTTTAGATTTTATTTTAGAAGAAAATCGAATATTGTTATTGTGAGTGCGTAGATGAGAAATTTCTATAAATGCTCAACACTTACTCCATTTCAGCCTTAATTTCTGTTTTTCTCAAATTTACTGATTCAATCACTTTATTATGCTACAAAAGACGAGAAAAATATTGAAAAAATACGCTAAAAAATTTTCGTATTCTTTCAATAAAATATAAAAGTATAGAAATAAATATAGTAATATGCATTGTATTTTTAATATTATAGTATGCATAATTATATTTTTTCTAGAAATTTTTATACAATATGCGCTTGAATATATGCTATAAATTATATGCTATAAATTAGTGTTTTTTGTGAATTACTAAAAAAAAGTTTATTTTCTAATGGAGACTAATATCATTATGATTATTAGGAAAAATAACTAAAAATAATATTAATACATAAGCTAAAAAACTACAACGTTATAACGCACAAATTTCATAAAAACACAAACCCCCCAAAGAATTTCATACGCCGTTTCGAGTATGCCTTTATTCCCTTTCCTCAGTGAAAAAAAAAAAAAAAAAGGTTCAAAAAACCCGACTCGGTTATGGCCCCGAGTACTGGCTGTGGAATGATTGAAAATGTGCCAGCAAAGAGTTTAAATACAAAAAAGAAATGACGCAACTGTCCGGAAATAGGTACAAGTCAGAGCCACTACGCATGATCTCTCCACAATTCTAAAAAAAAAAGTCCGATTTTGAGTGATGTTTATATGCAATTTTTGGAAGAAAAATTATTTAAATTAATACAGTTTCCATTTTATACTCATTACGTCGATGATTCCTTCGCATTACTTGATTTATCTAAACATAATGTTAACGCTGTATTCGATTTATTCAATTCAATAGACCCATGCATTCAGTTTACTTTTGAAACTGAAACTCAACAACGGCTGGTTTTTCTGGATGTTTTAGTAATTCGTAATACTTCTGAATTTTTAGCAACAGTTTACCGAAAACCTTTTACTGCCAGTTTGCCCCCTCATTAAAATTCCAATCATCTCACCCACCAGTTATTTAATTGTGAAATTAAATACATTAAAGCAATTGCCATTGATCGCGGATTTAGTTGAAATATCATTAACCGTATTTTATAGAAACCTCCGATTGTCTCTGATTCTGCTTTAATATATAAAGATTTTAAGAATGTTGATGTATTACCTCATTTTTCTAAAGTCAGCACACAAATTTCTCAGATTCTCAATAGATTTAGTTTCAAGGTTGTTTTCTTTCCGACTAATAAAGTCACTTTTTCGAATCTCAAAGACCCAATTGACGATCATGATTCTGGGATATTTACGGAGTTTTTTGTCAGTGTGGCCTCTCTTATATTGGGCAAACGAAGCGTGCCTTAAAAATTAGACTTAATAAACATCGCAATTATGTCTTAAAGTAGGCATGTGAAAAATCTACAATAGCTAAGCACTTGCTGTAAGTTTAACCATCACTTTAATTATAAAGATGCAAAATTAATTTTAAAGTATAGTTCAACTTTAAATTTAAACTTTTAGGTAGCTTATAATATTCATAACGGTATTTCTACTTTAGTAAACGATATGGCTATCACCCCTTTTCTTTCAGAATTGTGGAGAGATCCTGCGTAGTGGCTCTGACTTCTAGCTATTTCCGGACAGTTACGTCATTTCTTCTTTTGTATTTAAATTCTTTGCTGACACATTTTCAATCATTCCACAGCCAGTACTCGGGGCTGTAACCGAGCCGGCTTTTTTGAATCCATTTCATTTTTTTTTCGCTGAGGAAGGGGATCAAGGAATCCTTGAAATTCTTTGGGAGGTTTGTGTTTTTATGAAATTTGTGCGTTATAAAGTTATAGTTTTTTAGCTTATGTATTAAAATTCACACAACGTGTTACAATTTTACTTAAGAATAATGTTATTTGATGTTTAATTTTTTTCATAATGATCTTGAAAAGGACTCAATATAAATAACTGTTCCATAAATGGCTAATAAATATATGACACAATCGTTATTTTGTACGACAGTGCCTTGTATTTGTACATTAAATAATTCATAAAAAATAAGCTTCAACATAAAATTTCACAATTTAAAAAATAAACATTTAGAAACATTCTACACCTAACATTATATCTTATTTATTTGAATCTTTGGTTGAAAAAAAAAAAACAGAAATAAACTTACTTTTTATATTTCGCCATCTTAAAAAATGAAAAATTTATAAAATCCGAAAAAAGCCTTTATTTTAAGCAAATATCGACCTTATGCTGTCATCTTTCTGTAACAGATGGAGACATTTATAGATAATTTAGGGCGGTCAGGGAAAAACACTGTAAAAAAAAGAGGGAAATACCAGCATTATGTTATAGAAAATACCGCAAATAATATAAAGGGGTTAAAGAACTCGAATTTCTCTTTAACAAAATACTGGTATTGAACATCCTTTTTTACTATATTCTTCCTTGACCACTATCCACACTGTAATTATTTGATACATTTTTTATGTTATAAGGATGAAGAAAATTATACAAAAATATTAAAATTCCTTGTGTACCAGAAATTGGCCGCTAGGATTACATGGAATATTTATTATAGGAAGGTTTATTGATCATTTTACGTAGCATTCTAGAATATTGTAAATTTATAATCATTTGTTTAAGTATTTTTAATGAAATAGAAATTTTTTCGTACTCTTTTGTGGATTAATGTAATAAAATGTTTTTTTTCCTTTCCGGTTTTGCAATTTATATGAAGTCAAAAATCTATGATATTAAAGTAGATGCTAATGTGGTACATGAGTAATATATATAAGAATTTATTTTAATAAATTTCTTGAGTAATTAATGTACATTATTTTGTATTGTGCTATCATTCTTTTGGATCAGATCTTTTTCTTTTGAAAACATTAATATCGACATATATATTACAAGAGATACTTCTAATAAAACTTGAAAGTTTTTCTTTTCTTTACGATATAGTTTGTGTTTTCCATATATTTATTTTATTAATATAAATCATACATGATTAATATTGTAAATAAACATAAACAGCAAACGCATATTTCACAGTTAACAGGGGTCAAAACACAAAAAATATCGAAATTTCCAAAAAAAATTATTTCATTGAAAATTTTTGTGTTTTTTATGCTGAAAATTACATTTGATTTGTGTTTCTATCGTAATTCGAAAAGGAAATATTTTTTTTTGTTTTGAGTTTTTTTAATTTCGAGCTTGCAAGCAACAGTTGTTATGAAATTGACCGCTTGCAAAATTTCATTTTGCAAGCGGTTAGTTGTTATTAAAATTAATATTTTTAAAAATTTTGAATCAAAATTAAAATTTAACTATTTTTTTATTTAAACGAAAAAAAAATATTTTTAAAAATAAAATCTGAGTTATAACGAACTGACTTTTTAAAATAAATGTTAAATTTAAATATATATATACGTTTATATATACATATGTATGACAAGTTTTATAATATGGTTAACTCTCCCCAAAAAAATTTGAAATTTTAACTCAATAAATAAAAATTGTTTTGAAATTTGTCCAAAACCCTACCAGGGTGATTTATTTGCGTTTAACTTATTTAGTGCTGACTATTCAAAAAATTACTGACGCGTTTTAAAATTTAATATAAAATCATATAACTGTCGTACTGAAGTACGGGTTAAACTAAAATTTTTCGCATGATGCTAAGTTTCCTACAAGTGGGTAAAAATATTAATTCAAAAATTTTATCATCGAATGCGCCATTTAATCATATGTTTGATATCATAGATGCGTTTTCTTTTTTGATTTTTAGATAAATTCTGATTTAGTTTTAAAGTTTCAATCTACGTGATTGACTTATCTCTTGGTTTGCGGCTTTAAAAACAAACATTTTATCAAATGCGACGTTACAGAAATACTGTCCATTATACTTACCCATGCAGACAATTACAGAAGATTTCGTTTATTGTTAAACGAGTATAAATAACTTAACATTTGTTTTCACTTAATATTCATAAAGAAAAGGAGCCTATTTTTCCTTTAAATTTGAGCCGATAAAAATTGCCATTTTACAAATTGTGAGTCACAGGAATATTGCCCATTAGCTCTTTCGCTGTTTGTCGGAATTTCTGTACCGCTACGGCAAAGCGTATCTGAAAAATTTAAAAAAAGCTTGTTTGAAACCAAATATCCGGAAAAATTGTGCCATCGATTATCGAAGTTTGGAAACATTTTTTTTTATTAGCTTGTAAAACAAACTTTTCATCGTGAGAAGCTTTTTTGTCCAAACTGCTTTCCTTTACGAGAATTATTTAATTTTTTATTGAATTTCAAAATGTGTCATGGGCTTTCGGAACACTCTGAATATCACACATAGATTATGAGATATCTGACAAATGAAATCTGAAATTTAAAATTTTAAATGTACCTACGCTTAATGTGTTAGTATATAAGGTTTAATTTGACGGGATCGATTTACGAATGTTCTGAATGTAACGTGTTCATAGTTTAAATTTTTGACATATTGAGCTTATCAATTTAATGGATAGTATAGTCGATGATCCAATATACATTAGCTTACAGTGAGTAAATAGTATTTAAAAAAATAAACATATCTACAAAGCTCAGGAATTTGCATAATGTAGATAGACAGATAACATTAAACAGAAATGACAGTATTATAGATTGATTATAAAAAAATAATAGAAATATGAAATTTCTCAATCTCTTTAAAATAGATAAGAAAATTCTGAAGTAAAACAATGGTTAAGATATACATTAAATTTAGTTGCATTATAATCCATTCGGTTTAAAAAAAAAGAATTTAGAATTAAGCCTTTTAAAATTTTGTAAATTTCAAACATGTGTAGTCTTATCAAACTCTTTTTTTTATAAAAATATAAAAGTTTAAAGTATTAATGAAAAAATAAGCGTTAATGACAAAATTTTCACTGAATTAATTAAAACTATTACTTGTACAAACTTGTAATTTAATTGGTTAGTAAAAAATGTATTTTTTAAAAATATTTTTTAACATTTTCCAAAATAATTGACAAACGTATACTATTTCGATTTGTCGTTCAAGCTATAACTTACGTAAATATGTATTCTGATCCTTTTGTATGTTTTTGACATGTTTTATAGCATGACCTCTATTGAAAATGAACTGCGTAGCATTTATAGTTCATTTACAGGAGCAATCAAACAAACAAGAATATTCCATTTGTTTACGGCCAGTGAGAAAAACTTGTTTTGAGTTCATTTTGATGGCTTTAGACCATTTGAAACGTAATGAAATTTATATATGTTTAGGAATTGTACTAGAGTGTACATTCTGTAGAATAGTGGGTGCAAAGCATTTATTAATTACTTACAGGGCGAGAACAAAATAATTACGTTACATAATTGTCTGCGTGGAAAAAAACTGTTTGTAGTGTATTTTACTTCAGTTAAACTATTTCAAATATAATGAAACTAATAACCATTATTGAAATTTAATACAGGATATTTGCTGTGTAACATGCTTCGCCTAGCATTATAGTTCATTTACATGTAAACAGAAAACATATAGAAACACTATATGCGAATATATGAAAATTACTGGAAATTCGTCTTTAGTTCTGGTACAATTTTTGTAAATTAATAATTTGTTTGCTTATTGTTTGCTTTGTAGAAATTTAATAATAAAGCATATGATAGGTATAGAAAAATAACTGGAGAATATTTCTGTTTATCAATAGACATTTCTGAAGAGGGATTTTCAATTGTTCTTTGCGTTACCTAACTGAAGTAAATTATAGCATAACTTGTTTTACATATATGCATATATTTCGATCGTATACATTTTAATAAAATAATGCGAATATTTTTCTAAATAGTGATGATAGTTTCTGAAGTTAGAATTTTATATGTGTAACGATTTTTCGAAACGGTTTATTAAGGAACCATCTTTCACCTTACAATATTTTGTAAAAGTATTCTGGAAGTGTTTGAAAGTTTTTCAATATGAATCCCTGCTCTGAGCTTTCATTCTTAGTATTGAAGAATACCTATACAAGCTCTATGAAATTCCAATAAAATTTCTTAAGGCGAAGGTGGACTCTCAAAAAAAAATTTGTTCTTTTGATCCGATTTGCTTGAAAATGAAATATGTAATTATAATTGTAGTTATTTGAGAAAAGCTAAAATTTTAAGAAAAAATATCAATTACTTTGGTAATTATTAATTATTAATTATTGAAATAATTAATTAGTTGTAAATGCTCCTTGCGCATTTCTTTTGCATATAAAATAATAATTTTTATTTATGAGATACCTTTCAGATGTAAGAGTAAAACTTAGTTGAAATCCTAAACTTAAATAGAAAATAAAAATTAATAATGATAATAATAAATCGAAATACCAATTTTTCTAGTAAAAGTACACTGTAAATAATTTTTTCAATAAAGAATTTACAGCTTATGAGTTCCGAAGTACAATTATTTTAACTAACATTTCTTCTATGTACTATAAGGCAATTATATAACAAATTTTGAAGAACTCGGAAAATTAAGGATGCGCATGGAACATTTTGAAAATTGAAATTATCTCGAAATTTTCATTTTGAGAAAATCCATTTTTAAGTTAGAACTATTAGTATTTCAATAATAAATAACATTAAATACCATATAAAAATGAATATTACTTATAATATACACTTATAACATACATAAGATAAACTTATAATAAGCGCGTCATGAGTTGGGGCAATAAAAAGTATTTTTTGAAATTTCGTATGATTTTTGTCGATTTGAAGGTCCACCTTTGCCATAAAAGAAAATTCAGTAATGGAAAAAATTCGGTAATTTTCGGTTAGCCGGGCGTCAGTGTTACATGTACATATATATAATTTAGTATAATAAGAAAACACATAACACATTTAATAATCTACATTGAGCACATTATATCAATAGATGGAAACGTAAATTATCGTTTAAATTCCACTGCTATGCCTTATATATTGTTCCAGCGTATATAGGGTTCTTTTGATCTTATGGTTAGACAACTTCAAACTCTTGTTTCTTAGAAAAGTAGAAAATAATTTATTTACAGATTTTCAGAACAACAGAGTCTTCGAAACTCACAAATATTACTAGCTATTCAAAAATAACTGTTCAAATCTGTCGTACCAGTGCAGATGTCGTACGTGTGTCGTACCAGTTAACGAGTCGTACCAGTGAAGAGTCCCAGAGACTCTTTATACAACGTCTCAACACAAAAATCACATTCAAAATAACGTAAATAAGACTCAAGCAAACTTGCTTAACAATACCCTAGAAGTTCACTCAATGACTGACTGGTAAATAATAACAACACAGCTCGCATCCGGCTCTCCTATATATAGTCTCGCCGCATGCGGTGGAAATTTCTACAACCTTCTAGAAAAAAACTGGAAAACCAAGGAACAACATTCAATGTATCAGTAGACCTAAGGGGGGGGGGTTACCATAAATAGGGAAGGGTTACCATCGCCAACAATCGCCAAGTTTGTCGCCAACTTGGCGATATATCGGCAAATTTGGCGACCAAAATTAGTCGCCAAAAGTGACGCCAACTTGGCGATATCTCTAATATTTCGCAAAGCTGCCATAGACATTCACTGAAAATAATAGACAAGTTTGCTTGATAACAGAGACAATGTAACAAAAACTAATATTAGTAAAGGAATGGAGCTTAATAAGATTATTTACATTATTTTACAGTACAAACACTATTTACAAAATTCGTAACAATATTAGAATAGCAATTCCATAACTATCGTATGTATTGTTGAAATTTAATTCATGTAAAAACACTCTTAAAACTACTGAAATCATATTTAATATTATTTATGAGTGCTGAAGTACCTAATTTTATTTTGTAGTGTCTTGTATATGATTTTATTTATATTCAACAAGTATCTCTTGAAATGTTAGATGTAGTTGAGATTGAAAATGCATTTTTCAAATAAAAAGACAGCTTTTAGCAATTCACGTTCATACTCAGTATCGCTTCTGAAATCTTTTCTATAGCCATTTTTTATGATCGAAAAAAATATCCACACCACATATCATGCAAAATTTAGTTATACATAAAAATACATATCATAACTAAAAACGAATTTTAGCAATTATTTCTACAAACAATATTTTGGATAAAGCATTTTATCTGACATTTCCCTGTATTTCTGTAAATGAAAGTTAAATGCGATGCTCATATAATCAACTGCAAACATGTTGTAGTAAACCTCACTAATGTATATAAATTTCATTGTATTTGGTAACAGAATTAAATAAAAATGCACTTTCCCAGAAGACCAGTACATAAAACAACTTTTTTATGTGACTCTGTAAATAAATGATGAGTGCTTTGCATTCTATATTCTGCAGAATGTACGTTTCAGTGCATCAGCAATTCATATAAATTTCATATTATGTATTTAGTAGAGTGACCTTATTAAAATATGCCGCAAGTAGTTTTTCATCATATACCATAATGTAACAACTATTTTTGAAAGTCCCTGTATACGTACTGTAAGTGCCAAAAATAGAGATTTCTATCATGATCATCTTTTAGTGCACCAAATCATATATATAAATTCCATTATGTTTAAAACATTGTAATACTGTTAAAGTATGTTGCAAATGACTTTCATTTCCGAACATAATTTAACGGTTATACTTTTTTGGGCCCCTATAAATGAAGGACCAATGCTACATATAATTTCAATACCGAACATACCAAAGTAAACAATTTATTACTTACTTATCAATAGTTACTCAATAACCTATATCAAATATATGACAATCCGAGTATATTTACGCAAGTTGGATCTCAAACGTATGGAAGGATAGACAGACAGTTGGTTATACAAGCCCAAAATCATAAATACTTTCCAATTATGTTCGAACGTGCAAAAAAGAAAAAGAGCTCTGTCATTTGTGTTTCACTCGACTAGAAGTGCTATATTAGCAAATATCGAATAGGCAATTGAACTATTGTGTAATTGAACTATCAAGTTAAACGAGTTGAAATTTATTGAATTTAACGAACTTGGTCAGTAGTTAATAATAATAACCGGTTAATTTGACAAATTCTCATAAAATAATCATATTAACCGATTTATTTGGATATTATTCGGTAATTATTAGTAATTATCGGTTACTATTACTAATTATGAATTGATTGTTAATAATCATAAATTTACAGTACCAAAATAGATTCATGAGACCCCAAATAATTGGACCTACAGAGAAAGTGCATGGTTTTATCGTCGTATCAAACATAAAAACTCAAAATAATACGAATTTGGGATTACAAATACACATAAATGTAAATAAGGAGATTAAGGGGTTATGATAAATGATCGTTTAAATAGCGTCGATTATATTGAATAATTACAACATTTACAGTTTAAAACTAAGAGGGTTTGGGATAATTACTGAACATTAACGGACACATTCGGCTATCAACTTCGTAGAGCTCGGCAGGGACATCCTTTCTGCACTAAAGCTAAAAAGGGTCTCTGTTATTTCAAAATGTTACACTCAGCAAAACCCTCTGTATGGGTTGGGTCTCTATGTCAGTCGGTCTTTTGTGGGAAACCACTGACCCAATTTATCATTAGGCTTGAGTGTTTTTAGAACCCACTCATGCACATAACTACTCAATGAAGTACAGAAGACACTAAAAAATGAATGCATGTACAGCACGACAATGAATTTATAAGATTGCTGAAACATTTAGCTATCTGTTCTACACATTTAAAAGTCCCTATAATGCCAAAATTAAGAAAAGAGAACAAAATAAAAATGATTGTTTAATTCAAAATGGAAATATACCAAAGTATAAAATATCAAAATGGCTATACAACATAGTTATTAATGCTAATACAGTGGTGGTTAGAATTATAAGAACAATTGAAAATTGCGCAGAAAAAAATTATTTCTGAGTTAAATAAAGTAAAATTTATACACAAAATGATTTTTTATGCTAGAAATCATTGTAGAAGGCAAAACATTGGAAAATGCAAAATATGAATGTTTTGTCACAATTAACAAAATATATCATTGTAAAAATTGGACAAAATTATAAGGGCAATGAATGTTTTTGTCTAAAATACACTGATAATTAATAATTTCCCCGCTTCTTCTCAATCACTTTTATCAATCTTGACGTCATGGAGTTTGAGAATTCCATAAGAACTTTCTTGGAAATTTGTGAAAGATCTTTTTCGATGGAAGACATGAGTTCTTGCGTGTTTTGAGATTATATACCATTTTTGCATACTTTGTGTGCCAGAACACCCAACAGATTTTCCATTGGATTCACATCAGGACTTTTGGCCGGCCAATCAAATAGTTTCACGAAATTCGCATCAAACTGAGAGTTTGAAGTTTGGGAAACATGAACCGAGGACTTGTCCTGCTAGAAAAAATAGCCTACAATTGCTATTAACGGAGCTTCTGTTAAAAGATTATCGCCCAATACATCAATGTCACTCTCAGCATTCGTCCTACCTTGCACAAAAATTATTGGAGTAGTTCTACCAGTTGTGAAACCTCCCCAGAACGTTACTGAGTCACTTCCAAATACATGCTTTGAAAAAATCGTTTTTTCTCAAAGGAGATCACACTAGAAGTTGTAAAAACAATCTAATCTATCCAAATTAATCTTTTTCTCATCGGAAAAGACAGAATTCCACATTTTCCCCATAGTATTGCAGTTTTTGGCAAACTCCATGCTCAGCCTCTCCTGAACTTTTGCAAGAGGTGGTCTTAACACGTGTTTACTATAGCGAACCGTTTTCTTTCTTTTTGTAAAACACGTCGAACAATTCGAGCACTTGCATTCTAAGTTTAATTTGCGTTTTGTTTTTCGTTTTTTGGAGGAAGCTCGCCTTATTATTATTCTTTTCTCCCATACAGAAACAGAAGATGCCCTGTAGATATGTCTTTGCCGTCCATATTTACCGGTATTTTAAAAAAAATTGTAAATATCCGTTCTTGATCTATTAAACTTTGTAACAACTTAGCATGCAGAAAGTCCTGAATTTTCAAATGCATCGATTTTTTCCTTTCTTAAACTCTAAAAGTTTTGCACCTTGTGGCATGATCAAAAAACAGAATAATGCGATCCCAAACGCTTACTATGCATTTATATCGTCTGAAAGTTTCGTGTGCAGAGCAAAAAACATGCAAATTTTACTTTTTAGAACGCACAAATACAGTTGTTCTTATAATTTTGTCCATATCAGATGGTTGTATAAATTTATAATATATTTTATAAATATTAATTTACCACATATTTCCATAAAAACACACAAAAATAATCTTCATTTTTCATAAGTTTCCAGCCATTAAATTTGAATAAGTTTCTCACTAAATATAACCAAGATTTGGCAATTTTTGCCTTGTCCTTATAATTGTGACCAATACTGTATAATACCTTTAATTCTAATACAATATATATCAATTAAACATGAAAAAAGGAATTAAAAGGAATATAATCAAAATTTACTGAACAAAAACAGATTCACTAAACTTCAAATACTTTCGACTTAAATATATAGTGTCTGGTTTCACATACGTATCAGCCAGGAAAAAAGCAAAATTATATGAATTTGAGGCTACATTTTACATAAAGATATGTATGTATCTTACGGTCAATTTGATTAATCGGTAATTATTAATAATAACCGGTTATGTTAATATTATTAAATAAATTGACTAACGCGATTTATTTATGAGAACTTATCAAATCAACCAATTTTTATCAATAATTACCAATCATATTCGTTCAATTTAATAAATTTCAACACATTTAGTTTGAAATTTTCATTATGAATGCTTTTGTTTATTCTGTGTTATCTCTTCACTATTGTGCAAAAGTATAACAGCATTTGTGATTTCAAAGTTTGTTTTATTCTGTTGACAATATCTTGATAATATTAGTTGATTGGTTACTTTAGATACAGGAAGTTGAACTTTAGGGATGCGCTCTAATATTTTATCAATTTCAATTGTTTTGTGTGCGAAGTTGTATCGATATGATTTTACAAGGTGTGGCCATTAATTTTCAGGATGAATCTAATAATTCTAATTATATTATATGAAAGACATATCCATTTAATATAGTTTTGAAGTAACTCCTACCTGCCCTAATGCCCTTGTGTACTTGTCTGTATATGTTTCGGAAACAATTTTTATAGCCCTCTTTAGGAATGCTTTTTTAATGTGGATGTTGATATTTTATTTATTTTCTATATCTTATTTATTTTAAAAAGGTATGTTATTTTGATAAGCTTTTATTTAACTTATATCTTTCGCATGTATGTTTTCCTAATTCAAAATTTGCATTAAAATTTTAACTTACTTCCGAATATCCGATCAAAGTTCAATTTGCATACATTTTTATATCCAATGGCAATGTAATTTTAATACGATTTCAGATGCGTATCATTTATTTATTTTATAGGACTACACCAAATTATTGGTAGTAGTAATGTAATCTAATAGAATTTTAAATATGTCTCATTTTGTAACGAAATGCGACTGTTGCTTTTCATAGTTCAATTTAACAAAATTTCTGTTATTTTTTTAATTATATCTTTAGTACAAATGTTATATTTTGCTTTAATGTATAAACATCAGCATAAATTTAAAAAGAACATTGTAAAAATAAGTTTACAATCATGTTAATTTTAATTTACAGTAAATTTGTGACTGACCCCTATTTTGCAGCAAAAAAGATGCTTCAATTTTAAACAGGTATTACTCGGTGAGTTTTAATCGCAGATGAATGGGACTTTTTTTTCCTTACTTTTTAGAATAGTGGTAAATAATTATTAAATATCACAACCACGGAACTGTGTAAACATTTAGTTTTCGTAATTTTTCAATATTTTTTTTGACCTAAATTGCTTAAAAAACAAATCTTTACCTTTTTAAAAGCATTTTTTAATTGGATCTGGAAGTCTATGACTAACAGTTTAGAAATTAGCCATTGGCCACCGTTGAGAGTGGACACACTGTATAATAAAAAAGCACTCTAAGAACAGTGTTTAAAAAGTCGAAATTAAAAAGTGGAGAAAATATATTAAAAGATTCTAGAATTGTTTTAAATTAGAATTTCCATGCAGTCACAGAAAATACCAATTTGGTTTAAAAAGTAATATTTACATACAGATGTAGGCAGTATTTACTCCAATTTTTTTTCTATATTTTATGTCGGTGATATTATCGTCAAAAGAGTGCAGAAGCAAAAAATTTCTAAATTTTGATTTTTGTGATACTGGATGAGTTAGAATCTTGAAATTTCACATGGTAATCAGTTATAAGATGCAAATGCACTGTAAGAACATTTAACATCTCTTTTAAATTTCGAATTCTTTTACGATTTCTTTTCAGTCTCAGACAATATCAAACTTATTTTAAAAGTAATGGCTGCAAAATTATGGTGTCAGACTTTGTTCTAATATAGCTAAATTTTATGTCAGTGGCATTACTACATGAGGATTTCAGGAGGAAAAAAATGAATTAAATTTCGATTTTTGTGTTACTGAAGGTCAAAAAGCTTGGAATTCGGTATGAAAAGTACCAGTAATATTTAAGTGTTCTGGTACGAATAACTAAATAAAAATTTAAGTTTAAAAGAGATAAAAATGAAAATCAGGTTAAGAGTTTTATCCAATTCTCAAAGCCAGGACGATGAAATATGGCGTGACAGATATTTATAAGAATAAATTCTTACTAAAAAAAGTTTCTAAAAATTCCCGAATTTAAAAGCGTTTAAACGAGCCAAAAATGTCCAAAAAGTTCTAAATTCGGATTTTTATGAAGTCTCAGGAAATTTCAAAACGATTTCAAAAGTAATGGCTGCAAGTTCATGAGTAAAATTCTTGCTTCAACGTATGCTACATCTTATGTTGCTGACATAACCACAAAGGAGTTGTAGGAACAAAAAAATTCTAAATAGCAATTTTTGAGAAACTGAGAAGTAGAAAATTGAAATCAGCATTGTAGTTACATTTAAGGTATAATTGCTCTCTAAGAAAAAAGGATAAGAAGTAAGAAAAAAATCGAAGTGTAAAAGATGTGAAAAAATGCAAAAAGCCTTCTGAAAATAATCTAAATTGTAATTTCTATGAAATTGTTAAAGAGACAAACTTGACATTTGTTGTGGTAGATATGATAAGATAAATGGATGATAATAAATTGGTATAAGATAAGTGGATGAATAAAATGTACTTTATCAACGATCGAAAATTCGAGCAAGCTATATAAATGTATGTAGGGAAAGTGTGAACTAATGTTAGGAATTGGAAAATATAATGATGAAACAAAAATAATTTTAAACTAAAACAACTTGTAGCATTCATAGATTTAAAAAAGATGCCGTCCCAAAAGCATGTAGTCAATCGGTATTAAAAGCTGTTTTGATTACGAATATCGAAAATTTGCATATTTCAAGGTCATGTACATGTGACGCAATAGTCTTTTGAAATAAATCGAATCTTTCTTTCAATTTCCAACTGATTGAAAAGAAAACTCACAGCATGAAGTTTTTCCAAAAGAAAACCTTTGAAATTGTTCAAAGCTTCCTAGATGGAAAGATATTGACAATTGAAGAAAATTATTCGCAAAATGGTTGATATTTACCAAATTCTGTCAAAAGATGATAATTTGAAACAAAATCCCGTTTTGAAAAACCAAAGCAAACAATTAAACGAAAAGGCAGAGAAATTTTGACATTAATTTCAAGCCAGAATCTAGGTGTACATTCAATTTATATAGAAATAAACGTTCGAGTACCAATATCCACATTCTATCGACGGTTGTTTGCATACATTCCTAGGATTTCCATAAATGCGTCATCCGTCAATGTTTTCAAAATGAAATAAGAACACTCATGCTCAAAGATTTGAAATCATAGGAATTGGTCAAATTAATGGTTGAGTATTTTTGTGCGTGATGAAAAGAAATTCAATTTTGATGGCACTGAAGATTGAGCCTTTACTGTCATAATATTCGTAAAAAATCACAAATTTTTTTAGTAGACAACAAGAAGAGAGTTACCTCATGGTCACAGCATTTTTTTATGATGGAAATACCCATATTGCTATTTTTGAAAAGTCGTTAATGTAGTAAAGACTGCCAGAATAGGCTTCGAGTACAGTTACTTTAATTTGAATAGTTTCTAATTGAGGGACGGATGTAACAACAAGATCATATTCCATTCTCCTAATCAATTATACAATGCAGTGGTTTAAACAAATCCGAGTTATTGTTATGAATTGGACAACCCTTAGTCTTGACATGCACTTGAAAGAGAATTTGTGTAAGATTCGCTAGAGTCGTACAGTGGTGGCAAAAATTGTGGTTATTATTGGATATTTTCATGTTTTTTTTTAATTTTGTACGCTTACAGAAAGTGTTACTTTTCGCAAAATGCAAAATTCATGGAGAATCCAAATGCAAAATCCAAATATTTGTAGTACAAAATAAACAAATAAGCGGCAAAAATTATCGAGATACTGTCAACAAGATTCGTATATTAAAATGCAACTGGTCTGCCAAAACATATCTTGGTGGAAACCACTGAAGACCCGATTTTAGTGATTGATCTGTAAGTTTATCATAGTGCTTTACTGCAGTCAGAAATATGAATACATAGAGGACTGCTAGCATGAAAACAAATGGTAAATCTACTAGTCAGCCAGTAAAATCGGGTTTGCAGGTGTTTTCCACTAAGATATGACTTTGTAGGCCAGTTGCATTTTGATATGAGAATCGAGTTTTAACTAGTTCATGAATTTCAATCATCAACTCGATAAGGTGATGGTTTGTGCAGCCGCTTCCCGATCTAATAATAGTAATAATAATATGCAGCAATGAAAGAAAAGCAAATTAGATCTTCAAATAATTAATAGTGAACTTCGATGCACAAAAATAACTTTAATTGGATATTTCTTGATTATGTTTCTGTCATTTTAATTGCTGACAGTAAAAATAAATAAATAAATAAAATATACAATAAAATAAATTCAAGTTATAACATTTAAGATGAATAGAACAAAATTAATGAGGTCCTTGTGCTTGATGTTGGCTGCAAAGAGATTTTATATCAAGCACTAATTTTGTCAGATTTAATCTCAAATTCCCTCGTTTAGTGATGTCTAGTCGATTTCCTTTTTTTAGTAGTAAATCGTTTACTGCACTAGAACCACATTCAGCAAGGTATGAAGATGGGGAGGGTAACAATATTTTTCTTACAAATTGTGTTGAATTTGGATATTTAGATTCAGTCTCAGCACAAAGCCACACCATATAGCCTTTTGTATTGAATAGAGTTCTAATTGACTCATCGTTTTGAATTTCACCGATTTCTTCTCTGTATGGTGTTGAAACATCAGAATCAGATAAATCAACTAACATTGGCTGCATGACCCATGATGGAAAATCCATTTGCTTTAAATCACCGAATCTATCGTTTATATCAGAGGCCAACATTTTAAGATGATCGACAATGACAAATATAGCGGTGTCTGTTACCTCGTATTTTTTTAACCAGAAAAATAGGTCAACTTTCTATCAGAAATACGTTTTTTCAAGCCTTATTTTAAATAACTTTTATATTTATATTGCTATTTAAAAAGAGAAATAATAAATACCATTTAAATGTTTCTAATTCCACTGATTAAATTATTTAAAAAATAATTATACATAAAAACAAGAACGGGATTTAAATCATTCAATTACAGAAAACCGTCAAAAAAGCCATCGAACATAAAATCAGAAAACATAAACGCCCGGAATGAAGGGACGTTCCCTCTGAATTATTATAGTAATTCTTTCCTAGAACGGCTAAAATTTTCTAGTATTAATTATCAGCCAGATTAAGATTTTCACTGTAGGATCCTAAAATCAAAATCTCTAATAAGACGCGTTTTAATTGTTTAATCAAACGTCCAGTACCTGGCGATAGTGGCTAATTTTTCATTCTATCGAAAATCGATTTAAAACATATTTTTTTTTAATTTCAAATCGGAAAATTTATATTGTAAAAGGATTTTTAAAATTATTTGTTGTTTCATGTTAGTACGACAAAGTATTTAGTTATTTTTTAGGATCATAGGAGGGTGACCGAATTTCATAGAATTCTCAAATTGCCCCTCTCGAAAGCCAAATTGTCCCCGCTGTGGGGCATGCGCCCCACGTTGGGAACCACTGATCTAGAGTTTCATCACTCCATAAAACTTGTGAAAACTGATCATCTGTGAAATTATTATGGTCCTTTGTCCACTGTTGCCTTTTTTGCGCTCCTGTAAAATGAGGATTTTTTTCTGGATTTCTACTTTTTAGTCAAACATACGATTTTTTTTGTCTGATTGTTCTTCACAGAAAAAGCAGAATGAGTCAATATACTTCTGATGGCCGTTGATGACAAATTTCTTTCTTTTTGCTTTGTTTTTTATTGAATTTGTCTCCTAATATTGTAAATAAAACTTTTGGACACCAGATGTTGTTATTGAATCACTCAACTGTTTTGCAATTTCGTTCTAAGAAAGATCACATTCTAGATCTTAGTTCTAATTATAGGTGCTTGGTCCGTTTTTTTAATCAGTCATTGTTTCTTAAATGAATATTAAAAATAATTACAAAAATTTCTACCTAACTATTCAAATGTTTCATAAAAAATCCAACTTGTAATTTAAATTACAAATAATTGAAATATGTAACCTCTGCTATATAATCCAGTTACATGAAAAACAGTCTTTTTTTTTACAAGAAAAAGCATAATTCTCATTTGTTCCAACTTTAAATGTGACGTCAGCTTCAATTGTAGTTATTTACGTTTTGTTGGGGGGCAAAACAGGAACAGTGGTTGGCCAGGAAATCTAGAAATTACAATGAGCTTCAGGACTGTATTTGTACTTTAGATTAAAATATATAAAGCATTTATTCTATATTAAAATTATTTGAATTTGGTTTTTATATTAAAATCAGTTTTAATATTTTTTTAAATTGATACATGAGAGATTGCATTCTGTGAAACGCAATATTTTCTATAGGTATATAAAATGAGAAAACATGAAAATTGTACACAAAGGTGTATACAATTTTGGCAATTACTCTACACATTGAAAGCAATCAATTTGCAACGATTCAAGGTCTAAAACTCCCATTTGGACGAACTTTACCTTCAAGAACTTTACCTTAAAGAAATTATTTTCTTCAAACTCTTGTACTGAATATTACTGATCTAGTTTTTAAAGTGATTAAAACAACAGCTTAAAAACTTCATTATTAAAAAAAAGGAATGCTAAAGGGTCTCTAAACTTTTGGGACAGTCAAATTTCAGTTTTATTATTTTGTCACAAATTCTATAATTATATAAGATTATTTGTGTATAGTATTATTATAATCTTGCTATAATTTTTAATTAAAATTGTTTTAAAATTATTATCCCGCTTTTTGAATAGGAAAATTTATTAAACTCATAGTCTATAAAGTTTTGAGACGCACTATATAGGATTCTTTTCACGCGTTATAATTAATATTTAATTTTTTTCCGCCATAACAGTGAAAGCCGATAAACAAATTTTGTTGAATCTTTTTTTTTCAATTATGATTATTTATTAATTTTTGCATAAAATTTCAAATGTAGTCTAAGTTATTTTAATGTTAACAATCATTAGAACTTATTGCAAATCTCTAAAAATACATGAAAAGAAAATTTTCAAGTAATCTGAAAAAATATATATCAAGTATTTTAAATTTTAAAGAACAGCAATATTCTTTTGAATTCAAATCATCTATCTTAAATTTTGAACAAAAAATTCTTTCAAGTTTTAATCGACCGTACCTTAATAACTTGAATTATCACATTCTGATTACTTCATTTACCTAAATACAATGCATCACACTGCTTAGGGGAAGTTATTTCTATGAAAGGAATCATTTCTTCATCTCATTACCCCATCAAGCTTTCCTCTTGAATAACTAATTATAAAAAATTAATTTTACGATTAAAGATATTTCCTTAGATGTTTATGAATTGAAATACCTTACATATTTTTAAGTGTCTTCTTTAAGAACATTTGCTACTGACAAATAAATACACTTGTGAAAGCTAAAATACTGTTTACGGAGTTGAGATTCTTTCTGAGATTAGGTTCTATCTCCAGGACCTGATTAAAATTCCCATAAGTCTCACAGATTTTATTAATGCTGAGTTCAAAACATTTTTCTACTTTTTTATTCCGATGTAGATTTTATATGTTTTAACAAAATATAGTTATGAGATTAGTCATAATGCTTATAATAAATAACTGTGACAATCAGAGAGTAATAATAATGCTACTGGAAAATTAATCTTTTATTAATATTTGAAATATCTTGGCAGTATTGAACTGGAATATTCCACAACTTTTGGTTGTTTTGAAGAAGTGTTCCAAAAAGTGATTAGTGTCTAAAGAAGGGTCACTTACTTAAACAGGGAAAAGGGTTTTTTCCCGGTCATGGCAATGAAAGAGAAAGAAATGGGTATGAATAGTAAGTATGTGGGCTTTATGAATGGAGCCACGTGAGTTGGTACAATTTGTTTTCATAAGAAAACTTACTTAGAGGAAACTAAAACTTTTCAAGTTATGTAAAATTCAAATTTTCTCTTCATATTTCTTTTAGTATACCAAGTAATATTCATCTCATCTGAAAATAGATGTTCCGAGATTTAGGTAGAGCTTCTGTTTATAAAGATTTGTTTGTTTTCTAATAGCTTCTGATATCCTCAACTTGACGTACTGATTAGTCGTACTACCAGAGTGATGATAGTAACAATGGCGAGTTGACGATTTCTTCGGGAATAAACCTAGTGCCGACAATGCAACATGTACTTTCCCCGTTGAACTGTTTTCAGATAATGTTGGAAGAGAAATTTGGATTCACTGTTACAAGTTTAGTGAAAGTTTAGTGAAGAAAATTTTTAATATGCAGGAATAATAGAAAGAATACGCTTACTCAACTTCTTGAGGTAAGAAATGAAGAAGATCCCTTCTATTAAATAAAGTTTCAAAATAGTAATTTAATAAAGCTGTACAACAAATTTTTTTGTTTTCTGATGTATTACGACATAAGTTACTATGAGCTCCATATTAGGATCACTATTTGAAAAATAGTGATTTTCTATTTTGGCGGCGAATAAAGTGGTAAGGATCGATTCGAACCTTTGTATCACCTTCAGAAGTGCTTTTAGAAGTAAATATTTATAAATATCTATTTCGACTTGGCAGATAAATTGATATGGACCAAAATGAAAGTGATAGTGCCGTTTCTACACAATTTTCACTATTTTGTTTTCAATATTCCCTATATAAAGCCTTAGTACCTACAACATTCAGATTTCGTTGCAAAATTTTCAATGTAAATGAATATTTCATATATAATGGTATTTCATTGCACAGAATTTTTATGCAAATTCAGTATTTAATCAATAGTGATAGATTATTGGAAATAATTTATATTTATACAAAGTTGAGGAAATACGTGGTGTGGCTAATTAATAACGAGGATAGTGCTTCTACAGAAAAACCATTCGTGCACAAAATTTGTACGACAAATAGTAGTGTAACTGAAAGCCTTCTGTATCAATTACCACCTCTAAATTATCTGTTTTTCAATTATTCTGACAGTGAAAATAATTTGTTCTGGACCTTTTTTTAGTGTTGTATCGGAAAAAATGTTCAGTATTTTAAAAGAACAACAAATTACTGTAAAATTACTTTTTAAACTTGGAAAATCATCTAGTATCTTTATTTATTAAATAAAGTGCACAACAATGAATGCTTACCACGAGCGCGGGATTTTGAATAGTTCAAGCGGTTTCAAGATGGCTTAGAAGACATTTTAAATTATATTCACCTGAGTCACTTTTCCATGCGACAAAAGACAAAAATTCCAGTATTCATGAATCTGTGCACGTTCTCTGTTTTCCTAAAGGTGAATCTATTAATCGAAATTGCTACCTCAAGATCCTTACTCTACGCGGTGTAAAAATACAAAAAAGAAAAAAAAGAAAAAAAAAAGAAGCGAACCAAATTGTGGAGCCAAATATAACATCCCAGTGTCATCCCCTCAAAAAAAAAAAAAAAAAAAAAAAAAAAAACTATTAATAAACCACTTAATTTCAAAATTGGGAGCGACTTATTAATATGATGCATACAAAATATTTTTATCAGGAATTTTTTGTAATTACCATGTGATTGATTCATTGAAGTTGTTAGCAATATCAGGATCTTCTTTAACTTGTTTTGCGCATGAACGCAAAAAGGATTTACGTTAACGTAAGATATAGATAATAACGAAGATAATAGTGACTTTCTGAAATACGTTTTACGCTTTCTTTACACCGTAAAAGAGACTTTAATTCTAGAGATATTAAGCAGGCACCATAATCTCAGCTCAAATGTTTCAATAAAATCACTAAAAAATATTTTTTTGCAATTATATTTTTCTGCATATCACAGAAGGCCCCTTAAATTAGTATTTTGAGGTTTTTAAACATGTTTTTAAAACTATTTATAATAAACAGCTGAAACTTTTTAATTGCATAAAGCAGGATAAAGAAAATTGTAGGTTTCAATTTATATTATATTCGAATATTAATTTCATAATTCATATAACATATATTTTTTTTAATTAAAAACTGAACGTGTTTATGTTTTGATTTTTTATATGATATCCATACAAAAAATATAACATTAGGATTAAAATTTCAGTAGATAGTTATAAGAACTCAAACTAAAAATAACTTAACAGTAGAAGCTCTAAAATTTTAAAAATTATAATTTTGTTTATAATTGAAAAAAGTATCCAGTTAACTTGAAATTTCGTTTTTGTGCATAATTTGAATCAAAGATTCAAAATATCTTGTCAAAATTATTCATTGCTATTGAAAAAATACAGTGTTTGGCCTAGTTTTGATTTGGATGACCTCTAAGCAAATTTTTCATGCATAATTTAAAAGCAAACTTAGATTTCAATCATTTAGTATCAGTAACTTTCTTCTTCAATTATTTGCTGCAGAGTAAATTGGGTGGAATATTTATTTTCTCTACGAGGTACGTATAGTGGTAAAAAAAAAGTTACTTGAGATTGATCAAAATAATAATTATTGTGGAAAATATATTTGTGCAAGAAAACATAACCGGCAGTGAGTTGTATAGTAAGTACATAGAAGTTCAAAAAGCAGCATTTAAAAAAAAAAGAGTTTGTAGTTTATGCAACATTTATGCATGTCTAATATGTCTATGTGATTTATTATGTCTAATTTTTAACTTTTTGACTCCGTAGAAACAAAAGTAATGTATTATTTGAAAGAAAGGATTTAAAATATAAAAAAAAAAACTATGTTTTTAAGCATTTGTTATGAATTTATTTTCTTGTCGTATAAACAAAAGTAATATATTATTTGAAAGGAAGAAAATAAAAGATTGAAAATATAAAAAAATATATAAAACTATTTTTTTAAGAATTTGTCCTAATGTATCGTGGTAATATTTTTAATTTTTTTCAAGAATTTTTTTTTTAATTTTTCTTTCTAAACGGGAATGTACAAATAATGTAGTTTAGTCCGGCAGATAAATAATTCCAAAGTTTGGAAATGTTTGAAGAAGTTTGACAACTGGATCTTTATAAATGGCTTTAAAACACGAAGAAATAAGATTTCCTCATTCTGTAAGCTTCACAGAAAAAAGTGTTGAATTGATTTATAATATAATATGCCACTAAATCTTTTTTAAAGTGAAAATAAGATGCACCTTGAGTTGAGTCGAAAAAAATATCTATTTTATTTTCGGAACGCTTTAGTGTGGAAAAGTTGTTTTTGAAAAACGACACTAAGAATTTTAAAACCGGTTAACATCTTTAAAAATAAACAAAATTTAGTTTTTTCATGCTTGTTTTATCGTTTAAGAAGGCCGGGATTCATTTTAAAATATTTTTTATTTAGTTAGTTAAAATTCAATTTTTTTATGATTGTAATCATATGAGTTAAAAATAGAAGCATATGATAAAAATTCTCAGAATACGAAAGAATTCACGAAAACAGTGAATCTATAGATACTATGGATCAAGGTTTCAGTTTATCATACATTAACAGATTAATTTCTCATAGTTTCAATAAATATGTCGATAATCTTGATTCTTCTGCTACTCCAGTTTCATATGCTTATCTCATTATTTTACCGTTTCATAATAGCATTAGCTTTAGAGTTGCTAATATTTTATGACATTATGATTTCAAAGTGGTATTTAAACCTGTCAATAAATTAACAATTAAAACAATTAAATTAATAAATTCCTCCTCTATATTTATGCGGCATTTGTAATATTCAATGTCAATGTGGTTTGTCCTATATTAGACAAATCAAATCTAAACTCCAAAAAAGAGTCAAAGAACAATTAGGCTATGTAGAAAGAAAATAATTGAAAAATTCCTCTATTGCTTCTCATTGCTGCGAAAGGGACGTAATTTCAATTTTACTTCCGTCACGATTATCCAAAAATGCACTACTTGGTTTGATTTTGACTTTTTTGAAGCACTGCATATCAATAAATTTAAGAACTCCTTGGTTAATGATTTATTTAGCGTGTCGTGCACCTAAACTTTGTGGGTAGATTTGTCATTTAATTAAACTTTATTCCGGTTTCGTTCTATTGGTTGCTGGAACTTGATGGTCTTTCCGGTGCTGCGTTTATTACCATTTGAGTTTTCGTCTTGCTTGCAGTTGAGGAAGGGGGAGTTGATTTTATATTTTTTAATTTTTTTTCAATTTTAACACTGAGGATGCGAGTTCTTGAACTTGCGAAACGTATACGTATGTTTAGAAATTTTAATGATTGTATATTTTAAAAGTGGTATTTCATTGATTTACATCTTAAGTACTTATTTTGTACTTAATCTTTGACTTGGCGTAGTTTGTTCCGTTGAGCGTTAGCTCATGGGTCTGCGGGCCTCGGGCTCGATCCCGAAAAGCGCGCGTTTGTTTTTCTTCTTCTTTTTTATAAACATATTTGTAATTATAATTTAATAAACTCATTGTTAAATAAAAAAATGTGTATCGTTACAATTTTAATGTATTGACATTTAATTGTAACTAAATCGATGCATAAAATATTGGGTTGGGTAAAAAGTAAATTCGTTTTTTCCCAATGGATAGCTTTAAAGTCGCATATTTCGAGTAATACTTACTCAATTAAGTCATACTATACAGCGTTTGAAAGGTAACTGTCTCTAAAAAATTCTAGATATAAAGGTAGCGTCATCTGTTTAACCAGTCAAAAGTTATTGCGTTTTTAAAATAGAGATTTCAGAAGATCATTTCCGTCACATTTTAGTCTTTACTTCCAAAAAGGGAAAAATTGGCGCAGGCTCATCGAAACTTGTGTGGCATTTATGGTGATCAGTGCTTAAGTAAACGCCAAAGTCAGAATCGTTTGCTCGTTTTCCTTCCGAAAATTTCGATGTTAAAGATGAATCTTTCCCTGGCCGGCCAATCCTTGAAAATTCGATGAAATTTTAAAAACAATCCAGGTAGACTGACATATTTCTTCCCACGACATTGCTACGGAACTAAACATCAACCATAAACCACTTTTGAACCATTTACATAAAATTGGATACCAAAAGAAACTCGATACTTGGGTTCCCCATAGACCTACAATGAAAAATTTAATGGAGAGAGTTTTCATTTGTGAATTGCTACTGAAACGGTAAGAAATCGAGCCATTTTTGAAACAAATCATTACGGGTGATGAAAAGAGAATCTCGTATAACAACAATGTGCTATAAAGATCGTGATCGAAGTTTCACAAACGGTGGCAAAGCCCGGATTGATGCCTACGAAAGTGATTCTGAGTGTTTGGTGGGATTAGAAAGGAATTTTCCATCATGAGCTGCTCAAACCTGGCCAAACCATCAATTCAACTATCTTCTGTAAACAACTAATGCGATTGAAGCAGGCAATTAAAAAAACCCGGTCAAAACTGATCGAAAGGAAATTCGCTGTCTTCCATCACGACAACGCTAAATCGCACGCATCTTTAGTCACTCGGCAAAAACTGAAAGAGCTTTGTTGGGAAGTTTTGATGAACCCACCGTATAGTCCGGACCTGGATCCGACGGATTACCATTTGTTCCGCCCTGTGCGGTACTCTCTTGAAGGTGTTAAGCTGACTTCAAAAACGGCATGTGAAAATCACCTTGTTCAGTTTTTTGCCCAGAACTCTCAGAAATTCTACAATGACGGAATTATTGTTTTACTAGAAAAATGGCAAAAGGTCATCGAACAAAATAGCACGTAAATTTTGAATTTTTTTTTGATTTATATAAATAAATTCACTTTGAAAAACACGAAAAAAAGCGAACTTACTTTTTCCCGAACCCAATATCATAAAATTGTTATTTCTTTATGACTTTTAAAATCTATTTAATTTATTCTTTAAGCAATTAATTATTTTTTAAATTAGTTGTAAAATGTAATTCACATATTCTTTGTTGAAGTAATTATATCTAAAATTGTGTCGATTCGTGAACTTAAAGAAAAACTATTTATATATTGTTCAATAAGTGAAGTACAGACGATAATAATGCTGCCCCTTTTTTAAATTAAGTAGCATAATTATATTAAAAAGTAGCATGAGAATTTAATTACAAACTCCTTTTTGTATACTACATATTTTTAATTTCGTAATACGTATATGCATAACTTTTAATTATTTTGAGTTCACATTTATCTTCTTTTTACATTTGTGGGATGTTATTCGGTACTTAAAATATAGAACAGAAATGTGACAGTCACATTTTATTGTAGACGACACAACGCATATCACATTATATACAAATCGCAAGACGAGCGCAAGTCAATCAATTAAATATTCATAAAAATTACTTAGCACAAAGAACATCTCTAAGAGAGATGTATAGCGAACACACATCCCAATCTTACATCTTAACTGCAAACTCAATTACTTCACTTCATTTCATGTCTTTTTAGAAAGGAAGGCAAAATATCTCAAGATATTTTGCCGAAGGTGGCAATAGCGCCACCTATAGATACTATAATTTAGGGAAGGCAGTCACCCTGTTACACATTTATTTTTATTTTAGCCACAACTAGGGGCTGCCATAAAAAATACTATTTTTGCTAATCATAATAGATTTATTTATTTTTTTAAATTTCTTTAAATGATGAGAAAAGTTTAATAATGATTAAAAAATCAAAAAGGCTGAGTAAAAAAAAAAACTATTTAAATTTTAATTTAATGTATGATTTAAAATTTTAAATCAAGATTATTCAATCATAATTATAAGTGTATTTATGAAAACAATTGAGGAGTAAATAAATGTGGTTCATTTCAATTATCCAGATATTTTCAATCTTAATTATTTTCTTTATTAATGCAACACATAGAGGATGTTTCTTTAAAATCACGAAATGACGCTATTATTCAATATCATTACATCGGTAAATAATCAATGAAAAAGTAATAACGTTTTATAAAATGTTTTAGTTACAAATAAAGAAAAAATAATATACTATAAATATAATTGATACACATTTTTTTTATTGACAATGTGTTTGTTAAATTTCAATAACAAATATGTTTATGTTTAAAAAGTAGCATATTCCGGGATCGAGTTCAAGACCCACGGATCAACGAGCTGACGCTCTACTGAATGAGCTATGTCAATGCAAACCTGTTTTACGAGGTAAATAATTAATTTGTATATGTAATTGTGGTTGTATACGTAGTTGTATACAGGGTGAGTCATAAATATCGAAACAATAGGCTATCTCCTTAAATATTGCCCTTAGACCCATACTTCCAATTGCAAAAATTCGTAAAAAAGGGTGAAATTTTTGATAAGATAAATTGCGACTTCATGGGGGGTCTAGTTGAAAAGTTACGAAAATTAAATTTTTATACGGCCCCCGTAGGACAAAAATTCCAAATTGGAAAACTTTCCTTATTCAGTTCTGAATAAGACACAAAAAGTTGCATCTTCATATCTCCAAACTTCACAAAGTTATAGCCGTTTAAAAAATTCATCTGGTTTTAAGTGATTAGACACAAATTGAAAAGCGCGCAATTAAAAAAACAATGTTATTTTAACAGTTCTGGAAAACGCGTAAAAAATCTATTTCTTGAGTTAGATTTTTGATTTTTCTTCTTTTTTTGTGATGGTTAGCCTTATAATTTGCTAAGAAAATCACATTCTAAAATTTCTCATACAATTTATAAAAGTTTCATGTGGTTAGTACTGGTTTAAATGGGACAATAAAAAATCGTTATAACTCGTAACATTATTTATCGGATTTCAATTTCTTCCCATTTAATTAAAGATGAAAATCTGATTTTAGTTTTATTCCAACGTTTTTTTTATATTAATTTTAAAACTATTAAAAATGTTTATTGAAAAAATAATATAACTTAAAAAAATCATATTTTCAAAAACAAACATTTTATCAAAAGTAAACATTTTTTCAAATTTGCCGAAACAAAACTAATGTAAAAAAATCAAAAATTACGTGTTTCAAGATCTTTTTTCTTTTAAAAATGAAGACCCTTTAAAATTATTTTTTTTAAATAGATTATTCAAAGGTTAAAAAAATTAAATACAATAAAACCAGTGAAAAAAAATCTGCCTATGACGGAATTCTGTCTTAAACGGAAAATATGTTGATCCATGAAAAATAAATGCAATAGTACCTGAAAAGAAAATAAGCTCCAATTACATCTTCTAGGGCGAGCATCTGTCTATAACGTATTTTTTTCCTATGTGATTCCGTCTTAAAAAGTTTTAGTGTATAACATTTTTCAGAGTCTCCAACGCATGGGATATGGATTAACGATATTAAAATATAAGTGAAACATTTACATGTAAATAGAGATTCATTGATAAAATAAATACATTACAGCCTTTGGTGCTTCTTTAATAATAAAAAGTATAAATGTAAAAAATGAAAAGCTATAAAAGAATTTTTTGGTCAGAACTCTTCCATATGAAACATTTTTTTCCCATGCCGAATTAGAACACTAGGTAGAAATTTGCAACTGAACCGGGCTATGATTTAAACTATTTTCCAGACCGGTCCGGGTTATGATGTTGACATTTTTTCAGGCCACGCCGACCTTTTCCCCTATGGGTCGGTTTGGGACCTGACCTAGATATTTTGACCCGTACAGACGTCTGGTATACCAATTAAGCGTAAAAACTATACGCTGCTATTTTATGTCCAAAGAAAAAGCGCTATCTTAAACCGATTTTTATTAAATTGCAATTTGTGAATGTTCCCTAACAAGCGTTGAAATTGAGTTAAGAAATCACAATTTAGAGGCAGGGAAAAGGGGTGTAAGTCAGGAATTTTTGAGGATTTTGGGATTTAATACCTCTGTGGGATTTTTAGATACGGTGATGAAATTTGCTTTGTTCAATTTAGAAATGGAAAAGGAATAATTTCCTAATTGCGAATTTTGCCCTACGGGGGCCGTATAAAAAATAAATTTCCGTATTTTTTCAAATAGCCCCCCATGGAGTTGCAACTTATCTTATCAGAAATTTCACCTTTTTTTATGATTTTTTGCAATTGGAAGTATGGGTCTAGGGGCAAAATTTGAGGAGAAAGCCTATTGTTTCGATATTTATGGCTCACCCTGTACATAAAAATTATTATATTAGTTGTGTATGTAGGTTATTAGACCTCCCCTTGTATCTTTAGAACTATGGAGCACTGTATAAAACCCGAAGAACCTGAGACTAAGGGGCCTCTAACGAACAATGTATATAAAAATAGTCAAAATATGTGATTATCAAAGTTGGCCCTTTCCTTGTTAACTTCATGATGACAGCAGGTAAGAGTGGGAAGTACTAGATTTAAAATTATCCAAGTAATTCAGTACTAAAGTTTTGGCCAGAAATGTCAATAATTTTTATTGATACCCGTTTTGGATATTTTCCACGTGGTTAATTCACGTCTTTTAAGCAAGCTAAATAAAAAATTCAGCAATTTTAAATTTGTAAATCAAGATTTCGTGGAAATTTTTCTGTAGATTCGCTCAAAATTATACATATGTTAATGGAGATTTCATATTTAGCAACTTATGTTTGTTTTTAGGTAGATTTCGTATGAAATACTACCTATTGCGTTCGCACCAATGTTGGACTATCTGAAAAATTTTTGCAGATCTACGCCTATCATGACCCCTAGACCCCAAAACTAAAATCAGTAGAAAAGTTTATCTACTATTTTCTACTTACTTACTATATATATATATTGTTACGAATTTTGTAAATAGTTAGTGTTTGTACTGTAAAATAATGTAAATAATCTTATTAAGCTTCATTCCTTTACTAATACTAGGTTTTGTTACATTGTCTCTGTTATCAAGCAAACTTGTCTATTATTTTCAGTGTATGTCTACGGCAGATTGGCGAAATATTAAAGATATCGCCAAGTCTGCGTCACTTTTGGCGACTAATTTTGGTCGCCAAATTTGGCGATATATCGCCAAGTTGGCGACAAACTTGGCGATTGTTGGCGATGGTAACCCTTCCCTCTCTATGGTAACCCCCCCTTTAGATATGCTGATACATTGAATGTTATTCCGTGATTTTCTGGAATATTCGAGAAGGTTGTGGAAATTTCCCGTGCATGCTGCGAGCCTATATAAGGAGTGCAATACGAGCTGTCGTGGTTATTATTTACCAGTCAGTCATTAAGTGAGCTGCGATTGTTTAAGCAAGTTTGCTTGAGTTTTCTCTACGTTGTTTTGAATGTTATTTAGTGTTGAGACATTGTATAAAGAGTCTCTGGGACCTATATCTGTACTTGTACGATAGATTTGAACAGTTATTTTTGAATATCTAGTAATATTTTTGAGTTTTGAAGACTCTGTTGTTCTGAAGATCTGTAAATAAATTATTTTCAACTTTTGTAAGAGAAAAGAGTTTGAAGTTGTCTAACCATAAGATCGAAAGAACCCTATATACGCAACAATTTTTGGTGTCAGAAGTGGGATCTTATGGCGAAAACAAGAGCAATGGACAGACAACTGAAAGAAATATTAGATGCTATCAATGGCATAAAAACAGAATTGACGAATAAAATTGACAAAGGACAAAAAGATTTGTTGGAAGAGTTGACAAATAAAATTGATAAAGGCCCAGAAGAGTTGGCGGAAAAAATGAATAAAGGCCAAGAAGAGTTGGCGGATAAAATGAATAAAAACGAAGAAAGAATGGAACAGTTGACAAATAAAATTGACAAATGCCAAGAAGATGTGAATGAAAACATTAATAAAGGCCAAGAAGAAATGAAGAAAACTTTAGAAGAAAAGTTTTCGTCGGTAGAGAGAAGAATAGGCTCGGTAGAAGAGAAAATAGAGGAAGTAGAAGAGAAAATTCAGAATGAAGTTAATAATGTTGAAGAGAAAGTGGAAAGATAAATAGAGGAAGTAGAAGAGAAAATTCAGAATGAAGTTAGCAATGTTGAAAAGAAGATGGAGAGTATAATAGAGGAAAGAATACAAGATATGGAGAAGAAGCTTTCAGCGTGCAGTGGTCATTATGAAGAATTTAGGAATCCGCCTGCTTCTCCTGTGCATGTTATGCTGTCGACATATGAAGGAAAGAGTTCCTGGCAAGTTTACAAGACCCAATTTACCATTGTAGCCGAAGCGAACAAATGGAGTGACGAGGTGAAAGCTTGTCAGCTGGCAACATCTTTGAGAGGAGAAGCCACCGACGTTTTGCAAACATTGCCCGATTTGACGCAACTCAATTTTGAGACTCTAAGTTGTGCACTTGAAATGAGATTCGGCGAAAAATTCTTCAAATAGTATGCGAGAATACAAATGAAGAGCTGCCATAAAAAATTGAATGAAACCCTTCAAGAGTTTACCTCAGAAATAGAATGGCTGGCAAATTTAGCATTCATTGACTGCCCAACAAATGTACGGGAGATGCTCTCACTGCAGTACATTGTAGACGGAATAAAAGATCCAGAAGTGCAGAGAGCGGTACGAATGGCAGATGTGCAGGATTTAAAGGCTGCATTACTATATGCCTTAAAGTTGGAAGCAGTTACACAAGCCAGCCGAAGAGCCATTCAGTCCGATGGGCAACGGTGAACACAGCTCAGACACTGAGATCGACGTCTTGAAAGAAATTAGGAAAATTAATCAAGAGCTTGAAGCCTTAAAATATGGAAGAACAAGCTCAAGAAGACAGAATCTCACGTGCTGGGAATGCGGTGATACAGGACATCTCCGAAGAAACTGCCCCAAAATCCACGGACGTGAGATGAATTCATGACCAGAGAATAAAAAGCCCCACCTGAAGATCCTTCAAATATCGAAAATGAGTGGCGGCGATAATGAATTGTATGTAATAGGCTTTATTAACGGAATTCAGTGCCGTATGATTGTTGATACGGGAGCCAATGTGACAATAATAAGAGAAGATTTGGCTCGGAAATTGAAATCTAAACTCATCTGGACTCCACCATGCGTTACCCTGCAAACTGTGACGGGCGACAAGATAGAAATATATGGTAAGGCAAATTTAACCATCAACTTTGGAGGAACGAAATATTACCATACGGCATATGTGGCTGACATAACAGATCCTTGCTTAATTGGGCTTGATTTTCTGAAGAAGTTCGGCTTCAAACTTGATTTCAAAAATAATAAAATGCTCTCTAAATTTGAAGAAATAAGCCTCTTTGGATTAAATAACGAAATTGAATGTAAACAAATAGTAATAGCCAAAGAAGATATTAATCTAGATCCAAGAACAGAATTTTTAGTTCCTACTGTAATTAAAAATGAAACTAATTATCGATTTGGCCATATAGATTATCCCGAAGACAATAGTACACAAGCAGGAGTATTGGTGGCTTCTTCTGTAGTGGACCTCTCGAAAAAGACCATTCCAGTCAGAATTGCTAACATCAGTGATAAGACGAGGACTATCAAGAAAGGAGAGGTGATAGCGGCATGTGCTCCTGTGACGTGCATAAGTCAAAATTCCAATCACCCCAAAAAATCTTCAGATAATTTAGTCAAGGATTTGCTACAAAATACAGACTTAGATCCAAATCAAAGGGATGCTGCGGAAAGTTTAATTAGAGAATTCCAAAGTTTATTTTCCCAACATCTGAAGACTTTGGACGAACTAAAATGGCAAAACACCGAATTGACACGGGAGATCACTCTCCTATTAAACAGCACCCTAGACGATTACCTTTTGCCAAGCAAGAAGAGGTGCAGAATTTAATTAAGGATATGGAAGAAAATGACATCATCGAACCATCGACAAGTACATGGACATCTCCCATTGTATTAGTAAGAAAGAAGGATGGTTCTACAAGATTTTGTGTAGACTACCGCCGACTGAATGACGTCACTAAAAAGGACAGTTACCCTCTACCAAGGATTGACGACACTCTTGACACACTTGCGGGCAACACCTGGTTCTCGACTCTGGATCTGAAGAGTGGTTACTGGCAGGTAGAGATCCATCCCGACGACCGCGAGAAGACTGCCTTCACAACGGGACAAAGATTATGGCAATTCAAAGTAATGCCTTTTGGTCTATGTAATGCACCTGCAACTTTTGAACGCCTTATGGAAACGGTTCTTCGAGGGCTGTCATATGAGGCATGTCTTGTTTATTTAGACGATATCATAATCATAGGAAAATCTTTTGATGAATATCTGAACAACTTCAGGCGGGTGCTACAAAAGTTAAAGGAAGCTAATTTGAAGTTAAGCCCTTCGAAGTGCAGTTTGTTTCGTAATGAAGTCGCCTACCTTGGACACATCATTTCGGCGGAAGGAGTTAGGACTGATCCGGAGAAGATATCTGCCGTGAAAAATTAGAATCGTCCAGCAGATGTTCACCAGCTTTGAAGTTTTCTAGAATTATGCACCTATTACAGAAAATTCGTCAAAGGCTTCTCGATGATTGCAAGACCACTTCATAAATTAACAGAAGCCAATCAAAAATTTATGTGGACAAAGGAATGTGACGCTGCTTTCGAAAAGCTTAAGGAGGCCTTAACATCCACTCCAATTTTGTCTTATCCTCAAATCGATAAACACTTTATACTTGATACGGATGCAAGTAACGAAAGCATTGGCGCTGTACTGTCCCAGGAAATCGACGGCCAGGAGCGTGTTATCGCCTATTTCAGCAAGTGCTTATCACAGGCAGAGCGAATCTGCTACGTAACAAGAAAAGAGCTTCTTGCTGTAGTGAAAGCCATAGACTATTTTCATCACTATCTTTACGGTCGAAAATTCCTGATCCGAACTGATCATGCTTCTCTAACTTGGCTATTGAATTTTAAGAACCCTGAAGCCAGATAGCTAGGGGGATACAAAAGCTTCAAGAGTACGATATGGAGATACGCCATCAAAAAGGCTCATCACATGGAAATGCAGATGCTCTCTCAAGAAGACTCTGCTCAGAGAATTGTAGATACTGCGACCGGGTTGAGAAGAAATTTAATGTCAAAGGTCCTACAGTAAGACAAGTTACAACTGGGTCTACATCATCGCAAGATCAGTGGAGTGAAGAGAGCCTGCGTAAAGATCAACTTGCTGATCCTGAAATTAATCCAATTCTAGAGCTGAAAGAGGAGTCCAACAGGAAGCCCAGCTGGCAAGACATGGCCCATTACCATCCTACGACTAAACGTTATTGGGCTCTGTGGGATTCCCTACATTTGAAGAACGGTATCTTGTACCGAAAATGGGAGTCTGACGATGGAAAGACATGTAGATGGAAACTACTACTCCCTAAGTCGAGAATTTCTATGGTCCTTCAAGAACTGCATGGAAGTCCCACAGTAGGTCATTTTGGTGTAATGCAGACCCTGCAAAAGGTTCGAGAGTGTTTCTACTGGAATAATGTTCGCAGTGATGTGGAGAAGTGGTGTCGAACTTGTGACATCTGTGTAGCACGTAAAGGTCCAAAGAGGCGCACCCGTGGACGATTGCAGCGTTATAATGTAGGAGCTCCTTTCGAACGAATTGCTTTAGATATCCTGGGTCCTCTTCCTAGAACATCTGATGGCAACAAGTACATCCTCGTTGTCATGGATTACTTCACCAAGTGGCCTGAAGCCCACGTCATACCGAATCAAGAGGCGGTAACCGTAGCAGAGATGCTGGTTCAACACTGGGTTTCCAGATACGGAGTTCGTCTTCAAATCCATTCCGATCAAGGAAAAAACTTTGATTCGTCTGTGTTTAAGGAAATGTGCGGACTACTCGGCATGGACAAAACTCGAACTACACCTCTACATCGTCAATCGGACGGCATGGTGGAGCGGTTCAATCGTACTATCTTAAATAGCTTCTCCCTCTTGGTGTCTAAAGATCAACAGGACTGGGAAAAGAAATTGCCTCTGTTCCTGCTTGCCTACAGGAGTGCCACTCATGAGGCCACTGGTTACTCCCCTTCTCAAATGCTCTTTGGTCGTGATCTTTGTCTACCTGCGGATCTTTTGTTTGGCCGTCCTCCTGGTGCTCCTTCATCGCCTGAGGAATATGTCGATGAACTCCAGGCGCGGATTGAAGAGATTCATTGTCTAGCGAGGAACGGAATTGGACTGGCGTCGGAAAAGATGAAGACACGGTACGACACAAAGGCAACTGGACATGAGTTCAACGAAGGTGACAAAGTTTGGTTGTTGAATCCCATACGTCCTAAGGGTCTGTCGCCAAAATTACAAAGAAACTGGGACGGTCCTTACACAGTCATCAACAGGCTGAATGACGTCGTTGTACGTATACAAAAATCGCCACACGCCAAACCCAAGGCCGTACACTATAACCGGCTAGCCCTTTATTTTGGCCAAAGTGATTAGAAATTCAACACTGGAATTTCAGACCATGGTCATGAAAGTCACTTTTTGTAAATATGTAAATAGAAATTAGTTCTTATTTATGTAAATCTTATTATTATTATTATTATTATTATTATTTATTTACTTGTTTATTTATTTTAAGTGTTTTCCTCTAACTCAAGGATTGCACTGCTCGGGACGTGCAGTCTTTGAGGAGGGGGTAGTGTTAAGAATTTTGTAAATAGTTAGTGTTTGTACTGTAAAATAATGTAAATAATCTTATTAAGCTCCATTCCTTTACTAATATTAGTTTTTGTTACATTGTCTCTGTTATCAAGGAAACTTGTCTATTATTTTCAGTGTATGTCTACGGCAGACTGGCGAAATATTAAAGATATCGGCAAGTTGGCGTCACTTTTGGCCACTAATTTTGGTCGCCAAATTTGGCGATATATCGTCAAGTTGGCGACAAACTTAGCGATTGTTGGCGATGGTAACCCTTCCCTCTCTATGGTAACCCCCCTTTAGATATGCTGATACATTGAATGTTATTCCGTGATTTTCTGGAATATTCGAGAAGGCTGTGGAAATTTCCCGAGCATGCTGCGAGCCTATATAAGGAGTGCAATACGAGCTGTCGTGGTTATTATTTACCAGTCAGTCATTGAGTGAGCTGCGATTGTTTAAGCATGTTTGCTTGAGTTTTCTCTAAGTTGTTTTGAATGTTATTTAGGGTTGAGACATTGTATAAAGAGTCTCTGGGACCTATATCTGTACTTGTACGACAGTTTTAAACAGTTATTTTTGAATATCTAGTAATATTTGTGAGTTTCGAAGACTCTGTTGTTCTGAAGATCTGTAAATAAATGATTTTCTACTTTTCTAAGAGAAAAGAGTTTGAAGTTGTCTAACCATAAGATCGAAAGATCCCTATATACGCAACAATATATATATATATATATATATATATATATATATCACCTTCTTATGAACTCGATAACTTCTACAGTTTTGCTCCAATCTCTTCCAAACTGATACATAAAATCAAGAGTATAAAATCTCGGCTAAGCTCGTAAATGGGCAAATCGGTCAAAGGGGGTGGAAAAAAGGAGGGTTTTTGTGAAAATCGATAAAACGTCATAACTTCTTCATTAAAATAGATATCGAATCGGTTTAAAGTTTATATTACTTCTTACAAATAGGCCAAAAGTTTATGCGTGACAGATTTTTGATAAATTTAGAAATGGGCTCAAAAGGCGAAAAAAACAGAGTTTTTGGGAGAAAAAAAATTCATGACTTCGTCAATTCTCAAGATATTAAATCCAACTAAATGTTTTATAAATGTTCTCAAAATTATCAAGAACTTTTGTATTTACAAGTTTTTGATAGGACCAACTTTTACTGATGAAAGAAAATAAAAACGAAAAGAAAAAGGGGGGGGGGGAGAAAAAAATCCATAACTCCGTCAATCTTTAAGCTATCAAATCTATTTACATTTATTTTACACCTTTTCAATAATATCTACAACTTTTATATTTACAAGTTTTTCATAGGACCAATTCGTATAGCCAAAATAAATTAAACAAAAATAGGAGTTTAAGAAAAAATCTCAAATCCAAACTGCTTTTATTCTGACTCATTTTTAAATTCCTTTTTAATTTTAAACGCATCCAAATGGTAGATCCTCTTATTTAGAAACTGTATAAAGTGACGCATTGGTCAGTTTTTTGATGAAGACAGAATATATTTCGAAAATGGCTACCAAAAAGGGTATTTTGAACAGAATATTCCGAAGTCATCGTGATTGAAAAATTTAATTAAGTATTCAAATAAGAAATTGTGTTTTTTTTTCTGAATCGTTTTTAAATCCATTTTTGCTCTCAAATGCATTCAGTTTACGGATCCTCTTATTTAGAAACTATATGATGTGACGCATTGGCCAGTTTTTTGATAAAGATAGAATATATTTTTTAAAATGCTGTCAAAGTGGGCATTTCCCTCAAAATTTTCCAAAGCGATTATGATTAAAGCATTAAGGATGTATTCAAATAATCCCGGTTACTTTATGACTAATTTTTTAATTCAATTTTGCTCTCAAACGCTTTCAATTGGCAGTTTTTTGTTATTAAGGAACTATATAATATATTATTTTGGTCGATTTTTTAAGAATATATTTCAAAATTTGTTGTCATAATGAGCATTTGAGCTGAATTTCGCTTAAGATGATTCTGATAAAACCAGCTCTTGCAGAAAAATGAAATAAAATTTTTTCATAAGAGGGCCAAATGAAATTATTAAGCTGGGTTTATCTCTAATCATACTTTACTTTTTGTTGTTGAAATGAGCAATCTTCGAAATCTACCTCCGCCTATAGGCCAAGTCGACAGGGATTTTGTATTTTAAAATAAGTTAGTTGCGCACACACTGTGTTAAAACTCTGTATAAATAATCATAACATCGAGTCATTTTGATTTTCCGTGAAAGAAATCCTTACAATAAAGGTCTCCTTAAGGCATAATCAGAAAAATCTTAAAAAATCACAAAACGTTTTTCTCACGAGGATATATACGTTTATAAAATAATTTGGGTGGAACCTCCATCCAGCATCCGTAAAAAAAGTAATGAACATTTCGTCATTTGGCGATTATTCGTCGGTTGGCGATGGAATGCGAATCTCAAAAAATAGGTTAAATACACTTTTAGGTCAAATACATTTTAAGGTGGGGGGTTTCATTTTGAGCTTGTTTAGATACATTTAATTTTAATAACTTAAGTTTTGTCAGTTTTAATTGATTCAAAATATTATTTTGCCTTATCGATATTCATATGTACTTCGTTTAAAATTTATTAATCAAAATTTGCGATTTAAAGTGAAATTCATAATTTAAATACTGATTTTAGGCCAAACTATTTTATCCTAACGCCCATAGGATACACTATTTTTTCCCTGGCAAGGGGGTAATCCCTCATTCTTCCATTTACACTAAACAAATAAGCCACCAAAACTAGTCATGGTCTCATCTTTTCGGAAAGAAACTATATTCAAAGTTTAAAGCAAATCTGTAAATACTGCGTTTAAAACCCATTTATCTAAATTAAGGGGGGCTACCTCCTTTGCCCCTTCTCTTTATACGTTAACAATAAATACTCACAACTAGCCACGGAGGTGCTATGTCAGAATGATTCTATATGTAAAATTTGAATATAATCTGATAATTCTGCATAAAAAGCCCAGGGGAATTTTTTTCTCATTCACCCCCCCCCTCCCCTTATTGTGATCTAATGAACTCGCCAAAGTAATCAGGATCGCGGCTTATCAGAATAACCTATATTCAAAACTTGGAGCGAATCAAATTTTTCTATCAAAAGTTATTCTGTTAGGTACTCCATATAGAGTGTGCAGTAAATGACTCGCCCATTTTGAATGTAAATAACAAAAGAAAAAAAAAACCGGTTTGAAATAAAAATTCGTGGTTTACTGTATTGCTATCTGAAAACAAAAAAATTTTAAAAATGACTTTCTTTAAACAGTTCGAATTTCGGCCAACTGATGGTGCTGGTGGCAACAAGCGGCCGAAATTCAGACATTATTCTTCTTTTCAAACGCATGAGTTTTTCGGCTTATTTTACAGACTCGAATCCCAGTCGACATGTTACATCGACTCTCGAGTCCCATGCAAAAATAGAGTTGGTGGATGGAAAGGTATTTAATATAATATTTATGATTGAATAACATCTATTTTAAATAATAAAAAACAGCAAAATATTTTTTTAATAAGCAATGATTTTTCACACTTTCACCATAAATAAATTATATTGAAAAAAGGTTTTTTGTACCCGTTAACTGATTCTTTTTTACGTAAAATAAATTGAAAATACGAGATAAACACCGCTTTTTAAAGTTTAAAAAATTGTGATATTCAATCTAAACATTCCTTCCATTAAATAGTATAAAATTGTATTGAAAAAAAAATGTAATGTCAAAAATCTTTAAGTGATGGATCAAGCAAACTCTTCTTGCCTGTACGTCGTGCAGTGAAATCAATTAAGTGGTTAAAGCAGTGGTACGCAAAAAGTGTTGGGGCAGGTTCCTTGTCTAAAAATATGTGGGGCAGTGACATATAAATCGGTACACAAAAATATAATAAATCTTAGAATGAAGGAATCCGTTTATAACAAATCCTGTTTTAAACATAAAAAAATATTGATTTCTACTGAGAAAGTAATATGCGAAACCACCTGCTAAGGCGGCAACCTGTCTAAAACGAAGCATTGATATTTTTTCTGAAAAACAAATTAATTCCTACATTATATTCATATTTTGATATTTAAAGTAAAAATTTTAATTTTAATTGAAACTTTTATTACAAAAGCCACTGGAGATTTTTAAAAGACTTTTACATACACCTGTCCCTTCCCTTTCCCCCGACTGAAAACACATCTACTCTGAAATGGAATGATGTTTAAAAAAAGAAAAAAATTGCATCGTACTTTTTTATACCATATAAGTTTTTCATACCATGCAAAATTTCATTACAAAGAGCATCATAGATCCTGAATTACAATTGTCTTCATCACCCCCCTCTTCCTAAACTATTTTGCATGACGAAAAGAAGGGGAAAGAATTCTGAAAATTCCTTTTGTGTCTGATTTGAAACAAGAAAAATAAAAAAAAAGATTCAAAACTTTTGAAAGTTATATATGAAAAACACCAATGTTCCAGTAATTTAGTAGTATTTATATTTATAAAATTAAACTAAAATAAATAGAACTATGATGATTCTATGGTGATTCAAAATCTATGAGGCTTTCTAAGTAATATTTTAGAAGAAGGGGTGATTCGCAAGACATAGAAACAGGTATGTCGCTTTTTTTTCTTTTTTAGCATCCTTCCATTTCAGCGTAGATGCATTTGCAGCCAGAGTTAGCAGAAGGAAGTGTTGTGTGTAGAATGCATCTTAAAATATATTTTTCGCATACTTCAATTATCAAAATATGTATATATAACGTAGGGATGACTCAGTTTAAAAAAAAATGAACAATATTTCGCTTTAGACAGGATTTCGTCTTAGCAGGTAGTTCCGTATGATATGTTCGTGATCAATTTTTTTTATGTTTAAGACAGGATTTGTTATAGACGAAATATAGACGAACCTTTATTCTAAGGCTTAATATATTTTTATGTGCCGATTTATAAGTCAATGTCCCGCTTTTTTATTTAGACAGGGAACTGGCCCCCAACGCTATCTGCGTATCGCTGTTTTAACCACTTAACTGATTTGCCTGTATGACATACAGACAAGAACAGTTTGCATAATCTTTCACTTAAAACTTTTTGACACCACAAAATTTTTAAAACACAATTTCTTACTATTTAATGAAAGAAATGTCTAGATTGAATATTACGATATTTTAGCTTTAAAAAAGCGGTGTTTAGCCCATATTTACAATTTACTGTACGTAAAAAGAGTTAACCGGTTACAAAAACATTTTTTCAATACAATTTATTTATGGTAAATGTGTGATAAGTCAACGCTTGTTAAAAAGCGCGTTTTGCTGGTTTGTATTAAGTATAATAGACATTGTTCAATCATAAATATTATTTTTATTATTATTAATTCTCTTTCCATCCAACAAACTCTATTTCTGCGGGTGAGTCAATTTAACATGTCGACTGAGATTCCTCTCTGCAAAATGAGCCGAAAAGCTGATGCGTATCAAAACTAGAGTGATGTCTGAATTTCGGCCTCCTGTTTCCGCCAGCGCCATCTGTTGGCCGAAATTCGAACTATTTAAAGAAAATGCATTCTTAAAAATTTATCGATTTTCTAATAACAATGGAGCAAATCATGCATTTTTATCTCAAACCGTTTTTTTTTTGTTATTTACATTCGAAATGGGTCAGACTAGATAATTGACTCTAAGAATATATCATCTCGATGTTCAAAATTATGCCAAAAAGAGACGGGCCTTCTAGCATTTGAAAGATTAGCTGCATCTGACGCTGTAGTATCGTAAAATGAGTCTGCAAAATCCAAGCCAAAACTAGCCCTCCCTCTTGTCCACGTAAGCAATTTAAAAACTCATTAGGATTATTTTCAACACAAAGACACCCCAAATCACCGTCTTCTATTGGTAGTTGGGCGTGACTCCTTGTAAGAACTTACTAACTAAGCGCGTAACAGCACAACCTGCTCATACGCAAAAGGCGCATGAACATTCTACAGCAGACGATTTAATTAAATAATAAAACAAAATTTAGTCTAGATAAATATTCCAAAAAGGAAAATGAACCTGTGCACTGAAAGAAAGAGTTCGCGATAACACTCCCGCTCTTTTTAAGAAAACAATCAATAGATTATTACTAAGTTAAATAAAATAAGATAAAAGAACTTTAGCTGTTAAAATATTAACACATTACGAAAACTGAGAATAAAATTATGTTCCATAAACGTTAGAATTAAAACTCAGGGCGATCAAAATGGCGCAAATTTTTTTTACTTATTACGTATATATATGTGTGTGTGTGTGCGTGTATACATATGTTTTTATTGGGAAGCAGGTGAATTCTAATAAAGTAGAATTTCAATTTTTTAGTTTATAAAATTTTTTTTCATTCAAACACAAAGCCTGAAGGGAAAAAAATTTTTCTTTTTAGCACAATAAGTTTTAAAACCCTTTAGTTTAAAATATTTTCATTCGTATCGATTTTAATCCTAATATGAAAAAAAAAAATTCTGAAAATCAAATTATACTTCTCTGTTAAAAACTTTATTTTTAAAGAAAGATTTTTCTTTTAAGTATCTGCTCATTCTCAATTTCAAGTGAACGAAACTTTTCCTTAAAACCGAAATACTTCAAAAACTTTTAAACTCTGCGAAGGGAAATAGAAGACCAAGCTCATTATAACTCAAAAATAAAAATGGTTTAAAAAATGTATGTGTTGTTTTCCATTTGTCATTACTTTTTTAATTCATTTTTATTATTAATAGAAAACTTTATTTAATATTTTTCGGGAGGAAATTTTGTATTTGTCCTCCATCAAAACATTACCATTTTTTTTTTTCACATTGACACTGAATCATAAATAATGCTTAAGAATATTTTATGTTAAGCTCCTGTAATTGAAATGAGGACCCTTCAAGTATTTTTAAAATTGAATTTTAAAAAAATCCTGAAAACTGTGGAAAATTTAACTCGTCAGAATGAAATTTTTAATGCGATACAGAAACACGAGCTCTTTACGAAAAAAATAAATAAAATCAAACCAGAATTTATTCTAATGTGATATCCCTTTTGATGAACTTATGTTTAACTTCTTGAGAACCTATGGTTTATTTATGTATTTTTTTTTAATTTCAGTTATGTATTTATATTAACAAACTGATGACTGAGAAAGATTGAACAGTGAAAAAGAAATTAAAATTTACTTTTTATACATAGAAGTTGATGATACATGGGGACTCAAAAAGTACATTGTTTGACAATTTCGTCGGATTTCTTAATTTAGTTTTACATTTTTTCATTTAAAACCATTAAAAGATAAAAATAATATATATTTAATATTTTTTTTTATTACTAATTGACTCTACAAATAGTAAAATCAGTAAAAATATTTATGTTTTCATTTTTGTACATTTTGCATATTTCTGGTGCAAGGCACTTTTAAATAACACATTGCGAAGGAAATTAACAAAGAAATTACTAATTTGTTTATTTCTACTATCTTTTAGGCTCTATTCATACAAATTTCTGTATTTTTTATATTATTTATGTATATGAAAAAAAAATGTAATGATATGTATCCTATAGGATACATCGAGTCTGAAGAGGTTAACTCAATGTTAATTTTAAAGCTAAAAAAGCTGTATGTCTTTACAGTTTAACTTATTTCAGACTAGCTAACCTGCTTGGCGTTGCCCGGGCTCATAAAAAACAGCAAGATAAACTTTTAGGAAAACAGGGGAGAATTTACTACATTCGGTCAAAAGTTGAACGCCTAAAAAATCAAAACGGATCGCGGAAAAACGTAAACATAGTATTATAAATAGCAAACATTTTAAAAATCACGGAATTTAAAATTTACTCTATAATTGGATAAAACTTTTCAATCTAACTAGTTTGATAAAATAGCAAGCAGTGAAATGCGAAAGAAATACCCACTAAAATCGCAATAAAAACTTTTAATATAGCAAAAATTGCACAGGAGAAAAATTAACATATCAGCAAAGAAGTTTAAAACCGAATTCCTTTTTTGCATCTGAAAAACTCACCGTCAACTCAAATAATAATAATAATAATAAATTGCATTAAAAGTTACTGTAGATCAAAGTAGAGGAAAACAATTACCTTAAAGGCTAAAGGTTTGAAAACAAATTCCTATTAAGATAGAAGTTAGAAATCGAATTCCTTTGAAAGATGTCAAAACATGATTGTGAAAGTCCAAAAATTGAATGAATAAAAGTATTAAAAAATCGCTAAGGTAAAATTTTACTGTTAGAAAAGATAAAATACTGTAATCAAAAACTTAATTATAGTAAACAAAATGTTTGAAAACGAAATCAGTTTCCGAATGTCAAATAACGCCACGGAACTTGAAGAATGGCTAAAAATGACATTGAAAATTGAACTAAAAAATCTCTAAATATTTGGAAATCAGTGCTTAAAAAATTAATATGAAGGCAGGGGGTGGGAGTGTAATCGGAAATTATTCATGAATAACGAAATGTAAACATGGAACGCCAAAAAATTTATTAAGAGATAAAACATTGCAATTGAAAAATAACTATATTAGGTAAAAAGTCTGAAATCCAAATCGATTTCCGAAGGGCAAAATATCGCAAAGGAACTTAAAAAATAGCTAAAAATCACATTGAAAATTCTATTAAAAATCCCTGAATGTTTGAAAGTCATAGCTGTAAAAATTTAATATTCAGCCGTAAAACATTGTAATCGGAAATCGTTCATAAACAACAAAATGCCTACATGGAATATCTTTAAGTTTTCAAAACTCGCTAAAAATCACATTGAATATCGCATTAGAAATTAGTAAAATTCAAAAAGCGTGGAGAATAATTTGTACTATTTATGTTAAAAGTTAGAAATCGAAATTCTTTTACGAGTGTCAAAAAAACTGTCTCGGAATTTGAAAAATTATTAAGAAACAGATTTAAAATCAGTAAAATTCAAAAATCCGGACAAAAGTTACCATAGTAGAATAAAAAATTATATCACATTCTTGCGGACAAAATTTACCATAATGGGACAAATATTGTAATTTGAACTCTTTCATTAATTAAAAAAATACAAAACTTTAAAAATGCGCTAAAAATTGCATGAAAATACGCTAAAAATCTGAATAATTGATGGAAAAATTTACTATATTAAGCTACAAATTACAAACTAAATTTCTTTTTCAAATGTGAAAAAAATCGCCGTGGACTCGAGAACATCTAAAAAATTGTATTAAAAAATGTATTAAAAATCGTTTTAAACTTAAAAATAGCAGGGGACAAAATTAATATTAATAGTGTAAAATAGTGTAATCAGAATTTTTTTTTCTTAAATATCAAAATATCGACACAAAAAATATCTAAAATTCGCTAAAAATCGCTAGAACTAAAAACGAACATGATGAGAACAAAAGCTAAAATGTGAAAACTCAATTCCTTATAAAAATGACGAAAAATCACCTTGTATTCATACAATCGCAAAACAATCGCATTGAAATTCTCTAAATATTTCAAACTCGCAGGTATCAAAATTTACTGTAATTGTGTAAAATACTGTAATCGGAAATCATTTACGAATGATAAAAAATCGGCTCAAAACGTAGAAAGTCTCGAAAAATTGCATTAAAAATAGATACATGGAAAAATTAACTATATTAGGCTAAGGTATATTTAAATAAGTATAAAATATTCCAATGGGAAAACTCTCATGAATAATAAAAAATCGAAGCAAAACATAAAAAATAATGAAAAAATCATAAAAATCGTATTACAATAGCTAAATTTCAAAATTCGTAAGTGGCAAAATTTTTTAAAAGAGTGATGGTAAAAGCTTAAAATTAAATTCCTTATCCGAATTAAAAAAAAAAATCATTCAAAAAATTTTATCCGAATTTCATTTCGAAAAATTCATTAAAAATCGCTAAATGTAAGTGCCTCCCGGGAATAAAAATTTATTCTACTAGGGTAAACAAAGAAATCATACATTTTTCATGAATTATAAAAAAAATCGACGCAGAATACAAAATCTATCCAAAAATCGCATTGAAAATCGACAACATTAAAAAAAGGAAGATTGTGATATTTACTATATTAGACTAAAAGTTTGAAACCAAATACCTTTTTTAATTGTTAAAACACCACTGTGGGAACCGAAAAAATGGTACTAATCGCATTAAAAAGTTCATTAAAAACCGCATTGAAAAATGCATTACAAAACGCATTGAAAAATGCACTAAAAATCGCAAGTTATTTTAAAAATTGCAGTAACCAAAATTTTTTTATTCATAAAACTTCTTATCGGATACTATTTAATTAACTAGTCGACCAAGAAACTATCGCCAAACTATAAGATTAAATGTTAATAATGCCACATTCATTTGACATTAAACAAGTCACACCTGTTTGTTACGTCATCAAGTGATTTTTATTTCGTTGTTTTATTTATATTTTTATTAATATTTTTCTAATTTATTTGCCCTTTCATTATTTGATAAAAATTATATCAATTTGCATAATTTGGAGAGTCGTTTGTCGATTTATATGATTTGGAGAAATTGGTCGACAGGATAATCAAGTAGTACACAAAAATATTTTATGGATGATAAAAAATATCAACGCGGAACGCAAAAAATATTGAAAAATCGCATTAAAAATCTCTAAAACTATATAAGATTAAAAGTTTGAAGTCAATTTTTACTTCCGAATAACAAAAAATCACCGTAGAACTTGAAAAAACACTAAAAATTCCATTGAAAAATACATTAAAAATCACTAATATTAAAAAATCGGAGGATTCAAAATTTACTCTAATAAGGTAAAACATTGCAATTTTAAATATTTCATGAATGACAAAAAGTCGACATCAAACGTAAAAAATCTCGAAAAATTAGATTAAAAATCGTTGTATCTTAACAGACAAATTTATTACATTAGACTAAAAGTTTGACTCAAAATTTGTTTTACTAATATCAAGAAATAGCGGCAAAATGCGGAAAAACATTAAAAATCGTCATAAAAAATTCAATAAAAATCCAAAAGTCGTTGCGCGAAATCCAAATAAATTATATTGAAAAGAGAACAAAATTCACTGTATTAGTTTCAAAGACTGAAATCGCATTCATTTCGTTAATGTGGAAAAATCGCCTTGAAATATTAAAAAAATCCCGCTGAAAATTGCATAAAAGTTAAATTAAACAATTGAAAATTGGCCTTTGAGGTGTAAAATTTTATATATAGAAGTAGTCCTCCCAAATTTTGTAGCTCTTCGTGCAGTGGTCGCTTTAGAACATCGTCGGCACTTTAAAATTTTTATTATGTATTCTAAACTATATTAAAGTTTCAAACAGACCTCCATGTTACATTTCCTGATTTTGTTCGCGCCCCTCCCCTTTCGCATCCTGACATGTGTCACATCTTTCTTTTTTATAGTTTTTTTATCATGTATTAACTTTCTTAAAGTTTAAAACAAGTCACATTGGTTAGATTTGCAAATTTTAATAAAATCGCATTCTGTTAGTTCCATATTCCACCACCAGGGAGCGCACTCTAATCTTATCAAAACTTCACCTACACGAAACTGCATTAAACAACCTATCAGGAAATATGTTACTCGAGGGGGTGGCGGTCTTAAGAAAGAATTTAAGATATTTGATAAAATTGCTATTCAAAAATAATGGCACCTAAACTTTTGACATTTTAGGTAGATTTCGCAAAAAATACTGCCTATTACATTCTCAACGATTCAAATGTTTGATAGAACAACTACGAAAAGAAAAATATATGCTAAACTCAAAAAATCTCGAAAAATCGTTAAAAATCGCATTGAAAATAGCATTAAAAGTTGCTGAAATCTAGAAATCATAGGAGACACAAATTAGTGCATTAGGCTAAAAGTCTGAAACAATTTTCTTTTTATCAATCTTAAAAAATAGCTGCAAAATACATAAAAAAATTTAAAAATCACATTAAAAATATTCGATAAAAATTAAAAATTTGCTGTACGAATTCCAAATAAACTTTATTGTAAAGAGAACAAAATTTAATAAATTGGGTTAAAAAAATGACACCGTATTTCTTTCACTAATGTAGAAAAATCGTCTCGAAACATAAAAGAACGCTAAAAATTGCCTAAAAATTAAATTAAAATAAGATGGTCTGGTGTAATAACGCCAGGCGGGGTAATAACTCCATGTGCTAATATTATGCATAATTATGAAATAGTCTGGTAAATGACAGTCATGTGCTCTGCGCAGAAGGGTTTTGAGTCATATAAATCGCAAAAACAGCTTCAAGTTAATTTGTTTCGTTTTTAGGTCTTATTGTTTTTACAAGCAACTAAAATGAACGCTTGATCTAAAATTTGCAAGATACATTTTGTGATGTGAAGACTATTTTATTTTTATCCGGAAATACTTTGTTAATTACATAAATTTGTAGTTCATTTCATCGACTTTCAAAATATTGTTGAAGATTTTGGATATCTTCTCGAGATAATTTGTAATTTAAAATGTACAGCGCAATAACTATAAGGGGGTAAGAAAGCCAATGCTTGGTATTAATATCCCAGTTGATTCCCAACAGTGGCCGAGCTACATCCTAAATACTGATTCAAATAAACACAGTAAAAGCTGTGCAATGTTTCTAATAATTCTTTTTAAGCGGTCCTTTTTAAGCAAAACGAAGCTCACGGTCTGATATTCTTTTGCCTCATCCTTCCACCCCAACACCACACCTTTATTTTTCTTAGACTTTCACAAAAAATTGAACATTTTCAATAGCTTAGAATGCAATTTGTCAATTTCTATGTTTGTACAGTTTGCATTTTTAGAATTGGGCAATCTATATGCAATTATTCCATCTTATTTCATAATTTTGTTTGTATGGCATTATTACCCATATATGTGGGTAATAAAGCCAAATAGCATTGGTCAAGAAATCACGCCATTACATTTTATGAATACATATCTGTTAAATTATTTTTGTTTATATAGATAGTCAATGAGTTGCTGTATCAAATCATATATTTGTTTGAAAAAATACAATCTAAAACTGAGCCGTAAAAATTGGTATAACCTTAACGTGGCGTTATTACCCCAGGGTACCTTATCTAATGGAAAATTGGGCTTCGAGGTGCAAAACTTCATGTATAGAGGTACCTTTTCTCCAAATTTTGTAACTCTGCGTGCAGCGGTTTCTTGAGAACAGCGCTGACACACTCACAAACATGTCTCTTAATTATTATAGAAGATTAGATCCAAAGTGAAAGCTCATGAGATATAATGATTCACTTTGGATGATAAAACTTTGTAGTCATGCCTTGTACGAAATAAGGTATTTTGAAAAAAAAAGCCCTTTTTTACTTTTTCATTTTTTTAATCCTCAAATGGATAAATAAATATCAAGTGTGGTAAAACTTCAACATACATCCTGTTTATTTTATGTTATAGTAGGAACCATGTTCATTAGTGAAATAACATTAAAAAAACCTTATACAGTCGGCTCTCGTTAATTCGAACTCGTCGGGACCACAACAAATGTTCGAATTATGGAAAATATGAAATGAAAACATGCTTAATATGGTACTATTACAAAGGAATTAATGTTATAGTGTTTTTTAAAATTTATTATGTCTGTTATCATTAGAAAATGACTTAATTTTAAATAAGAATATATAAATATAAAAACTAATTAAAATATTAGAAACAAGCGGTCCAAGTGTCACTCATGAACAGACGGAGAACTAAAAAAGTGGATATCAAATGCATGGGATTACATGTATACTCGTTCGGTACAATTTTCACAAAAATCGAAGAAAGAAAATTATTCAAATAATCTGAACTGAAATCCGCGAGAAAGTAAAGAAAAATGAAAAATCGGAATTCTCGTTAGTCCGAATTAAACGAAGTCAAGAGAAAATGAGTTCGAATTAATGAAAATGTTTAACGTTATTCTGCTATTGAAAATTTCGGGACTTCATATCTAGTTCGAATTAAGGGAAGATTCGAATTGTCCGATTTCGAATTAACGAGAGTTAACTGTATTTGAAAATCTTTTAAAAATATATAATAACTAAACTTAGCTACTATTTTCGAATAACTATCATTTGAAAGTAGTTAGCTTTCCTTTAGCGATTAAATAAAAGTTTAAATTATGAATAAAATCACAAGACAAAGCGCAATGCTTTCACATTGAATCTATTGTAAAATGTATAATATGAGTTTTAAAAAGTTCACTGTTTTAGTTAAAGGGAATAAGTTACAAGTTTACAACTTCTTAGTACTCTCTAGCAACTACCAAACTTTTCATCAGCGAAAATTTAATAATTAATTGTCATTATTTATACAAATATGTCACTTCGTTTTGAGAATGAAAGAGCCAATATTTATTGGAATTGAAAAAAGTAGCAGCTTCTTGGGTCGACAAATTTTTTCATAACTTTACATTATATGACTCGAGGAATCCAAAACCACCTCCGTTTAAAAAGTTTATATATAAATAAGTATGTGTGTACTAACTTTTTCCCGCATGATAAAAGACACAATTATTTACAAAAAATCGTCACGAAACTCGCCAAATACATTAAAATGTTTAATATCTCTGTGAAGATTGTAAAAGGGCAAATTCGGCATGAAAAATTTAAGGTCTAACAAATTTGAATACCCCCTTAACATGCCTCTGACAAAACCTGCTTATACAGGAAAAATTATACATTTTTCGTTTTAGCAGTTGCCAACAATTAAAAAAAACACAATAAAATTTTTCCTACAACAGTTAGTTTACTTTTGCAAGATTTACACGAAAAAAAATTGAAAAAAAAAATGATGAATTTAAGAAAAATTGTATATTACGTCATAACTTTTCTACTTGCAAGAATTCCACATAATAATGGAAAATCAAATAAATAACTTGACTTTTTTAAAAAAAGCAAATATTACATCATAGTAGATATAAAGTGGACGAAACAGGTAATACATAGTGTCATTTGAGTTTAAAAAACATATTGAAATATGCTAAAAACCAGTCTAGAGAAATATCGGCATATTTAACATTTTGAAGTTCTCTGGGTTTTTTTTCCGTCATTTTTAAATCTATTCCGTACATACACTATATTGCCATTGATTATTGGACACTTGCGATTTTAGACATTTTACAAAATATCTAGAAAAATACATGAGGAATCATCTCGAAACTCTTAGAGTATAAATATAATAGTATACACCATACATCGCCGTGAATATTTTTTACCGAAACTCCATAGGGGACCGTCAACAAATTAAAAAAGAATGAATATCTTTTGAATAACCCTGTCAAAACTAATGTAGCAAAGCGCTCAAACTCTAGATTATGATTGAATGCCTTATTGTAATACGCCTTGTTCATTTTTATGCAAATAGCATGCATACTCGCAGAGTAATTAAGGTTTTTATAAAAATGGTCCCAAATTTTTCCAAGTTTTTTCCTTGTAATTTTCAGAGTTCTTAATATAAAATAATATTTTTTTCAGAAAATATGACAAACAACATTGCACACAGTACCTGGTAATCAGAATTAAAAAATAATGAAAATTTTGTACAAAATGAGTAGGTTTACTAAATAATTTTTTACTGCGCATGCGTCAACGATATCAAAATTTCATTTGCATATTATGTTAGTTAAATGTATAGAGCAACTTTTGTGAAAGTCACAAAATCATAACTTGAAAATTCTGAAAATAATCGTCAATTGAATTAGTGTAAAATCCGTTATTCTCAAAATGAAGCAAAAACAAAAGGGGTTGTATCCATATATTCATTGATTAGTGTCAATATAGAATACACAATACGGGATGTACTACTACATTTGCATAAAATCCCTCATTTTTTTGATTCACTTTGGAAACAACGGATTTTGTCCTTTTTCTACAGACGATTACTTACAGAATTTTCAAGCTATGATTTTGAGACTTTTACTAAAGTTGTTCTATACATTTAGCTAACATAATATGCAAATGAAATTTTGATATCTTTGACGCATGTGCAGTAAAAAATTATTTAGTAAACCTACTCATTTTTCATACAATTTTTATTATTTTTTAATTCTGATTACAGGGTACTGTGTGCAATGTTGTTTGTCTTATTTTCTGAAAAAAATATTATTTTATACTAAGAACTCTGAAAATTATAAGGAAAAAACTTGAAAAAATTTGGGACCATTTTTATAAAAACCTTAATTACTCTGCGAGTATGCATGCTATTTGCATAAAAATGAACACGGTGTATTACAATAAGGCATTCAATCATAATCTAGAGTTTGAGCACTTTTGCTACATTAGTTTTGACAGGGTTATTCAAAAGATATTCATTCTTTTTTAATTTGTTGACGGTCCCCTATGGAGTTTCTGTAAAACATCTTCACGGCGATGTATGACGTATACAATTATATTTATACACTAAGAGTTTCGAGATGATTCCTCATGTATTTTTCTAGATATTTAGTAAAATGTCTAAAATCGCAAGTGTCCAATAATCAATGGCAATATAGTGTATAAGCGTGTGTGTATGCATGTATATTAGAATTTTCACAAAAAGGTTTGCATCCCTAGAGCTGGTTCCTGCTAATAAAACTGGGTTAAACTCTAATTTTTATTTATTTTTGATCAGTGAAATTTGTACCTAATTGCAAAATCTACATACGTAGGCCTAGCCAGCTGGGATTGTTTTTTAAACTTTCTTGATTTGGAGAATTATAAAGCAGCGAAACAACATCAAGAAGGGAGAAAACTAAAGATTGAGCAAAAAGAGTTATTTAACAGAACACAGAACTGCTTTTTTACATAGGGGGTGGAGAAATAAAAACATGCAACAAAAAACTAAGTTCGACCGGAAAAATGAATTTTGGTGAAAACAGGAGAGATATGATTCTCATTGCAATAGTTGACAAGACACTTCATTTTTAGGGTTGCTACAGAGTTGAATTCAGGAGGATTGCCCGGAGAGGACATTTTCCCCGGTGAAATGAAATGTCCCCTCCCCCGGATAATTTTAAATTTTGCGTTTTCAATGGTCACAAAGTACAATTTTCCCTCTACAATATCCCCTCTGGAACAATATCTCCCTCCCGGAGAAAAGTGTCGGGATTCATCACTGGTTGTTACTGTAAATGTACACGAATGTCTGATTGAAAACGTTCCTATAGATGACGGAGCCTACAATAGATCATCCAATAGAAAGATGCTGTCTAACAAAAAAGTGGGGAAATATTGCACAGGAGTAAACACCGGTTGAATCAGCCGAGCCTTATCCGCGGTGAAAATCGTGAGCGATGCGAAATTTTTAAATGGGTTCAAACATGTTATAGGGTATTACAATGCAAAATATTTTCATCTGTACAATGGGATTAATCAAATAACTTACATGATATTATTGACAACAATATTAATAAAAAATACAACTTTGTACGATTCGATAGTCGAAGGTATAATATAAATATGTTGTTAGAAATCATACGAGGATTTAATATTTAGATTGGTTTTAGGATATTTAGGATTTAGATTGCATGTGAATTTTAGTACTTAAATATCTAGAACTAAAACACATAAATCAACATTTTTATTTCCCTTATTGAAGGCAGCTATACAACTTACATACTAAATATCCTTCGCATTTCTATTCTTGGATTTCTTTCGTTGTATTAAATAAAATACGAGCATAGTTGCATTCTTGCTATTACATGACGAAATTACATAAATAATTATGGACATATAGAAAAAAAATTGCTGGCCGATAATAGAGTTTTAATTATTTAACCTAGTAAAACTAGTTATTTTTCACAATGAAAATGTAGATAAAGAAACGACCAATTACGCTTCTACATAAAATTTGCATGTGAAATGCTAAGGGTCGATGAACACAAATTGTGATTGGTACAAGACCACAGAACTTCAGCGGTAAGTGGCTGATTACAAAAAAACTGGCCATTAATTGATAAAAACATATATTATTGAAACGAAGTATAGAACAGTAAAACTGTTGGAAAGTCAGAACCTGTAAGCTCCTGTTATGAATAAGAGGTTTTATTCGAAAAAGACAGAATTCCTGCGCATTCTGTATTCAAGCATACAGTTCACGCATGTTCACGCATAGAGCTTTGTTTTAAGCACATAAAAGTCTGATGTCCTGTCATTTCTCAGTCTCTGTTTTCACATTATTTGGCTTTTGTAGTAGAGAGATTAAGGATGAGTTATTGCATTACCCGCTTACTAGAATCCGTGTAATTTTTTATTTGTATTTTAGGTTTTGATACGTAATTTCTGATTTATACATCCAACTAGAAACAATTATTAATGGTTTCCAAATTTTTATTCATTTAAAGTTTCAAAAATATTCTGTGCAACCAAATATTGTGCTTAGAACCTCTGACAATACTAGTAATTAAATGAAAAAAAAATGAAACACACATGACAGATTACCCTGAAAAATATTTTTTATTTTAAATGTACGATCATTGTTATTATAACAAGCGTTTGCATAGATATTAAAAAAATAAACTTTTATATTAGATTGACTTTTGTATGTTTAGACAACATTATTCATTTTTAAATATAAAGCAGTGTGAGATCCTGCTTTCTGACTGCACAACGATTGATATTTATTTATTCAGCATATTGAAGTAAATATTATATATTTTAAAACAGAATTATTTCCTAGAATTACAAAATAACCTCGCATCATCTTCTGTGAATATATGACCAAGTTTACAAAATTTACATTAGCTCGATTCAGCATTTCAAAGCAGATATACTGTGCAATGAGAAGCATACATAATCATTAAGGTACAATTGCGCATAAATTTGCTTCTATATCATGGCATAGTGTTTGCATTTATATCATAGATTTTAATACATTAATTTTTGCATACAGTGCGTACATTAAATAAAAAATTACTGTTTAAATCATATTATATATTCGTAATATCAAGACATATATTTCAAAAACAATTTTTATTTCAAAAGCTTGAGGTAGAAAAATTGTTTTACATTAATTTATACTTTTGCAAATGATTTTAGATATGATAAAACACTTAAATGTGAAATTTTTGCATATACTTTTTAAAAACTTATGCTTTGTCTCTGAATTAAATAAAAGTATTTTATTATTAATATCTTTATAATATGGATATTTGTTTCACACAATCAATCGATTTTTTCAATAATTGTTTAACTCATTTGTTTATTTTAATTTTACAACTGATTATTACAGCTTTTTTCAGATGGTGATTTAAAATTTTTAATATTAAAATGATGTTATGAATGCTCATTTTTGCTTCAAAATAAGTAAGATAAGCCGTAAAAATAATGGACGTTTTGATAATTTACAAATAAACGAGTCGGATATGTCAATTCTATTTTTTATACATATCAATGCTAAAAAATAGAAATGCCAAAATTAAATGATAATCTATGTTCATCATGAGGTGCTATAAGTACAATTTTGTTGAATTGTGTGTTTTTGAAAACTAGACATAAACGTTAGATTTTTCAATTAAATAAGTGAATTTCGGCTTCTACTCTGTTACATGTCTGCAACTAAAATGCCCAATCTAAAAAGCATAATGGTGGCTGCAATGAGTACTGAATTATAATAAGGGTCTATTTATGTGAAAATGTAATAGTATATAAAGTTTGATTAAATCCTGAGCATTATTTTTCCAGATATAATGAAGTTGTGATAAATGCTGCCTAGCAGTGTTGTCTCTTACCATAATCACGTGAAAACTTAATCAACTCAAATTTATATCAAAGTCTAACAGAATATTATGTTTGATGAAATTCAATGCATTTATTTTTGACATAGTATTAACACCGAAAAATGCAGCATAGAAGCTCCACTTATGTGCGATTTAAGCATAAACCTAATCACCAAGAACTTTTGTCAACGTTTAAATGAATCTGAAGTTTAATGATTTGTTTAAACCCGTGCATTAGCTCATGAAATAGAGCTATTGGAGAAATCGTGAAAACTGCAGCATTGAAGCATCACCTGATGGGTGATTTATACGAAAACGCAATAAAGAAAACCTGCGTCAATTCTAACTGAATCTGAAAATTGATGAAAATCTGTATATTACAGTTCATATTCAAAATATTAGAATAATTACCTTTTTTTTTAGAAATTGAAAATATCGTTTGGTAATTTAATGTCTTTTAATGAAAATATGCAAACGATATTTTTATTAAGAACTTATTGTTGATTAAACTTACTTGTTATCTTAAATTTAATATCATTTTTGAAAAGATTAATTGCAAAAAAAATTATTTTGAAAAGTCAAAATATTAGAATATTTATTCAAGTGGTTCAAAATATTAGAATATTTCACATTAATTCTCCTTTAATTATTACCAATTCTTAACTGGTGGCATCATTGATTAAATTCAGACTATTTTATTTAAATACAGTATTCTTTTTTGCAGTTTGTTTCTTTTTCGTCTTAAAATGGGCCGTGTGAGTGATATTCCTGAATCTACTAAACTTCGTATGGTTGATTTGTATCGGCACGGTAAAAATCAATGTTTTATAGCGAATTATTTACATTGTTCGCAATCGAGCGTTAGTAAAATAGTAACACAATATTCAAAAATTGGAAAATTTTAAAATAATCGCCGAAATGGTGGCTGAAAACCAAAAACATCTGCTAGAGATGACAGGAAACTGAAGCGTATAGTTAAGAAAAACCGTTTTAAAAGTGCGCGATTCTTGCACCGAAAATGGAAAGAAGAAGGAGTTGAAGTTTCTACATCGACAACATTAAGACGTCTCCATAAATTTAAATTTGTATCTCGTGTACCGAAAACAAAACCTCTCATGACTGCAAGACAAAAGCGTATAAGATTGAATTTGTGTAAATCAAGACGTTTATGGAGCAATGAAGATTGGAAAAATATATTATTTAGTGATGAAAGTATGTTTTGTGTTTCATATGGTAATCAAGGTATTCGAGTTTGGAGAATGAAGCAAGAAGCATTTGATAAAGAATGCCTTAAACGTTCCGTAAAATTTGCTGCTAGTGTCATGGTTTGGGGTTGTATGAGTGCAGAAGGACCTGGAAAGTTATGCATCGTCTACGAAAAGGTTAACTCTCTGATATATCAAGAAATTTTGGAATATTACATGATTCCATCATCAGAAGATTTATTTGAAGATGATTTCATCTTTCAACAAGATTTAGCGTCCCCGCATACCTCGGTGTCAACTAAGAATTGGTTCCGCCAACGCAACATTAAGATACTTCCTTGGCCACCAAATTCACCAGATCTTAATCCCATCGAAAACTTATGGTGTATAATGAAGAAAAAACTTCAAGAAAATCCTCCTTCAAGTAAAACTGAGTTAGTGGCACGTATAAAGTCTATTTGGGCTAATATTGATAGAAATGTTTGTAAACACCTTGTATATAGTATGCAAGATCGATTGTACGCTGTTATGAAAGCTAAAGGGGATGCTACAAAATATTAACTACCACTTACTTCATATTCATAAGGTAATATTGTTGCGTAAAATAAAATATTCTAATATTTTGAACCAATCTAAATTTTAATCTAATATTCTGGTGTGTTTAAGGAAGCTGTATACCTAATTTATTGTGCTGTATTTTATATTTTATAAATGTTAAAATCTTATCTAAACATTCCAGATTTAATTTATAAGAAATTTAATTGCATTTACTTAGTATAAAAAATAAATAAATGTCAAATAATTTTTTTTATTACTTTTTCTCAATTATTCTAATATTTTGAATATGAGCTGTAGTTATTGAGATACAGCTATTGGTAAATTCATTAAAAATCAATATAACGGTCACAGCTTTTGGACAATATATGCCAAATATAGCTCAAATTATGTGAACGCATAACTCAGTTTGAAATCTTATTAAACTCTGTGGTTAGCTCTTTAGATAGACGACAAAAATTTATGTTACATATATTGTGACAAACTTACAGACAGACGATTTCTAAAAACTGTTAAAAACATGTTCAAGATCTTGTAAAATGTGTAAATCCGTCGAAAACCAGAAGTAGGAAACTTGTCGAATCCAGTACTTTTTTCTTGCAAAGATAGAGAAGATAACAAAGATTAAAGCTAATGAAGCTAGTGTTGCAGATAAATATTGCCTGAATTCAGAAATTTCTTTATCACACTTGATTGTTCGGCGCATTATCGATAAATAGCCTCGCCCTATATTAAACTGTAAAATTTCTAAAAACATTCATATCATTTAAAAATGCAAAAGAAAACAGCACTTAAACAAAATAAAGTTGAAAAAAAATTCTTTAAATAAATATATCTGTTTAAATGTTTTATTATTTTGAAACAGCACACACTATAAACTGGGTTAACTATATTGTTCAGAAAGATAAACAATTTATATATAAAAATAAAATTAAAAATTTAAATTAAAAAATTCATCTGACTTAATTTCTCAATTAAAATCATTGAGTGCTACGCGCTTGATAAAAATCTAAATTATGCTCTAAAATGATTTTTGGAAAAAACATAATCATAATGTGTCCACATCTACTTAAAACCAAATTATATACAATAAGTTATTTTCAAAATTAAATTTTAACGCAATTTTTTTTTAAATTGATGTTTTAAAATTTGTTATATATTTTTTCCAAATTAAAAGAAAAAAAGGGAATTTTTTGGTTTTAGCATTAACAGTATGAAGAAATACATATTTAGTTAAAGTTTCAAAGTTATAACGCAATACAGTTTGAAAGTAAATTTGAGCGCAAACTTAAAACGTACTAATTTGAGGCAACGCGTTTTAAAATTACAATATCAGCGAACCTTCAAGTACACTTAATATCTTTAAATGATTATAATAAAAAAAAGTAATACTTTAAAAAAATAGGTTTTTGTGCATTTTGTTGAGAAATTAAAAAAATGCAAAGTAAAACGAAATCCGAAAATAAAAATAAAACAAAATAAAATAAAAATTACTGTTATCCGAAAATAAAAAGAAAATAAAATAAAATAAAAATTACTGTTTAAATCATAATTTATATTCGATTGATTCAAACTGATTTTTTGAAAGTTTACAGCTTCTGAACCTGTTTAATGTTACATAATAAATTATGCGATAAATTAAATTCAATATTGCTTTTTAAAAATATCGACGATTATTAATTGATAAATATTAACGTAATATAAATATTAATACGCGATAATAATTAACATTTGAAGAATTGATATCAGTGGTCTTTAAAAATATTATATTTTTAAAGAAAGATAAATTCACTCAGTCCTGCAGTATAAATGAAAAACACAGCATTTATACGAAATTACTTTAATAGCTATAAAAATACCTGCACATATCATTGTCTATTTGAGGACACAATTTTACTAACACAATCATAAGTTTTTTGGTTATATGCAGCAAAAATCGGCCATTGAACACTGTTAAAAATATTGCTGTAGTCTGAACCAAATTTTCGTGTCTTGTAGCTTCCACCATAAGATGGGGAAATCTCACACTAGCATTTGGAGTTTCATGATTCAACCTTGTTTAAAACATTGGAGCTACACTCCAATAGAAGCTCCAAACATTGGTTCAAATTTTACACTCCTATTGTGGCAGCTATTAAGCACCAAAATTTGGTTCGAAGTGAGTCAAGATTTTTAACAGTTATCGATAGAAAAACATTAATGACATTTAAAGTATATGTACAACAGCAACAATGAGTCATTTTATGGTAGCAAAATAGCAAAATAGGTATAACAATGAGAATTGCCATTCAAAAAATAATTCAGGCATAGTCTTAAAAATAGGCATTATAAAAGCAACCATTAAACAATATTGGAAACAAAATGTTTTTCAACAATATTTATTTAATTTTTTACTCGCGAATTTTACGAAATTAGAAGTTGGTTAAAAAAAAGCGAATAAAAATAATTTTAAAAGTAACATTATAATTTTTTATAATATTTTCACAATTGCACTGATAAAAAAGAACATGTTTTAAAACTAAATAACCCCGAATCAAAAAAACTGAACTCAAAGAAAAAGAAAGAAAAAAAAAGTTTTTTCAGAAGAAATTTTATAGATTTATTGGAGGAGAAGAATGAGAAATATATTACAATGTGATCGTCATTCAAAAAAAAAAAAAAAAAAAAAAATATATATATATATATGTATATATATATATATAAAATAAAATAAATAAATAAAAGAATCTGAAGTTATAACAGCAAAAATACTACATAAATATTATATCGCTTCCATTGAAATATATCTCTGGCGGTGTTTTCACCGTTCGAATGTGTTACCTCTATTAGACAAAATATATCATAAAAACTTAGATATATTTACAATGCAAAAAAAAAAAAAAAAAAAAAAATAATAATAATAAAATAAAAAAAAAATAAATAAATAATAAAAAAATGGCATTCATTGAAAAATGAGAAGTTTGTTGGCGATCGTATTTATTGATACATTCATTAGTAGTATTTCCTTTTTTACACTGCAGTTGTTATTGATGACATTAACCATAAGTAACAGCTTAAAATAGTATTTTAAGGGGCTCAAGTCATTCTGAGTTATATTGAACCGATTTTTTTCTTTTTGGTGTACTTTCATGCGGTAAATCGGCTTCGCCTTCTTTTTAAAACATAGATAGCTTACCAGGATGCCTGTATATCTAAATTTTTAATATTTACAGCAACTTTTGCTTTAATAAAGTCAAAGCACGAGGTTTTCCAAAAATTTTAAGCTTTTTACATCGATTATGTGCACCGAAAGAGTTTGTTTTTGTAGAAAAATTAAAAAAAAAAAAAAAATCCTAAAGCGCATTATTTCAGTTTTTCCATGGCTTGAATTATTTCTAATCCTGTCTCTCCTTCTCACTTAAATGTTTACGAAGCTTATTTTATTTATAAAAATTCTAATACTCTTGTCAATGATCTCGCATCATCCCCCTTCCTTTCTCCTGCGTGGAAATTACTCTTTTAGTATATATATGTGTGTGTGTGTGTACAATTTTTATATTTTTATTATTATTTCTTGTTTTATTTTACATGTATATTAATTTTTACTTATTTATATATCACTTTATTTTATTTATTTATTTTATTTATCATTATTACTGTTATTTATTTACTTACTTTTTATTTATTTTCGTTATTATTTTTATTTTTTCCACCTTTTTCTCTTACTTTGGCACCACTTTTCTCTTCCACCTGTGCTGTTTCAGCTAGCGCCACCTGTCGCACTCTTTACAATCTCTTCCCTCTTTCTTTCATATTATCTCGACTCTGTTCCCTTACGAACGCGTGTTGGTTTAGCTGATGACGAGCTGTTGTTGTTGTAACTGTAAACGCGTACTAGTTTATTTTTCAATGTATGGTGATTTTACAAAGTGTTTTACTTTATTTATTAATTATCGCTTTTCTTTACGGTGTTTTTTCACTATTTGATTATCTAAAACTGAAACCTTTAAGCTGATATTATTACTTCCCCTCTTAAAGACAGACATGTGACTTATCATACTCAACATATTTCGTATTTCCATTCTTACATCTCATTTGTTCTACGAGATAAAAAGACGGATAAAGTTGCACACTTGCTGTTACACGATGCGCTTACACTAAATAATTATGGAAATATAGAAAAAAAATAAAAATTGTTAGGGATATAAAAGAGTTTGAATTGATTAGCCTAATAAATTTAATACGTTTTAATAATGAAAATATATATAAAAAAGGACAAACTGCACTTCGACGTAAAACTTGCACGTACAATTGTATGAATTTGGTGATTGTCAGAATTTCCAGAATTGGAATTGCCAGAAGCCTGCAAAAATTCAATGGAAAGATGCTCAAAAGGCTGGACATTAATGGGCAGAAATAGATATTACTTAACTAAAGTGAACAACAGCAAAACAGTTGGAAAGTCAGAACCCGCAAACTCTTTGAATAGAGATATTATTTGAAATAATGGTTGATAGAGTTACTGCGCGAACCTCGTCCCTTGGAACACCGAACCGGGTGTCCTGTCATTCTTGTTCTCTGATTTCACGATGTTCCATTTTGTTAATAGAAAGCTCAAAAATGGGCTGTTGCAGACTTTGATAATCCGTGCCATTTCCGTACTTTAGGTTTTGATATGTCATAATTTTCGAATTGTGCATTAAACCAATGACAAATTTTAATGGTTTTCATATTTTTATTCGTTTTATACTTTGTACCACGCATAAAGTACTTATAGTTACTCATAATATTCGTTACTAAGCAAAGAATCTACAGTGAACATAACCGTGAAAAATGATATTTTAAATCTTAACCCCTTCGCTACTAGCCGAGATTCTATTACAGCATTTTTAATTATTACTGAATTATTTCTTCTCTCGTTTGACTTCAGAGCGATATTTTTGTTTGATTTTCATTAGCTCGAATCTTAGAATTCGAAACATATTATTCTTATATCGAAATTTCGTTTATATTTGAGTATCATTAATAAAATGGGACAAAACTGATGTACCCATTTGGGTACCCAGGGACTGAAGAGGTTGCATTAATTACCATGGTTGTCATAAAAACAAACGTACAGATTCTTTATAAATATAAAAAAAGTTCCTTTTGTATTTGATTCACCTTTGTATGTTTAGAAAACATTTTTCATTAAAAAAAAATAAGCAGTTTAAAATCATACTTTCCGACTCCACAATATATATTCAGCATATTGAAGGAACAATCTTCATTTTAAAACAGAAATATTTTCTAAAAATGCAAAATACATCATCATCTTCTTCTGTGAACATATGAATAAGTTTGCAAAATTTACTTAAAGTCGATTCATTATTTTAAAGCGAGATATTTTCTATGCAAAGTGAAACATAAATAATCTTTTAAAATATAACTATACATAAATTTGCTTAGAAAACGTTTTAAATGTTTGCATTTCTATCATAAATTTGCGCGCGTTAACTTTTCCTAACAATGCATACATTAGATTATTTTACTTTTCAAAGCATAATGTATTTTTGAAATATCAGGCACATATTTTGAAAGCAGTTTTCGTTTTAAAAGTTTGGCAAAGCAATTAAAAAAATAATAATTTAAACATTTGCATGGTAAAAAGTTAAAATTGAAACTTCTGCACGCACGTTTAAAAAAACGCTTATGCTTAATCTATGAATTATATACATAATTTTATTTTATTAGAAATACATACACAACATTGCTATCTTTTTTCACATAATAACGGATTTTTTCAATACTTTTTACAATGACTATTGATTCAAATTTGACGGAAATAATTATTTCTGCTTTCTATAAGGGAACATTTTATTTTTTCTACCAGTATTTTCATGAAAATACGCAAATTGAGTGAAACCGAATAATATTTATATTTAGGAACATCAAAAGGTGAAAAAATGCTAAAAGTTATATAAAAAATTTAATTTAAAAATTAAATTAATAAGATCCAAAATTGGTTTTGTGATCCGAAATTGGGATTCGAGGTGAAAATTACACACACACACACACACACACACACACACACACACACACATACATATATATATATACACACACATATATATATAGGTATCTTTCACCTAAATTTTGCAGTTCGGCGTACAACAGATCGAATAGATAGGCATACACGATCGAATACAATTATCTTCCCTTGTTATTATAGTCTAGCTGACTTATCTATGTTCATGGGCTCATGATAATATTCTATAAAGCTTCATTTTGCCTGAAATACATGCCCGCTGAATGTGAAAAACAGATAAACACCCTCACCCCCCTGACATTTAGCAATAAAAAGGCCCGAAATAACTGCCACAGGAAACGACGCTAGGGATATCAAAATAGGGTTATCAAGGACTGGGTAAATTTTGTGCTAAAATATTGATAATACACAGGAAAAAACCTCTTACGCGTATTCATTTTTTTTTTCCCATCGAAACTGAAACTGAAAATTTTTTATTTTAAAATTGCTTATTATAGAAATTCTTTTTATTTTTAACTTTGACCATCTACGTAATATATTTCAAATGAACCCTCGACACATGCCTTAGCTGCATGCAGTACAATAAAGCAGTCGTACTCCACATGTTCTGCAAAATCCGTTAGTACTCTTTTGTAGCGCCGGAATTTGTATTTGGTACTAAAAAATCTTTCTTGTTAACGATTACCCTATACGTGTCCCTATCTGCACGCGCTAGAAAATCCCTTAGTTTCACCTCTCATTGCCGATGCATCCATCACCTAGAGGGGCAGTAAAATATAGAACTAAAATATCTAAAGCTATCGATATCAAGTCGAATGAGTCAAATCGTATCGCAATCGGACGCATAAAATCTTCAATATGAAAGCGTGTCCTGGCTCTAAAAAGTGAAACTGAAATGTGTAACGATATCGGGATCAAGTTAAATGAACAAAAACCATTGTATCACGTCCATAGAACCCGAGACACCCTGAAATGAAATAAAAAATTACCTGAAATTAAAATTTACTTTAGAGTTATAGAGGCTCGTTGTTAAGTTATTTATAATGTATATAATCAGTTGAGTTGAAATCACGAGTATTAACCATAAAATTATGTGCTTTTCAAAGATGTCTAATAGAAATCTGTTAGTGAAAATTATTTCGTTTCATTAAATGCATTTTATTGCACATATCTTGAATGCATTTAGAAAAATCTAATTTTTTGAATTTATGATATATGAAATATGAGATTGAAAATTGAAAAATTGTTTGCAAATTTAAAATTTATTGAAAATTTTACCTTAATTAGTTCTGTATGGCATTCCTGTGCTTTATAGATAGATGTTGCTTTTAAACGCTAGTTATTGAAAGAGCAGGATGTCATGCCGAAAGGAAATTAAATTGAAATAAAATTCTATAATTTAATCAGATTTTTAACTGATATTTCAACTTCTAATGTGAGTATTTCAAAAATCTTTAAAAATTCTGTAAGAGATTTTTTTTACGTTTATGCATGAATTTTCATATTCGTAGGTGCAACAGTCTTTAACACATGGGTCTCTTTAAAAAACAACAGACATTTTTTTCAAATCTGCAAAATGATTAAGAATGAATTATTTTTACGGTCTAATTAAAAATATATATTTGTTGAAATTTTAATACTTTTCCATTCTTTTAATTGGGAATCAATAATTCAGCTAAATATTAGAAATCTAAAATTCTGTGTCTCAGGTGTATGAGATGCCTTCGAATAACCCCACAAAAAATATCAGCCTTCTACACGCTGTAGATTTCACTAACTATCGTAGATAGACAGATTCATACGCAGAGAGAATTAAACTTTCTTATAAAACAGTAATCTAGACTACCCTCCCGTCCTTGCCCAGGTCCGTGAAAATAACCATAAATGAATAAAGTCGAGAATCAAGTAATTCTCGACTCTGTGCCCTTACGGACATGTTGGCTTAGCTGATGACGACTGTTATTGTTGTAGCTCGAAACGATACAACGCTCTTACTTTATTTTTCATTTTATGGTGATTTTACAAAGTATTTTACTTTATATATTAATTATCGCCAGTTTTTACGGTGTTTTTTCACGACCACAAATAAACCTCAAATCTGTGTGATACCAATTTGTTTCAGTTTATCGTTTTAAATGAAAATAATATCGTTTAATAGTATATTCTGTTTCGTAATTTATTTTCTGAGTAATATCATATTTAGAGTCTATGCGTATCGAAAGTGACAGAAATAGTCACTAAACAAACAAGTTTATATTATTTTGTTAAAATTTACAAACATTTTAGTTTGTGAAAAATAATTTTACCAGTCGGAAAGTTTCGAAATTTTTTTCATAAATCTATTAAAAAAATTGTGCTAAAACATTATAATTATCTTTAGCGTAGATAAAATGTCTGGGTTAGGCGCGAAGTAATCTGTGTTCGCCGTTGCATTTGAATAAATTCAAATTCATATTATTTAAAACTGAATTCCTAATCAAATAGAAGACAGTGTCAGCTTTACCGGCACCTTTTCTGTAAAAAGGCTTTTTGAAAGTGTCCAATGCATGTGATATCGACTAAAGGTAATAAAAGATAATTGAAACATTTACATACAAATAGGGATTCATTTTTTAAAAATCATAGCCTTAAGCACTTTTTTAAAAATGAAAATTATAAACATGAAAAAAATCTATAATAAGTATTTTTGGTCAAAACTCTTTCATACGAAACATTTTTTAACCATACGATGTAAAAAATCTATGTAGAAATTTAGGTATATCTGGCCAGGTTATGATTTAATTTTTTTTTCCAGGTCGGGCCGAAATTTTTTCCTATGGGTCGGTTCAAAACCGGAGCTAAATATTCTGACCCTTTCAGACTTCTAGTGGAGTCCACCAGCAGATTTTAAAAGTAGGCTTAATGTAAACTCTATACGCTGCTATTTTATGTCCAAACCAGGTGTACTGTCTTAAATCGAATTTTAATGACGCACAATTTGTGAATGATCCCTATTTTACATTCAAAATGAGTCAAAAACTCGTCCTTAGATGCATGGATAAATGGTGTAAGTCACGCCAATCAATTTTGAATTTTAATATATCCTGGAGTTCTGTATATATATGTATATATATATATAAATGACATTTTTGGTGTTTAATTCAGTAATGGACAAGAAAATTTTGCAATCGGAATTTTTTATTCTACGCGGACCGTATAAATTTTAATTTTAGTATTTTTTTTAAATAGACCCCCCCCCCTTTCCACCACAATGGAGTTGCAGCTTACATCATGATTTTTTGTACATGTTTACGAACAATATTTGTAGAATTAGCTTATTGTTTCCATGTTCCCGATTCAGATTGTACTATGTAATACGTCAATGATATGTCATGCGATACTGTGGTGCATATCAGTGATGTACGTCAGTTTAAATAAGTCATAAAATAGCGTAACAAGAATAAAATAAGCTATAAAATGTTTTTATCTTATAGACTATAATGCTACGGACCACTTTTGTCTTCCATGTAAACGAAATATGAATGCTCTACACTTTATTTTCAGTATCGAGCTAGTTGGATGTGCTAATCCAAAAATTTACTTCTACCTCATCCATACATTGAAATTCATACATTTAAAATATGAAACAATAGTACACATGGTTATACTTTAATATTATTTACTAAATACACTAACAATTTAGATTTACATTTAAAATTTCTGCTTTAGTCAATTAATCGGAGTAAAAACGAGTTAATGTGGATCCTTATATTTATTAAAATGAATAGTTTTCCCTTATTCTGCTATTTTCAGCTGTTTGCAAATAGCCGGTTCAGCAGGACGCGAGTTCCCGGCTCTGCACGAATAAATGAACAACAGAACGGCAAAGAATCGAGAAAATGATAGGGAAAACGTTATCACAATGCTCCTTTCCCACGAATTTTTTTCAAATTCAAAGAAGATCTGCTGGCTATAGCCAAAAAAATACACAAAAATTTTGGTTAAATTCGGTGCTCAAATTTATACACTTTTTGGTAGTATAGTATTGAAAATGGCACAAAAAACGTTATTACAGCGCAATTCTGGCCGATGTTTTAAAATCCAGGGAGGAAGAATTAGTCATAGCAAAACGTGAACACAAAAAATTGGCTCAATTTTATGCATAAAATTACACCCTATCAATGTTACAATATTAAAAATGACACAACAATAGCTATTAAATTTCCGCTTTCCGGCCGAATATTTCCAAATTGATGGAAGGCCTGTTTGCTACAGCCAAAAACGCACAGAAAAAATTTGGTTCAAATCTATCCATATCTTCATACACTTTTTAATGGTAGAATGTCGACATACGGATACATACACCGGCACACACAGACTCACGAACAGACATACATTTTGTAAAGCTTGTTTTTTTTAATCTCTGACCCCTAAAACGTGAAAATCAATTGAAAACAGGAAGTCGGAAAAAAATTTGAATACAATACTTTCTTCGATTGACGATAGAAGAAATTGAAAAGCAATAATAATCCTGAATAACATATTTTAATTTTATGGTTATTAGAATATATTTACGCAAGTTAGTTATTTATTCTCTTTGCCGCGTATACATTCATTTACACTTATACACATGTTTAGACAAGTTACTTAATAACAATTTTAATAAGCAAACAATGGTATTATGGATAATGGTAATAAAATAAGGAACTTTGCTGTAAATAAAAATTTTATGAACATTACCTTTTGAAAGGGATTTAATATGAAATTGTAAAATATAATCCCTAACGTAAACGCATAATTAGCATTTTTCCATTCTAACACACAAAATTCATTAAATTGAAATAAAATAAATATAAGAGATGGGAATGACTTTCTGGAAAAATTTACGAAAATAATTAGCACTGTTACCAAGCTTTCGAAAATTCATTAAATTTCCTTGAGATTCTAATTTGGCATTTGAAAATATTTATCACTCTAGGATAGAATAAATACAAATGAAACATAAAACTCTTTCTATGTTAGCATGCCTTTAAAAATTGCACTAATAATGGTTTCAAAATAATTCTTTCTAATAATCTTTGAATTCATTATATCTGAAAAAAAATAGTAGCTAAATAATGGAAATATTTGGGATATTCTGTACTATAATTATACAAAGAATAGGTTTTACAAAATGCTTATGACAAATGAAAAAAAAAACATTCAATTTAAAATAGTTAAAAAAAATCTTAAAAAAACATAGTATTCTGTATTTAAATAGTGCAAGTTCAAAATTGCACGTGTGGCATAGCAAATGGGGTGCGTTCTTACTATATCAAAGTTTTAAAAATATTCAGATCTTGCTGTTATAGTATACAGCACTTCGGATACAGTATAGGGCTCGAAATGTTTTGTGTGTTCCTGTAAATATTATCTACTTTCTATTATATAGTAAGAATCTTGTATTAAATCTCCGCAACGTATACCAATATCATAAAATGTTAAATATTTTAATATAATTAAAACACGTCTCAAACAACATTTCCCGGTATATCATTATGAGGCATGATATTTGTGTGGCGCGAAAATTAATAATAAATATCCTTTGATTTACAGATTGTACAGAATTTATATTTCAGTGTATACTTTATAAATTCGTGTCAATTCTATTATATTCGAGAGAGTATAACGTCATTATGTGCATGAAATTCTTTATCCTGTTGACCGTAATGCAATGGAACACTTTTGATCGCCCTTGTAATTAAACTATAAATTGCATCTTCATGAAATTTAAAATGAATCGACAAAATTATGCAACAATTATATATTTTAAATATGAAACCATTTAGTTGGGCAATTCGTTCTCTGATATATGGAGGCGGATGGACACATAAACAGACGAACAGACTAAACGGCTACTATAGGGCTACATATTTATATAATTACGAACGCACCTAAAAATACTCAGGTCTTGGTGTAACACTATGCAGTATTTCAGATACATAATAGTAGCCAAAATACTTTGTAGGTCACAATAAATACTATCTGCTTTCTATTCTACAGGAAATAACTTAAAGTAATCCTCAGCAACGTATATTAGTTTCAAAAAATGTTTAATAGTTTAATACAATTAAAACGCGCACGAAACAATGTGTTCCCTATACATTATCCCTTTGTATCACCATGTTGCAGATCTGCAACATACCTAAAAGTAAACAGTACTTATGCAGTAAGGTTTAAAGCACGATTTTATTTATTGCTTCTATTTCCCAACACACCAGTTAATACAAATGAATCATTGGAACTTTCAACAGATGATGATATTGAGTTAATTTCTCATACCAAAGTTTTGTTTTTCATTTGGGAAGCTTCAGGTCGATATTGCAAAAATCAACTTAGTAAGTTTTGTCAAATTAAAAAAACTGGAGAAGTTGAAAAGTAGATTTTGTTTAAAGGTAATTTTATGCACCTTAAAATTTTATATTAGAAAATGGACAATATTTACGAGAAGTATTAATTTTTGTTTTTTATAGATGTGAAAAAAAATACCTTTTAGTCAATAATTATTTTAATCTTATGTTCTAAATTTTTAAACTATTTTTTAGATGCTTAAAAGGATGCATTCTAACTTCTGAGTCAATATTTTTCAAATCAAAGTTGTTGAGTCACAAAGAGTTATGTAATGCAATACATTTGTGTAGCCGTTTAAACCAATAACAAATATTTTTTGCACCACTAATTGTACAAAATATTCACTATAATATAAACTTCATACATAGACGCATATTTTTTTTTTGTTCGAAGGAGTGTAATACCATTAAAATGCACCTGAATTTTTTTCCCTATTGACCATAATGTCATGGAACAGTTTTGACCGTCCTGTAATTAAACTATGCATTCTATTTTCATAAAATTTAAAAATGACGTTTTTATCGTCTCTGTAATTAAACTATACATCCGATTTTCATAAAGTTTAAAGTGATTCGACAAATTATGTAATAATAATAAATTTTAATTTTCAAATGATTCAGTTGGATAGTTTTTGCGTTGTTATATGTGTTCAGACATACAGACGAATTGAACGACAACTGTAGGTGCATTCTATTTCCATACTTATAAACTGACCAAAAAAACTTTAACATTTAAATTTCGTTTGCAAATGAAACATAAATAAATCGCTTTAAACCTACTGGGTGTCCCAAAAATGACTGATGGATTTTAAAATTTAATATCTTGCAAACGGTGACAGCTATTTAAAAAATTTTGCAGGAGGGTTATGTATAATGTCAGGCGTTTTTTTACCGTATTTTTGTTTATTTTAGTTCGCATCTCAAACAATAGGTGGCGCTGACGGCGATTGAAGGCCAGGTCGACGCTTCACTCAGCACTGATCACCTGGCCTTCAATCGTCGTCAGCGCTACCTATTGTTTCAGCTGCGTACTAAACTAAGAAATTACGATAAAAAAAAAACTCCTGACATTATACATACCCCTCCTGCAAAATTTTTCTAAATAGCTGTCACCGTTTGCAAGTTATTAAATTTTAAAATCCATCAGTCATTTTTGGGACACCCGGTATATAACATTTATTTATTTACATTTAAATTCTGAAATTTTCTTTTTTTTATTCACTAATGTGACTTTGTTTTTATTAAACTTCATAAAAATGTTATTATTTATGAAAATTAAGTCTTTATACAAAATGAGTTCGTTTGCTTTATTTAATAACGTTTGTTTTGTGTACAAATGTTTAAAGACAATTTAAATATCGTTAATCTTTTTAGATTTTTCCGGGAAAAGATATAGCAATACATATAGGGCGTGTCATAAAAGTGAATATTTAAGAGATTATAGCACACTTCCGAACAAACAACTTTAACCACAAAAGGCATAATCAGAAATAAAATGTAAACGTTCTGGTGCATTTGAAATGTTAATCCATGCAAGCGTTAAAATCCATACCATTCGCGAGTTATCTCTAGAATAACGACAATAATAGTATGCAAATATAATTCGAGATAAAAGATGAAAGAATATGCAAAATTTCGCCTTCATTAATACTTAAAAGTCGCTAATACAAATGTGCAACTGTCCATCACGGTAGGAAAGTATTGGAAGATGTCGCCTTTCCCTAATTACGAAAAGCTTGATGTGCATTTTATCTGCAGAACTGCAAATGAAAGTAGTTTAGAGGCTTAACGATTGTAAGGAGAGCGGTAACCCACATTTCCTTTTGCCACTGAACAAAGTTTTTGTCTGTTTTTGCCTCGTGCAACAATAAACAATTACACCTTCGCCGTTTTTAGCACCTTTAATTCCGACATCGCATTCTTTCCTGAAAGAAGTTTCTTTGCATGAGTATTATCTTTTCTTAAAAATGTTCTTATTTTTTATGAAACATGTAAATTTATATATATATATATATATCGTTTTTACTCGCGTATAACGAGCACTTTTTTTTGAGAAAAATAAGGTAAAATTCGTGGGCGCGGGTTATACACGGAATAATTTTTTATAGCTTGAATTAATCACACCATATATGCAAGAATTAAGAAATTTATTCAAAGAAAACGCTAAAAATAACAAAATCTTATTTAATAGAAGTATTGCTGCCTCTTCATTTCACTCCTTGCACATTTTTTATTAGAAAAACGCTTGTAACGTTATTTAAATACTAATTAGCAATTCTTATTGCCGTCACTCATTCCTATTCGCCGTCATTTACTCCCTTCCCGTAGTCTAAAAATGTTATTTTGTCTTGTTTCCAGGCCTAACGCAATGTTTTTCACCTCTCGTAAATCGGAAATTTGTCTTCATTTCGAGAAATGTGCATAACAAACTTTTGGAAATTTTCAAAAAGTCTGCGTCAGATAAATCTTTAAAGAGTATCCAATACAAAACTAATGATGTGAGGAGTGCAAAGAGATTTCTAAAACACATAGAGTTAGGGGTACTGGTGCTAAAAAGAAATGACGATTATTGAGCTATTTAGAAACTTTAGCTTCAATGCTTAGGCCCATGAAAGTGTTTTTTTTCTTTCACAGTATTATACAGTAAGTATACCTTTGAAAATTACAGCAACCAATAAACAGTCTCCGATACTTATGCATATGAAATATCCTGTATCATGACCACGACTGGTCATCGCTGAACGCAACAAAGATATCCCACTCGCCTGTGCTGATATAGTCATTACTCCTAAAATGGCAGGTCAAAGTCAAGCGATAGGTTTTTATGGAAAACAATTATAGCTATAAGAAATGGGAAACACAGTTTTTCCATAGCAAATTCGCAGGATTAACTCTATTAACAGTCAAAGATTTTGAAAAGTTAACGGAAAAATGTTTCATCAAATATGTAATCATAGTTACGGTTGATGGGGGTCCCGATATGAATCCCCGCTACTAGAAATGTTCATCATTTGCTATTATATGGAAGCATGGTATAGATGGAATTATCATTGCGTGCAACACTTCTGTAATAAGCGCATATAATCGAGTAGAAAGGAGAATGGCGCCAGTCAGTCGAGAAATTTCTGGTCTTATACTCATTTATGACCAATATGTTTCTCATCTCGATGAGAATGGTCGCACTATTGATGAAAAGATGGAGCAAAATAACTTTGTATACTATGATAAAACTCTCACAGAAATCTGGAACTTATTAAACATTAACGGTTATCCTGTTACTACTACATATGTTGATTCTGGCGAACCAGGCTCCCTTGATTATGACATAGATTAGTATTAGAAGTTCGTAATTGAAACTCAATACTTGCTGCAAATTGTAAAATGCGAAGAAAAGAGTTGTTGCTCTCCTGCACATAGTGGACTATTTATATTATTTAATTATAGAACTATTTTTTTATTAGAAGGACGATTCATTCTTCCTTCAATTAAAAAGATACAATCGTCAAATGACATAATTACAAATGATGAGTGGGAATTTATAGATTTAAGTCTCCGTCATTCCTTAATTCTGCATATTACAGAAAAGGGATTTTTTAAAATGCCGTATGACTGTTTTTGCCTTTTTAATTAATAAAGTCGCAATTATCCGCAAGAACTTGTGACATTTGAGACCAATATCATGCATTTCAAAAAGGAGCAAACAGACTCAAAAAAATTAACACAGTGAAAAAAGCGGGAAGGCCTGCCTTCTATGACCATTGAGAATTGCTGTTTGTCGAGAAAATAAACTTATGTACATCGTAAAATTCTTTAAAGATATAGAAGTTGTTGATTGAATATATTAAGATGAAGTTGATCAAGAGTGCATCTGAAAAGAAAGTGATGTAGATAATCAAGTAAAAGTGGAAATCAATATCATAACAGATATGGAAGAATGACTTGAGCAGCTATGATCAGAATCGAAATAGATGTGAGCATGTTCAAATTTAAATTTAAAAAAGTGGCTAAATTCTAAAACTGTGTTCTAAGAAATTTTCTTAAATAGAATTGTAAGGAAATAAAAGAAGTAGTTTTTTATTGTTATTTTTAAGTCGAGTAGACATTTTATTATTTAAATTAAGTTCTAAGTTTTTAAAATTAAATTATTGCACTTAAAAAAACTGTGGGGGTTGCAATTTACGTACTCAATTATTAAGAATGTTTTAGATTTGCTTATTTTTGCTAACAAGGGGAGAAAGGGGGTCAAAAATGCCAAAAGTTTGCTTACTATTATTTGAACATTTCCACATGAGGAGAATTTGAACATGGAGAAGAGAGATAGATGGAGGTGCAATATGTCGTAAAAATGGTTTGTAATATGATGAGCCTTATAGCTCAAATTTAAATGCCTTTTCGGCTTAAAAAAATCACGTGGAACAGGAATCGAATTTTTTAACACAGCCAAGCATTTTTTCTCTAAATGAAAATGATCTACTTACATTTAAGATTTCTAAATTACAATTTTATTGTATTATGAATTAAAAGCTTTATTACTAAAGTTTTCTATATTTTTTGCAAAAGAACGCTGCTGTCTTTGTAACATGTTAGCTTAAATTTAAATTTCTTTGTTCTGCTCAACATAACAATCACTTGGAATAGGGACCGAATTGACATTAGTCGTGTATATTTTCTCTAAATGAAAATGTTCTATTTCCATTTAAGATTTCTATAGTAAAATTTGATCGTATTATAAAATAAAAATTGTATTACTAATAGCATTTTACACGTTTTGCAAAAACACCCTGCTGTGTTTGGACCTAATGTAGCGGATCTTATTGTTACATTTTTGCGTCAGCTCCAGCCTCCTCATTTTACTTCTATTCTAACTTTTTACTCTATATACATCTAACTAAAAGATGCCAAGTATTATTCTTATTTAGCATTTTTCAAAATTTTTGTAGAAATATTTGAAAATAATTTCTCTTTGCGATAAAATATATTTGAGTTCATGCTCTGTAAAGTAACTCCATAAAGGCGTAACGACATACAGGATTCAACATTTAATTAGTTAAAACGATTTTGAACAAAGACCGAGTACATCTGAGCATGCATTTCCGTTACAAAAAATAAAAATAAAGTAAAAAGAGACTGTTCGTTTCGAATTTTTTACTATACAGTGTGTTTCAGAATTCAACTGACGAATTAAGAGAGGTGACAGAAATCTTCAATACGATGTAAAATTGCCATAGAACATGAGGTAGCAAACCATTTATTAAGTCACATATGCAGAATGTTTCACGGTAATTGAAATCAGCTTGACGGCAGTAAATTTGGAGAAAAAAAAATCGGTAAAATTGTAACTACATGTACCTCATTTATTATGAACCACGACATGAAAAGTTTTGTCTATGGCAGATTAAGGATGAAAGGAACTCTCAAAATTTTTACAGAAAATAGAATTCACAAAGTTTTGGCTCAAATGACGGCAATTGCTGTGCTGTTCTAATAAGCCTTATAAAAAACACAAACAGTTGTATCAGTTTATGTGATGAAAGTAAAGCATGTTTTCGATATAAAAAGCAAGTTTTGCTTTTGCTTTTTTTTTTCTTTTCCCAGAAAAGTAAAATTGCGCTTACCATTATAATATTTATGTAAGATAAAAAATATGTAACTAAAATGATAAATAACTATTTAATGAATCTTGGTTGCATGAAATAATTACAGAATTTACGTTTTAAAACCAAGGAGAATTAGAGGACAAATACTGGAGATTCCACTATTCGGCTACTTTCCACTATATTATACATTATTATTCCACTATACTGTCCACTATTCGGCTATCACAATCGCAGAGCGTGATTGGACATTCTTTCACGTATCAGAGCTAAAAAAATCTACCTCATTCGATCTTCCCTGAGAAACGACTGTCAATCCTTGTTAATAGGCATGAGTGTGTTTTCAGAACCCAAAACCAGAAAATTATGTGCAGTACACCAAAATAACAGAAAGTTCACGAAGACAAAACAAACTTACAGGGACGTGGTATGTACGGCAACATTCTCTTATTTTGAACACTGCTCATTCTTCCAAATTGAAACGTCACAAATCGACCAATGCACTGATAGCAGCGTATTTCTGCAGACATAAACAGGGAAAGATTAGAATATTTTAGTAAAGTACTAGTATTATTTTTGTTATAATTCAAAAAGAGCACCTTCGATATTAACGATTTTTTTCCCCTTAAAAGTATAAAGTTTGAGCGTAATCTTTAATTTTTTGGTTGATGTAATTAAAGAATTACCAGGTTAATACTTTAAAAGTACATTTTATTTATTTTTTTAATGTTACAATTTGTATAAAACTGTGAAAAATATACTTAAAATGTACCAATATATTTTTCAATAATTGGAGTTGGTTTCATTTTTTAACTTTTGCACTTTTTGAGAAAAACGTATTTGAAAAATAGTAGTGCCGGTGCATACTTCTCAAATTATCTAAACGACTTTTCAAGGTCAGGGGCTGAAAACACTCTATATTGCATTCTTATGTTAAGCCTCATTACAACACATGTTATTTTGAACTTCGGCCGTAGGGGAAATTTCCCTATTCTTATCCGGCTAGAACCTTTATTGAAATATTATTAGGGTACCCTGGTATATGCATATGTATACACATATTTATATAAACGTGCCTGCGTTTGGTGTTGTTGCATGGGGAGCGAGAGAAAAATCGTAGCACACGTCGTTTTCATAAAAATACCAAAAAGTTTCGCAATTGAATACAGGATTCTAGATGAGCAAAATAAAAAATAGCCATACCCATACGCTTACAAAATAATTTTGGTTCAACTCGATGCATAACTTCATACACTTTCAGTTGGTACAATATCGGGAAAGGCACAAAAATCGCTATTGCAGCGCCCCCTTCCGGCAGAAAGAATATTTCAAAATTGAAGGAGGACCTGCTTGCTTCAGCCAAAAACATTCACAAAAAATTTGGTTCAATACTATGCATATCTTCATACAATGTTTGATGGTAGAATGGCGACACATGGACACACGCACAGACACACATTATGTAAAAACATGTTTTTTGGAATCTCTGACCCGTAAAACATGTAAATCCGTCGAAAACCGGAAGTCGAGAAAATTTTCGATTACAGTACTTTCTTCTATTGCAGATAGAAGAAGGTAAAACTGATTGGATGTGCCAATTCCAAAACTTTCTTCTTTCTTATACGTACATTTTAATATTTAAAAAAAAGTTACGCATGTCAATGCCTTAATAATTTTAATTCAGTATTATACCAACTTCGATTTCCATCTTAAATTTCTGCTTCAATCAATTAATCGAAGTAAAACGAGTTTCTACGTCTATGAACGAGCCGATGAACAATAAAATGATAGGCAGATTTTTTCAAATTCAGGAAGGGCCTACTTGCCATACCCAAAAATAGTCGTAAACAAAAATTTTAGTTCAGTTCTATGCATAACTTCACACATTTTTATGGTAAAATAATGAAAATGGCACAGACATCGTGATTATAGCGCCCAGCGGATTTTTTTCAAATTCAGGGAGGACCAACTAGCCATAGCCATACAATTTCACAAAAAAGGGTTCAATTCGATGCATAAGTTCATACACTTTTAGTCGGTATAACATTGAAAATGACACAAAAATTGTTGTATCAGCGCCCCCTTCTGGAAGAATATTTCAAAAAATGAAGGAGGACCTGCTTACAACAGCCAAAAGCATTCCCCAAAAAATTGGTTTAATTCTATGCATATCTGCATACATTTTTTGATCGTATAAATGCGACATACGGACACACACACACAGATAGAGAGACAGACATTTTGTAAAAACATGTTTTTTGGAATCTCTGACTTCTAAAACGTGTAAATCTGTCGAAAACCGGAAATCCGAAGAAATCGATTACAATACTTTCTTTTGTTGAAGATAGAAAAAAGTAAAAATAAAAGAAGAATAATAATAAGAAACATTCGCAGCTCCAAAATATTTTATTTAAATGCAATAATATGGAGAGGGAAATGCTCAAATTTGATTGGCGAAATGAATCTAATTGCAGAAATAAACATCCTATTCCAAATAATTCGCCACATTGTTTCTTTCCATACTACCTGTCGACGTTCCGACCATCTACTCCGAACTAACTCGCGGCTTCCATATCAAAATTCTTTGGCGGAAAAAATAATTCTCTGGAACATTCTATATCCTCAAATCCGATGCCTTTTATGCAAACAGCATTTTAATATCTGGCGTCGAGAAGCAGAATTGTCTCCCGTTAACAATATTTTTATTAAAAAGATTTAACTTATTTTATAATCGAAAGTAGTTAAAAATCGAATGTATTCTACAGACGATAATTTCATTAAAATAGGAAAAAAAATGAATTTATTGATACGTAATAAACATAAAACGCGACAATAATAAAAAACATGTTGTTTTGAATAAGTATTCTTTATCGTTATAAATTTAATAAGACTTTTAAAAAGGGGTTGATAAAAACAAGGGAAAAAAGAGGCTTACTATTAATTTTAAGAAATAAAGTTTATTTCAGAATATTTTTAATAGAGCCATTTTTTTGATTTACGCGTATTGGGATTTTTCGTATTTTTTATGACAACTTAAGAATTTATGCCATTTCTATAAAAATTAATAGATTAGATTTGATAATAGCATTTGAATTTAATAAGTCAAAATAAAAACGGAATATTGATAAAAGGAAATTGATATAGTATAAGGTTAACTCCCCCCCCCCCACACACAAAAAATGTAATACATATCTATACTAATAAAAGAACAAAACGCTCTGTCTGTCTGTGTGTGTGTCTGTGTGTCTGCGATGGCTAGCAAAATCTACAGCACGTACGAAGCTCAAAATTTTTTTGAGAGTAGCCCAATGTCTCTTCTGATGCGCCTGAAGCTCAGAATTTCAAAATTCTATTTATTAACTGAGTAATTAATTAAATTCCAAAGCTCACTCTCATAAAAAATCGCCTTTTTTCGCCTTTTTTCGCTTTTTTTCCCTTTCATTGTCTTATGGTTGATTGGTTGCATAAAATTTTCGCAGAAATAATTTAAAAAGCTGGGACAGACCTTTAAAATTCATAGACTAGCAAACTGTCAGTTTAAATGAGGATTTTTTTTAATCACAGCTGCTGTACACCATGGAGAAAAAGATAGGTGGAGGCGGCGAAGTAAACTGAAAAAAAGGTTTCCAATATTAAACCATTTATCGCTGAAATTTTAATGCCTCAAACAAAAGCACGAGGAAGGAATTTTGTATTAATAAAACGAATTGAAAGAAATGAATTACAGCTGAAGCATATTTTACGAAGAAATAGTAATTTTTTAAAATGTTTTTTTTTCTATTATATTATTTAGGTTAAAGTTAGATTAAAGTTAAATTGCATTTATGTTATGGTTATAATAAGAATATGTTACAATAAAGTGAAGGCTAGGTTACATTTCTGTTATATTTAATTTACGGTAGGGTACTGTTAAGTCGCTGTTAGGTTACAGGCAGGTTCTGGTTACGGTACAAAAGTTTAAGGTTAGGAATTTATACACAGAGTGAACATTATGCAAGATTTGATTAAAAATAACACTTACTTTTGTTAAATAGCTCTGAAATTGTAATACTATATACCAATCTTTTAGCTACCATCGTGTATCAATTTCATTCATGGTATAGTCGGATTTAAGAGTGATATAATTAGTTTGAAATTCAAAATATTTCACTTGGGATTTGTATGTGAAAATAATAATTAGTTACGTGACTTAACAGTGATTTTTACGGGTAAATATCAACTTTTTAACACAAAAATCATGCAATCGTTGGATACATATTCCCTCCCGCGTTTTCCATTGCTCATTTTGAGTATTTTTAGAGCTTAATATTAGTTGTTTATAACACCGATTTTTCACACAATCAATGGCTACGTATTTCAGACAATGCATTTCTGCATGTAACGAGTTAATGATAAATGCATACAAATTTCAAGTTCGTTTAATATTGTTAATACGGACCCGGACAACGCCGGGCGGGTCAGCTAGTATATACATAAAGTGAATAAATAAAAAAAGTATACAGATACTGGCTGTTTGTTAAAAACATTTAAAATTGTCTTTGACATTTTTATGAGTTATTGAGTTTTTAAAAATAAATAATACATGACTGATTATCATAAATCCTACTTAATATAAGAGTATAACTTGATAAGAGTATAACTTGATATTAAATACTCCTATCATAAATGCTATTCTTTCATTAGAAACATCCTACATATTCTTCCTTATATGAGCAAAAGACATCGAATAATTCGCTCAACCCCATTTATCATTTACCCCCACATACATTCCTAAGCAAATCCCCTACTAATAACAATTCTAATTATCTACCGCAATGCATTTTCTAGAAATAATTGCAAAGAAAATAATACAAATAAGATACACGCATTGTTAACGCTTGAAAAGATAGCTGTTCTTCCATCGAATTAAACAACATTAAGGACGTATCTAGAACTATAAGATGACTTTCAGTGTACGCTTAGTAATTATGGTATAAGTTTTCTAATGAAGAAAATTAGAAATTCACGGCTGATTTTTAAAAAAGTAATAAACTTAATTTTATAGCATGGAATTATAGTACTTCTAGCTTGAAAGTTCATTCTCAATAAATAAACAAGAAAAATGATTAAAAAAGTTTAATGAGAAAATTTTCATTTTTAGGTGCGTTCGCAATAATGTAAATACGTAGCACCTATACTTATCGTTCAGTCCTTCCGCATATAACAACGCAAAAACTACCCAAACGAGTCATTTGAAATTTAAAACATATAATTATTACATAATTTTGTCATTTCAAATTTTATGAAAATCGGGTGCATAGATCAATCACAGGGACAATCAAAACTATTCCGCTACATTACGGTCAATGGGGGAAAAAGTTTCAAATGTATTTTAATCATTTGAAATTTTAAATACATATTTATTACATAATTTTGTTGAGTCATTTCAAATTTTATGAAAATTGGATGCATCGATTAATTACAGGGACAATCAAATTATTCCGTTATATTACGGCCAATGGCGGAAAATGTTACAAATGTATTCTAATGGTGATACACTTATTCGAACATAATAAAATTGATATGCATCTATAAAGTACATATTATAATATACATTTTGCATAATATGTGGTGCAAAGAACATTTATTATTAATTTACAAGGCCACACAAAAGTATTCCACTACATAATGGTATAGAGAGAACATTGTTTGGTGAGCCTTTCAATTGTAATTAACTATTTACAATTTTATGAGATTGATATATGAGAGTGAGATTTTTAAAACTTCGTTATCGTACGAACGAACCTTATTTACTACGCTTCACGTACAATTTCCAACTTGTTATTTATCTAGTGTCTGTTATTCTGTGGTAGTCTAAAACTATATACTTGACTATGAGAAATAACGAAAGGCTTTTCTATAGCTATTTGGAAACAATCCAGGATAAATTAAACTGATGCGTTGATAATTATGCTATTGGAATTGTTTTTAAATTAAGCTATATTTACACACTATTATTATTTTGTTTAGATTTGAGTTTCCATCGAATTAGTTCTTCATTGTAAATAATAGCACCATTACAAAAAAAAATATGTGAAAGCAATAAAAAATATTTATATTTCGAATACTTCGTATGTTATTATTCATGAGTATAATAAATGTAGAAAGAGGAAATCCCTATTATCAATGACAGTTTTCCTAAAATTTTCTTAATAAACTTTCATTCACTGTGCAAATATATATCTGTTATATGAATTTTTATTGTTGCCGTTGCATAAAAAATTCTTGAAACACAATTTTTCTGTAAAAATTATACTATCTTTTTAGTGTAAAATTACACGTAATAAATAATGCAAAAATTCCTTTGCAATATATATATATATATATATATATATATATATATATATATATATATATATATATATATATATATATATATATATATATATATATATATATATATATATATTGCATTTCATGTACAATGATCGATTAAGATGAAAACTAAGAATTTAAAATTAGAATATCAATATTAATATCAATAAGTACTATAGTTTCAAATTTCATATTTCAAGACATTATTCAGATCTTATTTGATAATGCAAATTTTAGGAAAATGTTTATACCTCTTGAATGTTTAAAAGATATATACAGGGTGTTTCGCTACCAGACCGACAAACTTTGAGGGATGATAGTAGACATGGAAACAAAATTATTAAATAGGAAATCATGTGACGCAAACGTCTTCTGTAGGAGCTAGGGGTCATTAAAATTTAAGGTCCAAAATTTCAAACGATGATAAAAATCCGGAGAAAGGATCGATTCGTTTACGGTTTTCACTAAAATCATTCTTTATATCACGATTCTTTTAGAAAAAAATTTTAAAGGTTACGTTCAAATATTGTCGATAGAGGGCGCTTTAATTTTAGCGTAAAGAACAAATATTTTTTACCGTTATTTTGTGCATGGAGATGAAATTATTCTAAAGTTTAGAGTTTAACTTAAATTTTAAGCCCAAGATCGGAAACATTGGGATCGGGAAACTAGCGAAAATTGTACTGTGAACAGAGGGGGAGATTTTAAATGCTCATAAATATTGGACAAACAAATCGATTTTGTTGCGGTTTGCGTGTAAGTCATTCCCTTGGTAATTATTTTATTCAAAATGACGTACAGCTTTCGTGTCCTCAATTTTTGATAGAGGGCGCATCCGACAAATCTCTGATATTTCACTGGCATTACTCCTGGGTGTTTTACTACCAGACCGACATACTTCCAGGAAGTCTTAGCGATGCAAAGACGTCTCGGAATTACATAGGAATGTTACCTTGGAAATGCCTTTTTTGCTAGTTACGGTTAAATAAAGCAGAGAAAAGAAAAGAGAAACAGCAGAGAAAAGAAAACAGAAACAGCAGAGAAAGAGCAACACATTAATGTGACAGAAAACAGTTTATTTAAATGTTTTACAATAAGAGGCGTTCGAAATTACGACTAGAAATAGGCTGGCATTCTTGACAGTGGCGTCGCGTGGAATTCCTCACATTTTGAAAGATTCCTGGCATCTCTGATAGTTTTCTGGCAGCTACAGAAATACCAGTCGTCTTTACATCCCTAACACTTCCTGGAAGCATGTTGGTCTGGTAGTAAAACACCCAGGAGTAATGCCATTGAAATGTCAGAGATGTGTCGGAAGCGCCCTCTATCAAAAAATAGGGACACCAAAGCTGTCTGCATTTTGAATAAAATAATTATCAAGGGAATGACTTACACGCTAACTGCAAGAAAATCGCTTTGTTTGTCCAATATTTATGAGCATTTAAAATCTCCCCCTCTGTTCACAGTACAATTTTCGCTAGTTTCCCGATCCCAATGTTTCCGATCTTGGGCTTAAAATTTAAGTTAAACTCTAAACTTTAGAATAATTTCATCTCCATGCACAAAATAACGGTAAAAAATAGTTGTTCTTTACGCTAAAATTAAAGCACCCTCTATCGACAATATTTGAACGTAACCTTTAAAAATTTTTTCTAAAAGAATCGTGATATAAAGAATGATTTTAGTGAAAACCATAAACGAATCGACCCTTTCTCCAGATTTTTATCATCGTTTGAAATTTTGGACCTTAAATTTTAATGACCCCTAGCTCCTACAAAAGACGTTTGCGCCCCAAGGTTTCCTATTTAATAATGTTTGCCTTCATGTCTACTATCATTCCTCAAAGTGTGTCGGTCTGGTAGCGAAACACACTGTATAGAGATGGAAAATTTCAACTAGTAACTTGATTGGATGGAACATTCCTTTTATAGTTTAAAGACATTCCAAATCTTTTAAACTTTTTTTTTATTTCAGTACTCCCACTCGGTCCGTTTTTTGAACACCATTTTCATTTTAAAAAAAATCATCTTTATAAATTTCATAGGAGTATAACGGGATCAGCGTTTTTCTTGCAATTGTTGCAAAAACCTACTCAATTTACTGATTTCTATAAAACGAAACATTTTTTCTCTTAGGTCATAAATCGCCTACACTGTAAATAGCTGCAGCAGAGATTCCGGACAATGTCCGTAAAAAAACTTACTTTGCCATTACATTAACTGTTTTGCCAGTAAAACACAAAAATAAGGGAGTTGACCGATTATGTGCAAAAAGTGACATATTTAGTAAATTTGCTGAATAATTCAAGGTAAAGTACCGTAAATTTACAATTTTTTTACAGTGTAGTAACAATAGAAAATCCAATTTTAGTGGTAGACTGGTACATTTTCAATTATATTTATTAGCACCTAGAGGTATGGAAACACGGAGGACTGTGAGCTCGAAAACACAGTGGTAAACCTACGAGTGAACCATTAAAATCGAGTTTTTAATTTTCCCACAAAAGTATGACTTAGCAGGTTGACTGGTTTATGAGGTGAATCGAGTTTCAAATAAATTTGGAAATTTAACCGTGAACTGGTAAATTTGATTGTCTGTGCTGCCACCCACCGGCCAATTACGATCGCTGTTTAGAAGAAACCGCTGCATGTAGAGTTACAAAATTTGGATTAATTTATCCCTGTATATAAAACTTTGCACCTTGAGGCCATTTTTCGATTTTTGATTAGATTTCTTTTTATTTAATTTTTAAATCGATTTTGAAAGTTCTTTTTATGTTTTGAGGTGATTTTTCATATTTAGTGAAAGTAATACAGTTTCATTCTTTTAACCCAACATAGAAAATTTAGTTATCTTTTCAATAAAGTTTATTCTTTATTTGTGGAATGATTTTTGAATTTTTAACGAATTGTTTAATGCGATGTTTAGTGTTTCTTCGCATTTTGCGGCTATTTTTTGACATTTATAAAAAGAAAAGTGTTTCAAAATTTTAGCCTAATTTATTAAATTTTGTCTGCTACGATGTTTGGATTTGATCTATTTTAATGCGATTTTTAGTGCGATTTTCAAAGTAATTTTTAACGATTTTTCGAATTTTTGTGCTTTTAGAATTGATTTTTTTTTATTTTTGTCAATTTTATAGATTTTTTTTATGCGTCATATTTATCACGGTCCCAGGCAACGCCAGGCGAATAAGCTAATACTAAATATTAGCTTAGTGCCGCTCATGTTTGGCATCATTACTTAGTTCGTAAGACAATTGGAGAAAATTAACTTAAAATAAATAAAAAAAAATATGAATAACCTTTTAACTTCCAAACATTAAGGACAACATTCAATAACAGAAAAAACAGTAAACTATAATAAAGTTAATATTTATTTTCGTCCAAAAACAATCATGCAAGATAACATTTGTTGATTGTAAATTTCGCAATTCGGTTATGAGATAGCTATTTAACTCTTAATTCATTGGTTCAAGATTTTGAGCAAACGTAAATGACAGAGGGATTTTTCCAACACTGCGCTATGTGCTAAAAACCCATCTTGTGGTCGAAATGTTTTGCAACAATATACATTACAATAGATCAATTTAGATTTTAGAAACATGTTTTTAAAAACTTTCTTGCTTACTTAAATTTTTACTTTCTACTATCTTTACACGATAAAAGTATATTTGTGAAAATTTTCGAATTCCAGTTTTGACGGACTTGCACGTTTTAGGGAGTCAGATATAACAAGAAACATCTTTTTATCAATGTCTCTCTGTGAGTCTGTCTGTCTCTGATGTAAATTTTTTCTGATGCTCTATCTCAAGAACTAATGCACGAAATTTATTAAAAAATATATACTCAGGGAGTCCCTAATATAAATTGATGCCGATTAGTTTTAGGTGTAAATCGATCTATAAGTGGCGCATCTACATAACATTTTATAAGATTTACGCAACAGCCATATCTCAATAACTAATGCACGGATTTCTATCACACATTAGATTCAGTTAGTCTTTGGCCATAAATTGAGGCATTTTGGTGTAAATTGCATAACAGGTGGCATTGCTATGCTGCATCTTTCACGATTTTTGCAATAGTTCTATCTCGTGAACTAATGGACGGAATTCAATAAAAATTTATTTTCAGGTAGTCCCGATATATACTGCTGATATAGATGCTGCTTAGTTTTTGGTGTAAATTGCTTAATAGATGGCGTTACTATGCTGCATATTTCACGGTTTCCATAAAAGCTCTACCTCAAGAATTAATTTACGGATTTTCATCAAACTTCAATTTCAGTAAATCTGCAATGAAAATGAATTTTTTTATGTTTTGGCGTCAATAACCCAACACGTAGCACTGTTACGCGGAATTCCACCGCTTATTGCAATAGCTTTATCTTAAGAACTAATGCGCGAATTTTTTTCATCAAATTTTAGATTCTGGTGTAGCTTGATAAATATTACTGCTATTTATGTTTAGATATAAATAGCAAAAGAAGTGGCGCTTTTATGTTGCATTTCAACTGATATTCGCATTAATCCTGTTTCAAGAAATAATGCACGAAATTTCATACTTTCTAAATACTCTAGATGACCATAGACTGTCATTTAATTTTGGCACTGCGGTAGGGATTTTTGAAGTACTGGAATGCATAAAATAGAAGAAGATTTTGGGATTACTACATCCGACTAATATATTTACTTATATTTATTTATATAGTTTAAATTTAGGCTATATTAAACTATATTTGATTAACTTCATTAAACTCACTAAGCATTCTGAATATTGTTCGCAGTCAAACTATTAAATTGCAAACTGTGCTTGAATTATGCATAATTATGCAAGTGATAAATAATCTGGCAATATAATCAAAGCATCGTTTAAGGAATTCCACATGCCAGCGTTGCTGTATAATCAGAATATACGATTATCATTAAACTGCGTATAAATGTCCAACCTGTTTACGTGTCATATTCATCTGACAAGATTGATTTAGCTTAATAGTTTAAGTTATGATTTCCTTTATAATTTAATGTATAAACATGATTGTAATTATATAATTATGGATTCAAACTACAGAAAACAGATGAATAATATGTAATAACATTCTCTTTAAAGTGATTTTATTTGTAATGAGGTTTAGGAGGTTTGGCATTATGAACTTTCAACTCTTAAAGGTGTGTCTAGAGTTTGTGTAATCTGCATTACAAGAGGAAAACATGTAAATAAATAATACTGACGTCATATTCCAAATGTTAATAACTTAATATGTCCATTTCTATTTTTTCAAAAAATTGATTAATCCTAGTGTAACATAGCTGCATTTTTTCAACAGGATAAAAGTACTCTTTTAAACAAAATTGGTTTAAAAACTATACCTCCAATTATTGGTCTTTTATAACTTTTAATATGATTTCAACATTGATTTTCTAAAAATCGATCGAGTGCAATTTGATTTTAGAGAAGATTCAGTTTTTCATAGCATTTCAGCATTTTTACAAAGATAATATTTCATACCGAATTAAAAAATTCCTCTGATATAAATTGATTTAAATGGGGTTTCATTTCCACTGGTTATAACGTGTTCCAAGCCAATGCAATCCAATTTCAATTTTATATTAACGGAAATGAATAGAAATCGAATATGCATAATACGATTTTGACTAACAGACGAATATAAACGGAATTTACACTAACCGTATGGTTACAAATGATAATTAAAGAAATCGTGAAATATATGTCATGTACGTGAAATATATGTCATGTACGTAATATTTTTACATGTATGTATATTGTAATGCATGCATGTATTCATATATATGCATTTCTATGTATATATGTTTGTATTCATACGTTTGTATGTTTATATTGGGAAATATCCATAACCGGTATCATAGACAATTGGCAAAATATTATGAGAATTGCTTGAAGCACATATTTAACCATTTAGTAGACGTCATAATTACAGAAGTTTATTCAATTTTTTTTTCAATTTCCCATAAGTACTACCTCAAACTAAATTGCAACTGAGCATTACGAAATGAATCAGGCATGCATTTTTTGTGAAGATATAAATTGAAAAAAGTAAATATGTGGAATATAAAATAAAAAATTCTTTTTCTTGGAGGAAAATGTTACTTCCCCACTTCTGAGGTATACTTTAGCTAATTTTACTGGAAAACACGAAGTTAAAATAAGAAGAACCCGATTACAAAAGAATCATTAGTACTGAATTTGAGATATTCACAATTGTTAAATGAGATCAGAAAACCAAATTTGTTTTATTTATGGCGACTTATGCTTGGTCGTCAAATTGATGATATTTCTTCATATATCGCTAAGGTTGGCGAGAGATTTAATGTTATTCTATATGAATAAATAATTTTAAGCTTACGATCGAGATAATGGATACAACAATGGAAGATAATTTGTGAGAAATCACCTAATAAGCCTAATAATCTATATCCTATTTCTTTTTATCTGTTGTCTGGATATAATGTACATTTTAAGAATGTATAAAATTTTATATGTATAACTTTATACACGAATTTTACGAAAATACCTGTTAAAAGAAAACGGCGAACCTTATAATGATAGATTTTGATTATTTTAATAAATAATGCATGGCAGAGACACCTTAGTCTCAAGTTGTATGTATTTTATACAACGCTCTATAATACTTAAGAAACACGGGGGGGGGGGTCTAATACTATGACACAATTTAAATATTTATTTTGAAAAAAAATTGCGGAATGCTGAACGTAGCTCAGTTGTCATAGCGTTGGTTCATATACCCGTCGGTCCTAGTTCGTTTCTCGGTCGCGCTATGTTTGTTGATTTCTCATTTTTTGTTTAATAAATATATTTGCTATTAAATAAGCTCAATTAAAAATCTGAATATCGGTCCTTAAGTACAGTTTTTGCATATTTAAACATTAATTTATCAGTTTTGATTTTTAATTCTTTATTTATTATTTCTTAAATATATTTAAAAAATGATCTTTTATTGGATAATAAAAGTTCCAAAATCGCAACAAAATCTGTTGTAGAGCCACGCTTCTTACTTTTACAATAGAGTAATACTATCACCGTGATGACTTCCCTCGTTAAAGCAATACATAACTGTTTTTTCTTTAAACTTATGAAATGACACAATTGTTGAATTTAATTGCATTAATAAAGAATGTATAAAAGACATCTTAAAAATGAGTTTTAAAAAATTAGTATTTTTTGATGTTTTCTACAATTATTTTATAAGCAGCTTTGTTGTATACTCAGAATATGCGATTATCATTTAACTGCGTATAAATGTCCAATCTGATTATGTGCCATATTTAAATGACAAGATTGATTTAGCTTAATAGTTTAAGACATGATTTACTTTATAGTTTAACTTTTAAACATGAATGTCATAGAACAATCTATTAAACCTGCAGAAAACAGATGAATGATTTGCAACAAATATTTCAATTTAAGCGATTTTATTTGTAATGAGGTTCAGGAAGTTCAGTATTATAAATTTTCTATATTGAAAAATGTGTTCATTGTTTGCATAATCTGTAATATAAAGGGAAAACATGTAAAGAATAACATTGAAATCATATTACAAATGTTAATAACTTAAGGAATCCATTTCGATTTTTTAGGAAAATTTGATTAATCCTAAGTGTGACATAGCTTCAATTTTTTTCAACAGAATAAAAGTATTTTTTTAACGAAATTTGTTTAAAAACCATACCTCAAATTATGGCCTTAAATTGTTTTTAAAAGGATTTAAACATTGATTTTCTAAAAATCGATCGAGTGCAACTTGATTTCGGAGAAGATCCAGTTTTAGATCCTGTTAGTAAGAAAATGTCTAGCATGTTGAAATTTATTTTTCATCAATTTATACTAATCGATGGAAATATACTTGAATTCTTTTTTTCATCCCTGTAGTTTATCTTGTACCTTTATTACACGTCAGTATTAAGCTAAAATTTATTTAAAACTAAACCACTCTTAAAAGAACTGCAATCACATTCTCAGAAATTATCATTCATAAGCGTCTATGTACCCGATTCTTTGCGTGGCCTTGTATATCATTTTATCTATATTCTGCAATCATTTTTTAGTAAATTGAATGCATTTCTATGTAAAAATGCATAATTTACTTAAGAACCACTTTATACACACCATATAATGTGCATAGATTTAGTGAAACTTAAACTCGCATGTCATAATCTGAGTATATAATAACCTGTTCATGTATTATAGTGCATTTTAGTTTTTTTCGATTATGCATGAATAAAACTGATCATTCGTTGAGGATAGAGTACAGTATTAATTGTTTTAATTTATTTTAAAAATTCGTGATACACGATATTCTTCTAATTGCACCAAAGTGTATTAGTTTTACTGTCGATGTTTACGTTTTTCATCCATCCACCCTTGATCTTATATTAGGACATTATGGCTGTAAGTTTCCACAAGACTATTTTCACTTTTTTTTATTTACGAAGAAAATCAGTACTTGTCGTACATGCTCTTTATTTAGCCAGAATCTTGATATGTTTACCACACATAAAATATATGACACAAACTCGAAAACATTTAAACATCAACGTCATTTTCAAAAGTACATTTATAACTGCAAATGTCATAATAAATTGTTGTGAATCAATTTATTTTTCACAAAGTTTGTCACGAAGTTTGCTAAGTTTTATAAAAATTATGAATTATTAACCACGACATAAACTAATAATTTAACAGTGGAATTTTAAGTATCCCACATTCAGTTTTTCATCGTAAGCGGTTAATCAATACTATAGCAGATCTAAACTTAATTTAATCCTTCTGTATCATAATATATTTTATTCAGTAGAAGTAAATAAAGATAATATTAAGAATTATGCATATTAAATTTGAAAAAAGTTGCATGATATTTTTAATATAATTCCCTTGAAGAAAAATGTTTAAAACACATTTTTTTCTGTAATATAATCACAAATGTTAACGAGCATTATTTCAAATCAGTTTTGTATTATATAAAAGACACAATTTAACCCTTTTGGGTCTGGTGTACGATTAATAGTACATGTCGTTTAATTCAGTATTATGTTGTTGTAACAGAAACTTTTGTTACTATTTGCGTGCAGTAATGTATGTGTGTATGCATTTACTATATGATTTCATTAATATTTAGACAATTAGTAAGAATAAAAATATAAATATTTGCTTTATTCTCTTTGCACCTTTCGCGATTCTTATATTTTAAACATATATTTCACCCTTTAAATTTAAAATATTGTCTACTTTTTACAAAGAATAATGTGTAATAAAGCGGAAAAAGTAATCAAAAAGCTGTAATCTGAGTTAAAAACTTGTTGTAATACAGTACTTTCTAAACGTGTGTAAGAACTCTTTATTAGCCTATTTCATATGATTATGAATTGAATATTCCGCAAAACAACAACATTTGTTATGCTACAGACAGTGAAGTATTCGTTAAATTCTAATAAATCTATTTGTATAGCTAGTATTAATGTTATCAACGTAAATGTACTTTTCCCTGAAAATTGAAATTGAACCAAAAGGCTTTAAAAAAATTATCAGTCAAAATCCTCATATTTGCAATCGGATACTAAGGATCCTGCCCGACACTACACTGGTTTTGATGAGTAAAGAAGATTATTTGTTGCGTTAACATAAATAATAAAGAATTACGAATTTAAAAAAGCATGTAAAAACGTATAGCATTTTTGTTTTCTTTTCATTTTATATTTGTATGTTTCGAACACTTTAGAAAAACATAAAAAAAGAATAAAATTGTCAGTGACCGCTCTGTTAGAAACATTAGAAGAAGCTTTGATTTTTTTTTTTTACAAAGGGAGAAAAAAATGTATTCTTGCTATTGATATATATCACTACTCTTTTAAAATTCTCTTATTATTATTTTTTTTAATACTGTTGTTTTTATATCCGCGTAAATATGTTGCGTAAAGAAAATTCACTTACCTCGAGGCAAAAGAAGCAATATGCTTCAATAAACGGCTAAAAACATATATGATGAAAGTGTGTTATAATGTTTAAGCACAATAATTAATTGTATTTTGAGAAATTTAAAGATTAACTTGAAGATAAATGTTTGGAAGTATAACTATACATCTCGAAATCGCCTTTCAGTTCCACTGACCTTATTTAAAGAACAAAGCAAGACAAATCATATTATTACTTAATATGCAGTATCCAGATAATTATAAAATTACGCATTTTTATGTCAAATTATAAAACTAATGAATGGTTTTACGGTTGAAAAGAATAGCAGAAAGATTAGAAGCAGAAAAAAAAGAATAGTTTTATTTCCATAATGCACATTAATCTTTATCAGTTGGGCCATTATTTTGTTTACTTTCTGAAAATGATGTTTAAAGCTAAAAAATTGTTCTTTACTTGTTAACAGCAAATATTTTTTTCTTTTTAAAATCATGAATTTACGCATAGAAATCAATTTTCAATTATCTCCATTCAGATAATTTTTAACGGATTGCTAAAAGTAGGAGGAAAATATGTTTGTTACTAGATAAGGCCTATATTTGTTTAATTTGCTGAAAGAACAGTTTTTTTTTTAAACTTTAAAAATAGGAGTTTCTAATTTGCATTACTTTATTTACAATTAAATTATTTGCATTACTTTATTTACTTTAAAAAATTGCACTAAATAATTAGAAACGTTACTGAGAATTTTCTGATGAATGCATATGACACATAACATAAATGAGTTTTCATAGTTTTCATTTATATTTGTAGGATGTATTATGTAGGATCTATTTCTAATAAAAGAAAAGGAATTATTATTATATGCGGATTTCTGAGGATATTCCAAAATTTTTCTTTAAAAAAATATAATTTCAAAGAAAAAATAAAAATGGTATAGTATGTACCCACATGTATCCACAACATCTATATGCGTCTAATTAATTTAGATTCTTATAAGCTATTTTGGGTATTTATTTCTAAAATAAATGATTTTCTCTAATAATATTCTAATTATATTTTTGAAATATTATATTAAAAAAACATCGTTTTGGTTTTTAAGCACATTAAGTGATCTTGAAAATTCTCACATTTTTTTAGACTTTCGCCAAACTTCCTGAGGTGGAACCTGCAGGCAGTTCGCTGGAGCTTTTAAAGATGCTATAAGGCGGACATTTTTGGTTCCCCAGGAATTCCTGAGACCTTTCTTTTGCATCCTGCATGATGCCTGGTTTATGATACTGTTTTATTGCCAATCTTTCGGAAAAAGCAGCTTACTATATGGATAGGGGTGTTTAAGTGGTTGAAAATAAAATATAAATTTAGAATTAACTAAGACTTATTTAAGCAGTGCTTGCTCTTAATATCGCAACTTAATAAAACGTAGAGGTTTTTTTTTCTTTATTTTAAAATTGATAAATAGTTGTTCAGAGTATGTAAATTAACCTGAGTATTTAAATTAATTTAAATTTAAATTTCGTTTGTTTTTTATTTAATTATCTTATGTGTGTACTTATTTCTGGTTTTAATTTTTTATATGTTTTGTTAGATGCTTGACGCTATTTCATTTATATTAGTTTAATGTTTGTCTCCGCATACGTAATTACAATATTTGACGGAAGTCTCAGATGTGTAAGAAATTTACAAAATATTCTCGCGAAAACATGAGCTATAATTTTATAATTTCACTGTTGAATTAGATAACCTGATCGCGAATGAGTATCTCATGCTGACATTAATCCTTTACCAGCAAAATTTCATTTCTTATTTTATTGTACGATCATGAATATATACAGTGGCGGTCAAAATTTTCCGGCCAGCAAAAATTTTTCACTTTATTTGTAAGTATACCCATATGAAGAGGAATCTCAAAGTGATACTTATACATTTTACTGACATATAATGTATATGAGTATAAAGGAAAACGGATGTTCTCAAAAGGTTCCGGTCACCTTTACAAGTTTGTAAAAAAGTGGTATTGTAAAAAAAAAATTACAGTGATCAACAACATTTGCAATTACTATTTTATCATATTACTATTTTATTAGCTTTATAATAAGTACTGCGGCGCAGCAACGTGACATTCATACAATCAACGGTTAAAGATCGTCTATGGTACGTTTTTTCCACATTTCTTGCAATTGTGGCGAAATTTCGGCTGAGTTGGAATATTTATAGTTCCGCAGATTTTTGCCAACTTATTTCCAAAGATTTTCTATTGGATGCATGTTGGGCGTTTAGGCTGACCATTTCAAAAACGAAATTTTTTGTGTGAAAATCATTGCTTATCGAGGCTTGCATACATTGTTTATGTCGTTATCATGTTAAGAAAAATAGTTACGATCAAGCTTTTTTCTCTAACAAGGCAGAAAATGGTCTTGCAAGATATCCTTATACATTGTATCATTCACTTGGCTGTGGATTTCAAATAACGGACCGACACTTTTTAAAGAAAATACTGCCCACAGCATAACGTGTCCCCCGCTATGCTTCAATGTAGGAATAACATATTTCGAATGATATCTTTTGTTGTTAGGTCATCGGACGTTGTGTCTGCCATCACTTCCAAAACTGTTTTGAATTCGATTAACGGAAAAAATATAAATTTTGTCCAGTTTTAACTTGACCAGACTTTGTGTTCTTTGGAAAATGAAAGTAGGGTAAGTCGATATTTTTTTAACTTCTGAAAATTTTTTAACACCGACTCTTCCATAAAGTTCTGTATCACGTCAGCATCATAACACGGTAGACAAACTTATTCCAGCAATATTTTCATTCCGTAAATCGCAATATATTGTAACGGAATTTTCATGCGGATTATCAATTGTTTTTTCTCCTGATAATTCTGTCCACAGGATTAGTAATTTTCCGAAATCTCCCGCATTTCTGAAAGTCCTAAAAGCCATGGCCATCTTTATATAATTTTTAAATATCGTTTACAGTCGATTTTACCTATCGATAACTTAGCGGCAATATCCCGGGAAGATTAGCCTTTTAGCGACAAACTAATTACTCATTTATGAGCAATAATTGTTGAACTTTTCAAATTTGAATTCAAACTATGCTATACACGTTGATTCATTCATAAATACAACCAAAAAACACTTTACGGATAGAAAAAAGCTAAAGAATGATAAGCGGCCGGAAACTTTTGAGAACATGTGTTTTCTTCTATACTTAATTTTGTCAATTAAATTTATTGATATTTACACGTTCTTCTATAAGTAAGTTCCTAACTAATATATCAATAAAATGTATAAGTATCACTTTGAGATTCCTCTTCATATGGGTATATTTACGAATTAACTGAAAAATTTTTGCTGGCCGGAAACTTTTACTATATTTTCCTTTTGACTAAGCGTATTGTAGGATGATATTTTGGCTCATGAAGAATAATATGAGAGTAGGTAACCTGTCATTTAATACACGACAAAAAAATTTCCAGCAAAGTGAAATAATATAAAATATATTTTAAACTGTATATTTACTGATTGTAACGCTTTATGTAAGCATATTATAAAATCAAAGCTACCAAGTAAATAAAAAGTTTTATAAATTATAAAAACAAAATTTTTAAAAGAGAATTAGACATAACAATTTCTATAAATAAAAACAAAATGACAACAAAACAAAAAGACTCAACATATTTTTATAACTTTTTATAATCATACAGCAATGAACATCGTTAAAAATTCAATTAGATGCAAAGTAGTGTTATTTAAAGAGAACAGATGTAAAATTAAGAGTTTATGATTTCCAAAAAAGATAAATATTATCTATACAACTTTATGTATGCACTGTAAAACATTCGTGTAATGTTACTCCATAAAGTTGGTGGCAGCCAAGCTTCCACCAAGTTTATGGTGGAATACCAGTTTAACCAAGATAACCAGTGTAACATTAGACTAATATGCAATGTTGCACCAGTAACATATGTTTAAATTACACCATTATATAAGTGAAAAAAAAATCACACTATAATGCTGTTAAACAAATGTTGGAGTATTTTGGAGTATTACACAATTTTTGGAGTACTGTTATACAAATGTTTTACAGTGCACAAGTTATTATTTTAGTATAATTCCTCTCAATATTTTTATAAGACGTTGAAAAAGGATCAAAGCTGTTTATTTGCTTGGAAATTGGAAAAACGTCGCAACGTAATTTGCAAAATTGTTCAAAAGTAGAAGTTAAGACTGTGCTCATGCAATAGTCTTGAATTAATTTTCAAAAAGTTGAAGTTTTTAATTTTTTTACTAGGTACATTTTGAAAATAGTTCTTCATGTTTAGGCAAGTAAAACATATTAAATTTCCTTTTCAACGACCAAATCGCACCTATGATATGTTGAATTTCATACGATTTCGGATTTTTAGCATTAAAAAGGAATGGAACTTTTATTTAACCTAAAGAAAGTTCAAAATATTTTTTCATTTGTCCCACCACGAAGAAAAATTATCTAAAAATAATTTATAGAGCACACAGTTCGTATAAAATATAAAAAAATATGAAGCTAATTTTAGAGATTTGCTAATTATAATTACGGTGTTACATTATTTTATTAGAATTACCCTGTAAAATTTTAATTTAAAGTTTATCATTTAAAACCCCTGTTTTAATTGTTTGAAACATTTACTTAAAGGTATCGTTTACTCCCAAATTGTACAAGATATATTACTTATTAATTACTTATAAACATTAATTCCTTACAAGCAAATTTTGAAGTTAGTCAGTTGTGAAAATCCCAAAACTTCTTTTTCTTCTGCTTTTCTTCGTTCAAAACTTCTTCTTTTCTTCGTTTTCATGCATGTAATATTTCCAAATGTTTTTCCATGAGTTAATATTTCAAAACTATTATTATTTCAATATTGATTTTTATCTTAAGTTTCCGCTTCATTTTTTTTTACTCGGAGTAAAACGAATTAATCTCGATTATAATATTAAATAAGATCAGCAGTTTACATTCTTCTGCTGTACATCGCAGTTGTACGCGATTTGTCCATCGAAGCATGAACATCCGAAGCAAAATATAACTATAAATAATCTAGAAAAATCGTTCTTACAATTCCACCATCCAGCGGATTGTTATCAAATTCAAGGACTATCTTCTATCCGTAGTCAAAAAGATGCACAAAAAATTAATTTAAGCTCTATGTCTAACTTCATATATTTTTCAACGATGCGATAGTGAAAATGCCACAAAAAATTCTATTATAGCGTGCCCTTTCGTTGGAATATTTCCATGCTAACGAAGGACTTCTTAATCACAGTAAACTATCAGATGTGGAAATCCCAAAATTTTCTTCTATCTTATGCATGTTATTATTTCTTGAAAAATTCTGCATAGCAGTGCCACCAGTTAGGTGGTTTAAACCATAATCTAGTTAGCAATAACTTTTGTCAATTTATTCCTGAATCTGAAGTTTAATGAAAACCCGTGTATTAATTTTTGTGATAGAGCTATAGAAAAATCTTGCAGTAAAATAAATACATAACAACGCCATATATAGGATGATGTATACCAAAAACTAATCAAGATAATTTTTTTTATCAGGTACTAACTGAATCTAAAATTTAATAAAAATCCATGCATTAGTTTTTGAAATACATTTATTGAGAAATGATGCTGCATAGCAGTGCAATTTAGTGCCAGTGTAGGGTGATTTACACGAAAAATTAAACAACACTAATCGATATCAAACAGTAATTGATTCTGAAAATTTTGAAAATTATGTGGAATAGTTCTTGAAATAGAGCTATTGCGATAATCAGGGAAAATGTACCATGTCAGCGCGAACTACTGAGCAATTTGCACCAAAATGTAATCAACATCAATTTATGTTAATTACTAAAGAAATATAAAGTCTTATGAAATTCCATATAAGGTACCCTGAGGTAATAACGCCACGTTAAGGTTCTACCAATTTTCACGGCTCAGTTTTAGATTGTATTTTTCAAACAAATACTATATGATTTGATACAGCAACTCATTGACTATCTATATAAAAAAATAATTTGACAGATATGTATTCATAAAACGTAATGGCGTGATTTCTTGGCCAATGCTATTTAGCGTTATTATCCATCTATATGGGTAATAGCGCCATGCAAACAAAACTACGAAATAAGATGAAATAATTGCATGTAGATTGCCCAATTCTAAAAATACAAACTCTACAAACTTAGAAATTGACAAATTGCATTCTAAGCTATTGAAAATGTTCAATTTTTTGTGAAAGTGTAAGAAAAATAAAGGTGTGGTGTGGAGGGAAAATGAGGCAAAAGAATATCAGACCGTGAGATTCTTTTTGCTTAAAAAGAACCGCCTAAATAGAATTATTAGAAACATTGCACAGTTTTAACTGTGTTTATTTGAATCAGCATTTAAGATGTAGCTCGGCCACTGTAGGGAATCAACCGGGGTATTAATGCCGAGGATTGGCGTTATTACCCCGTTATAGATATTGCGCTGTACATTTTAAATTACAAATTATCTCGAGAAGATATCCAAAATCTTCAACAACATTTTGAAAGTCCATGAAATGTACTACAGATTTATGTAATTAACAAAGTATTTCCGGATAAAAAAAAAATAGTCTTCACATCACAAAACGTATCTCGCAAATTTTAAATCAAGTGTTTATTTTAGTTGCTTGTAAAAACAATAAGACCTAAAAATGAAACAGATTAACTTGAAGCTGTTTTTTGCGATTTATATGACTCAAAACCCTTCTGCGCAGAGCACATGAGTGTCATTTACCAGATTAGTTCATAATTATGCATATATATTAGCACTTGGCGTTATTATCCCGCCTGCGTTATAACACCAGACCACCTTATTTATAAATTTATTGATCAGAACTATTTACTTTTCAAATTTTTATAATTATATTTTTATGTACTATGCACTATAATATGACAGTGATATCCTTCAGTTTTATTTAGTTTCATAAAATTCAATTCTATAAAGCACATAAGTGTCCGTATTAACGCGGATGTCGTTTTGATATGGGCAACTCCTGACGATTATATTCCTATTTATAATATCCTATTTTCCTATTATATTTATATATTCATAATTATGCATAATATTAGCACTTGACGTTTTTACCCCGCCTGGCGTTATTACACCAGACCACCTTACTAGTTTTTGTAATATAATTATTGTAGAAAATGTGAATAATTCTGCAAAGCAGTGATGTGCATCAATAACTAATCAGATGTAATCTATTGAAAGGACTAGCCGAATGTAAAGCACACAATATTTTTGTCGCATTAACCGACAGACGAATAGACTGGCATACAAACAATTTGTAAAAACATGTCTTACGGAATCTCTGTTTTTTGAAACGTATAAATCCATCAAAAACTGGATTTTAAAAATTTCACTTATCCAATACTTTCTTCTTGTAAAGATAGAAGAAAGTAAAAATATAACAGCTTCTTTGTTCAACTCTATGCGTGATTTTACGTGTTTTTTGATGGTACAATAGTAATAATAACAGGAAAAACGCGATTAAAGTTCCCTTTCTAGCAGAATATTTCTGAAATATTTGGGAACCTGCTGGCCATAGCCAAAAACGTACTCTAAAATTTGATTTAGTTTTTTTGCACTATTTCATGCACGTTTCGTTAGTACAAAAGAGATTCCCGGATTGACAGACAAATATTTTTATAAGATTAATAATTTTATATATTTTATAAATATTTTGACGCTTAAAACACTCAAATCTCTCTGAAATCGGAAGACGAAAATATGATACTTTATTCTGTAGAAAAAAGACTGTAAAAAAAAGACTCCCTCGATTTTTGCTTAGAATTATTTCAACACCTTTATCACTTGATTGATCCAAATATGTTTTCGCTTGAAGCCGTCTAATGAATGACATCTATTTTATATTAACCAGATCTTAATACAATGATGTTATTTAAATTTAAAATTAGTGTTGTTAAAAATCTTGCTGCACTTTTAAAAGATTTGATAACTTTCAGTTACTAATTATTTTCGTAATTTATTAAGTAATCTCGCAAATTGCTTTGCACTTATACGTATCCTTTTTATTTCAATTCAACAACCTGCTTAGAAAATAACAAATAAAAAGGTTTAGTTAAACTTTTCCCTTAAACAATATTCAATTTAAAGCTGCTATAACTTGTTAATTTAAAGTTGAATTTCCCAAAAAGAAAGTAAGTTCTTTAAAAAGTTTAATTCACTAATTAATTTCAAGTTAATTAACAGGTAATTCATGAATAAGTTTCTGAATAATTATTCGTGATAATACTTTTGATGTTACTGAACGTAATTACAAAGTTTAAATAAAGAAAAAAAGACTCTCGTTTTATAAAAGTAAATATGTGCACACAGCAAATAATTAAAATTACAGATATTTTTTTTTTATTTACTAGCCGCATTAGGCAACCAGTTTGGCTTCCCTTTTTAAATGTATACTACGCATTAAATCGTATTGCTTTTATTCATAATTTATTTTATTTGCTCAATTTTTGGCCAACTTAGAATTTTTTGCTAAAGAAATAAACATAGATGTCATACACGTACCACTTTGGCGTAATTGCAACAAAATGACAATTCTATGTCTCACATACCAAACCGGCTATTGTTGTTCATTCATTAAGAAAATATTTATTTATTTTTCTTTTCTTTTTTTTAAAGATTTAAATAGTTTTTTGTCTACAATTATTAACTAAACATTTTTTTACTTACTATTTTTTCATTTTTAAAATAATAGAAAATAGTTAAAAAAATATATATATATGCAACTGAAATTTGAAAATGAAGTTTTCGCCAAATTGATGTCAGAAAAAAAATGTGCTCATGTGGTGCATATATGAGGCGATAAATCAAGAACTCAGTATTTTTATGTTGGCTTAACACAGGCGAGAAATCGCCAAATATTGTATCCGCGGCATTGTTTCGTATTTCATTAATTTCATTTAAAAAATTATAATATAATCCTTTTACTTATTTCAAATATAATACATATCTTTAATTTGAAACTGAAAAGTTTTAATTTTCGTGACTTTTATTTAGTTTTTTAAATAAAAAGAACAAAAGCAAAAAGGTATTTTAAAGCTTCATAGGTGCAGCGAAAGAGCATAACGTTATTTACCACGACCTAATTCTTGACAAAGGATTTTTACAGAATAACCAATTCAATAACGAATAAAATACGTTTCATTTGGGCTTTGGCATTAAACAATTAACAAATAATCGCAATTTCTGAGCCACATACGATAGCTTAATATATTTATAGATTGCATATTGTAATAGTTTGTATTAATATTCAGTTAAAAACCAAGTTTTGCGAAGAATTCCATTGTTTTAATTTAGAATTTCAATAGTTATATAATTTTTTTGTAATAAGAATTATCAGTCTTTTAACTACTTCGCTACTGAGTATTAATGCAATATTATTCATTATTTCTGAACTACTTCTTCTTCCATTCGACTTCAGAGAAGGAGTTTTATGAATTTGGATTATTTCGAATCTTGAATATCGCAGCATATCATTATAAAATTGAAATTGTAATTACATTTGAGTATCATTAATAAAAACGGAAGGAACTGTAGTCCAAATCTGTGTACCCAGGGGACGAATAGGTTAATGTAAAATAAATAAGAATGTTGTAATGAAGTAATGTAGGTGTAATTAGAATTTATAGTGCAAAAAAAATCTCTGTGATATGAATTTTCTTTACAAAAAAATATTTGCTGAAGTTTAGCAGTTTTTGTATTATATTTTATAATTAAATCATCAGACAAAGGATATCGGACAAATACCAATTTGCCTATAAACGAAGTAATTTACTGTTAAAAGCGATACTATAGACAACTCAACACGACTGTATGAGCATCAATTTCTGAAATGAAAGATGTATTTCAAAACGTTTTTCGTTCATTTCAAGGTGCGTTTGTAATAGACTTGAAGGCGAATACACAGACGATCACCTCATCGAGTTCACGGCTGAAATTCTAGAATTAGTTAAAACTTGGCACTCAAATTAAAATGCAATCGGTCTGCCAAATCATATCTTGGTGGAAGACTCCTAAAAAACAGACTGTAGCATTTGACTCGTAAATTTACAATTTTGCTTTCCCTCACAGAAATCTATGAAAACGTAGAAGATTCAAAGCAGGAAAACACACTGAATGTGTTTAAATATACGATGTTTCAACTAATTAATGACGTTTTATTTCAGAAATGCGATTTTCTTAAAATCTATGCGACTTGGGGGTAATCACTATACTTTTACTGAAAGGTTGAAGTTACTATGTAATGACTCTAACTTTTCATAATTTTGCTTTGGAAATTGGAGGGGTGGGGAACGACTTTTCTTATATATTTTTGCACAAAGTTTTCGACAATGTATCTTTAATTCAATCCAAAGAATTAAAAAAAATGTATTTTTGAACTCAGCATCATGAAAATTTTCAAACAATATGCTATAACGATGGCTGTGGCAGACTGACAACGGTGTGATCTTATAATGATTTCGTTTTCACATTTTGAGTACAGAACCTTAAAACAAAGTACTTAATGGAGATCAGTGGCTTAATTTCGGTATTTCTAATTTGTATGATAAAATATGTTTTTTAAACATAGAATGGAAACATAAATTGTAAACATAAATTGAGTGGGAAAATAAATAAATATAAATTTTAATGTTTTACCATACGCAGCAATATCAAGCACATTTTGGGAATTTATTCTGTTTGAAACTTTTAAATTAAAAAAATGCTTTCTAAGGTTAAACAAAATATTTCGAAGATATTTACTTCTTTTGAATGCAAAATGCCGAAATTAAACAATGTAAGCATCGTCAGTAAATTTAAAGTAATTAAAAATGCAAAAATCTAATTTTTTTCGATGCGAAATCTGATGCACAGTGTCAGTTTAAAGTTTATTAAAGATTAATTCCGCTGAGAAAACATTTAACTTTGAAATGCTGATTTGCATTTACGTAAATTTTGCAAATTTAGTCATAACTTTACAGCATAACATACAGAGGTAATTTGCTTTTCTTTATAAGCGATGGAATTTGAATTCACCTCCAAGGCTTTATATATTGCTGAATCATCAAGAAATACTTTAAAGATAATGAATCATCAGAATTGAACAGATTCATGAAATATGAATAAATATCCAATGTAAATCAAGTGAAGGAAAAAAGGCGGTTGCTATAGTGAAGGAAAAACGTTTCTCTACGCAACGCTGATTTCATTCGAATGTCAAGAGCATACAATCAAATCTCTCCTTTATTGCAATTTTTTTAACCTTCTAAGCACGACACATCTAAATTTTTTACACCATTAAAAGGGACCAAGACATATTTCAAAGTAAATTTTATTTATTGAGTTGAAATTTTGAAAATTTATGCAATTGTAAACTATATTATTTGTAAAAAAAATTGTATGTTAAACTCCTCATAATCTGTTTTTTAATTAAAATTTATTAAAAAAGTAAGGTAATTTAAAATAATTATAACTCAAAATATTATTTGTAGAATTTTAATTCGTTATTATTTAAATAAACGTAAATATGTAAGCTATTATTTGGATTGAGCATTTTTTAAAAATTCTGATTTGAATAAAAATTAAAACTTTTTAAATTTAAAATTAAAAAATAATATATATATGACTTTTAAAAGAAAACACATCTTTAAATGTATATATACATAGATATATACAGGGTGGTCATAAAAACACTTTGCCGATATATGGAGCTCTAGCGGCTAGTCCGATTAACCGATCGAGGTAAAATTTCAGATATAGCTATTCAGAGGTATGAGCTCGAGATTCTGTGAACGGCAACAAAATGACGCTCACGGTTACGGTTATAGTTACAGAAACTGGAAAATTTCCAATGGCCTCACCCATTTTTTTTTCATCGCAAAATGCTTAGCGCATGCGAAAACCCCAAAGAGCGTTGGAACCGTACGTATATCGCAAAAAACGGACATGTTGTGCACGCACAAAAACTGTTCTGTGAATCCTTCCCCCCATAGAAAAAACTCGATTTGGGCGCAAGGAAGAAATTTGCATATGACACACAGTCAGTACACTAATCTCTGAATACAATACAGATCGGAGAAATTAAAACTTTTATTTTGATTACACATTTTCCACATGGGTGACATCACCATTAATTGCCAGTGATGACACCCATGTGGAAAATGTGTAATCAAAATAAAAGTTTTAGTTTCTCCGATCTGTATTGTAATCAGAGATTAGTGTACTGACTCTGTGTCATATGCAGATTTCTTCCTTGCACCTTAATCGAGCTTTTTTATGGGGGGGGGGAGAATTTGCAGAACTGTTTTTTGTGCGTGCATAACATGTCCGTTTTTTGCAATACACGTACGGTTACAAAGCTCTTTATGGTTTTCGCATGCGTTGAGCATTTTGCGATGAAAAAAATGGGTGTTGCCATTGGAAATTTTCGAGTTTCTGTAACTATAACCGTAACCGTGAACGCCATTTTGCTGTTGATCACAGAATCTCGAGCTCATACCTCTGAATAGCTATATGTGAAATTTCATTTCAACCGGTTGAGCGGACTGGCCGCTAGAGCTCCGTATATCGGTAAAGTTTTTTTATGACCACCCTGTATATATATATATGTGACATTTTGAAATTGGGAGCCAGAAGTATCATCACAGGTTTCCCTGTTTTACAGCAGAGGAGTCGTAGCAAGCGAGGGAAAATAAATAAATCATAATCTCTTCATAAATACACAAAAAAGAATAGAAATAATAATCAAAACATTTATGAAAATAACTCTCTCGTATGGAAATAACTTTATGGAAATTGCTCTCATCCAACAATATCTACATAATCACTAATTATACAACGACGGCGACAAGGTGGATCTCAAGTATCAGGAAGACACAAAATGTTCTTTCAAACCTTATAAACCTGAAGCTCTTTAACAGAAACATCTTATCTTCTTACAGTCATTGAAGATATCATGCAATCATGGAACCATCTTATACAAGAACACTCCCAATAACGTGTTGCCTACTGTTTTTTTGGCGATCCAGAACACGATCATCATTCCGTTCCACAGCAGACTCCATTTGCTATCAGAAAATACCATATAGAATAACATTCTTCGCTCCCGTCACATAAACCCCCCAGGGGGATACCTTCTTTAGGTATTCACGGGCTTCACAACCCCGGGGCACCTGAGTGATCTTTCTCCTTTCCTTTTCCTCTTACTCCTCTGGTCTTCCTTTCCTCTTTGTTTCACTCTCATTGTGGTTTCCTCTTCGGAGGTGAGGGCAATTCTGCATGGGCCGATACATCCTGTATATCGACTCATGGAGAATTGTAAACCACCCACGTGTTGGCCGTGCGTGGCGACCCGTGTCCCTGGAAAGGGGGATCCTGGTAGTTGAGGGAAACCAACACACTGCTTTGGCCTCTGCTTCAGGTAGACGGGAGGTGCATATTGGTCCCGTATGCATCAATCGGCTGGTCAGCTGACTTTTGTCACTGGCTTTAGGGATCAAGTGAGCGAGCAATTACTAGTCATCTCGTTAAGGGTGGAGACTGACATAGGATTGTCTTGTGACCGTATAGCCCCTGGTTAGCACTGGTGCACGAATGTGCATCCCCTTGTTGGGCTCGGGAGTGGGTGGTGCGGCCGGGGTCCGAATTCCTTTTTCACTTACTATGGATGGAAAAACTTCTCTTTCATCTATCTCTCTCCCATGTGGAGAGCAACAAATGTCAAAGAATTCCTCTTTTACTCGATTTTTCGTAATTAAACGCAATGATAGCCTCTCTGATAGCTCTTTCAAAAAAACTTCACCATTTGTTATTGCTAAAACCTTTCAATCTGTTCTTGGTGATGGCCATTCCCTCAAAAAATTACAGTCTGGGGATTTACTGGTTGAAGTTTCTACAGCCAACCAGTCACAATTTTTGTCCAATAGTAATACAATAGGCACCTTTTCTGTATCTGTTAAAGCACATCCAACTTTAAATTCTTGTCGTGGTGTAATATCTGAACCAGATCTGTTATTTTCCCCAAAAGAAGAACTTCTAACTAACTTAAAGGATCAAAATGTCGTAGATGTCCGCCGTATCACTATCCGTAGAAATGGTCAGATAATTCCTACTAAACATATAATATTAACCTTCAATAGCCATATTTTACCTACTAGAATTAAAGCAGGCTATTTAAATTGTCCAGTCCGACCTTATATCCCTAATCCGATCCGTTGTTTTAAATGCCAGCGTTATGGCCATACCAATACTAATGGCCAATGTCGTGGCACTGTTACCTGTGCACATTGTGCAGAAGTTGGCCACGACAGTAAAACTTGTGAAAAACAGGAACGCTGCGCAAATTGCAAAGGTGATCATACATCATATTCTCGCTCCTGTCCTATTTGGAACCGTGAAAAAGAGATTATTACTATAAAAATAACCCAAAACCTTCCTTACCCTGAAGCTCGTAAAATTGTAGAATCGAGAACCCCATCTGTTGGAGTTTCTTACTCTAGCTTACTTAAGCAACAAACAAAACCTGTAAGACACATTAGTACCCAGACTGAAGCTCCTTTTAAGAACAGTTCTCCTGAAAAAACATCTAGTCCTATAAAGAAAAAGACCCGTGATGCCCACACTACTGCTGCTACCAGAGTGTTGCCAAAATTAGTGCTTTGGAAATCGTCATCAGAACCTGTGAAAATTGAATATTGGACTAGTCAAGCACAGAAATCAAGCCAATCAAAAAATATAACCAAACCTGAGAATGGAAAAACACCTGATTCATCTGCATCAAATTCCCACAAACCCAAAACTAATCTAACTGTAAAACCTACCCAGAAAACAAAAGAGAATAAAACTATTCAGGGTTCTTCACAGTGGCAAACTGTGAAGAATAAACAGAGAAAATCATGTCATAGCCCATCTACAGCTAATCTCAAAGATCCAAGGCAGATGAATCAGTACGTGGAGGAGGCTATGGAGTCGGCATCTTACGACTCGAGTGATGATGATGAAAATGTTACTTTTGAAGAATATAGACCTCAGTGATTTTACCCTTTTAAATTGTTTTTATATATTTTTGTGCTTCTTTTTAGACATTGTTTGATTTTAACTTTGACATTTGGAGACAGATTTTAATCCTAACTTGACTTTCTAATTATGACAAATACTAGGACAGCCTTTTAATGCTATTTTTACATTTTAACTTTTACATTTTAAGCTGTATTACGTTTTTTTGAACTTTTTGTTCTCACCTTGTTCTTGGCGCAGCACGTCCCTAAAGGGATTTTGCGCCATAAAACCCTAATCAACCAACCAACCAACCCGTCACATAAATTATCCTGTACGATTTTTTAAAATAAAAAGATGTGACATTTTAAGATTGGGATACAGAAGTATAATTACAGGTTTCCTCGTTTTAGAGCAGAGGAGTCGCAGCAAGCGAGAAAAAAAACGTAGAAGCTTAATTAATTTACACATTGGCAGCTCCAAAATATTTTATTGAAACGCAATCATGTGGAGCGAGAAATATTCTCCCCTTCCGAGGCAGACATTCCATCAAAAAGAGAACATAGCTTCCGCAAGTCGCTTTACCCGAATCATGGAATAAAAAATCCCACCCATATCTGAGCCTCCTCGCTTAAATTAAAAAAAAGTTTCTAGAACTTCCCATAATCTCTAAACACGATCCCTTTAGTAAGCGGAAAATAATATAAAGTATTGAGATTAAAAAGACAAAATCGAAAGTAATTAAATTCGAATGTATTCCACAGACGATAATTTCACAAAAATATGAATTTATTGATATGTAACAAATATAAAACGCGAAGAAAAAAATAAAAGGAATTATATTTTTCAACAAGCATGTTTTCGGAATAAATTTAATAAGACTTTCTTAAAAGGTTGAGAAAAAAAGGGAAAAAGTGAGTTTTATTAGGAATTTTAAGAAATAAAGTTTAATTAAGAATATTTTTAATTTAGACCTATTTTATTAGATTTACGCATGTTGGAATAAATGTTTTTTAAGGCGAAATAAAAAGTTATATCGTTTCTATCAAGAGTAATAGATTAGATCTAATAACAGGATTATAATGTAATAAGCTGAAGTAAATGCGGAATATTGTTAAAGGGAAATTAATACAGTATAAGGTTAATTTACTACTGTGTTGTAGGGTCTGGTGGGGGAGCGTGTGAATTATAGCCATCGGTTGTTTTAACATCTGATTTTTTGCTATTAACCGTCCTGGCCGAAGCCCGCTGCCACTTAAATAAATTTCGTTTTGTAAACTCGAATGCTGGGCTGCTTTTGTGTAAAAAAATCCATTGCTGACGAGGCTTGCAGCCTATTTTTTTTTTTTTGTATTTTGATTGTTGAATTTTTTAATTTTAAGGGAGTTTTGTTTTGTGAGGGAGGTGTGCTAGTTCTTTCTAAATTAATAATTTTGAAGGTATATATATATATATATATATACTAGTGATAATACGGGTACACGACATTTCGGTCCCGCCACTTCGGTCCCGCCATTTCGGTCCCGCCGTTTCGGTCCCGAGACATTTCGGTCCTTAGTCATTTCAGTCCCTTGTTATTTCTTTGCTCGCTATCTTATAAATCGGATTCTAATTGTTGTGGGCCTTCCAAATAGTATAAGTTCAATATTATTTGGGCCTTTTTTTTAATTTTTTTTAATTCTCCCCTCCCCCTCTCAAGTTTTATAAAAAGTTGAATATAAGAGTCCGATAAATTTAAACTTTTATAACTCGTGACAATGAAATCTCAGCGAGCTGAAAATTTTGCGTGGTTAAAAAATGCGATATAAATTTAGGAGGTATTGTCTTTTGCTTTTAGTATTATTATTATTAATCAGAATAAATATTTTAAATTTTATTATTAATTATTACTATCAGTATTTTATATAAACTTCTATAAACTATATAAACTAAAAAGTATTTTATATAAATTGCCATAAATATTATTTTGGCTGTTTATGTACATTTTTTTAGAACCTTTAAATTAGCATTAATTAAATAACAAAAAAACTGTGCTTATTTTTCCCCCTTCCAATTAGTTTGATAATAAATGTCTTTAATAATTCAATTAGACAGTTATAAGTTATAATGTATACATATTTCCATAAATCATCCATTTACACCCTCTCCTTCGATAATTCAGAAATGAGATATATTTATTGAATAATTTTTTTTTCTTATTATTTTTATAACACAAAGTTGCATCTTATAAATTTGTTTTCATAAGTTGCTTTCCATTTTTAACATTGCAAAAGCAATAGTGATTTCGTAACTGGGCATGCTATAAAAAAATTTGCATCCGCCATTTTTTCTTCAATAATAATAGTGTTTATTGATTGTATTTTTTAACAGTCTTCTCACGCCATGAGGACAATTTTGGTGTGTTAATTTTATTGAAACTGGGCCTATTTCATTCTAAAAAGATGATTATTATTTTTTTTTTATTTACATAAAATTTATGTAATAATATTTTAAAATATAATAATATAAATATTATATATAAAAATAATAATATAACTACAATATATAAAATATAATATATAATTTAATAAAATATATTAAAATGTAATATAATAATATTTGAAATAATTTTATTTTTAATTTTTAAGTGACAAAACTAAGTTTTTATTTCCTTATTTAGTTATTTACTAGCGGCCTTCGCCCGCTACGCTGGTCGGTTTATCTAAAGAAATCTTGAAGAAGTAGTTAGATAAGGTTCAGACATACATTAAAAAAAAAAAAAAAAGCAAGTCGATCATTCAAAAAACGTTGGGAAATATCAAATATTTACTGTAATTTTTTAAGAAAAACAAAGTTTCGAAAAAAAAAATTAAATCGAAAAAAAAATTACACTGACATATTAATGCAAGGAAATTTTCCCAGAGAGAAAATTCGCCTTGAATACAATATTTCAAATTCTTTTAATTGCTTATAGGCGTTAATGCCAACATAGTGAAAAAAATTCCATGCTGGGAATCGAACCCGGGCCTTCAGTATGGCGCACTGACGTTCTACCGACTAAACCACATGGAACGACAGCCAGCTTGAAACTTTCTCATACTTAAGTAGACTGGCGAAAACATAACGATAGCGCGTTTTAAAATCGCACAGTGACATCTATTGGATTTTATATGTACTAAAAAACGTTATGTACTAAAAAACGTGAGCAGCGCACCTAATAGTTTCTTTTGTTTCTTTTTGTTACTTTTTTGTCTGTTGTCCGATTTTGATGAAACAAAGCCTATACACTGCCCGGGAGTGTGCATTCTTCATTAGTGAAAACCGCATAAAAATCCATTCAGTAGTTACGAAGATAACCTCGAACAAACAGACAGACAGACAGACAGACAGACAAAAAATTCAAAAAAATTTTTTTTGTGTTTCATTGGTTTTCTTTTATCGCCCTGACTCCATTTTTGTCAATTATCTTCAATGTACAGACACACCGGGTCCTACTGTTTTATTATATGTATAGATTTGTATTACCTTTTCGCTGTTACTTTCCCAGAAAAAAAAATAATTCTTATTTTAGTTTTATTTTTAACTATACTAATTGTTTTAAATTTCTGTAGTTTTAAATATGCAATAAAAAAACAAGTAAAAGATAAATTTCAATTTAGAACTACTGGGAAATATAATGATGTATTGAATATAAAATGGATTATGTATTGAGTTTATTTTAAAATAAAATTCATTATGTAAATTAATCATGTTATTAATAATAAATATTTTTAATAAGATATTAATTTGATTTTTATATTAAAATTACTAATTGTTTTGAGAATTAGGATTACCAATTATCATTAGGATTACCAATTATAATTAGGATTACCATACAAAATTTGTGTGAATTATAATATTTTGGATAAGAGTTATACGTGTGTGCGGTTTTCGGGCACTTATAATCGCATTATACTAAAATTTTATGGCCTTCAGTTTAAAAACTCTGCTATGTTCCCTATAAAATTATGTCTCATTTCACAAAATTTCATTTTGCAAGAGAAGGGACCGAAATGTCTTGGAACCGAAATGACCAGGGACCGAAGTGTCTTGGGACCGAAATGGCTAGGGACCGAAATGTCTCGGGACCGAAAAGGACGGGACCGAAATGGCAGGACCGAAATGGCGGGACCGAAACGTCCTACTTCCTGATAATACCGTCCTTGGAGGGTGGGTAAAAATTGTGTTTTTTACATAACTTAAAAAACTGATAAAAATAATTGGCAACGTGGACGCGTTTAGATGAGTAATGTTTAGCATTTACAGTACTTCAATTGCAAATGCAATTAAGCTTTCTGCAATTGAAAGATCTTGCATAAAAAGTTTTTAGCACTGGTTATTTGTGTTTCCTACTAAGCTGGTTTTATTGTATTTTACTTCTGAAGGAGACGGCTGCATTGGAATTATAATTGTAACGCGTAAACTCAATATACGGCCATGTTAGTATCATTTTGTATCTTTAGACAATTTGTTTTTTGATCTCTAGTGATTATGAAAAATTGAAATAAAAAAAAATAATAACAAATAATAAATAACGATAATAACTGACAACCAAAAAATGAAAAACAAAATTAAATCGATTGGACTATGGGAAACGCATTTTTTTTAATAATTAAATTTCGATTTATTTATGTGCAATTTTTTCTCCAATGATTTAGTTAAATATAATTAGAAACCCTTAAATTGTAAAAAGAACAACAAAACAGCTTGGTTTTATCGAGTATCGAACCAGAGACTTTTCGTTTGGAAAACTGAGGCTTTAGAGCACTACGCTGTAAATAGTTTTACCAGAGGCCTTAAATTGGGGTTTCGTAACGAAGTATTAAAGTTTTATTTTCATTTTTAGGGTTTTGTCCATGTGACGAAATCCTATTCGTTTCTGTCCTCTGTCTGTCTTTCTGTCACAGAGTCGGTACACAAAATTTACATAAGTCAGAGAGTTCAAATTTTGTGTACTTACAGCTGAGTAGCTCTTGTCACACAAAAAGTCCTAAAATTTAAAAAAATACTATTAATTTAATTAAAAAAATTAATATCATCAATTCATTTTTTTCTTCTAATTGTTGCACGGTTGCACGCAAGTTTAAATAGATATAAAAGTTATTATGTTTGTAGCATAAAATAATGGATTAAATAAATCACGTAAAAACGCACTTATTTGTTTTAATTATTAATATTATTGCCAGTATTTTTGGTGTTTTTTCACTAAAGAATAAGTTGTTTTGGAACAAATGATAAACGAAACCCTCTTTGCGATCTACGATGACTGTTATCTACATGGCTTTATTTGGCGTCGGTTTCATTAGCTTAGCAAAATAGATGATTATTATTGTCCGAATTCTCTGAATTTTTAATGCATAGTAAATAAAACTAAATCCAACCTTTTTTTCAAATTTTCTTAAAAAATATGCATATTTAAGAAGGAAAACGTTTATTCGAAATCGAGAGAAACTGCTGCGATATCCCTCAATTTCAATTTTTTTTGTCGAAGTTGTCGCATATTTTCTTTTGTAATAAACGTTTCTACTCTTCCAAACGTTTTGAAATTATTGTAAGTGATGTGAATTTGTTCTATTGAGATTTTCTAAAAAGATTGTATTACAACAATACGGACGTTTAGTTATTTTTAATGTAATAAAAATTTCCTCTCCAAAAAATCTGCTCTCTAAAAAAAAAAGACCTGAATTTCATGGTAAATAGTTCAAATAGTTAAAATTCATATTTAAAAAAACTAATTGTTGCATCATTTTGAAGTTGATATTATTATAAATGACTCACATAAACATTGTTTTGGTTTGTCTGTGTCTTAAAATTTTCTTCTTATAGGGGCGTTGCAATGAGGAGGAAAAACCTTTTCGGAGAAACGACCTATTTTGAAATTGTTCTCTCAAAGGGTTAATTGCGACATTTATAAAATAAATAATAATTGCACCATTTGAAACGGGAAACTCCATTCTTTCGCACTGTGTCTTTCAATTATAACTGAACAATTTGTTCAATATAGATTAAATAATAATAATAATAATAATAATAATAATAATAATAATAATAATTTTTTCCGTTCATTTTAGTGCATAAAAGCGTTTATGCGCATGAGCAATTTTCTTAGTTACCAGAGTATCAAATAATTGACTTTTTGATGAGAGTGAATTGTGCTTCTTAATTTATATTTCGCAAAGTAATCAAAAAATTAAAATTCTGAGCTTCAGATACATCAAGAGAGACCTTGGACTAACTTCACAAAAAAGAGTCTTGTACATGCCATAGCTTTTGCAAGCCATGACACAAATAGAGCAATTTGCTCTTTTAATAATATAGATAATCTTTTCGCGTCGATGTACTAATAATGGTGCTTTTAATCATTGAATATAATTTTGTTTCAACAAATACTTTTGTTATTGCTGACATGTAGCAATGTTTGGGCATTTAGTAATAATAATAAAAATAATAATAATGAATGTTTGCTTAATTCGCTATGCACTGTTTGCGATTCTGTTAATTTAAACATACGAGGTAGAACCCGTCGAAATTCGACGAAAGAAAAGGTTTAAGAAAGAACTGTTTCATTGATGTACAATAAATCTACAGAATTAGTTACAGTAAAAAATACATCTTATATTGGTCTGTCTAACTTTCAAACAGATATTATTTTAAACTAAAATTAACAAAGTAATATTTCTATGAAACTCAGTTGTCCAAATTATTAAAATTAAACTGTAATTGCATATGTAATTAGTAAAATATACTAAAGTTCAGTTATCATGATGAAGTTATCAATTGAGGCTCTTGTGATTTGTATAAATGCGAATGAAAATAAAAATTATTCCAAATTGACACGATCACAGACGATATATTTGACATAATGTATACATCTTATTATTTTTTTTTCATATTTTAAGAGAAAGTGAAGTGGTTCTGTTGCCACAATTACAAAATTTCTACTCAAAACTATAAAAAAAATTAATAATTCAAAAACAAATTGAGATACAGCTTTCAAACAAGTTGCCTTTAAAAGTATATTTTTTTCTCTATACGACGGTGTAAACATTTATAATATGCGATGTTTAGCAATGTAAAATTTGCAGTAGCGAAAACTGCAAAAGCGTAATTTCATTGGAAAGTGTTGCCATTAACAAAATGACGTATGCGTTACGCACAGATACGTTTGGCTTTTGTAATATAGATATTTCACTCTTTAAATTTAAAATACAGGCTACTTTCCTAAAAGAATCCTATGAAAGTAAGCTCAAAAAGTATTTAAGAAGTTGCAACATCAGTTAAATCTTGTTGTAATATAATGGTTTCTAAATATCTCCAAAAACTCTTTCTTAGCCTGTTGTCATATGAATATGAATTGTACGAAAAACAACAACATTTGTTAATTTCAGACAATAAAAATAATCGTAAATATCTAATTATTCTATTCAGATAGCCAGTGCTATTGTTATTAATCGTAAAAGTATTTTTGTTTCTAAAAATTGAAGAAAAACATTGGACCCGAAAGGTTAACTCTAAAAAAAGTAAGCAAGAAACATGTTTTTGTTTCTTGTTAAAAAGTGCATTATTGAAATAAGTTGTGGAAATTTATAATTCCTTAAAAATTTAAAATAGAAAACTTTCTACGCAAAGTACATTGATGTTTCAAAAATATGTAGTTATTTTGAATGTAAAATAGCACAACATATGCATTGTAAGCAAAAGTTAAAATAATAACATTTATTATGCCAGCACTAAACTTTAGAAATGCTTTCGATGTAAAAATTTATGTGCAGCATTATTTTAAGAATTACTTATTCTTCTTGCTGAGGAGAAAAGATAGATTGTTGAATTGCTGAATAGAATGCATATAAATTTGTAAATTTGTGTCATATTTTTACAGCATAAGAAACGAAGATATATATCGAGAAAAAGGCTTTTGCTTATAAATTGCTGATTTTTATTTCAATTTGCTGAGTATATAACTCATTTCGGAAGTAGAAGCGATTTTGTATCTTAGAAATGATGAATTCGAAAAAGGGAAATGAAGTGAGTGGAAAAAGTGGCTAAAACCATTATAACATCATTACTTCAATTTCAGTCAATTCATTATAATTTATGCTACGTTACGTACAGATAAATCTATCGAAAATATGCTGACAGGCACAAAATATTAGAATATTTTTCTGACTGTTCCGAATATTGACGGTAATTGCTGCAAATGATTTTTAAGCTGCTCGATGCATTTTTATTAAATATCTTAATTGGACATTTTTTTTATAAGAATAAAGATTTATTTCAGTATTCTGAATGTATTTAAAAATGTTCATTATTTATGAGGGATGCATTATTCTTGCTTTGCTTGCATGTAGATGCTATTCACTGCATTATTTTGTAAAGATGTTATTACAACTGAGTTCATATTTCTAAAATTGCTTCAAATAATAAATTAAATTTATTTTCCCATTAGTAGTATTTAGATTATCTTTCCTAGCTTATTTTTAACAGCTTCACGCAAAAAAGTTGAAAAATGTTTCTGAATTCAGGTTGTTTGCCTGGCTATCAGCTTTCCAACTGTCAAAATTTTATTGCTCGTAAGTATATTTGAATTACCATGTAATTTATGTATGTTAATAATGTTTACTGTGGCATGTTAGCTATTAAAATTAATAAGCGTAGTCATTATAATTCAATTACTAGGATACTGAAAATAATTTTGTTACATTATGGTCTATGGTGAAAAATTGTTTGCAGTGTATTTTATCGAAATAATTGTATTACATATGTAATAAAATTTTTTATTGTGTAAAACATTGCTCACATAGAACATAGAGTGGGCATCATTTATATTTCATTCCCAAGACCATTCAAATGTATTGCATTGCCTCATGATCATTGAAGATAAAAAATTAATTTGTGCTGTATTTGAATGATGTATCTCTATTAGAAGCATAATGAAACAGGCAAACAGAGGATCATTATATGACACTTACTGTAGCATATGATATGCATATCCTTAGAGGGATACAAAAAACTCTGGAAGCAATCAGAGTTCGATCTATTAGCGGTAGGTGCTTTAATTGCGGTTTTCAGCTATAATATGTGCTCTTAATTTTACTACAATTTTGAGCACTATGCGATATTTATAAATTCTCGAATTCATAATCAGGGATCTCTATACAATAAAATACAGTGTGACAGATCCGGGGCAAACTCATCGATATTACCAGTCTCCGATAAGAGGGAGCTACGTTAGGCTTGTTTTCGAGATACGTATGAGAAAATTTATCTGCCTAAATGCAAATATTTTCCTACCTGGAATCCCTGCTTTTCAACATAATTTCAAAACCAACAAAATATCAATGATTTGTGCTGTTAAAAACTATTTTGGAAATTGCGTTGTAAACAATCACAGCGTAAAGCATAAGTAAAATCAGTGGCTTTATTTTGTAAGCCATTAATTGAAAAGAAATTAAACCATGGAATCACATGCTACAAGAAGCTGTTCTACCCCTCCTTATTCATGTGACGTCAACCAGTCATCCGTAGGTACTAGGAAGAAAAACACCGATAGACGTAAAGAAAATTTTAACAATTCTTACCCTTCGTTCAATATACAATTATTTCCGGAAGGTGATCTTTCCGAAAATTTCCGTAAGTTCGTTTCTGCTGTACAAAGATGGTACAGAGAGAAAAAAAATATGCTGGGGAAATGCCACTTTTCCTACTTCCATAACTTTAACCCTTTCCGGCGCACTACTCTTTAAAGTTGGAATTTAAAGGAAAAAAATTAGGCGATCTATTTAGGCCTAGAGGAGTACACAGGTATTGTTTTGTAAAGATTGCACTAACCATTTTAATTATACAGCTGTTGCCAAAGTGGTAACCACCCATAAGTAAAGCATTGATAAGCCCAGTGAGAAGAGCATTGCTGTGAAGCGCGTATTACAGTAATACATTTTACCTATTATTTAAAAACAGTAGAGTTTGATCTCTGTGGTGATGACATCTAGAACTCATAAGAAAGATTCAAAGTAGCCATTAGAGTAGTTTTTGAAATATTCAAGGAGTTTTTGGGTCTCTAAACAGGGGGAAATTTAGGTGTTGCCGACCCGGCAACAATGCGCGTTAAAGGTCTAATGGACAAGGTCAACTGATGTTAAAAACGATTCTTTATTAGTCGTTTTCAAAGTTCCAAAGGCGAGGTGTTTGTTGTTCAGTAACAAACGTAGTGTCGTTTGTGAAAAATAGGCGAAACGGATATTTTCGTTTGATACATAAAAACATTAAGTACAAAAGTTTTGAACAGCTATTAAAAATAGGCATTAGCTAGGTTTTATTCTCCTTTGTATTGCAATATTTTAAATACCACATAGATGTATAAAACAATAAGGTTACGAAATACTAAAAAGCTTTTACAAAATTTATCCTTGAATGAAAATAACTTTCGTCTTTTACTTACGAGGAAGGTCTCCATACGGGCATACTCCGAAAAATCTGAAAAAAATACAGAATGTTCTTCTCATGAGGCTATATATGTTTATAAAAAATTTTTCGGCGGAACCTCACAGCAGTGTCCGTAAGAAATTAATGAAAATTTCGTTATTTGGCGATTTATCCTCGGTTGGCGACAGAATGCAATTTCAAAAAATACTTTTTCACATCAAATACATTTAAAGGGAAAAAAAGTGTCATGCTGAACTTGTTTAGATAAATTTAATTTAAATAATTTTAGCATTGACAGTTTTAGTTTGATTTAAGTATAGTTTTGTTATATCGATATTTATATGTATTTATATTCAACTTTAATCATCAAAATTTGCGATTTAAAACGAAATTCATAATTTAAATTAACTAAAATTGTTTCAAGCTCAAAGTCCAATTGAACATTGTCGACTCGTTTTTGTTGCCATGGAAACAGCTGCCTTTTATTTTTGTATACGCTTGAATCTATGAAATTATTGTTTCTCAATATGAATTTTCCATTTATTAAAATAATTTTTCCAGGGGTAAATTAAATAACTACAACAATAAACAATATACATATGGAATACAATATATATATATATATATATATATATATATATGATTAGAATATATTAAATTCTCTCATTGTTTATGGTTAAATTCATCAAATACAATTTAAATGCATTTAAAATCTATTAAGAAACAATTTTCAGTTACATTAAAATCGTTTGCTTCTGATGGGGGAAAAGTGCTGTTCGCCAAATCGAGCGCCACTTGGACTTTTCACGCCAAATATTCGAAAGTATTTTATTTTTTTTACATATTTCCTATTGTAATTCCGCCGCTAAATTTGATTGATCCTTTATTACCTACATGAGTAGTTTAATTAGTATTTTTTTTTCAAAAAATTCTGAGTATGCCAAGTATGGAGACCTTCCTTGTTAGAAGTTTTATTGACAGATTTAAAACACACTGTTGATACACTGTTGAATATTTTGCTCTAGTTTGAACCAAATTTCGGTGCTCAGTAGCTGCCATCATAGAATGGTGAAATCTCGTTCAAACATTGCGAGCTTCCTCTTTGAACCTCGCTCCAACTATTGGAACTATGCTTCAACAAGAGTTGGAAATTTTCGTTCAGGATTTCACCATCTTACAGTAGTAGCTAGCACACGATTTTTTGTTTTATTTCTTTAAAAATTATCCTATTTATTTTTCAGTAATACATTTTTTAGCCCCCTGACTGCCCAGCCAAAGGGTAATATTGTAATGTTGTTTTCTCTGTAATTTATTAAAAATATAAAAAAAAAGATGTTTTTTCCAACCTGATGCAAAATACGTTATTAGTATCGGTGTATAATCTTTGATAGCATCAATCCTATCTTAATTTTTCAGAACTGGGTTTTATTTGTAGAATTATACTAATTTAAATATTGCTTATGTTGTAATGAAACCTGCAGCTCAGTGTGTGAAAAAATCAGCCGGCGGCAGCCAGGAGGTTGGAGGAGGAGGTAAGTGATAAACACATCATTTCAAATTTCGATGTAAAAAAATAGTATTAATTATTAGTATTATTTCAAACTAACAGCAGACTTTACAGCAGACTTTTTTTAATTACACAGTTATATTAGATATTCGTTAAATTACAATTTTATTGCGAAATCTTAATTTTCTTATGATAAATTAGCCGGAATGCCTGGTTTACCCGGTAGTATAGTCAGAATATGAACTAGTCGAATTTTGCTCATCTGAAAACATCCTTGATGTCAACAATTATATCATTATTTTTCAAATTTTAAATGAAAATCAGATTTTTTAACCCCCGTCCTATAACTGGCATTTAAACTAATAAACAAAAAAATCGTAAATATTTTATTTCATGGGAATAAATTTCTTAAAAGAAAAATATCATACTTTTTTTACAATTTCATGTATGGAACATTTTTTCTTCTGAACTTTCATAATTATTGTACAATTTATATTTTTAAGTATTGAGTTGTGGTTATTTTGCTACATTATTACTTTTTTATTAAAATTTCTTACACCTTATGTAATAATTTTAATTTTACATTTCATGCTTATTCTTTAAATCTGTGTAACTTCAGAATATAAATAAAAATAAAATTTTTGGATGCACCAGAAATATCAACAGATTTTAAACAAAAACTTCCTGATGGTATCACTTTAAAGTAATGTATTTTATTGCAATGATTCTTTGAGTACTGAAACGAAAAAAAAAAAGAAACACTCCGACAGTAAAAATATTTTATTCTGAAACAAACAAAAAAGAAAACAGCTTTTGTAAGAATGAAGCAGTGGACATGTTGAACTATTCTTAAAGATTTCACGGTTTGATTTATTCTTCTTTTTATAGGTTTTATTATCCTTTTTATCGTAACAGTTTAAGTCGTTGGAATTTGATAGCCACATATCGCAAAATTTTCCAGATAACGTTGCATTTATCTCCTAAAATGTTTTAGTATTTTATTTCTTGGATAATGTTGAAAGAAGTCGAATTTCAAAAGTATTCAGTAAGCAAAAGATTTGCCATGCTACATTAAATTTTATTAGCGAACTCAATCTATCAGTAGAGATTATTGGTGTATAATTATACTCTTATTTCTTAAATTGTCTTTTTAAAATTTTCGAAAATTTCAACCGTTAAATTAAGAACATAAAGAACGCATTAAATCTTATTACGAAAATTAATTAAATAAATTTTTAAAAATAAATATATTCTTATATAACAAATATTTCTTTTAGAATTTCGAAATTTTTAAACTTTAAAATGAACATCGAATAATAATAATAATGAAATCGTATTCAAACAAATGAAAACAAAATATCATTAAAATATTGATGGAATTTTTTTAAATGCCTGTTTTAAGTTTCTGAAAAATCTTTATACTTAATTTTTTTAAATACAGTTTCATATGATTTGCTTTCAGGTACCAAAATTTAATGTCGCCTTCAAATTTATTATTTATGAGGTCCCTTAAGACTGCTTCAACTGGGATAGATCCTTTTATAATTATACTACACGAAAAAAAAAAACTGTTTTGTTCAAACTATTAAATTTTAGTTAATATTGCCCTTACCAAGCATTTTGGTTGGAATGATAAAATTTTAATCAAAACTTTATTGAATTAACAAAATCATTTACTTAGGCTAAATAAAATATTTGATTGGGACTATATCAACCAAAATTTGGTAGTTTCAACAAAACAGCTTTTTCCGTAAGCTTTTACCCGCTACGTTGGTCAGTTTTTCTAAAGAAACATTGAAAGGAAGAAATTCATCTTGTGATTTTTATCGTGAGTTTTATAGAAATATTGACATTAACTTAGAGTGTTCAACCAAATTGCTAAAGAAAATGTGAATGTTATTACAGAGCTATTTTTTTTATTGGGTCATACAAAATTTAGGCTGTTAAGGCCCCGTAACTACGCAGTCAGATTCCTTGTTGAGAATATATAAAAAATCCCCAAAGACATAAAATATTCCCACAAAAATATAAAATATAAAAATGAAGGGTTGGGTCTCAAAATAATTGAATATTGGTAAGAGGCACAGGCTAACACTCAACTTTGGGAGTTATACATTGAGAACATTGCAAAATTAGCGGGTGAAATATACATGGCTCAATAATAGTTTAAGAAGCCACGAACCGGGCCCTAGGGGATTATAGGTTCTTAACTTGAATGTAGATACGAAATAATCAATAAATGGAAAACTGGCGCCCAAAACGAAGATCTCAATAAAACAGACAATTTTTTAACAATTTAGCGTACAAAAATCTTCAAGATCCTTGTACCGGACTCCAAGGTCTTAACTGGAATGAAAAATTGGGAAATTAACTCAATAGAGAATGGGCTATAAAAACGGAAGAATTCTAATAAAAAGGTGTGCATGTTGTTAACAATATAGATCATAGGAATTTAAAGAGGTCGAAGCTACTTGGTTCTTAAATTTTAAAAATATGAGTCACAAGTGCATCAGGACCTGTCGGACAAATCTTAATAGAGAATTCTTAGAGGTGTAGTAGTAGGTATATTCTACACTAATGTTGCCAAGCGTAATAGATTGCGCAAAATGTAATGAAATGTTTTAAAATAAAAATAAGGATTTTATCGATTAAAAAAAATTAGCATTTAAAACAATATATACAGATTGTAGACTGTGACAACTATTTTCTTTAATTAAATAAAAATAAGTACTTAAAATAGATATTTTGAAACAAATAAACTCTGAAGAATAAAAAATTGAACTGCAGCCTTGAAATTGTATATTCTCTTCGAACAACAAACTAACACATATGTCTCACGTTGAAATAAACATTTCATTTTTTATGTAAAAACATTCATAATTTTTTGCAAAAGAAGTGTATATTTAGTAAGTAAAATATCAACATGCGTAGAACAAACAAAGTAAAATACATCCAAGCCGGACACCTAACCCGGAACTCTTAGAATAGTGTTCCAAGTGCACAGACTTTAAGCTACGTAGCTTGTCATTTTTCACTCACATATGTTAGGAAGACTGGCAACACATGATGAAAACGTCTACATGGGCACACAAACTGTAACATGAGACACAAATGAAACATAGTATCAATGATAACATATATTAGGTAGATTTCGTAAGAAATACTACCTATTGCAATCGCACCAGTTTATATATCTATCTATCTATCGATATATCTCACTTTTTTATGGACACGATAACTTCTATAATTCTTCACCAATCTCCACCAAACTGGTACATAAAATCAATGGGGATAAAATCTTGGCTGAGTTCCTTAATGGGCAAAATCGGACCAAGGGGGTCGGAATAGGGGTTATTTTTGTGACAACCAAAAAAAAAAACCGCCATAACTTCTTAATTAAAGTAGATATCGAATCGGTTTAAAGTTTATATTACTTCTTAAAAATGGGCCAAAAGTATATGCATGACAGATTTTTGATAAAGTTAGAAGTGGGCTCAAGGAGCGAAAAAAACAGGGATTTTGAGAGAAAAAAATTCATAACTTCCTCAATATTTAGGATATCAAGTCCAACTACTTTTTTTTATAAATTTTCTTAAAATTATCTAAAACTTTTGCATTTACAAGTTTTTGATAGGACCAACTTTTACCGATGAAAAAAATTAAAAACGAAAAGAAAAAGGGCACTGAAAAAAGAGAAAAATCCACAACTCCGTCAATTTTCAAGATATCAAATCTGATTAAATTAATTTTACATCTTCTCAAAAATATCTACAACTTTTATACTGACAAGTTTTTCATGGGACCAATTCGTATAGCAAAAAGAAATTAAACAAAAATAGGAGTTGGAGAAAAAACCTCAAATCCAAACGGCTTATATTCTGACTCATTTTTTAATTCATTTTTGATTTTAAACGCATCCAAATGGTAGATCCTCTTATTTAGAAACTGTATAAAGTGACGCATTGGTCAATTTTCTGATAAAGACAGAATATATTTCAAAAAAGGCTACCAAAAATGGTTTTTTGAACAGAATTTCCGAAATTCATCGGAACTGAAAATTGAAGGAAGTATTCAAATAAGAAATTGCGTTTGTTTCTAACTCGTTTTTAAATCCATTTTTGTTCTCAAACGCATCCAATTTACAGATCCTCTTATTTAGGAACTATATAATGTGATGCACTGGTCAGATTTTTGATAAAGACGGAATATATTTCAAAAAAGGCTACCAAAAAGGGTATTTTGAACAGAATTTTCAGAAATCATCGTGACTGAAAATTTAAGGAAGTGTTCAAATAAGAAATTGCGTTTTTTTCTGACTCGTTTTTAAATCCATTTTTGCTTTCAAATGCTTCCAATTTACAGATCCTCTTATTTAGGAACTATATAATGTGATGCATTGATCGGTTTTTTGATAAAGACAGAATATATTTTGAAAAAGGCTACCAAAAAGGGTATTTTGAACAGATTTTCCCGAAGTCTTCGAGATTTGAAAAATGAAAGTTTTCACTTAGCAAATTCCGTTTTTTATGACTCGTTTTAAAATCCATTTTCGCTCTCAAATGCATCCAATTTACAGATCCTCTTATTTAGGAAATATATACTGTGACGCATTGGCCAATTTTTTGATAAAGATAGAATATATTTTTAAAAATGCTGTCAAAGTGAGTATTTCGCACAAAATTTTCCGAAGCAATCATGATTAAAGAATTAAGGATGTATTCAAACAACAAATCGCTTATTTTATGACTCTTTTTTAAATTCAATTTTTTTTCAAATGCTTTCAACTGACAGTTTTTTGTTATTTAGGAACTGTCAGATTTTTGTTATTTAGGAACTGTATAATGTACTGTTTTGGTCGATTTTTTAATAAATTTAGAATCTATTTCAAAATATGTTGTCATAATGGGCATTTGAGCTGAATTTTTCTTAAGATGATTCTGATAAAACCAGTTTTTGCAGAAAAATGAAATTAAAAATTTTTCATAAACAGCCAAATGAAGTTATTAAACTGGGTTTATCTCTAATCATATAAGGTGGTCTGGGGTAATAACGCCAAGTGCTAATAATTTGCAAGATTATGAAATAATCTGGTAAATGACACCCATGTGCTCTGCGCAGAAGGGTTTTGAGTCATATAAATAGCAAAAAACAGCTTCAAGTTAATTTGTTTCATTTTTAGGTCTTATTGTTTTTACAAGCAACTAAAATTAACGCTTGATCTAAAATTTGCGAGATACGTTTTGTGATATGAAGACTATTTTTTTATCCGGAAATATTTTGTTAATTACATAAATTTGTAGTACATTTCATGGACTTTCAAAATATTTTTGAAGATTTTGGATATCTTCTCGAGATAATTTGTAATTTAAAACGTATAGCGCTATAACTATAACGAGGTAATAACGCCAATCCTTGGCATTAGTACCCCGGTTGATTTCCTACAGTGGCCGAGCTACATCCTAAATACTGATTCAAATAAACACAGTTAAAACTGTGCAATGTTTCTAATAATTTTATTTAGGCGGTCCTTTTTAAGCAAAAAGAAACTCACGATCTGATATTCTTTTGCCTCATTCCCCCCCCCACACACCCACACCTTTATTTTTCTTACACTTTCACAGAAAATTGAACATTTTCAATAGCTTAGAATGCAATTTGTCAATTTCTAAGTTTGTAGAGTTTGTATTTTTAGAATTGGGCAATCTACATGCAATTATTCCATCTTATTTCATAGTTTTGTTTGTATGGCGTTATTACCTTTATAGGTGGGTAATAACTCCAAATAGCATTGGTCAAGAAATCACGCCATTACATTTTATGAATACATATCTGATAAATTATTTTTTTTATATAGATAGTCAATGAGTTGCTGTATGAAATCCTATATTTGTTTGAAAAATACAAACTAAAACTGAGCCGTGAAAATTGGTAGAACCTTAACGTGGCGTTATTACCCCAGGGTACCTTATATATTTTTTTTGTTGAAATGAGCACTCTTCGAAATCTACCTCCGCCTATAGGCCCAGCCGACAGGGATTTTTTTTTTATAAAGTGAACTCGCTTTGTTTCACTAACAGTCGATTAGTTCACGAATAGTCGAATTTCCGAGAATTTTAAACATTGCATACAGGCAGAATATCGATTAATAATTTCAAGAAACGCGAAAATGACGATGCTAAAAATAAAGTATCCTAAATTGCCTAAAATCATAATTTTAACTGAAAGTGAAGATTTTTCTGCAAAAAAAATCCTCCTATAACTTGCTGAAAAAATATACAAAGCTTTCCTTAACTTGAGAGGAGTAATAAATTTAAAAAAGATATCAAAACAGTAACTTTTCCTTACACAGAAATTCCTAAACAAGAGATCTGCTGTTTCTTAAAATCGTATATCAATAAAATCTTTACTACCTTTTATGTACTAGAAGATAGTGTCAACATTCGTGGCGGTTTTTGAGAATCTAACCCTCGTGAATGTTAAAATATTGCTGTATTAATAACTATCAATGCATTTATGCACTCAATCGATTTAAACATAAAATTTTTATTTCTATAATCATACCACATGAGATATAAAGAATAATCTATGAAATGAAAAAAAAAATCCATATAAGTTGATTAAAATGATCTATTTTCGTAAGTTTAGATTATTACAAGATCTTATCAGAAACGCTTCAGAGAATAAAAGCATTTATTTACAGAAAGCATAAAGGAAAATGTTGACATCTAAAAGGGTCACGCTTTGTTCAGTCAGCTGGACACGATAGCAGTTTATTCGAGAGACAAATAAATAGTTACTTTTCTTTTTTCCGCAGAAGTGTTTCTTTGTAATTTCGTTTAATAAAAAACTCAGAGTTCATTTTCATTTCAGACTATTTTTTAAGCTACTTTCATGTATTTAAAAAAAAAGACGAATTTGTATTTTTGAAAGTAATTAATATATTTGAATTAGATCATAAATTGAGTAATATATGAGAAAGCGAGAATTGCAGAAAAGTTTGCTGCGGTACTTTTCGCCTTAAATTGCTAGTCACTTACATTGTTAGATTAGAGAGTCGCGTCGCCTGACTCAGACCATCTGAAATAGGAGACGCATGTAGCGCATCGCTTTTTAACTGTGACAAAGGTTGACAATAGGCGAATTTTTCTTTGGGTTGAAACTCGCGGAGAAAAAATTTGTTTGACACTAAAAATGAAGATCTAATGAGCCAAGTCAACGCGGGTCTTAAGGAGTATTTATAGTGGGTCACAACTCCTGTTAAACTTCTGTCAAAAAGGCAAAAAAAAAAAAAAAACATTGCTATTAAAGAATCAACAAACAAATAAATAGCAAAATTGTAATTTAACAAATTACAACGAACATCTGGAATATCATATTTTCAAAGACTTAAATTTTATAGGTTTAAAAATAACTTGTATATTTAAATTAATAATAATAATAAACATAATTTTATTGAGGATCACAACGAGTCATATATTACGTACGCCATGTATTAAATATTATTATTCCTAGACCAATGATGAAAAAAAGAGTAGTTTATAGATAAACAAATTTAACTGTTTAAAATGTGCATTTATATTTGATGGAGTTAAGCAGACTGACTTCCAAACGCCTCATATTACGTACAACATGAATAAAACATTAATATTCCTGGATCCATCATAAACAAATTTTAAATGAAATTTTAGTTTTACAATTTTCGAAACTACAAATTTTTAAACTTCTAAACATCGCTCATTTTAAAATTTTAAACCGTTGTATAGTGAAACAAATGCACTTTTAAATAAAATTTGTTTGAAATTTTTATCACAATTTGTTTTAAAATTATTATTTTTTAAAAGTTTTTATTACTATTTTTGTCATTGTGGCAACAGAAGTATTCCATTTTTGGACATGAAACATAGACCAATCAGAAAACGAATAAAATAAAAAACAAAAGTATTCCATTTTTGGACACTAAACACGGGCCAATCAGAAATTGAATAAAATAAAATAAGCTGCGGAATTCAACCATTAAGAATTTAAAAAAATAAAATAAATGATACCCAATTTTAACTATATGTAAAAATATTTGTATTTGCAATATATAAAATATGTGATTTAAATATCTTATAGATTGGAAAAGTTAAAATGATTTATGGATAATGTCTTTGATTAAGAATTAAAAATTACATAATAAACGATACCCAATTTCACCTTTAAAACTAGTTGGATGTGTCAATCCCAAAACTTTCTTCTATGTCATAAGTACATTTTAATATTTAAAAAAAAAAAAAAAAAAAAAAAAAAAACGTGGTGATTCCAAAGTTACCCACTATCGAATTTCCTCGAACATTTGACCTAGCCTAATGAGATTCTGGTATCCGAAAAGCCTAAAACGCAAAATTTAATTAATATTCTGAGAAAATGAGTTTAGTAGTGCCTCATGTTGGGTAATTTATACTAAAACCTAATAAGCATCTATTTATGTCAAGACCTAACAGAATCTGAAATTTCATGGAATTTCGTCCATCAGTTCTTGAGATATAACAAAAAATTTGCAAAACATAGCACAGCAACACCATATTTTAGACAATTTATGCCAAAACGTAAAAAAGCGTCTAATTATGTTATGGTGTAAAAGAATCTGAAGTTTGATGAAATTCTGTGCATTAGTTCTTGAGATATAGCTAGTTTAAAAAAAAAACCGTGTAAAATATAGCACAGCAGCACCATCAATTGAAGGATTTATAACAAAACGTAATCATCGTGTTATTATGTTATATGTCATTTTATAACAAAATCTGAAATTTGATGAAATTCTGTGCGTTGGTTGTTGAGATATAGCTATCGGAAAAATCGTGCAAAATGCAGCATAGCTGCACCACCTGTGGCAAGGTTAATACCAAAATGTAATCAGCGTCTAATTATGTTGTATATTCTAGTGTAACAGAATCTAAAATTTGATGAAGTTCTCTGCATTAGTTCTTGAGATATAGCTATCGCAAAAATCGTGCAAAATGTAGCATAGCAGCGCCACCTATAGGGAAGTTCACACCAAACCCTTATCAGCGGCTATGTATCTCAAGGTATCGCGGAATCTGAAGTTTGGTGAAATTCTCTGCATTAGTTCTTGAGATATAGCTATCTTGAAAATCATGAAAAAAGTAGTATAGCAGCGCCACCTGCAGGCCAATTTTCACCAAAAACCAATAGGCACTAATTCATATCAAGGTCTAACTGAATATAAAATTTTATTAAATTTCGAGCATTAGTTCTTGAGATAGAGCGCCCACAAATTTTTTGTCACATACAGACAGACAGACAGACAGACAGACGGACAGACTCACAGACAGACATTTTCTAAAAATAGTCAAAACGTGTTCAGGACCTTCTAAAACGTATAAATCCGTCGAAAACCGGAAGTCGAAAATTTTCATGAATCCAATACTTTCTTCTTGTAAAGATAGAAGAAAGTAAAAAGTAAATAGGTTTTTCCACCTTCCTTGAATTGAAATCCCCCCACTCACCCTTTTGCTCCATGAAACGTGGTTAAATAATTTTACTGTATCGGCAGTAACCGAAAAATCATTTCTATTCCAAAAACAATTTTTTTCTCAAAACTTCTTGTTTTGAAAATTCATATTTTACCTGTATTAATGCGGGACAAGGTTAGACAAGATAACACATGGGCTGTGTTAATCAAATGTCTTCTCTTATGATACAAGCCGCCATTTTTCTTTTGTAAGTTTTCAAACAATTAGATTCAAAGTACGAAGCATCCTTTATTTTTCTCCTATCAATATCAATTTTTTACCCCAGTGTTAGTTACTATAGAATAGGGAAATGCACTCAAAATATACAAATGAAAAAATTGCAATTATTGATTCACAGATACAGGTGCGACTAATACAGAGACAACCCAGATACCCTTTAAAATTCCATTATTAGTTTTAAAATGCATCTATGTTTAGAAGATAGTCTAAAATGAAAAGAAATTCAAATTTTTCTGCAACACAACTTTGCATGAAAACGTTTTTGCAAGAAGAGAAAAGTAATAAACTGTTCTAGTAAAGTTTTATCGTCTCCCTTTGGCTGAACAAAGCGCGACCGGTATAGATCGTAACATTTCCCTTACTGCCTTCTTTGAACAAAGGTTTTCATTTTTTAAAGCTTCTGTGGTAAAATCTTATGATTATCGAAACTCACAAAAATATCTTGTTTTAGTCAAATGTGTTTTTTCTCGTAGCTTATGTATTAAATGTAATTGTGGCATGATTGCACAAAAATTCATTTATTTTTACAGTTTTATTTATCTTAAATTTTATCTTAAATTCACAAATATAATATATTTTTATCTTTAGAAATTTTCTTTACAGAAACATTAAATTTGAACCAAAGTTGATTAGTATTATTATTATTCATTACTAAGAGGATCGTTCCACATCAATGGGTCAAAAATGCAGGAAAATCGATTCAATTTCTATAACTATTTTATTAGCTAATAAGGGAAATTCAATGAAAATTTTTGGACAGTTAAGCATAGCATTACTTATTGTAATAAGCTAAAGAGATTGGTGAAAAACATTGCAACTAATTGGGAAAACATAATTAAATTATCAACATTTTTTTTGTTTCATAGTTACTACAGGTAACTGCGGACATGATATCGCGTGTTTATTTTAATTTAGAAACTTTAAATAGCCATTAATTTAAAGACAACACATTACGTAACGTAATGAATAAAAATCTTGTAATTATCTTTTATTATAATATTTTTATTTAATAGTAAAATTTAAAAAAAAATGTAAATTTTCGCACATATTTTTAAATAAAATTTTTATTATTTCAGATAATTCTAAGATTTTAGTTCATTTTATGAAGAAGTATAATATAAAGACACGATAAAATTTCAACCGATTATCTTTAATGATTTTTGAGAAATCCTGATCACAGTGGTACAGAAAATAGAACAAAATAAAATAAAACAAAACAAATAAATAAATAAATAAAAATTAAATTAAATAAAAATAAAAAAGTAAAAAAACCCCAGTAGAATACTTAATTGATTTTCCTAATTAATTTAAATATTCTTCATTAATATGCTTTAATTACTGTAAAAATTAATGCTATACTTAATTACCCATAAAAAGTAATTGAATTTGCTTTATTAGTTTGTTTGTGAAAAGGTTTTAGAATTAAATCTGTTTTCTATGCTTTTTTTGTCGGATGAAGGGGAACTGTTCCCTTAAGACCATTATCTTACTTTAAAATCGAATTCTTTTTTTTTAAATATTGTTATTTAACCCTGTCGTTTTCTGTGTTACAGAATATGAACGAAAATCATTTTGTAACTATAAAGTAATAAATTCTGAAATAATACATATTTGTTGGGTTTTTCACAACTAACACGGACAATTCTGTTTTGTATAAAAAACATATTGTGTGTATTCGAATAAAGTTTTTAAAGTTCAGCGATTCTTTTCTTATAATCCGCATACAAAAGAAATCGCCAAACATTTCGTTATTGAAAGCCGACATTTTTAGTATGATAATCTTAGGTGTTTAAGTGCGTAGTTCGATTACAAATCTGTTCAATCTGTTTCTTTTTTCTTGGTATTACTTAAATATTTATGAATTTTCATTATTTTTTAAAAATCAATAAAAGCTAAACTATTGACATTGCTTTAAGTATAAATTTTAAAATCTTCTAAAATATGACTGCATACTTAGGTAAATTTTCTAAAAATTTTAGTTTTAAAATTCTTTTATCACCCATAAAACCTTTAAACAAAATAATATAACATTTTAAAGAAAAATTCATTTGAAAAAAAAAAAATTATTGCATCAAACACAAGCTAAAAAAAAAAAAAAAAAAAAAAAAAAAAGGTGAAATAAATACATAATAAATAAGAATAAATAATATTTCTAGAAAGTTTCCGTTTAGTTTAATTATATTTATAACTAGAAACTATAATTAAAATTTAATGAAATGTTCATAAAGATAGTTATAGCTAATAGAAAAATAATATGGATTTTTGAAAAAAAAAAGGAATAAAATGAAACTATGTATCTCAAATGAAAAAAAAGAATGTTATATAAACATATATTTACATTTTAAAATTTTTTCATATAAAACTTTTTATAACATTCTTCTGTAAGATAATGAAAATGTACATTATATGTACCTAGCAGTTATAAAATAAATATCTCTATTTGGAGATGTCTGTACTTTAAAGGAATAACCGAAAAAAAAAATAGGACGCGTGCTTATAATACGAGAAAAGGGAAATGAACGGAACAATAAAAACATGGATGGAATAACCTTCTATAGATGGCGTTACGAACATTGCCGATCCAGACAATTTATTGTATTCACCAGAAAAATCACGATTTTAAAGAGAAATGAAGCCCATTTTCATATGAATGGGACAGACAACACGCTGAACTACAAAATATGGGCTTCGATGCAACCAAATATTATTCATGAAATAATATTCCATTCTCTCAAAGTCAATGTGTGATTTATGCAAGTTCCATTAATAGTCCTTATTTTTTAAAAGATTTGTGGCCAACAGTCGCTGTAACATATTCGGTTACTGCACAAAAATCTGCCCATGTTTCAAACTTTTACAGCTCCTGAACTGTAGGAAAAACAATACCATTCAGTAAGACATGTCATGCAAGATGGGGATATGCTTATGTTGGATGAGTGGTACAACTGCTCTTATGTCCGCCTTTCAAAGGTGTTAAAGTAATACGCCTGTATTTTCATATGATTTGTCTCATAGATATCTTGATCTGTTGCTATAAGATTTCTCGATTTGGCATTCCTTAAAATTTGTTGTGGACCGTGGACGTGACACAAACGTCAATGATTTAAAAAATATTATTCATCGCAACATATGTGAAATAACATTCCTTTTGCTTTACATTCCGCATTTGAGCACATCATGCACCGGCTAGATTGTGCCCTCCATCAGAATGGTCACATGGTACCTGATTTTTTTCAATACTGCCATGTGAAAGCGTAATCATACGATTACTGTGAGTTTTTTTTTTAAATAAATTAGGTGTGCCATCATGTTTTACGACTTAAGTGTTCGTTTTTATATTATACATTATATTTCACACTGAAAAGCGACATCTGTCGGTGTTTGTTCCAATTTTTTCATTCTTCTTTCATTTTTTTGGAAAGTACGTATAGCATTTTTGGTTCATTCGGGAGATTCATCCAATACCGCTGCAAATAGCGTTACTAAAATTATAACAATAATTTAAGTAATAAATGTGCTGATGTATCCTGAATTTATACCGTCATAACATAATCAGTTTATTTATCAAAAATAATAGCAACTTAAAAATATACAACTAAAGTACAAATAAAAATAGCAACTTAATAATAACAACTGATAAAAATATTGCATTTTGGGAAGCTCAAGTTACTATAAAATTGAATCACATAACCTCCCGGGAAAGAAAGTCTTCATTTGCAGAAAACATTAAAGAAATATTATGATCTGAAAAGGAAGTGATTTTGTGGGATCAGATAGTCAAGAGAGAATTTGTTTCAACGTGTATAAAGGGGTTTCTTTTTCTTGAATTAAGAAATGGTTATTTTTCCTTTCGTCCGAAAGGTTTTATAAGTAATTACACTTAACGAAATGTTTTGATATTTATTTTATTGTTTATTAGCCCACTGCTGTGTGCGTGCGTTATTATATGGTTAATCACACTTAAATTCAGCAATGCATGGTTTTATATTTAAAAGAAATGTTCCATGGCAAATGAGATAAAATAAAATGTTTCAAAATATACGTTACATTATTAATTTTTCCTTCGCCATATCTTCTTTTATTTCGCTAAATTAGCAGCATATTCACTAATTTCCTATTTTTCAATAATATCTACCACTTATTCAGTTAAATTTTCTTTAAAATAATCATTGTTTTACTCAATCTACTTAATATAAATTTTTTTGATTTTTCTTAAATTTCCTCATAAATTTTGAACAAATTCTATCATTAAGTGTGAATTCGAATGCTTTTAAATGATCCATTTCATTTTTTTGCCTATTTTTATTCCGAGATTTTTCGCGATTTTCCTAGAATTTTCGTTTACTTTTCTTATTTTTACCTCATTACGCATTTATGACAAATCTCTTTGCAGAATTATTATCATTGAACCTTTCCGCGTGACGTTTTTTACCTTACCAATCAAAAATGCTCGACGTCGTGATTTGTATCCTTGTGAGTTTGATCAAAAATCAGGAGCATTCGACGAAAACTAAGAATTTGAGTGATTTTCAATTTGATAAGACCATACGGTGCATGGAGTTCTCGTATGACGACAGCTTTTTTCCGTCAAAGTTTTTTCAAACATCCACTATGATTTGCGACAGTAAGACCTAAGCTCCAGAATTAAGTGAGAAATGTTTAAGCTGCTATATTGTTAAATAACGATTAAAAGTTAGACAGATTTCTTATTATTTCACGATAAGGCTTCGAGTTTTCGAATTCATTCTATTGCTTTTTAACCACTCCACGACCAGCAATAATGACTGCATTAACGACAGGCAAAGGTGACGGTATTCAACAAATTGAGTTCACGCATCCTTAATCGGAATAATAATGCATTCGACTATGGGATTCCTGCGAGAAATTTTGCAACAGAACAAAATATAGCCAGGTAGGTTGATCAGGTAGGTATGTCGAAGATCTTGTTTAATAAGGCAGAATTATACTGCAATCTACATTCCCATCAAATTAATGGTCATATGCTGTAAAATATGACGAAGAAATTGTTATCTAATTGTCATATTACAAAGCTCATGTATTTTATTAAAGATGTAATTCCAGCGAGCTGAAAGATTAGAAGAATCGGCTCCAAAAAATAAAAATATGTATATAAAAACAAGTATCTTCTACTACACTCTACTGATGTGTATTAATTTCAAGCTATTATATTTAAAACTATTTTACATCATTAAAACACACTAAAAAGGATTTTCGCCAACAGATCATAATGTAAAGGAGCTATTTTAAGTGTGCCTGTAAACGAACTATAAATGCTACGTACCATATTTTCAATGGAGAGCATTTTGCAGTAAACCACCTCTTTAAATTACATATAGAGATAACTCATATATAAATTACATGGATATTCGAGAAAATTTAAGCAAAAAAGATCAGGGCCAGACTGACGGCTAGACAATTCATAAATAGTTTGAGGGTCCTGTAAATGGACTACAAAAGATATATAAGTTATTATTTACTCCGAACATGTTATTATAAACTTCATAAAACATATAAAATTTACATGGCAATCTGAGTACATTTAAGTGAGCTAGAGCATGGAAGGACATTCAAACAGACAAACAGACAGGTAAATCGAATTCATACAGTCTTTTTAATAATGTTGGAAAGAGTTAAAAACGAAAATTCAATTTTAAAAACATCGAAATCGACATGAAATGCATATTTACATTACGCATATTAAGAAAATTGAAAAACAGTCGCTATCTTGAATTCCGACGATTTTACGAGATGCCTCCCCCTCTAATATGCATTGTATTATCATAAAGTACACACTCACCAAGTGATATATTCTTATCACGATTTGCAGTTTTCTGATGCGTAGCACCGGGACTATTTTTATTTTAAAATACATATACAACATTTTGAACATTCTCTAAAATTAAAAGAAATCCAAAGTTTTCTTTTACTCTAAACGAGGTAAAACAAACAAAAGTTTTCTCAAAGTGGAAAAATAACTTTTTTTTATTTCTTTATTAAAAATCCTGTTAAAAAAAGAATCTTGCTAAAAAAATCTTTAAAATGTTATAGTTGCAATCTTGCCTCAAACAATCCTGAAATATTTCTTAATGCCTTCTGAAAAAAAAAATTTTTTTTCTTTAAAACTTATATAACAAGATTTTAGAATGAACTATACGCTTGCGAATATGCCGCATTTTTAAAAAAATATAAGTATGCTTATTGTTTTTTAGTTTGTTTTAGAAACATTGTGTTTTGTAACACAAACAATCAGCATAGATTAAATTCGATTGAATTCCTAATGCATTTGATAAGTTAATCTTAAAGCACATCTCTCATTACAAAAAAAAAAATCACATGCTTTTATATGTATAAAACATGATTTAAAAGAAAGATTTAATAGAGAATAAATGTCTTCAATTATTAATTTTACTTTTTTAACCACAGTATCTTTTAACATAGTCGTCTATTTCTTTTAAGAAATATGAATGTTATGTCGCATATAATCTAAAATAAAGAAAAAAAACTACAAAACATTTCTTTAAACTAAATAATAATAACAAAAAAAAAACTGGAAAATGTTTTTGAAAATTGGAGATATTACTTGCTTGTTTTTCCGAAAAGTAAAATACGTTAGCGATATTTTTTAAACTGTTATCGTGACTATCTGATGTGAAAAATGTTTCTGCTTTAGGTCGTAGATTTTCTTTTAATGCCTTCAGACAATGAAGGTTTTTCTTTCCTTGAAACTTTTGTGATAAGATCTCGTTTGCGAAAATGCCTTATTTTTATCAACTATGTTCTTTCCGCGTTTTTATATTTTGTGCTTTCAGTGCAATATGTATAATAATACAGATATTAGATTTAAGGAACATTCGATTAGATTCACAATGCATAAATAATCGTCTTTATCTTTTAAAAATTGTAAAATATAGTAAACGAAGTTTTATCTACAACTATGTGTTACAAAAAAATTTACGCCACAAAAATATTTTGCTGCTTTTTTTCATTGTTTTCTTTCTTTTATCCATATTCTTATTTAAAAAGTCATATTTTTCTCTGTATAATATATGTATGTTGTTTGAAATATATCTTTACAATGCAATCTATGTCAGAAAAGGATTGTTAACATTTTTCTATAAGAAACAATTAACAAAACTTTTCAGCCCTAAAGAAAAAAATTACTTTTTGTCCCTCGAAAAAAGTACTATAAACAAACCATTAATCTTTTATCGTGGATTTTCTGCACCAAAATGAGTTCACATTAACGAAATGATTTTTTCTTGTTTAAAGTCTTCAGTAAACAAGAGTTATTTGCATGAAGCTTTTGTGATAAGGTCTTGTAATATAATACATATTTTGTATGATGGATTAAAGTAGATATAAAACCAGGTGCAAGAAATTCGTTGATGCATAATTCCAAATTGTTATTCAAATTGCAGAAATATCACATATTAGGTAATAATTAATGTTCCCTGTTCAGAAACTTGTGATAAATGTAAAAAAAAAAAGATATAAGTGTAACATTTGAAAGACGGCGAGTAAAATTTCGTCTACACTGTTAAAACTAATGGTGACACATTGCACCTTTTAGGGGTAAAAGGCTTGTCTCACTTGTGACACCCCTAAAGGAGACAGAATGACACCTTTAATTAGGGTGAAAAGATGGCACCCTTAATCCAGAGTGTCCAATAATAAAAAATTAAAAAATATACAAACCGACTTTTAACCGTCGAAGGATTCGAACTCACAACGTCTGATTACAAGCTCAGCGTTTTAACCGCACGGCAATCGAGCTCACCTTCATTCACTCATAGCCATAGATTTTACTTGCCGTCACAGAAAACAGAAAGACACAGGTCACAGCGCATGCGCATGGTTCCAGTCACCTGCTGAGGTACCACATTGCTGCCAGTACGAAGTGTATGGCACCTTATTTAGCCCAGTCAATCACCCAGTAAGAGACCTGTCAACACTGCAACCACATATCCATGACCCTATGGCACCCTAGAGTTCCAAATGCCCCGAGTTCCAATGGACCCTAGGGCCATGGGACCTAGAGCCGAAGGTGAAAAACCTTCGGGTCCCAAATGGCACAGGTTTGTCACCTTCACTTTTAACAGTGTACTTTCCTGAGTGACCTAAGAAGCTCTTGGCTATTTCACGGAATTCAAGACATGTATCACTTAATTTGACGCCGATCCAATCGGCAGAGACAGACCTTGTTTGTAACGCCACTTACTAGAACAATTCCCGTCGAGATTAGATCATAATTTGACGTTCGGAATTTCGTCCTAAGCTTCTCCTTAAGAAACAAAAACTTTTGTGGCCTCTAATAAATTTGGCCATGGTAAAAACGGCTATCCATGAAAAAAGCACGAAACATAATCAAACATCTTTTTTATTTAATATTCAGCAAATTTTCAAATATAATCAATCTAATAAAATTGTTAATCTTGAAAAATATATTGTGTTTTTTTCGTTTAAGGATTATTGTTGCAGGAATTTCAAACAAAATCACTTTCATCGGCAGAGTTAAATCATACAATAGTCATTGTAGTAAAACTCTTTGCGAATTTCACAAATCGACCAACTACCCTTACTTGGTAATCATACATAATTTGGCTGCATGTCGAACATGAATCATTACCATTCTCATAATCATTGTTTAAAGGCTGACAATCTTCTTTTTTCGAGTCAAAAGATGAGATCAATTTACATTTCTTGACTTTCCTTCCTTGTGATATTCCTCTTTATTATCTGCTATCTATAAAAGAAACACAATGAAATATTTTTTGTATATTTAGTATTAAATTAATTTAAAAATTTGAAAATCCAATAAAACTGTTATATTTAAAAATATATTATTTCTTTTTCGTTTAAGATTTAGATATTTTCAGAAATCTAAAATTTAAAAAAAAAATCATTTTCATAAACAGAGTTAAATTTCCTATAGGTATCTATGCAAACTCGTTGTAAATTTCACAAATGAACTATCCATCTCTATTTCTTACATCATAGATAAGTACAACACTGGCTGCATGTCAAACATTAGCCATCTCTATTTTTTATTATCACTGGTCAAATGCAACCAGTCTTCTTTCTCCAACTCAGAAAACGAGACGTATTTCTTTTTCTTGACCCTTTTTCCTTGTCATTTTTTTCTTGATTTTCTTTGCTTAAGGCTCATCTTTCTTCTGCGTGATTTTCTCTCTTTGGTTAGGTTTGGTAATTTGATTAAGCCATTCGGATTTATCAAGCGATAAAATCGAAAAACCCATAGCTCCCTGTTTTGGATTATTTTCTTTTCAATTGCATTTGTAATTACATAAATACATAGCATATATAGTCGTCGTTTACTCCATTTATCTATCTGTCCATCTGTTTGTATTTCCATGTGTAACACAACAAAAACTACACAACCAAATCGTTTGGAATTTAAAATATGTAATTTGTGCGTATCTTTGTCGATTCTTTACAAATTTTATGAACATCGGATGTATAGTTAAAAAAGGATTCAGCAAATCCCTAGTCCAGCACCATAATAAAACTGAAGATAAACATTCAAATTTTAAACTTCAAAGGATTCTAAAACAGATTTTATATATAAACAACTCCATATTCAAGAATAAAACTATTTTCAATGACATACACTAACGCTTATTGAAAAGAAATAGACGAAACAAACAAAAAACAAATAAAACATCGACTTAATCTCGGCAATTTTTTACAACAATCTTCAGCTGACATCTATACATCACACATATATATATGAGTTTTTTTTAAATCTTTTTGGAACTTCAGTTTTAAATCGCCAAAAAAAGTTACTGCTTTTTCAAAACATTCACCACCATCGTTGAAAACATTCTATTTTCTTATTTTTTCTTCCTCACACAGCTTCGCTAATTTTCATTTTTCTTAACCTCGAAACCAGAGTTCCTTTAATAGAGAAGTATAGTGAAAATACAGTTTGAATTCAGGTGAAGTAGAGAATATTTACCACACACACACATATATATGTATGCACGATTCAGTTTTTTAAATTTAAATTTTACTTTAAAACTTATTTTACACAAATAACAATATTTTTAAATTGTAATGTTTGTCAAAAAAAAAAATGTGTGTGGCATTCGGTAAAGGTATTGCATAGCATTTTTTATCAACTTATGCAAAAATACCGCTTCAATTTCTGCCGAAGTCTATCGAAGAATACCGTGCCGAAGTCTGCCGAACTGAAACGTCGTTAGGATTTTTTCTCGTTACGGAATACCTAGATTCGGTCGCCGCGCTCGAATCCCGCGATAAAAGCTAAGCAATAGCTTAATAAATTACCAAACAAAATTTGATAGCGCCAGGAAAATTAGATCGCGAGTTATAAGCATTTTAAATTTTTCGACCCTCACGATAGGGGGGGGGGGTTCCTGTCACCAAAAATTAACACTGTCTCATTATAAATTACCAAACAAAATTTGGCCGCGCTACGAAAATTAGATCGCGAGTTATAAGCATTTCAAATTTTTCGACCCTCACCGTGGGGGTCTCCTGTCACCAAAAATTAACAATGTCTCATAATAAATTACCAAACAAAATTTGGCCGCGCTACGAAAATTAAATCGAGAGTTATAAGCATTTTAAATTTTTCGACCTTACCGTGGGGGGTCGCCTGTCACCAAAAATTAACAGTCTCATAATAAATTACCAATCAAAACTTGGCCGCGCTACGAAAATTAGATCGTGAGTTATAAGCATTTTAAAATTTTCGACCCTCACCGTGGGGGGTCTCCCGTCACCAAAAAGTAACACTGCCTCATTATAAATTACCAAACAAAATTTGGCCGCGCTACGAAAATTAGATCGCGAGTTATAAGCATTTTAAATTTTTCGACCCTTACCTTGGGGGGTTACGAACCCTCATTACGCATCCGGATGGGTGGACACAGGGTTAAGTTCTCCAAACAAATCAAGTACCTAGGTGTGGTCATAGATAGGGACTACAGCTGGATGCCTCACTTGGACCTCGTCCGAGAGAAGCGACCAGAGTCCAGTACAAGCTTACCAGATTGGCAACTGCTACGTGGGGACTTAAGCCTGATGTTCGAAAGGCGGTGTACTCGGTGGTGGCCGAGCGCATAGTCTTGTATGTGGCCCCTATTCGGTACTCCAGCAAAGTGGCTCTTCGTTAGAGACTGCTGAGTATTCAGCGAGGTCTCCTGCTGTGCGTCACCAAGTGTTACAATACGGTGTCAACCGCTGCGTTGAACGTCTTGTCAGGGGTGATTCCCCTGGACCTCCGTGCTCGTATCGAACGCGACTTCGAGGCCCTCACGAGATGGGGCGAAAGCGTTGATAGACCAAATCTTTCGGCAGAAATGGTGGAAATTTGGAAGTGCCGACCCCAACGACACTATCCGGCCCGAATACCTTGGACGCCAGAACTCAGCCGGAAGTCTCCGTATATATACTATACGGACGGTTCCAAGTTGGTGGACGAGAGGGTTGGCTGTGCCTATCAACTCGCCACTAGGGATGGTGTTGTTGCGGAGGGAAGGTTCCGTCTCTCTGTTGGGTCGACTGTTTTCGCGCCCGAGGTCCATGCGATCAAGGAAGCGATTGCGGACGCCCTTCGGAGAGGTCTCAGTGAGCTCGATATCTACTCGGATTCGAGATCGGCACTTCAAGCGCTTCACTCATTGGTGTCTCGGTACAGAGCAGTAGCTGAGATTAGAAACTTGGTTGCAAATACAGGAATAAGGGTCCATATGCACTGGATTAAGGCTCATGTCGAGTACGCCTTTAAAGAGCTCGCCGATTCCCTTGCAGAGGAGGCTGTGTGTCGAGAGACAATCGACATTTTGGTTCCTCTCTCAGGACATCAAGTCAAGAGGAAGCTCCTTGGCGAGGCGCTTTTGGATTGGCAGCAATGGTGGGACCGATCTAAGGACGGCCGGTCGACGTATGAGATCTTCCCGAAGGTCTCCAAACGGAGAATACAGGGTGATTTCTTCCTCAACCATGTCCTAACGGGACATGGTGCCTTTGGCGACCACCAGGCTCGCTTCTTCAAAGGCAACCCTGCGTGCTTTTGCGGGAACGGGGTTAGTACGATTAGACATTGTGTCTATGAGTGCTCCCTGTAGAAGTATATTAGGGAAAAGTGTTTCCCTCCTAACTTCCGAACTCGAACTCTATCCGATCTTGTCTTTGATCATTATAGTACGAAAGGTATCATCGACATCGTTGGCGAACTTTTGACAAAGACTCTGGATCGGGTTTGTCGCTGGGCCAATTGAGCTCTCGACCGTCTCGACCGAAGTCTTCGAACGCATGATGATTTCACAGATCACTCGAACGCAACATTCGCTTAGATGAGTCCGAGGCCTCTTGTAGGCGCGATTCGGACGAAGCGACTATACAAGGTTTTCCTGGTTTTCCTTTTACGTAACGAGAATTCGAGTCGCTTTCCTAAAAGTCCTCCCGGAAGGCTGAGTCTTCGGATCAGCGGTTGTTCAGGCAGCTTTTGCTACGGTACCTGCATGGTTGCTCCAATCGATTTCTTGGGCGCGGGCGGTGCCGTGTCGGTCGCTGCGGATGGTGAGCGGCCAGGGCCGCTACGCTGAGGCCATGTTCCGTGGCCCGGGTGTCCCTACTTGTCTTCCTGGCCGGCAGCGGGCGCTGTCGCGGGGCCGGGCGTCACTTGGTTCCTCCTCATTGCAGGTCTCGTGACCTCCCTGCGTGGACCTCTTGGAGCCACTCAGCTCAGGATCAGGAAACTCACAGTTTTAACTTGGGGGTCTCCTGTCACCAAAAATTAACAATGTCTCATAATAAATTACGAAACAAAATTTGGCCGCGCTACGAGAATTAGATCGAGAGTTTTAAGCATTTTAAATTTTTTAACCCACACCACGGGGGATCTCCTGTCACTAAAAATTAACACTGTCTCATAATAAATTACAAAACAAAATTTGGCCGCGCTACGAAAATTAGATCGCGAGTTATAAGCACTTTAAATTTTTCGACCCTTACCTTGGGGGGTCTCCTATTAGCAAAAATTAACACCGTCTCATAATAAATTACCAAACAAAATCTGGCCGCGCTCCGAAAATTAGATCGCGAGTTATAAACGTTTTAAATTTTTCGACCTGACCGTGGGGGGTCTCCTGTCACCAAAAATTAACAGTCTCATAATAAATTACCGAACAAAATTTGGCCGCGCTACGAAAATTGATTGCGATTTATAAGCATTTTTAAATTTTCGACCCTCACCGTGGGAGGTTTCTTGTCACCAAAAATTAACACTGTCTCATAATAAATTACCAAACAAAATTTCACCCCGCTACGAAAAATAGATCGCGAGCTATAAGCGTTTTAAATTTTTCGACCCTCACTGTGGGGGTCTCCTGTCACCAAAAATTAACACTGTCTCATAATAAATTACCAAATAAAATTTGGCCGCGCTACGAAAATTAGATCGCGAGTTATAAGCATTTTAAATTTTTCGACCCTCACCGTGGGGTCTCCTATCACCAAAAATTAACAATGTCTCATAATAAATTACCAAACAAAATTTGGCCGCGCTACGAAAATTAAATCGAGAAATATAAGCATTTTAAATTTTTCGACCTTACCGTGGGGGGTCTCCTGTCACCAAAAATTAACACTGTCAAATTACTAAACAATATTTGGCCGCGCTACGAAAATTAGATCGCTAGTTATAAGTGTGGTGGTTACTCGATAACCCCCCCATATTTTTATTTTAATTCAATTTTATTAGCTATTTTATTTCCTATCATCTCCTTTTTATTAATGTTCTCAATTTAAATATTATTTTGATTTCGTTTCTTTTGATGTCGTCGCCTGTATATTTTTCTTCCTTACCTTGCTATCGAATGTTCTAAACCGGTAAAATCTTGTTTGAATTCATTCCTTCCGGTTTGGAAATCTTTCTAGAACAATCTCGATCGTTCTATGGGTGGTATTTCCGGTTAATCTGGCACTCCCCTTGGCCTATCAAATTCAAATCCACAGGTGACGTGATTTACCCAGCTAAGTGCCTGGCCACCTTCTTTGGCCTTCATTCTTTAAGCGTTTGTCATTTTTTTCCTTATTAAATTTATATTTCACCATACATTGAAATGTAGCTTGGCCTCTCTTTCCCTCGCCCTCCTCATTCGAACGTTGCCAACTTGGCGTATTCCGGGTTTACTGTAACCCTTGTTCTTTTCTCCCTCCTGGCTCTGCGCCACCAGTGCAGTTGCGCAGTTGGAGCTCAGTTGAGTTGGTTGCAGTTGGGTGTCAGTTGAGTGTCACCGATGCAGTTGAGATGTGCCGAGAAGTTCCGTAGATGCCGAGATATTTAGCGGACGCCGGGGCAAGTGTGCCCGCCCCGAGGCAGTTGAGCGGACGCAGTAAGATGGAAGGCAAATCCTTCGAATCGTCGTAATGTTGCGAAAAGCGATGCACCTCTACCGCCGCGACCTAAGTCCTTTGGGTTTTTTTTTTTATTTCCGGCTACTCAATATGTTCTAAGAGTTGTCATAGTTTATCTTCAAAGAACTCTCTTCAATTTATTTTCAAGTGTATTCAACCGATTTCCATTTCATCATTTTTAGTGAATTCATTTTTCCTCTGAAAAGAATGCAGAGAAAGTGATTCATACTTAAAATTCATCATAATTTAATTTTCCTCTTCATTTCATGATTAATCGGCCATAAGTATATATATAATTATCTGGGCATAAAACGGCATCCCCAATTGAGAATATTGAATACCTTTTTTGATTTTTCCAGACATATTCCTTTTGAAGTAATATCTAATTGATATTCTGAGATAATGTTATCTTCATATTGTTTAAGAAAATGTTATCATGTCATAATAAATGCATACAAATACATATATGAAGAAGAGTTGTGCTAAAATATGTCGACTTATGTATATCATCTTTGTGGAGAATTTTTGCCCCGAAATAATAATAATTCTATTTATATAAGTTTGTGCATGATAACAAATGAATATATATACATATAAAAATATTCAAGTCATGAAGAATTTCACAAGTGATTATAAATAAATATGCTTGTCTTCTTCAAAATTTTCTCTTCATTTTATTGTGTCTATGCCTATTCATTTGTCTACCTGAAGTTGTCTTCATCAGCCAGGAAGTCCAGGTAACTTTTCTTCTTATCACTTTAATTCTCACATCTTTGCCATGAGTTAATATTATCATAGTTAAGGATTCATTATTAAGAAAATATCATGGTTGCCTTTTGTCATATACTTTTTATTTAAGGGTCTTTTGCTGGCCTCCATCCAACGCAATGTCATTTACCCATTATTACGATCACCTAATCTATATTTGAGATGAAACAAAAAAATAAGTGTTCTCATCTTCTTCCCACCAAAACACCACAGTTTTAATTTCCTTTGGTGCAGTGACCAACGCGTGACCATCTATTTCCTTTGCTGCCATTGTATTTTCGTTATCTATACATATTTTTCAAAAAAAAAAGATTATATCTTCATTATCTTCATTATCTTCAATTATATCTTCATTATTTTCAAATTATATCTTCATGCAGTGATCAATATTTTATATTTATATTTTATTGAGTGTGGTGTAATAAATGAATGCATAATATATTTTGATTTTATGCTGAAATGATAATTTTTTTTGGAGCAGTACATTATATATAACATAATTTATTGTTATATTTTCCTTGTCATGATATAATATATAACTAATATATATTTTATTTAACAAAGGTGCTGGTAAACATAATTGTTTATTTTAATATAAATTATTCTCTTCTCATAAATATAAGAATAGGTGTTTTGAGCCATATGATATATATATTTGCATAAAAATTTTTGGGCCATATTCTTTTGATCTGATGCTAACAAAGATATGTTGGTATTTTTCTTCTCTTCGTCATATAGTTATTCTTCTTCTTAATATATAAAAATGATGTATAACGTAAATGAAATTTGTTAATATTTTGAATAATGGGTCAATTTATATATTATTTATTATGTGACCAGTCTATAACCAAATTTAACCTGTCATTTATTGAGCTCTCAGTTTAATTATATCATCATGCCCCCCAAGTCTAAATTAAATATTGCAATACAGCCATTCGACGGCAACCCTCAGACTGTGGAATTCTTCTTTGATCAATTATCTGATATACAAGAGTTAAATAATTTTTCCGATAAAGAACTTTTTGTTCTCTTCAAATCGAAACTTGAGGGCAGCTCCTTACTCTTCTTTCTTGAAACTCAGTCTCAGTTCAAGAACTCTAATTTCCGTGACATTCGGAAAACTTTTATAGACTATTTCTTACCTTCAAAAAAGACTGTTTCTCTCAAATCCTTGCAGAATTTAAGCTTAGATTCAAATGAATCAGTCAAAAATTTTGCGTTTCGGCTGGATAAACAACTTCGGCTTGCATACCCTAAATTGGATTCTTCTGCTCTCAATTCATTAAAGTTCACTCATTTTCTTGAGGCTTTGCCTAAACAAATTAAGCGAAAAATTCTAGAGGAAAATATTTCATCTTTTGATTTAGCTCTTGAACGAGCAAATTTTCTTCAGGATATATATGACTCTCCCCCTAAAAAATCTTACGAGAATTATAATCAAGCCTATTGTTTGGATTCTGAAAAAGTCCATGATAATTCTAGTGCTTCTAATAATGTTCTCCATAAGACTCCTATAAGACATACGAAGGATAAAGTTTATGTCAATTCTCAAACTACCTTCTCACCTTTGCAAACTCCAAAAGACAATTCTCATGCTTCTAGTAATTTTAAAAGAAAAGCTAGAACATATTCTCCTTCTCCAAATAGACAAGAGGCTACAGATAAACATAAAAATAATTTTCCTCAACATAGATTTTATCGGAAACGTCCTTATCATGAACCCACCTTCAACAAATTTTCTCACAAAAAAAACTCTGCATCCTTTTATCACAAACGAGATGTTGTGCAGTGTGCGTTCTGTGGAAAATTCAATCATCGTATGGACACGTGCTACAAATTTAAAAATATTATTAGTGCTTCCAATCAAAACTCTTCGTCTCAATTTTCGTCTAATTCTCACAGAAGGAAAAACTATACCTCTTCTGAAAATAAAAACAATGTTTATCATTTAAACAAATAAGGGAGACTGGTTCTACTGACCGCCTTCTCTCCCGTAATTCTCATTCAGGGTCAGTACACTTTAGTGACACACATAAACAACAATTTGACAAAAGCTCTTCAATCACTTTAGTATCGTCCACAGCTGTCCAAACTTCCCCTGTAACACCTAAATTTAACAAATCTTCATGTTCTTATAATTCGTTGACATCCAAACAAAATTTTGAAATTGATGATGATGTACAAGAAAGACATGTCATATGCAGCTCCTTTAATAACTCATATGTTCTTCCATGCATACTGATAAACATTCAACATAATGAAATCTCAACGTTAAATGATACTGGATCAAGTTTGTCACTCTTGGATCAAGAATGCTTTAACCCTTTCCGGCGCGGAGTAAGTTTAATTGAAATAATTATCTGCCACCAGAATTTATAAACGAATTTATTAGAGAATACGAACTTGCTTATTTTCAGGCATTTTATCAAAGGAAAATTTTAATTAAATATTCTTGGTGCCAGTAAAATTAAAATTAGGTGTCCTTTTTAAGGGACACCGCGCCGGAAAGGGTTAATAGCATTAAATCCAGGCTTCACTACAAATTCTTATCCAGAAATGTATCTGTATCTACTATAAATTTTAAAGTTTTTTTCAAAGGATGCATAGAGATTGCATTTAAAATTGATAAATTCTTTTTTCATCATGTCTTTTACCTTACAAAGATACAAAATGTTCATTTTCAAGCCATACTTGGATTTGAGTTTATCAATAAACATTCCATAACTATTTCACCAAGCTTTAAGTCTATCTTGATTAAGGATAAACATATTCCTTTTCACAGTTATAACGAATCTCCTACTTGCTATTTGATGAATTCTGAATATACTTATGATAATTCAAATGTGCCATATTCTTTAGATGTACACAAAAGGCCTTGTTATAAAGATTCTATATCAAATAATCCAAATAGTGGTACTTATACTGATGATATATGTACAAATCATGGTGATACAAATTTACAATTGTTCAACAATTATACAACCTACCCTTACAATTATAATTTTCAAAATAATGGTTTGTTTGCAAATAATATTGCTAACACTGCTATGAATTTTCATAATCATTATATTGATGGTAATTTTACTTATTTTTCTAACTATGTTCCAACTGATTATTTTAATGTGGTGAACTATGTATCTACTAATGATAATATACCTGGCAAGAATTTTTCATCTGAAAATACTAATGATGGTAGTTATTTTGGTGAAAAGCAAACCCATTTAAATATTGGTAATAAAATTTTGGTGAATTCCAACATGGTACAATTACTCAATAGGGAATTAATCCCTCCTAATTCTTTTGTTTATTTACATGTTAAGTACTTGAATCCTCCATCTGAATATTTTATTTTGAAACCCAATTTAAAAAATAAAGGTCTTGTGTTACATGAATCATTGCATTCCAAATCTTCAATTCAAAATGATTTATTTTTGGTTGTATGTCAGAATATATCAAAGCTGGATATTCATTTAAATAAAAATTCAATTATTGGCGAATGTACTAATGTAGATGAGAAAGATATTGAGGAATATTCTTTTAATTTAGACTTTGAAAACGAATAATGTAATTTAATTTTACCATCTGAAGAGGTTAAGAGAAAACGTATCCAAGAACTGTCTCCAAATGACTTTGATCTAAAACACTTACCTCCTCATGAAAAAGAATCTTTAACAAAATTATTGTGTAGTAAAGCTCTTGCTTTTTCAAAATCTCTTGACACTTTAGGTCATACCGACCTGGTTAATCCTCAATTCACAATGCTAAATTCTCATCCAGTCAAAACCCTACCTTTTCCTGTGCCACAGGCACTTGAGCAAGAAGCTCTTGACCAGATTAATCAAATGTTAAATGCTGGCATTATTGAGAGATCAAATTCATCTTGGGCGTGTCCCATGCTTCTTGTTAAAAAGAAGAGAACTGATGTGTCAAAACCTCAAGAGTATCGTTTGGCTCTAGATTTAAGATTGCTAAATTCCATTATTATTCCATCTTCATATCCTCTTCCTAGAATTCAAAATCTATTGGTGCAATTATCAAAATTTAAGTATTATACTACTCTTGACTTGCCCTCTGCATACTGGCAGATCGCTGTACCTAAAGATATGCAGGATAAGCTCAGTTTTACTACTCCATGGGGAATTTTTACCTACTCCCGTCTCGTGTTTGGCTTGAAGCCAGCTGCAAGTACCTTTCAACAATTAATTGACTCAGTTATTCAATTATCTCAAATTGATTCGTGTTATGCATACCAAGACGACATTGTAGTTGGCGCTAATTCATTTGAAGAAATGACCATGAAACTCACAAAGCTATTAGACACTCTTATTGCTAATAACATTACTCTGTCTCCTGAAAAATGTTCCTTTATGCAAACAAGCATTAACTTTTTAGGATTCCAACTCATAGATCATAAAATTCTTCCCATTACAAGTAACATTTTAAAAATCACTTCTTTTCCAACGCCTAAAACCAAGAGGCAAACGAAAAGTTTTATAGGTTTATGTTCATTTTATAGGTCAATTATTCCTAATTTTGCTAAATTGATTACTCCTCTCATTGAAGTCACCAAACCTAAAAATAAATTTTCTTGGAAAACTGAACAAGAAAATGCATTTAAAAAATTACAAGACATATTCTTTCAGAAACCTATGCTCAATCTTCCTAAGTGGAATGAAACCTTCTATGTTAATACAGATGCATCAAAGACAGCAATATCAGCTGTTCTTATGCAGAAATTTGATGGTGAACTTAGACCCATCTCCTATTATTCTAAAACTTTGTCTCAGTCTGAAAGACAATACCCTGCCATCAAATTGGAACTTTATGCCATTTACAAAGGCATAACGGCTTTTAAATATTATATTTTTGGTCGACCCTTTATTCTATTATCCGACGCCAAACCTCTTAATAATTATAAAAAGGCTACATCACCAGCTGATATTACTACTCGATGGATTTTAGAACTATCTGAATACTCGTACACATTCCAACATGTACCAGGCAAAGAAAATGTGTTAGCAGATTTTCTGAGTAGAACACCTCACATTCCTACTGAAGATCTCCATAATAATCCAGATCTTATTTCTACACAAGAACCACTACCAATTGTAGATAATCAAAAAGATCTACATAATGAAATTCCTCACTTTCCATGTGGTTTAGTTGACAAAATGCACCACACATGTCATCTTCAAAGTGACTCTTCACCTCCAAATAATGATAATAATCAAGATCCATTATTAGAAATTCTTGATCACACCATCTTCTCTGAACAACAAAAAGACCCAAAAATCAAACAAATTTATGAAGATCTTAAAAATAACAAAAAATTTAAAAGTTTAAATGGCTACTATATTAATCCAAGTAATGAGTTACTTTGCTACAATGGACATTTTTCTTCAGAAGATATTGAGCTACATAAAGCTGTTTTACCTTTGTCACTTAGAGCAAAAGCCTTAAGAATTGCTCATGTTACTCATACTGGAATTCATAAAACTATTGTTAATTTAAAGAAAAGATTTACCTGGAAAACCCTTGTTTCTGATACCATTAATTATGTCAACTCTTGTGAAATTTGTTTAGTAAACAAAAATCATAAAAAAATACTGCTCCATACTTACCAGCACCACTTCCAACAGCTCCCAATCAAAAAGTTTCTATGGATTTACTCGGCCCATTAAGAAATCGTCAATATGTGATGACTATCATAGATCACTTTTCTCGTCATTTAGAATTATATGCCTTGAATAATATCAGTGCTGAGTCTGTTACAAAAGCTTTATTACATTACATTTCCACTCATGGAAAACCCGAATTAACTCTCACTGATCATGGCTCTCAGTTCACTAGTGATATGTTTTCTTATTTTAATAAAAAGCTTGGCATTAAATTGGAACACAGTTCTGTAGCCCATCCCCAGGCTAACGGATTAAGTGAACGAGTTAATTCTCAAATAAAATCGTCTGTGAATACAATGGCTTCCCAAGGATGTGATGTACCAACTGCTCTAAAAATTCACCAATCAATATAAAATGCTACACCTCATCCAGCTACAAAATTCACTCCAAATCTTCTTCATTTTGGAAGAGAAATAAATGACATTTATGCTAATTACAAATCTCAAGCTTCCTGGAAAATTCTCAATACTGCCTATGAAATTCATAAATTAATGGATGTTATTGAGAAAATATACTATCAAGCTTATAAAAATAACGAATCTTCTAGGCAAAAAGTGTATCAAAAATCGAGAGAAAAATTAAAGTTTGCCAACATCAATGTTAATGACATTGTTTACGTAAAATTTCCCACTGTGTTTAACAAAAAGGTACAAGGCCCATACCTGGTGAAGAAAATAATTTCTCCTGTACTTATTCAAATTCAAGATTCCAATAATAGTCACGCTTCACCCATGTTGATTCACACTAACAGAATCTTGAAGCTTCAAAAGAGAAATGAAACATTACAATATCCTTCAGTTTCTTCTAAAAATGCATCACATGATCAAACAGCTGTTGATAATGCATCTTCTACTCCTGTGAGACAACTCTCTCCTACTCAAGTCTCTAATCATGATGCTGCGTGTAACACATCTCCTCAAATTCTTTCTTCTTCTAAGTGCCAACAAACATCTTCATGTTCCAGTAAATCGGTACAGTCACAAGTTCCTCTTGGTGGCACTCACACTGATGTTAGAAACAAGTCTACTCAATATAAGAATTATGATCTTCGCCCTCGCACTCATAAAATGTATAAAAAATGAACTAATCTTCTTTTTTTTTTCAGGATGACTCTTGATTTGTTACATATTCAGTCAATACTAGTTAGACTGATATTCGAATAAGAAGAATGACTGTGTAATTTTTTTGTTTTCTTCCTCCAAGCTGCAGGCAGCTGTTATTTTTTTTTCTTTTAAGTCTTCTTCTCCTTGAGGCAATTCAATGGTCATCCTCCAGATGTATGTATGGTTTTAATATATTTTTATTATTCACTATATTCATTTCTAAACCATAATTATTGTAATAAGTATATTCTCTCAAATATGCCATATACTACTACTTCTAGCCTTATAAAGTTTTTTATTGCAATAGTTGGTGCTAAAAAAAATTGAGAAAGAATTTGTCCTTTCATATTCTTACTAAAATATTATGTCATTATTTAAAGTTATTTTTGACAAATGTTTATCCTACTAAGAAAAGTGGATTGTAATTGATGTAAGGTAAACATAAATATGAGTACTCATAAAATCATTTTCCCTATTGTGACTTATATAATAATTTCTCTTTACAATGCATGCATGCTCTAAAAATTAACCTCTTTTAACAAAAAAATGATAATGCATGATAAACTTATGCATACTAATAATTTTACTCTTATTATTGAAATATAGAAAAATGAATGACTCACAATAAGTATTATTTTTTTGTATACTTCTGAGTATTTGAAAGTTATTAAAGATAAAAAAAAGGTTTTTGTTATACTATAATTATACTTTGGATCCAAAGATATTGGTTGAGTCATTATATATTGATATAAAGCAAATACTTGATATATGACAAATACAAAAATGATCACTTGTTATTTAAAAAATGTTTGAAAATTGCAATTAAATATATTCAAGATATTGTATATATAAATTTTTGACAATTGATTTTTGTTTGTAAGTTGACATTATCGAAGTCATATACAAGATTGACATATTCATATAAGTTCCTTTTATCAGAATATAAATATCTTATGTTTTATGTTTATTTTGAATGAAGTGTAGTATTAAAAGTATTTATGCAGTTATTGTCAATTTATGTTGAAAGTGTTCAAGAATATTCTTTTATGAGAGTGTAAACATTCTCTCTTTGAAAATTATTATATTCATTTTAAAAAATGTTTTTGTTGGAAAATAACATTGTATTTTCCTACCAATTTACATAGGCCTTTGGAATTTCTTATATTTTTCTTTGAAAATGTTGTTATTGAATGATGCTAAGATTAATCAGTTAAGACTGCTTAAAAGCTTAAAAAGTTGTTATATATTGATATATGTACATTTTTTTATGAGAGTCTAAATATTCTCTCTGTACCATTTGTATGTATTTTTCTTTTTCAAATTTTCAACTTACAAATTCATTCAATTTATCATGTGTTATTTGAAACCATCCAATTTTTGATATACAGTTATAGTATGATTCATATACAGTTATAGTTTGATTCATTTTGTTGTCAACTGAAAATATACATATACATGTTGTTGTATAATCAAATATATTTACATATGCTAAAGCATTTAGTTATCATATTGCATTTTGCACAGCTTAACAAGAAACTGTTCATAGTTAAAGACTGTTGTTTCTGCAAATATATATAAACTTTAATTTTTTTTTGATACATGATAAAATACCTCTGGAAGAAATTTTGTATACCTTCCATTTTAAATATTTGCTATCTTTGGTGTATTAGCATAAAGACTACTACCATAATAGTAATTATTTTTATTATTTAATATCATGTAAAACAATTATTTGTATTCATATAACTATTTCTGATGCATTTATTGTGTGTAATTATTTTATATCTTTGTACATGTTTTAGAAAATATTGCCTCGATGAAAAATTATTGAATTTTTGTCATCTCTCCAATATTTTCTTTTGGGGAGGCCCGGGTAGATATGTGGTGGTTACTCGATAACCCCCCCCCATATTTTTATTTTAATTCAATTTTATTAGCTATTTTATTTCCTATCATCTCCTTTTTATTAATGTTCTCAATTTAAATATTATTTTGATTTCGTTTCTTTTGATGTCGTCGCCTGTATATTTTTCTTCCTTACCTTGCTATCGAATGTTCTAAACCGGTAAAATCTTGTTTGAATTCATTCCTTCCGGTTTGGAAATCTTTCTAGAACAATCTCGATCGTTCTATGGGTGGTATTTCCGGTTAATCTGGCACTCCCCTTGGCCTATCAAATTCAAATCCACAGGTGACGTGATTTACCCAGCTAAGTGCCTGGCCACCTTCTTTGGCCTTCATTCTTTAAGCGTTTGTCATTTTTTTTCCTTATTAAATTTATATTTCACCATACATTGAAATGTAGCTTGGCCTCAGTTTCCCTCGCCCTCCTCATTCGAACGTTGCCAACTTGGCGTATTCCGGGTTTACTGTAACCCTTGTTCTTTTCTCCCTCCTGGCTCTGCGCCACCAGTGCAGTTGCGCAGTTGGAGCTCAGTTGAGTTGGTTGCAGTTGGGTGTCAGTTGAGTGTCACCGATGCAGTTGAGATGTGCCGAGAAGTTCCGTAGATGCCGAGATATTTAGCGGACGCCGGGGCAAGTGTGCCCGCCCCGAGGCAGTTGAGCGGACGCAGTAAGATGGAAGGCAAATCCTTCGAATCGTCGTAATGTTGCGAAAAGCGATGCACCTCTACCGCCGCGACCTAAGTCCTTTGGGTTTTTTTTTATTTCCGGCTACTCAATATGTTCTAAGAGTTGTCATAGTTTATCTTCAAAGAACTCTCTTCAATTTATTTTCAAGTGTATTCAACCGATTTCCATTTCATCATTTTTAGTGAATTCATTTTTCCTCTGAAGAGAATGCAGAGAAAGTGATTCATACTTAAAATTCATCATAATTTAATTTTCCTCTTCATTTCATGATTAATCGGCCATAAGTATATATATAATTATCTGGGCATAAAACGGCATCCCCAATTGAGGATATTGAATACCTTTTTGTGATTTTTCCAGACATAATCCTTTTGAAGTAATATCTAATTAATATTCTGAGATAATGTTATCTTCATATTGTTTAAGAAAATGTTATCATGTCATAATAAATGCATACAAATACATATATGAAGAAGAGTTGTGCTAAAATATGTCGACTTATGTATATCATCTTTGTGGAGAATTTTTGCACCGAAATAATAATAATTATATTTATATAAGTTTGTGCATGATAACAAATGAATATATATACATATAAAAATATTCAAGTCATGAAGAATTTCACAAGTGATTATAAATAAATATGCTTGTCTTCTTCAAAATTTTCTCTTCATTTTATTGTGTCTATGCCTATTCATTTGTCTACCTGAAGTTGTCTTCATCAGCCAGGAAGTCCAGGTAACTTTTCTTCTTATCACTTTAATTCTCACATCTTTGCTATGAGTTAATATTATCATAGTTAAGGATTCATTATTAAGAAAATATCATGGTTGCCTTTTGTCATATACTTTTTATTTAAGGGTCTTTTGCTGGCCTCCATCCAACGCAATGTCATTTACCCATTATTACGATCACCTAATCTATATTTGAGATGAAACAAAAAAATAAGTGTTCTCATCTTCTTCCCACCAAAACACCACAATAAGCGTTTTAAATTTTTCGACCCTCACCATGGTGGTCTCCTGTCAACAAAAATTAACAATGTCTCCTAATAAATTACCGAATAAAATTTGGCCGCGGTACGAAAATTAGATCGCGAGTTATAAGCATTTTAAATTTTTCGACCCTCACGATGGGGGGGGGGGTCTCCTGTCCACAAAAATGAACAGTCTCATAATAAATTACCAAACATATTTTTGCCGAGCTACGGAAATTAGATCGCGAGTTATAAGCAGTTTAAATTTTTTTACCCTCCCCGTGGGGGTCTCCTGTCACCACAAATTAACAATGTCTCATAATAAATTACCAAATAAAATTTGGCCGCGCTACGAAAATTGGATCGCGATTTATAAGCATTTTAAATTTTACGACACTCATCGTGGGGGGTCTCCTGTCACCAAAAATTAACCGTCTCATAATAAATTACCAAACAAAATTTGGCCGCGCTACGAAAATTAGATCGCGAGTTATAAGCACTTCAACTTTTTCGACCCTCATCGTGGGGGGTCTCCTGTCACCAAAAATGAACATTCTCATAATAAATTACTAAACAAAATTTGGCCGCGCTACGAAAATTAGATCGCGAGTTATAAGCATTTTAAATTTTTCGACCTTACCGTGGGGGGGGTGTCTCTTGTACCCAAAAATTAACACTGCCTCATAATAAATTACCAAACAAAATTTGGCCGCGCTACAAAAATTGATCGCGAGTTATAAGCATTTTAAATTTTTCGACCTTCACCTTGGGGGGGTCTCCTGTCACCAAAAATTAATACTGTCTCATAATAAATTACCAAACAAAATTTGGCCGCGCTACGAACATTACATCACGAGTTATAAGCATTTTAAAATTTTCGACCCTCACGGTGGGGAGTCTCTTGTCACCAAAAATTAACACTGTCTCATGATGAATTACCAAACAAAATTTGGGCGCGCTATGAAAATTAGATCATAAGAAACATAAGTTTGAGACTTGATATCCTAATATCTGAAAAATACCGCGTCAATGTCTGCCGAAGTCTACCGAAGGATACCGTGCGAAGTTTGCCGAACTGAAACGACGTTAGCCGAAGTGTTAGGTTTTTTTTCGTTACGGAAGTGTTAGGGTTTTTTTCGTTACGGAAGTGTTAGGTTTTCTCGTTACGGAATTTCTTGATTCGGTCTCTTCCCTCAAAGTCCGCGATAAAAGCTATGCAATAGCTTACAAAAAAAGTCGGAAGTGTAATAGCAACATAATTGACTAATCATACACTGAATAATTATATTTTTATGTTGTATGAAGTTTAATATTAAAAATATATGCATATGAAATGATTAAAAACGTATGTCTTATAAAAATGCGACGTTACTGTAAATTTATATTATTGTAAAACCGTGTTGCAAAAACTTCAAAAGAAAAAAAAACTACCGAAGGCATCAATGGAAATGCTTCCAACTGTAACGGGAGCTTTTGAAAACAAATAAGTCTTGATAATAACGTGATTATTTTCACGGGATTTAGTTTTAAAGAAACAAACACATTGTTTTCCATTCAAGGTGAAAATAAGTTACTTTTTCATTCAATACAAATATATTTTATGCAAACCATAAGTTTCTGAACAGGGAACATTAACTATTATCTAATATGTAAAAATTTTCAATATTCTATGATGTAAAGTTTGTTATATGCTCGATGTTAAAGCAATACGATTATTATCTGCATTAAAAGTTGTAATTTGAAATTATTCATCATCGAAGTTGTGGTACTCACTTTTATACTTACTTTATTCTATTACACAAAATATGCATTATATTACAAGACCTTATTACAAAGTTTCATGCAAATAACTACTATTTACTGAAAACATTAAACAAAACAATTCTGTCTGTCATGGGAGTTCATTTTGATGCAGAAAATCATTCCACGATAAAAGTATAATGATATGTTAATCTCATTGTTTTCTTAGAAACAAATAGTTGTTATTTCTTTCGGGCTGAAAAGATTTATAAATAGTTTCTTACAGCAAAAAATTATCATCCTTTTCTGGTATATATTTTATTTAAAATACATATTTAAAACAACATCGATATATTACACAGACAAAAATATGAATTTTACATAATAATAGTATGAAAGAAAAGAAAAGAATGAAAAAGAAAATCCGCAATACACTTTTGTAGCATAAATATTTTTGTAGCACATAGATGTAGATAAAACTTCGTTTGGTATATTTAAAATTTTTTTAAAGATAAAGACGACTACCAATGCATTGTGAATCTAATCGATTGTCTCATAAAACTAATATTTGTATTGTTATACATTTTGCACTGAAAGCACAAAATATAAAAACATGGAAAAGAACATAGTTTATAAAAAATCATCTTCGCCAACTTCGAATATTACGAGATCTTATCAAAAAAGATTCAAGGAAAGAAAATCTTCATTATCTGAAGATCATTGTGGAAAAAATCTACGACCTATATTAGAAACATTTTTCGCACCAGATAGTCACGATAACAGTTTAAAAGATATCGTTTATGACTTTTATTATCGGAGAAACAAAGACGCAGTTTTTCCACTTAGCAAAGATCTTTTCCAGGTTTTTAAAATTTAGTTTAAAGAAATCTCTAGATTTATTTTTATTTTAGATTTTACGCTGAACAACATTCATGTTTCTTAAAAGAAGTAAACCACTTTGTTGAAAGATAATGTGGTTAAAAAAATCAGATAAATAATTGAAGAAATTTATTCTCGATTAAACTTTTTTAGTAGATCATGCTTTATACAGATAAAGCATGCTTTTTTCGTAATATGAGAATTGCTTTAAAAATAACATAAATATCAAATCTATTAGGAAATTAATCGAGCTTAACTTAAACTGAATTTTTTGTGTTACAGAATACAGAGCTTTTAAAACAAACTAAAAAACATAATAAGGGCATACCTTTAATAAAAATGCAACATTTGCACAAGTTTATAGATTATTGCAAAATCTTGTCACAAACCTTTTAAAGAAACAAAGCATTTTTTTTTCAGAAAGCATTAAGAAGTTATTCAGGATTATTTGAGGCAAAATTGTTACGATAACATTAGAAAGTTTTTATTTATTTATTTTAAACAAGATTTTTTTGAACAGGTTTATTTATCAAAGAAATAAAAAAAAGTTTACTTTTCCAATTTTGATAGAAATGTGGTTGTTTTACCTCTTTTAGAAAAAAAGAAAACTTTGAATTTCTCTTCATATCATAGATTGTTCAAAATATCGTACTCTAAATTCCTTTAAGTGATAATGAGACTAAAACAAGAATTTTTCTTAAAAGTAAGTAAGTTGAAAGCTTCATTTTTTAAAAATTAAGCGCATATCTTTAAAATCACGCTCAATTTAAAGATCTGAATTCGCGACTTTTTCAAACATATTTCGTGTTAATTGTTATTTAACGTAGCTATCGAACATAATTTTGAATATTTAATTTTCTTTCGCAATGTAGAAGGCACGAGCTAGTGAATTTTTGTTAAAAAAATCCCTGCCGGCTGGGCCTATAGGCGGAGGTAGATTTCGAAGAGTGCTCATTTCAACAAATATATATATATATATATATATATATATATGATTAGAGATAAACCCAGTTTAATAACTTCATTTGGCCGTTTATGAAAATATTTTAATTTCATTTTTCTGCAAAAACTAGTTTTATCAGAATCATCTTAAGAAAAATTCAGCTCAAATGCCCATTTTGACAACATATTTTGAAATAGATTCTGAATTTATTAAAAAATCGACCAAAACAATACATTATACAGTTCCTAAATAACAAAAAACTGTCAGTTGAATGCATTTGAGAAAAAAATTGAATTTAAAAATGAGTCATAAAATAACCAGTTTGTTCTTTGAATACATCCTTAATTCTTTAATCATGATTGCTTCGGAAACTTTTGTGCGAAATACTCACTTTGACAGCATTTTAAAAAATTTATTCTATCTTTATCAAAAAACTGGTCAATGCGTCACAGTATATAGTTCCTAAATAAGAGGATCTGTAAATTGGATGCGTTTGAGAGCGAAAATGGATTTTAAAACGAGTCATAAAAAACGCAATTTGCTATGTGAAAACTTCCTTAATTTTTTAAATCACGAAGACTTCGGAAAATTCTGTTCAAAATACCCTTTTTGGTAGCGTTTTTTGAAATATATTCCGTCTTTATCAAAAAACTGACCAATGCGTCACATTATATAGTTCCTAAATAAGAGGATCTGTAGATTGGATGCGTTTGAGAACAAAAATGGATTTAAAAACGAGTCAGAAAAAAACGCAATTTCTTAGTTGAATACTTCCTTCAATTTTCAGTCCCGATGACTTTCGGAAATTCTATTCAAAATACCCTTTTTGGTAGCCTTTTTTGAAATATATTCTGTCTTTATCAGAAAATTGACCAATGCATCACTTTATACAGTTTCTAAATAAGAGGATCTACCATTTGGATGCGTTTAAAATCAAAGATGAATTTAAAAATGAGTCAGAATATAAGCAGTTTGGATTTGAGGTTTTTTCTCCAACTCCTATTTTTGTTTAATTTATTTTTGCTATACGAATTGGTCCTATGAAAAACTTGTCAATATAAAAGTTGTAGATATTTTTGAGAAGATGTAAAATAAATTTAATCAGATTTGATATCTTAAAAATTGACGGAGTTATGGATTTTTCTCCTTTTTCAGCGCCCTTTTTCTTATCGTTTTTAATTTTTTTCATCGTCAAAAGTTGGTCCTATCCAAAACTTGTAAATACAAAAGTTTTAGATAATTTTAAGGACATTTACAAAAAATTTAGTTGGACTTGATATCTTGAAAATTGACGAAGTTATGAATTTTTTTCTCTCAAAATCCCTGTTTTTTTCGCCCCTTGAGCCCACTTCTAAATTTATCAAAAATCTGTCATGCATATACTTTTGGTCCATTTTTAAGAAGTAATATAAACTTTAAACCGATTCGATATCTACTTTAATTAAGAAGTTATGGCGTTTTTTCGGTTTTCACAAAAACGCCCCCTATTCCGACCCCCTTGGTCCGATTTTGCCCATTAGCGAACTTAGCCAAGATTTTATCCCCTTTGATTTTATGTACCAGTTTGGTGGAGATTGGTGAAGAATTATAGAAGTTATCGTGTCCATACAAAAGTGAGATATATATATAGATAGATATATATATATAAACTGGTGCGATTGCAATAGGTAGTATTTCTTACGAAATCTACCTAAAAACTACAGTTTATATCATTATCATTATCATTATTCTTTTGAATTAAGAATAACAGAAATGAAAAGAAAAAATTATCCAGTACATCTTATTTTGGATTTTAAAATTGATTCCTGAACAAATAATCATAATTTAATTAAAATGAAATTACTGATACAGGAAATTATATGAATGGATAGAAATAGGAATTCATATTTTACACTATTTATTTTTTAGTTATATTTTCTGCTTTTAATATTTAAAATTTTTCGTTGTTGCAATTTCACAGCCAGTTGGACTGTTTTAGTAACTGTTGTATGGCTCATCATTAACTCCATTTCGTTGCAACTTGCGTAAAACAAATCATAAAAAAAACTTTATAACTTGTAATAGACTAACGACAAATGAATTCAAATTAATGTATTATTTATATATAAATTCTAAAAATACAAAAAAAAAATATTTTATTCTCACAGGTAACATACAAACATATCTCGGAACATCATATTTATAATTCTAGCATATCAGGAATTAAGGAAAATCCGGATAATATAAAATTTATGTTGACCGTCTAAGTGTTTGGTACGCAACTTTCCGTTCATTAAGCTCCAGATTGCACTAAAATATAAGAACTATTTAATATAATATCATTCCATAGATTAAATGAATTTTCAATGCATCGAAGAATAATAAATTCCCCCAAAGATTGCATTGGCATTTGTATTTTTTTTTTCTTTTTATGTTGAAAGAATTATATTTTTTCAACATTTAAAACTAAACGCAGAGAGAACAAAAATGCAATTTTACCCTTTTGCAAGTTGCTAAGAAGGTTAAAGAAAAAAAAGAAAAAAAAACAAGTAAACAAAAGAAAGAAAAATCCAAATATGTATGAATTATACTTTCTTTCGAGTTTAAAATTTTCTCTAAAACTAATTTTACACAGCTAAAAACATTTCATAATTGTATTGTTTTTTAAGAATAAAGAATAATAGAAGAGTTTAAGGAACAGGATCGAATGACTATTACACTAATTAGTTATACAGTAGAACCTCGCAAATTCGGACCCCGTTAATCCGGGTCTCCGGATAATCCGGATCGGTTTAGTCATTGATTTTTTTCGAGTTTGAGAAGCGATTGGCTAATTTCCATAACATTAACTTGTTTCATCGTCGTATTCTGAATAAAAAAAAACTTTTTCTGAAATCTTTTCGGAAGAATTAAGCATAGTAAACATTTTTACTGTCTGTAAACATTCACAAGGTTTTACATAAAGTGGATTTTCTGTAAGTATGTTTTATTTTACTTCATTTTTTTCTAATTCTCCGGATAATCCGGATTGGGTCTGGTCCCAGTTAATCCGAATTATCGGGGTTTTACTGTATTACTATACTGCATTAAGTGTAACAATAAGAAAAATACTAATGAAATGATTAAAAACATACATTTAATAAAAAACGCGACTTTATTGAAGCTTAGATTACTATCAGATCATGTTACAAAAACATCAAACGAAACAAATAAATATATTTACGGAATGCATTAATGGAAAAGCTACGATCTATAACGGATTCTCGTTTTTCGCAACATATTGTCGTGATAATAACTTAAAGATTTGTTCGCGGAATTTACATTCAAAAAAGAAACAATTGTTTCTTTTTTTGTAACTACTTAAAAAGTAACTATTTGAATAGTTACTTTTTCATTCACGATAAAAAGTTGTCTAAATCATTGTATTTAAAAAAAAAAAAAATCTATCTTTAAAATTTTGTTGTGTTTTAGACTATGTTAAAAAAATATTCCAAACAATAGCCATAACAAAAGACATACTTTAAAAGAACCTGAGATTTTTAAACATAATAGGATTGAAAAAAAATAATGAAAAAAAACACTGTAAAGACAAAACCTTTTTTAGCTTAAGGGGTTAGTTCCAGCATTTATTTTTAACTAAAATAGTGTAATATAAATTAATTCTTTCGGGTACAATTTTTTCCACCTTGAAAACAAAGTGATTTTGTTCTGAATGATCATTAATCGTAGCTATCTATACTGACTTACTAAAGTTTAAATATTATTCAAATGTCTAAAATCTAACGTACTTATCTAATGTACTTATTTCATGAAAAATTCAAATCACATTTACATGATAATAGATTAAGAATGGGTTTTTTGAGACGTTTGGAAAATATCGTAGTACAACAGATTTTAAAAGGTATTACAACTTTATAATATTTTTTTGTATTTTATAATACATTACATGTTAAGAAAAGTAACCAATATTGTAAATTTAAACAGTGAAATATATGTATAAAATAAAGAAATCGCCAACAGTAAAAAGAGAATTAAACAAAATTTTTGAATTATTAATGGTACTACATATCAATGCATAAATGAAGTCATTATAAGAAAGGCATATTCACATACTGTCATTTCTATATGAAAAAGTAACAAAAAAATTGTTTAAGCAAAAAAAAAAAAAAAAAAAAAAAAAAAAAAAAAAAAAAAAAAAAACACGATAATAAGACATAAGTTATCAATAGTACATCAGATTCGAAAGGATTGAACAAGTTTGAGAAAGATGGTGCTTTTAAGTTATTTGCATCTTGTAAATAGGAAACAATTTTTTAAATAATTAAATTAATCTTATTGTCTATAAATTAAATGAATCTTATTGTCTATAAATTAAATGAATCTTTATTTCTCTTTATTTTTTAACATGCATATTTCCGAGATCATTTGGTTAATGTCTTCATTATGTACGATCAGCAGAGAATAGTTATACTGACAAGGATAAACACATGTTTTGAAAATAAGAAATATTACATTCATTGATGTTCATTGTAATCGATAAATGAGGTCGAAAATACAGGGCAGGAAGTAAGTAATTGAAGGGAGGGGGAGAGACTAGATTTCTGCACGGGCCCGGCCCGACCCGTCGGAAAGTTACTTCAGCCCGACCTGTTGTAAAACTCAAATTTTCGGCCCGGGACCGGCCCATTTTGGCCCGTTACAATTTCTACGATTTCTAAAAAATTCAGATTTTTATCATATAACTAAAATTCCTTTAAAGAATACTGCATACATATCTATGGAATGATTTTACTGTATATTTTACAGCAAATACACATTAACAACATTAATGATTACTTAGATTCTTAGGCTTTCAACATTCGAATAAAGATTTATTAAAAAATTAATATGGCTTAGAATAAAAGAAAAAAAAGAGAAAGCTAAAAACATCGTTAATTTTGAAGCTGTTTAGTAAAAGAAAATTTAAAAATATATTTCTATATCATTTTATTATAGATTTCAAATCCAAATTCATTCATAAATTCAAAGAAGCTCCTTTCTGATACATTTCTAAATTCATTTTTTTTCCTCACAAACGCATAAGATTAGCAGATATCTTTATTCAGAAACTATATAATCAAATGGCGTTATCCATTTTTTCATTCAAGCAATTTAAGAATACTGCAAACAAATAAAATACTGTCATAATTAGCGTTTTGAATAGAATTTCCGGAAGAGAGAAAAACCTGCAATTATTTGAGAAACTATTATACCTCAAAAAGGTTATATAAGTATTTTATTTACCAAAAATGAAAAACACTATTCGATTCCAAATCCCTTCAATAGTTAGGCTTATCACTTTTATACTTTTACAATTTAAAACTAATCAGAAAATGTGTCAAACTTTCGCATTATTGAGAAATTAATTCAAAAATCACCAAGAAGTATATATCCGAAGACTAAGCTAACATAAGTTCTTTATTGCTGTGAATAATTTTACAAATCATGTTTTCTGCCAATAATTAAGTCTAGTACCGGTCCGGCCAGTCCATATGTAGAAATATAATGCAAGCGTGATCTTGGACCGGCATGAATCAGCTAAAAAAATATTAAACGGGTTAAAAAAATATTAAAAAATTATTAACGGCCCGGCCCGCGGGCCGAGCCGGGTACAAGCCACGGACCAAGCCCGGGCCCTTGCAGTCCTCTTGGCGAGACTCAAGAAAATGTATGGGAGGCTCATATTTTGTCTCTTTCTCGGACGCAGAAAGATAAATTCCTGCATAATCACATTGTAGGTAATATGTTTCTTATTAAATTTTTGTAATAACTTCATTTTCTGCTAAGAAAGGAATATGGTGATGAAAAATACGAATATATAATTAGTGCAAAATTAAACATCTTGTTCGCTTCATAAATGTCAATAAAAAGAGCGAGTATTAGAAACGCTTATTTTAGTTGCAATTTAGTATTTCTGAGAAACTGTGAAAGGGCCTCAAAACTAAATTGGATTTTTGAACAAAATTTCATTCGGAATTTCGGAATAGAAATTCTTTAGTAACCTTGAAATTCTTTCCAGTGGTGGCTAAAAATATTTTACGGGGGGCTGATGCGACCTTAGCTACAGCCTGCAACACTCACTCTTACCAATAAAACATACTATAAATGGAGGGATAGGGGGATCATGGGAAAAATGGTTATGTAGGAGATGCAGATCCGTAAAAAATGTACCAACAATAATACTCGGAAGTAGAAAACCAGAATTGAGATAAAATTAGTTGGTAGTAGAGGCTTGTAGAAGATTTTGGTCCAAATTCTTTAATATTATGATTTAGTATTGTTAAGATAGATTTTATAAATACTCCATGGTGGTGAATCACTTTATGATATCCGATAAACCGATAGTGACTTTTTAAAAATATTTTATAGGACCCCCCCCCCCCCCAAAAAAAAAATAAAAAAATAAAATAATAATAATAATAATAATAATAATAATAAAAAAACACTTCACAAAATTTAATGAAATTTTTTTTTATTGATAAAGAACTAAATATATAAAACATTAGCTTAAGTGTCAAGTTCAACAGAAATACTCAAATGCGAAAAAAGATTTAAATAGCTATTTTCAATTCTGAATTTTAAATATTCAAATTTCAAACATTTTTCTTCGCATTTAAACAACTGAAATAAATATAATGTTTTTTTTATCGCTTTCACCGGATATAGAACGATAGATTTTTGATAACAGTAAATTTTCATCAAAACAATTTCTGGTTTAGGGAGATCGAGTCTCGATTTTAATGACTATAGTATTTTCGTCAATATCGCCGATATCGTAAATATAAGCGTAATCCGCTTTCAACCCTGCTTACTTAATAGAAGCAAATGGCAAAAATGTGTTGACTTTTAAGTCATCAAATGCTGTTAGATGCTTTTTTCAACATCCTTAGCCACAATCCCATCAACGTTGATTATAACACTAATAGAGTTACGTTTTCCTTGTCTTTCATTCTTTTCAATAGTGGTCCGTCACCCAGGATCAAAAACAATTATAAAAGCTGCATTTGAACCCTATAATAATTTCGTTACAATAAAGTTGATTTTATTATACAGAATTAAATTAATATTTTATCAAAATGCAGTTTATTGAGGCTATGTAAAAAAAATGCAGTTGTATTGATTTACGTTCCACTTGTTTTTAAAGATAATAGGATTTTTGTTTTTTCACCTTGCGGGGTAGCTGCAGCAACACTCTGGTTTTCTAATTACTTAACCTGATCACAAACAATTGTTTTTTTTTATCAGTTAGGACTGACCTGTTGCTTCTTTCATTTTTATTTTATTAATTTTAATTTCAGTATTTCATTTTTCTTTTAACTTTTTTCAGACTGCTAACGGGCGCATATCAGGGCCTTATTTTCATCGCAGATTTGAAGTGGGAGGGTTCGCTAGTAAATAAATTAAATATAACAAATTATACAATTATACGATAATAAAATATTCTTTTATTTGATTAAAGGACATAGACAAGCATAACAATGGACATACAATTCTTGTAAAAGAAATACATGAAATCGCTTCAAACAATATTTTGCAGGAAAAAGGTAACTCTAGTGCATTAAGAAACAAAACAATAAAATAAGTGTAAAAAAATTAATATTTAGAATTCTATTGTGAAAATAGAAAACAGATTTAACTTTTTCACTAATCATGACAAATTGAATAAAGGAAATATATATATATATATCACATATTTACCTGATTTGTTTATTATCTTTTAGGTAGACACGCCATTTTTAGATAGTATAAAACATTTATTAATAAAATAATAAAAATATTGAATATTATTAATGTAGAAATTTGATGTCTGTTTCAAAAATTGATTTTTAATTACAAATTAAAGTATAAGATTTCACTAAACATAACAGAATATACTTTAATTATTCCAGACGATAAATTTGACTTATAAGAGAAAGCTAGCGATAAATTCTGGAGAAATTCCAAAGACCTCTAAAGGAGACAAGAGTTAACGAGATCATAAATCTTGCATGTAATCTAAATATAGAATTTGTGTTTTACAAACATAATACAAATCATTCATAATTTTGAAAATAACATTAGCTTTTATGACTGTAACTGAAATATGTTTTTTAAATTTTACGAAACGCTAGAAAAAGGAAAAATTTAAATAGAAAATCAGTGATAACAATTTATTAGACTGTATGTTATATGTTGAATAGCTTATACTTTTAGCTAATAATATTTTCTAATTTTCATCTAATAATAATTTGTAAAATAAAACAAACACACTTTTTTGAAATATATGCCGTCTTTATCAAAAAACTGACCAATGCATCACATTATATAGTTCCTAAATAAGAGGATCTGTAAATTGGATGCGTTTGAGAACAAAAATGGATTTTAAACGAGTCAGAAAAAAACGCAATTTCTTATTTGAATACTTCCTTCAATTTTCAGTCCCGATGACTTTCGGAAATTCTGTTCAAAATACCCTTTTTGGTAGCCTTTTTTGAAATATATTCTGTCTTTATCAGAAAATTGACCAATGCGTCACACTCTCAAAAAAACTTCCGTCTTTTCACAGAAAAAGTACTGGCAGCACTGCTGCCAGACATTGTCTGTATATTGACGAATATCCGTTTATTTTTTTCTCAGTCAAAAGAGGTAAAATATCCGTCTTTTGAAAAAAGTCTGGAAAAAATAAATACGCCGGCGGTCGAACTCACGTTCTCAGCATTAGAATGCCAGCGCCTTGGCACGGCGGCGCCACGATTGCTCAGTAGAAAATCGCTTTGAAGTAGAGGCCTTTATTTCTTAAGAGTGTGGTTTGGTTTATTTCCTTAAAGAACTTTTAATTTTGAAGTTAATTTCGGGAAGATTTCATCTTTAATGAAACTGTGGTTGGGTTTTTTTACATTTATATTAATCTAGTGTAAAAATGTGAATTTTAATTATATTTACGTAGATTGCTAGAAGAAAAATGTGGATGTTCTACGACAATTTTTTTTGAATAATATCAATTTATTTTTCTTTTTGCATTTTATTTTTTAATTAAAATATCTTTTAAATATCTTATCTTCTTAAAGTATATTTTAAATGGGAATATTTATTACATAAATAACATAGTAAATTCAACTTTATCCAACTTATCCAACTTTGAATATGAATAACAAATTGTGAGAATTTTTGAATAAATGAAGAAAGTAATTGTTATTTATTTTTAAATCGAAAACATTTGTGTCTTTTTAAACTAAATTAGACATTTTAATCTATAGAATATTTTGTTTTTCATTTTAAAAATAAATTCGAATTTATTACTAACAGACCCAATACGCATGCGTGCAAGAAATAAACAGAATGTCTTCCTCATTTTTCGACGCTCGGAATGAATTCACAGATCAAATACGTTTTCTGGGAATACGGTAATTATTTGTGAAAAAATAACGATAACTTAGTGTATATTGACGAATTTTTCTGACAGTGCACTTTATACAGTATCTAAATAAGAGGATCTACCATTTGGATGCGTTTAGAATCAAAAATGAATTTAAAAATGAGTCAGAATATAAGCAGTTTGGATTTGAGGTTTTTTTTCCAACTCCTATTTTTGTTTAATTTCTTTTTGCTATACGAATTGATCCTATGAAAAACTTGTCAATATAAAAGTTGTAGATATTTTTGAGAAGATGTAAAATAAATTTAATCAGATTTGATATCTTAAAAATTGACGAAGTTATGGATTTTTCTCTTTTTTCAGCGCCCTTTTTCTTTTCGTTTTTAATTTTTTTCGTCAGTAAAAGTTAGTCCTATCAAAAACTTGTAAATACAAAAGTTTTAGATAATTTTAAGAACATTTACAAAAAATTTAGTTGGACTCGATATCTTAAAAATTGACGAAGTTATGAATTTTTTTCTCTCAAAACCCCTGTTTTTTTCGCCCCTTGAGCCCACATCTAAATTTATCAAAAATCTGTCATGCATATACTTTTGGCCCATTTTTAAGAAGTAATATAAACTTTAAACCGATTCGATATCTACTTTAATTAAGAAGTTATGGCGTTTTTTCGGTTTTCACAAAAACGCCCCCTGTTCCGACCCCCTTGGTTCGATTTTGCCAATTAACAACCTTAGCCAAGATTTTATCTCCTTTGATTTTATGTACAAGTTTGGTAGAGATTGGTGAAAAATTATAGAAGTTATCATGTCCATAAAAAAGTGATATATATATATATATATATATATATATACATATGCATAAATAGATAGATAGATAGATATATAAACTGGTGCGATTGCAATAGGTAGTATTTCTTACGAAATCTACATAAAAAAACAATAATTTATAGATAGACAACTTCAACTGTTTAAACTGTGCATTTTTACTGGATGGAGTTAATCAGACTGACTTCTGAACACCTCATATTACATACGACATGTATTAAACATTACTTTTCCTGGACCCATCACAAACAAATTTTAAATGAAATTTCAGTTTTACGATTTCCGGAATAGAAAAATTTTAAACTGCGTAACATCGCACATTTTAGAATTTTACAACGTTTCGTAGAGAAAAAATTCTCTTTTTAATGAAGTTTGTTTGAAATCTATATCACAATCTTTTTTTAATTATTAATTTTTTAGAAAGTTTTTAAAACTCTTTTTGTCATTGTGGCAACAGAAGTATTCCGCTTTTGGACATTAAACTTGGACCAATCAGAAGTCGAATAAAATAAAAAACAGAAGTATTACATTTTTGGACATTAATTTAGGACCATTAAGGAAACGAATAAAATAAAATAAGCTGCGGAATTCAACCAATATAAAGATTCAGATATGCATTAGATTTCTCAATTCTCTACCGAGATCAACAACTAATTTTTCCAAATTGTTAAAAATAGCTAAAGGTTTCTTGATCTAATCAAATTTTTGTAGATAATCAGTTATTTCATTTTTATTATATTCTGCTTTAGTTATAGTTGAATCCGTATGCAAAAATAACCCAAACAATTTAAAATAATATTACATAATATATATATACAGGGTGATTCCAAATTTTTTTTACAATAAAAGAGGGGTGATAGAACACATCAAGACAAACAATATTAAATAGGAGACCAAGGGTCCAAAACGTTTTCCAAAGGAGATAGCCGCCATTAAAATTTAGGGACCAAAATTTCAAATAAACATAAAAAATGGAAAAATCGTTCGATTGATTTGCGGTTTTCACTAAAATTAACCTCTATGTCGGCATTTTCTTGAAATTAAATTATAAAGATAAATTTCAAAAAATACCGATAGAGGGCGCTTTAGACTTTGGAGTAACGAACAACTATTTTTTGCCGGTATTATATGCATTTAATTAAATGTTTTCGTAAGCTTAGAGTCAAACTTAAATTTTGAGCTCAAAATCTGAAAGTGGGAATGGTTAAGTAGCAGAAACTGAACTGTGTTCAGAGGGTTCAAATTTCAAATGATTATAAAAAAACGGAAAAATTGGTTCATTGATTTGCGGTTTTTACTAAAACTATTCTTTATGTCGGTATTTTCTTAAAAATAAATTATAAAGATAAATGTCAAAAAATGTCAATAGTGGGCCTTTTAGACTTTGGAGTAACGAACAACTATTTTTTGCCGTTATTTTTTGCATCGCATTAAATGTTTTCGGGAGCTTAGACTTAAACTTAAATTTTGAGCTCAAAATCTGAATAGTAGGGAGTAATTAAGTAGCACAAAATGAACTGTGTTTAAGGGGGGGGGGGGGTGTTCAAATTTAAAAGAATTATATAAAATAGGAAAATTTGTCGATTTGTTTGCGGTTTAAAATAAAACTATTCTTTAAGTCATTATCTTCTTGAAAATAAATTTTAAAGATAAATTAAAAAAAAATTCCATTATAGGGCGCCTTAAACTTCAGAGTAACCAATAATTAATTTTAACCATTATTTTTTTGCTCTAATTAAATGCTTGCAAAAATTTATTACATGTTTTCGGAAGCTTAGATTTAAACTTAAATTTTGAGCTCAAAATCTGAATAATTAGGAGTAGCACAAATTGAAGTGTCTTCAGGAGTTGAAATTTAAACCTCCCCCCTCCACGAACACAGTTCAATTTTTTGCTATTAAACACTCCCAACGATTCAGAATTTGAACCTAAAATTTTATTTTATGCATTTGAAAGCATTTAATGAGATTAAAAAATAACAGTTAAAAATAGTTATACGCTACTCCAAAGTCTAAGGCGCCCTCTATCGGCATTTTGTGAAATTTATCTTTAAAATTTATTTTCAAGAAAATGCTCATTTAAAAATTAGTTTTAGCGAAAACCGCAAACGAATCGACCAATTTTTCCGTTTTTTATAATCATTTGAAATTTGAACCCTCTGAACACAGTTCAGTTTGTCTACTTAACCACTCCCAACTATTCAGATTTTGAGCTCAAAATTTAAGTTTAAGTTTAAGCTTACGAAAGTATTTAATAAGATGCAAAAAATAACGCCAAAAAAGAGTTGTTCGTTACTTCAAAGTCTAAAGCGCCCTCAACTGGCATTTTTTGAAATTTATCATTATTATTTAATTTCAAGAAAATGCCGACATAAAGAATAGTTTTAGTGAAAACTGCAAATCAATGAACCAATTTTTTCATTTTTTTTAATCATTTGAAATTTGAACCCTCTGAACACAGCTCAGTTTGTTCTACTTAACCACTCCCACTTTCAGATTTTGAGATCAAAATTTAAGTTTGACTCTAAGCTTACGAAAACATTTTATGAGATGCAAAAAATACCGGCAAAAAATGGTTGTTCGTTACTCCAAAGTCTAAAGCGCCCTCTATCGGTATTTTTTTAAATTTATCATTATTATTTAATTTCAAGAAAATGCCGACATAAAGAATAATTTTAGTGAAAACCGCAAATCATTCGACCGATTTTTCCGTTTTTTATGTTTATTTGAAATTTTGGTCCCAAAACTTTAATGGCGGCTATCTCCTTTGGAAAACGTTTTGGACCCTTGGTCTCCTATTTATTATTGTTTGTCTTTATGTGTACTATCACCCCTCTTTTATTGTAAAAAAAATTTGGAATCACCCTGTATATATATATATACAGGGTGAGTATAAAAAAACTATCCCGGCATTTGGGCTCCTAACTAACATACCATTCACAGAAACGGAATGAAATTTTGGGAAAAGGTATTTTGAGGTATGCGCTCAAGAATGATATGGAAAACAACAGTGTCACTCAAACAGTTACGGATACAGTGAGTAAATTTCGAAAAAATCAAATGGTAACACACAGTTTTTTGCATGTGAATGTAATCTCCATTGTGAAAAACTCCATATATCGTTTGAAAGGCAACTGCAGCATGAAAATTGGTGGCGGTAGATATGCTAAAAGTGAGGAGAACCGATAAGGACAGATGCAGCATAAAATAAAGCATTTTATTGTGTTTCACAAATTTTCCACATGACCTCTTTTATATACGATGAGACTTCGCATGCGGCAGATGATGGGTAGCACTACGGTACGTACCATGGCAATAGGAATCTCTTGAATCGCAGTTCTGATGGCATCTTTCAAATCAGATGCAGTTTGAGTACAAACGGATACACTGTGAATTTCAGATATCCTCACAGCCAGAAATCCATTGGTGTCAGATCAGGAGTCCTTGGTGGTGACGTAAACGGGAAATGACGGGAGATAACTCTGTCACCAAACTGTTGACTTAATACAGACGTTTGACAGAAGATTCGACATGTGGAGGAGCACCATATTGCATTCACACAATTTCAGATAAAGCATTTTACCGTTGCAATACGGGAAACGCGTAACGAGTTATTGTGTCGAGATAGCGATCACTCGTTACTGTATACTTTTGCAGATTACCGGCAATAACCTCTTCAAAAAAGTAAGGGCCCAGGATGAACGTACCCGAGCATTCTCATTGGTCATAAAAGAGATATTCTATAAAAGCTGTGGAGTGACGCTACAGCAAATGGATCAAATTTTTAACAGCGTAGCATTATCGAAATAATCGCCACGGGTGATTTTCAAGAAACGCTTTTCCGGCAAAAGACGAGGAATTTGACGTCAATAATTCTGGCCAATCAGGCAAAACCTGGTTGAGAAAACCGAAATATGTATCGATTTAATATGCTCAATTCCACCGTGATAAACGAGGATTCGAAATAAACATCAAATACAAAAGTTACGTATTTTTGTCCATAGAATCCGAATCTGTAACATAAAATGGGGGTTATAATTTAAGATTTTAAAGTTGGACCCCCTCTGACCCCCAAGAGGTCGGTTGCGAAGGTCAAATTTGGTATCACTGAGTAGTTTATTTAAAAATATTTAATACTGTATATTTTCGTTTTTTAATCTCATATGTATTTCTCGAATTATTCGACTTTTCGGACACTCTGTATATATATATATATATATATGTGTGTGTGTGTGTGAACATCCACAGGGAGAGTCACAGTTAGAGGAAAAATAAAATAGGCTATTTCCTTAAATATTGATCTTAGATATCTACTTCTAATTCAAAGTTTCATAAAAAAGGTGCAAAATGTGATGACATATGTTGGAACCCCATTGGGGGGGGGGGGGGCGATTTGAAAAATAAATAAATCTTTATACGGCCCCCATGTTGCGAAATTCCCAATTAGGAATTTAATCCTTAACCATTCTTCAACTGTGCAAGAAAAAGAAATCCATCTCCATATTTAAAAATCTCACAGGAGATTCTAAAATCGAAAATTCTAAAAAATTCATGACATACACAACTTTACTATGCCTCTAAACGAAGAGTTTTTGACTCATTTTGAAAGCAATTTAGGGATTTTCCACAAATTGTCCGTTATGAAATGTCGATTTAACCCTTTCCGGCGCAATGTTACCACTGTGGCAACACCTACTTTTAATTCCAAACTTACAATCGGCACCAATAATATTTTAATGAAATTTTAAGTTTACAATGGCAGCTTAAATCAGGGAATTCTTAATTTCTAAAAAAGTCTTTTGTAAATTCCGGTGTCAGACAACAATTTCTCATTTTACGAACAAGATTTGTCTGCGCCGGAAAGGGTTAAGGCAATGTCTCGCATTTGTACATAAAAAGGCAGCGTGCAGATTTAACGCTAAACCTGCTTTCATAATATGCTGATAGTCTACACTAGAAGTCTGCATGGGTCGAAATATCTTGGTTCGGTCCGGAACCGATCCATCAGGGTGAAAAGTTCGGCCTGGCCTGGAAAAGTGTTAAAATCATAACCTAGCCCACTCTGGAAAATAGTTTAAACCACAGCTCTGTTCAGCCGTGAATTTCTGTACAGTTTTTTTACTTTGATATGATTAAAATTTGTTCGTATGGTGAAATTCTGACCAAAACTACTTATTACAGCGTTTGGTTTTTGATATTCATTCTTTTTATTGTTAAAGAAGAATCAAAGGCCGTGATGTATTTATTTTATCAATGAATCTCTATTTATATGTAATTATTTCACTTACACTTCAATATCGCTAATCCATATTCCATGTATAGACTTTGAGAAATGTCATACAGTAAAATAGTTTAAGACGGTATCACATGCGAAAAAAAAATGTTTTACACAAATTCCGTACTAAAGATGTGTAAATGGTGTTTTATATTTATTTTGCATGGATAAACTCATTTTCCATTTAACACACTATTCCGTCATAAGCAAATTTTTTTTCACTGTTTTTATTGTATATATATATATATATATATATATATATATATATATATATTTATTTATTTATTTATTTATTTATTTATTGCCTTCGAATATACTATTCTTTTCAAAAATGAATTTTCAAGTTTATTTGTAAAATAGAAGCGATTTCAAAATCTAAGTGTTTTTGTACAAATTTTGATTGAGCTAATTTTACTTATTTTATGCACTGTCAGAGACAATGATTTTAATATGTGCTGTGTCAAGACCAGGGTTGAAAATTTCGTCTCAGACCTGGAAAGAAGGTAACCGTTCCCTCCGGTATGAAAAATACGTTGAGCCCGTCCAGGCGAGTCTGCAGAAAAAAGTTACATCCGGGTCCTGGCCCGGCCTGGGCCCTGAATAGAGACTTTTTTATTAAATTCTTCAGGACGATAAAAAGACTGTAGGCGTGAAAGCTAAGTTTATAAAAAGTTCTAAAACCACATGTTAGATAAAAAACTGCTTTAAATAACTTGACAGGCATTGAAACAGTTTAGAAAGGAGGTGGAAATGGGAAAAAATAAGCTGAATCGGAGGTTTGAGCCACAGAAAGAAGTTACTTTACATTTTCAATATTAAAAAATACATTTAAATATTTTATTAGGGGCCAAACTTTGTTTAAAACTTTAAGTGTTATTATCTGTATAATGAGTTTTTCCCCCTCACTACTTCTCGTCTTTAAATTAATAGAAGTCAATAATCGTTTAAGATAAAATGTGCAAACTTGAAACATGTGTTTTTTCATTATTTTACATTAGCTTTATTTTGGCAAATTTGAAAAAATATTTACTTTTGAAAATATGATTTTATTAAAAATAAATTACATTGTATTTTAAATAAATATTTCTAATAGTTTTAAAATCGGTATAAAAAACTGAAGTCAGATTTTTCTTTTTTATTAAATGAAAAAAAAATTGAAATCCGATAAATAACGATTTGAGTTATAACGATTGTCAACTATCTCATTTAAAGCAACACTAATCATAGGAAATTTTTATACAGTTTATGAGAAATTTTAGGATATGATTTTGTTGGCAAATTATATGGCTAACAGCTCCAAAATAAAATAAAATAAAATTCGAATATAAAAGATAATTTTTTACATGTTTCCTAACACTTGTAAAGTAACATTGTTTCTTGAAATGCGCGTATTTCAATTTATATCTAACCCCTTACAACCCGATGAGTTATTTAAACGAGTATAACTCTGAGAGTTTTACAGATATCAGATGCAATTTCTTGTGTCTAATTCAGAAATGAATAAGAGAAATTCTCCTAATTGGATTTTTTATTCTACTGGGGGCGTATAAAAATTTAATTTTCGTATATTTTCAAAAAGACACGCCATGGAGTTTCTACTTATCCTATCAAAGTTTTCATCTTTTTAATGAAACTTTGCAATTGAAAGTATGTACCTAATGTCAATATTTAAGGATATAGCCTATTATTTAAGCAATCGTTTCTCACCTTGTCTTTATATATATATATATATATACATATATATACACAGTCTAGTCATATTAATGTGACAACCTTGAAATTTTAGTCGTTTTGTTAAATATATGATTGCTTTCATGCATGCGCATTGAAAAATGTTTAATAAACCTTAACATTATTGATACAATTTTTATTATTTTTTAATTCTGAATACATGATATTGCGTACAATGTTGTTTGACATGTTTTCTGGGAAAAAAAAGCATTTTTATATTAAGAACTCTGCAAATTATAAGCAAAAAACTTGGAAAATTTTGGGTCTGTTTTTAAAAAAATCTTAGTTTCTCTACGAGTTTGATGCAGCGTTTATGTAGGTTGCATGCGAAAGATATTTTCAATTTGTTCCTTAAAACTTTCTATGCTATAAATAAATAATAGATAATTCGTATCTACAATAATAACAAAAAAAGCAATTTAAATTTTAAAAATAAACTGAAAACATGATGTACGGTAGTGCATTAAAATAGAGAAAATATTTAATACATGTTATTGAAAATAGCTAAAAAGCGATAAAATATAAAATATAAGCATCGAGTTTTACTGCAATGTACATTTCCATAGTTCTTAATGTTATTCCATGAAAAAAGCACTTTATTATTATTATTTTTTTAATCATCAAAACCAACCGAAGAATATGTCGTTATGTACGTGTAACTGGCTGAGACATTTTAAACATAATCGTTTTAAACAAACAGATGTTCATATTTTCAATTGATTTATTTCTCAATTACAAAAGCAACCATCAGATGTTGCGACAGAGGTGAGTGAAGTCATGGTAATCAGAAAACGCTCCATTCGAATGCGAAAATCATGGAGACTCGATTGCAGAAAATTCTCGTTGTTCATGTAAGTATCATTCGATCTTCCGTCCACAAGTAATTTCATCTTTTGGTAGATTATTTTGGGCCATTTCCTGGTAACTTACGTTTCATTTAGAACATTTTTCCGTAGTTTTAGTAGTATAACACACACAAAAAATTATTCAAAATGTAAATCTGACATGCTTTGCTAATTAAACTTATTGAAAGCCCAATTTAGATGAAAATTACCTATTTTTAATGTTATTTCATGAATTTTGGTTGTTATATTTACTATGGTAATTGCCATTACTGAAAAAGGAATGTAATTTATCATATAAAGCAGTCCTATCCAACCTTTTGGTAAACAGGGGCGCACCAGAGCTCATGGGACTTGTTGAAGGGCGCCATTATTTACAAGGCTGAAAGCATGCGCCAAAAACTATCGCTCAGTAATATTAGAACACTCCCGCGTCTTAACTCTTTCCGGCGTGGTGTCCCTGAAAAAAGACACCTAATTTTAATTTTACTGCCACCAAAATTATATAATTAAATTTTATCTTTTATAACATACCTGAAACTAATTATGTTCCTATATTCGAATAAATTCGTTTATAAATTCTGGTGGAAGTTAAGTATTTGAAACGTAATTAATCATCTCCGGAATGGGTTAATATAATAAGAGTGGAAGTGGTCCGAAAAATTTCAGTAAAAAAAAAAGGGGGAAACTAAGGAAAAAGTATTTTTTTTTATAGAAAGTACTTCAAATAATATAAAAAGATTAAAGATTGTGAATTTCTCTTTAACAAAATACTGATATTTAACACTTTTTTGTTTTTTTCTGACCACTCGCCACATTGATAATGCCAATGAATTTTACAGTTTAAGACAAAAGGCCCCTACAATTCTGGACTTAAATATGTTAAATTTCAAATTATATTAAACTAGCAAATCCCGCGGCTTTATTCTCATAATAGTTTATATATGCGCAATGATATTTGTATGCCTAAATTTTATTATAAGAAATAGGAATAATTAAAAAATTCAGGAATAATTAAAAATTGGAATTTAAGCCACAGTGTGACTAAACTACATCATTGCGTCATTAGATTCATAATCGGTTTATAATATCCTGAGGTTGCGCTGAAATTGTAATTTAGAAATTTTTAGAAGCCTTTCTTTCTTTTCCATCATTTTCCATCCTTTAAATTTCGAATTTATTTTGACTGTTTTTAGAAAACAATTATATATTATAAGTAACTATCATGGCATATTTAAATTTTCTAGCCTCTTTAGTATAACAGCAGTCACAATTTTAAATTACCTCAAAATCCTTTGGTAGGAAACGAATGCACATAAAATATAGTTTTTGTTGGAACAGGCTCTACCCCCATTATTTTCCAACCATTAATTTTTTAAAAAGGTTTGACATCTAATAAGATGCATAAAAATCTGAATTTGGAACTTTTTTAGAATGCTTTTCGTTCATGTCATCCTTTTAAATTTGGAATTTTCTTTAGGCAGTTCTGAGAAAGAATTTGTATAATTTACGTAATTACCATGCCAAATTGAAAAATGCTAGACACCTCAGTAGTACGAAAAACACAATTTAGGACATTTTCACCCTTTCATTTCGAAGGTGGTGGTACCAACTTAAAATATAGCCTATATGGAAGCAGAGACTGTCACCATTAATTTGCAATCATTATTTTTGAAATAGGTTTGATATTTCTTGAACATAGAAATCGCAATTTAGAGCGCTTTCCGAGCATTTTCACCTTCTTTTAAATTTTGAATTTGTTTTGAAACTGTTCTTGGAGCGCATGAAAATGAAAAATGCTACCACATTTATCCATCATAATTGCACTTTAATAAAATAACTTATAATCGTGACAATATGCATGATTAAATTTTCAAAGTGTGTTTCCTGTTTTTAATGCCTCCTCTCAGATTTTGAAAATATCTCTGATACAAATATTAATGATTTTACAGAAAGTATTCCTTATAATTCAATTTTACATCAAAAAAGTCTTGCTACAGTAAATCTTAGAAAGGATTCCCAAAGAATCTTCAAAGTTCGCCATGGCGCCGTGTTGGACCATTACCCCCTACAACAGTAAGCCTCCGGGCAGGTTGCTGTATTCAAAAATGACGTAGTTAGAGTAGTCCATAAAGACTATAAAGCATGGTTACCATATTTCCCTGTCTATCGCTTTCCCCGTATTGGAAACCGCTTTAGCTTGGGGGTTTCTTCCTTAAGGCGGGAAAAGATTAAACGCGCGTTGCTTTGCTTGACTCTTAAAAGTAGTTCGCTGTATTTTTTTTTTTTTTTTTATCTTTGCATTTTATATAAAAAAAATTGTTCTGTGTCTTTGTTATAAAGGATGCTTTATCGATGCTGTGCCGTAAATTGCAACGGCAATTATAAAAATGGCCCAAAAGTGCCAGTGTTTTCTTTCCCCAAGAATGAAGATTTAAGACGAAGATGTTTGCAAGCGATTTGTCGAAAGGATTTTATTATAACTTCAAACTCAAGAGTAAGTTGATTCTTATTTGTAACTTTTCTGTTTTTTAACTGATCTCAATCTTTTATGTTTTACAATTGTTTGCGCAACAAGATTTCCATTAAATGCAAAAATGAAGATTCCATTCCTTGTGTTATCACAATTATTTATTATCGGAATCCTAATATTGTGACCTAGACCATTATAAAATTAAATAAACAAATAAAAACCATTATACAATATTTACTAATATTGCTTAAAATACATAGAGTAAATTCTTATGCACATAAGCAAATTAGTCCTAAAATAAACTAAATACGATTCTGATTGGCTATTTTTTTACTCTTTCTGTAGAAATTTTCCCTTTATTCAATGTTTGTTTATAACTGCCAAATTAATTGTTTTTCCATGCTTAACAAAACTTGTTTTAAACTCCATTAAATTTTCTTTAAAATTGCATCATTTATTTAAATTCAATTTGAAAAAATTTAAAATACAGATATTTTAATCTTTTTTTTTTTTTTTTTTGTTCTCTATGTAATTGATTGCAGTATATACATGTTTTAATTTGTGTATAGTGTTGCTCAGTTCTGTCACTTTTAGAATTTTCAAATTTGTATTAATTTATACTGTATTTCAAAAAAAGATTTCAAAATTTTAAAATGAATTTTCGTATTAAAAAATTGATGAATCAGTTCAAATAAAATATATGCAATTATATTTTTAAATTATATATATACATATGTTAAAATATACAGGGTGATTCCAAATTTTTTTTACAATAAAAGAGGGGTGATAGAACACATCAAGACAAACAATATTAAATAGGAGACCAAGGGTCCAAAACGTTTTCCAAAGGAGATAGCCGCCATTAAAATTTAGGGACCAAAATTTCAAATAAACATAAAAAATGGAAAAATCGTTCGATTGATTTGCGGTTTTCACTAAAATTAACCTCTATGTCGGCATTTTCTTGAAATTAAATTATAAAGATAAATTTCAAAAAATACCGATAGAGGGCGCTTTAGACTTTGGAGTAACGAACAACTATTTTTTGCCGGTATTATATGCATTTAATTAAATGTTTTCGTAAGCTTAGAGTCAAACTTAAATTTTGAGCTCAAAATCTGAAAGTGGGAATGGTTAAGTAGCAGAAACTGAACTGTGTTCAGAGGGTTCAAATTTCAAATGATTATAAAAAAACGGAAAAATTGGTTCATTGATTTGCGGTTTTTACTAAAACTATTCTTTATGTCGGTATTTTCTTAAAAATAAATTATAAAGATAAATGTCAAAAAATGTCAATAGTGGGCCTTTTAGACTTTGGAGTAACGAACAACTATTTTTTGCCGTTATTTTTTGCATCGCATTAAATGTTTTCGGGAGCTTAGACTTAAACTTAAATTTTGAGCTCAAAATCTGAATAGTAGGGAGTAATTAAGTAGCACAAAATGAACTGTGTTTAAGGGGGGGGGGGGGTGTTCAAATTTAAAAGAATTATATAAAATAGGAAAATTTGTCGATTTGTTTGCGGTTTAAAATAAAACTATTCTTTAAGTCATTATCTTCTTGAAAATAAATTTTAAAGATAAATTTAAAAAAATTCCATTATAGGGCGCCTTAAACTTCAGAGTAACCAATAATTAATTTTAACCATTATTTTTTTGCTCTAATTAAATGCTTGCAAAAATTTATTACATGTTTTCGGAAGCTTAGATTTAAACTTAAATTTTGAGCTCAAAATCTGAATAATTAGGAGTAGCACAAATTGAAGTGTCTTCAGGAGTTGAAATTTAAACCTCCCCCCTCCACGAACACAGTTCAATTTTTTGCTATTAAACACTCCCAACGATTCAGAATTTGAACCTAAAATTTAATTTTATGCATTTGAAAGCATTTAATGAGATTAAAAAATAACAGTTAAAAATAGTTATACGCTACTCCAAAGTCTAAGGCGCCCTCTATCGGCATTTTGTGAAATTTATCTTTAAAATTTATTTTCAAGAAAATGCTCATTTAAAAATTAGTTTTAGCGAAAACCGCAAACGAATCGACCAATTTTTCCGTTTTTTATAATCATTTGAAATTTGAACCCTCTGAACACAGTTCAGTTTGTCTACTTAACCACTCCCAACTATTCAGATTTTGAGCTCAAAATTTAAGTTTAAGTTTAAGCTTACGAAAGTATTTAATAAGATGCAAAAAATAACGCCAAAAAAGAGTTGTTCGTTACTTCAAAGTCTAAAGCGCCCTCAACTGGCATTTTTTGAAATTTATCATTATTATTTAATTTCAAGAAAATGCCGACATAAAGAATAGTTTTAGTGAAAACTGCAAATCAATGAACCAATTTTTTCATTTTTTTTAATCATTTGAAATTTGAACCCTCTGAACACAGCTCAGTTTGTTCTACTTAACCACTCCCACTTTCAGATTTTGAGATCAAAATTTAAGTTTGACTCTAAGCTTACGAAAACATTTTATGAGATGCAAAAAATACCGGCAAAAAATGGTTGTTCGTTACTCCAAAGTCTAAAGCGCCCTCTATCGGTATTTTTTTAAATTTATCATTATTATTTAATTTCAAGAAAATGCCGACATAAAGAATAATTTTAGTGAAAACCGCAAATCATTCGACCGATTTTTCCGTTTTTTATGTTTATTTGAAATTTTGGTCCCAAAACTTTAATGGCGGCTATCTCCTTTGGAAAACGTTTTGGACCCTTGGTCTCCTATTTATTATTGTTTGTCTTTATGTGTACTATCACCCCTCTTTTATTGTAAAAAAAATTTGGAATCACCCTGTATTAATTATTCATGCATGATTTGTATATTGACATTTATTGATAATAATTTGCAATGGTATATAAAGATTTATAAATATATATATATGCATACACATATGGGCAGACGTTCCAGTAATGGGCACCCTTAAGAAATTTCTTTTAAAATTATTTTTTTTATCAATAGTTATTATGTTTCATTTTTTTTTCCAATATTATATTAATCTATCAACAATATTTAACCATTCTTTGTCTGATTTCCCAATATGAATTAAGATTTAATTATAAATATAAGAAATATATCAAAACATCCAAAAGTTTATTAATAATTTAAGCTAAATATTTATTAGTTATTTTTTATCTGCCAAAAACATCAAATGATGTCCATTACTGGCATATAAAATTTATATAATAAGCATTCAATAACAATATTGAAGCTTTTGATTAAAATGGTATAGGGGTGAGAATCTTTCGCATTTCAGTAGTTTCTGATTTGTAATAAAATATTATATAAATGTGTCCCCCCCCCTCAACCTAAAATTTCTCTAGTTAAAAAGTTCTAAAGAAAAAAATTTAAAAATAGTGTTTTTTTCTTTAAATTTACTTTTCTATCTGTTATATTAATGCATCAGATAAAAAATCAAACGATTAAAAATTATATCCCTTAAATTTTTAAATAATTTTTTCGCACCAAAAAGTTTGTAAAAGAGGAGGAAATGGCCTATATTTTGGAATGAAAAAGAAAACCAAAACTACTTAAAAGTCAATAGTAGACTTATTTTCGAGAGGAGGGGGGGGGGGGGGGGAATGCTTACAAACTCGATTTTATGGTATCTCTCAATAAAAAATAAATATCAATAAACTTTAAATAACAAAGGTAAAATAATAATTTAATTGCAATATACAATGCATTTTATTCACATGAAAATATTTATTTTACAGGTGTGCATACAACATCAAGTTTAATTATTCAGTCATTTAGTTCTAAGTTGATGTGATATTCTAAAATCAATCTATTTTTAGAAATTTTAGCCATGCTTTTTAATCCCTGATTCATTTTGGATTTGTTTTATTATTATCTTAATTATTAAAATGGACTTATTGAAAATTGATTACATAATCATACATTGATTTAAGAATTTATAATTCTGAAAACTTTATAATGTGAGGATTAAACTATTATTCAAGTATTGAAATATTCCTGTTGAATAGTTTCAATGTCATAAAATTTTAACAAATTTATCATTTAATATTAATATGTACTATATCATTTAGTACTATAACTGCTGGTGTGCATGTTTTCTTTTTATTGCATGCTCAAAAGATAAAAGTTTAATTAATCCTTTTACATAAGTGCATTTTAAAGTTGCATATTTGTGACTATTTTGTTTTATTACCACTGGAATTAGATTTAATTTTTAATTGCTTTATATGAGAAAAATGTAAAATCATTCTCACATTAATGTATTTTTATCTGTGATTATCATTGCCATTTGTTGTTGTGACATAGTTGAATAAAATTTTTATTAATATTATGTTGTTTTCTTATTTGAAAGTGTTGGTACATAAATTTTAAGTGTTGGAGATGATGCTTTTAAAGATTTTTAAAAAATCTGCAGAAATAGGAAAAAAAATGATAGAATGATGTCTGTTTTCTTATGTTAATAAGATTATTATAAAAAATGTTATTAAATACAAATTCTTATGAAATGATTATAAGCTTTAGACTTAGTGAAAAAAATACATTGGTATAAAAGTAAATACATATGTTTTAAGAGAAGTTTTATATTCCTAATTTTAAAAAGTGCTGAAAATTGATACAAGATTTTATTGCGTACATGTATGTATACATATATTACAATGTGTATGCTTATCAATAAGGAGATCACAAAGATGAAGAAAAATTTGAAACATATTTTTTAAATGTTTGTGTTATTATTATTTTTTAAAATCAATAAACATATATATTGTGAGATATTTTCTCTAATAAACTATTATATACATTTTTTCTTGCGTTTCTAATCTGCAGAAAAAAAAAAGCTAGAATGATGTCTATTTTCTGATGGAAACAAGATTATTATAAAAAACTTATTAAATACAAATTCTAATAAATATAAAATATAACACGGAACACAATTTTCGCCTTGCTTTAATATAAAATATGTAATACGAACTTTAAAAATGATCAGGATAACTTTAAAAGCAATTAAATAATCAACTAGATGTTTTTTTTTTCCTAAGAAAATTATTCTTTGAGAAAGAACCTGGAATTAAGGTTCGAAAGTACTAAGATTTTTTTCAAATAAAATTAACTACCAATACCTGTAGTTGATTATTTAATCGCCTTTTATGTAATCCTGAACATTTTTAAAGTTCGCATTATATATTTTATACAAATTCTAATTATATGATTACAAGCTATAGACTTAGTATAAAAATTACATTGGTTTAAAAGTAAATACACATGTTTTAGTGGGAATTTTATATTCCTCATTTTAAAAGTACTGAAAATTATGCAATATTTTCTCCAAGAGACAATTATATATATTTTTTCTCACATTTCTATTTTTTTTTTTTTATAATGAACATAAATTCTAGATATATATATAATATATATATACCGTTATAAGTATGCATTGCTCCAGAAAAAAAAATGTATATATATATATATATATATATTACATACATTAAAACATAAAAATGCTACTATTAATTAGTTATCAACTAAAGAGCAATCTGTAATCGCTTCACAATAATCTTAAACCTTAATTTTGTAATTTTTTTCTTTGCTTTAATTATAAGAAAAATTTATCTACCGAGAAAAAAGCGAGCAAAGTATTGAAATTTTCATCTATACTGTAAGTTTGAATATCACTTGCGAAATCCGCGCCGATTTGAATATCGGTCTACTTCAACGACGTCACTGCTTCCGTGCGGAGGCTTACTGTTGTAGGGGGTAATGGTTGGACAACCCTGATATAAAGTGTAATTTTCATCATCATTTGTAGGTAATTTTTATCCAAATTGATCCTTGGATACACTCTCAAAAAACTTCCGTCTTTTCACAGAAAAAGTACTGGCAGCACTGCTGCCAGAAATTGTCTGTACATTGACGATTTTCCGTTTATTTTTTTCTCCATCAAAAGTGCTGGGCAGATCTGGACTCCTGTAACGGAAATTCTTAATTAAATATGCCAGCATACCCTAAACCCCCTAGTGAATTAGGTAACCTACTCCTAATCACTTAATTTTAGAAAATTCATAGTGCTAAGTAAAAAAAATAGTCAATCTCTAATAAAAAATAATAGTGATCGTAAAGGTCCTGGTTAAATCCTTAGATAATGGTAAGGCATCAGCCTTCACTCTACCCTATATGCGTTGTGTAATTTTGAAAAAGGAATTAACTTTTAGACCGTCAATAAATGTCAGAACTTAAAATACAAAAAGAGACTTTTTAACTTAAGTATAATTGAATCTTAGAAAACCATACTAACAATAAAATAAAATAGGACTCATGGTCGAAATGAAATATACAAGTTTAACAATTAATATACATTTAATTACAATATTATTTACAAATTAAAGATGTGTCACACGACACATCGGATTCAAACATGATAAAAAAAATAACAGTTAAACGTTAATCCACCCAATTACTAGTGATAATTCTAGAATAAAAAATTTATTTTAATAATTCATTATACTAATTCTTGGGTACCAATTTGAGCGTACAAGCCAATTTTACTCATATTTCTTTAAGCCTTTAATAAAACCTGGGGAACAATAAAATTAAAATGCAGTACCTTTATCTTTAGGCGTTGAGAGAAATCTGGAACAGCAAGAGCAGTCATTGTCAGCGTCCGTTGAATCAATCCTCCTCGGATGTGGTGACACTTAGTAATAATCCTGACGATGGTACACACTCATTCTCTTTCGACTCATAAACATCGAGTCTCAAACTAATTTTTGTGGAGGTTTTCACCTCAAAAGACAGCTTTCAAAAACCAGGAGCATCTTTTTCATTTCAGCCAGCATCCTGCATCATTCTGCCCCAAAAAAAGAACTCTCAATCTCTCATCCATAGCAGGCGGGGCTAACCCCCTTCTCTTCCTCATACACCAGAGAGGACCAGTAAGTTTTTTTTTTTACTGATGACACCTCGACAGGGATTCGCTGGCCCTTTTGTACGAAGAGAGGGGACTCCTCTCCTATTGCCTGCCTTCCCGTCCGATAGAAGAAAAAAGCCGCGAATTTACAACTTGGTGTGGGGGTCTCAATTTTACTACTCTGTCATAAATTTGCGTATAAATCCAGTCCTGACAATACTGTCAAGACATTGTGTCCACGGCGCCTGGTCGTCGGAACTCCTGATAATTGGCTTGTTTTGCTTCTTAAGATGTAAATAGCTGTAACATGAAGTATAATACTCTTTACAAACATTCATATTACATATAAATATATATATATAACATCAGAAAATTAATTATATACTTAATAATGACACTTTTATAATCAGCATTAACAATATTAATAATAAAATTTCAAAAATAATTATGTACAATTTCTTTTATCCATATGAATATCAGTAGAATTGCTGGATCCTTACATGTTTCCAGCATCTCCCCCCAGACTAAATGAAAAAAAAAGGAAACACTTGTTTTTTCTTCTTCTTCTTTTTTTTTCTTTTTTTTTTTTAAATGTGTGTGCCGCCTTTGTCTCTTCGGGGAGGCAAATATCTTTCGTGAAAACTTCCCGTCATGACTCAAGTGTTTATAAGTGTTCGGTGAACATGAAAGTTAAATCACTGTTTCAATGTCTGTTTGTGATTGAACTCTTGCAACGCCGACAGCTGTCTAATTCTGTACATCACAACACCTAAAATGATCATCGTAGAATGCATAGTTTTATATATATATATATATATATATATGTACCGGTAATAAAAGTTCAGCGTTCGTAAAGATATGTCTTTCAGTCTCTGTATGTATTGCTACTTGCATATCTCTTCTGCCGTGAGGATGTTGATGTGGGATGATTTTCCTCTGCGTTACTGCATCATTTATTTTGTTCCCATAATTTAGACTAAAATCGCGAATGTCCAAAATACAAAGCAATGATATATATTTTTTTCAATAAATTGTTATTATGCCAAAACTAGTTATTGAAATACCTTAATAACACGTTTCTGACTCATTTTTCCATTTACAAGTATGGCTGTTACCATAAAGTACAATGCATCACCATATTTATATGATACTATACAATTTTTTATATATGATACATATTTTATATCATTCACATTATTTCAATATAAGATCAATACACTCAAATTTTATGTGCAATTTGTTAGGAAGGATGATTTTCACCCTTGGCATTTTTCACAATTTATAATTGCTGTTATTACTTTTTTTTTCCTTATACATATTGAAATTTAACTGTTATAAGAGATTTCTTTGTTTAACCTTTGAATAACATTTGTATATTTAATATAACCTGTCCGCTAAATAAAACCCAATTTATCTGAAATTTGTGTCACTCTGATGAACGCGGAACCCATATTCGTCTATAAAATTTTGTTAGTAGTCAAAACTTTACGAGTAATCCATTGTGTAAACCTTATAAGCATTTTGTATATTTAAACTGCCAATCCTCAAAGATATCCGTTCCGCTCGTGTTTAAGGCGGAATCTAACCAGCTACCCTCGTTTTATATATGAATTATGTGTCCTAAAATATGTAATTCTAAGGTGCTTAGTTCATTAGTTCATGATCCTATAGCATGCATTTAATTATGTACTAATTTTTTTTTAACTAACTTTAAAAACAAAAAGGGAGGGAAAAATTCTACCACGTTTATTTTTTTTATTTACTTATTTAATCCTCCAAACACTATATTATGTATCCTTATTAATTATATAATCCTTAATACTACATCCTATCCCTATTAATATATATCCGTATTATTTTTGTATCATTATTATTAATGTATTTACTTCCAAACGTTTACAATTTAAAATCTCTCCTTCTCAGAGCAAAAAAAAACAATGAGAGTTTTCGCCCATGCATGCCTTGGCCAAGTAAATAAAATTCTTCCGCCCGCAAAAGAATTTTACATGCACAGCCCCAAACCCTCAACGTAGATTGCCCCGCCAAAAGTTAAGAGTTATCCAAAAAAAAAAAATTGATCCATTCTCAGTGAAATTTACTCTTGTTTTAGTATATATGTGTATATATATCTGATATTATTACTCCAAACTATTTTTTTATTATTATTAAGTTCCTTTTTGCCTTTAAATAGAAAGAAGTATTGTCTCACTGTGCCCTTCAAAAAAAAATCCACTTTTGAAACAAGTAATTACTAATATTATTGTTATAATTTTTTTTATTTAAAAATTTTCAATGAATCTGTCTATATAAGATATCTTTAAATTCACTCATTAATTAATCTTAAGAGGAACTGCGTTCATCCACCTTAATTTATATGAACTTGCCTATCTACAATAATAATTTTTTACTCATTTATTATTATTACTTATTATTATTATTATTATTATTATTATTACGATATAATTAAGAACGAATCTCTTAACAATACAATAAAGACCATCAGCCAAAAAAAAGAAGAGCCGAATTCCGTAATTGTTTCAATACTTTTTTTTTTAATTTTTGTGACAATCCTGTACAAGCTGACCCTCCTTAACCTATATACCGAAGTAAGAGCCCCTTACTTATTCCTCAATTTCCTGTTCCGAGTCTGATTCATTTAACTTGTCCTGAGTTTTTCTGACATTCCTCGTCGTTGTCTTGGGTGCAAAAAGAAATTGTATGTGTTGATGTATTGTTGGCCCATTTATTTTGTCTTTCAGACGGAGCGCATAATTATTGTGTCGAACAACTTTTACTACCACAAAAGGTCCTTCAAAACGAGGATGTAAAGCCCTAGGCTTGCCAATTACTTTTACGTACACCTCTTGACCCACTTCTAACGTTTTAACTTCCTGAAGATCATTTTTTTTTATATATTCCGCCATAATTTTTTGTTGGTTAGCTATGGCTTGCCGGTGAATTGCCCTCATATGTTATATCCTATTTTTAACGAACGCTTGAGTGCACGTTAAATCCGGAGTACTTAAAATTGTAAATTGATTTTTAATTTCTCTACCAAAAAATAATTTTGTTGGAGATTAACCTAGCGCTCGATGTAACGTGGTATTATAATTAAGTTTGAAATATTCGAGCCTGGTGTCCCACTCGAGGGTGGAATTGGACATTGCCACAAGGGATGCCTTAAGCGTCTTATTAATAATCACAGCCAGACCATTTCTGGTAGGTTTATAGACCCCCGTCGGGTGTAGATCTATATTTAGTGCCTTCATATATTCTTTAAAAAGCGCACTGCGAAAATATTGTGCATTGCCTGTAACCATTTCGGAACACAAGCCGTAGGTTCCGAAGTACCTATTTAAAACGTACAAGATAGTTTGGGATTCAACGTTTCGCAAAGGAACTGCTTCTAAAAATCTGGAGCCTGCGTCTATGATAGTCAGAATAAAACAATTTTTTTCTGAGGGTCATGGGTAGTTTACCTACTATATCAATTTGTAGACTTGCCCCAATTTGTAAATTCCTTTCCATTTTTTCAAGTGGTACTTTAATCGTCTGATGCTGCTTACTGCAGTTACATCTTACGCAATTCGCGCAATAATTTTTAATATCTTGGTACATTCCGTACCAGAATAAACGAGTCTTGACAGTTTCATATGTTTTTCTAAAACCAAAATGGGGCCCGTGTGCCTCTGCCATGACCGTTATCTTAAGCTCGTCCGGTACGATTATCAATTCTGGATATTTTCCATTTTGTTTTAATACCAACGTTTTATTCTCGTTCAAATTATACTTTTTTGTTATTCTATTATTTTTCTTTGCCTCAATTTTTTTTATAATCGTGATTAATTTTTCATCCTCATATTGTTTGGCTCTAATGTTCTTTTCACTCAAGTTAAGATTTACTTTGAATAAATTATTCTGTAACTCGTTGTTACTAGTAATATTATGTACTAAATTCCTGGACGAAAAATCCGAAGGATTAATTTTTCCTTCTATGTACTCGATATTGTAATCATAGTCGATGAGATTTAAAATCCATCTAGCCACTATATCCGACTGCATTTCGATTTTCAGCGGATATGTGAGGGCTTTGTTATCCGTCAAAATAGTAAATCTACGTCCTAGCAGAATGTGTTTAAAATGCATAACTGCATCATGAATAGCCAATAGTTCGAACTTCATGCTTGGGTAAGCCGTCTCTGACTGCCTAAGTTTTCTACCATAAAATTCAATAGGGACTAAGTATCCATTATCTTCCTGCGCAAGGACACCTGATATTGCTTTCTTTGAACCATCAGTTATTAAGAAGAACTCCCTATAAAATTTTGGCGGTTTAAGAGTGGGGTTGCTTATGATTCTCTCTTGTATATTTAAAAAGGCCTGCTCAGTTTCCTCTGTCCATTTAAATTTTACGTTTTGTTTAGTCAATTCCACTAGAGGATTGACAATATCGGCATAACTCTGAATCAGAGTTCTGAAATAATTTGCCAAACCTAAAAGTGATTTTACACTCCTTTTATTTTTTGGTCTGGTTAATCGTTGCACCTTACCCACATTTTTTTCTGATGGAGCATATCCGTTTTTATTAACTTTGAAACCCAAAAATTCAATTTCCGGTTTACATATTTGCACTTTAGACGGTTCAACTGTCAGATTGTGATCAATTAGAGTTTTCAATACTTCCCTTAACAACTGTGCCATTCCCTCCGGGCTGTCCTCGGCCAAAACCACATCATCAATAAAATACCCTACCTTGTCCTTCGGAAAGTGTCCCAGGACCCTATCCATAAGTTCAGCGAATTTTGTGTTACTAACTTTAAGCCCGAAATTTAGGCGGCACGGGGCGTACTTCCCGCACTCCGATACAAATACTAATTTGTGACGATCCTCCGGCCGTAAATTAATTTGGAAAAAAGCCGAATGCAAATCTAATGTTGTATAAAATTTCTTCCCACTAATTGCCTGTAAAATCCCTTTTACATCCGGTACCGGATATGGGAACCCCTCCAAAATCTCGTTCAACGTCCTGTAATCCACCGCCATTCTATAGCGAACCAAGTTTTTTTCCGTACCTTTTTTTTTTTTACAAATAATACCGGAAATGCATAATATGAATCTGATTTTTCGATTATTTTCGCTTCTAACAGTTTTCGTAGTTCCTCCTGCGCATACTGCTTAACTGCCTGGGGCGTCTTATATGGTTTATGCTGAATGGGAAAATTGTGGTTTAATTGTATTTTGGGCAATACCAATGAAGATTGTCCCAAAGATTTGTAAGACTTCGAAAAAGCATGTGCATGACTCATCAATAAGTCTTCTATCATTTGCTTAAAATCCCCTGTTAAATGATCTAAATTAAAATCCGTTCTGTCAAGCTCCGCTTCTCTCAAAGCCCTAACTTCTTGCAAATCCAGGTTATTAATTTGATAGATTTCTCCATCTTCAATCTCATTAGGCTTTAAATTATTCTTACTAACAAAATCCGAACTGATATGTGCGACCCTAGTATCAGTTCTAATTATAATCTTATCTTCTGTATTGTTTGTTACAATTAAATTAATTTTATTAGTGACTGGTACCTCATGAACTGAACATTCCGTAATTAAATTTTTAAATTCCTCTGTTGGTTCAATTAAAATCAGCTGATTAGGCTGGACTGCCTCAGGACATCTCAACGATATTATTTTCGTTTGTCCCGGGTGTAAATGTGCTTCTTTCTCTATACACGCAAATATTTCATTTCCTTTAAAATGACATTTAATTTTATTTGTGCGCACTGCCTTGGTGATATTTTTCATTTCCGACCCCCTTTTATTTACACTATTTACACTAACTATTTCCTTGTTCTTAAACTCCGATTCCAGGGAAATTTCCGTATTTTTTAACCTGAGTGTTTTCTTATTAAAATTTAAAATCATTCTATTTCTTTTTAAGAAATCAAAACCTAGTAACATCTTATAGTCCCCCTGAAAATTATGAGACGTAACATAAAATGTTCCCGTTACAAACTCATTGTTAATTTTAAACGTAATTTTTATACATTGCCGAAAAGGTATGACTGAGTTATCGAATGTGTGGATTGTTACCTGATTGGACAAGTACTTAATTTTTGCATCCGTTTGTTTGAGCGCCTCTAGCACCTCCGGTGATAAAAGCGAAACCGCTGCGCCGCTGTCCAGCAACGTGTCTATTTTTAACCCAAAAATCTGTAATGCTATGATGGGAAGTTTATCCTTTCCCGCTGAATTCACACTAGCAATCACGAACTTATTCCCCGCTAATTTTTTATCTATATCCCATGTTTGCCCCCTATTAAAATACCCGCAAACCGGGGATCTACCGGGGTATTTCTCATCACTATTATTTAAAACTGCAGATCCCCTTAAATGTTTTCCGAACTCGGATTTCTTTTCCCCTTCCGCCTGTCTGAAAAATCTCTCTTATTCTCTTTCTGCTGACCTGTATTTCTAGTTCTGTCATGCTGCGGTTCATCCCTGGAATAATCATTCCGCACTCTCCTATGTTCATCTGCTTGTTTACGATTTCCATAATATGCATCCCAGCGTGAATCCCCCGACCTGCCATCTATATTATTATAGCTTCTGTCCATGAAATCCCTATTCCATGGAGGACTATGATTGAAATTTCCATAACAATTTTCAAATCGATTATAATCCTGATAATTTCTATCCCTGTGAAATCTGTCATAATTAATATCACTATACATTTGTACACTGGGAAAATAACTTTGTGATACTGGCGCCGCAAATCCATAGCCTTCCATTCTCCTGTTAATATTCCCACCAAAATTCTTATTTGCAAAATTTCTCTGTCCCTGATTCCGAAATTTACTATTTGAACTTTTCAAATTGTACCAACATTCGGAAATATCATGCCGACTCGTATTACAGATTTCACACCGTTTTTCTTTTAAATTGTCCTCTCTAACTTGGCTTTTTGTTTATAATTTCAACTCGTTAACCTGAGCAGTTAATTCTGATATGGCCGTAGCCTGCTCTTTATTTAATTGTAATAAATTCGAACAAAAATCCTCATTTTCTTTGCTTGTACTGGCTGTTACCGCGTTAATCTGATCTAAAACCGCCGATTTATACGCGGCTTCAATTGTCTGAGCTTTTTCGCACAATTTCCCAAAATCTTTGCTATCTAATTTTCGCAATTCCAACGCAATATTTGGCGATATTGCCTCCAAAAATTTATTGGCTTTTATTAAATCGATTAGTTTATTAGCCCCTACCTCCGTTGCATGTCCGGACGCACCTAAATACATTGATGCGGCCTTGTTAAAAACTTCTATGAAATCTCTCATGCTTTGATTTGGGAGTTGCTTAATTGAGTTAAAATTTACCTGAGCTTCGATAAAAGAATCTTTTTTTTTGAAAAAAATCCGCGATTTTCCTTTTAAACTCCCCATAATTCTTTTCCTCATTTAGCGTCTGGTCAGATACCAGTTTCTCACGGGCCGTGCCCACAAATTTTGCTTTCAATATCTGTAATTTAAAATCCTCCTCGACCTGGATCCGATCCAATAATTCATCGAATTCTTTCAAATAAAATAACACATTACTAATTTTTTTTATGTCAAAAGGAGCAATCAATGATAATATTTGCGACAAATTCGGTTTTAACTGATCTTCCATTTTATCCTCTAACGTTTTAGCTTTCAATTTTAATTTATTTCTTGTTACCACCTCTGACTTAGTTTGATTTTGTAAACTTTTCCGCGCTTTTTTTCTCGGCATAAATCGTCCTAATTGACATTCATTACCCTGATATTATATATTTTTTACACAAACAACTTTGCAATAGAACTTAACACATGAATAAAAATTTTTTTTATAATACCAAAATATATAAATATATATATACACTGCCCCTCAAAATCTAAATACAATTAAATTCAAGATAAATGCATAATATACACAGAGAAAATAACAGTACCAAAATTATTAAAGTTCTAAACTGCTCTTTCTACTATTGTTAATATTATTTTATTTTATTTGCAATGTTATCTCCGCCTTTTTGTTTTGCGGCATAAAATTGGTCTAATAAATTCAAATAAAACACTTTTTATTTTGTTGTTCAACAAAATAGGAAACACAGTGTACCCCCAAAATACAATAATTACAATAAAATACCATAAAATAAATTCAATGCATGAGAAATCTATTTTAAAATTCCTCCAATTTTTTCAAATATATCATATAATTTGAAATATTATTTCATAAATATACTCCTAAAACCTTCGTTATCCAACACATAATCCTAGGTTTTTGTTTGTATATCGAATTTAATACATAGTACCATCAGTTTAACAATACTTAAACATATATATTTATTGTTAGTATAACACATCATTAAATTTCCTCAGAAAAATTTCTTTCTTTTACAGCCATTTTGGAAAAATCAGTCAGAAACGTCGTAGCACACTCAATTGGCACCAAGATTTATTTTTAAATTTTAACTTAGCATTAAAAACCATGAGTAGCGCGTATAAATTTAGAGTAAAATTAACACTATGAATTAATATTAACTTCCTATAACGAAGAAATATTATTAACCTCCGGAACTCATCCGAAAAGGTCACGGTACCAAATAAGCTTAACCGGGCAGATGCTGGGCAGATCTGGACACCTGTAACGGAAATTCTTAATTAAATATGCCAGCATACCCTACACCCCCAAGTGAATTAGGTAAGCTACTCCTAATCACTTAATTTTAGAAAATTCATAGTGCTAAGTAAAAAAAATAGTCAATCTCTAATAAAAAATAATAGTGATCGTAAAGGTCCTGGTTAAATCCTTAGATAATGGTAAGGCATCAGCCTTCACTCTACCCTATATGTGTTGTGTAATTTTGAAAAAGGAATTAACTTTTAGACCGTCAATAAATGTCAGAACTTAAAATACAAAAACAGACTTTTTAACTTAAGTATAATTGAATATTAGAAAACCATACTAACAATAAAATAAAATAGGACTCATGGTCGAAATAAAATATACAAGTTTAAAAATTAATATACATTTATTTACAATATTATTTACAAATTAAAGATGTGTCACACGACACATCGGATTCAAACATGATAAAAAAAATAACAGTTAAACGTTAATCCACCCAATTACTAGTGATAATTCTAGAATAAAAAATTTATTTTAATAATTCATTATATTAATTTTTGGGTACCAATTTGAGCGTACAAGCCAATTTTACTCATATTTCTTTAAGCCCTCAATAAAACCTGGGGAACAATAAAATTAAAATGTAAAACCTTTGTATCTTTAGGCGTTGAGAGAAATCTGGAACAGCAAGAGCAGTCATTGTCAGCGTCCGTTGAATCAATCCTCCTCGGATGTGGTGACACTTAGTAATAATCCTGACGATGGTACACACTCATTCTCTTTCGACTCATAAACATCGAGTCTCAAACTAATTTTTGTGGATGTTTTCACCTCAAAAGAAAGCTTTCAAAAACCAGGAGCATCTTTTTCATTTCAGCCAGCATCCTGCATCATTCTGCCCCAAAAAAAGAACTCTCAATCTCTCATCCATAGCAGGCGGGGCTAACCCCTTCTCTCCCTCATACACCAGAGATGACCAGTAAGTTTTTTTTTTACTGATGACACCTCGACAGGGATTCGCTGGCCCTTTTGTACGAAGAGAGGGGACTCCTCTCCTATTGCCTGCCTTCCCGTCCGATAGAAGAAAAAAGCCGCGAATTTACAACTTGGTGTGGGGTCTCAATTTTATTACTCTGTCATAAATTTGCGTTTAAATCCAGTCCTGACAATACTGTCAAGACATTGTGTCCACGGCGCCTGGTCGTCGGAACTCCTGATAATTGGCTTGTTTTGCTTCTTAAGATGTAAATAGCTGTAACATGAAGTATAATACTCTTTACAAACATTCATATTACATATAAATATATATATATAACATCAGAAAATTAATTATATACTTAATAATGACACTTTTATAATCAGCATTAACAATATTAATAATAAAATTTCAAAAATAATTATGTACAATTTCTTTTATCCATATGAATATCAGTAGAATTGCTGGACCCTTACATGTTTCCAGCAAAAAGAGGAAAAATATCCGTCACTTGAAAAAAATCAATGCGCAAGAGGTGGGGATCGAACTCACGAACCTAGGATTACAAGGCCAACGATCATCCCCAGCGCCATGATTGCTCACAGAGGTGAATTTTGTAGTTAGGTGATGAGAGGTAATTTTGTAGTTAATCTCGGAAAGATTTCATCTTTAATAAAACTGTTTTTTTTTTTTTTTAATTTTTATTTTTATTTTTTTTTTTTTACGTTTACTATTAATATAGTATAAAAATGTGAATTTTAAATATATTTAAATATATTACGTAGATTGTCAGAGAAAAAACATGGATGTTTTATTTATTTGATAAGATTTTTTTAATAATATCAATTTTTTTGCATTTTATTTTTTAAATAAAATATTTTTTAAATGTCTTCACTTAAAGCATATTTTATATGCGAATATTTATCATAGAAATAACTTAGTATATTGAACTTTATTCAACTTATCCAACTTTGAATAACAGATTGTGAGAATTTTTGAACGAATAAAGAAAGTAATTGTTATTTATTTTTAAATTCGAAAACATTTTTGTCTTTTAAAACTAAATTAGACATTTTAATCGATAGAATATTTTTGTTTTTCATTTTAAAAATAAATTCGAATTTATTACTAACAGACCCAATGCGCATGCGTGCTAGATATAAACGGAATCGTTTCCTCATTTTTCGACTTTCGGAATGAACTCACAGAACAAATACGTTTTCTGGGAAAACAGAAGTTATTTGTGAAAAAATAACGATAACTTAGTGTATATTGACGAATTTTTCTGACAACGTAGGTTTCATTGACAAATCATTTTAAATTTACATTTGAATATTTGTAAGTGTTATATTACTAAAATTACTACAGTAAATTATTCTAAATGCAAAGTAAGTTACCATGGAATGACCCGTTTGTTAAATAATATTTTTTCTGTATAAAAATATATATTCTGTATAAATTGCAGAGTATAAAAAATAATTCATATCCACTCAATTATTTCGATACACAAAAGTTTCTGTAAACGAAAATCGTATTTGTTAAACATAAAAATAATAGTTATTTGGAAATTGCGAAATTATATGAGAAGCCCAAAAGCCAAGGGGTACAAGTGACAAAATGTCGATTTGGAGTAAATTGAGTTTAAAGATAATTGATGTTAAATTGTAACATCAATAACAATTGACTAAATTGAAATAGGAAACATCTGCTTGTTGCATTCTAATCTTTGAACTCTAATTTCAATAACTGTTAAAAAAATAGAGTACAATTTTCTTTAAATGTATAATTAATCAATACTGTTCGTTTTTCGAAAAAAGTGGTTTATCTCTATAAATCCCCAAATAATCACAAAATGACAAATATTTCTTTACCTGAAATGAAAAAAGCATATTTCCAGATACCCTGTGCACTTAACTCAAATTTTTCAATTGTGTCACCTATACCCCTTGGCTTCTGGGGTCCTCATATATCAAATAAATAAACCATATATTTAAAAAACTAGTTTGATAATTTGCTGTATTATGGAAACTTATAATGAAGTTTTATTCAACATCATGACTTGAATATAGTGACAACGAAAAAGTAAAATGTAGGTGAACAGGAAATGAAACAGTTTAAGCGACAACACGAAACAATGCAACTCATTACAAAAATATAATACTTTTTTTTTACATAGATTATTGTTATTATCTTAAAATTTTAAAAAATAAAAAATCATTCAATATTAAAAGAATAATATTTGTGATTTAAAAATAGTGATAACCTTTGAATATTTAATAGGATATTTCTTGAACATAAAATAAATAAAAAGAAATTTTTTCCTTTTGCAGAAAAGTTTATAAATAGTTTGGTTCAAACACAGTTTCATTTTCAAAAACAACTCCTAAAAAAATATTCAGAAAAAACGCAGACACAGCTATTTAAGAAGGTAATTTAACATGTTTAGAAATAATGAAGTTGCAAAGAAAGAATGTTTGAATGTCTTATGGTACTTTATAAAGTTTTCTTTTATGATGAAAAAAAAACTTTTCAAAACAACATGTTTATTTGTTATTTAAATAAAACTTTAAGAATGAGTTAAGTGGTTGAAAGTTTTTAAGATTTGCTTGTAAGACTTTTCATTATTTCACTCTTCTGGAAAATAAAACAGTCCAGTTTAATAAAGAAGAATATATTTTTTATTCACGTATTTTCCTTTTATTAATAAGTTTTAAACTGGATTGTACTTTTGCCTGTTTTTTCAGCATTTTTTATTTATTCGCTTACTTATTTATTGAAACAGGTAATTTTAAAGGTTTCGTTCTTAAAAAATAAGAAGCCTGAAAATGCATATCATTCGTAACAAATGATGTGCTTTCAAATGATAACGAAGTTTCAAAAATATTCAGGTCTTGGTGTGTTAGTAAACAGCACTGTGAATTATAGCATAGTAACCGAAATCATTGTGTGTCCCTTTAAATACTATGTACTTTTTTGTTATATAAGAAATAACTTGTAGAAAACTTGAACTATATATGGATTTCATAAAATGTGAAATATTTTAATATAATTAAAAAGCGTTTCAAACAATTTTTCTCACTATACCATTATGTAATGGAACACATTTGTGTGACACTGTAAATTATTAATAGTTATTCTTTGCACCACATGTTGTACAGAATGTATATTTCAGTACATACTTTATAGATTAATGTCAATTAATTTATGTTCGAAAAAGAGTTTAACATCCTTAAATTGCACTTGAAATTACTTTTCCCCACATTAGCTGTAATGCAACGGAATGCTTTTGATTGTTCCTGCAATTAAACAATACATCCGATTTACCAAAAAAAAAAAAAAAAATCAAATGACTTGAAAAAATTATACAACTATTGTATATTTGAAATTTCAAACGATTTGAACGGGTAGTTTTTGCTCTGTTACATGTGGATACACAAATAGACGGATGGACAGAACGGGGACTGTAGGTGCTATGTATTTACATAATTACGAACGTATTAGCTAAAAACGAATTGATTCCGTCACTTTTTACCAGTCCGTCCATCACATCAATTTTACTGATAAAGTATGGATCGCGGAAAATTCAAATTGTCAGAATTAATGAAGGCTGTTATTCTGCATATTTATTCACAAATACATTTAGTTCAAATACACAGGAGCTAGTGAAAATACTTAAAAAACAAATATTTCCTTTCTATTTTATGTGTTCTCGAAACTTGAACGGAAAGAGAAAGTATTATCTTTCGGATGCATCCAAATGTGGGTCATTTCACTGAACAAAAAGGAAAACTAGTCGTTGGGGGCCACCGTAATACTTACCCATCATGGATATGTATATGAAAATAAAACATGTGAAAACTATTTATACAATGCATTGCAATTCATAAACAAAATTTAAATATTGTTAATATACATAGTAATGCTATATTAAAGAACTGCTGATGTACCAAGTTCGACAAATTATATAAAACGCCAAACTACTCAAGTAGTACCGAACTGCGTAAAAGAAACATCCTTATAACTCCAAACATAATAACTCTATTAACTAGCAATTAACTGTGTCGGATTAAGCGTCTCATTTCCAATTAAAATATACTTCTGAATTGAAATTTGGATGAAATACAAGGTCATGAAAAATCGAAGAATGTGGAAAACAAGATTACAAATATCTCGGCAACTAATAATCCGATCGACTTTGTTTTATATGCAAAATGTGTGTTATTTTATTGCCTTCTACGTACATTTATTAGAACAAAAAAATTCGAAAATTTTTATATACCTTTCATCAGAACGAATTTTTCGAGAGTCCGAAAAAAATAGTTCCGGATAATCGAGGTTGCTGATATTAAATAGGGTTCGTCCCATTCTTACATACTAACTACATACAAAATTTCAAGTCTCTATCTCAATTTGTTCGGGAGATAGAGCGTTTACAGACAGACAGACAGACAGACAGACAGACAGACAGACAGACAGACGGACGGCAGAATTTTTTTTCTAAAAATATGTTTTTCGGAATCTCCACCATCTAAAATGTGTAAATCCGTCAAAAAAATTTTTTCGATTTTCAAAACGATTGCAAGACTTACCCTATACTACGTATGATGGGTAAGTAAAAAAGGAAAAAAAGAATCGATGCCACATAATAACCAATTAAAAAAAAATTAAAACATATTTTGAATTCATATATAAATAGAGCTATGCAAAATATTTGAAAAAAAGAACATTTTAGCAATTTTGAACATTTGAAAAACCTGTGATATAGAATGGCATGCGTGCACTCATCCAAAAGTGCAAGTTTGAAGTTCTGTATCTTAAAACTATTTAAATGAAATGATTTTTTGCACAATATTTTAAACTCCGAAGAATTATCTTTATATTTATTGAGTAATAATAATATGTTAACATTTTGAATATTCTCAAATCTCTTGTAAATATAGAAAATGCTTAAATTTGGAGAAAATTAAAAACATCTTAAAAATCAAAGGATTTAAAAAACATCTGTAAAATTGATGCCTGATATAGTATTGAATATGAAGATCGAATTCTGCAAGCTTGAAAGATGTCACATATTTTCTTCATCTTAAAATAAATAAAAACTTCAAACAAAAAATTACAAAATTGTACTTTGTTCCCTGTTGAATTCGCAAAAAATAAAGGAAAGGTTCGACATTAAAAATATTGTACAGATATAAAGGTCAATATGTCCAAGATGTGCATAAAAAAAATTCAAGATTGCCTTTTGATTCCTAACATTATAAAAAATATTCAAAGAGAAATAATAGAAATATTTAATTTTCCTCTCAACTTTTAATTTTTTTTGTTTCATTACGGAACAAAAACACGATTAATAAATTGCGCTAATGTGTAACGTAATGCTTATTCTTAATTGTAAATATTTCTTAATGCAATATTTTCATTTCTAAGTCTAATAATCAAAATTGAAATGATGTGTATTATTATGTGTAAAAACAAATGAGACAAATATTGAATCATTCCTTCAATGTAATTTACAGTTTATTTTATTCTCTTCAAATAATAAAAAAGCAAGAATGAAAGTTTTGATGTATAACTGCATGCCTTTAGCTCTAAAATGAAATGATTTAAGAATTTTAAAACCTGTTGTCATGTTTAGCAAACATAAACAATAGAAATATTTAATTTTCCCTTCATTATTTTATATTTTTTTTCAATACGGAATAAAAACACGATTAATAAAGTGCGCTGAATGCTTATTCTTAGTTGTAAATATTTCTTAATATAATATTTCTATTCCTAAGTCTAATAATCAAAATTGAAGTTTCAGGCATGTACATGAACTATCCATTTTCTATTAAAATATAATGTAAGTTTATATGGTAATAAAAAAAATCCTGATATTTATTTTTTGCATTTTTTATAAATGAATATCATCTGCCTATATGACGATTTTTATTAATATCTGTGTCATGTCAGTCACAGGTTATTTGCTGATTTTGTAAGGAATAACCTATGTGCATTGCAGCTTACGACGAAAAGTTTGAACATCTCATATAAAGGTACGTTGCCCGAACATTTTTATGATCGTTTTATCACGTTACAATGTAAAAAATTACTAAAAATTAAATGCGTGTTTTAACATTTCTGTTCTTCGCTTTACTTAAGCAATTTGATAGGCCTTCCCACTTAGCTGAAACTTACACTGTTCTTTGTACTATTGTCTCCTAGGTGTCTTTTGTAAATTTTTTAGTTTTTACTAAATATTTGTAATTTGTGAAATTTTTGCCAAAAAAATTACAGATTTGATTTTTTTTTATTTCAATTAAATGTTTGACTGTGCACGTATTAAATAAAGTTATTTCAGTAGTCAGAAACCATGGACTTCCCCCTTGTCCTTGTTACGTCCAAAATTATGAAAAAATCGTTGTCAAATTTTAATTTAAAAATAATTTTTTTGATGATTTGTTAAAAAAAAAAAAATCATCAAATATTTTGCATCTCCTCCCTTCTTTCGAAGACATCTTATGATTACGCCATATTATTATTTGAAAACACATATAATAGGAGAGTTCTGTTTATTTTCTTGTCTTCTCCCATCCCCCTCTCTCAGACATTTCAAAACAGTCTATCTCCTTACGTTTTCTACCTTTTTTCAAACAGAATTCACGAAAACGGTTAAAAGTTGTTGGAAGTTTTCTTGCATGGTCAACGAGCAAAACTAATTTAGAAATGAGATTTATTAAAAATAATCTATCAATTTTTTTATGTAAATCATGTAGTTGTAAAGAAAAAAATGCAAAGCTTGTAGATACAATATTACTAACCCATTTCAGTTCTATTTACGTTTTTATTCTTATCATTGAATGATATAGTAACTTTTGTTTACACAATTTAAAAAAATATATAAATAACATTATAAGTTTTATTCATATCCTACATGGGATGGTTTATTTTATTTTATTTTATTTTATTACTTGGATTTCGGGGAGTTTCAGAAAGGTTCCGAATTTTGAAAGAACCCGAAATTCGAAAAATAACAAAATCAAGAGGAGTCTGGATAATAGGAATCACAGTCTCAGCAAAAAAATCTTGACACTTAATATTTTAGACGTTTTGTTAAATATATACAAATATACATAGGGAATTACTCTGAAACTCCAGGTGTGTAAACAAAATAGTAAGCGTCATATATTTTCGCGATAAGTTTTCCCCGAAATCCAACAGTGGACCGTCAACAAATTGAACAAGTAAGAAAAATCATGCGTTAAGCATAGATTATGAAGCACTTTCCAACACTTCATGAAATCTTCAACAAAACTTCATTATTTAGGGAAATAATAGTGCATAGCCAAATATACCCAAACATGTATTCCAGTACTTTTGAACTGCCCTGTGTTTCATCTATCAGTTGATAAAATGAAAAAAATTAGTTTAGCAAGAAAATGCCCAGTAGCTTAAAAATTCTTTTTCAGCAATTCATACTATTAGATGGAAATATACTTGAATACTTTTGTTCAGCCCCGCAGTTTAGCTTGTACCCTTATTACCCGTCAGCATTAAGCTAAAATTTATTGTAAACTAAAATACTTTTAAAACAACTGAAATCACAACTTCATAAATTGTCATTCATAGGCGTCCATGTACGGAATTCTTTGCGTGGCCCTGTATATTTTTTTATCTAAATTCTGTAAGCATTTCTCAATAAATTGAATGCAGTTCAGCGTAAAAATGCATCACTTATTTAAGAACCATGTTTAAGTAATTTATCTTCATATTCAGTAACATTGGCAGAGCCCGGCATTACATTGGCAAAACTTTTAGATAGCCCTATATATCAACTATAACATTTATACACACAATATAATGTGCAAATATTTAGAAAAACCTAAAAGCGACTATCATAATTAAAATGCATTTCACCCCTCTATCAGCCATCATCGGATACATTTACGGCCGGTACTTCGGAAAGAATATACTATTTGAAATCTTTTGTATGGCCCTGTAAATGCCATGTACTTCATATTATAAAAGACAGTGTCGTATAATTTATATTAAGCTTCAGTGACATATATCAATTTTATTATACATGAAACAGTTTAATATATTTAAAATATGTCGCACACAATTCCCCTTTTACCATTATCTAATGAAATTCTTTTGTGCGGCCCTGTAAATGAATAATAGCTATATTTTCACTTCATACATTAAGAATACATATTTTAGTGCACTTGGCGAATCCATAGGAATATGAGTATGTTTGACAGGGTGTAACACCTTTAAAATTCATTTGAACGATTTTTCCCCATAGGCCGTAATGAAATGGAAAACTTTTGACTCTCCCTGTAAATACACTAATCATGGTAGAAACTTCATTTTCAATAGGGTCCGTTCTAGGGTAAACATCAATAACGTATAAAAATTTTATAGCAATCCGAGTATATTTACGGGAGTTAGAGCGCGGCCAGACGGCCAGACGGCCAAACAAACCGAATGCATAAGCACTTTTCAACTTTGTTGGAAAGTGCTAAAAAGAACGAAGATCTTTTGGAAAACCTTATCAAATCTACTGAAACAAAAGAGTTCAAACTGCAGATTATGATTAAGTGGATTATTGTAATAAACTGTTTTCATATTTATACATATGGCATGTAAACTCGTAGAGAAATTAAGGCTTTTATAAAAACGGTCCCAATTTTTCCATTTTTTTGCTTATAATTTGCAGAGTTCTTCACAAAAATACAATGCTTTTTTCAGAAAATATGACAGTCAATATCGTAGAAGACACCCTGTAAGCAGAATTAAAAAATAATAAATATTGTATGACAAATGAGCAGGTTTACTAAAAATTTAAACTGAGCATACGTTAATGCTATTGAAATTTCATTTGCATATTACGTTAGTTAAATGTATAGAGCATTTTTTGTGAAAGTCTCAAAAACTTAGCTTGAAAATTCTGAGAATTATTTTCGGTAGAATAAGATCAAAATGATTTTCTTTAGTATTTGGATAAAGTGCTGATTCGCAAATTTTATTGTCTTACTATTTGCATTGCTTTCATCATAATCAAATAAAAGTAACGTAGGATAAGTTTTGGAACAACTAGATTATTTAGCTAATACTCAATTACTTTACTTTATTTTATTTTATTCTTTTTCTAATTTATTTTTATTTGTTTATTTATTTATTTTTTACTGTCATTCACCAAATTTGTGAGAAAATCTCAACATTTTCGATTGAGCAGTTCTAAGCATGAAGTCTCTAAATATTTCTTGGGAAAACGACTGCTGTTAAATAGAGTTAACTCTAAACTGAGAACTCATTTTCAAGTTGCATGAAAAAGCTCTGTTCTTTTTTTCTAAAGAAAAAAAAAATATTCTACTGAATGTAACAAAGAAAGTTTTTTTTTTCTTACAAAGAAGTCTTCCTTATAGAAGATATTCCGAATGATTTTAAAAAACACTAATTAAAATACATCTTTTAGTAATAAACGATGAGTCAAATTTAGCGGTGAATTACAGTAGAATGTCTGTAAAAAAATAAAATACTTTCGAATATTGGGCATGAAACGATTAAAGCATCTCGCGATTTGGGGAGCTGCACTTTTGCTCAATAAAAGCAAACAGTTTAATGCAAATGGAAATTGCTTGTTAGTAAATAATTTTTAGAATTTGTGTAAATAATATTTAATGAATGTATATTTAAAGAACGAGAGAGATTAATACATATATTTTTTGTAATACATATTTATATTACTTGTTGCTGCTGTTATTGAATTTTACCACTGCAAAAATATTTCCATATATAAAACATATTTTCATATCCTAAAGCGTATTCCAAAATCAAGGCCAGATGAATAATGCTGCAATAGTACATTTCAATATCGGAGAAGTTTTTGTTTCCATAGCAAGAAAGTTGGATCGACAGTGCCCAAATGAACTGAACTTTGAGATTGAAACAATTTTAATTAACTTAACATTTGTTTTAATTTAAAAAAATCATAGTTAACATTCAATGTAAATATAGATACAATATATGACAAAACTATAATTAAAACAAACTAAAACTGTCAAAATGATAAATTATTTCAAGTTCAACATGAAAAACTTTTTTCTTTAAAATATAAAACAGTACATAAAAAAGTATTTTTTGAAAATATATTCTGTCCCCGACTAATGAAAAATAGCCAAAAAAATAAAAAAGTTTTTTAGAACGTTTTATAGGGGTTTCGCCAGTATTTTTATATATATATACATATCCAGAAAAGAATAGTATAGTTCGTAATTTTACTTTATATTTCTTTATGTTTAGGGGATTGTTGTAGGAATTTTAATTAAAAATTTTTTAAACATAACGTTTAAGGCAGAATAAAGCAAGAAAAAGCATTTTTTAGTTTAAATGATTTGTTACGTAAAATATATTCAAAAGCAAAGACATACGTTGAATATTGTGTACTGATTACATCATATCCGATAAGATAAACAATTTTTCAATTTTTTCAGTAGCAAAACATCTTACGAGAAAAATAAATGAAAATTTTAATTATAAACAAACTCCTTTTCAAGCTGCATTAAAGTGTTCTGCTTTGATTTTGAAAGAAAAATAATTGATGTTCTATTAACCCCCTGACTGCCCAGCCAAAGGGTAATATTGTAATGTGGTTTTCTCTGTAATTTATTAAATATATTAAAAAAAAAAAAGATGTTTTTTCCAAACTGATACAAAATTTGTTATTAGTATCGGTGTATAATCTTTGATAGCATCAATCCTAACTTAATTTTTCAGAACTGGGTTTTATTTGTGGAATTATACTAATATTGCTTATGTTGCAGTGAAACGTGCAGCTTAGTGTGTGAAAAAATCAGCCGGCGGCAGTCAGGGGGTTAAAAGTATCAGAAATAGATATTAAATTTGATATGAGATAAACCATAAATAGGTATTTTTAAAAACCAGGACATTTTCTTGGAAATAAGTACTAGTACATTACATTTGTCTCTGCATTGAATTTTTTTTTTTTTTTTTTTAATTTGAATTCGAAAGTTTGAAAACATGTCGTTTTAGACATAATAAAAATAAAAGATTTATTTCGTACATATATAAGGAAAGGAACACTATATGAAATAAGTTTTCTTTATATTAATAAAAAGGAAAATTATGTTAACTTTAGCATATGCATTGGAATGCCCATATTAGATATTTTTTTAATTTAAAAAAGCTTTTCTTAAAAATACTTTTCTTTACATGTTACGAAAGCTAAGCCGTATTCTTTTCTAACTATTAAAAACAAATATTTGGTTTATGGTTAGAGAAATTACGTCCATAAAATCAGAAATATTTGTTAATCGACTCTATTGTCAATTTAAAAAAATATTAAGCTTTTAAAAATAAATATTTTGTTTATGGTTAGACAAATTACGCCAATAAAATTAGAAATATTTCTTAATCGACTCTATTTTCAATACAATAAATATTAGCTTTTAAAAATAAATATTTTGTTTATGGTTAGACAAATTACGTCAATAAAATCTGAAATATTTCTTAACCGAATCAATTGTCGATAAAATAAATATTAGCTTTTAATTACGCTAATTATATTAATCTTTGAAGAGAAAATTGCTAAAATAGCTTTAATAATTTTGGGTCCATTTTTTTTTTAATTTTGTGAAAAAAATTAATTTTACGTTCATAATGTTTACAGTTGCTATAACAATAAAACTATTGAAGTTTAGAAAATAGGTACATATTTAAAATTTAATGAATGTAACTATTTTGACTAGTATTAAATTGATATTTATGTAACAGTTGACCAAAGAAAAATTTTGAGAAGTTTTGAAAACTTCGTCTTACAACAACATTTAACAGGTATTACAAATTTCTGAAGTTTTTCTCAATATATATCTTACATTTTGTGTTTTATTTGTTTTGAAAAGTGGGCTATTTTTTAAAATTTAAATATTAAAATACACTAGATGGTACCCGTCAAGATTTGACGATAAACATGTTAAAAGTTAAATTAGTATAATGTTTGATTTTTTTTATTAGTTACCTGTAAATAAAGTTTTAAAAACTTGATTTATTTGTATGTTATCTATGTGATTCCAATAGGTTCAAAGCGTTGCATGGTTCTGTCAGTCTAACCTACTCAAGTATTCATCTAAAGCAATTTTAAGCAGAATTTTAAGAATTTTAACAGAGCTTGCTTTTTAGCAGAAAGATAACTAAAATTAATTGAACTGCTATTTATTTTGGTGAATTTTCTCAGTGTTTCGAAAAAATAACAATGTTTAGTATTTTCTATTTTTAAGCTATTGCATAGCTTTTATCGCGGGCTTTGAGCGCAGTGACAACACCCCCTATAGTCAAGGCCTCCGCAGCGAATTCCAGAAGTTTCAATATGGCTGCCCCTACAGTCCGAAGGTCCGACTCCCCTTTTACCGGTGACCTTTATTCGCAAATACCTAGTCAGTGTGCGTCAGGTCAGTCCAGTGCTAGTACGGCATGTTTCAATTCTGGCGTTTCGCCATTTTCTATTTTGTTTTGCGTTGTACAAAATTTGGATATTATAAAGACTAAAAGTAAGTGTTATCTCTTTTTCTTTATATCATTGTTTTAACAAAGCTTTAAAGATAATTTCTGTTAAACACACTTGTAAGATTAGTGATTACCGATTTAGTTTTCAAACTGTATGTATTGCAACAGTGGTTTTCAAATCATTTACATCTATGGTGAATTAGTATTTTGTTTAAAATAATTATAAAAAAAATATAATTTTGCTTCTCATCTGAATTTTTATCCTGTTGATTTTAACTTTCAGTATTTCCTCACGGGATTTTGTTATTATTTATATGTAATATATCTTTATCAGAAAAATACTGCTCTTTAGCAATTGTTTATTTCTTTGTTTATTAAGTATTTTTCTAAATTCCAGTTTATTAGTTTGAATCTGAATTTACTTATTAAATTATATAATTTTTCTCGCTATCAGTTTAAAAATAATTTACTATAAGTAATCTGGGTGCGCTGTTTAAATTAATTCATAAAATATTCAAAGAGTTTGTTTATTGCTATTACAACTTTCATTAGCATATTAATTAGCTTCAGCTGTTAAATTAATTTTGATATTTTGACAATTATCTTTTCCTTCTTTCTACTATACTTTTCTATATTCTTAATTTGAAAGTTATTTTTATGGAAACAGATTTTTTTTTTCTTTAATATTAGTAGATATTTTTTAGTAATAATAATAATAGTAATTTAAAACTAATTTATAAATTGATAAAGAACACACACTTTCTTTAATACTAATAATAATAGTAAAGTATAATAATAATAGCAATTTAAAGATAATTTATAGATTGATAAGGAATAGATTTTTGTTCTTTAATAATAATTTATAATAATAATAATTTTAAAATAATTTATAGATTGGCAATTGACAGATTTTTTTTCAATAATAATTTATAATAATAATTGTAATTTAAAAATAATTTATAAATTAATAAAGAACAGATACTTTCTTTAATAATAGTAATAGTAGTAATGTATAATAATAATAGCAATTTAAAGATAATTTATAGATTGGTAAGGAATAGACTTTTTTTCTTTAATAATAATTTATAATAATAATCTTAAAATAATTTATAGATTTATACTGAACACATTTTTTCCTTGATAATAATAATCTTAAAATAATTTATAGATTTATACTGAACACATTTTTTTCCTTGATAATAATAATACTTTTAAATTTATACTTTAATAATTTATAGATTGGCAATTGACAGATTTTTTTCAATAATTATTTATAATAATAATTGTAATTTAAAAATAATTTATAAATTAATAAGGAACAGATGCTTTCTTTAATAATAATAATAATGTATAATAATAATAGCAATTCAAAGATAATTTATAGATTGATAAGGAATAGATTTTTTTTTTAATAATAATTTATAATAAGTATAACTTTAAAATAATTTATAGATTGATACTGAACACATTTTTTTCCTTAATAATAATAATACTTTAAAATTTATAGATTGGCAATTGACAGATTTTTTCCAATAATATTAATAATAATAATTGTAATTTAAAAATAATTTATAAATTAATAAGGAACAGATGCTTTCTTTAATAATAATAATAATTTAGAATAGTAATATTAATTTAAAAATAATTTATAAATTGATAAGTTGTTGCATCTTTTTTTTTCTTTGTTCCAATGCCACTTGATATTATATTTAATATTAATTTATACGACTAAACAATCTTATAAGGAAATACTGAATAATAAAAAAGTTAAAGCTAGAAAGCAAATAAAATATACCTTATTTATTTGTTTTGATTTAATAAAAAAAATTTTATATCTTACATATGTATAACAGAAATTATTACATAATAATGATATTAAAACAATGACATAAGTAAGTGAGATAACACTTAGCATTCTGTCTTTAAATAATTCTCATCAAATAAGAAAAAAGTAAACAAATAAAATACATGGGAGTGAGTGTGAAAAGTGTGTGTGTGTGTGGGGGGGGGGGTATATTTGAAATGAAAACACTCTTCTCACACAACATATTATTTAGTACATTTTTTCCCCCCAATTCTTTTTTTTTTTAATCAAGTCATCAAATTCTAGTCATGTAAACGAATTTAGCTTCAGGATTATGAAGCTAATTTAAAATATAAATTTTAATATATTTTTTAGAAAAAATGATGTACTGTTATAATTTTAACCTTAAGTTTTTTTGCTGAGTTTTTTTTTTTTTTTTTTCTCTTTTCTTTCTTTTATTTTCATTCTTTCTTTTCTTCAATGTATAAGTTCATTTGATGCTTTAATATAGTTTTTTTTTTTTTTTTTTATTTTAATCCTACTTATTTAAAATAGTGTGATATTGATAATGTAAAAGAAATATTCTATTTCTAAATTAAATCGCATCTATTTAAAAATCCAAAGCTCAAATCTAATGCAGTTTTGCCTCTTATAAAAATTTGTATTTTAAGTCCTTTTTAGTATATTTTTTAAACAATAAGTAACCCTCTTAAATTACAACTTATATTTATAGGAAATGACAATTATTTACTTGATTACACATTAAATTAACTGAAAAAGTAAACACTATTGCTAAAAATTTTGAAAATTACAAGAAATGCAACTTTGTGTGAGCTTGTGTAAATTCATATTATGGACGTGGGAAGTCGGACATCGCGATCGGCCATTTTGAAACGGTGTGAAGGCCTTGACTATAGGGGGTGTTGGCAGTGACCGAATCTAGAAATTCCGTAACGAGAAAACCTAACATTTCCGTAACGAAAAAACCTAACACTTCGGCTAACCTCGTTTCAGTTCGGCAAACTTCGGCACGGTATCCTTCGGTAGACTTCGGCAGACATTGACGCGGTATTTTTCAGATATTAGGATATCAAGTCTCAAACTTATGTTTCTTATAATCTAATTTTCATACCGCGGCCAAATTTTGTTTGGTAATTTATTATGAGACAGTGTTAATTTTTGATGACAGGAGACCCCCCACCGTGAGGGTCGAAAAATTTAAAGTGCTTATAGCTCGCGATCTAATTTTCGTAGCGCGGCCAAATTTTGTTTGGTAATTTATTATGAGGCAGTGTTAATTTTTGGTGACAGGAGACCCCCTACGGTGAGGGTCGAAAAATCTAAAATGCTTATAACTTGCGATCTAATTTTCGTAGCGCGGCCAAATTTTGTTTGGTAATTTATTATGAGACATTATTAATTTTTGGTGAAAGGAGACACCCCAATGTGAGGGTCGAAAAATTTAAAATGCTTATAACTCGCGATCTAATTTTCGAAGCGCGGCCAAATTTTGTTTGGTAATTTATTATGAGATATTGTTAATTTTTGGTGACAGGAGACCCCCACGGTGAGGGTCGAAAAATTTAAAATGCTTATAACTCTCGATCTAATTTTCGTATCGCGGCCAAATTTTGTTTGGTAATTTATTATGAGACAGTGTTAATTTTTGGTGACAGGAGACCCCCCCCCCACGATGAGGGTCGAAAAATTTTAAATGCTTAAAACTCGCGATCTACTTTTCGTAGCGCGGCGAAATTTTGTTTGGATATTTATTATGAGACAGTGTTAATTTTTGGTGACAGGAGACCCCCCACGGTGAGGGTCGAAAATCGAAAATTCTTATAACTCGCGATCTAATTTTCGTAGCGCGGCCAAATTTGTTTGGTAATTTATTATGAGACAGTGTCATATTTTGGTGAGAGGAGACCCCCAACAGTGAGGGTCGAAAAATTTAAAATGCTGATAACTCGCGATCTACTTTTTGTAACGCGGCCAAATTTTGTTTGGTAATTTTTTATGAGAAAGTGTTAATTTTGGGTGACAGGAGACCTCCCACGGTGAGGGTCGAAAAATTTAAAATGCTTATAACTCTCGATCTAATTTTCGTATCGCGGCTAAATTTTGTTTGGTAATTTATTATGAGACAGTGTTAATTTTTGGTGACAGGAGACCCCCCCACGGTGAGGGTCGAAAAATTAAAAATGCTTATAACTCGCGATCTACTTTTCGTAGCGCGGCGAAATTTTGTTTGGTTATTTATTATGAGACAGTGTTAATTTTTGGTGACAGGAGACCCCCCACGGTGAGGGTCGAAAATCGAAAATGCTTATAACTCGCGATCTAATTTTCGTAGCGCGGCCAAATTTGTTTGGTAATTTATTATGAGACAGTGTCATATTTTGGTGAGAGGAGACCCCCAACAGTGAGGGTCGAAAAATTTAAAATGCTGATAACTCGCGATCTACTTTTTGTAACGCGGCCAAATTTTGTTTGGTAATTTTTTATGAGAAAGTGTTAATTTTGGGTGACAGGAGACCTCCCACGGTGAGGGTCGAAAAATTTAAAATGCTTATAACTCTCGATCTAATTTTCGTATCGCGGCCAAATTTTGTTTGGTAATTTATTATGAGACAGTGTTAATTTTTGGTGACAGGAGACCCCCCCCCCCACGGTGAGGGTCGAAAAATTTAAAATGCTTATAACTCGCGATCTACTTTTCGTAGCGCGGCGAAATTTTGTTTGGTTATTTATTATGAGACAGTGTTAATTTTTGGTGACAGGAGACCCCCCACGGTGAGGGTCGAAAATCGAAAATGCTTATAACTCGCGATCTAATTTTCGTAGCGCGGCCAAATTTGTTTGGTAATTTATTATGAGACAGTGTCATATTTTGGTGAGAGGAGACCCCCAACAGTGAGGGTCGAAAAATTTAAAATGCTGATAACTCGCGATCTACTTTTTGTAACGCGGCCAAATTTTGTTTGGTAATTTATTATGAGAAAGTGTTAATTTTGGGTGACAGGAGACCTGCCACGGTGAGGGTCGAAAAATTTAAAATGCTTATAACTCGCGATCTACTTTTTGTAACGCGGCCAAATTTTGTTTGGTAATTTATTATGAGATAGTGTTAATTTTTGGTGACAGGAGACCCCCCAAGGTGAGGGTTGAAAATTTTAAAATGTTTATAACTCGCGATCTAATTTTCGTAGCGCGGCCAAATTTTATTTGGTAATTTATTATGAGACAGGGTTAATTTGTCGTGACAGGAGACCCCATCGTGAGGGTCGAAAAATTTAAATGCTTATAACTCGCGATCTAATTTTCGTAGATCGACCAAATGTTGTTTGGTAATTTATGAAGCCATTGCATAGCTTTTATCGCGGGCTTTGAGCGCGCCGACCGAATCTAGAAATTCCGTAACGAGAAAAATCCTAACACTCCGGTTAACTTCTTTTCAGTTCGGCAGACTTCGGCACGGTATCCTTCGGCAGACGTCGGCAGACATTGACGCGGTATTTTTGCATAAGCTGATAAAAAATGCTATGCAATAGCTTTACCGCGGCATTCCCCGAGTGCCACACACATTTTTTTTAATATATTGAAAAGTTCTTATTAAATTTATCTTTATCAGTCTCATTTGCATTCCCGAACTTATCATTTCATGCTACCAAGTATCTATTTATAATATATTTGAATTATTTGAATTTTGCAAATTTTGCATCACGTTTGTCATACATTATTTAATTATTAAACCATGAATATCACAAAGCAGTTCCATTATAACTCTTATATGACTATTTTTCTTTCCCCCTGTTTTCTCATCTTTATTTTTATTTTTTTTGCTCGGAAAATAATTAATACTTTTCCTTATATGCGCACAAACACAAATCTTACTTGTAATGTTCATACAAAATATAACAAAAATTGTAGATTAGTTTAAATTAAATGAACAATACTTTCGATTAAATATTTTAAGTGAAAATTGTTAAACTATTTCTAAAATATCTTAGCAGACTTCACAATTTTAAGACATTACTTCGAAACGGCACTTGGGGATTTCGTTAAAAATCCTTTAATATATAGTGTAAATGATGTATAACATTTATTTATTTATATAATTGACATATATTACAGTTTACAAATCGTTTACTTTTTCTAATCTTCCACGCACATGACTGGAAAGAGGAAGATTGCTGCTACTAACTATACTGACAAAATAATGTTTATACATTTATATTCTTTAGAAATTTAGAATAATTTGTTTTAATATTGCAAGATGTTAATTTTACGAAATTTTTGCAAATTTTATTTGTCCATGTGTTGTATTTATTGTATTTTTTTTTTTTTTTTTTTTTTTTTTTTTTTTTTTTTTTTTTTTTTTTAAGAATGCGTTATGTAAAGATTTTCAATAATTTTATTTTTACAAATATAATCTCTAAAACCCTGAACTGGAAATTGGCTGTTTATATCTAATAATAATTATTATGTTTAATTACCTGAAATATTTTTAAAATAAAATTGTTACTTTAAAAAAATGTTGAGTGTTAAATTTTATTTAATTATAAAGAATCAAAAGAATAATGATAACAAAATAACAAAAAACATATAACTTTCCCTCGTAGTAAAATGTATCATTATTCAAATAAATTATTTTGCCGAGAACTGGGATCGAACCCTACTCCTCTACAAAAGCTCAGAGCTTTAAATTCGTGCCTTAAACAACTGAGCTAACCAGGATTGCTTCGGCATTCCTCTAACTGGAAGGGATAATAAATTCAACTTCACGCATGCGCAAATGCCTGAATTCTGTTCATCTTAAAGAATTAGCCTATCGTTTTAATATATATGATATTTAAGATAAAAATATCGTTAATTGTTCAAAGGCTTTAAAGAAACTGTCATTAATATTTTTTATATTTCTAGATGTTAAAACATATATGAAGTCACTATAAGAAATGCATAGACACAAATATAGCCCCATTAACTTATGAACAAGAAGAATTGTTAAGATAAAATAATACTTTAAAATAAAATAAGATAAGATAAGTTAACATAAAATAATACGAGTTTTCTGAAGATTTTTTACGAGAATCTTTTTGGATACATTCTAAGAAAACAAATCCGTCAAATGTACGGCAAAAACTGCTGGCAGCAATTTTGCCGGAGTTTTTGCCATTATTTAACGTTTTTTTTTACAGTGTACAAAAATATGTTTGTAAATTTATATATATATATATATATATATATATATATATATATTTATATATGAATATATATATTGAATAATTTAAATAAAGAATCTTATTTATTTTTAGTAATGGAAAAATTTATGTTTTATTATCTGTAATAAGTTTTGTACGTTTTATTTTACATTTGGAAATGAAATTGAACTATATTTCAAATAAGTTCCGTCAATTACTATAGATTGCTGAAAGAGAAGTTTTAATATGTTATGCGTTTTCTTTGTAAACTAATTTTTCTCAATATGTAATATGTATATGAAATACAGAATATTTCAAAAGAATTTGATTATATATTTGGCTGTGGACGGTAACTGCTGAATCATGTTTTATTTCTTTTCTAAGATGTTAACTTTCTTATATTATTTAACTTACTTCTCTAAATTCAGCCAAAGGAATTTAACCAAAAAATTGAAAAAAAAGAAAGTTACACTAGTCTGTAAAATTATAAACAACATATAATCTGGCATGTTACTCATCAGATCTCAGGTTCCACCATCCTGAAAAGTCTAGAAACCTATAATTTTTAAAGTTACTCGTTAGATTTCCGTTAGGTTCCACTATTCTCAAAATCTAGAATCTAGAGCGTTACTCATGAAATCTCATTTGGGTTTCACCATTCTGTTAAAACTCTGAAAGTTATAGTCTGCAATTCTACTCCAAAGATCTATGTTAGGTTCCAGCATTCTGAGAAACTCTAACACCTCTAATCTGGTACGTTATTTATTAAATCTCAGTTAGACTCCACAATTCAGAAACCAATAATGTGAATTATTATTTATGAAATCTCCATTATGTCTCTCCATTCAGTAATATTCTGAAACCTAAAGTCTGTAACGTAACACATAAGATCTCAGTTACGTTTCTTTCATTATGAAAAGATCTGAAACACAACGTTTCTCTGAAATCGGTAATGTTACTGGGAAAGCCAGTGGCTGCAATTTTGCCACAAGTTTTCCTAGAAACTTTGCAAAGAATGAGCCTAGAAAGTTATGCAAGTCTGGAAAGTCCAAAAATCTATATTCTAGAATGTTAAGACCATTTTTCAGTCACAAGTCGCTTCTATTCTAATGTCTGTATTTAATGGGTTTTGAGATGATTTTGTTATCAGAATATCTCAGGAGAGTTCATAATTTCTAATTATTTCTTTTGCATTTGAAGACCGCACTTTCTTTGCTAGTTCCCCGAATTTTCTTTAATATTTTATTTTAAATTTAAAAAATATAGGTATTTATTTTATCTAATTTAAAGTAAAACATATGGAGACCTTTCTGAGAAATTTCAGAAAGCACCAAATAAAGAATGACTTTTGAAGCATCTAAAGGGAAGAAATATTAACTCGGGAGAACTCGCAAGTGAGAATTTCTCTCATGGTGCCCAATTGCTTTTCTTTTACTTTACATTCACTTAACATCAACCTTTTTGTTTGGCTTAGTACTTTTATTCACAAAAGAGGTAAAGTTACAGAAATCACATTTTGAATTTTTTTTTAAATGAAAAATGTTTTAAATAATTCTTAAATAGGGTACGATGGAGAAAGAAAATCTCATGCAGCGAGTTCTCCCGGGCTAAAAATATAAATTTTGTGTTGAGGTAAATTAACTGGGGACATCTCAAAGCCCACTGAATAACAAAGGGAAACAAAAAAGTGACTTCTAATTGGACTACCTTAAAATTCCATCATTAATAAAAGTTTTGTAATTAGTAATCTGGAACAATATGTATTATGATTTCACATAGCTAATTTGAGAAATATTTAATAACAAAAATTAATTTTTTAAGGGAGGGGTGTAGTGAGGATGAAAATTCGAAAACTACTTTAAATGTTAGGTATCATCAGAAATACTTCAACTGGTTAATAGTTTTAAAGTGAATGTTACGTCAGCGTTAAGAAAATAAATGCATTTGATATGCTACTGATGAAGTATTTATATTAGTTAACAATCTGTATGAAAAACATAAAGTGAGGTAAAATAAACAACACAGATTACGCAGAATTCTTAACTTTGTTTATAGAAAAGATATATATAATTCAACAATTTCAATTGTTTTTAAAATTGTAAAAGAAAAAAAATGTAAAAGTATTTAACAGTATATTTCTCGCTGTATTCCTTCAAAGACAAAAAAAATCATTATAAAAGTGTTTAAAATTGTGGTGACGCATACCATTTCAAGAAACACATGTCTTTCCTACCATAGGATTTGATCTTGGGAGTTAGTCGCAAAGCAAATCCCATCCGGGGATCCATGACAATGAGTCATCGGCTTCAGCGTCTCTATGGGCGTTGTCGTCCGGTGGCTTGTCATGGATTCTTGGGTGAGGATTCCAAGCGAGGGGACCATTCGGTTCCTCCGATGGGCAGGTGAGCTGTCGCCGTTCGCCGTTCATTCTTTGTTTGGGAGCGGTGGTTGACTGCTCACGGGAGTGAACCATTGACCATAGACATCGGACGGCAGAGGGGGGGGGGGCGGATTGGTGCGCCCGTGTAGTAGCCGCCTAGCGGTTTGCGAACTGGGATCCGAGTCGAAGTCCTCGCCGAACAGAGTCACAAGGGCCTGTCAGAGCCTAGGAACAGGGATGGAGTTTCTCTGTCTCATACCACTGCAAGAACGGAAATACAATTGATGAAATTAAATCAATTATACCTGTTTTGTGCAATCTAGGCTTGGTGATTTTTTTATGTAGATTAAAATGATATTTCTCGATTGATTGTCAGGCGAATAGTTTATATGAGTTTATTAAATTAAAAAAAGTTTATACGAAAAATTCTCTATGAGTTTATATGCTATATTCATAAAAATGAACAGTTTATTACAATAAGACACTTAGTCATAATCTGCAGTTTTAACTCTTTGCATCATTAGTTTTGACAAGGTTATCCAAAAGATCTTCATATTTTTTCAACTTGTTGACGGCCCTCTGTTGGATTTCGGGGTAAACTCTTCACGAATTTATATATGACGTGTACTATTTTGATTACACACATGGAGTTTCAGAATAATTCCTTATGTATGCTTCTAGATATTGAAAAAAATGTCTAAAATCGCAAATGTCAAGTTTTTTTTTTTTTTTTTTTTTTTGTTTGCTGAGACTGTAGTAAATATATAACCATAAAAAGAGATAACTTTAGAAACAAAGACACCTGTTAAAAAAATTAATTTCTTGGAAGTAAAGAGTGGTTTTTTTTCCCTATTTTGATAATTGTTTTAGTGATTTTAATTAAAATGATGAAAAATATGTTGCTTTACATATAATAATAATAAAGATTATTTTACAGTTTAAATGATTTGAGATGTAGAATATATTCAAATGCAAAGAAATAGGCTAAATATCGTTTACATATTAAGAAATGTACAATATATTAAAGGTTTATTGGATTTGTTCAATGCTGTCTCTTTTTGCCAGAAAAATAAGTAAAATTTTTAATTTTAAAAAATCTTATTTTTAAAATGCATGAAAGCGTTCTGTCGCTTAAAAATGATAATTCATATACCTTTGAAAATATAAGGAATAAATTTTTATTATAGCGAGATAAACTATAAACATATAACTTTTGAAAAAAGAGATATTAACGAAATTAGTTTTCTTGGAAGTAAAGACTACTTTATATTTCTGTCTGTTTTGAAAATATTTTTAGGAATTTTAATTAAAATGTTGGAAAAATATTTTCTTCAGACAATAATAAGGAAAATCAATAAGTAAAAGTTATTTTTTATAGTCTGAATGATTTGATATGCAAAATATATTCAGACGCATTGAAAGACGCTTAATATCGTTTAATGATTATATAACAGAGTGGGGAGAGTGGGATCGAAGGGACATTATTTTCTTATAGGCGTATAAAACAATGACATTTAAAGGTATTGTCCTCATGTTCGCACCTAAGTTTTCCCTAAAACCTTTGCTTTGATTCTAGTAAAACTTCTTATCCTCAATTACAGTAATTTTAAATCCGCATGCATTTATAAATTGGAAGAAATGACCCTTTTAACCAAATCGTAGGGGATGAAAGAGACACACATAAATAAAACACTTTTATGATTTTTTTCTTTTTTTTTACATTATTTAAAATTATAAATTTTAATACAGAAATATACACATATATATATATATATATTGCAACATATGATAATACAAAAAGTCCAGAAAAATAGCTTGTTCAAGCCAACTTGGCTTAAAAAGATATTACACTATTCAAACATTTTATCAAAGACTTAGCTATACCTGTCTCATAATCAGTTACGGATTTACGTAACTACAATGCAATAACATTAATGTTCACGTCAATCATGTTAATAGTATCAGGAAATACAAATTGATTTAATTATCTTTTTTCTGAAAAAAATGTTCTTCGAATTCATTGGATAAAGTGCGACATGAATAACATACCAAGTAGTCCATTCTAATTCGCGATTTCATTGTCTTAATATTTACATTGCTTCTATCATTATTAAATGAGAGAAACCTAGGGTCAGTTTTGGAACAGATAGATTATTTAGCTAATGCTCAATTGCTTAAAAATGTTTTTGCTGTAATATACCAACTTTACTGAGAAAGTCCAAGTCTTTGGGATGGAGGTGCTCCGAGCATGAAGTCTTTGTCATTTTTCCTTGGGAAAACGAATACTGTTGTATAGAGTTAACTCTGAACAGAGAACTAATTTTCAAGATGTATAAGAGTATTCTGTTTTTCTATTTTAAAGACAGAAAACATATACTCTTTTGAATGCGTCAAAAACAGATTTTTCTTATTTAGAGAGACAAACTATGAACAGGTAACTTTAGAAACATAGCCATTTGTTAACTAAACTTATTCTCCTGGAAGTAAAGAGTTTTACAGCAAACAGTTTTAGAGTTTAAGAGAGTTTAACTTTATATTTCTCTGTGTTTAGAGGATATTGTTTTAAAAATTTTAAAAGTTTCGAAACATAATGTTTTAGGCAGAATATAGCATGAAAAAGCACTTTTATAGTTTGAATGATTTGATATGTAATATATATATGGCTTTATTAGATAAATCTTTATGAAAAAATGATTAAACAAACTTGAATGGTCATGCTTCATATTTAGTCTTTATGAATCTAATGTAAATAAAATGCACCAAAATTTTCATTTAATTGAAATTAATAGTTTAGTTTTCAAGCCTTTTTTTTAAAAAACTTAAGTTTACTTCATTTTTTTTTTTTTTTTTTTTTTTTTTTTTTGCTGGAGAGACTAATTGTGACTTTTTATATGTGGCTATAAATTTCTTAAAATCTGTTACATTGAAATAAAAATTTAGTATGGGGTAATGATGTTAGTAGTAATGAAAATTTAATTGCAAAGAAATACGTTAAATATCGTGTACTGATTATATGATATTCAATATCATAAAAAGATATTCTATACCGCAACTTTTCGGTAACAAAATATTTTATTAGAAAAATAAATGAAACTTTTTATTCCAAGAAAATTTCTTTTTAAGTTGTTTTTTTAGCTTTCTGTCCTTTTTTATAAGAAAGGTAATTAAAGTTCTATTTATAGTTTCGAAATAGATTTTCAGTTGGGTAAGAGATGGATCATGAATAGGTATTCTTAATAACAGGGACATTTTCTTGGAAATAAATAATAGAACATTACATCTCTTTGTGATTTGACAATTTTTTTTAATAATTTTAATTAGAAAGTATGAAAACATGTTATTTTAGACATAATAAAAATAAAATATTTTTTGCGTTAATATACAAGTAAACGAATACTACATGTAAACAAGTTTATTTTGTATTAATAATAAAAAAATATTGTTAACTTTAATACATGTATTGCGATGCCAAATTGGATTTTTTCAATTTAAAAAAAGCGTTTCTTAAAAATACTTTTCTTGACACATTATGAAAGTTAAACTTTATATTTTTTGAAATCATTAAAAATAGATATTTCAATCTACGATTACATAAACTACTTCTGTAAAATAAATTTTAGCTCTTAAATATATTATTTGTATTAATCTTTAAAGTGAAAATTGCTAAAATGCTATAATCTTTTCAGTTCCAGTTTTTTTTTTTTTATTTATGAAAGAAATTATTTTTACGCTAATAATGTTAATAGTAGCTATAAAATAGAGATATTGAAGTTTAACAAATAGGTTATATTTAAAATTTAATGAACGTAACTTTTTTAGGTACTATTAAATTGCTATTCATGTGGCGGTAAGCTAACGAAGATTTTTTGGGACGTTTTGAAACCATTGTATTACAACAAATTTCAATAAATATTACAAATTTCTGATTTTTTTTTCTTTTTTTAGTCTGCATGTTTTATTTCACGTTTTGTGTTTTCTTCGTTCTGGAAACTAGTAAAATACATATTTACCATGAAAGAATTGTTATCCGTTCTAAGAGTATTGAATAAACTTTTATTCTAGATGTTAAAACATAAACGAAGTCATAATAAGAAATGTATAGACATAAAACACAGATACTTTTTATAAATAAGTAAGAAAAATAATAGTTAAGATAAAATAATACTCAATGAAAAGACGCAATAATAATAATACGCCAGAACTGAACGGGTTTACTGATAATTTTGAACAACGCTTTCTCTGTTTACAAATATATATATATCTATAATGACATTGAATTTTATTTCAAGTAAGTTTCCATCGATTGGTATAAATTGATAGAAGCGAAATCTTAATCTGTTACGCATATTCTTGCTAAATATTCTTGCAATATATAATATGTATATTAACCTACCGATCAAAAACAGAGTTTTTCAAAAGAATTGGAATACATATCTGATTATGGACGGCAACTGATATATTAGTTTTTAAAATGTTTTAGCTCTTTTCCAAGATATTTACTTGATTATATTATTTAACTTATTTCTTTAATTAAAGGAGTTTTGCTAAGATATTCTGAAGTGTTACAAAGAGTTTAACAGTCCATGTTTAATGCATGACTTTTCTTTCTTGTTTAGACCTATCTTATTTAAAGATATTATCATAAAAGATATTTTCATATACCCTCATTGCCATAAAAATTTACGCACCAAGAAAAAGATGCTAAAATTAAACGAAATTTTACATGTGTAAGTACTACTGTGATACAAGTAAGTGATTAGAAAACCTAAGAAAAAAGATCATTTATTGTAGAAAAAAGTACAAATGAACAGGTATTTTAGTATTCTGTTGGGCCCCCTCTAGCGCGAATGAACGGTGCGATACGAAAGGGCATTGAAGCATACAAGTTCTGTATGATGTCTTGAGACATCTCGTTCCACGATTGCTGAATCGCGCCTCGAGTTCAATCAGACTTGTAGGATCAAAACTGGGATCCGCAAAATCCTGCGACATAGAAAGTAATTGAAGTAATTGTAAAAAAGTGTGCTTTGAAGTAATTGTAAAAAATAAACATCTTAAACGGTTGATCATTTTAGGGTTTTAAGAACGAGTCATTTCTATTGAATAACGAATGTGTATTTTGCGTACTCCTAACCTGATCTGCGCGTAAACGAATCACACCCACAAGATGGGTCACGAAATGGGAACCCCGGTTTGTTATGAGAAAAACATACAGATTCTAAGGGGCCTTGTGAAATTTTTTGCAGAGGACGGAAAAATAATAGCTACTCTACTGACTGGAGATTTCACAATATCAATATATAAATAAGAAAAAAATCTTTCAACGATGTATAAATCCCTTTTAATAAATTTAAATTTTTTATTTGAAATCCAAAGTATTACAATCCATTTTGTAAAATGGAACAAAACACTGTACATTTCATTGATATTCATTTTTAGTCATGTGTAATATGACAACGGTGCACTTGCAAAAACTCCCTGTTTAAAAGATATATATTGCATATTTTGAAACTTTTTTATTTTTTGCAAAACATTCTGGGATCATACAAAAGTAGTTGTAGTACTTTATGTATTGTTATTACAGTCTTTTGTAAGACATATATATTACAAATTTAAAATTTTTTCGCCAAAACTAACCTTTATATTACCTTAATTTTCTTATAATAATGTTCCGTACTTACTTCAAATTACTAAATAAAAATCTTGTTTCTAGATCTAATCTGTTAATCTGTATGCAGACGATATAAATTCTTAATTTGCCTTAAAAAACATTATTCCAGTATGCGTAAATTTAAAAAGATGGCTCTAAATTAAAAATATTCTTAATTAAAACTTTATTTCTTAATATTCCAAATAAAACTGATTTCTTCTATGTTTTTATCAACCCTTTTTAAGAAAATCTTATTAAATTTATTCCAAAACCATACCTTTCAAAAAATATCATTATTTTATTTTATCTATTTATTTATTTTTCCGCCGTCAACCTTTGATGTGTGCATTAATAAATTCATTTCTTTTCTTTTTCTCTTAAAATTAATCATTTATAAAAATCGTCTGCCTAAGAAATTATGAGTCGATTATAAATTGGTTAAATAATATTTTTTTAAAAATAAATTTATCGTCTGTGTAAAATAGTCTCGTATCTTGGAAAGAATTCTGTTTACATAAAAGGATGATGGTTTGAGATTACAGAAAGTTCTAGAATTTTCTTTTTAGTTTTAAAAGGTGGAAGTCTCGAGATGAGAAGGGGAGAGATTTTGGAGTTCTTTCGTCGATGAGTACGGCTGGTTGAAGTAAATGATGGAATATTTTTTGGACATTTCGGTAAAAGATCGTTTGCAAAAAGGAGTTTTTCCCTCTATAATGACTACAGTTGAATAAATAAACTTACAGCCACCAATGAGTGATTTATTGGATATTCTACATTCATTTATTTTTTATTTTTTCCCTCGCTGGCCATGACTTCTGTGCAAAGATCGGGGACCCTGGCGATGATGTTTCTGGCTCCTAACTTTAAAATGTCACAATCTTTTCTAGAGCCGACAGGATCTTTTATGCCCGCGCTGCCTTTTTTGGTTTTTAAAGAAACTTGCTATGGAACGAAGTGATAATAAAAAGTCCTTCCGGCAATGCCGGGAGGAAGAGGTAGCTTTCATATACTTATATATATATTTATTTATTTTAAAGTAAGTTGCATTGTTCAAAAATACTAATCTCAAATTAGTGGAAATAATCTTATAAAATTAGTGATTTTATAAGATTGAATACTAGTTTTTGTCAAGACTGAATATTAAAAGTCCTTCCGGCAATGCCGGGAGGAAGGGGTAGCTTTCATATACTTATATATTTATTTATTTATTTTAAAGTAAGTTACATTGTTCAAAATACTAAGCTCAAATTAGTGGAAATAATCTTATAAAATTAGTGATTTTATAAGATTGAATATTAGTTTTTGTCAAGACTGAATATTAATAGGAATTTTTAGAAATTAGTCATCTTTTATTCAACCTGGTTTTATTTTAAGCGATTTAGAGAGTCACCAAATTCTACGATATCATAAAGTGTATGCCATTTTAAAGCAACATGATGGATCGTTCAGATCAGAAAAATTTAAAAATGTCAGCCATAAGCAAAATTCAAAATGCTATAACTCAACCATTTTTTAAGATATAGACAAAATAAAAAGTGTTTTGCAATCGTTGTTTTAAGTTTCAACACGTAAAAGAAAAAAAATTCAACTTTTAATGTTTTCGCATTTAATTTTAAATTTTAAATTTTTTAAAAAAATTAAAATGGCCACCATTTTGAAACAAAATGGTGGATGATGCTGGCCAACGAACTCGGTTGAGACATTTGTATGTACTATGTACATACCAAGTTTCATTGAAATCGGTTCATAAATACGCGTGTTATCACGTGACAAAAATCAGATCGTTTCAAAATGTCAGCTATAAGAAAAATTCAAAGTGCTATAACTCAATCATTTTGCAAGATATACACAAAATAAAATGTGTTCTGGAATCGCTGTTTTAAGTTCTAACACGCAAAAGAAAAATATTTTTCAAATTTTGATTTTTTTGCATTTAATTTTTAATTTTAAATTTTTTTAAAAATTTAAAATGGCCTCCATTTTGAAACAAAATGGCGGATGATGCTGGCCAACGAACTCGGTCGAGACATTTGTATGTACTATGTACATACCAAGTTTCATTGATATCGGTTCATAAATACGCGTGTTATTACGTGACAAAAATCAGATCGTTTCAAAATGTCAGCCATAAGAAAAATTCAAAGTGCTATAACTCAATCATTTTTTAAGATATAGAAACAATAAAAAGTGTTCTGGAATCTTTGTTTTGAGTTCTAACACGTAAAAGAAAAATATTTTTCAACTTTCAATTTTTTCGCATTAAATTTTAAATTTTAAAATTTTGTAAAAATTTAAAATGGCTGCCATTTTGAAACAAAATGACGGATGATGCTGACCAACGAACTCGGTCGAGACATTTGTATGTACTATGTACATACCAAGTTTCATTCAAATCGGTTCATAAATACGTTAGTTATCGCATGACAAAAATCAGATATATATATATATATATATATATATATATATGGTTATATATATATATATATATATATATATATATATATATATGTCAACATTTGAACGGAGGGTGGTTTTGGGGTCTGGGGGTCATGATCGGTGAAAATATACCAAAATTTTCCGGAAGTGCTTTCCTCCGGACGGCTGCAATAGGTAGCTTTTTACTTTTTGTAATGAAAGCTACCTAATAGGAATTTTTAGAAATTAGTCATCTTTTATTCAATCTGGTTTTTTTTTAAGAGATTTACAGAGTCACCAAATTCCACGATATCATAAAGTGTATGCCATTTTAAAGCAACATTGTGGATCATTCAGATCAGACCGTTTCAAAATGTCAGCCATAAGAAAAATTGAAAGTGCTATAACTCAATCATTTTGTAAGATATAGACAAAATAAAAAGTGTTCTGGAATCGTTGTTTTAAGTTCTAACACGTAAAAGAAAAATATTTTTCAAATTTAGATTTTTTCACATTTAATTTTAAATTTTAAATTTTTAAAAAACTTTAAAATGGCCGCCATTTTGAAACAAATTGGTGGATGATGCTGACCAACGAACTCGGTCGAGACATTTGTATGTACTATGTACATACCAAGTTTCATTGAAATAGGTTCATAAATACGCGTGTTATCACATGACAAAAATCAGATCGTTTCAAAATGTCAGCCATAAGAAAACTTGAAAGTGCTATAACTCAATCATTTTTTAAGATATAGACAAAATAAAAAGTGTTCTGGAATCTTTGTTTTAAGTTCTAACACGTAAAAGAAAAATATTTTTCAACTTTTAATTTTTTCGCATTTAATTTTAAATTTTAAATTTTTTTAAAAATTTAAAATGGCCGCCATTTTGAAACAACATGGCAGATGATGCTGACCAACGAACTCGGTCGAGACATTTGTATGTACCATGTACATACCAAGTTTCATTCAAATCGGTTCATAAATACGTTAGTTATCGCATGACAAAAATCAGATATATATATATATATATATATATATGGTTATATATATATATATATATATATATATATATATATATATATATATATATATATATATATATATATATATATATATATATATATGTCAACATTTGAACGGAGGGTGATTTTGGGGTCTGGGGGTCATGATCGGTGAAAATATACCAAAATTTTCCGGAAGTGCTTTCCTCCGGACGGCTGCAATAGGTAGCTTTTAGGTAGCTTTCATTACAAAAAGTAAAAAGCTACCTATTGCAGCCGTCCGGAGGAAAGCACTTCCGGAAAATTTTGGTATATTTTCACCGATCATGACCCCCAGACCCCAAAACCACCCTCCGTTCAAATGTTGACATATATATATATATATATATATATAACCATATATATATATATATATATCTGATTTTTGTCATGCGATAACTAACGTATTTATGAACCGATTTGAATGAAACTTGGTATGTACATAGTACATACAAATGTCTAGACCGAGTTCGTTGGTCAGCATCATCCGCCATTTTGTTTCAAAATGGCGGCCATTTTAAATTTTTAAAAAAATTTAAAATTTAAAATTAAATGCGAAAAAATTAAAAGTTGAAATATATTTTTCTTTTACGTGTTAGAACTTAAAACAAACATTCCAGAACACTTTTTATTTTGTCTATATCTTAAAAAATGATTGAGTTATAGCACTTTGAATTTTCCTTATGGCTGACATTTTGAAACGATCTGATTTTTGTCACGTGATAACACGCGTATTTATGAACCGATTTCACTGAAACTTGGTATGTACATATTACATACAAATGTCTCGATCGAGTTCGTTGGTCAGCATAATCCGCCATTTTGTTTCAAAATGGCGGCCATTTTAAATTTTTTAAAAAATTTAAAATTAAAAATTAAATGCAAAAAAATTAAAAGTTGAAAAATATTTTTCTTTTACGTGTTAGAACTTAAAACAAAGATTCCAGAACACTTTTTATTTTGTCTATATCTTAAAAAATGATTGAGTTATAGCACTTTGAATTTTTCTAATGGCTGACATTTTGAAACGATCTGATTTTTGTCACGTGGTAACACGCGTATTTATGAACCGATTTCAATTAAATTTGGTATGTACATAGTACATACAAATGTATCGACCTAGTTCGTTGGTCAGTATCATCCGCCATTTTGTTTCAAAATGGTGGCCATTTTAAAATTTTTAAAAAATTTAAAATTTAAAATTAAATACGAAAAAATTAAAAGTTGAAAAATATTTTTCTTTTACGTTTTAGAACTTAAAACAAAGATTCCAGAACACTTTTTATTTTGTCTATATCTTAAAAAATGATTGAGTTATAGCACTTTGAATTTTTCTTATGGCTGACATTTTGAAACGGTATGATTTTGTCACGTGATAACACGCGTATTTATGAACCGATTTCAATTAAACTTGGTATGTACATAGTACATACAAATGTCTCGACCGAGTTCGTTGGCCAGCATCATCCGCCATTTTGTTTCAAAATGGTGGCCATTTTAATTTTTTTTAATTTAAAATTTAAAATGAAATGCGAAAAAATCAAAATTTGAAAAATATTTTTCTTTTACGTGTTAGAACTTAAAACAACGATTCCAGACCACTTTTTATTTTGTCTATATCTTACAAAATGATTGAGTTATAGCACTTTGAACTTTTCTTATGGCTGACATTTTGAAACGGTCTGATCTGAACGATCCACAATGTTGCTTTAAAATGGCATACATTTTATGATATCGTGGAATTTAGTGACTCTCCAAATCGCTTAAAATAAAACCAGATTGAATAAAAGATGACCGATTTCTAAAAATTCCTATTAATATTCAGTCTTGACAAAAATAGTATTCAATCTTATAAAATCACTAATTTTATAAGATTATTTCCACTAATTTGAGATTAGTATTTTTGAACAATGTAATTTACTTTAAAATAAATAAATAAATATGTAAGTATATGAAAGCTACCTCTTCCTCCCGGCATTGCCGGAAGGACTTTTTACTTTTTGTAATGAAAGCTACCTAAAACTGTGGATCGCTGAATAATTTGCCCGTCATTATTGGATGTGTTCTTAAACAAGATCTCCCCATAGTCTCATGATTTCTGGAGTGACAAAAACAGAGAAATTGTTCCTGTAAATTGCTTTGGTCGAGAAAAAGCAGTCCTCTTATGATGAAAAAGAAGAAAAAAATAATAATAATTACAAGACCATTTCTTGTCAATTGGTGAAAATAAAAATATTTTTTCGAGATAGTTGAGACCCATAGAATCTCGGTGAGATTTTTTTTTCGTAGTGTTTTGAATATTATTATTTGTATACTTTTTATGTATTTATTTAAATTAATTATTCTCTGTTTGTCAGGTTTATTTATTTGATTATTTGTCTGTGAATTTCATTTACTTACCTATTTATGAGTATTATTATTATCATTATTATGTGTTGAAGATTGAAATATTTTTATTCTTAAGGATTTAATTGAGGAGTATGATGTTCTTAAGATATTTACTGTTACTTATTAAGACTATTATGATATTTTTATGCACGATTAAAGGCAAGTTTGTAATAATAAGGAATTATATAGAAACCTAGAAGCACAAGTTTATTTTTAAAAGTATACATTTTCTAATTTATTGATATTTGTTTGTTATCAAGAAATAGTCTCAGAATGCAGTATTTTTATGATGGTGTTCCTATTACTAGACATTTGAGCTTAGAAAACTAAATTAACATTTATGTTTCTCCTCTATTTGTTAGAATTTCTGGTAGCAGTGAACTTTAGTTCCCGGATTCTTATAATTTAGTTAAATTCAGTAAGAAAGATGGAATTGTACAAAACTGCTGCTAGAGTTTTGACTGATAAATATAATTAATTTTTTCAGTAAATTTTGTGATTTTAAAATAAGAAATTACCTATCATTAAAATTTTTGTATCTGTATATGATTTATAAAATAATAGAATTAAAAGTTGATCCCAATTTAAGGTATATCTAAGATATTTACAATTTCTGTTTTATTAGATAAAATTTCTGGTTAAAGTTAGCAGCTAAATATAGTTATAATTTTCACGATAATTTTGATTTAGATTTTTAAAATGGAGGGTAATGGTTTTGTGTGAGGCAGTTAAAATGTATGCAACTCCAGTAGACAAAGCCCTCAAAATTGCGAAAGCGCGAACTCAGGAATTTCACCTTAAAAGTAAAAGGCTCTATGATCGAAATTTTGTCGAATGCCCATTAAAAATACAAGACTCTGTAATTTATGAAGAATTTAAATACCCTAACACTCGAAAATTAGAAACTACTTTCTCTGGACCATACAAAATTATAAATAAACTTTCTGATGTAACTTATGAAATAGATAAATTTAATTATGAGACAGGACAGAATTCCGTTATTGTACATGTTTCTAAATTAAGACCCTATTTTTCACCAGAAGATTTTAAACTGTTTCATGAGCAACCCAAAAAACAAACAAAACCTCAAATACAATCACAATCACTAGATCAAACTAAAGTCAAGACAGTAGATTAAATTTTAATTCTTATTCTTTAAATATTTTATCACCATAATTTTCAAAATTAGCAGGTATGTTCTTGGTGCGCAACAAGAATATTACTTGTTTTTGGGAGTTTTTGGGATTAAATTGGGCTCCTTATGCAGGCATAAGGTGTGCACTTTGATTGTAAAGGCTTTCAAATTGATGTTGATAAATTAATTTTAAGTGTATTTAAGTCTAACTATATTTACTCATTTATTGACATTAGTATTATTCTACTTATTCAGCAGATATTTATGTTATAACAGTTATAAAATCTGATGATTCTACTCAAACCTATAACATAATATGTGATTTTCAGTGATTGTGAAAACTACAGATATTAAAAGTTTTTCAAAAAAGCACACTATTTTTGTTTCCATTTCTCAATTAAGAATGACACCTTTTATTCCTATTTGTATTTTATTATTAAAGTTTATAAACCATGTGTAGATAAAACGTTATTCTACATTTGGTCATTGAAAACTTATAACCAAATTTGACAATTTTGTAAAAGAGTATCAGAGAGGAATTATTGTAAGGAAATACTGGTTGAGAGTCCATTTTCTAAATAGTTAGATTTAATTTTATTTGGATTTTGGAATTATTATGATTTTTTTTTAATTTATACTTTCGGCTAGCAAAAAATACTTTCTTATGCTATTAGAAGATAAGAAAATTATTTAGTTGCTATGTAATTATTTTTATCCTCAACCAATATTTTCCCTATCAATAATAAACAAATTGTGATATTTTCTTTTGATTATACTCTTGTTTTATTATTATTATCATTATGATTTCTATAATGAAGTTTAGTATTAATTATACTCTTATTGAGAAATATTAGGATATGGAGTCTTATTATACTATCACGTATTATTGTTGTTATTGTTATTATTTAAATTTTTCTATATTATTTATTATTGATATTGAGAGTGATGACATTTGTTATTAAAAAAATTGATATATTATTGAAAGAAAAAATTTGATTGATTGTTAAAAGATGTTGGATCCAACATAACATAAAAAACAAAGATTAAACTAGATTTGGAGATCTTTAATTAAAGAGACTGTATTCAGTGAACATTGGAAAAGACTTTTATACACAATGGAAAGACTTTTTTCATTTGAAGAACTTTATTTAAAATAACCTATGCATTAAGTTATTGTAATTATTTAAACTTCCATGAGAACGAATTGTTATTGTTTTTATTATATTTTTTATCTGTTGCTTATTTATATTTATAACTTATTTACTGTTATTGTATATATTATCTCATATGCACTTACAAATAGTAAGTGATATTGTAACAGTATTGTATCTCTTTCAGGGAAATGCTCCTACCTAAATTTAATTCAGATTAATTTCCTCTTAACTATTTTATTTTAATCGCTAATATTTTTATATTGCGTTAATTTTCTTTTCTTCCATCTCTTGGCTTCCTCGGTTTGACAGTTTTATTCCAAAATTTGACTTTTCTAAATTATTATATTTCTGTTGTCTGAACTTGTAGTTTTATTAAAATATCAATTTCATACAAATTTTCGGGAAGAGGGGATAATATTACAAATTAAAAATTTTTTCGCCAAAACTAACCTTTATACTACCTTAATTTTCTTATAATAATGTTCCGTACTTACTTCAAATTATTAAATTAAAATCTTGTTTCTAGATCTAATCTGTTAATCTGTATGCAGACGATATAAATTCTTAATTTGCCTTAAAAAACATTATTCCAGTATGCGTAAATTTAAAAAGATGGCTCTAAATTAAAAATATTCTTAATTAAAATTTTATTTCTTAATATTCCAAATAAAACTGATTTCTTCTATGTTTTTATCAACCCTTTTTAAGAAAATCTTATTAAATTTATTCCAAAACCATACCTTTCAAAAACTATCATTATTTTATTTTATCTATTTATTTATTTTTCCGCCGCCAACCTTTGATGTGTGCATTAATAAATTCATTTCTTTTCTTCTTCAAATTTATTTTCTGCTCTTCTTTAATTAACGTATTCAATTGATTTAACGTGTTAAATTTGAATGCTCTGATAAAATCATTAAAACCTAAAAGGGGCTCTCGGAGATATGCATAATTGGATATACGCTGATTGTTTTAATGTATACTGCAAAAAATATTTGGAAGGTTTAGTAATTTTACATGAACCTTTCGGGAACAATCGGATATTTCAGAGCTTTTTATACTTTCCTAAACCGGCAGAAACTTTCCCGAATTTATGAATTTGTTTTCCGATGTGTCGGGTAACTGATTTTTTCTACCTCAGCGCGTTCGTGCATTCCTAGAATTTTTCAATTAATTTCCCTAGCGTTGAAAGGCCGAAACTCTACGCCCCATTTTGTCCAATATGGCGAAGCACGTGGTTGTATTTTACATTGTTCGTTTATATTTCAAAAAATAATTATATGCATACTATATATGTATATTAGAATATTTTCTTTATTGTTAAGGCATTTTAATGCCTTTTACGATTATAACAGATGTTAACATATCTATTGGTAAAAATTTCTTAAATCGTCTAAAGTATTATTTTTACTTAATATTATTTGTTACTACATAATTCCTTATTAGCTTTCTTTGTTGAAATAATTGAAAATAAATTATTACTCTATTTATATTTTTTACATTGCACCATGTTTCCGTTTCTTTATAACATACACACACACACACACATATATATATATGTGTGTGTGTACACTTATGTGTTAATAATGATATATATATATATATATATATATGTACAGTTATGTGTTAATAATGATTTCAGTTTCGCATTTTTTTCTCTTTTTTTTCGCGGCGATTTCTTAACAAATTATTAAATGCGTTATAATAAAAAAAAAAAAACTTACGTATTACATTTACTTCTTTATTATGTATTATTTTTGTGCAAAAATGCAATATTCTGAGTAATAATAATAAACAGTAAAATATTCTTAGAATTATAGGATTTATTTTTATAAATAAATATTATAGTTAATAAAATTGATTCATTCGTTTTCCTGTTTTCCAAAAAGCTTTCAAAATTGCGAAATAGTGCTTATATGTTAGTATTAATAAACAGGACATATATCTATATTTAAAATATATGTATATTTTTCTTGTAATAATCTAATTAGCTTTTTCTCCTTAAATCTTGATTATAAAAAAAATCATTTAAAGTTGTTATCTTGTTTAGTGTTTAGGTCTAGATATGTAAATGTAAACTCCCCCCCCCCCATACATACACACTCTTTTTATTATCATTATTATTTTCAATGTTTTGAAAAAAAAATACAATACAATAAAAATTAATAAATACAATAAATACAATACAAATACAATACAAATACAATTTACAATAAAAAAGTTTGAAAATTTCTAAATTATTAATTATCAGATTTTTTTATGATAATATAGTTAGAAAAATTTCTTGTTTTAAGTCATAAGATTTTAAATTTATTAAGATTATGCTGTGAAAAAAAATAATAATAAACACAATACTGAGTCAACGTAACATAAATTTTAATCGTATTTTATTTATATGCTAAAATAATAATAATAATTATAGATTGTTATATTGTAAAATGTCTATGCGACAATGAAACGCTAATAAAAAAGCTAAGATAAAATAATGCTAAAAATAAAAAAGAAACATTTTTGAAAGAATTTATTTTATTGATTTATTTTAAACATCAATACATTTCAGGAACAAAATCGGAATAAAATCAAACAGATATTTAAAAAAAGACTTTCATAAACCAGCTTCTCTTTAAAACAGATTCTTTTATAAAATTTCATTAAGTAAAAATATTCTCCACAAAATCCATTTTACTAAAATAAGCTTTTTCACAAAATAATTTTCAATAAATATTAAAATATTAGGGTTAATATAGTTAAAATATTAGGGCTAAAATTATCTTGCATAAAAAATGTAATTTCATATAAAAAACACAAATAAATGTATTAAAATTACTTGCAGGTGCATTTACATATAATATGAAATTATTTGAAATACATTAAAAATTATTTAAAAAATTTTATGGTTTTTAATGTATTCTTAAGTTATTTCTAATGTATTCAAAATAATTTTATGTTACATGTATGAGCCTGTAAGTAAATTTAGAACAGTTATTTGTGCTTTTCTATACTTTTTTAAATAAACTTCATCTTCAGAAGCTTTCACATACGCTCAAAAACCTTTTCGATTAGTACTGAAAGGTTTCTTATGTATTTAAAAACTCTTCCTCGTCTACAGAAATATTTCTTATGCTTCCAGAAAACTTTCAAATCTGTAATGACAGGTTTCAGAAACTTTTCATTAAGAATCGGAAAGGTACCGTGTACTCTAACTGTCTTTTTCGTTTCGGAACCAAATTTACAGAGCTATACACATGGGACATATCTTTAGTCTTAGACTAAAAGCAAACAGACAGGAAGACAAAAAGAAAATACTTTGTTTTCTTTTAATATACATCTTTTCACTGAAAATATGTTTCTGTTACGTTATATAAATACTCTTTACAAAAGCATCTCTAATGCAAACATTTAATTAAATGGGAAAATCTTGTATCAGTCATGTTCATTAGTCATTTTAAATTGTAATTTAGAATAGAACTTTTTGTTTAACACTGATATAACACATCTATTTTAACAATTTTCGCTTTGTTCATTCTTAAAATTAAAAGTTTTAGAATTGTAAAGACATGCTGGTTTTACCTACTGATATTTACCTAAGGTAAAATCAGAAATATAAGATCACAAGCGCAGTGATCAACATGTTGCGCTTCTCGTCTACAACTCAAATTTTGATTGCGGAATGGAAAAGTTTCGCCTAACTTTTCATTATTTTTAGTTTAATAATGAAATATTCCACACTAAACGAACCATTTAGTGGTTCCTGACGTGCCATATATAAAATTGAAAATTGGCATACTTGTGTAAGTAGATCATATTTTTTAATGAGTAACAGCAAAATATTAGATTTCTGGATTATTTATTTAAGTATCAAAAGTTACAATAAAATATGTTACAAAATCGAGGTTTGTCTACACATATAAAATTTCAATTTTGATTATTAGCCTTAGAAGTTGAAAGTACCATATCAAAAATAATTTATAACTAGGATTGAATAATAAGTAACGTTTTTTTTCATAATTAAGTATTTTTTTACACAGGAAAAAAATAATGAAAATTTTGAGATAAAATTGAAATATTTATATAATTGTTTGAACATGAAGAAAAACTCAAAAAACTAAAAAAAAAGATTGGATGCTGTAGATGGAAGTATATGTTTTAAGTACAGAAATTTTCACTCTTGCCTTTTTATTCCTTAATTAGAGATAAAAATAAATAATGAAAAAGTTTGAAAGGAAAGTACAATATTTCTATTACGTGTTAAATACAAAGGCAAGCTCTTAATTTTTAAAAACTTATTTGAGATTCTAGATAAAAGAATATATTTTAAATATAGGAACTTTTACTGTTGTTTTCAACATATTTTTCCTACTCTGCATGAAAACTTTGTTTAAACAAGAAAATTTTAAAGTGCAATATGATTGAAGAAACAATTATCTAGTAATCCTAAATGGATATAGATTGGCAACACATATATTTTTCTTTTGAAATCAAAGAAATATTGTGAAAAACTTGCACAATTTTGAATGCAATGGCTCATAGACCATTATATTACACACCAATAATAACGCCATACAAAGAAAACTATAAAATATGATGGAATAATGATATACAATTTTCTAATTATAATAATACAAACTCTACAGCCGTAGAAATAGAGGAATTGTTCTTACATACCACAAACTGCGATATAAAAATCCAGTAGTAATAATTTAATACTTCATTTTTTTGACATTAGGAAATTAGCAGGTTTTAGGACATTCAAATTTCACTTTATAATTTTTTTATTTAATGACAGTAATAGTCTCCCGAACATAAAAAAAAACAAACTAAAAAGGTGAAAAAAAAATTATTCGACTGAAAATACTAAAGCGGGAGCTACCTCGAAAACACATAAAAAGTATCCCACAACATTTTGAATGTGCATTAAATATACTACAAATTTATATAATAAACAAGCTATTTCATAATAAATATATAGTTTTCACATCAAAGAATTTACCTAGCAAATTTTAGTTCGCCCGTTGACTCTTACGTGCTTATTCCAGCTATAAGGTGCAATTGTAACATTAAATTTTAGTAGGATCGCGATTCAAATGACTCAGGGCCTTTCACTGCAGAACTAGTAGTGCCATTTTCCAGGAGTCCTACATAATTACACGTAATATTAGCATTACCCAACCTAAGAATATTAACACAGTATACCTTGCCTTCATAACTTTTATTATAGATTTCTGTTAAAATACATTCATTATATAACTGCATTTTAACCGGTTTGGTTGTAAAACAGACCATTGTCTTATAACCAAACCGGAGTACATACATATTTCATAAAGATTAATTAAATTCTTTCAGTGATATCATAAGTTAAAATGTAATTAAATACTGTTTTACAATAATAATTATATCCTTCTTTTAAAAACTTCTAAAGAATCAAAACTGCACATTCTAGATTTCTATTGCAAGAAAAAACTTTATTTCACCTCGGGTTATTTTTCATTTCTAGTCATTTAACGTTAATGTTGATTTTGTGGTGTTTTCATTTCTCAGACCTTCAAGGAACACTTGTCCAAAGAGATGTGACATTCTTTTCGTAGTCTATAATGAAAGTTACATCCGTTTTTCCCAGCGGGAATTTTCATCAATAACTGTTTTCGCTTAGAAGAAAAATGTGAAGTTTATTATTAGTTAGTTTTAATATGTATTGATACCCTATTTAAAATAATTGAAATTTAATAATAAAAAACACCAAAGAACTTGACATATTTTAAAGAGAACTAGTAAAAATTTATCTCCCAATATGAAACAGAAAAGTTTGACTAAATAAAAATACCTTTTCTTCATGAAAAATATATGTTTACCTATATAGCAAAATCTATTTTTGCAGACAATTGCCATTATTCGCAGAAAAAAATGTCAAAATTTTTTTTTCTTCCACTATTCCACCACTATTTTAAGCAATAATCATCAAGGTATAATATCTCGTAAGTATTTAACACAAAAGAAACTGTAAGAAAATTTGCCTTTCGTTTGATTGCTATATTTAGAATAACTGCGCATTATTGCAAACGAAATCACTGTATGTGAATACCATATTATTGAACTCGCTTCAACAAAAAGAGGGGGCTCTTAATTCAATGCATGTTTTTTCCTTTTACCCTGGTTTAGAAATTCCGTGATTTTTGAAAGAATTGTTTTTGGATTCTTCACTTCGATAATACGCTAACACATTTCCATTTTTCATTGAAAAGTTTCTTTAAAAAGTACAGAAAAGAGTTTACAATCGAATGTAATCGCCTTTCTTTGACTCTTGTGACTTCTAATTTTTGCAAAAATGAAATTGGAGCTTAAGTAGAGATGGTTTGAGAGTCTGACGTCAGCCAAAGAAAAAGTGATTGAACTCTGAAGAAGCTAAGAAAAGCGGACTCTCAATATTGCTGTTCATTGTGGAAAATTGGGATTGAGCAGAACATGGTCACTAAAGGGAGTATATAAGGACTATTTCTGAAAATTCCGCATAAATTTTGAAATTCAAAAAAATAACAAAAAAAAATTAAATTAAGTAAAGAAATGCGAGACTGGCAAAACTTTGTGCATGTAGCATTACATTCTCGTATAAAAGACCTCACCCATTAGCCGAGAGTTCATTAGAAAATCTGTGCTTTCTAAGAATGGAGTTGAAAGAGGAATATCAGCGAACGTCTATGAGACCATGCTTTACGAAGGCAAAATTCTTTATGGAAACAAATTCATCGTGAACCATTTTCTTTGCCCAAAATATCCACAAACGAACTTTATATGACATTAAAGAACTTTATGAGAAAGGATTTGCATCAAAAATTACCCCAGTTTAGGCAGGGAAGTTCAAAAAATCACCAAGCACTTGAAATGGTTGTTTAAGAAAAAACCCCAAATCTATCTCTCAATTGTAATTCCCTTTTTTCATCCAGTTTCATACATAAGACTGTCACAAAGAAGCGTGACATCAAATATCACAAGAAAAAATGTGATACCAAAACAAACAGAAGAGCAAATAGCTGCCGCAAAAGTAAAGTGCGGTCATTTCTTAAAAAAAAAAAAAAAATATCTGATTAAATTTGGATGACGAGTCATGTTTCCAAGTCCTTTAGATCCCTTTTAAAGATAACGATAGCTGCTACACATCTGACGTCTCCACGACAAAATCTATCATCAAATTCTGTACTATAGGGAAATTCGAAGACGAGATCGTTGATTTAATTGTGATGAATTCGAAGAATTCAGTCTCTGTTCATCCGAGTATCCGAGTTCGCTGACAAAGGGAACGACATTTGAACAAACGCTTTCAACGTCATCTCACCCCCTATATCCATAGCAATTACAACGAAAGCTACTTCGATTTCTGGCCAGATTTAACATGCAGCCATTACTGCAAAATCGTTCTCAATTATTGCCACCAGAAACACAGCACTTTCGGACTTAATTCCTGCTAATGTTTTCAAAACTCAACCAATTCAGTGAATCTGAGCGTATTTTAAGTCCAACGTATACGCTGAAGGCTGGAAAGCCGATAATATCTAGAAATTGATCAATCAAATCACGTAGGGGAGAGAGGAGTTAGTGTGGACAGAAAAATTTAGTTTAATTTTATAAAATTCTATGAGCATTTTTAAAATTTCGCAGCCCTTTCAAATTGAAGAATGATATTTTCTGTTTATTAATATACAGGAGAGTTGATGATAAATACAGTTAAACAATAAGAAAATTGGTAGTTTTTAACATTGATCCATGTGTCCACACTAACCCCTACAAGGGATTAGTGTGGACAAAACCAAAGTATGTTGGGGGCTAATGTGGACAGGTAATTTTTTCACAAATATTCCTTATTATCTAAACTTCGAAGTTTAAATTACAGTCTAAAGGGTTTATGAAGAAAGAAGTAACATCAACAATCACAAGTTGTGCGATTTTTTTTCTATTATTCCTCATTTTTAATTAGAGAATTATTTTTCATATCAAGAAAAGCAAAATGATGTGCTGGATCTTTTTTCTGCAGAAATGCAATATCATAGAAACTAAAACCATTTACACTTTCTACTCTGCCTACAAAATATACAATGTTGCCACATCTAAGCGTTGTTGACGATGGAATTCGTTTATAACAATGTAACAACTGATATTTCTCATGCTTCTAACCAACATAGAAAAAAATATGTTCTATTTTATTGAATTAAATTAAAATTAAGGCTAAATTAATCCTCTAATAATGCAATATTGGTAAATTTAAACAAAAAAAAAATTTCAAATTTTTGCTTGAAATATTTTGATGAAAATTTCAATACATATCATTATTTATATGGAAAATAATCTTATTTGATGTTTAATATAGTAATTACACTTGTAAGTTAACGTACTTCCTGTAAATCTTTACATTATAATAAATTTAGTACTTAAAATACAAATTATGCAGTACAATAAGCTGTCTACATTAACCTCTACCAAGGTGTCTACACTAACCCCATGCTAATATTATGAAGTGATTCTTCAGTTATACTCATTTTACCAATTTCATATCTTAATAAAGGTTATAGAAATAAAGAAGGCAAGTCACAATTGTCTTATAGCAACTTGTTTATTCGATTCTAAATTTAAATTCTTTGTGCTGCAAAAATGAAAAATAAATCTTATTTTTATTTTTCATGCATGAAATTAAACTTCTTGCAACAATTCAAAAACTTTTTAACCATTTGCAATTAAATTTTTGCCTAGTATCGAGTACAATGTTGTCAGTTTGTGTAAATTTTTTAGTAATTTTTTCTACATTATTTAAATTGTTATTTTGAATGTCTACACTAACCCCTTGTCCACACTACCCCCCCTCGTCCCTACTGTATCAAAATAATGAACTTACACTTTGCACAACTTTTAGGAAGTCTGAACAATAGTAAAATCAGAAATGTCCAACGAAACATTTTAGTTGAAGACCCTGTAGAAGCTTTACAGAATAATGAGATTATTCAAGATAATTTACAGTGTCCATTTGGGTTTTTTGTCTTATTTTTTCATTGCTTTCCAAAAAAGAAACGTTTGTGCGGTCTTCCAGGAAACAATTCTTAGAAGAAGATAAAGTTTCTCATATAACTGGAGAAGAATAAAAAGTTTTAAGACTCTAGATTTGTAATTTAATTGTCACACCTCGTATTATGAATATTTTGATTAGTTGGAAAACTTCTTAATTTCTCGCACATCATGCCTTCATATAATTATGTATTAAAAAAAACCCAAGGATAATTTCTCATATTTGATTGTTCTTTGCCTTTTACTTATAAAGGTTGCACCACACTGTCCAGTCATTCACTCTTTTTTGCTGATAACTGATAAATTCTGAGACGTTCTTATAGGTCAAAATAAACTGGCAAACCATTTGATAAGGTGCCTAAACACCAGTTCTACTAGTTGTTGTACTTTTATGTTGTACTTTTTTCTTTACTTTAATTACAATATAAAATCTTAGAATCCACAATTTAGTTCATTTTGGTTCTAAATCTATCCTATTTATGTAAAATCTTAATGAAACTGATTTACGAAATGTTCTTTATAAAATATCTGATCAAATAAAAGACTATGTTTTACAGCAATTTCTCTGGAAATACGAACCATTTCGCTTGAAAATTAACAAAAACTATCCATATTGATCCATAAGTGTCAAACGTAATATTAATAATCTAAAATTTAAATTAGTTTTAGAGACATTTTTTTTTCAATTTAAATGACATTTCTTTAATGATACCATTTAATTGCTCCATTTTTGAGAAATACAATAAAATTAGGGATTATTAGGTTTTTTTCTTTTTCATCATTTTTAAATTCTAATTGAAAAATGAATAGTATTAAAAACTCTGAGTCTTTTTAAAAATTAAATGTATGTAATAAAAAATTATTAAAACCAAAAATCATGGGAAGTTATACCAAAATATAACATGTCAATATTAGAAAAGTTCAAAAGCTTGAAAATATAAAAATTATTACACGTCAGGTGGAATTTAAAGCTGATGATTACGTCATATGTAACATGCACAAAATGTTAAATGTCTTCGTATTTAAAATGCCTAAAATAATAAAGTTATTAGAATTAATATTAAAGTTATTACAAGCAAAACGCCTTTAAAAGAGGCAGTTACTTTATATGTAAAGTGTTTAAATGTTTGATAATATTCATATTTAAATTGCCTAAAATAATTAAATTTCTGCGCCAATAAAATATGTTTAAAGATTAAATATGTAAAAAGCCGACATCAAAAAAATAATAATAAACTATTTGAATTACATAATATATCTAACCGTGAATCTAAAAAGCGAAATAAAACAATTGAATAAAGGAATTATGACATGAAAGACGCATTTAATAATAAATGTTAAGTCATGCATTAAAAATCGATCTTTTAAAAATATTTTCCTAAAAATTTGTATGTGAAGACACGTGGATTAAAAGTAGTATGGCTAGGAATTTTTTTTATATATTTTGCCCCTTGATGCAATTTCAGAAACGATAAAATTATGCGCAAAATACTTTTGATTAATTTTGTACGAATTACTATTCAATAAATAAAAATACGAAATTCTGTTATTCTTATAAATTAATTTAAACAATATATATTGCAAAAATAACATAAAATTTACTTACATTATGGTGTAAAAACAAAATCATGAAAAAGCTCTAGTACTCCTGAAAAATTCTATAATTCACTACAAACATAAAAAATATAAACTTACAAAAAGGCTTTTCAATACCGTGTTTTTTAAAACTATTCTGATCATAACCATTTCATCATAAAAATTATTTACATTATGGTGTAAAAACAAATTCATGAAAAAGCTATAGTACTCCTGAAAAATTCTATAATTCACTACGAACATAAAAAATATAAACTTAAAATAAAAAGGCTTTTCAATACCGTGTTTTTAAAAGCTATTCTGAATTAGACGGTGTATTTTAATCTCAAATAAATGAATAATATTGTTCATTGCGTCGCTATAAATGTCAGAAAGATAGCGAGATGTTAAATCAAAGTATTATAGAAAATCTTACTTTCAAATATGTAGTTGATTTCATATATCAATACCCCAAAAATATCCGTTGTTATGATAGCGATGAACAAGTTCATGGTATTTTAAAAATGCATATTCCAACGGAAAAGCTTTACATAGATTACAGAAGATACAGAATATAGCCTCCTTTATAATAACATTATTATTAAATCTTCCGTATTCTATTGATTTTTTTTTAACATGGCACATTAATGTTTTTAGAGAGTACAAATCCTGAAGAGAGGGTGGCGGATGTAGCTTGGAAGAGGCTGAGCTCCTTATTATATTTATAAATATGTAAAACCTTTCAAAACTTTTGAAAGTTTTAGAAGTGTTATATTAAATGCAATTTTATGCAGTGATATTTTTATGAGCGGTTTACTGTTGTATTTTTTAAATTTTCTTTAATTATATTTTACCATTTTTATTAATTATATTTCTTTACAGAGGGGATTCAAAAACCCCTGAAACAATCCTTTCATTATTACTTATTTTTATGCTCTCAATTTCAATATATTGTACTACTTTCAGTATTCGAGTATATACAATATATGTGGATGAGATTCTTACTGCAACTTCACTAATTTATTATTTTTTACAAGACATTTTATTCTATTCCTAAAATAATATTCACATTTCAAATTCAAAATATCAGCATCTTTTAGAAATCATCGTTTATAAATATACTATCCTTTTCTGGTCCGATTATGTTTTCAATTTTGAGAAGAAAATTACGTTTATGTTAATTGTATTAAAAGTAGTCAAACAGATTTACTTAACTATTAAAAAAATATTTAAATGTCTGAAATACTTTTGGAATTTAGTTAATTTGGACACTATTCAATTCATACTGTTAAAACAATAGGATAAAGAAATATTTTAGTCGACATTTAGAAAATATTGTACTATTACAAAATTTGCTAATGCAACTAATACAACTTTCTAATATTTTTTGCTTTGCATCATACAGACAAAATCGCTGAAAAAAAGCTGCAGCAGAGATTTACTTCAGTAGAGATTCTAGACAATGTCCATAGAAAAAAGAACTTTATAACTACATCAACTGACTTTGCCATTACATTAACGGTTTTTGTCCGTAAAACACAAAAAATCATGGAAGTTTACTATTTATGTGAAAAAAGTGACATATTCTATAAATTTACTGGATAATTCATGATAAAGTACAGTAAATTTACAATTTTTTGTTTTACATTGTAATTTGTACTTTTAATTTAATGAGTTTTAGAGATTCATATGTTTAAAATAAAAGAATCTCAAACAATGCGAAGAGAATTAAGAAAACATTTATTATTATTATTACCCTTGGCAGCTTTCTTAGTACCAAGATCCAAAGTACAAATTGAGCCATAATGAGAAATTTATAGGTACATATTACAGTTACTACATGTCGATGTAACAAAAATCATTGACAACACAACATAAAGACATGTACTAAATTGTACAGGAGACCCCAACAAGCAAATTAAAATTTTTCTTATGAGCGTACATCCAATATTGTAAGTCCAACATGTCCAACACTTTTATAGTTTTCGTCTGGAAAACCCGTTTTTATCCTCATTTTATGGCCATTAATAGAGAGCTTTTATGCAAATATATCCTCATTTATTTAAAAAAGCATAGTATAATATCGCGAAAAAAGTACATTTTCCTAAAAAAAAAAAAGCACCAAAATAGTGCGATACATATTTTGTTTTGTCATACGCTTTGAAATACCGATGCTAGGCAGCAGTTAAATGAAGGTGTAAAAAGAAGAAGTGCGTTCAAAATTTGTAATTAAAAAAAAAAAAAAAAAAAAAAAAAAAAAAAAAAAAAAACGGAATACAATTTCTATATTTTAAGAACTTATACATAAAGTTCCCCAAGAATTCAAACCATTGATTTTCGAATTCTAATAAATGTATGCGGGAATTCTCAAAGGAATTGGAAATATTTAAGACCAATTAAATTTAGCATTGATAAATTTACGTTTAAATGAATTATTATAGTGTGCCAAAAACTTTTTAATGAATAATGAAATTTTAAAATCATGTATTTAATGCTAATTTTCAAACACAAAATGAAACACATTTTAGAAAAAAATTGTCAACAAAACATTAATGTATTATGATTTGAAAAAACTTCATACAAAATTTTTGTGCTGTAATTGTGTTCTTAATCTGTTGCCAAAGTTTTGCTATCTTTAAATGTGGTCTTAATATCTCGTAAAAATGTTGCTATCTAGAAGTATGTACTAAGAATAGTGTTGTTAATTGTGTGGAAGTAGTGTTGTATGTTCCCTAATGTTGTGCTGTACAACATTTTGTCACCAGATTAAAAACACATCGTAAACATCATACAATTAAGGACACTATAAAACAACTCATGCAAAACACTTTCAAAACATTTTCTACATAATGCCTTTAAAATTAAGAAAATTAAAAATGAAATTAAACATTAAAATTACAAGAGATTATTAAGAGAGTTGACTAATTTCATTTTTAAATATCAACAACTGCCTTTCTGAAAAAAAAAATCTAATTTTTAAAAAAACTTTCTCCGCTATCTTTTTTTTTGGCACAACATATTCCCAACACATTCACCAGACAATCAAAAATATTTCAGTTAGAAGTGATTATTATTATGTTCAGTTAGTATTGTAAAAATGTTTCACGAGTTTGCAGTGTATTCCGACAGAATAGCGTTTTAATATGAAAATAAATGAAATTAATTTTTCTTCTCTGCGAAATTGTAAATGGATGTGCACTCTTTTGTAAGTCAGATAAGATGTTTTGTTGATGGATTCCAGACCTCGAAATAAAACCGCCAGTCATGTTGATTATAGTGAATTTTTGAAGAAGCGGCAATTTATTTTCAAAAGTGAAACAAGGTTTAATTAGTGATGAAGACATTTTGCTTCACAATGTTGTCAAGTCGGAAGTAGCTTATCTGCTTCACTATCTCATGGAATTCTTTAGTTGACAAAACTTTCTATCTTTTAAGACAAGAATTATTCCTGTCAGCCATTTAGCATTGGAACATTTTTCTTAGGACACATTCTTCACTCATTGCAATCGTGATATACATGGACAGATTAGTAATATATCTGTCAGGGGCTAAAATCATTAGGTGCCGGAATTTATTGTCAAATAACTCTCGTATAAAAATGTTTAAATATAAAAAAACTCATATAAAAACCTCTTATAAAAAACTAAAAATCACTTCATCAGTAGTTGTCATCGTACTCGTACATTGAGAGTAATATATAAAGAAAATATCATTTAAAAATTTTTATGCGGGTCCGGGAGATAAAAATCTTCTTATTTTCTAAAAACTTTTATTGCATTAAAATGTTCTCTGTTTTTCTACTTAATATGACGTTTAAGACATGTTTTTAGTCCTTAGTATGACCTTAATTAAAACAGGAAATACTAACACTTTCGTTTCGGTTTATTTTCAGAATCTAGTTTTCAAGCAATGGTCGTCATGGAAATGAATTGCTTGTGAAAATGCAGTTTTATTCATAATAGGATTTTTCACTGTTTCTTTTATTTAAATTGTTTTAAGTCAAGAACAGTTCAAACTTGGAACATGTCTTTTAAATAGTTTTACATTACTTTTGATTCAACAAATTTAATTTTTTTTTTTAAATGAGATTTTTTTAAAAGTTACATCTATTTTTTTTTAAGTTATAACGTAAATGTTTTTTTTAAACTTAATATTTAAAAAAATTCTGCATTAGAATTAATTTTAATTTAGATATTTCTCTTTCTATAATTGAAAAAATTTGAAATTCTATAAATAATATTACGAGATATAACGATTTTAAACTACTCTACTCTTTTAATAAAATTTTAAAACTGTGCACAGCTTTATGATATTATTTTGTTTACAAAATATACATATATAACCGTCACAAATAAATTCAAAACTTTAACTTAATTAATATAAATTACTTTAAAATGTGTCTAGGAGATCCTTAAATTAAACAAGAAAGAAAAATCCTGCGTTAATCTTAGATTTTAATACGCTTTTTAACATCCATCCGAATACAGTAACAAGTCTTTTCCGCTTAATAAAATGAAATATAACATCTATGTACTCTTGTAAAAATCTTGTCTTATTTTGTACCAATTTTTGGTGCTAAGGAGCTGCACCTGTAAGATTGTGAAATCTTGAAGTAATGTTTGGAGCTCTTGTTGAAGCATAATTCCAATAGTTGAAACTAGTTGTAATAAGAAGATCCAAATGTTGGTATGAGATTTCACCATCTTATGGTGTCAGCTACTGAACGCCGAAATTTGGTTCAAACTAGAGCTTTTAACAGTGTAAACAGTTTGGAACACGCATAAAATACTTTGAAACTCAATTTCGTCAATTATCATCTATAGTCCAAAATAAAGTATTTTTTTTTGTTTATCCCTGTATATAAGTTATTTTCAAATAATTTTGACTTTTATGTACTTGAAAAGTAATTTTTTTTTTAGTTGATATTCTTGAAGATTTTTTAGTTTTTATATTGGAATATAAACCAATGCTTGACTTGATTCTGATTTTAACAAGATAAATGAGTTTTGGTCGGTGTTGTGGACCTAAATATTCCATGAAATTCCTTTCCGACCCGTGTCCTTGATTCTGATTTTTAAGTTTGATAATGTCTCTATTAAAAATGATCCAATATTAGTAATTCGATGTAATTTTTTTTTCTCGAACTGGAACAAATTTTTTACATAAATATGTGGCTAAAAATCAACCTGCACACATTTCTACGGTATTTATTCATTTTTTAATTCTGTCCCTGAATTTTAGATTTTTTATCGTCCCTCTTGCTAAAACTCTGCAGAAAAACATTCCAGATGCATCCACAGAGTTTTTTCAACATTTTTTTGCACGCAGAAGTATGATAGAGGAAAAATACTGTAATTCTTTGAAATGAATTTTACAACAGAATAAAAATCGGCATTGAAATATTAATTTCAAGTATTGTTCCTTTAATGGTAGTCTTATAGTTTTCAAAGTTTATTTCTGTACTTTTTAAGATAAACTAAAATTTATATTTATTTAATCAAATGCAACTAACTGCTTATTGAAATCATTGAACATTGTGACTGTCGCTTAATCTTAACATGATATTTCTAAAAATAGGTGGTGATTTTACCGCCTCATCCTTACCATAATGTATCCTTTCCTTATCATAAAATTTTCTTTACTTACCAATCTTTTTTTTCCTTAATGTCTTTTTTTAACATCCCTTTAACACAATGCTATGCAGAAACTTTGCTTGGCAATCCGACTGTATTTACGCTTGTTAGAGCTTAGACAGACAGATGTAGAGATAAGAAATATTCACAGCCAGACAAACTGTATTCATTAATCTTTTTCATACAAGTTATAAAGTTAAAAAATATACACTCAAAAGTATTCTCCAATCAATGTTTCTGAATTCGCGTCAACGAATAAACAAAGAAACAAACAAAAATAAATAAATTAATAAAAAATTTCAGTTTTTTGAATCGATAATACATTCTTATTGCATCGAATGTAAACCGAAAACAGATTAGTTTTCATCCTTGATACAAAGACAAAATCTATATTTTCATTTATTTTTAACACTTTTTAACAAACTTGGATAGTGCCTATTCATTTCGTTTGTATAGTCGTTTACCTGTCCATGTTCCGACCAGGATTTTCATGCAATTAATATTTGTTGATGATAGTTACTAGGACAGGTTTGCTATTGGTTTTGAAGCATGTAGCATTAATAGCTCTTTTACAAGGGCGCTTAAAATAATTTCATTACTTTATGGTCAATATGAAAAATCGCTTGAGGTGTATTTTAATGTTATCACGCAAATGTATGTATTTCAAATGTCTTAAAAGTGATATAAGTAATTGAATTTCACGACAAGGTGATGACTATAGAATATAGAATAGGGCATTAATAGCATTTCTCATTCAGGTACAGATACACGCAAAATTAATCAGTTACTGTGCTTTCTTTGAGTACTAAATTCTGGAATGGCGTTTTCATAAAGCACTTTTAAACTTAAAAAATGTTTTATTTGGTTACTCATTGTGTATAAATTCTATATCTAGTTCATAGCGTTGTACCAGAAAATATTCGCTCACCATTCTTATTATTAACGCAAAGAAATAGTATTTTCAAATTAGGTATATATTTCCTAACTCAAATGAATTTGTACATTATCTTGTTAATTGGTAAAAATATGTAGAGAGAATGCCCCAAAAATAACGACCAACTTCTGCATAGTCAGATTGCTAGTTGGGAATACATAAATAATGCCCAAAGTCGAATTTGCAACAAAAATACGCAAATTAGGGTATGACATCACATAACAGTATCAGAGGGGTAATTGTAAAAAAAAAAAAAAAAAAAAAAAAAAAAAAAAAACAGAGGGTATGCGTTTAAAACACAGGATATACCCTAGAATATATGTACTATAGTTTTCTTTAGAAACAGAGGGTATACGGCACTCTTTTAAAAAATCCAGAGGGTATACGTCGTATACCCCCGTATACCCTCCACTATATCCTCCACTGAGCAGTATTTGCATCGCGTATATCGTGTGTTCTCTGGAGGCACTTTAAACAACCAACCGTTCAACTTATATTTAAAAAACTGCATACTACAGCTACCGGTAATCTTCGATTGTTTATTATGTAATCCATCATCCATTCAAACCACGCTCGCGCATGCATATGTGGAACGATCATTTTGAAGGTTATGGTATGGAAAGACATGCAGTCCGTGTTAATTCCCAATATGTTGTTTTTTCCTTCTGACGTCATACTTCGTTTTTCGTATTTTTCTCGTAAACTGTGGATCATATAGGTACAATTCTTTGGGCATTTTTATGTATTCACAACGAGGAATCTGTGCAGTGTATTGGGGCTTTTCTTGGGGAGCCATATATAATATATATAGGGCTACTGAAAGAAATGTGATAAATTTTCGATTGTAGATGAGAATTGCTAAATGTGGGATTTCAAATGTATTATGCATTCCTAAAAGTCCCAATTAGGTATCCTATTTCAACCGATTAAACAGAGAGCATTTCTTGAAAAATTCTGGAGGTTTTGGAAAGAGCTTTATAAGCTATGCTTGATGCATGATTTTACTTTCTTGTTTTATTTTTGAATTCTAAAGAGTAATTCATTTTAAGTCATTTTATTGATTATTGCCGTCTTGAGTTAAATATAAATTGATATTAAATCAACCTTTTAAATTCTTAGATTACTTCAATATGTCCCAAACAGCAAATAAAGGAAGAAAATCTACCATTTTCTTTTAATGGAACGTAAAGTAATTATTTTTTTTTCTTTGATAAGAAATCTAAACTGCTACTTTTTATATCACACAAAAAATGCATAAATAAAAGAATAAAAATTAAGTGATTTCGAGAATTATATGTTTCATTATTTTGCTTTTTGAGTCATTCACTAGAGATTGATTGAAACTTTGAGTGGAAGTGTTCTTATTATTTTGGTTTTTATTTAAAAGGTTTTCATTTTTACAGAAAGAAAATGTAACGAAATATTTTTATCTCTCATATCCTCATTTTTATTTACGAATGTTTTGATTGTTAAAGAAAAGATTATTTTAAAAGTAAATTTTAAAGATACTGTTTACTCTTAAATAGTGATTTTTATTTAATTTAGTATACTATAATAATACTGAAAAATAATAATTCAAGTTTAAAAAATTATTTTTTAAATTTGAATAAGATAAAAAAAAACATATTGTCAATATTGTATACTGACACAAATTGGATATTGTCAGACACTGTTTATCCCATATTGTGTAGTTTTGTGGTTCACTATAATATATTTTGTACAGTGATTTACAGCGAGTTTTTCTTTTTTTCTTTTCTGTTTTTTAAGTATTTGTCTTTAGCTAATTTAATTTTCTCTTGTTAGTAAAAGAAATATAAATTTGAAAATATTAGACAAATAAACAGTAAATATTGACATTTCACAGTTTATTCAATTAGTAAAGTAACTTTTCAATCTTTCGTGATTTGTTGTATGAGATTTACAGTATTTCTCATACTTATGGGGATTTTTGCCATTCGCAACATGAGTTCGGATTTTAAAATTTTAGTAGTAAGTGCTTCTTGTCCCCCGTGATCGGTATGGGATTTTTTAAAAGTTTGCTTAATTAAAATGAATAAATAAATAAATAAAATCCAGTTGAAACACCTTCTATATTTTCACGATTTCCAAATTCCGGATTTCATTATTTGAGATAAAGTACTACACGGTTGTCCCAAAACTGAAATCATTTCAAAGAAAGTATGGCCATATTGTCATAAGAAGAGATACGAGAACAAAAATGGAACGCAGAACAATATCTAATTTGAATCTACTCTTCGAATCTGAATGGAAATTTTGTAATTCCTCAAGTTTCTATATTAGAATTTGTAACAAATTTCGTAACTACCGTTTTTGTCAACTCTTTTGAGACAGTCTGAAATTGGATAAAACTATTTTAGAATTATTTATTTAGTTCTGGGAAGTAGACTTCAATTAGCTAAAAATTTATGTACTTTTTGTAAATTTTTTTATACTATTAGATAACTTTAAATTTTGAATACTTTAAGGTTGAATTTATGAAGTAAAAACCTTTTTTTAAAATCTTCCAAAAATTGCTTCCAAATGAAATCTCTTTTTCAAACAAGATAAATATAATAAAATACATTTCAGTTATTTTTTATGTACATAAATATATTTTTATTTATAAAAATGACGTATAAATACGCATTAAAAACATAAATTATTATTTATAGTAGTTGTGCACTAAACTAAACGTAATCAAATAAAGTATAGGTGTATAAGTTTACAGTCCATTCCAGTGTTGATTGTCAGCATGTATATAAATTTTATTCTTCATAGGTCTAAGGAAACTATCTCCTTTTATCCGTTTCATTCACAACACGATTTTTGCGACATTTCTTTTTGTAAAGGAAATTCATTAAATAATATAGAAGAATGAAATGTCTCTTATTAAAAACTTCCATTAAAAGAAAAAAATACTCAGATGTAAGTGTCCCAACACTTTCTTCTATCTTATGCATGTTAATACTTCTTGAAAAATGCAGCGCCGCCTGTCAGGTGGTTTAAACCAAAATTTACTCAGCAACAACTTATTTCAACTTATAACTAACTCTAAAATTTGATGAATATCCTAGCATTAGTTTCTAAGATACATTTATAACGAAAATGTGAAAAATGCAACATAGCAGGGCGATCTGTAGAGCGTTTTACACTAAAACCTAAAAAACAATTATCTATATCAGGGACGGACTGAATCTGGAGTTTTTGAAAATTTGATGCATTCGTTCTTGAGATAGATCAATTGCGATAATCACGAATAATGCACCACAGCATCACCACATAATAAAGGATTTGTAAAAAAACGTAATCAGCACTGCGCTATATCAAATTTTAACTAAATGTAAAGTTTTATGAAAATACATGCACTAGTTCTTGAGACATGACTAATGAGGAGATTGTAAATAATGCAGCATAGCAGCATCACCTGTGGAGAGATATACACCAAAACCTAATTACTTCTGGTTTAGATTAAGGTCTGGCAGAATCTAAAGTTTTGTGATATACCGTGTATTATTTTTTCAAAAAGAACTGTTGCGATAGCAAGGACAAATACACCATGAAAGTGCTACCTGTTGAGCGATTTGCACCAAAATGCAATCCTCACCTATTTATATCAAGTAGTAAATAAATCTATAATTTTACGATAATCCCTGCACTAGTCCTTGAGATGTGGTTATTGTATAAATTGTGAATAATACAGCGTAGCAGCGCCACCTGTTTAGGGAATACACCAAAAACTAATCAAATCTAGTCTATATTAAAGTCTAACAGAATCTAAAGTTTTTTGGAATTCCGTGAGTTATTTCTTGAGATAGAGCACCCACATGTTTTTTAGGAAGATTTCGTATGAGATACTACCTATTGCGGTCGCTCCTATGTGGGAATTTCTGAAAATGTTTTGCAGATCTACGCCGATCATGATCCCTAGACCACAAAACTACCATAAAAAAAAGTTTCTCTATCTATCAATCTATATCACTTTTTTATAGACACGATAACTTCTATAATTTTGCTCCAATCTCCTCCAATTTATACATAAAATCAAGGAGTTTAAAATCTTGGTTGATTTTGTTAATGGACAAAATCTGACAAAGGATGTGAAAATAGGGAGGATTTTTGCGAAAATTGAAAAATGCCATAACGTCTTAGGTAAAATAGATATAAAATCAGTTTAAAGTTTATAAAGTTTCTAAAAAACGGCCCAAAAGTTTATGAATGATGGATTTCTGATAAAGTTAAAAATGAGCTCAACGGCCGGAAAAATAGGGTTTTGGGGACAAAAAAATTATTAACTTCGTAAATTCTCGAGATATCAAATATAACAATTTTTTTTAATAAAATATTCTCAAAATTATTTAAAACCTTTGTACTTATAAGTTTTTGATAGGACTAACTCTTACCGATAAAAAAAAAAATTAAAAACGGAAACAAAAAGGGGTTTATGAGTGGAAAAGAAAAAAAAAATCCATAAAATTGCCAATTCTTAAACCATCAAATGTAATTAAATATTTTTTTTTGACATCTTCTCATTTAAAAAAAAGGAATTGAAGGAAGAACCTCTAATTAAAACTGCTTATATTCTGACTCATTTATAAATTCATTTTTAATTTTAAACGCATCTAAATGGCAGATCCTCTTTTTTAGGAGATATTATATAATGTGATGGATTGTGCAGTTTTTTTTATAAGGGCAAAACATCTATCAAAAAAGCTGTCAAAGTGGGCATTTCGTTCAAAATTTCTCGAATTGACCGTGATTAAAGAGATGAGGATGTATTCAAATATCAAATTGCTTATTTTATTATTCATTTCAAAATTCAATTGTGCTTTTAAACGCATCCAATTGATAGTTCCTTTTATTTAGGAACTGTATAATGTTCCGTATTTGTCAGATTTTTTGTTCTTTTTTTTACAAAGATTGAATATATTATAAAATATGCTGTCAAAATGGGCATTTGAGCCGAATTTCGCTTAAGATGATTCTGATAAAACCAATTCTTAAGGAAAAATGAAATTAAAAATTTTTCATAACCGACCAAACAAAGTTGTGAAACTGGGATTATCTCTAAACATATTTTATATTTTATTGTTGAAATGAGCACTTTTCGAAATCTACCTCCGCCTACAGGCCAAGCCGACAGGGATTTTTGTTACATACAGATGCAGAGACACACTCACATACAGACTGACCGCCTCACAGACAGACTTTTTGTAAAAACAATTTTTGGGGGGTTTTCTGGCCCTTGAACCGTGTAAAACCGCCAAAACCGGATTTCGAAATTTTTTTACGAATCTAATACTTTATTCTTCTTATGATAGAAAGTATAAAAGATGATGTAGAATGAAGACAAAATTCTGATAAAATTAAAAGAAACAAAGTTATTTTAAGGACTCGAAATCCGTGTAAAAATGTGATAGTAAAATGTAAAAATAGATGTTCTCGTTCTTTCGAATTAAACGAAGTCAAAAGAAAATGAATTCAAATAAATGAAAAAATATAACGTTATTCTGCAGTTGAAGATTTTGGGAATTCGTGTTTAGTTCGAATTAAGCAAAGATTCGATTTAACCGATTTCGAATTAACGAGAATCGACTGACTGTACTTGAAAATCAAGCAGAACGGCACCTCTCGCAGATCACTGCCTCAAATGGGCTATTAAACTATATGCGTCAGTTTTCTTTTGTGGATGATCGTAGATTCTTTATAATCTGTCATTATTGTAAGAATACATTTGATTATTGTAATTACATTTTAAAGATTTAACTATCTGAATAAGTTTTTTTGTTAATTTTTTAAATATCTCTTCATATTTTTCATTCTAAATGTAAATTAATATTAAATTTCGGTGCTTAGATGTATGTTTAAAAGTTTTAAAAAAATGTTAATATACCTAAAAAAATCCCTTTCGGCATGGCCTATAGGCGGAGGTAGATTTCGAAAAGTTTTCATCTCAAAAAAAAAAAAAAAAAAAAAAAAAAAAAAAAAAAAAAAATGCATATCTTTACTTAAATGCCCATTTTGGCAATATATTTTGAATTATATTCTTACTTTATTTAAAAAATTGACCAATATGCTCATTATATAGTTCCTAAATAACAAAAAACTGTTAATTAAATTCGTTTGACAGCAAAATTGAATTTAAAAATGAGTCATAAAATAACCAATTTATTATTTTAATACATCCACAATTCTTTAATCAAGATCGCTTTGAGAAATTTTGTGCGACGTGCCCACTTTGACAGATTTTAAAATATATATATTCACTTTTTATCAAAAAATCGACGAATACGCACATTATATAGTTCCTAAGTAACAAAAAACTGTCAATTGAATGTGTGTCAGAGCAAAATTGGATTTAAAAATGAGTCATAAAATAACCAATTTGTTATTTGAATACCCACAGTTCATTAATCATCTCGCTTTGGGAAATTTTGTGCGAAGTGCCCATTTTGGCAGCCTTTTTTGAAATATATTCTGCCTTTATCAAAAAACTGGCCACTCCGTCACATTATATAGTTCCTAAATAAGAGAACCTGTAAATTGGATGCGTTTGAGAACAAAAAAAGATTTAAAAATGACTCGGTAAAAACGCAATTTCTTAAATTTCCTCAAATTTTAATCACAACTTCGTGAAATTCTGTTCAAAATACCCTTTTTGGCAGCCTTTTAAAAAATATATTCTGCCTTTATCAAAAAACTGGCCAATACGTCAAGTTATATAGTTCCTAAATAATAGGACCTGTAAATTGGATGGGTTTGAGAACAAAAATGAATTTAAAAATGACTCATGAAAAACGCAATTTGTTATACTTAATGAATTTTTTAATGATGAAAACTTCGGGAAATCTGTTCAAAATACCTTTTTTGGCAGCCTTTTTAAAAATATATTCTGCCTTTATCAAAAAATTGGCCAATAAGTCGCATTATATAGTTACTAAATAAGAGGATCTGTCATTTGGATGCGTTTAAAATCAAAAATGAATTTTAAAATGAGTCAGAATATAAGCAGTTTGGATTTGAGGTTTTTTCTCCAACTCCTATATTTTTTAATTTATTTTTGCTATAAGAATTGGTTCTATGAAAAACTTGTCAATATAAAAGTTGTAGATATTATTGTGAAGATGTAAAATAAATTTAATTAGATTTAATTGCTTAAGAATTGAGTAAGTTATGGGATTTTTTCTTTTTCCTCCCCCCTTTTTCTTTTCGTTTTTAATTTTTTTCATCGGTAAAAATTGGTCCTATCAAAAACTTGTAAATACAAAAGTTTTAGATAATATTGAGTACATTTATATAAAATTTAGTTGGATTTGATATCTTGAGAATTGACGAAGTTATGAATTTTTTTCTCCCAAAAACCATGTTTTTTTCGCCCCTTGAGCCCATTTTTAACTTTATCAAAAATCTGCCACGCATAAACTTTTTCCTCATTTTTTAGAAGTAATATAAACTTTAAACCGATTCGATATCTATTTTAATTAAAAAGTTATCGCGTTTTTTCTGTTTTCACAAAAACCCTCCTAACTTCCACCCCCTTGGTCCGATTTTGCCCATTAACGAACTTAACCGAGATTTTATGCCCCTTGATTTTATGTAAAAGTTTGATGAAGATCTGAGCATAATTATGGAAGTTATCGTGTCTAGAAGAAAGTGATATACACCGATAGATAGATAGATAGATAGATAGATAGATAGATAGATAGATAGATAGATAGATAGATAGATATATAAACTTTTTTACTGATGGTAGTTTTGGGGTCTAGGAGTCATGATTCGTGTAGATCCGCAAAAATTTTTCAGAAATTCCAACATGGGAGACAATGCAATAGGTAGTATTTCATACGAAATCTACCTAAAAAGTATATATATTGTTCTTTTTAACAAAGTCACACTGTATTTTAAATATTTTTAAAAGTTTGCATAAAGCATTAGAAAAAAGATTCAAAAACAATTTTATTGATTTTTAAAATCAAGTAATGTGTGCCTTTAAGATATAGCATATAAAAAATATTTGGAATGATAAAACCGGTTTTAGTAGAACATAATCAGTTTTATATATGTGTTGCAATGCCATATTTAGCTAGAAAATCATGTGATTGCACAAAATCATTATTATGCTAGAAGGAAAATTTTTGAATATGAATCACTGTCTTTACAAATGATGTTTGTGACAAGAGACGTATAAAGTTCTTTAAACGTGTTTTGCCTGTTCAAGATTTTTAAACACTTTTGCGGTAAGTTTTGTTTGAGGGAAATGAAATCACAGGCTTCGTTCAATATAAAAACGAAAAGATTAGTCTTAAAAGGTGTCAGGATACATTTTAAAGTAATTTTATTTATTGAACTAATATTTTAAAAGTTTATGTGATGTTTTACCATATTATTGTAAAAGAAATCACATAATAAAACTTCTAGCACTTAAAAAATTTTTAAATATAAAATTTATTAAAAAGGTGGAGAAATTTAAAATCATTATAACTCAAAATATTGTTCGTAGAATTTCGATTTTATTTTATTTAAATAAGCAGATGTAAATAAGCTTTAATTTCGAATAAGACTTTTGAAAAATATTAATTTAAAAGAAATAGAACTATTTAAAGTAAAAATCTGCAATTTTTTAAAAATTAAATTACTTAAAGTAAATAAAATATCTAAATAAAAAATTAATAAAAGAGTTGAAAAAGGCTTTTTGCAAGATTGAACTATTTATTTTTAATGTTTTTTACTTATAACAATTGTCAGGATACATTTTAAAGTAATTTTATTTATTGAATTAATATTTTAAAAGTTTATGTGATGTTTTACCATATTATTGTAAAAGAAATCACATAATAAAACTTCTAGCACTTAAAAAAATTTTAAATATAAAATTTATTAAAAAGGTGGAGAAATTTAAAATCATTATAACTCAAAATATTGTTCGTAGAATTTCGATTTTATTTTATTTAAATAAGCAGATGTAAATAAGCTTTAATTTCGAATAAGACTTTTGAAAAATATTAATTTAAAAGAAATAGAACTATTTAAAGTAAAAATCTGCAATTTTTTAAAAATTATATTATTTAAAGTAAATAAAATTGCTAAATAAAAAATTAATAAAAGAGTTGAAAAAGGTTTTTTGCATGATTGAACTATTTATTTTTAATGTTTTTTACTTATAACAATTGTCAGGATACATTTTAAAGTAATTTTATTTATTGAATTAATATTTTAAAAGTTTATGTGATGTTTTACCATATTATTGTAAAAGAAATCACATAATAAAACTTCTAGCACTTAAAAAATTTTTAAATATAAAATTTATTAAAAAGGTGGAGAAATTTAAAATCATTATAACTCAAAATATTGTTCGTAGAATTTCGATTTTATTTTATTTAAATAAGCAGATGTAAATAAGCTTTAATTTCGAATAAGACTTTTGAAAAATATTAATTTAAAAGAAATAGAACTATTTAAAGTAAAAATCTGCAATTTTTTAAAAATTAAATTACTTAAAGTAAATAAAATATCTAAATAAAAAATTAATAAAAGAGTTGAAAAAGGCTTTTTGCATGATTGAACTATTTATTTTTAATGTTTTTTACTTATAACAATTGTCAGGATACATTTTAAAGTAATTTTATTTATTGAATTAATATTTTAAAAGTTTATGTGATGTTTTACCATATTATTGTAAAAGAAATCACATAATAAAACTTCTAGCACTTAAAAAAATTTTAAATATAAAATTTATTAAAAAGGTGGAGAAATTTAAAATCATTATAACTCAAAATATTGTTCGTAGAATTTCGATTTTATTTTATTTAAATAAGCAGATGTAAATAAGCTTTAATTTCGAATAAGACTTTTGAAAAATATTAATTTAAAAGAAATAGAACTATTTAAAGTAAAAATCTGCAATTTTTTAAAAATTATATTATTTAAAGTAAATAAAATTGCTAAATAAAAAATTAATAAAAGAGTTGAAAAAGGTTTTTTGCATGATTGAACTATTTATTTTTAATGTTTTTTACTTATAACAATTGTCAGGATACATTTTAAAGTAATTTTATTTATTAAATTAATATTTTAAAAGTTTATGTGATGTTTTACCATATTATTGTAAAAGAAATCACATAATAAAACTTCTAGCACTTAAAAAATTTTTAAATATAAAATTTATTAAAAAGGTGGAGAAATTTAAAATCATTATAACTCAAAATATTGTTCGTAGAATTTCGATTTTATTTTATTTAAATAAGCAGCTGTAAATAAGCTTTAATTTCGAATAAGACTTTTGAAAAATATTAATTTAAAAGAAATAGAACTATTTAAAGTAAAAATCTGCAATTTTTTAAAAATTAAATTACTTAAAGTAAATAAAATATCTAAATAAAAAGTTAATAAAAGAGTTGGAAAAGGCTTTTTGCATGATTGAACTATTTATTTTTAATGTTTTTTACTTATAACAATTGTCAGGATACATTTTAAAGTAATTTTATTTATTGAATTAATATTTTAAAAGTTTATGTGATGTTTTACCATATTATTGTAAAAGAAATCACATAATAAAACTTCTAGCACTTAAAAAAATTTTAAATATAAAATATATTAAAAAGGTGGAGAAATTTAAAATCATTATAACTCAAAATATTGTTCGTAGAATTTCGATTTTATTTTATTTAAATAAGCAGATGTAAATAAGCTTTAATTTCGAATAAGACTTATGAAAAATATTAATTTAAAAGAAACAGAAATATTTAAAGTAAAAATCTGCAATTTTTTAAAAATTATATTATTTAAAGTAAATAAAATTGCTAAATAAAAAATTAATAAAAGAGTTGAAAAAGGTTTTTGCATGATTGAACTATTTATTTTTAATGTTTTTTACTTATAACAATTGTCAGGATACATTTTAAAGTAATTTTATTTATTAAATTAATATTTTAAAAGTTTATGTGATGTTTTACCATATTATTGTAAAAGAAATCACATAATAAAACTTCTAGCACTTAAAAAAATTTTAAATATAAAATTTATTAAAAAGGTGGAGAAATTTAAAATCATTATAACTCAAAATATTGTTCGTAGAATTTCGATTTTATTTTATTTAAATAAGCAGATGTAAATAAGCTTTAATTTCGAATAAGACTTTTGAAAATTTTTAATTTAAAAGAAATAGAACTATTTAAAGTAAAAATCTGCAATTTTTTAAGAATTATATTATTTAAAGTAAATAAAATTGCTAAATAAAAAATTAATAAAAGAGTTGAAAAAGGTTTTTTGCATGATTGAACTATTTATTTTTTATGTTTTTTACTTATAACAATTGTCAGGATACATTTTAAAGTAATTTTATTTATTAAATTAATATTTTAAAAGTTTATGTGATGTTTTACCATATTATTGTAAAAGAAATCACATAATAAAACTTCTAGCACTTAAAAAATTTTTAAATATAAAATTTATTAAAAAGGTGGAGAAATTTAACATCATTATAACTCAAAATATTGTTCGTAGAATTTCGATTTTATTTTATTTAAATAAGCAGATGTAAATAAGCTTTAATTTCGAATAAGACTTTTGAAAAATATTAATTTAAAAGAAATAGAACTATTTAAAGTAAAAATCTGCAATTTTTTAAAAATTAAATTACTTAAAGTAAATAAAATATCTAAATAAAAAATTAATAAAAGAGTTGAAAAAGGCTTTTTGCAAGATTAAACTATTTATTTTTAATGTTTTTTACTTATAACAATTGTCAGGATACATTTTAAAGTAATTTTATTTATTGAATTAATATTTTAAAAGTTTATGTGATGTTTTACCATATTATTGTAAAAGAAATCACATAATAAAACTTCTAGCACTTAAAAAAATTTTAAATATAAAATTTATTAAAAAGGTGGAGAAATTTAAAATCATTATAACTCAAAATATTGTTCGTAGAATTTCGATTTTATTTTATTTAAATAAGCAGATGTAAATAAGCTTTAATTTCGAATAAGACTTATGAAAAATATTAATTTAAAAGAAATAGAACTATTTAAAGTAAAAATCTGCAATTTTTTAAAAATTATATTATTTAAAGTAAATAAAATTGCTAAATAAAAAATTAATAAAAGAGTTGAAAAAGGTTTTTTGCATGATTGAACTATTTATTTTTAATGTTTTTTACTTATAACAATTGTCAGGATACATTTTAAAGTAATTTTATTTATTAAATTAATATTTTAAAAGTTTATGTGATGTTTTACCATATTATTGTAAAAGAAATCACATAATAAAACTTCTAGCACTTAAAAAATTTTTAAATATAAAATTTATTAAAAAGGTGGAGAAATTTAAAATCATTATAACTCAAAATATTGTTCGTAGAATTTCGATTTTATTTTATTTAAATAAGCAGATGTAAATAAGCTTTAATTTCGAATAAGACTTTTGAAAAATATTAATTTAAAAGAAATAGAACTATTTAAAGTAAAAATCTGCAATTTTTTAAAAATTAAATTACTTAAAGTAAATAAAATATCTAAATAAAAAATTAATAAAAGAGTTGAAAAAGGTTTTTTGCATGATTGAACTATTTATTTTTAATGTTTTTTACTTATAACAATTGTCAGGATACATTTTAAAGTAATTTTATTTATTGAATTAATATTTTAAAAGTTTATGTGATGTTTTACCATATTATTGTAAAAGAAATCACATAATAAAACTTCTAGCACTTAAAAAAATTTTAAATATAAAATTTATTAAAAAGGTGGAGAAATTTAAAATCATTATAACTCAAAATATTGTTCGTAGAATTTCGATTTTATTTTATTTAAATAAGCAGATGTAAATAAGCTTTAATTTCGAATAAGACTTTTGAAAAATATTAATTTAAAAGAAACAGAAATATTTAAAGTAAAAATCTGCAATTTTTTAAAAATTATATTATTTAAAGTAAATAAAATTGCTAAATAAAAAATTAATAAAAGAGTTGAAAAAGGTTTTTTGCATGATTGAACTATTTATTTTTAATGTTTTTTACTTATAACAATTGTCAGGATACATTTTAAAGTAATTTTATTTATTAAATTAATATTTTAAAAGTTTATGTGATGTTTTACCATATTATTGTAAAAGAAATCACATAATAAAATTTCTAGCACTTAAAAAAATTTTAAATATAAAATTTATTAAAAAGGTGGAGAAATTTAAAATCATTATAACTCAAAATATTGTTCGTAGAATTTCGATTTTATTTTATTTAAATAAGCAGATGTAAATAAGCTTTAATTTCGAATAAGACTTTTGAAAAATTTTAATTTAAAAGAAATAGAACTATTTAAAGTAAAAATCTGCAATTTTTTAAAAATTATATTATTTAAAGTAAATAAAATTGCTAAATAAAAAATTAATAAAAGAGTTGAAAAAGGTTTTTTGCATGATTGAACTATTTATTTTTTATGTTTTTTACTTATAACAATTGTCAGGATACATTTTAAAGTAATTTTATTTATTAAATTAATATTTTAAAAGTTTATGTGATGTTTTACCATATTATTGTAAAAGAAATCACATAATAAAACTTCTAGCACTTAAAAAATTTTTAAATATAAAATTTATTAAAAAGGTGGAGAAATTTAAAATCATTATAACTCAAAATATTGTTCGTAGAATTTCGATTTTATTTTATTTAAATAAGCAGATGTAAATAAGCTTTAATTTCGAATAAGACTTTTGAAAAATATTAATTTAAAAGAAACAGAAATGTTTAAAGTAAAAATCTGCAATTTTTTAAAAATTATATTATTTAAAGTAAATAAAATTGCTAAATAAAAAATTAATAAAAGAGTTGAAAAAGGCTTTTTGCATGATTGAACTATTTATTTTTAATGGTTTTTTACTTATAACAATTTCAATAGGGGAAACGGTGAAATATCCCATCATGAAGAAAAATGCATTTTCGCAAGCAGACGTTACCATGACAACCATTTCTTGAAAGGTAGATTTTGAAAACAAACCAAACCGAAAATATTAACATTTCCTGTTATACTTAAGATAGAAACATGGTTTAAACATTATTTTAAGCAGAAAAAAAAAATTTTTACTTTACTTATTTTTTTGTAGAAAATTTTAAGACTTTTGTGTCTCGGACCTCTTTTAAATAAAAAAAAAGCATAATTTATCTTTAAAATATCTCTCCAAGTTTTTTCTCGAAACAAAATTATTTACACTCAAGAATGCAAAATAACTTCCTGTTTGAAGTTGCATTAGTGAGGAATCACTTAGAAATAGATATAAGGTATGTGCATATCCTCAAATATTGGAAAATATCATTTTTGTTTTTAATATTTTCAATTGAAGTTTAAATAATTAGGATTCCAAAAATTCCTTATTTTTTGTACAGCGATAATTAAAATGAAAGATGTAGCCCAAAATACAAAAAATTATACGTAAATTTTTGAGCTATTAAAATCTTAATTTGTGTGTTCTAAAAATTATATTTTTCATTGTTTATGTTTCAAGAGACATCACTTTTTAAGAAATTTGTAAGATTTTGAAATAAAATTACTCACATGATTCTCTTCTTCTACAAATATGGTTCAACTTACTATATTAGAAAGCCTTTTTTTCCATACGTGAAAATTATTTTCCTGCCGTCTAATCATGTATTAGTCTCAACTGCTGATTTTACTATAAAGAAATAAACCGTAAGTCAATCAACCATGCTAGAATTCTTGAAAGTCTGTACGTTGTGTTTTTAACCTTCTATAGATTTTTAAGAGAAATTGCTAAAAGTATTAAAACATCTATTGCCAGTAGCCCTAACTTTCATCAAGAAATCCTACCACTTTAACATCTGTAATTAACCTGATTATACATAACAACGTCTTTTTTTACACAAAATGTTAGCAAAAGCGAAAATGTGTTCCTATGGGATCTCTTTCTTCCTGCATATTTAACCGAGCTGCGATAGAAACCATTAGAAACAGAGGTAATTAAAAATTTTGAGATCAAACCGTTTATTTGGATGAGGTATATTGATGACATTTTCATTATTTTGGAATCATGGTTTAGAGTCTTTGAGCGAGAGCTTTAATTTAACGTGTTACACATTATGGTAATTTTGAAGTTTTAAAAAAAGCAAAACTAACTCTTTAATATCCTGGGATAACCTAAAAAAGTTTCTTTGTGTCGCAGAAATAGTGAAAAATATTTGAATTATTCAAGCTCTTTAAAAAGATATGGTGATTCCACTTACCCCCTTCCCCCCAAAAAAATTCCCTTATTGAAAAAATTTCAAATATAAGGGCACCAATAGGTAGCTCGGGAAAAGTAGTTTTTCTGGAGCCTGTTTGTAAAAATTTCCATGCTGTTGTAGCATAATTAGGGCCAAATGTTTAAAGAAAACTAAAAAGAGGTGTTAAATTCTGGAAGGCTCTTGTGGGGCGAAAGGGAGGGAAATAAAGTTTCCGTTGAAAAATAGTACGTTATTAATACACAACATACTGTTTTATTATTTTTTGATTAATTTAAAATTTCATTACACTAATGTTATCTCTATTTGGAATTTTTAAAAAAGCTTGGACATTAGACAGAAGCACTTAAGTACCTTAAAACCATGATAACACTACAAAAATTATGACAATGAAAAATTTAAAAACTTAAAAAAAAACTCTTTAAATATTCATAGCACCGATATCAGTTAGAATAATTACATTTTTAAAATTTCAAATAATACTATCTCTCGCATAGATTACTTTTAAACAAGACTATCGGAATCAAAGCAGAATAACTTCAACAGCACTTAACAATAAGAAAAACAGTTTGTAACTTTTGACAATTTACTCACACTAAAGCTAGATATTTTACCAAGAATCTTTTAACACAACATTTTTGTACTATAGTTACAAAAAATCAATATACTAGCAAATTTCAAAATATATTGTATATTTTAAGATTTAACCATGCATCATGCTATGGAATACTAGATAATTTATCGTACAAGTAATTATCATATGAATTTACCGTGCAACATGTTATGATATGCCATTAAATTTGTGTCACAAACAATTGTGACATAATTTTATCATACATCATGGTATAGAATGCCAGTGAATATACTGAAAACTTCATAAACCTAGTATTTTACCATTCATTTTGCTGTAGGTTAACAAAAAACAAAGAACACTTGCCGTAGGATGCAGTATATTTACATGTAATGACATACAATTTTTACTATTTTCCATATAAAACCATATGTATCGATAAAAAATACTATGTCATTTTTTGCAAAAGGTTCATGATGTAGGACGTTTAAACACGAAACTATGGATTTATGCATTGTTACAGACTTTTCAACCAATCAGCACACATACATTATCCCTTTAAATTCTTGCCTAAAAGGTTATTAATAAGGCAAGAAACCTCGAACGAGTGTCTTAGAGAATAAAAATCAAGATTTAGGCTTACGAGAAATATGGAATTTTCAAAAATGAAGGAATATCGAATTTTTTTTAAAAGCTATAAGAATTTTTAGAGTAGAAATAATTAAAATTCAAGTTAAGTTAAAAAAAGGTTTTAATTTTGCATAAGAATATTAAATGCGAAAAATATAGAAGTATGTAATAGTTTATATACATAGGTAAATAACTAAATAAAAATCAGTGGTAATAAATCCGTAGATTTGGAACGTTTTCAAACATTGAGAGTACACCACATCATTTTTTAACACCTATGTGATGTAATTTAAGGTATTCTTTACATAAGTTTAAGTCTCGAGTTATTATGCATATAATAATGTAATATTACAACGTGAACAAAGCCTCAAATTGTTTCGTAAACTTGTTTGGAAAAAAGCTGTGTTACTTAATAACTTTTTTCCAGTTTTTGATTTTATGTACTTCTTAATTTTGTGTACCTCTTTTGAAGTTTTAATGCAGAATCGTGCTCTATAAATGCATAACTCAATATAATATTGCTTAAAATAAATTCTTTATTTTACTTGTTTTATTTTTTATTTATTTGTAAAACTCATTTTTGACGAATAAGTTCATACTCATCTTCAAGTACTAGTAAAAAAGTTTATATCTACTTTGTAGTGAAAATATGCTTTGATCTGTTGAATTATTTATTATCTTTTACAGAACCTTCAAATTTTATAGTGATATTCAATTGAATATTTGCAAGTAGAAGATAACGAGATTCTAAACTAATAAGATTCGTGAAAAGCCACATTCAGTAGAATTTGAAAGAAATATTCATTCTTTAAAAAAATTAAACGCAACGTAAAGTATTTTTGGCAGAAAAGATGAATGAATATTTTATCGAAATTTTAAAAATATATCTCCTTAGACATCAAATAAAGTTTGATAAATTGGCGGTTGGTTTAATATTTTATAGTTATTGAAAAAAAATTGTATTTAGAAAAACTCTCTTTTAATTTAAACAGACACAAGAAAGTCATTTCTCAAATCTTATTACTCTCTAAATTCAACATTAAAACAATTTCTTGAGCTACACAGAATAATTTTAAAAAAATGAAGAACATTTAATTTAAAACGACAACAGAGAATAAGTTTAGATGAAGAATTTCAGCCAGGCTAAAACTTATTGACCGAAATAAAGACTTGACCGAAATATTTGGAAATGTCTTGATTGATTTCACTTTAATATTATCATCTAGATAGAATGAAGCTTTTCAAATTAATTTCGGCTATTTTATTTAATCATGGTCTATTATTTTTGAAAAGTAATGCCATTTAATTTCAATAGTTTGATTATTTTAAAGTATTGATTTATTAAGACGCGGAAAAGTAAAAGAAAAAAAATCAGATGAAGTACAAGTGTAATCAAAGTAGTAGATGTAATACTGATAACAATAGAACAAAATAAGACAGGTTATATTACGGAAGTTGTAAACGCTGATCATTTATAAAATTTAAAGTATCATTACTCAATAAGTTTTGATAATAAAAGAATGGGATTTTTCCAATCTCATTAGACAATTGGAAAAAGTTTTAATATATAAGTTTTATAAGAAGAGACCGTAAAAATGTAAATTATAATAATAATAACTGATTATATTATTATATAAAACATATTTAATCATGTTTAACATTAATGTTTAATTAATGTTTAAAGTTAATGCTAAATTAATGTTTAAAACATATTTAATCATTTACATTTTAATTATGTTTAAAATCTAATTAGTTTACTGATAATTATCATTAAAATCCTAGTTTAACCTTTCAGAAAATTGCGTGGATATAGATAATTATAAACTCTTATGAAATAATGGATTGTAAAACATGAAATATGCACATATTTTCAAAGAAAAATTATGATATTGTTTCTAGAAGCCCTTTTTATACGATTTATCAAATATTTTACATGTATAAGATCATACCAACTTATTTCAGGCAGCTTCCAGATAAAAAAAAATATATATATTGATTTAAGTTTGGTAGTAGGATCTTCATGCATGATGCATAGTTAGATTTGACAATTTCAGAATTTGTGTCAATATTTTAGTTGTTTTTATGTCTACGATTTCACATTTACCAAAGCTATTGATTCTTAGAGTCACCAAAAATTTTTTAGCATTAAATGACATAAATTTGCATACAAACACCATTAAGTTTGTTTGTTTGTTTGTATGTCGGCCGATTATCTACGCTATGGGATATAGGCCCTATGGGGTGGGATGCCCTCCGTGGGGGGTCTTTCTAAGGGAACCTAACCCGTATTTACGCAAGGCTCGAAGAAAACCACGGAAAACTCCGAACGGTTAGGCCGACGGTCGCGATTGGGTCCGATCCCAGCACGTACCGTCTACAAGAGGTCAGAACCTCTCGGCCACTGGTGGGGCCAAACACCATTAAGAACACACCTTATATATTTTAGTAAACAGCGTTGTATTTGTACATTGAGTACTTTATTGTTTTTTTTTCTTTTTTTAACACGTTCGCTGCCGACAACTCTGACCTCAGTGTTAAATGATTGAGAATTTCTCGCGCCAGCGCGTGACCGGCAGCGAATGTGTTAACAAGGGAAGTTTTATTGTTTCTTTAACTTCATTTGTTTATTTAACTTATTTTAGTCTACGTATGTAAAAATGGAAATTGAAACCCGATTTTCTTTATATTTAGATTACTGAAAAACATACATATGAATAATCATTTAAGTTAAATAAAAATTTATAAAAATAATTTATGTTAAAAGAAATCATGAAAAGAACATTTTTAACTCCTTATAAAAAATACATGTGCTAAAATGCGACTATTTTGGACAATCTGAAACTTAATAGAAGTTAATTTGATCGTAACATTTTTGCGATATTTTTTCAAACTGCAGATATATATAAAATAAGTTTTTCGAATGCCATAAGCTCTGTATGATTCCTCAAATCCTAGACAATCCTTTTCAATGCAGGAAGTTGGTAAAAGTCATGCATTTTTAAACTATCATAACTCTGTCAATTTGAGTGTTACATGAACGAGAGTATTTTTAAATTGTACTTCTTAGTATGATAAGAAAAATTTACTAAATATAACTTAAAGGACTAAAAGACCGCAAAAAAATTAAATTTCGCAATTAAAAAAATGATTTTATTGATCCAAATTACTTTTTAAAATATTTTTTTATCTTTGGTCACCGATGAGAGTGGAGAACCAGTATAGCAGGCTTTTTAAAGTAAATAACAATTAGTTTCAAATAAAAGTTAAAAATTTTTTTTAAAAATTCTGAAAAAAATCTTATAGTTCTAATATAGAAATTTTAAGTCATTGAAAAAACTCTCTGCATAAGTCTTGAGCATAATCGAATTAAAATGGCTTCCAATAAAAATAAAAATCGGTTAAGTAGTTTTCGAGGTAACGAACCTTAAAGCTCGCATTTTCCCATAGGATTTCATTAGTCACTCTTAAATGCTCAAGCAGCTGCTAAAACCATAGCATTGATCGAAAAAATTTAGGCAGTATGTAGACAAATTTCTCTAAAATAAATACGGTGGTGTGTAGTTAAACTATATGGAAACTAGTGTTGCTCAATTGAGTGTAACAAAAATGTAGTACAAAGGGACAAAAATAATCGAGACAGCAGCTGCTTTCCGAACATAATGAAAATACGGTGATGTGTAGAAAAACTATATGGAAACTAGTGTTGCTCAATTGAGTGTAGCAAAAATGTAGTACAAAGGGACAAAGATAATCGAGATAACAGCTGCTTTCCGAACATAATGAAAATACGGTGATGTGTAGTTAAACTATATGGAAACTAGTGTTGCTCAATTGAGTGTAACAAAAATGTAGTACAAAGGGACAAAAATAATCGAGACAGCAGCTGCTTTCCGAAAATAATGAAAATACGGTGATGTGTATTTAAACTATATGGAAACTAGTGTTGCTCAATTGAGTGTAACAAAAATGTAGTACAAAGGTACAAAAATAATCGAGACAGCAGCTGCCTTCCGAACATAATGAAAATACGTCTAATACATGAAAACTTGTGAAAAAGGAACGTGTCTCTAACGAAATATTTTTTTTAAATTCTGAAATAAAATTTTCTTGGATGTGCTATTTATTATACCTGCTCAGACAAAATCCACTTTAAGGGTGTATTCGAAAAAACGCTTTTCCACCTTCAACAGCTCAAAATTTTCGGGTACAATTTCAGAGACATTTTTAAAAGTAGAAACATGAAATTTGTTGAGCAGATTTTTGAAGAGACGTATAAGATGCCGTGTGATGTCATTTTACGCTCAATTTATTAGAATTTTATTTATAAACAATTACCATCTCAGTAGGACCCTTTTTTTCGTTCCCAGATCTCCCGCTTCGGAAAAATCGGTTCAAAATGCCATTTCGGATTGCTTTTTTTGCAATATTTTTTGCATTTATCAAAGAATCGAAAATCATGTCACCTTGTGTACTTTCTAAATAAGACAATTTGTCAGTTTGATGCATTTGAGAGGAAAAACGAATTTAAAAATAAATCAGAAAATAAGCAGTTTGAATCGAAATACACCCTTAAGATGGACTTTTTCTTCAGTGATGTGCGATTCAGTCTAGACGTCTTTCTTTAAGGATTATATCTGTGGCTTCCGGTAATAACCAGGTAAGTCACATTTTTAATATTTTGAGTAATTAACGTTTCAAGTTTTCAAATATGTATTTTTATCATCACTTTTATAAAATAGATTAGAACTTAATAATTTTCACTACATTCAATTAGGATATAAGAACTTTTTTTTGCAAAAATAGTTATATAAACATAAACATTTTAATGAAAAAAAACTTCTTTAAACACCACAAAATAAGTTAACTGCGTTTGAAAAAAACTTCTTTAAACACCACAAAATAAGTTAACTGCGCAAGGCCTTTCGAAAGAACTTAGTCTTTCTTCGTCAGGCGTAAAAAAGACGTGCGTCCACAATGAATGTAGCGGCACGACTGAAGGGGAATGCGGGAGGGAGAGGGAGCAAGCAGAAGCAACAGCCAATAGGAAAGAAGAAGGCAACAGCCAATCACGGAAGAGCATAAACAAAACTAGATAGACAATGAAGGAGAGGAAAGGAGGAAGGGGGGGAAGGGAAAAGGGAAAAAAGGGGGGTAAATTAAAAAATTAACTAAAAGGAGAGATTAAAATGAAATAAAATGTACGCAAAAAATATATAAATTAATAATAGAAAAAAATAAATAAAAATACATAAAGATAAAAAATACTTTACAATTATAAACACACATGAATAAACCTGAAAAATTGTATACATAATATATATATGTATATAAAAATAATAATAATAATTAAATAATAAACTTAATTATGAAGCAGTGCTGAAAAGATTCTTCCAGGCAACGGAGAGGGTTTTAGAATCAGATTTATCATTAACAATAATATCACGATTAATATAAATAGCTAAATTTTTAAGAAAGTCTAACTCAGAGGAACTATTGGCATTAAAAATAATTTTAGCAGTTTGAAAATTGAAACTATGGCCGGAATCCCAAGAGTGTTTAGCAACAGAAGATTTAGAAATTTCTTGATTAATCACATACCGAGAGTGTTCTTTTAGGCGTTTTTCGAGATTTCTTTTAGTTTGACCAATATACGATAAATCACAGCCATTACAAGGAACATTATAAATACCCCATTTTTGGAGGTCAGGGACAGGACATTTCATGGAAGGAAATTATAATTTATTGACTGGTTTAAAGATAACATTAAAGTTGAAACGTCTTAAAACTTTAGCTAATTAAAAACATAAAGGAGGATAAAAAGGGAGGACGACCAAATTATCAGGTTTACTTTTATCAATATTAGAAAGAGTGGAATTGTTAGTGGGTCTATTGAATTTGCTCACAGCAGTATTAATGATAGAAAAATTGAATCCACGTTTTACAGCAACAGATTTTAAGTAATTGAGTTCATTCTTAAGAGATGCAAAATCAGAACAAATTTTGAGAGCACGATAAACATAAGTATAAAAAACACCGATCTTTTGATTGACAGGATGATTTGAGAGAGCATGGGGTGGATTAGAGACAGAAAAAGGTTTTCGATAAACACAAGTTTTGAAAGAAGAATCACATTTGGTAACTAAAACATCAAGGAAAGGGAGTTTATTACAATTCTCTAACTCAAAAGTAAACTGAATATGAGGATCAATAGAATTGACAGTTTGAAGAATTGTAGAAATATCAAATGGATTATCCAATAGGACGAAAGTATCATCAACATAACGTATCCAACATTTAAAATTGATCTGATTTAATAATTTATCTTCAAAGTAATGCATGTAAATATCACAAAGAATGGGAGATAAAGGATTACCCATACTTAAGCCATCTAACTGTTTGAAAAATTTATTATCGAATTGAAAAGTAGTTAGAGTTAAGCAAATTTTAGTTAAATTAACATAATCTTTGACCTCAATATCCGAGAAATGAAATTCACGTAATCTTTTTTCCAAGCAAGAAAGAGCGCCTTCAATCGGAACATTAGTAAATAAAGATTTGACATCAAGAGAAAGCATAGAACAATTCGATGGATTAATACTTTTTAATTTACTAACGAAATCATAAGAATTTTTTACAGTATGAGAATTAGCAATGCATAAAGGCGAGAATATGGAAGCTAAAAATTTGGCAAGAGGATAAGTAACAGTACCAATATTAGAGACAATAGGTCTTAAGGGAATATTGGTTTTGTGAACTTTGGGTAAAGCATAAAAACGAGCACAAATGGGTGCAGAAGGAATAACACAATGTTTAGTGTTGTCATTTAGAACAATAGAATTCTTAACAGCTTTAGTGAGAGTGGCAAGATGCGAATTAGTGGGATCTTTTTTAACTTCAATATAAGGACCTTCAGATAAGAGAGCATGAACTTTATCAGAATAATCATTTTTATCCATAAAAACAATTTGACCCCCCTTATCAGCTTTAGTAAGAATAAGATTATCATTGGACTTAAGCTCATTCAGAGCAATATGCTGAGGACGTGAGAGATTAGGTTTATAATTAGAAACATTAGAAGAAATAGTATCAGCAAGAATGTGACGAAGGGTTTCTTTTTGTAAAGGAGAAACTTTACTATGTTTAAAGGAAGACTCAATAGGAGCAATCAATTTGGTGAGAGAAGGTTCGCAAGATTGAGAAAAATTTAAACCAAGATCTAAAATGCTTTTTTGCTCAGGAGTTAATGTATGAGAAGATAAATTTACAAAATTGTTTTCATTAGAAAGATCCTTATTCAAAAATTGATACTTGGAATTCTTATTACATAATAAATTAAGCTTTTTATCAAGTTTATTTTGATGAGCAGGTTTGAAAGAAAGCAGAGAAGGCCAAAAGTTGTTTTCAATATTACAAAAATAAACAATAAATAAACATTTTAATAACAATTTTAATTTTTCTTAAGAAAGGTGTTATAGTAAAAATAAAATACATTGACATGTTTCGGAACCGTCAAATAAGTTCCATAGTCATACTATAAATTAAACAAAATTTCAAAATATTTCTCGGACAATACAAATGACACGCGACAATGAGATATAAATAACAAAAAACACGCGCTCTATTGCAAAAAATTAAATTAAAATATAGACCATCATCTAAAACTTAACTAAAAATAAAAATTTCAAACTATTTCACGGTCAATACAAATGACACGCGACAAAGATATATATATATACAGGGTGTCCCAAAAGGTCGTTTAAAAACTTAACATGCTGGTCTGTCATATCATGATGAACAATATTAAATAGGAAACTAAGGGTCCCAAACGTCTTCCAAAGGAGATATGCGACATTAAAGTTTAGGGTCCAAAAATTCAAATGATTATAAAAAACAGAAAAATTGGTCGATTCGTTTGCGGTTTTCACTAAAACTATTCTTTAAGTCAGTATTTTCTTGAAAATAATTATAAAGATAAATTTCAAAAAATGCCGATAGAGGGCGCTTTAGACTTTGGAGTAACGATAAACTAGTTTTTACCATCATTTTTTGCATCTCATAAATTTTTTTTAGAAGCTTAGATATAAACTTAAATTTTGAGCTCAAAATCCAAATCGTTGGAAGTGGTTAAGTAGCGCAAACTGAATTGCGAGGGGAGGTTCAAATTTCAAATGATTATAAAAAACGGAAAAATTGGTCAATTGATTTGCGATTTTCACTAAAATTATTCTTTATGCCAGTATTATCTTGAAAATAATTTATAAAGATAAAATTCAAAAAATGCCGATAGAGGGCGCTTTAGACTTTGGATTAACGTACAACTATTTTTTTCCGTTATTTTTTGCATCTCATAAATTTTTTTTAGAAGCTTAGACATAAACTTAAATTTTGAGATGAAAATCTGATTCGTTGGGAGTGGTAAAGTAGCGCAAACTGAACTGTGTCAATGGGGGTGGGGAGGTTCAAATTTCAAATGATTATAAAAAACGGGAAAATTGGTCGGTTTTCGCTAAAATTATTCTTTATGTCAATATTTCCTTGAAAATAAACTTTAAAGATAAATTAAAAAAAATCCGTTAGAGGGCGCCTTAAACTTTAGAATAAAAAATAATTATTTTTAACCTTTTTTTTAAAAAATCTAATTAAATGCTTGCAAAATTTTAGACTTAAATTTTGTGCTCAAAACCTAAATCGATAGGAGGAGTTAAGTAGCGCAAACTGAACTGTGTTCAGGAGTTGAAATGTTACCTTCCCCACCCCCTCGAACGCAGTTCAATTTTTGGCCGCTTAATTACTCACAACGATGCAGATTTTGAGCACAAAATTTAAGTTTGATCTTTTACAAGTATTTTATTAGATACAAAAAATAACGGTTAAAAATAGTTGTTGGTTACTATAAAGTTTAAGGCGCCCTCTGACGGAATTTTTTGAAAGATATCTGTAAAATTTATTTTCAAGAAAATATTGATATAAAGAATAGTTTTAGCGAGAACCGACCAAGTTTTCCGCTTTTTATAATCATTTGAAATTTGAACCTCCCCACCCCCATTAAACACAGTTCAGTTTGCGCTGCTTTACCACTCCCAACGATTCAGATTTTCATCTCAAAATTTAAGTTTATGTCTAAGCTTCTAAAAAAAATTATGAGATGCAAAAAATAACGGAAAAAAATAGTTGTACGTTACTCCAAAGTCTAAAGCGCCCTCTATCGGCATTTTTTGAATTTTATCTTTATAAATTATTTTCAAGATAATACTGACATAAAGAATAATTTTAGTGAAAATCGCAAATCAATTGACCAATTTTTCCGTTTTTTATAATCATTTGAAATTTGAACCTCCCCCCGCAATTCAGTTTGCGCTACTTAACCACTTCCAACGATTTAGATTGTGAGCTCAAAATTTAAGTTTATATCTAAGCTCCTAAAAAAATTTAATGAGATGCAAAAAATACTGGTAAAAACTAGTTTATCGTTACTCCAAAGTCTAAAGCGCCCTCTATCGACATTTTTTTAAATTTATCTTTATAATTTATTTTCAAGAAAATACTGACTTAAAGAATAGTTTTAGTGAAAACCGCAAACGAATCGACCAATTTTTCTGTTTTTTATAATCATTTGAATTTTTGGACCCTAAACTTTAATGTCGCATATCTCCTTTGGAAGACGTTTGGGACCCTTAGTTTCCTATTTAATATTGTTCATCATGATATGACAGACCAGCATGTTAAGTTTTTAAACGACCTTTTGGGACACCCTGTATATATAAAAAAAACACGCGCGCTATTGTAAAAAATTAAATTAAAATAAAAATAGACCATGATCAAAAGAAATTCCAACTTGGTTCATCCCATTGAAGCCCTCACGAGGAATTTATTCATAACTTAACTAACCATAACTTAGGAATAATAAAAGAAACGATATCATTGCAAATCAGATTATTACGCGTATAAATTTCAATGGACTCTCTTATAATAGATTTACGATTACAATTAGATAAGAAACATAATTTACTTTGATTAAACAATATTTTTATCTCCTCATTTAAATATGTTTTTGATAAGGCAGTGTTAGTACGTCCAAATTTAATATCAGATTCGTGCTCCCCTTTTCTAATTCCAAACTTTCTCCCAGTCATGCCTATGTAATAATTTAAGTCACCATTTTCAGTAATATAAGGTATTTCATAAACTCCAGCAAGATCATCATGTCCAATAGGATCCACTTGCTTATTAAGTAAACATCTTAATTTTGGTGGAGGAGTTGCAATCAAACCAATATTAAACTTTTTTAATTTTAATTTTAATTTCTCAAAACTGCCTTTCAGATATGGAAAAGAAACTCTTTTAAAATTTTTAGAATCACCCCCTTTATTGAATCTTTCAGTTAACCCTGGATATTGTTGTTTAGGCTTCCATTTTCTATAATAATTAATTAATTTATTGATGCTACTATAAAATACGTAGCTGATATTAAATTTAAACGTACTAACACTGCCTTATCAAGAACAATTTAAATGAGGAGATAAAAATATTGTTTAATCAAAGTAAATTATGTTTCATATCTAATTGTAATCGTAAATCTATTATAAGAGAGTCCATTGAAATTTATACGCGTAATAATCTGATTTGCAATGATACCGTTTCTTTTATTATTCCTAAGTTATGGTTAGAATTAATGAATAAATTCCTCGTGAGGGCTTGAATGGGATGAACCAAGTTGGAATTTCTTTTGATCATGGTCTATTTTTATTTTAATTTAATTTTTTACAATAGCGCGGGTGTTTTTTTTTTTTTTTTTTTTTTTTTTTTAATATCTCTTTGTCGCGTGTCATTTGTATTGACCGTGAAATAGTTTGAAATTTTTATTTTTAGTTAAGTTTTAGATCATGGTCTATATTTTAATTTAATTTTTTGCAATAGAGCGCGTGTTTTTTGTTATTTATATATCATTGTCGCGTGTCATTTGTATTGTCCGAGAAATATTTTGAAATTTTGTTTCATTTATATTATGACTACGGAACTTATTTGACGGTTCCGAAACATGTCAATGTATTTTATTTTTACTATAACACCTTTCTTAAGAAAAATTAAAATTGTTATTAAAATGTTTATATAAAAGGTGAATATTTTAAAATCTGATGATTTAAAAAATCAATTGGATTTAATTAACTTTTTATTATATAAACATAGTTTTTATTAATTGAGAACCAATTAAAAATGTAACTTTTATCTAGTTATTACAGATTTACATTCCTTTTTAATAAATTTAAATAAATTTAAATATTTATTTACATTTTAAACATTAATTTCACAATAATTAAATACATTAATATTTATTTTACTTTTTTATGTTAATATATATTTATCATTTTTTAAAAAATAATTATAGACGATTCTTAAAGAAATAAATAGAATTTTTATCTGGTTATTAACGTTACTTTAAGCACTTACCCGATTATTACAGTTTTTCAATTTTTAAATGAAAATTATAATCGATATGAAGTATTCGATTTTCCTTTTTTAGTACTATGACAGATGAAAATACTCTTTTAAAGTTAGATTTTCCTAAATTATCTCATTTTTTTCAAATATGTGCCTTTCCTGGTTATGACCGGAAGCCTCAGATATATTCAAAAATACTTTTATATCAATTAAAGCATAATAATTAATGCAAAAAGTAATTTTTTCATTAATTTTATTTTACTAAACAAATTATAATTCATTATAATGAAAGGTATCTAAGCCTCCCGTACAGTTAGTCGACCATATCTGGGAAGTTTTGACTAATTATTTTTTAATGACTACAATCCACTTTTTTTCAAGTTTATTACATACTACTCTTATGTAGCAATTTTCTTTTGACAAATGAATTTATAACGAATAAAATTACGTAAAATTTAATTTAGGTTAAATATTTAAAAAATAAAAGATATTCTTGTAAAAATTACATCAACCCATCCTAGTCTTCCTTGTATATTTATTTCATAAAGCAGTTCAAATAATTCGTTTGATCTGGAAAAGTTTTCAAACATTGACGTTATTACAAATGAATTCTTTTAAATATATATTCGAAGTAATGTGTGCTACATAACTTTAAGTAAATTCAAATCAAGTTCTTTTACATTTGTAACCGAAATCGCATTCAAAAGGATATTTTATTTCTCTTGCATAAGTTATACTTGAAATAAGCTTAATTATTTAATAACTTTTTATCAATATTTGATATAATATATTTACTGAATTTTGTCTACCAATTTTGAAAATTCAATGTATGATTATCTACGACAAATACTTTAGCTGATTTATTCATTACACTTTTCTGTAAAATATATTCTTTATGTCGTTTTATTAGTATATGTTATTTTAAAGTATTTTTAGAAAAATTGAAATCTCCTCTGCAATGAAAATATGCTTCTGACTGTTGAATTATTTATATACTTGTTCCACCATTTCAAATTTAATAATGGCATTCCGCTGAATATTTTGCAAATTGAAAATGAAATAAAATTCTAAGCTAATAATGCTTTGCGAAAGAATATATTTGAAAAGAATTTGAAGGAAATTTACATATTTTAAAAAATAAATGTAATATAAACTATTTTTGAAAGGATAGACGAAAGAATATTTTGTTGAAATTAAAAATATATATTTTTGTAGTCATGAAATGAAGTTCGTTTAATTGACAGTTAGTTTAATTTTTTATATTAATTGATGATTCTTCTAAAACGAAAACCTCTATTTTTATTAAAGCACCCACTAAAAAGATTTGTTTTTTCGTAAATCTCTTTACCTTCCATTTTATTTATCCATCATACGTAGTATAGGGTAAGTCTTGCAATCGTTTTGAAAATCGAAATTTTTTTTTGACGGATTTATACGTTTTAGATACTGGAGATTCCGAAAAACATATTTTTAGAAAAAAAAAATTGCCGTCCGTCTGTGTGTGTGTCTGTCTGTCTGTAACCGCTCTATCTCCCGAGCAAATTGAGATAGAGACTTGAAATTGTGTATGCACTTAGTATGTAAGAATGAAACAAAGCCTATTTAATATCAGTGACCTCGATTATCCGGAACTATTTTTTTCGGACTCTCGAAAAATTCGTTCTGATGAAAGTTATATAAAAATTTTCGAATTTTTTTTATTTTAACGAGTGGACATAAAAGGCAATAAAATAACACAAATTTTGTATAAAGAATTGAGTCGATCGGATTATTAGTTACCGAGATGTTTGTAATCCTGTTTTTCACATTCTTCGATTTTTCATGACCCGGTATTTCATTCAAATTTCAATACAAAGATATAATTTAATTGGAAATTAGACGCTTTATTCGACTCAGTAAACTATTAGTTAATATGATTATCATTTTTGGAGTTATAAGGATGTTTCTTTTACGAAATTTGGTACTACTTGAGTATTTTGGCGTTTTGTATAATTTATCGACATGGGTTCATCAGCAATTCGTTATAGAGCACTACTGTGTCTGTTAAAACTATTTAAATGCATGTTTAAGTTTTGTTTTAGAATTGCAGTGCATTTTATAAAGAGTTTACACATGTTTTATTTTCATATTTTATATTATGCATATCTATGATGGGTAAGTGTTACGGTGGCCCCCGACGACTAGTTTACTATCTTTATCGACACTAGAAATACACAAAATAATTCCTAATGACGAACTGTTGATTTTTTGTAGGTTGCAGTGAATAAATTTTGAGGAAGTATTTCAGCCAAAATAATTCTCATAAAAAATGTTAAAATTGAAGAGACTTGACAAAATAATTTGACAGAATTGGTTAAATTAAATTATAATCATATCCCAAATGATGTTTTCACATTAATTCAGACATTTTTATTCAATCTTGGATTACGATCTTAAAAAATAAATGACGTTACATTTTTATTATTTTATTAGTAGAGAGTCCGTTAATCGGTCAGCGTGAGTCTGAAATGACAAATATTTCAAGCGTATATCGATAATCTTGAAAATTAATACATTTCTCGTGCAATTTTTTGTATTTTTACGCGATTCGCTAAGATTTTTAAACATTAGTAACGACATTTAGACATTCTAGCCCTGTATTTCTTTCTTTTTTTCCAAGAAGTTTATTAAAAATTTATGACGCGATTTTTACATTTGTCACGCTTTTTAACATGATTTTTACAGATTTTTCGTATTTCGAGCGGTTTTTTGCGAGCCCTGACAACAGTGGACGGGTCAGCCTCTAAGAAAAAAAACCCTATGAAATACTTTTAGATTCTTTTCAGTATTTAAATAATTATTTTCAATCGAAAAGTTTATAAAACAATATGCTTAAATCTTAATACATTTTATGTTACATGCATGTTAAAAATCCTTTAACGTTGATTACTTTTGCGTAAAGTAATATAACAATAAAGTTCTCATTCATGAAAATTTTTTAATTAAATATGATAAAAAGTTTCATAACACGAATTTCAAGAATATTAATCATTCAATTTATTTCGTTGAGTTGATTTGGATATCAGAACAAATGCTATAATAAACAAGATTCTGTTATATAGAAATTCCACCAGATTTTCCGGGATAGTTGAATTTGCAAAGCACTGGTCCTTTATTCCAAATGTTTCTGTCATGAAACCTAGCATGACATTTTTCTACTTATTTGTAAAAATACAATTCACAGGAATACCTTAGAAATTCAGAATTGTCTGCTCCTTTAATAGAATACTGGCAGCTTACGCTGAAAGTTCGTACTTCGAATCTTGAATTGGACACTTTTCCACTCAGTTTAGAAAAACTACAACTTGTAAAACTATTTACCAATTTGGTAACATCTGCCAGATATTTTCAGAATAGCTCAATCGGCATCTTCCGAAAAAGATTTCTTCTTGCATTGAATTTTGCTGCGGACACTTTTTTACTCAGTTGGAAAAATACAACTCTCACAAAGTACTACAACTAACCCCTGTGAACAAGATACATTTTATTGTAAAACGAAAATCATTTTAAATATCTCAATGTGTCTACAAACGAAAAACGTGAAACATGATGATGCATTGCTTGATGTACTAAATTAATTGATCTTATTAAAATGTAGTATAACTTGCTTAGATGTATTTTTAACCGACTTCAAAGAGGAGGTTATGATTTCGACCTGTATGTATTTGTTGTTCACGCATAACTTTTGCAAATATGAACCGATTTTGATAATTCTTTTTTTGTTTGAAAGCGTATGAGGCCCATGTGGTCCCATTCGAATTTCATAAAAATCTGATAATTAGAACTTTTAAAAAAATGAAAACTTTAAATTTCAAATTCATTTTGAAGCAATCGACCAATTAGAAGTGTTCATTTTGCATGCTTTTATGTTACACTTACATAGACACACGATCTTTTCACTGTTAAAAGTTTGAAGTTTTTGCTGCATCGTCACTCCACCGCTTTTATGGAATATCTCTATTTTGACCAATGAGAATTCACCATAATACAATGAAGTAATCATTTTCTATAAAAGCGATGGATTGACGATAAAGTAAAAGTTTCAAATTTTTAATAGTGTTCAAAGTGCAAAATCCTAACTGGACGAGGGCCAGGATTCACATAAATTTTGCGCTGTTTGCAAAACGAGATTTATTAACAAGAAAATTTATTTAAAACATTGAAAAATTTGCTAAAATTCCTGCTTCTGATTCGTTAATCTAGTTTCGCTAACAGCGCAAATTCTACCTGGATTCCGGACAAGTTCTCTTATGCAAGAAACCGGAAATATAGCATCTAGGGGATATAGTGAGGAAATCGGCTGTCTATCTCAGGGCGTGTTCAGAACAACTTACAAAAGTAACCAATGTTACCGACCGATTGTCGGGCAGTACGAAAGCAAATTGCGGCATCAATGAAAACTATTCTGTTGAATTGTAGCTGACGTCACACTTCGCTTTGATTTTCATTTCGTACTTGTCTACAATCGGTAAGTGGTCGGTAAGTAACCGGTAAGTTGTGCTGAACACGCCCTCTGTAACACTTAAAAAAAGCACTAAAATGTTCTATTCTTTAAATGTGCAACAATGCTAATGAAATTTAAAGATAGAAGCGACATCTGCAGGACATTTTCTAAAGATGCAAGAATTATTGCTACACTGTTAAAAATCTGCTGTATTTTGCTGCAATGCACTCCCCTGCTTGTATAGAAAACTATTTGGCCGTGAAATGGAGCTTTCTCATTGGTTGGAATAGAGATATTATATACAAGCGGTGGAGTGCGTTGCAGCAAAATGCAGCAGATTTTTAACAGTGTATGCCGGATTCAGAAAGTGATTAAAGTACATTGCTATGTGCTAGATTTACATTTGGACAAATATAAATGACGAAAAATTTTGATAAGCTTACCATTAAAGTTAAGCTAGTTAACTTCTTTCACTCATAAAACAACTCGTTCAGGTGACTACCGCCAAGTTCTGGAATAAAAATTCTTAAATTTCTTTAAATTCTTAAAATTTGTGGCCGAGTGGTTAAGACACCACGCTGCTAATCTCTTGAGAGCGTAGGAGACTGTGGGTTAGAATTCCACTGGCTCCGTTGTACACACTCTTTATGTGTAGCTCCCGGTTGTACTTTTCTTGTGTCGTAATATTTCCTTGTGCTATCTTGTCCTTGTATGTCCACGAATTTGTAAAATAATGTGGATTATGTATTTATGTCTGTGTAGAAATAAAGGATCATTCGGCGTACAATCGAATTCTACCAGAAAATCATCATCAAATTTTATAATAGAAAATGCCTAGCATTGCGATGCATTGTTAAAAATTTAACTTTTGCTGCATCGTCACTCCCCCGCTTTTATAAAATATTTGTCTTTTGACCCATGAGAATGCTCCATGATAGGCTGAAATAATCGTTTTCCTTAAAAGCGGTGGAGTGAGTTTCAAACTTTTAACAGTTTAGTTGGGACAAAAGCGTCCGCGAAAAAAGTATTTGGGCATCGAATGCTGTCACACTCTTATAGATGCAGCTAAGTACAGGTTATAATTTTCGGATTCCTCGTCGAATCATCACCGCTCATTTCCGATACCTTTACTGCATTTATAGGAATTAGATTGTTGTTGTTTATCTATTGAATCACAGAGCGATTTTTGTTAAAATCTTTCTTTTTGCTTTTTCTGACTGAAGGAGGGAGTACTTTTGACTACACTAGAAAAGCATTTTACTATTCATTGATATATGGAGTCATTCTGCTGTTTACTCATATATTGAAGCGCTTTGCCGCGCGCTTCTGTGTAAGGACACTTTACTTGAGGCATTGTCATCTTTCGATAACCACTTCCGATGTCCGTACGATTAGATGTTGACTTTAAGATTTCATGAATGCGGTAGCTTTTCGTCGTGCCAGATCTGAAGAAGTTACCACATCCAGAAAAACCTAAAGCTTCACAACGATACTAACCGATATTGTGTCTTTTGAAAAGTTGACAATCAAACAGTGACAAGTAAAGTGAATACATCAGAACTCAGCAAGGTGCGTTGATTAGTAATGCGTTGCAAAGAGCCATCATATGTCAGTACACATAATTATGTATTACGGTATAAATAACTAAAAAGTGGGAAATAAATTTAACTTTTTCAAAAAAATGTATAACCGACTCCAAAAAAAAGCGCTAAAAAGAATTAAATAATTCTATAAAATTCTCTAATGACAAATCGTTATCCAATAACCACACATTGACTATCATGTACCGGTATAAAACGATTAAATTTAATATATAGAATTTAATATCCACCAAACATAGATTTTCCAGAGAATATTTTCTACAAGAGATTAATTTACATATTTTTGATTTAATTTTTGAATATATACATATAAAAAGTAAGGAATTACTTTTTGAAGTTGGTGCCAAACTATCTTAAGTATAGTAAGAATTGTGGATATATTATGTCTAATACCATAAATAAAATGGGGAAATCATTATCGATTATGATTGTTTGGCACCAACTTCAAAAAGTAATTCCTTACTTTTTATATGTATAAATTCAAAAATTAAATCAAAATTATGTAAATTATTCTCTTGTAGAAAATATTCTCTGGAAAATCTATGTTTGGTGGATATTAAATTCTATATATTAAATTTAACCGTTTTATACCGGTACATGATAGTCAATGTGTGGTTATTGGATAACGATTTGTCATTAGAGAATTTTATAGAATTATTTAATTCTTTTTAGCGCTTTTTTTTTGGAGTCGGTTATACATTTTTTTGAAAAAGTTAAATTTATTTATTTTAGTAAATGTTCGTGTCTTATAAAACAACTTTTCTACATGTAATCAGAGGCGTACGTAAAGTGAAAATTCTATACACAGATTTATTTTTCAGGACTTCTAATAAAGTTAGTGTAAAGCATTTTTTCATACTAAATATCTCTATTGATTTGAAATTGACATTGTTTTTTACCCAGTACCGTTTTTGAGAAAAAGAAGCGTATTTCCATGTAAAATACAGAGTACGAACTCTAAAAGACATAAATGGATAGAAAACTACCATGGGCAATAATTAAATATTATTAGATACTAATGTTTAATAGGCATATATTCCTATTGTGTATTTTATCATTGAATGAATGTGAAATTTTGCAGTTCGCTTAATGATTTATTTTTTTTATTTTGTGTAATTCTACGATTTAACATAGATTATTCGCCATTTTAAAATACCAAGTTATCGTATTTCTTTGTATTTAACTTTCTTCTTCCTCATATTAAAAGAGCTGTACACTGTACAAAAAAAATTCAAGAGGTTACTAAAAATTTCTTTGTAAATTTGTATTCCACAGAATTTTCTAGTAACCATTACAAACTTTTTTTTGCAAGTGAAACAAACATTTCTTTTGTAAATTGAACAAAAGAATTTTTTGTATAACTAACTTTAAAAATTTTAGTATGAGCTACCAAGCAACTATTAGTAATAGCTCCAAAATTATTTTCAATAACCATTACGTGCGCCCGAAGGGCAGCAGCTTCCTTCGAGCTGCATCCAGACTTCTGAAGCGGAAGATTTTCGGCAAAACCGCAATAGATGGCAGCACCAAATATTCCTACCTGCTCCGACAGGATTTTCATAATCCCTTTACTAACGAGACACTACATACATTCGGGGCGTATTTGGCGGTGGCAAGTTTCGAACCCGAGACCTTTTAGCGTGGAGTCCGTTAGTATAACCACTATGCTATCAAGGCCACACCAACTGAGTTTTGGTAAGAACTATTAAAAATATAAAACTATTAACTATTCGTTGCTAAATTTTTTCTAGTAATTCTTACAGATTTTTTTGTAACCGACTAAGATTACTAAATTTTTTTAGCAATTACAAGGATCACTAAAGTTTTTTTAGTAGATCGACCCTTTTTTTTTACAGTGTACAGGAGTGTAATCAGCACCATTAATATTGCGGCATAGCTTTTGATTTCCGTTCAAAACAGAATTGTTATTACATTAAGTTTTTTTCATCATGAACAATGAAAATCATTGTCAGTAATTCCAACTTCAGCAAAAGATGCTGCGACATGCTTTATCTATACACATATCTATCTAATCTTACATTCACTTCTAAACATAGAACATCACTTAGAGCGGGAACCTGCAGCAAAGTCAGTCAGCTGATTGAGTTAGAGCCAAAAATCTAAAAATAGTTAAACCTTGATTTGCATATTGTAATGCATTTAGACTGGCAAATCATATCTCGGTAAAGAAAATCTGAAAACCCGATTTTAGTGGGGGACTCGAAGGTTTATCGCTGTTTCCAGTTTCTAGTTTTCGTGCTTTTAGATTAAGGAAAAAACAATGATAAACCTACGAATTAACCACTAAAATGGAGTTTTCCGGTGTTTTCCAATAACCTATGACTTGGCAGACCAATTACGTTTTAATATGCATTTCGAGATTAAACTAATTCTGGACTTTCAGTCTGTAACTTGTTCAGATGACTGTCTGTACAAGTAATTTCAGTCAATATAATAAAAAAAAAGTCGCATAATCAAAGTTGAATTGAAAACTCTATCTTTGTTTATTTTCTATCTTTATTTTACCATTTTAATAAATATATTTGTAATTATCCGAAAAATGATACATCTTTAAAATAAAAATTTAATTTAAAATTTGAAATAAATTAGTTATTTCTCAATGAAACATCATATTAAATTTGTTTCTCAAAAATGAATTCTAAAAAATGAATCTAAAAGATGGCACTCTTTTTTTCTCTTCAATTCTAATCTTAAATTTTGAAGTTTAAGAAAAATTGTGAAGTTTTCGCAGAAGATTTGATGAAAATAAAAATGTTAAAATATCTATTAAAAAATTCTATTACATAACTATGGAGAAAAGAATATAGATTTGAAAGGAAATTTTAAGATATTACGTCCTAAAATATATGTGAGATGAAAATACATTCAATCATTTGAATAAAGTCCTTTAAATAACTCTTCATAAAACATTCTAAAAAATAAGTCGCTATATCATGAAATTTAAGATTCTGAATTTAGAAAGAAGGCTAGAAATCGCAAACCATATAAGAAGATTATTTTTTTCATCTAAATATTTGAATCTTCCTCATTCGTTCTTCGATTTTTATAAATTCCAACTGATATATGCTTAAAAAAAAGGATTTTAAATGTAGTTTAAACTGAAGATATTGAAATATTTTCTTCATTTTTTTGTTAAAAAGGAGATGGAAACCATTAACAAGAGTTAGGTAACAAAACTTTTTTTAAAAATTTAATCAACTTAAAAACACAAATATAGAAAACTAAAAGAGAAAAAAAATGGATATTTATGATGCCAAAGGAGACCAGAAAATAATGTAAAGACGAAAATTATCGGAAGGCTGATCGTGGGTTATGACGCCTGTAATGAAATCAGTCAAATATTAAATTATGTATATTGTTACTTAGTTTTTAATAAAATAAACACTTTTTTAATATAATTTTAATTAATATTTCAATTAATTTTCAAAAGAGAAATTATGCTTGAAATCATTAAATATTTAATAAATGAAGTACCACATTTCTAGCTAAGCGTAGAACCAACAGAGTGAAAAATTCCCAAACCTAGCATCGAACTTGAAACACTCGGGTTAAATATGAGATATTACACTTAGAATATATGTGTTCATCTATGCTAAGTAAACTTGTGTCGCATGTTACGCCCCCGGTTTTGTGCTTATGTAGACGCTTTCATCTTGTGCTGCAGTTAAAGCCATACCAACATATGTCAAATAGAGATACCAAGCTGAGCATCATCCTGGTAGCTTAAATGATCGAGCACATATATAGTTTTTTAAAGTGTACCGGTTTCGATTTCCGGCATGGACATTTTCACTCTGTCGGGTAAGTGAAAATTTGCAAATTAAATATTCAATGTTCTTTCTTAAAAAAAATAACTAAAGTATTAAATTATTAACTATACTCGACCAATAAATTAACTAAATCTTTTTTATTCTTTGCGTAGAATGTTTTTTTTATGTAAAATCTAATCAATTTTAATAAAAACAATCATAAATTAAAGATAGCAAAGACTACCTCAGAAAGCTTTATAATGGTCAAAATGGCCTGAAGGTAATTGTGGATTATGAAACCTGTTTGTAATTAAGACTAATATTCCATGTTTAATTTGATTTCTTAAATTTAAAGAAATGAGCATATTTATTAAACTTAAAAAAAAAAAACAATAACTTTCCGATTTACAATGGTAAGTGTTAATGTGGTTGTAAACTTAAATGCACACATTACACAAATTATTCCATAGGCACTGATTATATTAAAAAACACTTTATTAAAAGAATAACACTCACTCGCAGCTCACTGCTGCATTATCGTCTGCACATTTCTCAAACGCAACTTTGGAATAATAATATAAAAAACACTTCACTTCTTTTCACTTTCTGGACACTGAGATTTTAATTATAGGTAGCACGGTATCGTCTGCCTACATGGAACATACCGGCCCCCATTGACATGTTTCACATTCAATAATAACTCTTTTTTTACCAAGTACACTAATTACACAAATAAATACAAAAGGTCACTATATATGCTTACTCAAATATAAAAATTGAAAGAAAAAACAATATAACACTGACACATATATATATATATATATTTATCTTTTATCTTTTTTTAAGTACTATGGTTTTCAGGCATAGGAAAATACATAATTTACTAATCGATCTTTTAAAAATTCCATTATGAATTTTACCTGAACTACGCGACATTTCTCATCATTACCGTAATGTACTTCAATAATTCTGCCTAATGGCCACTTATTGTTTGGTGTATTTTCCTCTACTAACAACACTAGAACTCCTATTTTTACATTATCTTTTTCAATTCTCCACTTACCAAATCTTACAATTAATTTCAATTATTGATTAAATTAAATAAAACTTTAACTTTAGATTTAATTTTTTAACAATTGATAAATAAACTTTTTAGCCTTTGCTTTAAATATCATTTAAACTTTAGTGCTAAACAGAAATATTAGAAAGGAAATAAAAGGGATAAGAACTCCTAGTATCCTACTGATGTTAAATCCTATCAAAACCCCCCTCTTAACACTTTTATCTAAAAAGGAGAGGCGACTACAAGAATATTAAAATACACCACTATAGTTTTAATCCTCTTAAGGATAGCCTAACGCACTAGTGTATCCTGACGATGTCCATATTTAGAACAAAAAAGGATAACATCTTAAAAAGGACCATTGTATCAACAGCACTTAATCAGTACACTAACTCCAAATATATTAATAAATCTTTAAAGAAGACACAATAACCGGGAATAAACAATAAAAATTAGCCAAAGTTCCAGCTTAGAACAATACCCAAAATATTCAAACATATTTATAGACAAAATAAAAACGTTTATATAATATTTACACACATCAAAAAACAACTTTTACCAGGTAGGTAGTCACTTAAAATTACTCTCATACCAACAAGATCCACTCGATCTGGCTCCTAGGTTTTAAAACATATTCAAAAATATTGATATATACTGCTTTTATATACCTTATACACACTTGAAAAAACCCTACATATATTTCAACAAGAACACAGCATGTCAATATCTTACACTTATTAAACTTTTTCAATATTGTAATATTCATTAAACAATCTTCAAAGTCCATAATAGGAAGAAATTTTGAATTATCATATACATTAATAATATATCTTACACAATTAAATGTTTTAAACAATATAAAAGTATTATTTTCACATATTGAAAAATAGATCAAAAATCATTAATATTCAATTATAAAATTTAAGAATAGTGGAACCCCGTGATTAAATTCAAAGGAAACCAAATCTCATTTTTACAACATACAAACTTCCTGGTCTGGCATCAACACATGACTCTATTCTCAAAAATAATCCTATCCTTCACAGCAGCCAATTTCCAATAAAAACAAAGTTTCAGCTACAACATCTCCTAAGAATCTGGAGGACACATATAATTAAATTGGTACATAACATTCATGCACCTTTCAGCGCCGTGTACACCCGGCTACCCTTTCACTCTCTCCAAATTTGCCTGGGGCCCTAGGTCTTCATACCTCACTCTCTCGAAAAACACAAAATCACATAGGCAAGAGTTGTAGCACGGATACAGATTACTTGAATTCAGACAATCACAAATAAACCTCAGATAATAAACTATTGTTTCCATATTTAACATATTAGGACAGATCAACCAATGTTGACACCAAGACCATAGAAACTCCTTATTGCCGAGAGATAGTCCACCAGTACAAAAACACTTTCAAAAAAATTAGACTCTCCTCACAAGCCGGCTGACACTACACAGCTGACTGAATATACTATCACATGATTGTTTCTGTCACTCAGCGAGGAGCAAAGTTAACATCTGAAAATCAATCCCCCTCCACTAAACACAGAAACATTTAGCAAAATTAACATCAGTTTTCAAAACAAAAATTTTCATTCCGAAAAATCTCCATTAAATATACAAAAATTCAGCCCAAGAATTGAAAACGAGCCATTCCATGAGAGTCCATCACTTACTAAACACCTCCATAGCAAAAGTTTCCAAATTCTGATTACACCAAACTCGCTTATACTCCACTATGACAACTACCTCTCAACTAACAGAAAAACTTCAGCGGATCTTCAAGCTTTCGTGGGGTGGTCATACACTATTCACTTAAGATATCCAACGCAGAAGATTCTACATTTCTGTTCACCAGAAAGGGTAAGTAAACAATTTAAATCTTTAAATGTACTGATCCCTATAATATGCTATTCTCAAAAGACATGACAATTGTACTGCCCACAACGGAAAACCTATAACAACAACAGCAAGCTATCTACAGAGAACTTAATGTATATATTCAATACTTATTCTAATTTAATATTTCCAATTTGGGTATTTGTGTAGCACCAAGTTTCGGGATCATGCCTTTCACATTTCCCAAAATGGAACGTATCTATTGCTATTTTTGTGATTTATATTCAAAAAATATTGCAGAATTACAGAAAAACTACATACTAAATACACTATACTTAAAACAGAAATAAACAAACATTAATTATTCATTTTATCTGTAAAAATAAAACATATTAATACATATTTCATTAAACATTTGCATATACATTTAACAGGACAAAAATAAATGTACCAGACCAAACTCGAAAATCCTAACACTTAGAATGGTGGATCTCTTCCATGGCTCTAAAACTCTAAATCAACTCTAAAACTCTAACTCAACTCTAAAACTCTAAATCAACTCTAAAACTCTAACTCAACTCTAAAACTCTAAATCAACTCTAAAACTCTAACTCAACTCTAAAACTCTAAATCAACTCTAAAACTCTAACTCAACTCTAAAACTCTAAATCAACTCTAAAACTCTAAATCAACTCTAACACTCTAAATCAACTCTAAAACTCTAACTCAACTCTAGAACTTTAAATCAACTCTAAAACTCTAAATCAACTCTAAAACTCCAACTCAACTCTAAAACTCTAAATCAACTCTAACACTCTAACTCAACTCTAGAACTCTAACTCAACTCCAAAACTAAATCAACTCTAAAACTCTAAATCAACTCTAACACTCTAAATCAACTCTAAAACTCTAACTCAACTCTAAAACTCTAACTCAACTCTAAAACTAAATCAACTCTAAAACTCTAAATCAACTCTAAACAACTCTAAAACTCTAAATCAACTCTAAAACAACTCTCAAACTTTAAATCAACTCTCAAACAACTCTTAAACTTTAAACCAACTCTAAAACTCTAAATAAACTCTAAAACTCAAAAAAAAATCTCTAAAACATATTACAAAAATTATTATTTTTATGAGAACTCAGAAAAAGAAAAGAAATATTTATCTCCGATTATAGATTATATGCACTAAATCAATGACTGGTGTAAAGTAAATAATAAAATTCATTCAGTAAATAAAAATTCAAATTTATTTAGAATATTCTGTACTTAATATACCAAAATTTTCGTGAGATCATGTTTCCCTAAATCTAACCCTAATAATCATCAAGAAACCTCTCATACTGAAAAAAAATATATTTGATTTTTTAAAACATAATATGCTAAACTTTAATATTATATATATAAAAAAAATACCAAACTTTTAAACTAAAAAGAATAGGACATAAACTCCAGGAAATCAGCAAGATCAAGTAAACCTCTGGAGCCATGCCACAAAACAAAATTTAAAATATTAAATTACTCAAAAATATCTATAAACTTTCATTAATAATTCATAAATCTCCGCCCGTAGACAGCACCAAAAACTGATTTCCTACCATTTAAGCACCTTATAAGTTTTTTAAAAACTTTAAATTTATTAAAAATTTTAAATATATAAAAGAGTCTATTAAAACATTACACACTTTATTAAAGTTCAAATATACTCTCAAATCTTATATTTTTCAAAAATCCTCAAATGCAGGCCTGTTAATTAAAAAATATATATATGTAGATAGATGTAACAATTTTAACTTCATTATACTTAAACTTCAAAATTAAATTTAACAGTTTAAATCTAAAATATAGCAAAACTATTAAGTTTTTAACATTTCATTTTTAATAAATATCTCTATATACTATTTTTCACATAAACTACTTAAAAATTTATCCATTTAATTATTTTCTATTAAACTAAAGAAAATCATTTCATTTTCAATAAAAAGAATTTTAAAAATTTCACTTTTACTGCAGAAGTCCTCCATCACACAAAGTACCAGAACCGGTAGTTCTGTCGAGAAAATATGCAAAAACGTCATGGCCAAGTAGATTCCCAGTTTATCAGAGCTCTTAAAGGTATGTAGGATACAGTCTGTCACAACTAAGTCCATGTTTCCTTGGAACAAAAGCTCATTCATAAAGTCATTTCAAGCACTGTAGATCACAGTTCATGAACTCAAAACTCATCAGGAAAAAACTTATCATGATGAAGTCCTCTCAGGCACCATAAGGCATCACAAATCACAGCAAAAATATCACAGCAAAAAGTCCAACTGGGCAAAGTCGTCACAGGCTATGTAGAGCACAGTTCAAGAAACACAAAGCTGAAAGGTTCTTGTGAGCATTCAGGGCAATCAAACTTTCATACCACCCACACACTTCACTTGCTGCACCATGACATTCACGACAAAAATGCATAAACTCCAATGTTTGGGACGCAGACCATACTCAGGTCTTATCGTCGTTCTTCACACTAATAGAAAAAACCAGCACTGTCTCTCTGGAGACGATAAACTTTTAAAAAAATCAGCACAGTTCCTCTTATCACATCCCAGGAAAACAGACTGAAAACTTTATTCTCTCAATATGCAAAAAGTTCACTCAATATACAAAAGGCCAACTTATTTGTGCATATCTTAATCACACAATATTTTAAACAGTTCATCTTCAGATTTAACCAACATATGATTTCTTTAATTTTAATTGGAAAAGTCGTTTCAAAGAAAATTTTCACGAAATATGAAGAACAGCATCTAAACTTCTGACTGCTTCCAAAAAACATAGTTCCAAAAAAAATTTCCAGCGATCGGTATCAAAATATTCATTAACTCTTAAAACAATATCTTCTTAAACACAACACTTCCATTATTTGAGCACAACACTTCACTAATTTAAGCACGATATTATTCGAAGACTCTCATGTTGAACGTTGGACAGATCTTTAATAGAACTCTTAACATAACATCAGCACATAGTTAATTCGAAGATTATTCACTCAAATAAATAATCATTTTCCCCTCCTCCGAGACGGACCATGTAAACTTAAATGCACACATTACACAAATTATTCCATAGGCACTGATTATATTAAAAAACACTTTATTAAAAGAATAACACTCACTCGCAGCTCACTGCTGCATTATCGTCTGCACATTTCTCAAACGCAACTTTGGAATAATAATATAAAAAACACTTCACTTCTTTTCACTTTCTGGACACTGAGATTTTAATTATAGGTAGCACGGTATCGTCTGCCTACATGGAACAGTGGTAACTAGCTTCATCAAAATATTAATTTAACAAATATTTGCTAAAACTTTTTTTATTATTATTTGTGTGGTTTGTAGGTTTCTTAAAACCTAATACATTTTAATAAGTAAAAACCTCAAAAAAAAAAAAAAAATACCTGCCAGCATGGCCTATAGGCGGAGGTAGATTTCTTTAAGTGCTCGTTTCAACAACAAAAAATAAAATGTAATTAGAGAAAAACCCTGTTTACAAATTTAGTTTGGCCACTTGTGAAGAAATTTTAATTTCATTTTTCCGTAAGAGCTGGTTTTATCAGAATCATCATACGCAAAATTTGGCTCAAATGTCCACTTTGACAGCATTTTTTAAAAAATATATTCTGACTTTATGAAAAACATTAACTAATATGGTAAATTATATACTTTCTAAATAAGAAAAACAGCCAACTGGATGCATTTGAGAGCAAACATGGTTTCAAAGATGAGTCATAAAATAAGCAGTGTTATTTGAATACATACCCAAATCTTCAATCACGATCGCTTCGGGAAATTTGTTTAAAATGGCTAATGTGGAAGCATTTTTTGAAAATATTTCGGCTTTTATCGAAAATCTGAAAAATACAGCACATTATACAGTTTCTAAGTAAGAGGACCTGTCAATTGCATGCGTTTAAGAGAAAAAATGGTTTTAAAAATGAGTCATGATATATACACAGTTTGGATTTGCGGTTTTATCTTAAACATCTACTTTTCTTTAATTTATTTTTACTATAAAAATTCGTCCTAAAAAAAACTTGTCAGTATAAGAGTTGTAGATATTATTGAGTAGATGTAAAATAAATTTAATCGGATTTGATAACTTAAGAATTGACAAAGTTATGGATTTTTTAATATTTCCACGCCCCCCTGTCAAAATCTCGTAAATACAAAAGTTTTAGATAAGTTTTAGAACATTTATAAAATATTTAGTTGGATTTGATACCTTGAGAATTGACGAAGTTATGATTTTTTTTTTTCCAAAAACCCTATTTTTTCGTCTCTTGAGCCCATTTGTAACTTTATAACATGTCTGTCATGCATAATTTTTTGGCCTATCGCTTAAACTGATTTGATATCTATTTTATTTAAGAAGTTACGGCATTTTATCGATTTTCACAAAAACTCTCCCGATTTCCACCCCCTTGGTCCGATTTTGCCCATTAACGAACTTGACGGAGATTTTATGCCCCTTGATTTTATGTATTAGCTTGAAAGAGGTTACAGAAGAATTGGAGAAGTTATCGTGTCCATTAAAAAGTGATATAGACCAATAAATAGATCCATCGATAGATAGATAGATAAACTTTTTTACTGATGGTAGTTTTATGGGTCTAGAGGTCACGATCACGTATATCTGCAAAAAATTTTCAGATATTTCAACATATGAGCTACTGCAATAGGTAGTATTTAATACGAAATCTACCTAAAATAGAATATCGAAAGAAACCAGAAAGGTTTGTAATAATGAAATTTTTCCGAAATTTGATCATGGATTAGAGAGCTGTAACTAATCTAATATTGCTTTTCTTCATTTAATTTGTTAAATTTTATAGAAGTAAATATATTTATTAAATTTTAGAAAAATCCTAATGCATTAAAGTAGACTTTTAGACTTCGGAAGACTAGGCTAATTTTTAGACTTGGAGTGACTTAGGAATCAAATTGACGAGTTATTTATCAAATATCTACGTTAAATTATATTATCTTCAAATTTTTCTGATGAAATTTTTTTGGCTGTTATAGGGGCGTTGATTGTAAGAAAACACGGCTGATATAGCTATAGTACTTAATTGCCCAATAGTTCAGCTTAAGTTTCGGAAATTCTATCCCTTGGTTGCAGTTTTCTTATTTTAGGTAGATTTCGTAAGAAATACTACCTATTGCAATCGCACCAGTTTATACCTATGTATCTATCTATCTATCTACATATATATCTCACTTTTTATGGACACGATAACTTCTATAATTCTTCACCAATCTCCACCAAGCTGGTACATAAAATCAAAGGGAATAAAATCTTGGCTAAGTTCGTTAATGGGCAAAATCGGACCAATGGGGTCGGAATAGGGGGCGTTTTTGTGAAAACCGAAAAAACGCCATAACTTCTTAATTAAAGTAGATATCGAATCGTTTTAAAGTTTATATTACTTCTTAAAAATATGCCAAAAGTATATGCATGACAGATTTTTGATAAATTTAGTTGGTTGATTTTTGTCGTCCGATTATCTACGCTAATGGGATACAGGACCAGGGGGAGTGCCCTCCGTGGGGGTCTTTCTAAGGGAACCTAACCCGTATTTACGCAAGGTTCGAAGAAAACCACGGAAAACTCCGAACGGTTAGGCCGACAGCCGCGATTGGGTTCGAACCCAGCTCCTGCCGTCTACCAGTTGAGAGGTCCGAACCTCTCGGCCACTGGTGGGGCTTTGATAAATTTAGAAATGGGCTCAAGGGGCGAAAAAAACAGGAATTTTGAGAGAAAAAAATTCATAACTTCGTCAATTTTCAAGATATCAAGTCCAACTAAATTTTTTGTAAATGTTCTTAAAATTATCTAAAACTTTTGTATTTATAGTCCAGTCATTTTAGCAAAAATAGGGGAAAAAATTAGAACAAAGCTGGATTTTTGCATAGGTGCTAGTTAGGGTATGTAGTTTAACATACTAAAAGTCCCCATCGATCCGATGTGAGCTTTCGCCGCCAGGGGGCGCTAAAGAGCTTGAAAATCGGTTTTTTGTGAATATCTCATGACAAATGGCATTTAGAAAAAAAAGTTCAATTACAAAGTTGTAGGTAATTTAATTTCCTATAAAAAGTGTCATTAACATTTGTTTGTCACACCAACGCTTCCCTGTCAAAAATATAAAAAAATGAACATATTTAAAAGTAAAATTATAAAAATTCGAAAAATCTGCTGCTATTTTAAAAAAAATTATGTAAACAGATCTAAAATTCTCACCTTTGAATGGAGAAAGTGAATATATTATATACATTTATGCTTATTTTCATATAATTATTGAGGAAAAGCATTTAGCGTGTTTTCTTTATTGTGGTTTTCCCCGTAGGTATATTCCTCTTATAGTGACTGGCTTAATCCAATTTCAGTCGTTTAATTGCTTTAGTAGTTCTTTGCACAACTTCAATTTCTAACATGATTCAGATTCGTCACTATCTGTATTTCGTTCTTTTGTTTTTGTGCTGCTTTCAGTATTTTTTTGTTTGTCTTTCAATATAATCACTGAATTCAGAAGTAGCGCTTCCCTCCTCCCTTGCAATGGGCAAGATACATGTCGATATCTTCCTGGTCTTCAAATTCAGTTTTACTTACATTATGACATGAAACTCGGCAGCAATTTGTGCAAATATCAAAACATTTCAATCCAAATTATCCATCTACATGCTTTCCACATCCTTTAGAGCAAGTAAAAAAATTGATTCAATGATATTTTTTGGTGCGGGCTGTAAGGTAGCTGGAATTGGAAACAAATTAGGTGCATTTTGCCAGCACCAGTTCTGAGGATGTAGTTTATTGCTCAACCGGTATTGTACGAATGAGATACTCGTGTTTATCATGTACTATTATGATAAACTCGTAAACTGCATAGGCGTGGGAAGTGGGGGAGCTAGGGGAGCTGTGGCTCCCTCCAGAATATTTCAGACGGGCTCAGCTCCTTCGGGAGAAATTCTCGCACCAATTCTGTTTACGATACATTGTTGAATTAAAAATTAAAGTCTGCCTTTCTTAGGACATTCACACAATAAACAAGAAAGAGAAGAGAGGGTGAGCACACTTGGTTGTGCCTTCATCGTTTAAAACCCTCTTGATTGCCAGAAAGAAAGGAGGTCTTTAAGGTTTACTACTAAATACTCAATTACTTGATGCTACTATGTATTTATTAAGAGGTTGCCTTGAAAATTGATTTGGAAGAGATTTGTAAAGATTTTGCAAGCAAACAGAAATAACTTTTACCTTTTGGTAAATGAGAGTGGGGGAATCCTTACATTTGAATATTGTATTCGAGATCGTTCATAAACTAAGTTTCTATGCATCAAGTATTTCTAATAAAATTTATTTTAACTGGATTAAGGAGTTGATGATTTTTTGATGTTTCTATTGTATACTATTGTTTGTGAAAAGTGCAACACTGTGAAGGAAACCTCCTAAATGAAGGAAAAAATCTCCACCACTAACTTTCCACAATGTGCCCGGCTTCCCCTATTTGTACGAAGTTCCTACGCCACTGGTAAACTGTGCAATCTAGCTGCATCTTCGATAGGCGGCAACTATGAAGGCTTTTTTTACCAACAGCAACTTCTTTCTTGAAACGTACATAACGGTGCTTGTTCAGAGAAATTTCTGCTTTACCACCGTTTAAAGCAAGAAAAATAGTTTTTTCTGCCTCGGAAACTTCAAATTGGGATACTTGATACGTGATCACTTTTTTAAATGCTGGCAGCTTGTATGTTAGATCTTCTTCCTTTTTCAAAAAATTTTCTAACAACATTTTATCTTTCCCAAACATGGCTGATGTCGAGTCATAACTTGAAAAAGCGTGAAGGAAAATTTATGATCTTTCAGAACAGTGTCATTGTTAAGACTGTGCGATGAATACAGGGTGGTTGCAATTCGTCCTCTTCCTGGCTTATTTAAAAATATCTCTATCGCTGGAAGTGCTAAAGCAGTCAACAATACGAGCAAGTCAACATCATTGCCAATAACAGCAGTAAAGCGCATCAGACTTTTCTATTTCAATAGCTGTTTTAACAAATAGTGTGTATGCAGTGTGTATGCATCATCTTCTGCTTGTTTCGCTTCAAAACCATTCTCTATAAATTTCTCCATAAGCATAGATATGAGACGTGTCTCATTTTAATGATTAGATTAAAAAGAATTTCTTTTTTGCGATATTTTAGAGCTTTTTTGTTTCCTTCTATATAAAAGCTTCGTCTAATGTATCAGAACATAACAAACATTTATCCTCAAATTCAAACAACGGACTGTTATTTCTCAATTTTTCCTACAATGGAGTAGTTTGTGCGGACATTGATGGTTTTTCTGCAATAGATTTATTGTATGATTTAATAGAATTCTTTCCCGTATAATTTTTCTACACTTTGGGAGAACTGTACATTCACTATTGTTTTACCCATTTCTTCATATATTTTCTACTTCTGGTCACCTCTTTCCGAACTTGCTCTCACAAGGAACTTCAGTCCCTTTTTTCCTATTTTTACATAACCTTTCAAACGCAATCCTCACCGCATACAAGACATACCATTCAGTCAATCTCCATTTTTCGCTCACAATCAGCAATTAAGAAAGAGCCGTTTTAAACTGTCATAACTATTTAACAATTTCTATAACATGCGTTGAAAATAAAATTATTCCCTTCCTAAAATCTCACACAGGGACGTGCGAAGAGAAAACTGCGCCCGGGGCAAAGCTTCCATTTGGCGCCCCCAACTTTTTTATGTGACAGGCCAAAAATTAGTTGGTAGTATAAATTTGGCGCCCCCTAAATATCCGCGTCGGTGGCGACGCCCCCCCCCCTTTCGTACGGCGCGGATCTCATAAAGAATACTTCGTTGGGGTAGTAAATTAGGGTGATTTCATACTAGCGAAATGAGCACCAAATGAAAATTAAATATTGGAAAGGTACCCGCAAGTGGTACATTTCCACAAATGCAAAGAGAGATAGGGCATTGGGTAATTACTGTTGCACAAGCGCAAAAACGGCATACAGACAATGGGGGAGAGTTGGGGGGGGGGAGGATCCGAAGATGTTCCGTATTTGTTCTGCCTCTTCGCCGCGTTATGACTGTGTTTCCGCATTTTTTTCAAACACGTTTACATTATTTTAATTTTTAGCAGGGAAGGGTTGGTGTGACAAAAAAATGTTAATGACACTTATTGTAGGAAATTAAATTATCTAGATCTTTGTAATTGAACTTTTTTTTCTAAATGCCATAGTTCGTGAGATATTCATAAAAAACCGATTTTTAAGCTCTTTAGCGCCCCCTGGCGGAAAAATCTCACATCGGATCGATGGGGACTTTTAGTATGTTAAACTACATATCCTAACTAACATCTATGCAAAAATCCAGCTTTGTTCTAATTTTTTCCCCTATTTGTAAAAAAAGGTGCTAAAATGACTGGACTATTACAAGTTTTTGATAGGACCAACTTTTACCGATGAAAAAAATTAAAAACAAAAAGAAAAAGGGCGGTGAAAAAAGAGAAAAATCCATAACTCCGTCAATTTTTAAGATATCAAATCTGATTAAATTTATTTTACATCTTCTCAAAAATAGCTACACCTTTTATATTGACAAGTTTTTCATAGAACCAATTCGTATAGAAAAAGAAATTAAACAAAAATAGGAGTTGGAGAAAAAACCTCAAATCCAAACTGCTTATATTCAGACTCATTTTTAAATTCATTTTTGATTTTAAACGCATCCAAATGGTAGATCCTTTTATTTCGAAACTGTATAAAGTGACGAATTGTCAATTTTCTGATAAAGACACAATATATTTCAAAAAAGGCTACCAAAAAGGGTATTTTGAACAGAATTTCCGAAAGTCATCGGGACTGAAAATTGAAGGAAGTATTCAAATAGGAAATTGCGTTTTTTTTCTGACTCGTTTTTAAATCCATTTTTGTTCTCAAACGCATCCAATTTACAGATCCTCTTATTTAAGATCTATATAATGTGATGCATTGGTCAGTTTTTTGATAAAGACGGAATATATTTCAAAAAAGGCTACCAAAAAGGGTATTTTGAACAGAATTTTCAGAAATCATCGTGACTGAAAATTTAGGAAGTGTTCAAATAAGAAATTGAGTTTTTTTTTCTGACTCGTTTTTAAATCCATTTTTGCTCTCATATGCATCCAATTTACAGATCCTCTTAATTAGGAATTATATAATGTGATGCATTGGTCGGTTTTTTGATAAAAACAGAACATATTTTCAAAATATGCTACCAAAAAGGGTATTTTGAACAGAATTTCCCGAAGTCTTCGTGCTTTTGAAAATTTAAGGAAGTTTTCACATAGCAAATTGCGTTTTTTATGACTCGTTTTAAAATCCATTTTCGCTCTCAAACGCATCCAATTTACAGATCCTCTTATTCAGGGATTATATACTGTGACGCATTGGCCAGTTTTTTGATAAAGATAGAATATATTTTTAAAAATGCTGTCAAAGTGAGTATTTCGCACAAAATTTTCCGAAGCAATCATGATTAAAGAATTAAGGATGTATTCTAACAACAAATCGGTTATTTTATGACTTTATTTTAAATTAAATTTTTTTCTCAAAAGCATTCAACTGACAGTTTTTTGTTATTTAGGAACTGAATAATGTACTGTTTTGGTCGATTTTTTAATGAATTCAGAATCTATTTCAAAATATGTTGTCAAAATGGGCATTTGAGCTGAATTTTTCTAAGGATGACTCTGATAAAACCAGTTTTTGCAGAAAAATGAAATTAAAAATATTTCATAAACGGCCAAATGAAGTTATTAAACTGGGTTTATCTCTAATCATATATATATATATATATATATATATATATATATATATATATATATATATTTTTAAATGAGCACTCTTCGAAATCTACCTCCACCTATAAGCCCAGCCGACAGGGATTTTTTAAAATGAAGCATTTTAATTTGTTTTTAATTCTATTCTTCTAATATCTTGTCTATCCCCGATTTCTATTGCTACCAGTAAATTCTCGGGATCATGGTAATATTAAATTGATTGAACGTCTTTCACTGTCTTTTTCAGCTCATCTGCTAAAATATTGAATGTTAAAAAATCTGAAACAATTGCCTACTTGCATCAGCCCAACCTGACTGCTTACTTAAAGGAAATCCCACTTGCACTCAAAATCGTAACAAGTCCTGTGCGAGATATTTCAGAGATGCAATAAGATTCGAATTACTAAATTACAAGCGTAATATTTAGCAGAAAACAAACTGCAAGTAGATTTTCGCATTATTTCATCCGACTTTGATTAAATCGGAAAAATTCTTAGATGCCGTTATTGCACCATCCACCATCTAGTTTAGTCACTAGATAGTAGATGTCGGTGTAGGACTAGAAGCTTGACCGAACTAAGAATACTTATCAAATCATGTAGTTTTCTTTTTTTCCAAAGATTTCAATTTTTATTTTTACTGAGAAAATTATACAATGATTTTGCTATTTCTAAGTCGTGAGTTTAACGAGATGTCAAGTGACCCGAATATTCCGAAAGATTTTCACGCGTTATTTTCGTCATCTTTATCTCGAGGATGCTGCTTTCTCCTTTGTTTTTTTGTCTGATGATCGTTTTAGCTTCTTTATCATTAAAAAATATACTTGCAATTATGTACTTCGAGATCCCTCCCCTATTTTTATGTTAATTCCAAATTTCCCTTTTATTTCTCCTGTCCTTGTGTTTAACGACGGTGAGATTCTTATCCTTTTCTATCTGTAATAATGCACCTTGACGCATGGATAAAGCTCTTAACGTAAATTAAATCACTAACACATCAGTCCTAAATGAGATGAACTGTGTAAGAAAAGGGATGTGCGTTTGGAAGAAAATACTCTTGAAGGCCTTGGTTCAAATTCTGGTTTGGCCTAACTGCCTGCTTAAAAGCTCTTATTTCTTCAATCATCTAATAATATCTGAATATCAGATGAGAAAAATTATTAACTTCGCATTTCATATTTTCTTCCATTTCCTATTTCCTCCTTCATATTCACGAGGATTCATTCCGTTTACATCTTTTCTGAACCAATCTTCTCTTTTCCTTCCAGATTTGCTGTAGAGACATTTTGTGGTCAATCCCTCAAGTATATGATCTTCAGTGAATAGAAAACAGCACGAAGATAGAAAAACATAAAAAAAGACGCGAGAGCAATACCGACGAATAATTCAAGCAATGCTTACTACATTCGCCCAATTGTATGGGGTAAACTTTTCTGCCAAAAATAAAACTTCACAACTACTGCAAAGTGAAAAATAATTTTTGTACATAATAGTAATAAGAAATTTAAATCAAGCGAGCATAGTATTTACCATGCGTGTGTTTATATTTATGCACATTAATTTGATTTTTTGGAGTCTGTGCTAGTCAAACCAAGTTGTATGTTATTAGGTAGATTTCGTAAGAAATACCAACTATTGCAATCGCACCAGTTTATCTATCTATCTATCTATCTATCTATATATATATATATATATATATATATCTCACTTTTTTATGGACACGATAACTTCTATAATTCTTCACCAATCTCCACCAAACTTGTACATAAAATTAAAGGGGATAAAATCTTGGCTAAGTTCCTTCATGGGCAAAATCGGACCAGGGGGGTCGGAATATAGGCGTTTTTGTGAAAACCGAAAAAACGCCATATCTTCTTAATTAAAGTAGATATCGAATCGGTTTAAAGTTTATATTACTTCTTAAAAATGGGCGAAAAGTATATGCATGACAGATTTTTGATAAATTTAGAAGTGGGCTCAAGGGGCGAAAAAAACTGGGATTTTGAGAGAAAAAAATTCATAACTTCGTCAATTTTCAAGATATCAAGTCCAACTAAATTTTTTGTAAACGATCTTAAAATTATCTAAAACTTTTGTATTTACAAGTTTTTGATAGGACTAACTTTTACGGATGAAAAAATTAAAAACGAAAAGAAAAAGGGCGCTGAAAAAAGAGAAAAATCCATAACTCCGTCAATTTTTAAGATATCAAATCTGATTAAATTTATTTTACATCTTCTCAAAAATAGCTACACCTTTTATATTGACAAGTTTTTCATAGAACCAATTCGTATAGAAAAAGAAATTAAACAAAAATAGGAGTTGGAGAAAAAACCTCAAATCCAAACTGCTTATATTCAGACTCATTTTTAAATTCATTTTTGATTTTAAACGCATCCAAATGGTAGATCCTTTTATTTCGAAACTGTATAAAGTGACGAATTGTCAATTTTCTGATAAAGACACAATATATTTCAAAAAAGGCTACCAAAAAGGGTATTTTGAACAGAATTTCCGAAAGTCATCGGGACTGAAAATTGAAGGAAGTATTCAAATAGGAAATTGCGTTTTTTTTTCTGACTCGTTTTTAAATCCATTTTTGTTCTCAAACGCATCCAATTTACAGATCCTCTTATTTAAGATCTATATAATGTGATGCATTGGTCAGTTTTTTGATAAAGACGGAATATATTTCAAAAAAGGCTACCAAAAAGGGTATTTTGAACAGAATTTTCAGAAATCATCGTGACTGAAAATTTAGGAAGTGTTCAAATAAGAAATTGAGTTTTTTTTTCTGACTCGTTTTTAAATCCATTTTTGCTCTCATATGCATCCAATTTACAGATCCTCTTAATTAGGAATTATATAATGTGATGCATTGGTCGGTTTTTTGATAAAAACAGAACATATTTTCAAAATATGCTACCAAAAAGGGTATTTTGAACAGAATTTCCCGAAGTCTTCGTGCTTTTGAAAATTTAAGGAAGTTTTCACATAGCAAATTGCGTTTTTTATGACTCGTTTTAAAATCCATTTTCGCTCTCAAACGCATCCAATTTACAGATCCTCTTATTCAGGGATTATATACTGTGACGCATTGGCCAGTTTTTTGATAAAGATAGAATATATTTTTAAAAATGCTGTCAAAGTGAGTATTTCGCACAAAATTTTCCGAAGCAATCATGATTAAAGAATTAAGGATGTATTCTAACAACAAATCGGTTATTTTATGACTTTATTTTAAATTAAATTTTTTTCTCAAAAGCATTCAACTGACAGTTTTTTGTTATTTAGGAACTGAATAATGTACTGTTTTGGTCGATTTTTTAATGAATTCAGAATCTATTTCAAAATATGTTGTCAAAATGGGCATTTGAGCTGAATTTTTCTAAGGATGACTCTGATAAAACCAGTTTTTGCAGAAAAATGAAATTAAAAATATTTCATAAACGGCCAAATGAAGTTATTAAACTGGGTTTATCTCTAATCATATATATATATATATATATATATATATATATATATATATATATATATATATTTTTAAATGAGCACTCTTCGAAATCTACCTCCACCTATAAGCCCAGCCGACAGGGATTTTTTAAAATGAAGCATTTTAATTTGTTTTTAATTCTATTCTTCTAATATCTTGGCTATCCCCGATTTCTATTGCTACCAGTAAATTCTCGGGATCATGGTAATATTAAATTGATTGAACGTCTTTCACTGTCTTTTTCAGCTCATCTGCTAAAATATTGAATGTTAAAAAATCTGAAACAATTGCCTACTTGCATCAGCCCAACCTGACTGCTTACTTAAAGGAAATCCCACTTGCACTCAAAATCGTAACAAGTCCTGTGCGAGATATTTCAGAGATGCAATAAGATTCGAATTACTAAATTACAAGCGTAATATTTAGCAGAAAACAAACTGCAAGTAGATTTTCGCATTATTTCATCCGACTTTGATTAAATCGGAAAAATTCTTAGATGCCGTTATTGCACCATCCACCATCTAGTTTAGTCACTAGATAGTAGATGTCGGTGTAGGACTAGAAGCTTGACCGAACTAAGAATACTTATCAAATCATGTAGTTTTCTTTTTTTCCAAAGATTTCAATTTTTATTTTTACTGAGAAAATTATACAATGATTTTGCTATTTCTAAGTCGTGAGTTTAACGAGATGTCAAGTGACCCGAATATTCCGAAAGATTTTCACGCGTTATTTTCGTCATCTTTATCTCGAGGATGCTGCTTTCTCCTTTGTTTTTTTGTCTGATGATCGTTTTAGCTTCTTTATCATTAAAAAATATACTTGCAATTATGTACTTCGAGATCCCTCCCCTATTTTTATGTTAATTCCAAATTTCCCTTTTATTTCTCCTGTCCTTGTGTTTAACGACGGTGAGATTCTTATCCTTTTCTATCTGTAATAATGCACCTTGACGCATGGATAAAGCTCTTAACGTAAATTAAATCACTAACACATCAGTCCTAAATGAGATGAACTGTGTAAGAAAAGGGATGTGCGTTTGGAAGAAAATACTCTTGAAGGCCTTGGTTCAAATTCTGGTTTGGCCTAACTGCCTGCTTAAAAGCTCTTATTTCTTCAATCATCTAATAATATCTGAATATCAGATGAGAAAAATTATTAACTTCGCATTTCATATTTTCTTCCATTTCCTATTTCCTCCTTCATATTCACGAGGATTCATTCCGTTTACATCTTTTCTGAACCAATCTTCTCTTTTCCTTCCAGATTTGCTGTAGAGACATTTTGTGGTCAATCCCTCAAGTATATGATCTTCAGTGAATAGAAAACAGCACGAAGATAGAAAAACATAAAAAAAGACGCGAGAGCAATACCGACGAATAATTCAAGCAATGCTTACTACATTCGCCCAATTGTATGGGGTAAACTTTTCTGCCAAAAATAAAACTTCACAACTACTGCAAAGTGAAAAATAATTTTTGTACATAATAGTAATAAGAAATTTAAATCAAGCGAGCATAGTATTTACCATGCGTGTGTTTATATTTATGCACATTAATTTGATTTTTTGGAGTCTGTGCTAGTCAAACCAAGTTGTATGTTATTAGGTAGATTTCGTAAGAAATACCAACTATTGCAATCGCACCAGTTTATCTATCTATCTATCTATCTATCTATATATATATATATATATATATATATATCTCACTTTTTTATGGACACGATAACTTCTATAATTCTTCACCAATCTCCACCAAACTTGTACATAAAATTAAAGGGGATAAAATCTTGGCTAAGTTCCTTCATGGGCAAAATCGGACCAGGGGGGTCGGAATATAGGCGTTTTTGTGAAAACCGAAAAAACGCCATATCTTCTTAATTAAAGTAGATATCGAATCGGTTTAAAGTTTATATTACTTCTTAAAAATGGGCGAAAAGTATATGCATGACAGATTTTTGATAAATTTAGAAGTGGGCTCAAGGGGCGAAAAAAACTGGGATTTTGAGAGAAAAAAATTCATAACTTCGTCAATTTTCAAGATATCAAGTCCAACTAAATTTTTTGTAAACGATCTTAAAATTATCTAAAACTTTTGTATTTACAAGTTTTTGATAGGACTAACTTTTACGGATGAAAAAAATTAAAAACGAAAAGAAAAAGGGCGCTGAAAAAAGAGAAAAATCCATAACTCCGTCAATTTTTAAGATATCAAATCTGATTAAATTTATTTTACATCTTCTCAAAAATAGCTACACCTTTTATATTGACAAGTTTTTCATAGAACCAATTCGTATAGAAAAAGAAATTAAACAAAAATAGGAGTTGGAGAAAAAACCTCAAATCCAAACTGCTTATATTCAGACTCATTTTTAAATTCATTTTTGATTTTAAACGCATCCAAATGGTAGATCCTTTTATTTCGAAACTGTATAAAGTGACGAATTGTCAATTTTCTGATAAAGACACAATATATTTCAAAAAAGGCTACCAAAAAGGGTATTTTGAACAGAATTTCCGAAAGTCATCGGGACTGAAAATTGAAGGAAGTATTCAAATAGGAAATTGCGTTTTTTTTCTGACTCGTTTTTAAATCCATTTTTGTTCTCAAACGCATCCAATTTACAGATCCTCTTATTTAAGATCTATATAATGTGATGCATTGGTCAGTTTTTTGATAAAGACGGAATATATTTCAAAAAAGGCTACCAAAAAGGGTATTTTGAACAGAATTTTCAGAAATCATCGTGACTGAAAATTTAGGAAGTGTTCAAATAAGAAATTGAGTTTTTTTTTCTGACTCGTTTTTAAATCCATTTTTGCTCTCATATGCATCCAATTTACAGATCCTCTTAATTAGGAATTATATAATGTGATGCATTGGTCGGTTTTTTGATAAAAACAGAACATATTTTCAAAATATGCTACCAAAAAGGGTATTTTGAACAGAATTTCCCGAAGTCTTCGTGCTTTTGAAAATTTAAGGAAGTTTTCACATAGCAAATTGCGTTTTTTATGACTCGTTTTAAAATCCATTTTCGCTCTCAAACGCATCCAATTTACAGATCCTCTTATTCAGGGATTATATACTGTGACGCATTGGCCAGTTTTTTGATAAAGATAGAATATATTTTTAAAAATGCTGTCAAAGTGAGTATTTCGCACAAAATTTTCCGAAGCAATCATGATTAAAGAATTAAGGATGTATTCTAACAACAAATCGGTTATTTTATGACTTTATTTTAAATTAAATTTTTTTCTCAAAAGCATTCAACTGACAGTTTTTTGTTATTTAGGAACTGAATAATGTACTGTTTTGGTCGATTTTTTAATGAATTCAGAATCTATTTCAAAATATGTTGTCAAAATGGGCATTTGAGCTGAATTTTTCTAAGGATGACTCTGATAAAACCAGTTTTTGCAGAAAAATGAAATTAAAAATATTTCATAAACGGCCAAATGAAGTTATTAAACTGGGTTTATCTCTAATCATATATATATATATATATATATATATATATATATATATATATTTTTAAATGAGCACTCTTCGAAATCTACCTCCACCTATAAGCCCAGCCGACAGGGATTTTTTAAAATGAAGCATTTTAATTTGTTTTTAATTCTATTCTTCTAATATCTTGGCTATCCCCGATTTCTATTGCTACCAGTAAATTCTCGGGATCATGGTAATATTAAATTGATTGAACGTCTTTCACTGTCTTTTTCAGCTCATCTGCTAAAATATTGAATGTTAAAAAATCTGAAACAATTGCCTACTTGCATCAGCCCAACCTGACTGCTTACTTAAAGGAAATCCCACTTGCACTCAAAATCGTAACAAGTCCTGTGCGAGATATTTCAGAGATGCAATAAGATTCGAATTACTAAATTACAAGCGTAATATTTAGCAGAAAACAAACTGCAAGTAGATTTTCGCATTATTTCATCCGACTTTGATTAAATCGGAAAAATTCTTAGATGCCGTTATTGCACCATCCACCATCTAGTTTAGTCACTAGATAGTAGATGTCGGTGTAGGACTAGAAGCTTGACCGAACTAAGAATACTTATCAAATCATGTAGTTTTCTTTTTTTCCAAAGATTTCAATTTTTATTTTTACTGAGAAAATTATACAATGATTTTGCTATTTCTAAGTCGTGAGTTTAACGAGATGTCAAGTGACCCGAATATTCCGAAAGATTTTCACGCGTTATTTTCGTCATCTTTATCTCGAGGATGCTGCTTTCTCCTTTGTTTTTTTGTCTGATGATCGTTTTAGCTTCTTTATCATTAAAAAATATACTTGCAATTATGTACTTCGAGATCCCTCCCCTATTTTTATGTTAATTCCAAATTTCCCTTTTATTTCTCCTGTCCTTGTGTTTAACGACGGTGAGATTCTTATCCTTTTCTATCTGTAATAATGCACCTTGACGCATGGATAAAGCTCTTAACGTAAATTAAATCACTAACACATCAGTCCTAAATGAGATGAACTGTGTAAGAAAAGGGATGTGCGTTTGGAAGAAAATACTCTTGAAGGCCTTGGTTCAAATTCTGGTTTGGCCTAACTGCCTGCTTAAAAGCTCTTATTTCTTCAATCATCTAATAATATCTGAATATCAGATGAGAAAAATTATTAACTTCGCATTTCATATTTTCTTCCATTTCCTATTTCCTCCTTCATATTCACGAGGATTCATTCCGTTTACATCTTTTCTGAACCAATCTTCTCTTTTCCTTCCAGATTTGCTGTAGAGACATTTTGTGGTCAATCCCTCAAGTATATGATCTTCAGTGAATAGAAAACAGCACGAAGATAGAAAAACATAAAAAAAGACGCGAGAGCAATACCGACGAATAATTCAAGCAATGCTTACTACATTCGCCCAATTGTATGGGGTAAACTTTTCTGCCAAAAATAAAACTTCACAACTACTGCAAAGTGAAAAATAATTTTTGTACATAATAGTAATAAGAAATTTAAATCAAGCGAGCATAGTATTTACCATGCGTGTGTTTATATTTATGCACATTAATTTGATTTTTTGGAGTCTGTGCTAGTCAAACCAAGTTGTATGTTATTAGGTAGATTTCGTAAGAAATACCAACTATTGCAATCGCACCAGTTTATCTATCTATCTATCTATCTATCTATATATATATATATATATATATATATATCTCACTTTTTTATGGACACGATAACTTCTATAATTCTTCACCAATCTCCACCAAACTTGTACATAAAATTCAAGGGGATAAAATCTTGGCTAAGTTCCTTCATGGGCAAAATCGGACCAGGGGGGTCGGAATATAGGCGTTTTTGTGAAAACCGAAAAAACGCCATATCTTCTTAATTAAAGTAGATATCGAATCGGTTTAAAGTTTATATTACTTCTTAAAAATGGGCGAAAAGTATATGCATGACAGATTTTTGATAAATTTAGAAGTGGGCTCAAGGGGCGAAAAAAACTGGGATTTTGAGAGAAAAAAATTCATAACTTCGTCAATTTTCAAGATATCAAGTCCAACTAAATTTTTTGTAAATGATCTTAAAATTATCTAAAACTTTTGTATTTACAAGTTTTTGATAGGACCAACTTTTACGGATGAAAAAAATTAAAAACGAAAAGAAAAAGGGCGCTGAAAAAAGAGAAAAATCCATAACTCCGTCAATTTTTAAGATATCAAATCAGATTAAATTTATTTTACATCTTCTCAAAAATATCTACAACTTTTATATTGACAAGTTTTTCATAGGACCAATTCGTATAGGAAAAACAAATTAAAAAAAAATAGGAGTTGGAGAAAAAACTACAAATCCAAACTGCTTATATTCTGACTCATTTTTAAATTCATTTTTGATTTTAAACGCATCCAAATGGTAGATCCTCTTATTTAGAAACTGTATAAAGTGATGCATTGGCCAATTTTCTAATAAAGAAAGAATATATTTCAAAAAAGGCTACCAAAAAGGGTATTTTGAACAGAATTTCCGAAAGTCATCGGTACTGAAAATTGAAGGAAGTATTCAAATAAGAAATTGCGTTTTTTTCTGACTCGTTTTTAAATCCATTTTTGTTCTCAAACGCATCCAATTTACAGATCCTCTTATTTGGGAACGATATAATGTGATGCATTGGTCAGTTTTTTGATAAAGACGGAATATATTTCAGAAAAGGCTACCAAAAAGGGTATTTTGAACAGAATTTTCTGAAATCATCGTGATAGAAAATTTAAGGAAGTGTTCAAATAAGAAATTGCGTTTTTTTCTGACTTGTTTTTAAATCCATTTTTGCTCTCAAATGCATCCAATTTACAGATCCTCTTATTTAGGAACTATATAATGTGATGCATTGATCGGTTTTTTGATAAAGACAGAATATGTTTTGAAAAAGGCTACCAAAAGGGTATTTTGAACAGAATTTCCCGAAGTCTTCGCGATTTGAAAATTTAAGGAAGTTTTCACATAGCAAATTGCGTTTTTTATGACTCGTTTTAAAATCCATTTTCGCTCTCAAACGCATCCAATTTACAGATCCTCTTATTCAGGGATTATATACTGTGACGCATTGGCCAGTTTTTTGATAAAGATAGAATATATTTTTAAAAATGCTGTCAAAGTGAGTATTTAGCACAAAATTTTCCGAAGCAATCATGATTAAAGAATTAAGGATGTATTCTAACAACAAATCGGTTATTTTATGACTTTATTTTAAATTAAATTTTTTTCTCAAATGCATTCAACTGACAGTTTTTTGTTATTTAGGAACTGAATAATGTACTGTTTTGGTCGATTTTTTAATGAATTCAGAATCTATTTCAAAATATGTTGTCAAAATGGGCATTTGAGCTGAATTTTTCTAAGGATGACTCTGATAAAACCAGTTTTTGCAGAAAAATGAAATTAAAAATATTTCATAAACGGCCAAATGAAGTTATTAAACTGGGTTTATCTCTAATCATATATATATATATATATATATATATATATATATATATATATATATATATATATATATATATATTTTTTAAATGAGCACTCTTCGAAATCTACCTCCACCTATAAGCCCAGCCGACAGGGATTTTTTAAAATGAAGCATTTTAATTTGTTTTTAATTCTATTCTTCTAATATCTTGGCTATCCCCGATTTCTATTGCTACCAGTAAATTCTCGGGATCATGGTAATATTAAATTGATTGAACGTCTTTCACTGTCTTTTTCAGCTCATCTGCTAAAATATTGAATGTTAAAAAATCTGAAACAATTGCCTACTTGCATCAGCCCAACCTGACTGCTTACTTAAAGGAAATCCCACTTGCACTCAAAATCGTAACAAGTCCTGTGCGAGATATTTCAGAGATGCAATAAGATTCGAATTACTAAATTACAAGCGTAATATTTAGCAGAAAACAAACTGCAAGTAGATTTTCGCATTATTTCATCCGACTTTGATTAAATCGGAAAAATTCTTAGATGCCGTTATTGCACCATCCACCATCTAGTTTAGTCACTAGATAGTAGATGTCGGTGTAGGACTAGAAGCTTGACCGAACTAAGAATACTTATCAAATCATGTAGTTTTCTTTTTTTCCAAAGATTTCAATTTTTATTTTTACTGAGAAAATTATACAATGATTTTGCTATTTCTAAGTCGTGAGTTTAACGAGATGTCAAGTGACCCGAATATTCCGAAAGATTTTCACGCGTTATTTTCGTCATCTTTATCTCGAGGATGCTGCTTTCTCCTTTGTTTTTTTGTCTGATGATCGTTTTAGCTTCTTTATCATTAAAAAATATACTTGCAATTATGTACTTCGAGATCCCTCCCCTATTTTTATGTTAATTCCAAATTTCCCTTTTATTTCTCCTGTCCTTGTGTTTAACGACGGTGAGATTCTTATCCTTTTCTATCTGTAATAATGCACCTTGACGCATGGATAAAGCTCTTAACGTAAATTAAATCACTAACACATCAGTCCTAAATGAGATGAACTGTGTAAGAAAAGGGATGTGCGTTTGGAAGAAAATACTCTTGAAGGCCTTGGTTCAAATTCTGGTTTGGCCTAACTGCCTGCTTAAAAGCTCTTATTTCTTCAATCATCTAATAATATCTGAATATCAGATGAGAAAAATTATTAACTTCGCATTTCATATTTTCTTCCATTTCCTATTTCCTCCTTCATATTCACGAGGATTCATTCCGTTTACATCTTTTCTGAACCAATCTTCTCTTTTCCTTCCAGATTTGCTGTAGAGACATTTTGTGGTCAATCCCTCAAGTATATGATCTTCAGTGAATAGAAAACAGCACGAAGATAGAAAAACATAAAAAAAGACGCGAGAGCAATACCGACGAATAATTCAAGCAATGCTTACTACATTCGCCCAATTGTATGGGGTAAACTTTTCTGCCAAAAATAAAACTTCACAACTACTGCAAAGTGAAAAATAATTTTTGTACATAATAGTAATAAGAAATTTAAATCAAGCGAGCATAGTATTTACCATGCGTGTGTTTATATTTATGCACATTAATTTGATTTTTTGGAGTCTGTGCTAGTCAAACCAAGTTGTATGTTATTAGGTAGATTTCGTAAGAAATACCAACTATTGCAATCGCACCAGTTTATCTATCTATCTATCTATCTATCTATATATATATATATATATATATATATCTCACTTTTTTATGGACACGATAACTTCTATAATTCTTCACCAATCTCCACCAAACTTGTACATAAAATTAAAGGGGATAAAATCTTGGCTAAGTTCCTTCATGGGCAAAATCGGACCAGGGGGGTCGGAATATAGGCGTTTTTGTGAAAACCGAAAAAACGCCATATCTTCTTAATTAAAGTAGATATCGAATCGGTTTAAAGTTTATATTACTTCTTAAAAATGGGCGAAAAGTATATGCATGACAGATTTTTGATAAATTTAGAAGTGGGCTCAAGGGGCGAAAAAAACTGGGATTTTGAGAGAAAAAAATTCATAACTTCGTCAATTTTCAAGATATCAAGTCCAACTAAATTTTTTGTAAACGATCTTAAAATTATCTAAAACTTTTGTATTTACAAGTTTTTGATAGGACTAACTTTTACGGATGAAAAAAATTAAAAACGAAAAGAAAAAGGGCGCTGAAAAAAGAGAAAAATCCATAACTCCGTCAATTTTTAAGATATCAAATCTGATTAAATTTATTTTACATCTTCTCAAAAATATCTACAACTTTTATATTGACAAGTTTTTCATAGGACCAATTCGTATAGAAAAAACAAATTAAACAAAAATAGGAGTTGGAGAAAAAACCTCAAATCCAAACTGCTTATATTCTGACTCATTTTTAAATTCATTTTTGATTTTAAACGCATCCAAATGGTAGATCCTCTTATTTAGAAACTGTATAAAGTGATGCATTGGTCAATTTTCTGATAAAGAAAGAATATATTTCAAAAAAGGCTACCAAAAAGGGTATTTTGAACAGAATTTCCGAAAGTCATCGGTACTGAAAATTGAAGGAAGTATTCAAATAAGAAATTGCGTTTTTTTCTGACTCGTTTTTAAATCCATTTTTGTTCTCAAACGCATCCAATTTACAGATCCTCTTATTTGGGAACGATATAATGTGATGCATTGGTCAGTTTTTTGATAAAGACGGAATATATTTCAGAAAAGGCTACCAAAAAGGGTTTTTTGAACAGAATTTTCTGAAATCATCGTGATAGAAAATTTAAGGAAGTGTTCAAATAAGAAATTGCGTTTTTTTCTGACTTGTTTTTAAATCCATTTTTGCTCTCAAATGCATCCAATTTACAGATCCTCTTATTTAGGAACTATATAATGTGATGCATTGATCGGTTTTTTGATAAAGACAGAATATGTTTTGAAAAAGGCTACCAAAAAGGGTATTTTGAACAGAATTTCCCGAAGTCTTCGCGATTTGAAAATTTAAGGAAGTTTTCACATAGCAAATTGCGTTTTTTATGACTCGTTTTAAAATCCATTTTCGCTCTCAAACGCATCCAATTTACAGATCCTCTTATTCAGGGATTATATACTGTGACGCATTGGCCAGTTTTTTGATAAAGATAGAATATATTTTTAAAAATGCTGTCAAAGTGAGTATTTAGCACAAAATTTTCCGAAGCAATCATGATTAAAGAATTAAGGATGTATTCTAACAACAAATCGGTTATTTTATGACTTTATTTTAAATTAAATTTTTTTCTCAAATGCATTCAACTGACAGTTTTTTGTTATTTAGGAACTGAATAATGTACTGTTTTGGTCGATTTTTTAATGAATTCAGAATCTATTTCAAAATATGTTGTCAAAATGGGCATTTGAGCTGAATTTTTCTAAGGATGACTCTGATAAAACCAGTTTTTGCAGAAAAATGAAATTAAAAATATTTCATAAACGGCCAAATGAAGTTATTAAACTGGGTTTATCTCTAATCATATATATATATATATATATATATATATATATATATATATTTTTTTTTTTTTAAATGAGCACTCTTCGAAATCTACCTCCACCTATAAGCCCAGCCGACAGGGATTTTTTAAAATGAAGCATTTTAATTTGTTTTTAATTCTATTCTTCTAATATCTTGGCTATCCCCGATTTCTATTGCTACCAGTAAATTCTCGGGATCATGGTAATATTAAATTGATTGGACGTCTTTCACTGTCTTTTTCAGCTCATCTGCTAAAATATTGAATGTTAAAAAATCTGAAACAATTGCCTACTTGCATCAGCCCAACCTGACTGCTTACTTAAAGGAAATCCCACTTGCACTCAAAATCGTAACAAGTCCTGTGCGAGATATTTCAGAGATGCAATAAGATTCGAATTACTAAATTACAAGCGTAATATTTAGCAGAAAACAAACTGCAAGTAGATTTTCGCATTATTTCATCCGACTTTGATTAAATCGGAAAAATTCTTAGATGCCGTTATTGCACCATCCACCATCTAGTTTAGTCACTAGATAGTAGATGTCGGTGTAGGACTAGAAGCTTGACCGAACTAAGAATACTTATCAAATCATGTAGTTTTCTTTTTTTCCAAAGATTTCAATTTTTATTTTTACTGAGAAAATTATACAATGATTTTGCTATTTCTAAGTCGTGAGTTTAACGAGATGTCAAGTGACCCGAATATTCCGAAAGATTTTCACGCGTTATTTTCGTCATCTTTATCTCGAGGATGCTGCTTTCTCCTTTGTTTTTTTGTCTGATGATCGTTTTAGCTTCTTTATCATTAAAAAATATACTTGCAATTATGTACTTCGAGATCCCTCCCCTATTTTTATGTTAATTCCAAATTTCCCTTTTATTTCTCCTGTCCTTGTGTTTATCGACGGTGAGATTCTTATCCTTTTCTATCTGTAATAATGCACCTTGACGCATGGATAAAGCTCTTAACGTAAATTAAATCACTAACACATCAGTCCTAAATGAGATGAACTGTGTAAGAAAAGGGATGTGGGTTTGGAAGAAAATACTCTTGAAGGCCTTGGTTCAAATTCTGGTTTGGCCTAACTGCCTGCTTAAAAGCTCTTATTTCTTCAATCATCTAATAATATCTGAATATCAGATGAGAAAAATTATTAACTTCGCATTTCATATTTTCTTCCATTTCCTATTTCCTCCTTCATATTCACGAGGATTCATTCCGTTTACATCTTTTCTGAACCAATCTTCTCTTTTCCTTCCAGATTTGCTGTAGAGACATTTTGTGGTCAATCCCTCAAGTATATGATCTTCAGTGAATAGAAAACAGCACGAAGATAGAAAAACATAAAAAAAGACGCGAGAGCAATACCGACGAATAATTCAAGCAATGCTTACTACATTCGCCCAATTGTATGGGGTAAACTTTTCTGCCAAAAATAAAACTTCACAACTACTGCAAAGTGAAAAATAATTTTTGTACATAATAGTAATAAGAAATTTAAATCAAGCGAGCATAGTATTTACCATGCGTGTGTTTATATTTATGCACATTAATTTGATTTTTTGGAGTCTGTGCTAGTCAAACCAAGTTGTATGTTATTAGGTAGATTTCGTAAGAAATACCAACTATTGCAATCGCACCAGTTTATCTATCTATCTATCTATCTATCTATATATATATATATATATATATATATATCTCACTTTTTTATGGACACGATAACTTCTATAATTCTTCACCAATCTCCACCAAACTTGTACATAAAATTAAAGGGGATAAAATCTTGGCTAAGTTCCTTCATGGGCAAAATCGGACCAGGGGGGTCGGAATATAGGCGTTTTTGTGAAAACCGAAAAAACGCCATATCTTCTTAATTAAAGTAGATATCGAATCGGTTTAAAGTTTATATTACTTCTTAAAAATGGGCGAAAAGTATATGCATGACAGATTTTTGATAAATTTAGAAGTGGGCTCAAGGGGCGAAAAAAACTGGGATTTTGAGAGAAAAAAATTCATAACTTCGTCAATTTTCAAGATATCAAGTCCAACTAAATTTTTTGTAAACGATCTTAAAATTATCTAAAACTTTTGTATTTACAAGTTTTTGATAGGACTAACTTTTACGGATGAAAAAAATTAAAAACGAAAAGAAAAAGGGCGCTGAAAAAAGAGAAAAATCCATAACTCCGTCAATTTTTAAGATATCAAATCTGATTAAATTTATTTTACATCTTCTCAAAAATATCTACAACTTTTATATTGACAAGTTTTTCATAGGACCAATTCGTATAGAAAAAACAAATTAAACAAAAATAGGAGTTGGAGAAAAAACCTCAAATCCAAACTGCTTATATTCTGACTCATTTTTAAATTCATTTTTGATTTTAAACGCATCCAAATGGTAGATCCTCTTATTTAGAAACTGTATAAAGTGATGCATTGGTCAATTTTCTGATAAAGAAAGAATATATTTCAAAAAAGGCTACCAAAAAGGGTATTTTGAACAGAATTTCCGAAAGTCATCGGTACTGAAAATTGAAGGAAGTATTCAAATAAGAAATTGCGTTTTTTTCTGACTCGTTTTTAAATCCATTTTTGTTCTCAAACGCATCCAATTTACAGATCCTCTTATTTGGGAACGATATAATGTGATGCATTGGTCAGTTTTTTGATAAAGACGGAATATATTTCAGAAAAGGCTACCAAAAAGGGTATTTTGAACAGAATTTTCTGAAATCATCGTGATAGAAAATTTAAGGAAGTGTTCAAATAAGAAATTGCGTTTTTTTCTGACTTGTTTTTAAATCCATTTTTGCTCTCAAATGCATCCAATTTACAGATCCTCTTATTTAGGAACTATATAATGTGATGCATTGATCGGTTTTTTGATAAAGACAGAATATGTTTTGAAAAAGGCTACCAAAAAGGGTATTTTGAACAGAATTTCCCGAAGTCTTCGCGATTTGAAAATTTAAGGAAGTTTTCACATAGCAAATTGCGTTTTTTATGACTCGTTTTAAAATCCATTTTCGCTCTCAAACGCATCCAATTTACAGATCCTCTTATTCAGGGATTATATACTGTGACGCATTGGCCAGTTTTTTGATAAAGATAGAATATATTTTTAAAAATGCTGTCAAAGTGAGTATTTAGCACAAAATTTTCCGAAGCAATCATGATTAAAGAATTAAGGATGTATTCTAACAACAAATCGGTTATTTTATGACTTTATTTTAAATTAAATTTTTTTCTCAAATGCATTCAACTGACAGTTTTTTGTTATTTAGGAACTGAATAATGTACTGTTTTGGTCGATTTTTTAATGAATTCAGAATCTATTTCAAAATATGTTGTCAAAATGGGCATTTGAGCTGAATTTTTCTAAGGATGACTCTGATAAAACCAGTTTTTGCAGAAAAATGAAATTAAAAATATTTCATAAACGGCCAAATGAAGTTATTAAACTGGGTTTATCTCTAATCATATATATATATATATATATATATATATATATATATATATATATATATTTTTTAAATGAGCACTCTTCGAAATCTACCTCCACCTATAAGCCCAGCCGACAGGGATTTTTTAAAATGAAGCATTTTAATTTGTTTTTAATTCTATTCTTCTAATATCTTGGCTATCCCCGATTTCTATTGCTACCAGTAAATTCTCGGGATCATGGTAATATTAAATTGATTGAACGTCTTTCACTGTCTTTTTCAGCTCATCTGCTAAAATATTGAATGTTAAAAAATCTGAAACAATTGCCTACTTGCATCAGCCCAACCTGACTGCTTACTTAAATTAAATCCCGCTTGCACTCAAAATCGTAACAAGTCCTGTGCGAGATATTTCAGAGATGCAATAATATTCGAATTACTAAATTACAAGCGTAATATTTAGCAGAAAACAAACTGCAAGTAGATTTTCGCATTATTTCATCCGACTTTGATTAAATCGGAAAAATTCTTAGATGGCGTTATTGCACCATCCACCATCTAGTTTAGTCACTAGATAGTAGATGTCGGTGTAGGACTAGAAGCTTGACCGAACTAAGAATACTGATCAAATCAAGTAGTTTTCTTTTTTTCCAAAGATTTCAATTTTTATTTTTACTGAGAAAATTATACAATGATTTTGCTATTTCTAAGTCGTGAGTTTAACGAGATGTCAAGTGACCCGAATATTCCGAAAGATTTTCACGCGTTATTTTCGTCATCTTTATCTCGAGGATGCTGCTTTCTCCTTTGTTTTTTTGTCTGATGATCGTTTTAGCTTCTTTATCATTAAAAAATATACTTGCAATTATGTACTTCGAGATCCCTCCCCTATTTTTATGTTAACTCCAAATTTCCCTTTTATTTCTCCTGTCCTTGTGTTTAACGACGGTGAGATTCTTATCCTTTTCTATCTGTAATAATGCACCTTGACGCATGGATAAAGCTCTTAACGTAAATTAAATCACTAACACATCAGTCCTAAATGAGATGAACTGTGTAAGAAAAGGGATGTGCGTTTGGAAGAAAATACTCTTGAAGGCCTTGGTTCAAATTCTGGTTTGGCCTAACTGCCTGCTTAAAAGCTCTTATTTCTTCAATCATCTAATAATATCTGAATATCAGATGCGAAAAATTATTAACTTCGCATTTCATATTTTCTTCCATTTCCTATTTCCTCCTTCATATTCACGAGGATTCATTCCGTTTACATCTTTTCTGAACCAATCTTCTCTTTTCCTTCCAGATTTGCTGTAGAGACATTTTGTGGTCAATCCCTCAAGTATATGATCTTCAGTGAATAGAAAACTGCACGAAGATAGAAAAACATAAAAAAAAGACGCGAGAGCAATACCGACGAATAATTCAAGCAATGCTTACTACATTCGCCCAATTGTATGGGGTAAACTTTTCTGCCAAAAATAAAACTTCAAAACTACTGCAAAGTGAAAAATAATTTTTGTACATAATAGTAATAAGAAATTTAAATCAAGCGAGCATAGTATTTACCATGCGTGTGATTATATTTATGCACATTAATTTGATTTTTTGGAGTCTGTGCTAGTCAAACCAAGTTGTATGTTATTAGGTAGATTTCGTAAGAAATACCAACTATTGCAATCACACCAGTTTATCTATCTATCTATCTATCTATCTATATCTATATATATATATATATATCTCACTTTTTTATGGACACGATAACTTCTATAATTCTTCACCAATCTCCACCAAACTTGTACATAAAATTAAAGGGGATAAAATCTTGGCTAAGTTCGTTCATGGGCAAAATCGGACCAAGGGGGTCGGAATAGGGGGCGTTTTTGTGAAAACCGAAAAAACGCCATATCTTCTTAATTAAAGTAGATATCGAATCGGTTTAAAGTTTATATTACTTCTCAAAAATGGGCGAAAAGTATATGCATGACAGAATTTTGATAAATTTAGAAGTGGGCTCAAGGGGCGAAAAAAACAGGGATTTTGAGAGAAAAAAATTCATAACTTCGTCAATTTTCAAGATATCAAGTCCAACTAAATTTTTTGTAAATGATCTTAAAATTATCTAAAACTTTTGTATTTACAAGTTTTTGATAGGACCAACTTTTACGGATGAAAAAAATTAAAAACGAAAAGAAAAAAGGCTCTGAAAAAAGAGAAAAATCCATAACTCCGTCAATTTTTAAGATATCAAATCTGATTAAATTTATTTTACATCTTCTCAAAAATATCTACAACTTTTATATTGACAAGTTTTTCATAGGACCAATTCTTATAGCAAAAACAAATTAGACAAAAATAGGAGTTGGAGAAAAAACCTCAAATCCAAACTGCTTATATTCTGACTCATTTTTAAATTCATTTTTGATTTTAAACGCATCCAAATGGTAGATCCTCTTATTTAGAAACTGTATAAAGTGATGCATTGGTCAATTTTCTGATAAAGAAAGAATATATTTCAAAAAAGGCTACCAAAAAGGGTATTTTGAACAGAATTTCCGAAAGTCATCGGTACTAAAAATTGAAGGAAGTATTCAAATAAGAAATTGCGTTTTTTTCTGACTCGTTTTTAAATCCATTTTTGTTCTCAAACGCATCCAATTTACAGATCCTCTTATTTGGGAACGATATAATGTGATGCATTGGTCAGTTTTTTGATAAAGACGGAATATATTTCAGAAAAGGCTACCAAAAAAAGGGAATTTTGAACAGAATTTTCTGAAATCATCGTGATAGAAAATTTAAGGAAGTGTTCAAATAAGAAATTGCGTTTTTTTCTGACTTGTTTTTAAATCCATTTTTGCTCTCAAATGCATCCAATTTACAGATCCTCTTATTTAGGAACTATATAATGTGATGCATTGATCGGTTTTTTGATAAAGACAGAATATGTTTTGAAAAAGGCTACCAAAAAGGGTATTTTGAACAGAATTTCCCGAAGTCTTCGCGATTTGAAAATTTAAGGAAGTTTTCACATAGCAAATTGCGTTTTTTATGACTCGTTTTAAAATCCATTTTCGCTCTCAAACGCATCCAATTTACAGATCCTCTTATTTAGGAACTATATACTGTGACGCTTTGGCCAGTTTTTTGATAAAGAAAGAATATATTTTTTAAAATGCTGTCAAAATGAGTATTTCGCACAAAATTTTCCGAAGCAATAATGATTATAGAATTAAGGATGTATTCAAACAACAAATCGGTTATTTTATGACTCATTTTTAAATTCAATTTTTTTCTCAAATGCATTCAACTGACAGTTTTTTGTTATTTAGGAACTATATAATGTACTGTTTTGGTCGATTTTTTAATAAATTCAGAATCTATTTCAAAATATGTTGTCAAAATGGGCATTTGAGCTGAATTTTTCTTAAGATAATTCTGATCAAACCAGTTTTTGCAGAAAAATGAAATTAAAATTATTTCATAAACGGCCAAATGAAGTTATTAAACTGGGTTTATCTCTAATCATATATATATATATATATATATATATATATTTTTAAATGAGCACTCTTCGAAATCTACCTCCACCTATAAGCCCAGCCGACAGGGATTTTTTAAAATGAAGCATTTTAATTTGTTTTTAATTATATTCTTCTAATATCTTGGCTATCCCCGATTTCTATTGCTACCAGTAAATTCTCGGGATCATGGTAATATTAAATTGATTGAACGTCTTTCACTGTCTTTTTCAGCTCATCTGCTAAAATATTGAATGTTAAAAAATCTGAAACAATTGCCTACTTGCATCAGCCCAACCTGACTGCTTACTTAAAGGAAATCCCGCTTGCACTCAAAATCGTAACAAGTCCTGTGCGAGATATTTCAGAGATGCAATAATATTCGAATTACTAAATTACAAGCGTAATATTTAGCAGAAAACAAACTGCAAGTAGATTTTCGCATTATTTCATCCGACTTTGATTAAATCGGAAAAATTCTTAGATGCCGTTATTGCACCATCCACCATCTAGTTTAGTCACTAGATAGTAGATGTCGGTGTAGGACTAGAAGCTTGACCGAACTAAGAATACTTATCAAATCATGTAGTTTTCTTTTTTTCCAAAGATTTCAATTTTTATTTTTACTGAGAAAATTATACAATGATTTTGCTATTTCTAAGTCGTGAGTTTAACGAGATGTCAAGTGACCCGAATATTCCGAAAGATTTTCACGCGTTATTTTCGTCATCTTTATCTCGAGGATGCTGCTTTCTCCTTTGTTTTTTTGTCTGATGATCGTTTTAGCTTCTTTATCATTAAAAAATATACTTGCAATTATGTACTTCGAGATCCCTCCCCTATTTTTATGTTAACTCCAAATTTCCCTTTTATTTCTCCTGTCCTTGTGTTTAACGACGGTGAGATTCTTATCCTTTTCTATCTGTAATAATGCACCTTGACGCATGGATAAAGCTCTTAACGTAAATTAAATCACTAACACATCAGTCCTAAATGAGATGAACTGTGTAAGAAAAGGGATGTGCGTTTGGAAGAAAATACTCTTGAAGGCCTTGGTTCAAATTCTGGTTTGGCCTAACTGCCTGCTTAAAAGCTCTTATTTCTTCAATCATCTAATAATATCTGAATATCAGATGCGAAAAATTATTAACTTCGCATTTCATATTTTCTTCCATTTCCTATTTCCTCCTTCATATTCACGAGGATTCATTCCGTTTACATCTTTTCTGAACCAATCTTCTCTTTTCCTTCCAGATTTGCTGTAGAGACATTTTGTGGTCAATCCCTCAAGTATATGATCTTCAGTGAATAGAAAACAGCACGAAGATAGAAAAACATAAAAAAAAGACGCGAGAGCAATACCGACGAATAATTCAAGCAATGCTTACTACATTCGCCCAATTGTATGTGGTAAACTTTTCTACCAAAAATAAAACTTCAAAACTACTGCAAAGTGAAAAATAATTTTTGTACATAATAGTAATAAGAAATTTAAATCAAGCGAGCATAGTATTTACCATGCGTGTGATCATATTTATGCACATTAATTTGATTTTTTGGAGTCTGTGCTAGTCAAACCAAGTTGCATGTTATTTTATAATAGACACACAACCAAGTATCTGTTTTTTTTTATATATTTTTTTACGATTTAATATTATGCTAAAAAATTAACTTTATTATTTCTTAAGCATTTCTTCTGATGCTGTAAGTGTGTTTTTCCAAGTGAGATTAGCAATTACAATTATGTCTCCTAAATTAAGGATTAGTTTGCAATTAATGCATTTATACAAGGTATTATGTGAAATAAATCATGGCCAATCACAGATTTTTTTTTAAAAAACAGGACGCTGCCCAAGTTGACTTATTTAGAATTGGATTTTTTTCGCAACATTTTTTCTGAACCTTGCTAAGATTTAAATTTGTAGAGATTTAAATTAAAATAATTTAATTAAGATTTAAATTAAAGTAATCTTAATTTTGAACTTGGCTGGCTGCCTCCAAAAAATCTAATTATTGTACATAAATGTAATAATACTCATGGTAAATACTATGCTCATAATTTAATTTCTTATTACTCTCATGCAAAAAAAAAGTTTCATCATGTGTTTTGTCATTCATGAAATTTCTACATTGCTGAAATATAAGTTTTGGCACATCTTAGTTAATGTGATTTTAAATATAGGAGTATTTTTATGAAATGAAACTTTTATGACTCCCACATTTTAAGTTACAAAATCTTGTAGCTAATATCTTTCCGTTTCACGAGATGTTATTCCGTGATTACAGAAGATTAGAAAATTCATCTTCATTCACATCTACTAGTCTTAGTTAATGCGGCATAATCGGTCTACACGTTGACAATTGACGTATTTTGGTAAGCATAGTACACAAAACACAGACGTTTTGGAAGCAAATAATGATATTCTAATTTTTTTAAGATCATATTAGATGTTTGAATTGCCATTTTTTTTGTTGTCGGATAATATGATTACAATTCAAGATTTTCGTTTAAGTATTGATATTTCTTCTTTTTGTTCCATTGCTAAATACACTTCATAAGGCTTCATAGTTGCGAACTCACTGAGCTTGGAAATTATGCTTAATGTATACTGCCCAAGGCCCGACTAAGCGTATGGGAAGTCCTAGGACAATCATCATTTTGGGGAAGGGGGGAGGCATCTAGCGATATAAAAAAATTATGAATAAAGTAGAAGAGGTTAGTACTAAACTGAATACGTATTTTATGTATGTATACATTTTGTACTCTGTATAGTTCACATCTGAATACAGGGTATCTCAAAAAGATAGTCAACATTAACAAAAAATACTATTGGAATAGTTGTAAAAAATAGTAGATATGTTGACAGAAGTAACTCCTTGGAAACTTTTTGCTTTGCATATCTAAGTACGTTATAAGATGTCAAAAAGAAAATGGCCCAAATTGGTCATAATTTATTATTTTAACTTGTCAAATTATCAGGAAAACATTAATAAAGACTTTCTTTTGAAAATAATAAATACTAAGTCTTTATAATAAAATTTTAACATTAATTTTCTAATGGAGTAGTTTCTTTTTTTGATTAAATGAATGGAGTATTGGAAGCAAAAATGACAAGAAAACAATACTTTCCTAAACGTTTGGAAATATTTAGAATATTTTAATGAAAATCCTGATTAGTCTCGTGGGAGGCCCATAAAAAGAGAGGTACGCAAATGAAGTTGCGTAAATTAATTAAAATAAGTTATATCTTTAACGTTCTTTGATAAAATAAAAGACTTTTATCGTAGCAAGTTTAATATATTTTTTAAATATTTCCCTCAAATTTTACTAAATATATTTTAAACATTGTACCTTCTTTTAGCAAAGTAAATAACTATGTATATGTAGTATCATAAAATTTCCGTATTTTCTAAAAGTAAACACATTAGTTATTTACTTCAAAATTACTTATCGCATGACAGATATCAGATATATTACATATATAATACGCAATATATATACGCAATATATAATACGCATATATATACGCAAATGAAGTAGCGTAAGATAATAAAATAACAGTTCTATTGTTTAGTTTTAAGATACAAAAATAAATAAATAAATAAATATTTGTGTATACAAAGTAACTATGCTTCAGAATAATAAGTCTTTTGAAATTACTACTAATAACAACAAAAAAATAGTGGTAACTTTTTTTAACATTTAAAATTTTTTCAACCAATCATTTAAAATACACATTGAAAAATAAATTATTCATTTTAAGGTAATTTAAAGAACATATGACAAAACATTATTTAAAATTTAAGACATCGGAATTAAAGAAAAAGGGTTATTCTTTTGTTTTATGTTTTTCTATTTTATTTCTGTTTTGTTCTAAGTTAATTCAATAAAGCATTTTAATGATGCAGAATATCATTTATTCAAAAATATGAAGTTTAAAAAATAATTTATTCCCCCAAAAAATTTACTAAATAACCAAACTGTTTGATATTTGTGATAGATATTGAATTTACTTAATGCAATAAAACGAAAATGTTATTATTGTATTGATAATATTCAAATTAACAAAAACTCCATATTAATTCTAAAGCAAGTTACATATACGAAATAATTGAAAATCTACGAAATATCCAAATATATGGCTTAAAAATATTCTAACAATAAAGATTCACTTTGTGATTAAAAATAAATATTCGTAATATTTGGTAAATTTTAAAAACATTGATTTAAAATATTCTTATTTTAGTCTCATTTAAACAGTAAACTGAATTTTTATTTTAAACAATGTTCCCTACAAATGATTTAATAAATTTAGTAGTGTAAAAATTGCTCATTTATCTGACACATATTGAAAAATTTCTTGAAATTAGTTTTACGAACATACCCGCGCAATGTTTTCTAATCAGTTTGTTTTAGAAGATTATGCAGTATAAAATTGTAAATTAGTTACAACGTCCTGTACAAAGGTTTTGCATGTAAATATCTCTTGGCCGTGTCTAGTTAAACTAAATTGTAATTGTAGCAGGCGTTTGTAATTTAAATTTTTTAAAAGTTATCATACATTTCTGTAGAAGTTTTTTTCATGTTTGAAATGCATTGTTTCATGGTGGAGCTACATTAATACTTGTCTACGGATGTTATGACTACACTATATGGCCCAAGATGAGCAGCCACTTATGAGTTCAGACATTTTGTTTAATATTTAGCAAAGTCCATGAGGAATTATCCTGAAACTCTAAGCGTGTAAATGTAATAGTACAGGTCATACGTTTTCGTGAAAAATTTTCCCCGAAACTCTATAGGGATCGTCAACAAATTGAAAAGAAAGAATAACTTTTGAATAACCTTGTCAAAAATAATGTAGTAAAAGCGCTATAACTGTAGATTATGATTAAGTGGTTTATTGTAATATAATGTAATCATTTTTAAGTGGATAGCATGTATACTCGTAGAGAAAATAAAGTTTTTACGTAAAACAGCCCTTTAACAGCCAACATTTTAAAGTTTTTTTGCTTTTAATTTGCAGAGTTCTTAATATGAAATAATGTTCTTTTCTGAAAATATGGCAAAATCATTGTACACAATACCTTGTCATTATAATTAAAAAATAATAAAAATTTTATGAAAACTGAGCAGGTTTGCCAAATACTTTTTCATTACGCATGGGTCAAAGATATCAAAATTGCATTTGCATATTGTGTTATCAAAATGTGTAGAACAACGTCTGTAAAAGTTTCAGAAACATAGCCTGGAAATTCAGAAAGTGATCGCTTATAGAATCAACTCAAAATTCGTTATTCCCAAAATGAAGCAAAAAAAAAATTCGGGGTTTTATCCAAATATAGTAGTTCGTGCCATATTAAATATTCTATATTGTGAATAATCAATGGATATATGGATAGAACCGCTCATCTTTTTTCCCCACTTTGGGAATAATGGATTTTGTGTATATTCTATAGACGATCATTTTCAGAATTTTCAAGCTACGTTTTTGAAACTTTTACAGACGTTGTTCTATATATTTAGCTCACACAATATGCAAATGAAATTTTGATATTGTTGACGCATGCGCAATGAAAAATTATTTGGTAAATCTGCTCAGTTTTCATACAATTTTTATTATTACTTACCCATCATACGTAGTTTAAGGTAAGTCTTGCAATCGTTTTGAAAATCGAAACATTTTTTTTGACTGATTTACACGTTTTAGATAGTAGAGATTCCGAAAAACATATTTTTAGAAAAAAAAATTTTGCCGTCCGTCTGTCTGTCTGTCTATAAACGCTCTGTCTCCCGAACAAATTGAGATAGAGACTTGAAATTTTGTATGTATTTAGTATGTAAGAATGGGACGAAGCCTATTTAATATCAGCAACCTCGATTATCCGGAACTATTTTTTTCGGACTCTCGAAAAATTTGTTCTGATGAAAGGTACATAAAATTTTTCGAATTTTTTTGTTCTAAGGAATGGACTTAAAATAACACAATAAAATAACACACATTTTTTATATAGAACGAAGTCGATCGGAGTATTAGTTGCCGAGATATTTGTAATCTTGTTTTCCACATTCTTCCATTTTTCATGACCCTGTATTTCCTTCAAATTTAAATTCAGAGGTATATTTTAATTGGAAATGAGACGCTTAAACCGACGCAGTTAATTATTAGTAAATAGAATTATTATTTTTGGCGTTATAAGGATGTTTCTTTTACGCAGTTCGGTACTACTTGAGTAGTTTGGCGTTTTATATAATTTGTCGAAATTGGTACATCAGCAGTTCTTTAATATAGCATTACTATGATATTAACAATATAAAAATTTTGTTTATGAATTGCAATGCATTGTATAAATAGTTTTCACATGTTTTATTTTCATATACATATCCATGATGGGTAAGTATTACGGTGGCCCCCAACGATTAGTTTTTTAATTCCGATGACAGAGTATTGTGTACAATGTTTTTTGTCATATTTTCAGAAAAGAACATTATTTCATATTAAGAACTCTGCAAATTAAAAGCAAAAAAACTTTGAAAAATTTGGGACTGTTTTTGTAAAAAACATTATTTTCTCTACGAGTATACATGCTATAGACATAAAAATGATTACAGTATATTACAATAAATCACTTAGTCATAATCTACAGTTATAGCTCTTTTGATGCATTTTTTAAAGGGTTGTTCAAAAGTTATTCTTTTTTTTTCAATTTGTTTACAACCCGTATAAAGTTTCGGGAAAAAATCTTCACGAAAACGTATAACCTGTACTATTATATTCACACACTTAGAGTTTCCTTATAATTTCTCATGTATTTTGCTAAATACTAAACAAAATGTATAAACTCACAAGTGGCCACTCATCTTAGGCCATATAGTGTAGTCATAACATCCGTAGACAAAGATTGATATAGCTGCCATCAGGAAACAATGCATTTCAAACACGTAAAAACTTATACATAAAAATATGATAACTTTTAAATTACAAACACTTGCTACAATTACAATTTAGGTTCACTAGACAAGGCCAAGACATATTTACATGCAAAACTTTTGTACAAACCTTTGTGTTTACTAAACCTGCTCATTCTTCATGCAATTTGTATAATTTTTTAATTTTGATGGCAGGGTATTGTGTACCATGTTGTTTCTCATGTTTTCAGAAAAGAACGTTATTTTATATTAAGTACTCTGCAAATTATGAACAAACAATTTGTAAATTTAGGACTGTTTTTATAAAAACTTCCATTTATCTACTGATATACATGCTTCCAGCTAAAAATAAGTACAGTATATTAAAATAAGCAACTTAATTATAAACTAGAATTTTAGCGCTGTTGCTACAGGTTAGGCAGGTTAGTTTTGACAGGGTTATCCAAAATATATTCGTTCTATTTCAATTGTTGACGATCCCCTATAGAGTTTCGGAAAAAAATCCACACAGAAATGTGTTACCCGTACTATTGTGATTACACACTTAGAGTTTCAAAATAATTCCTAATATATTTTTCTAGATATTAAAAAAATTTCTAAAATCGCAAGTGGCCGGTCATCTTTAGCTATATAGTGTATATATTCCTAATTTGTCACATTCATATAGAAAAAATTGTTCTATCTCTAAACATTTAACAAGATGTTCAACATTGAAGAATTCACATTTTAAATAATAACATTTGAATAATACTTACTGGCTAAATATTTGATTATGCACTTCAGCTGCAAACTAAATTATCACTGAAATTTTTTCCTTGTGACACACGTTCGGAAAAGTATTGAATATCATAAAATATGCATCCTCTTTAATTTGCAAAATGCTTTATTGCAAAACAAGTTTATCCATTAATTTAATAAATTTAATTTTAGATTATTTTTCTATTTTCAGAAATACATGAAAAGTATTTATAAATTCAGTATTTCTGTCTGTTTGTGTTTGAACTTATTTAAATCTAATACTCATACGGTTTGACACATATTTTGTATGTTTTATTTAAATTGTAAATAAATTGGTCGATTTCAAAATGCATTGCATAAGTTTACACTCTTAAAACGAAAGAGTGCATTTGGCTTCTCAGATAAGATCTGTAGTTTATTGAATCGTGAATGAGTTGTTTTTTAAATGCTTTACTCATCTTGATTTACATTGCTTATTTAAGGAACTTATCTTGATTTAAATTGTTTAAAAACAACTAACTCACTTGAGTTGTTTCAACTCTTTATGAGAAGCTGCCTTTCAACACGTCAGATGAGCGAATTTCGGCTCAACTTAAGTTACTTTTTGGCTGACATTTTAAGAGAGTATGTCACAAACCCATACTTTCACAGTAAAACATGAAATGTCGTGTTATAGGGTAAAATCCTCAGTAATTGGCACATTAATAATTTGTCTTTAAACTTAGTTCAATTTTCATTACCAAGAAATAAAATATTTACCTGCAAATATTTTTAAATCAACGAATGCAAATCTGTGCATCTATTTTGCCCACTAAAACAAAAAAATATAAAAAACTATTTTTATAAAAATATTTTTATAAAAAGTTGCTGAAATCACCAGTAATTGGCACCTAGAGCACCAATGTATGACACCTTGTGATCCAGTAATTGGCACATGTTTATATAAAAAAAATTGCATTGGGTTTAATTGCTTTAAATGAATTTACTGTAGATGAAGATGCCATATTTCAGGTTTTTGAGAGAAAGAAATCAGCATATTAGTCTTAAATGTGAACACATTAAAACAAAACAATATATTTATATTAATACCCAGTAATTGTCATGCTGTCCCCAGTAATTGTCATATGAAGCTTTAACCGATTCCAATTACTGATAATATTTCATATTTTCAAATAAAAAGAAATGATAATCAAAATTAGTCTATAACTTTAAAAGTACGGCCAAAATAAGTGGTTTAATCTCAAATTCCTTGCGAATTCTTTGTAATTGGAATAGATGCCAATTACTTGGAACTAGCAAAATTGAAGCACCATTAATTGGCATCTATCATTAATTCAGAAATCCAAATATTTGTGTCAAAAATACTTTTACACAATTAAAGAGACCCTTTTCAACTAAACAAAACTGTTGTCAATTAAAATTTAAAATATATTATAAATCAGATAATAATGAATTGAAAAGCATGCCTTTCTTAAGCCAGAAAAGAAGCATTTGCAACAAAAATGGCTCATATGATACAAGCCATAATTGTTTCTCTTTCTTGGACACTATTGTCATCTAGTAACATAAATCAAAGTTATAATCTTTAAAGTAAATGAGCATATAACTGGTATATGGTCTTGCATTTTTAAAAGACTGGATATAAATTTTATTTTAGGACATGTTTGTAGGATGTGCCAATCATTGGTGCATGCCAATTACTGGGGGTTTTACCCTATATATCATGTATTGCAATGCTTTAAGTATGTTATGTAGTGGATTACACTCTACATTTATGAAATGTTTTATTATGATTACACTGTATGGCGCTCCCTCCCCCCCCCCAATAAGAAGATATCGCTGTACAACTGTACACGTTATATATTTTAAAGTTGCAAAATTCTTATTAATGATAAATATGTGTTGCGTTGGAAATTTGGCACTAATAAAACTTAAACATGTATTATTAACCGACTTCCAAAAAGGAGAGGAGGTTATCAATTCGACGCGAATGTATTTTTTTTTATGTATGTTCTCCGATTACTCCGAAACTATGCAACCGATTTCTGTTATTTTTGTTTTAAACGAAAGAAAATGTTTTCGAATTGGTACCACTTCCGTTTCATCGAAATAGGTTCAGTACTTTTTTAGTAATTAGGCAAAAACTAATAAAATTAGTGATTTCTCTTTAATCAAAAGTGTTGAATAAGTTCGCTACGTGTATCGCAGACAACATGGCCGAGCGGTCTAAGGCGCCAGCTTTAAGCTCTGGTTCTCGAAAGGAATCGGGGGTTCGAACCACACTCCTGACCTACATGTATGGGTGATTCTCAAAATAGGGACAATTTCAAAAGTGAAATCTTAAAAAAATTACTGTTAGCAAAATTTCTGAAAAAAATAGGTGTTGTTAATATAGTATTAGGTATACTTTACATGTAGTCAGCAAAGCTAAATATTTAAAAATTAACTTAAAAAAGATTAGTATTTTTTGAGACATGCTAATGACAAAACAAATTGCATGGAATAAATATATTAAGAAATTTTTATTTTCTTCTTGTTTAAATATTTTTAGGTAGATTTCGTATGAAATACTACCTATTGCATTGTCTCCCATGTTGGAATTTCTGAAAAATTTTTGCGGATCTACACGAATCATGACTCCTAGACCCCAAAACCACCATCAGTAAAAAAGTTTATATATATATATATATATATATATATATATATATATATATATATATCGGTGTATATCACTTTCTTCTAGACACGATAACTTCCATAATTATGCTCAGATCTTCTTCAAACTTTTACATAAAATCAAGGAGCCTAAAATCTCGGTCGAGTTCGTTAATGGGCAAAATCGGACCAAGGGGGTGGAAATAGGGAGGGTTTTTGTGAAAACAGAAAAAACGCGATAACTTCTTAATTAAAATATATATCGAATCAGTTTAAAGTTTATATTACTTCTAAGAAATGGGCAAAAAGTTTATGCATGACAGATTTTTGATAAAGTTAAAAATGGGCTCAAGGGGCGAAAAAAACATGGTTTTTGGGAGAAAAAAATTCATAACTTCGTCAATTCTCAAGATATTAAATCCAACTAAATTTTATATAAATGTACTCAATATTATCTAAAACTTTTGTATTTACAAGTTTTTGATAGGACCAATTTTTACCGAGGAAAAAAATTAAAAAAGAAAAGAAAAAGGGGGGAGGAAAAAGAAAAAAACCCATAACTTACTCAATTCTTAAGCAATCAAATCTAATTAAATTTATTTTACATCTTCACAATAAGATCTACAACTTTTATATTGACAAGTTTTTCATAGAACCCATTCTTATAGCAAAAATAAATTAAACAAAAATAGGAGTTGGAGTAAAAACCTTAAATCCAAACTGCTTATATTCTGACTCATTTTAAAATTCATTTTTGATTTTAAACGCATCCAAATGACAGATCCTCTTATTTAGGAACTATATAATGCGACGTTTTGGCCAATTTTTTTATAAAGGCAGAATATATTTTTAAAAAGGCTGCCAAAAAAGGTATTTTGAACAGATTTCCCGAAATTATCGTCATTAAAAATTGATTAATTATAACAAATTGCGTTTTTTCTGAGTCATTTTTAAATTCATTTTTGTTCTCAAACCCATCCAATTTACAGGTTCTATTATTTAGGAGCTATATAATGCGACGTATTGGCCAGTTTTTTGATAAAGGCAGAATATATTTTTTAAAAGGCTGCCAAATAGGGTATTTTGAACAGAATTTCACGAAATTATCATGATTGAAATTTGAGGAAATTAAAAAAATTGCGTTTTTACCGAGTCATTTTTAAATCTTTTTTTGTTCTCAAACGCATCCAATTTACAGGTTCTCTTACTTAGGAACTATATTATGTGACGGAGTGGCCAGTTTTTTGATAAAGGCAGAATATATTTCAAAAAAAGGCTGCCAAAATGGGCACTTCGCACAAAATTTCCCAAAGCGACCATGATTAATGAACTGTGGGTATTCAAATAACAAATTGTTTATTTTATGACTCATTTTTAAATCCAATTTTGCTCTGAAACGCATTCAAATGACAGTTTTTTGTTACTTAGGAACTATATAATGTGCGTATTCTTTGATTTTTTTTATAAAGGGTGAATATAAATATTTTTAAAAGCTGTCAAAGTAAGCACTTCGCAAAAAAATTTCCCAAAGCGATCATGATAAAAGAATTGAGGTTGTATTCAAATAACAAATTTTTATTTTATGACTCATTTTTAAATTCAATTTTGCTCTCAAACGCATTCAATTGACAGTTATTTGCTATTTAGGAACTGTGTAACGTGCCGTATTGGTCAGATTTTTGATAAAGGCTAAATATATATTTAAAAAAATCTGTCAAAGTGGGCACTTCGTACAAAATTTCTCAAAGCAATCTTAAATAAAGAATTGTGGATGTATTAAAATAATAAATTGGTTATTTTATTACTCATTTTTAAATTCAATTTTGCTGTCAAACGAATTTAATTAACAGTTTTTTGTTATTTAGGAACTATATAATGAACATATTGGTCAATTTTTTTTAATAAAGTAAGAATATAATTCAAAATATGTTGCCAAAATGGGCAGAGTAGAATTTCGTTTAAGAGGATTTCGATAAAACCAGTTCTTACAGAAAAATGAAATTAAAAAATTTTTAAAAGCGGTTGAATAAAGTAGTTAAACTGGGTTTATCTCTAATCATTTAATTTTTTTTTTTTTTTTTTTTTTTTTTTTTTTTTTTTTTTCGAGATGAAAACTTTTCGAAATCTACCTCCGCCTATAGGCCATGCCGAAAGGGATTTTTTTCTATAATTATTAACTTTCGTTTTCAGCAAAGGATTTCCATTTTTACATATATATGTTACAGGCCAAACCCGATTTTAGGCCAAACTAGTCTATCCTAATGCCCATCGGATAAACTAGTTTTTCCTAGGCCAAACCGGTTTATCCTAACGCCCATCGGATAAACTAGTTTTTCCTAGGCCAAACTAGTCTATCCTAAGGCCCATCGGACAAACTAGTTCTTCGTAGGCCAAACTAGTTTGGCCTAACTGTTACAGGATAAACTAGTTTAGCCTGCTGTTTATTGGTCTGAACTAGTTTATCCTAGGCCAATTCAATTTGGCGTGATTTTATTGAATTCAATGACCGCCTCAGCGCCAACATTCTAGTTTGTCCTAGGCTGATTTAGTTCATCCTATGCCAATGTAACTTTACACGTTTTTAGCTCATGGGCGTCAAAGCCAAAGAAATAATGGGCTCTCAGGTTCTGTATGTATGTACGCATGTATGTACGTATGTACGCATGTATGTACGTATGTACGTAACGCGATAACTCTTTTAGAAATAATGTAATTTGACGTGTTTTTATCTCATCAGCTATCAAAGACTGAGTACTAATGTGCTCGTGGGTTCTGTATCAATGTATGTACATAAGTACGTAACGCAATAATTCTTGATAGAAATACTCGATTTGCATTAAACTTTCAATATAGGTTTATTCTTATGAGGAGCTCTTCTGATTAATTTTGGGAGGTCATTGGAGAAGAATAAGGGGGGGACGAGAGACTGATTCGCCCCTTCCCTTAATTCAAATAAATGGGTTTCCATGGGTTATTAGCATATTTTATTCAAGTTTTAGATGTAGAAGTATTCTGTTGAGGCGCCTCCATTAGTTGTGGGCGTCAATTGTTTAAGTATAAAGGGAAGGAAGAAGAGGGCGAACCGCCCATAATTTATGTAAATGCTTTTTTCACGCAGAATTTACTGATTTGCTTCAAATTTTAGAAATAGATTCATTCTGATAACGCGTTTCCCTAATTAGTTTGGGGGATTAATTGAATAAGAACAAAGGGAAGAACGGTGGAATCCCGCCTAATTTTGTTAAATGGGTTTTTCATGCAGAATTAACCGATTTGCTGCAAAACTTGGATCTGTTCATTCTGATAAAGTGTTTCACTGATTAATTTTGGTGGTTCTTTGGTTACGTATAAAGAGGAAACGTATAATTTATTTCCTTCCTTAAAACATATAAATTTGTTACTCTACAGAATTATCCAATTTGCTTAAAATTTTGGACATGGATTCATTTGAACAGGTGCTCCTTTAATTAATTAGGATCTTCTCTTATGGTTATGTATAATGCGTTAGTGTACGATTTATCGCTTTCCTTATATTAAATAAATGGGTTTTTATGCAGTTTTATCCGATTTGCCGTAAATTTTGAATATAGTTTATAGTTTTTTCTTTAAAAGGCGAATCCCTGAATTGTTTTGAGAGTTTATTGATTAAGTATAAAGGGAGAAATGTGGGATTATTCTCTCTAAATCAGATGAATGTTTTTTTTAGCAGAATTATCTGATTTGCTTCAAATTTTGGATAATTGTTTAATTTTATAAAACGTATCTATGATTAGTTTTAGGGATTCAATGGTTAAATATAAGTGGGGGAAATGGGAAAAAGTAATCCAACTTACTTTATTTTTCAAGGGTGTTATTCTTTAAAAAAATAAGGCTGTAATACACAATGGCTGTAAACAGCCTGTGAATGCAAAGCCATCAGTTTAACTGGGCAATATTCTTTTTAATATTGATCCCGACTACTGCTCCATTGCTAACCTTGTGCAAAGTGGTTTTGTCATCACCCCTATGTAATGTATTTTATTCGAAGGGTTGTAGAATACTGTTAGAGGTTTGCACGCGCCAGAATTTCGAGTTTCGGGCACCGCCTTTCCCGAAGGAAAGTTATTTTGCTGTGACCCGGTGTAAAAATTAAAAGTTCAGCCCGAGACCTGCCAGTACAAAAATATGTGAAAAAAGACTCAGTCCCGCTGAATCTGCCCTACTCAATTTCTGCAAAAAATTCAGATTTTACTAAACATACAATTAGGATTCCTTTAAAAAATACTGCATACACATATACATTGGATAATTTTACAGTGTACTTTTAAATTACAAATTGTTCACAGAATGGAAAATACACAATGTATTATTGATTATTTATATTCTGTGACCTTTCAAATTTCAATTTCTGTGACATTTCAATAATAGGGATTCATTAAATAATTAATGTAGTTTAGAACAAAAGAAAAAAAGGAGAGTTATAAACATCATAACTAATCTGTTCAGTAAAAAGTAAATTTGTGAATATGTTTCTCTGTCATTCCTTGAGACTTTTCTCAAATCCAAAAGAGCTACATCCTAACACATTTCAGAACTAATTCATTTTCGGAAAGGCATAAGATTAATAGGCATTCTCACTCAGAAAATATGTAATTGAATGGCATTAACCATTTTTTTCATAAAAGCGATGTACCTTTGAGAAAATACTATTAAAGCTAACGTTTTAAATCGAATTTTTGGTTACGACTACGTGGAAAAGAAAAACTTGACTCCCGCCGTGACAAGAATAGCTTATATGTCGACAAGTAATTAATTTCTAAAAAATGGAAAACGCTGTTCGATTCCAAATTATGTTCAGCTCCGATCTGGCTCGAATATGCAATTATAATAATAATAATAAATGCAAGCCTGATCTCAGTTGGCACGAGTCTGCAGAAAAAAAATACTATATAAAATGCATTATGTCTTTACAGTAAATATGTGAAATTCCTGTATTGATGTTCTAAGCAATTACTCTTGAATCACATTTATACTTATTCTAGTGAAAGACATGTTTTTTACCGGCCTTATTGGCCAAACCCGATTTCGAACCAAATTAGATTAGCCTAGGCCAAACTATTTTATCCTAACGCCAATTATATAAACTAGTTTTTCCTACACTAAACTTGTTTATCTAAATGCCCGTAGGAAAAACTAGTTTTTACAAAATAAGAGGGTAATCCTTCATTTCCCTTTCATACTTTACCATTAAACCCTCGAAAACTATTCAGGGAATTGCCTTATCAGAAAGAACCTATAACCAAAATTTGAAGCAAATCCGTAAATTCTGCGTTAAAAACTATTTATCTAAATTATGGGGGGGGGGAGTACCTACATTGCCCTTTCTTTTACACTTAAACAATAAACATCCACAACTAATCCCGGAGGCGCCTTGTCAGAAGAATCCTATATCTAAAATTTTAAATGAAAACTGATAATTCTGCATGATAAATGCATTTCTCTAAATTAACGGTGGGGGATTAACCTCCCGTTCGCCCCCTTTATTCTTATTCAGAGAATTTCCAAAACTAATCAGAAAAATATCTTATCAGAAGGCACCTACATCCAAAATTTGAAGCTAATCGGATACTTCTATCAAAATTTATAGCGTTACGTACATTCGTACGTATATATATGCGTACATATATGCGTACGTACATACATACAGAACCTGTGAGCCCTTTATTTCTCTGGCTTTGACGCCCCTGAGCTAAAAACACGTAAAATTACATTGGCCTAAGATAAACTAGATCAGCCTAGGAGAAACTAGAATGTTGGCGCTGAGGCGGTCATTGAATTCAATAAAATCACGCCAAATTGAATTGGCCTAGGATAAACTAGTTCAGACCAATAAACAGCAGGCTAAATTAGTTTATCCTATAAGAGTTAAGCCAAACTAGTTTGGCCTAGGAAAAACTAGTTTGTCCTATGGGCCTTAGGATAGACTAGTTTGGCCTAGGAAAAACTAGTCTATCCGATGGGCATTAGGATAAACCGGTTTCGCCTAGGAAAAACTAGTTTATCCGATGGGCGTTAGGATAGACCGGTTTGGCCTAGGAAAAACTAGTTTATTCGATGGGCGTTAGGATAGACTAGTTTGCCTAGGCCAATCTAGTTTGGCCTAAAATCGGGTTTTGCCTGTAACATATACATATAAGAAGAACAAAAACATTACCAAAGAGCAAACTTTGTTTACATGAGCAACATTCTGACACTAACAATGTAAGAATCTTTCTTAGTGATTTTCTGACAGATTTAATGCATATTTTAGGGATAATAAATGTAATACCTAAATTTTTATGTAAAATTAAACTTTATAAAAGATACAATATAAGCAATGGTTACATTTATGCACATATGAGTCTTTAGCATGGACAGAAAAACCATGCTAATGACATTGATATTTGTCCATGCTAATGACAAATTTTAATTTAAATAAGATTATGAGCCATAATATAATCACAATGCAATAGTCCTTTTTGGGGCTTTTTAAAACACAAAAGTCCTATGCAAATAAGTAAAAACCAAATTTTAATTATAAAATAAACATGAAAATTATTATCCATTCTAATGACATACAATTGATGTAGGCCCCCAATATTCAACTTCTATTCTTAAAATACAATACATGCTTCTATTTTCAGGCTCGGATAAAATGGCTACTTGTTGCCATGGAGAAACTTTATACTTTCAAATTATTGTCATATGTGAAAATGAGATTTTGATTAATAACCAGCTGTTATAGTATGACCTTGTTTTGAAAATAGAATATGGAGGACAAACTTTAATTCTTTTTTTATATATTATAATTTTATTTTTAAAAAGAAATTTATTGGATCAAACCTCTTCTTGATTAATTTAAAGAAAGAATAACATTTGTTTTATTTTATAAACATGATATTAACTCTTTAAAAAGCTAGTATATACAAGGCACAGCTGCTGTGGACATCCATGCTAATGACACTTTGAATATTTATTCTGTTATTTTAAGGTGTTTTTAACTAAAAAGTGAGTAATTCTTGAGTGCAAATAATGAATAATATTAAGACAAACATATCTAAATGTAAAAACATGACAGAAAATCTGTCAATTTTTTTTTGTATGCCGAAAGACATAAATTGTCCCCTATTTTGAGAAACACCCGTATACAATAACCTTTTCCATATTTTAATATATATATATATATATATATATATATATATATATATATATATTACAAACTAAATACTAATTATGCTATTAAGAATATTTTGCGTTTAACCGTTAGCACAGAGTATCAGAGATCTTTTTTCATTGTATTAAAATAAGACTTGCGAAAAGTAACATGACGTTCAAAAAATTCACCGGATATATTGCAGTCAGGATAGCCGAGCGGTCTAAGGCGTTTGATTTTAGCCTTGGTTCTCGAAAGAGATTGTGGGTTCGAACCCCACTGCTGACATACGTGTATAATATACCGTATTTTTTCCGTATTAATTTTTTTAAACCGACTTAAAAAAAACGAGATGGTATTATCATCAATTCGACGAGTATGTATTTTTTTCTTATGTATGTTCACCGATTACACCGAAACTATCCAACCGATTAAACTAGTATTTAGTTAAATGAAAGAGGTTACTCTGGAATCGGTATCATTTCCATTTCATCGAAGTTGGTTAAGTACTTTTTTAGTAATTAGACAAAAACTAATAAAATTAATGATGTATCGCAAATTAAAAGTAACATGGTTCTTGAATAAGTTCGCTGAACGGAATACGCTCGGGATGGCCGAGCGGTCTAAGGCGCCTCGTTTAAACTCTGGCTCTCGCAAGAAAGCGTGGGATCGAACCCTACTCCTGACATACCTGTGTGCAATATTTTTTTCCCCGTATTATAATTTTTATATGTATATTTTACAAATTAAATACTAATAATTATTAATCAACTTCAAAAGACGAGGGAGAGATTAACAATTCGACGCGTCTGTGTATTTTCTTATGCATGTTCACCGATTACTCCAAAACTATCCATCCGATTTATATGGATTTTGATTTATTGAAAGAGGTTGCTCTTATACTGGTAGACTTCCGTTTCATCAAAATTGGTTCAGTAATTTTTTAGTAACTAAGCAAAAGCTATAAAAATTAGTAATTTCTCGCAAATTAATAATGATTGTTTTAACCGTTTTCTAAATCATAAGCTAATGGTAAAAACTAAAAAGTGAAAAATAAACTTTTTTACTAAAAATAGAATTGACTTCAAAAACTACTGCAGAGTAAAAAATATTTTTTTATAAAATAATTAATAAGAAATTAAACAAAGAGCATTGTATTTACCATGCGTTTTGTTAGATTTATGTACATTAAATTGATTTTTTGGAGTCGGTGCCAGCAGAGCCAAGTTAAATGCAATAATTCAATATTAAAAAATTAGCTTTAATTTTGAACTTGGCTCGGCTGGCACCGACTCCAAAAAATTAATTTAATGTACATAAATCTAACAAAACGCATGGTAAATACAATGCTCTTTGTTTAATTTCTTATTAATTATTCTATAAAAAAATATTTTTTACTTTGCAGTAGTTTTTGAAGTCGGTTCTATTTTTGTTAAAAAAGTTTATTTGTAATTATTAACTAGTGACTAACTTCTTCGAGACGTTCCTCTTTTAGGGAAGATTTAATTTTTAATGGTTGGTTTTTAAAACAAAGATTTTTGCCATTTTCAATCGGCTTGAATTAAATAAGACAAAATATACAATAACATTTTTTTGGTGAGAATAATCAACAATTCTGACCATCTTATGTGGTACGTGAACAGCTCGATGATGCCCAAGAGGTTAAAAATTATTCAATCTTAATGGTTCTATGTAGTGGAATACTACAAATGACTTGACCTTTTGTGCTAGTTCTGATTTTTTTCGTAATTGCATAAAAGTAATGTTTCTATGACTTGGTGAAATAAACTTTCCTGTAAAAATCACCTTAGACAAGTGCAGATATCATTACAATAAGAGACAAACTGGTCTCTTTATACATAAAGCAAATGGTAACTATAAGAGATAAGTTCCTCTACTTTTTTAATGGATCAAAATAAAATTTCAGAAAATGACCACTTTAGACTTTTAGTTTGAAAATGTTCAGCATGCAGAAAAATGGATGGTCACATTTTTCAGGTTCAAATAACATTGACAAAAACAGGCTAACTGGTCGCTTTACACAGGTAGATACATTAGGGTGGTCACATTACGGGGCAATTCTCATATTATTTTATATGAACACAAGTAAAATTTTCCAAAAGCGGTCACTTTAGCCAGGTGGCCACTTTACCAAGGTGGTCATTTTAGCAGGTTCCACTGTATTATCATTATGTACTATTACATTCATTACCATTTTCAATCAATATAATGTGTAATTCAAAATATAGCGCAGTTTGTCATAAATATTTTAATGGAACGAGGATGTATCAAATATAATCGGAATTTTTTTTTCGTAATTTATTGGTGCATGATATAAAAACAAAAAATTACATATTGTATTCTATATAATTTTCTGATTTCAACATGTACTTTCCTCAACGGAATGGAAGCTTTTTGACTCCGATATCATAGAAAAAAGCGGGGGGGGGGGTGTCTCTAGCAAGATGCGCACGAAAACTTCAATATCTTTGTCATCTTCGAACCATTCACTTCTTAATGCTTTCTGCAAAGACTAAATGATGTGATAATCATATGGATAATTCAGGACTATAGCGAACGTATCAGAATGTTGTAAATGCATTTCCTCCACTTTTCGTGGCTTAGACTGCTTGTATGAGGACAGGCATTTTGATGAAGCAAAAACAGCTCGGTGTTTAACTGTAACATTTATTAATTTTAGCTTAGGGATAATTTTCATTGGAAAATCGTTAAATTTGCTTCTAAAAAGTTTTTTAAAATTGACCTTCTTGAAAAGCAAATATAAAAAAAGAAACATTACATAACACATAAATGCTTTCTTTTTCTATACAAATTCACTATATAATAAATTATATCGCTTTCTAAATCATTTATCTAAACCCTATTCATGCATTTCAAACATGTGTATGCGAAAAGATCATTCCAATTCCCAAGACACATTTCAGAAGATATGTTTGCACTTCCTACTTAATATTCCGCTAGAAACTTTTAAGTAAAACGTTTTGATGATTTATATATTTTTTATTCCGGTTTTATTCCCGAGATCTTTATAAAAAGTGTAAAAATAGTCATGAGCACTAAAGAACTTAGCGGTATTTTGTTTCAATGTGTTCTTATTTTAAGCCCCATGGTGGCTGTAAAATCTGTTCAGAATACTGAGAAAAGAGTATAAGCCTCTTCTTTTGACGGGAATATGTGGAGAGAAATATTATTGCCTACGTTAGGTATGAACAAAATATAATATTAAATAAGAATAAATTCACTCTTTTGTGGTATATGGAGGTTTGTAGAGATTTGAAGAACAAATAAAATGCAATAGGATTTTTCTCCATGCGTTAACATTTATAAAATATTTATTTATATTCACGATTATGACAAAGTATATTCTGTACTTTGACAAAGTACTTCTGTAAAAGTAATACATGCTTTATGTAAAACGAAGGATATATTTCCATATCTGTGGAGAAGAAAATTGAATAGTAATTTAGCATTTTACTGTTAAAAATAAAGTATTTTCCCTCAGGAACGTTAAAGACAGTATTTTTTTAAATGTTTCTAAATGAAATATATTAATTATAACAATAAAAATTTAAATATAATATTTATATATTCTATATTTATGATTATGACAAAGTAGATTAATTTTGTTTAAAAATGTTTCATAAATTTATAAGATGAAGGATATTTTTCCCTTTCTGTAGAGCAGAAAAATTACAATTAATTGAGATTTTTATGGCAAAAACAAAGTATTTTTTTAGAGAATATTAAGCATAATAATAGTTTAACGTTTAAAAGATAAACATATTAATTATAGCATTAAAAAGTTAAATGTAATAATTCAAATTATAGAGAAGGAAGAAAAATTCATGCATTGAAACAATTTCCAATACATTCATAATAATGTAAAAAAAAAAACATTGAAAAAGTTAAACTATTGTGTTGAATTCAACCATATGGAAAAGTATAGCTCACTTGAAAACCTAATTTAAGCTTTTACCATCCACGACCAGAAATTTATCCGAATTGTTTGAACAGCCTTGTGTATATTATATGGCTTCCTATCTATTAACTGTTTGCTGTCCAAACATTTGTTTATTTAAAAAAAGCATATAATCAGATAAAAATTCCTGTTTTCAGCAGTTTCCGCAAGTAGGAGAATGGCACTTGAATTCTTTTGTGGAGCTGTTTATATGCGGTACAAAATTAATACGCAACAGCTAATACGCAAATGATCGGGTAAATTTAATAGTACACGCATAATTTTAAACGTATTTCCAGAAATTCCAACACTGAACTGTAATCAATCTCTTTTGTGTGTCACTATAAATGAAAGAAAAATGTTATAAATGCCCTATTCTACAAGTATTCTGGTGTTTTCCCAAATTAATGTCGTTCCCAATGAGAGACGAAACCAGAAGAATGTAGCGATCCCACTACTTTCCATCTAACTCATGCATGTGAAATCTTCGAGATTCGTTACCATAGTGCCAAAAATAAATAATCTATGCTATCATGAGGTCTGTAAACGCATGAAACTCCATGCATTAGCTCATGAAATAAGACAGTTCTGGATATCAAGAAAGATGTAACATAAAAGCGCCATCTGTTGGGAGATTAAAACATACACTGTAAAAAAAATCTACGTAAAATTACGGACAAAAGCCGGCAGCAGAGATTCCGGACAGTATCCGTAAAAAAATATTTTGACCGTAAATCAAAAAATCACCCGTAATTTTACATTTTAGCAAATGCATAACTAGCCAGTAAAAAAAGTAGTATTGTCCGTAAAAATACAATGCCAAGTTGCCCGTGAAAAAAAGGGCATTACCCGCAAAACTATAATGCCAGGATGCCCGTCAAAAAAGGGGCATTGGCCGTAAAACTATAATGGCAAGATGCCCGTAAAAAAAGGTGCATTGACCGTAAAAATACAATACCAAGATATCTCTGAGAAAAAGGACATTGCCCGTAAAATAATACAAATTCTGGGCATGAAAAAAAGGGGCGATTGCCCATAAAATAACAAAACACATACATTAGGATACCTCATTAAAGAAGAGGGATTGTCTATAAAATTACGAAAAGGATTATTCAGTGAAATTAATATAAATTTCCATACAGTTATCCAGCATTACCCTATTCTCTTTTCACAAATCATAAAATTATGTGGTTTTTAAAATAAAATCTTTAATGGGGATCGCCATATATACCAACTGAAAATCCATAATAGATTTAAAAGAGGAATATAGATAATTCACAACACTAATAAACAACAAAAATTAATTTTCACAGGAGTACTTATGTTTTCGCAATATTTGAATAAAACATTCATAACTTATGCATACTATAAAACTTGTATATTCAAAACCTAATTTTCCAAGGTTTTCAGGCACTCTTAGCAGGCAGTTTGTAGTTTTTTTTTTTTAATAAAAGTTTAATTTTATTAAAGGAGAGCATTCTCACTCATTTCCTATAGTAAATTGTATTTTTATTCAATTACAAGGTTCTCACTTTTGGTGTTGTTGCATTAATAACTTATGTTAAAATAAAATTTTTAGCTTTCCAAAATTTACCATCACACACTTTAATAGTGAGAGTGGTGGAGCATTTAAAAACTGGTAGGATAACAAACCCTCGCGTGTTTAGATAAAAGTCTGATATGTAAAATGAAAATAGAAAATTAGTTACTTTAATATTAAATTACAGGGGTTGAAGCAGGCAAAATTTGGGGTCCACAAAAATCTATTTAATAAAATAGGATTCTTCACAAAATAATTTTAATAAAACAGATCCTTTCACAAAATTCTTTTATGCTATTTTCATAAATACTGTTTTAAAATCTAATTTGTACACAAAAACATGTCATAATTTTCAAAAACTTAGCAAAGGAATTTTTAAAAATATATATATTTAGTTTTTAAATTCCTTGTTCAAATAACAGTCAACTTCCATTACAAAATGTTATTTTCACAAAAATAACTTTTCTTTTTCACAAAATGAGCCCCAAGAATAAAAACCTGCATCGACTCCTGAATTGATCAGAAAAATTATGATCAGTAATATCAGTTTATTAGCTGTACTGCTATTGCTCCCTCTCCTCCCTTCCAAGCCCCTTAATAATAGAGAGCAGCTTTTTTATGACACACAAATGCTAATTTATTATTTCGATTTTTATGTATCACATATTTACTAAATACTACATGAAACAAAAGTAGTCCATTTTTGATTTAACAATGATTCATAATCCCACACACATCGGTGCAAGAAATCCATCTAAGTCGAGACTGAAATTTCTTCTGAGCATTAGAAATAACTAAATGCAAAAGGGTTAGAAGATTTCTAAGTCTTGTATTATACCTAAAAATTGGTCTCTTACAATAAAAGAAAGTGATTAAATGTTCTTGATTGTAGAACCACTATTATTTAAGTATATAAGGTAGAATTTTGAGTCAGTCAAAAATATCTTCAACATTGAAATCAGTCGTGAGATTGAAGGTCTTGCACCCATGTCCCACGGTTCTTGATCTTGTGTATACAGATAATACATGCTATATTGTTTACGAGATTTTAGTGAAAATTGATTAAACTTGGGAATGTTTGAAGATGAAATTATTACAATGGTTCTGTTTTACAAATTATCATTCAATAAATAAAAAGAAAACATGAATTTAAACAAATTTATTTAATATACTTCAACACAGTATTCTTAGAAGTAACAAATTTAAATAACAAATTAAGAAACAACAAATAAAAAATTAATTTTTTCACACAGATTTGTAGTAACACAATTTATTGCCAAGGTTCTGCACTTTCACATTGATTTTGGATGTTGTAGATAGTTTTTTTTTATTGTGTGCCTTTTTCCAGATTAATAGCCAAGCATGTCCTATTAAAAAAAAAAAAAAAAAAAAAAAAAAAAAAAAAAAAGGTAAGAATAAATATTACATAAAAGTATACAGAATAAACAGAAATTGAGTATATTAGTAACAATCTCAATTATTCCAGATGAACAGCAAATACAGCAGTTATGTTTAATAGATAATTGTTATGAGCATCCTATTAAAACAAGTAACAAAAAAGTAAGGAATTAGAATTCATTCCAGTTTAACCCAAAATTAATTTCAATTATTGTAAAATAATTCATTTTTTGTAATGTTACAGTTAGTAATTTATTTTACTGAACCTTTTGTACATGAATAAAACTTGCACTTGACCTTTTATTTCTATGAAAATATTTTTAAATGAGTAAATTAAATTTGAAGCAATTTTAAAATGACAAAATTCTTTAAGCTCTGATATAAAACTTTGGGCCCCAAAATAAAAAGGCCTGAACATCTCTGATAGACATTAATGTTCTTTATATCAAAATAAAATGCCTTTATAGCACCTTGAACCGTTTATATATAGCACTTATAGCCATTTGAACCAATTATAGTTGGTTTTAATCACTTTTGAATTGTTTTATGTCTGTTTTGCAGCCAATGTGTATATTGCATTTCTTAGATCTCTTCTTCATTGATAACTGTAATTGAGAGTGCATGTTTTTTCATATGTTTTTATGTTCTTCTATCTTTACAAGAAAATATTGAATTCAAAGAAAATGTGGTACTCTGACTTTTGGTGGATTTGGACATATTGGAAGGCAAGGAATGAGATTTAAAAGTTTTTAGAAAATGTCTATCAGTCAACTCTGTAAGTTTTTAATTAAAAAAAAAAAAAAAAAAAAAAAAAAAAAAAAAAAAAAATGTGGCTGCTTTGTTTCAAGAACTAATGCATGGCATTTGCGCTGATATGATGCATTATTCACAATTTCCATAACATCTCTAACTCAAGAACTAATGCACAGGTTATTATAAAACTTCAAATTCTGTTAGTTCCTGATTTAAAAAGTGCTTCAATTCATATATAGGGAACAATTTTTTACTACCATTTGAAAAATATATAGACATCAACTTCTTTTGTATCATGCAATAAATCAACAGTTATATTGAGAATTTTGGAGAATAATAAAATATTTTTTTTCTTTCAAATAGAGCATTTTCCAATGTTCCCTTACTAATTTTCTGCTTAATGCCATAAATAAATATTTTTGTTTATCGAAAAACTTTTTTTTTCGCAAGTGATGGAAATATTTTACATATACACACATATTGCCATAATTAACACTACAACAGTACAAAGAATAGATTTATATAATACATTCCATCTTGCAGACTTTTTAATAATATTGTTGCAGACACTTGAAGATAGTTCTGTCCCTGCACTCTCAACTAAATTTGTATGTTTTACAAGATCTCTTAACTAGATTCACACTCTTTTCAAGATTGACTAAATTGGCACTTTTTCTGAGATATCTTGAATAAATTGGTGCTCTTTCCGAGATATCTCGACTAAATTTGCTCTTTTTCTCAAGATTTCGACTAAATTCGCATTTTTTTCCCCAGGATCAGGACTAAATTCACACTTTTTTTCTCCAGGATCTGGACTCAATTTGCACGTTTTCCTGAAATCTCGACGAAATTTGCACTTTTTCTCGAGATCTCAACTAATTTTGCATGTTTTCTGGAGATCTCAACTAATTCGCATGTTTTCCCAAGATCACGACTAAAGTTGCATTTTTTATTGAGATCTCGACTAAATAATGCATTTTTTCTTCATCTAAACTAAATAATGCATTTTCTCGAGACCGCGGCTAAATTTGCACTCCCTCCCAGGATCTTAACTAAATTTGCACCCCGCCTCATGAAATCTTGACTAAATTCTCACTTTTTCCGAAGATGTCAACTAAAGTCACACTTTTTCTGATTATTTAATGATATTCATATCACCCCCTCAATCTCCGCAGAATCATAATTCCCATTTTTCTATCATGATTCTATGTTGAAATCTGCATTTTGTAAGTATGATGAAATTAGCATTTTTTACCAAGATTCTTTGATGAAACTTCATTTTTTTAATGCGATTGTTCTATTTAAGAGATTTGCAATTTCTTTCTGTGATATTTTGGCAGAATGTGCATTTTTAGCATGACCCTTTGACAAAATTTATTTCTTCTGCAACTAACTGACTTTTTTATACGTACTCATTAGTTAAAATTCACGATAGTTTATCGTGACTGACTGCCAAAATTCTCAATAGTTTTGCACAACTGATTGGCTCACTTTGCAGAAAAAAATATGTTGAAGAATTTACAGGGGGAAATACAGTACAGAATTTTAATATGTAGGTCTTTCCTTTTCTGTATGTAAATCACACAATTCTGCACACGATTTCAAACCCTACCCCTCAAAGACAAACCCATCTCCCAAGAAACTTTTAAAATGGCACCATAAGCAGCCAATTTATTTATTTTATGTGCTTGGTGGCTCTTTTAAACCCTTTTAATGGACACAATGGTTTTTTTTTAACCTTTCCATGGCAGCCTGTGGAAATTCAATTGATCTTTGAAAATTATAGCAAATATTTTTGGTATACAAAGAACAAGCATACCCTCCCCCCATTTTTTAATAGCCCTTTTTGAAAAATGTACTTTTGCTTTAAATTAGTGGTTCCTCTTCGAAAAATTCCACCTGGTGCCCCCCCCTTTTTTTTTTCTTTCTAGAATTTAGAGTATTTCAGGTATGACAAAAAATCATCTTTGCTAGTAAAATGGTATTATCGTAGTGAGCATTAAAAATCATTCAAAATATAATTTAACTGCAATAGTTAGCAGATCTGTAGTGGTATTTGAAATTGATTTTAATTTTTGAGAAATTAAAAACAATACATGTCTTTCTAAAAAATATTATACGGTAGAGTATCTAATTTGCCGGCATGTAATTCACAGTCAATTTTTTAAAGTTAACAAAAACGTATTTAGATTAATAATATTGTACACTGTGTCACCCTCTTAGTGGTGAGTATTGATTTTTTTTTTTTTTTTTTGGAAGGGGGGGGGGGCTTAAGGCTGGAAATAAAACTTTACACGAACAAATTGAGGCTGTGATGATTTGGCGCTGCGATGAATTGGCACTACAATGATTTCAATGCAACACCTAATATTTCGAATTATAACTAACTGAATGAAAATGCCTTAAAATTAATAATTATTTGTAACAATATTAAAATTTTATATCATCATTAGAAACATTTTTCTGAATAATTTTTTATTTTAACATATTAGGAAGTAGGTAAAAATTTGTTTGCAACATTACAGATCTACATACGAGAAAAAAAAAACATTGAATATATGAACATTATGAATTGAATATAAATGAAAAAAAAAGCATGTTTTCATTGTCACATTCACAAAAATATACATTTTTTGAAAATGCATTAAAAGATAGAAAACTTCACTAAATTAACCAGCTAAGTTGGTTTTATATATGGCAATTTATTTTGTTGCCTAATTAAGTGTTATATGACCAAATTAGTCAAAATTTAGTTCTACGGTAGTAATACTGCTATTAGTACTTTTTTTTTTGGCCATTATATCTACGACAGCCCACTGACCACCTTAGGGACTGAATTAAACGAGGAAAAAAAAAAATCAGCCTAATGTGTGTATTGTCTTTGAATACATGAAGGAGAGACTGGAGCATATGGGTTATTCTCTGCAATAGTGCAAAAAGTGGTTCCCAGCCATATAAATGCTCTAAATTTCATTTTATTTTTATTTATTTATACTTTTATTAGAAGGTCTAAAGTTTGTTTATTAGGGGCAGGGCGTAAAATTTAAAAATAAACAAATTTAATATTTAAAAATGTAAGATATATCATGCAAATATCATTCCCTCACCTCTCCCCTACCCATACTACCATACTTTACTGCCTGATTTTTTCCTTTCAGAAATAAAAATAATTAAAAACACCCTAAGCAAAATAAAGTTCTTAAATGGTACCTTACAAAAAATAATAAACATATTTTTTTTACTGTAATTATGTAGTCTACTCAATCAATTATAAGTCTCCCCATGTTAGACCATCATTCCCTCACACCTTGCTATTATCCCAAATATCCTATCACTAAAGATGAGCAGCAGTCTAGCATTCTTTACAGAGAGGAAGCTAATTTGAGTACTTGTCAGTCCAGCAACATAAATTGGTGGGATAAGTTTTTGTTAATTTTCTAGAAATTTTTTTCAATCAGAAAATCGGGGAGTATTTTTATTAGCAGTCATTCCCTCACGCAGAATGCTAAATTTTTAGAAATTTTCAAAATTTTTAATTTTATCATACATTATATATTATGTGTTCTTCTTTAAGGAATCAGTTCGGTTTTTTCCACAATTTTGCATTTTTCATGACAATTAGTAAAAACATCTTAATTTCATCATTCCCTCACATTTATTGTTATCAGTTAATGATAAGTGAATGGGGAATATGCACTTTTGTTTAAAATTTTATAACGATTTCTGCTGCTATTAAAATTTTCAACAATTGACCAATTACTAACAATTTATCCAATTTTTATGAAAATTTACCTATGTAACATTCAAGTCAGACTGCTTGGTCAAATTTGCAGTATTGTAGAGAATAACCCATATGTGAATAATTCACATAAACATAGCTTTTTTTATTACTGGTTAATTTCTGAAAACAAAAAATACTGAATACAGTAAATAGAACCCCTTTTTTAAACAAGGTAATTTTTTATAAAATCATCTTTATAGTTAGCTCTTCTTTTTTTTTAATAACTTTATAAATTCAATGAATTGCTCACAAGTGCCCCAACAGCAGGGTAGTTGCGAACACAAGAAAAAATATTTGATATGCTTTACATTCTGTTTTTTATTTGTTTTCATTAGGGATGCACCGAATATTCGGTATTCGGCCTATTCAGCCATGTTACCGAATATTCAGTTAGGCCGAATACTAAATTATTCGGCTGAGCCGAATATTCGGTATGGCCGAATATCAAAGTATTAGGTCGAATCCAATACTTAATAAAACCTTTAAAAACTTTTCACTATTTCTACTTTTAACTGTCAATTTTTTAATTTATATTTAAAATAATTCGAAACAAAATCATTTTTAAATAAAATAGAATGTTCTTACATTATTTATTTGCTGTTTGTAAAGTACAACTTAAGAAAATTAACCATGAAAAGGATTAAAATGGTGATTTATTAGGATTCTCCTTAGGTATAAATTACGTACTCATACAAGTTTCTAAATTTTGTTTAGTAAATAATCTGTTTCTTGCTTTTCTTCAAATAAAAGTCCTTTAAAAGAAAAAAAAAAAAAACTTTTGAGATTAGTAATAGCTATCAAGGCAGACAAATTTTGTTCTTGAAACCATAATCATAATCAACTTATTGAGTCATAAGTACATTGTATTTCATCTCACTCTAGGTCCAAACTGTGTGTTCATTTATTACATTAACAATAAATAACATATTTTCAACTCACATGCTTTGATTTCTGTAAAATATGATATGATGGGAAGGGTGGAAAATACCACCATTCATAAGAAAAGAACTATGAGCCAAACATACCTTTATTCAGAATTAAGTTGAAAGTATTTGTACTTTATATTGAAAAAAATCTGCCTTGAATTATTTTAAAAGGACAATTATCAGAGTGTAAAATTTTTCTTCGGCCATTTTTTCATTATTTGATTTTAAAATG